>CM021246.1:2484472-3936944 GCA_010577795.1 Isatis tinctoria
TTCTTGTAGTGCAAGGATCACGTAACCCATAGTTTCAAAACCTTGAATCAGTAATTCAGTATGGAATGAAACTAAACCCAGCCAAATGTACGTTCGAAGTCAAGTCGTAGAATTCCTGAGATACATCGTCACGAAAGAAGGATCAAAGCAAACCCAAAGAAGATAGCGGCGATCTCGAGCTTCTATCCCCGAGAAACCGTATGAGGTCCAGAGGCTCACCGGGCACATAGCAGCCCTGAATCAGTTTATATCCAGGTCAATTGAAAGTGTCTTCCCTTCTACCAGCTTCTGAAAGGCAACAAACGCTCGAGTGGACTGAGGAATGCGAGCAAGCCTTATCCAAACTAAAAGAGTATTTAACAACGCCGCTGGTACTTTCCAAGCCAAGAAGGAGAACCCCTATATCTATACATTGCGTTAACGAATTCGGCCATCAGCGGAGTCCTAGTACGAGAAGATAGGGGAGACGAGAACCGATTTTCTACGTCACTAAAACTCTGGACGACGCAGAGTCTAGATATCCAACTCTGGAAAAATTGGCATTGGCAGTGTCGTATCGGCAGGAAACTGCGCCCCTATTTCCAGTCCCAGTCAATAATTGTGCTCACAAACCAACCATTACGGATGATCCTGCATAGCCCTAGTCAATCTGGGCGCCTGGCCAAGTGGGCCGTCGAGCTGAGCGAGTATGACATCGACTACCGTGGTCGAACCTGCGCAAAATCCCTAATCCTGGCAGATTTCTTGATCGAATTAACGCCAGAACTGGCGCTCGAACTACCAGTAGAAGATCGGTGAACCCTACACAGATGGATCTTCATCACAACACGGATCGGGAGTAGGAATACGTCTAGAGTCGCCGACCAAAGAAGTCCTCGAACAATCTTTTCGATTAGCCTTCCCGGCATCGAATAACGAAGCAGAGTACAAAGCTCTCATTGCTGGTCTCCGCCTCGCTCAAGCCATCGGCGTCAAGCACATCGACGCGTTCTGCGACTCACAGTTGGTCGCATCCCAGTACAGCGGAGAATACGAGGCAAAAAACGAACGAATGGATGCTTACTTAAAAGTCGTCCAAGATTTAGCAGCAACCTTTGTCAGCTTCGCGTTGACAAAAATCCCAGGAGGAGACAACACTTCGGTGGACGCAAAAGATAAAACTTGTTGGTTATATGATCAGATTAAATAAGGATTATAGGTATTTATGTGAGAAATGAAGTAGTTGCTCTCAAAGGAAGAAAAGAGGAATTCAAGTCGTTATTTAACTGTTTTAAAGTACAAGTAATGATACGAGTCTTTTAGATGATTCTGGGGCGAACAAGTCGTATGCCGATCTGTTCTTCCAAGAATCCTCTCCAAGTTTTTCTCCTCCTTTCACGAGCACTTAATGCCCATATTTACTACAGTCAATACTCGTTTGTTGCGCAACATAGGTCTGCGCCTAATGCTTGGATTCTCTTCTTTACACAACGGTTTTTCGTGGGTTCTTGTCTTCTCCGCCGAAAGTTCTGTCATGTCAATCGATGTCACTCAAGCTCTTTATTTTTTTCCGATGTACATCGGGTTGCCTGATGTGGGACAAGTTGGCTGTTCTTTCTATACTTTGGCATTACTTTCTTCTCTTCTTTGTCGAGGCTGTCACTCTTCTTCCCATATTAGGCCATATTTGATTCCGTTGGGCCGGGCCGAAGGTCGTCCAGACCCACATCCAACAATCACTATTCTTTTGGATAAGCTTTTCAATTCTTAGTGTTAACATGTGTCTTGAATGCGTAGGTTTAACCATGTCATCTACTCAGGGCCGGCTTAGAGGGCAAGCAGGTGAAGCGGCAGCTTGGGGCAGCCATTTTTTAGGGGCATATATTTTATATAAAAAATTTTAATTATATATAATATGGATAAACTTTAGTTTATAGGTCTTCTTAAGTAAGAATAATGTTAGTTGGGTAAGAATATAATATCTAACTTTAGTTTTAGATAAAATAATTGTTAGAGGACTTCTTAATAATTGTTAAATCTTATTTTAGAAAATAATTTAATTAAACCTAAGGAAGATGAATAGCCGACGACTCTCTTGTGAAAGATCTCCTCTTGTTCTTGGCATCTTGCTACATATTATTCTTTCACCTTCTCTTTCTTCAGAGTTTTTAGTTACAGAATTCAATTCCTTTTTTTTAGTTCCTTCAACAAATTCATCAATTATCAATTGATCATTATCTTCAAGTTTTCTTAAAAAGGTATGTCAGTATGTGCAGTGATTTATTGGTTATTACTTAATTAGAACGAAGAAGATGAGTGATCATACATTTGCTACTAGAGGAATAAACAATGGTAAATTATTCATAAAAGAATCAAAGAAAATAGTTTAAGTTGCGGTCATAAAAGTTTCTCAAAGTTGAAGCTGATAAAAAATTATTTGCAGTCTACCATGTCACAAGAGATTGAATGGGTTGGCTTTGTTGTCGATTGAGACAGCTATGATTGAAAAACTTGATTATTCAAGTTTAATGACCGATTTTGCACGAAAAAATGCAAAAAGAGCTGTATTTCAATAATTTTTTTTAACTTTTTTTCTTTCTATAAAAAGTTTATGAAGTTGTATTATCTAATTTTAACATATGTTTTTTTATCATTTTTAATTTTTAATAAAAAGACATAATTTGTTTATTCGCTTATGGTGGTCCAAATCGTTCCTCCCGCACTGCTGCATCTACTTTTGTTTGAGTCCGAATTCGAGACTCGACTTACAACTTCAAATTTCTAAGTGCAATTTTTACAGCCATATAATATTTATTTTTATCGCTTAAAATGTATTCATTGAGACACTTAATTTCCTCTTATTACATTTATGACCTAAAATCCAAATATCTTCTGCTATAATATTTCTACTTTCTAAGAAATTAATTCCGTGAACGATAATGAAGAAAGGTAAATTATGAAATAAATTAAATGATTCATAGTATATGATATATCAATCAATTATGAACAAATTTGTTTCTTTCTTTCCAACTTTTTAAAAAGTTATTGTAAATTACTGGAAAATATGGTTCAGAATCAACTCTTATGTTGGATTACGTTCATGTGTGATTCATTTTCACGTGTTCATTCTTATAAATTATAAATAAAATAGAAAAGAGCTACAGATCTTGGTGAGTTACGAACGCAGCTTTCCTGTATTCTGCAAGTGCCCACAATGGGAAGGTGTTTCTGTATGTAGCGTAGTGTAGCATGCAAGTGTTCATGAATGCTCCTACCATTTCCTGCACACCCAGACATAAAATATATAGAGAATTAGTTCAGAGTATAAGTATACACATCTATTTATCCATTTATTGGTCATACATTGAGCTCGTTAGAGTGGACAGATCACAGAAGTGATGGAGTTGAGGTCGTTAGAGATCCAAAAGCGAGGAAAGAAAATAATTTTTATTAATTAAACACATATAGATTAGCTTGAACTAATCTTATTTACCAGTATGATCTGTTAAAAACATTAAGATGGAGATACAATCGAGCCCTTCTAAACAAAGATACAACAGTAATACCATTTCTAAAATCTTCTTCTATCCATCTACTTCTTAAGTTAACTGATTTCAGATGCAACTAGCTAATATAAACTAAGACCAGCTGTAAAGGAAGAAAGGAAACAAAGATAAATATCTCTATCAAAGAGGATGTCAGAAATTTACTTGTTGTGGAAAATCCCCACTTTCCATTTGTGAAGTGATGATAAATTTTGCAGCTTGGTGAAGAGGCATAACATCTCTCTCGGCCTGTTGTGTATAACATAACAGCAGAAGAAACGATGTGTTTCAAGACAACTTCGTTGAAGTAGACAAAAATACACTTAAGATTAATAATATTTGAACCTGTCCTGCATGAATCAGGCCCATCATAGCCCACGCGGTTTGCACTAGGTTTGATTCATTCCCTTCTAATGGTATGTATCTCTGCATATGTACAAACCACATTAAAACGATTGACCCTTCTTCAAAATTTTACGGTGAAAATGGTATGCTATACTCAGAAAAGAACCTGTTCAGGACATGAGAGATAGCTTTCGCCCCAACCTCCATCTTCATTCTGTATCGCAAGCAAGAAATCTACACCTTTGCGGATAGAGAGACAGTTGTTGTATGTCTTACCAATCGCTGCTAGGCCGCTAAGAGCAAACCATGTGCCGTAAATGAAACAAATACTCCAGTTTCCGTACCTACCGTTTCTCAAAAGAATAAGTATTTTTTTATAAGAGTTTTTGGAACCTCATTCACTAAACATGTCTTAGTTTATTTAAGTAACATACCATGAACCATCTGGCGTTTGTTGGCTTTCTATGTATTGTACTGCTTTCTCGATCGACTTTATGATCTCTTTTGTCCTATGCTCCTTATATAGTTGTTTGAACATAACCAAAGCTTGTATAACAGCTGAGGTACATTCCACGTACTCACCCTCGGCCATAACATTAGCAAAAAACTCTGTGGGATTTAGCAACTGCAACGCCAGTTACAAAGTTTACACTTGGAGGATTCTCTTATTAAATAATTTTCAACTTTGAAAAAAAAAAAAAAAAAAAACATCCTCCTATGTTTTATCACTTACTTCCAACCATTTAGGTGCGCAGGCAGGTTCCCATGCAGTCACACCTCCATTTTCACTCTATATAAAATGAAGCATACTCTCATAGCTCATGAATATTTTTAAGAGGCAGTAATGTTTCAACAACGTCAGGCTTGTATATATAAACTCACCTGTAGAGATAGCAAGAGATTAACAGAATCGTATAGATGTTCAGGATCTATTTTCTGGCCAACGAGATCAGCTGGCATCGTCGAGAGCAACATGCAACACTACAAAAACCAAGGCTTACATGTTAAATTGAGCTAGGGATAGATCTTGTGGAAACTCCAGCTGTCTTGTTCTGTTCCAAGTACTAATTTGATTACCTTAAGAGCTTCGGCTGTACAATCTGAAACCTGCCATCCATGATCTCGATCAGAAAATGTCCATGCTCCTTTGGAACTGTGACGATACATGCTCTTGAAGTCACCTGAAGGGTTTTCTCTGACCTACAAAGTTGTTTGATTTAGAAACAGAATTCTCTTTTTTTTTCTTTTTTTTTTGCATAGAACAATTCAAGATACAAGGATATCAAACCTGAGAAATCTTTATGAAATTGTGTGCTCTCCTGAGAACCTTATAGGTTTCATCACAAGGATCGCTGGCAAGTAAAGCCTGAATTGCGAACCCTGTATCCCAAAGCTGACTTCCAAAGCTCTGTGTAAATTTGAATTGCTTTAGAAAATTTCTCTACTAGAGTATGTTAGAATCCCACATTGGTTGCGTTTGAAACTAACTATTGTCTTATAGTCTTTTGAAAATACTTTTAAGCTAATTTTTGTGGTGAGTTAGAGCACTCAAAGCATCTCCAGCGTGAGGTTCTCATTTGTGAATTCTCATTTGTTAGTGGTTTGGTTTTTTCAAAATTAATTAAAATTTAACTGTTGATAAACATATATTAAAATAATAATTTCTTATAGGTGAGATACTGATCAGTTTGAATATCTGACGAGTAGAGCTGCTTTCATGAGATACTTATGAGAAACTATGAAATCATTTATCATTTATAATTAGTTCAATTTTCTTTTTAATTCTAAATTTTAATTATATAGCTAAGTTATAGTATCAAAATACTATATTATAGGACTTAAAACCCCATTTTAAGAGAATATATCAGTGAAGATACTCTTATACTTCTAGGCCTTATCTCACTTTGGTATACATATTATTAGATATTTACATATCAGAATATACTTAAACTATCTTGTTGAATTCTGTTATAACCTGCATTTTTAGCCCATCTTCAGCTATCCACATGTAGTCTGAAAGTCTAGAGAGATGTTTCTTAAAGTGATCCCCATCCGGCTTTTCAATCCAGCAAGCAAGCATGCACAAAACCTGCATAGAGTTTTGAACATGTAAATGTTTTTGAGAGTATATATACATGCATAATGAAGAGGTTTGCTCAATATTTTACCTTCTCAACACATCCAATGGTGATATAATGGCTATTTTCATCCTCATAATGTATGTGTTTCATTGCCACTTGAAGAGCCCTTTCTCTTATGAGCTTGTTTAACGGCCAACTTGTGAGAAAAGGCTCTGTGAATATGTAGAGGGTGTCCCATATCAAATCTTGAACCAGAGGGTGGGGATAATACGTGTCTTCCTGAAAGGGTAATTAATGTAATGTTTCCAGATTGTTTCTATGATATACAGAGACATTTGAATATTAAAAATGGTCAACCGAACCTTTGCATATAGACGCCGCGCTTTATTCCAGTTGATTTTTTCATAAGGTTGCAAGTGTAGTTCTTCACGCAGTTGTATGATAAGAGGTGTAATTGGACCAACAAATCTTTTACCATATAGATAAGACATGGGCATATATACCATCCGAGTATAGCACCAAAATTTTCCTGTTGCGTGAAGGTAGATTATATATATTAACACAATAGCTACAAACATGAGTGTATACATATGATATGACAGTGTTAAGTTGATTCGTATAGTAAAATCTCCAAAATAGGAGCATATCAAACCTATGTGCATTGGAAGGAATGAAGGTAGCAGCCACATCTCGGGAGGCATCGGGTTGGTTCCAGACCAATCATAGATTCCAAGTATCTGCATGCATGTATATAAAAAGAGGAATGTAGATAGTAATGCATGCTAAAAATTTCAAACATCTGTCAGAGGCAAACTTTAAACATATGCTCTAAAAAAATTACCGAGAGCCAAACTTTTCCCCAAGAAGGAATATAAGTCACACCACCATGGTTAAGAATCCATTGCCTAGCACTACTACATGCGTTTCCTCGTCCTCCATCGGGACCTACTCCAAGAATACGCAAACATATGTAATTCAGCGCAGTGCTAAACATAACACTCTTGCTCTCAATGTGTAATCCCCATCCACCATCTTCGTTCTGCAAAAGTAATAGAAAGATAATTTTTTTGTAAAGATCACTAGTCAGGGCTTTTCTCTAGTATCCAAGCTCTGCTCAAACTACCTGGTGACAGTAAATATATCGAAGCATCTCTTTACGATGCTCTGCATCGAATATCTCTACCAAATGTCCTGTGATGTACAAACAAAACACCTACAGAAAAGTTTATCTGCATCATTTTTTCCCTCTTCATTATATTGTACTGGTAGAATCAAAGAATTAAGAAACTTACCAGTGGAGGAAGGAAGAAGAGAGGTCCGGCGATCTCTGCCGGCCAGTGGCCGTCGGAGGCCTGCAAAGCCGAGAAGAAAGCAATTCCACGCTGTAACGCATTCGACGCGTTTTCATATGTTATACCATCACCGTCGCCGATCTTCACCGGCGGAATCACTTGCTCGAATTTGGCCTCTTTCAAAAACTGTTAGTTTGGATAAAAGTATATATGAAGCTAATTTGACAAATATCAACACTGGGAACATAAAGTTAAAAATGTTTGAAAGAGACTCTTCTTTAGTTGTCCAAAAGCTATGTTTTGGTTTTCACAGAGTATAAAAATAGTTTGCATATTACGTTGCAAAATATAGAAAAATATTAGACATGTGTTGTTGTCGTATAAAAATAGTTTGCATATTACGTTGCAAAATATAGAAAAATATTAGACATGTGTTGTTGTCAACAACTTGTTGATAACTAATTATATCTAATTTTTTTAGAAAATAGTCACAGCCTTTTCTATTATATACACAACTATATATATATAAGATATATTAATACTACATTGAAACATATATATGCACTTAGATCTGAAGGTAAACAACTATATTGATTTACAATATTTTTCAACTATAATTTTCTGCATGTTTTTTTTATCCAGATAAAGGTTTAACTTTGACTATGTAAATTACAGGTAATTAACACAACTTGCGAATTCATAAATATATTTTACTGAACATCAATCTACTCAAACTATAAATTGGACAAGGTGATTCTAATCGTGGAAATCACTAAATTAAAAAGAAAAATCAGGTATAGAAAAAATTAACTATAGATATGTATTTTCTGTCATGATAGATAAATAAAGCCCACTGGTGAAAAAGAAACGTACTTGCATTCGCCACAAGACATCACTGCAAGCCTTAACACGAGAACGGTTGTCAAAGAAACTCCGGCGAGCTTCTTCAACGGCTGCTCGTTCCTCCGGTGTGCCAGCTTTGGGATCAAACTCCCATGTTTGACGTCCGACGAAGTTGTTGCTGCTGAACAAATACGGATCTTCTCCATTTCCCTCTCCTATCTTCAACTTCCACATAACAATGATCCTATGCATGTATTACTAAGTTTACAATTTCATACAAATAATGACTGATGATATGTATATTCAGTGTCGTATATGTCTACATGCGTAAAGGTTGATAATTGTTAACAGTATATATAAGCTTACATATATTATGATTTTATATCTTTATAAATTGAAAGATCCCTCTTGTAACGACGAGTGAAATAAAGAAAGGGAGAGAACACTTTCCACACACAAAGAGAGAGAGAGAGGAATTACTTGTGTTGGGTCGACTATGCCTTCACATTATACTTTGGAAGAGTTTATGCATGTTGTATATATTCATAGTCGGCGGACCCAGCAATTAAATTAACTGCGGTCAAAATATTAACCAACCAAAAAAATATCTATTATAAAGGGTCAAGATTGGTTCGAACCCTGGTTTTAAGGGTTCAATAGACAACTCCTACCAAAAATGCTGCAGACTCATTACAGTTTTTACATACATTTAACAATTTTATAACGATTTATGGGGTGTCAAGTGATCCCACATCCTTCTTAGTAGGTCCGCCCCATATAAACAGGTTAAATTGAAGGCGATTAAAATTTTTACTAAATTTATTAATTAGAGAATTTTTTTACTTCTCTTTTTTTTTTTCTATTCTAACGGTTATTGACTTTTGGAGTTGGAAAATGTTTATTTTCTTCTCAAAATGTATAACATTTATATATAGTTTACAAATATAACTACACTTTTAAACTTTCAGGTGGAATGAAAAAAAAAAAATTAAGGTAGAGAAAAAAACGATGAAAAGAAAATTGAATCATAGAAAAAATATTATATATATACCTTCAATCAAATGGTGAAAATAGATAGTTTAAGGATTCATCAAAGATTCGTGTCAATTTTTCTCAAGAAAAGCTAGAAAAATTTCAAAAAAATTACATTAAAAATAATAAGTTCTGATAATCACTTGACGATGAACAATAAAAATAAAATAAAACAAAATAAAATATAAAGAACTAAATAAAAAGATAGTAATATTTATTTTTATCAAAATTTGGAAGAAAAATATTTGTTAATTGGTTCATTAATACATAAGGAATAGAGAGAAATGATGTAAACTCATGTATCAAAAATCTTGACAGATAATTTTTCTTGATCAATTTACATTTTTAAGAAGAAAACATTTATCTTCACTTTTTTTAAAAAAAAATAGAGCATATGTTAAATTTATAGTGCACTAATTATTGTGTTAACATCATAGTGATATGTTGGGATTTTTACCCTTTCTAACCCTTTTTATCTAATTGTTTTCTAGAGTTTTTGAGTATGTATTAGGAGTTCTAGGTGGCTTTGGAGCTGAAAATGGAGTTTGGAGCATTTGGAACCCTTGGAACAGAAAAGAATCAAATTTGAAGAAAAGAAGGAAAATCTGATGAAGAATCACCAACTCCATCGTCGAGCACATGCTCGCAAACTTCAGCCACCAAGTGAGCACCTGCTCGCCGCGGAAGAGAACAAAAAGAAGGGTTTTACCCTAATCATTGGCGCCGACTTTTTAGAAGCCCAGCCTCCTTCCAGCCGCCTATGACACCTAATATAAATACTCCCTTTTAGTCCTAGGTTTTATCTATCTTATCTTTTGTTTTACCTCTTAGCTTTTGGAATTATTTTGTAAGGGAGAAGATCTCAAGCTACAATTTGGAGAAGATTTCTGAACCCTAGTACTTCTTATTTTAATATCGATTTGATGCATTCTTTCATATCATCTATTTTGTTTCTTTCATCTTTAATTATGTCTGAGTAGATCTATTAGTTAGGTTAAGGTTTTCAAAGGAATTCATGAGCTAGGGTTGAACACAAATAGGTATTCAAAATCGGTAGTCTTCATCTAGGTTGCTCTTAGTGCTTAAATCGATTTGGCCAATCTATTTATGATCTTAGGTTTATCTAGACAGCGAGAGTTGTTAGGTTGCTAGAAGAGATATATGAGCAATTTATTCATTACCTGCGAGAGTAGATGTATTGGAGAATTGTGAACAAATCAAACTTGATCATTAATGCTTATCTGCAAATCTTATGCAACGAGAGTTAGGATTTTAGGTTGCTAGATAAAGTTGTTAGTATCACGAGAGTGAATTAATATTATCATCGTGTTTGAGTTCTGGACTTGTTCTTAATATTAATCCTGAATAGTTGTTTGACCTTGCTCTGAATTTCCTGCGAATTGCCTTGACCTAACGCTTGCTTATAATAGTTAAAACCGATTTGTTTTAGTAACTTGCTAGTCACGATTTCTTACAACCCAATATGAATCTCTTAGCTCTTGATTTTAGCTTATTAATCCATAGTGTGAACTTGGTCTTCGTGGGATCGACCCCTAAGTACTACTCTGATTTGCTGTGCACTTGCAGTAGGAAATAGGGTTTAAAACTCGTACATCAAGTTTTTGGCGCCGTTGCCGGGGACCAAAAATTCACCTTTGGTTTACGGCTAGATCATTAGACTAAGAACACCACTAAACTCGTTTTCTGTTTTTCTTCTTCTTTGCGTTTCAGGTGTATGACCAGGAGCACAAGGAGCAAGAATAACGAGAATCTTGTCATTTATCTAACGACGAATTAGCAAGAAGGGAACGAGAGAACAGGCAAAGACGTAACACACCTGTTCCGGAACCAGAAACAACCGACACCGACTATCCGGAGATGGGCGAACAAGCGGACATGGCAGCTCAGCTGCGAACTCTTCAGGCGACCATGGAGCAGCTGCGCATGCAACAAGAGCGACAGCTTGTTCAGCAACCAGCGTTTGGGGATAAAGACGCAGCACATGCTTACTACCAGGATCGCTCAGCCATTGTCACTCCAACCATTCAGAGGCAAGACTATGAGATCAAGCCTCAGATGATTGCGCTTGTCAAGCAACATCTCTTCCATGGCCTACCTGCTGAAATCCCGATGGATCACATCGAGAACTTCGAGGAGATTTGTAGCACAACCGGCTCTAATGGTGTGACTCCAGATTTCCTGAAGTGTAAGCTTTTTCCATTCTCTCTTGCGGGAAAAGCTTCGCGGTGGTTGAAGTCTCTGCCACCAGGCTCTCTAGCGACATGGGCTGATGCAAGATCCGCCTTCCTGGACAAATTCTACACGAAGTCAAAGACCGCAGCTTTAAGGAGCAAGATATCCACGTTTGAGCAGCTTCCGGAGAGACCTTTAATGAAGCGTGGGAACGCTTCAAGGAGTATAAGCGTGAGTGTCCTCATCACGGCTTTAGCGATGAGCAGCTGCTCAGTACTTTCTATGATGGAGTAGAATGGGACTACAGAAACGCCCTCAATGCCGCCAGCAATGGAGATTTCTACACCAAATCAAAGGAAGGAGCCCTGGAGCTAATTGAGAACCTCGCAGCAAGCTCCAGCAACAAGTCTCCGGAATATGACAGAAAAAAGGTCAATAGCGTGGAGTCAAAGAAGATAGATGAGCTCACAGCCAAGGTTAACCTTTTGCTTAAGGGAAACCAAAAGTCGGTCCACTTCGTGGATGAGCATGGAGAAGAGCCCATCGCCCAGGTCTTTGGAGAGGAAACAAGTGATGATCAGTGGAGGTCAATTACGTGAGTGGACAAAGTTTTGGGCAAAACCGTGGCTTCAACAACCAAGGTTTCAACTCTCACCCAAACCTGTCCTACAGAAGCAACAATGTGGAGAACCCTCAGGATCAAGTCTACCCTAAGCAAGGAACTCAGCCTCAGACGAGTTTTCAGAGAGGCTACTCCAACAACTACCAGAGCCAGAACCGGCCATTCATCCCTAACCAGAACCGATTTCAAGGAGGAAATCAACCTAGGCAGCCATACAACAATCCGCAACCCCAGTTTCAGAACCCACAGGCTCAGCAATTTCAGAATCCGCGACCTCCTTCTCCAGCATCCGGATCTCAAGACGAGCTGAAAAACATGATGCAACAACTTCTAGCTGGACAACAGAAAGCCGCAGCCGAGATTAATGCTAAGGTTGACACCATGTATGTAGATCTGAATGGGAAGTACGAAGCTGTGTGGACGCATATGAAGCAGCTGGATGTTCAGATTGCTCAGACTGCTGAGTCTATAAAAGGGCACCAGGGACTCTGCCTGGAAAAGTTGAGGCACCCAGGAAGGAGTTTGTCAACGCCATTGAGCTGAGAAGTGGGAAGACACTCCAAGACAGATCAACCTCGCGGTCGGACAAAGGCAAGGGAGGAGAAGCCGACTACGAGCACTTGCTCGGATCGGGTCAAGGCACCTATGAAACCGGAGAAACAAGTAACAGCTCGACGCAAGCTGAATCTACACCTTTACCATTCGACATTTTAGAGGATGATTCCACCGAGCACCTTGACAGCAACCGAGCAGGTGCTCGGTCGGACCACTCCGCTTACCTCTAAAAACTCGGCGATTCCAGAAAGGGTGTACAAGCCTAAGGTTCCTTACCCTGTGCCACCCAAGAAGTCTCGCAAGACTTGGAAGATGCAAAATGTAGAGAGATGCTTAAGGATCTTACAGTAAAGCTACCTCTCGCTGATGCAGTTCAGATGATACCGGCTCTCAAACGGTACATGAAGACTCTGGTCTCTGGAAAAATCGTGGAGGAAGAAAGGGTGATGACGGTTTCAAAGGAGTGCAGCGCCATTCTTCAGAACAAGGTCGTAAAGAAGAGAGGAGATCCTGGGCGATTTGTCTTGTCAGTCACAATCGGCCCAATGACTTTCTCATGCTCTCTATGCGATCTCGGCTCCAGCGTAAATCTTATGCCTTATTCGGTTGCCAAGCGTTTGGGTTTCACCAAGTTCAAACCCACGCGCATCTCCTTGGTTTTTGCTGATAGATCAACCAAGCTCCCTAAAGGTGTTCTGGAAGATATATACGTGCGGATAGGAGACACATTAATCCCAGCCGATTTGTGGTTCTGGAGCTCGACGAGGAGCCTAGGATCCTCTGATTCTAGGACGTCCTTCCTATGCACAGCTGGTGCGATTATAGACGTCCAGAATGGAGTGATCGATCTCCAGCTGGGAGACATGGTTATGACATTTGAGATGGATAAGCTACTAAAGAAACCCATGGACGGACAGACTTTTGTTGTGGAAGGTGTAGACGACGTCTATGAGGAGGCTGCTGAAGAAATTCTCTGCCCGGATCCTCTCGAAACCGCCCTCACCCTAGCTGAAAGGGAACACGGTTTCATGAGTGAAGAAGCTGACAGCCATGCCAAGATGCTAGATTCGAGCCGTAGAATGGAACAGATGGTTGCCTACATGAGCCTGGACAACGAGGAGCAAACCGCAGAAAAAGATGAAGCACCCGCTCAAATTCCGCGAGCACCTGCTCCGTCCTTGATCCAATCGACAGCCCCTGGAGCGAGTTGAAGGCTCCTAAATTGGAGCTTAAAACTCTTCCAGCCGGGCTCAGGTACGCGTTTCTGGGAACAAACTCTACTTACCCTGTGATTATAAATGCTGACCTGAACAACGTAGAAGTAGCCTTACTCTTATGTGAACTTAGGAAGTATAGAAAGGCTATAGGCTACTCGCTTGCTGACATTCCTGGTATCTCACCTGATCTTTGCATGCATAGGATACATCTAGAAGATGAATCGATGAGTTCTATAGAACATCAGAGGAGGTTAAACCCAAATCTAAAAGATGTTGTAAAGAAGGAGATAATGAAACTTCTAGAAGCTGGGGTGATTTATGCTATTTCTGATAGTACTTGGGTTAGTCCTGTTCATGTAGTCCCTAAGAAGGGCGGAATCACTGTCATTAAAAACGATAGAGATGAGCTAATTCCAACTAGGACTGTAACCGGACATAGGATGTGCATAGATTACCGCAAACTTAACGCTGCAACTCGCAAGGATCACTTTCCCTCCCTTTTATCGATCAGATGCTTGAAAGACTCGCTAACCATCCATACTACTGCTTTTTAGATGGTTATTCAGGTTCTTTCAGATACCCATTCATCCAGACGATCAGGAGAAGACAACGTTTACATGTCCCTACGGCACATTCGCTTACCGGCGCATGCCGTTTGGTTTGTGTAACGCCCCAGCTACCTTCCAACGATGCATGATGTCCATCTTCACGGACCTGATTGAAGACATTATGGAAGTATTCATGGACGATTCTCGGTGTACGGGAACTCTTTCTCTGATTGTTTGTCTAATCTGTGCAGGGTACTCAAACGATGCGAAGAGAAACATCTGGTTCTTAATTGGGAGAAGTGCCACTTCATGGTCAGAAATGGGATTGTGCTCGGACATCGGATTTCAGAGGATGGGATCGAAGTAGACAAGGCCAAGATCGAAGTCATGATGAACTTGCAGCCGCCAACATCAGTTAAAGGGATCCGCAGTTTTCTGGGACATGCCGGCTTCTACAGACGCTTCATCAAGGATTTTTTCAAAATCGCCAGGCCTCTTACACGCCTACTCTGCAAGGAGGTGAAGTTTGAGTTCGATAATGCATGCCTCGAAGCTTTCCACACGATCAAGGGAGCCCTCATCAGCGCACCCATTGTGCACCTCCAGACTGGAACCTTCCTTTTGAGGTGATGACTGACGCTAGTGATTATGCTGTTGGAGCAGTTCTCGGACAGAGAAGGACAAAAGACTTCATGTTATCTACTATGCCAGCCGTACTCTAGATGACGCACAATGCAAGTATGCCAACAACGAGAAGGAACTTCTAGCGGTGTCTTTGCTTTTGAGAAGTTCCGCTCCTATCTCGTTGGATCTAAAGTCATCGTGCACACTGACCACGCGGCTCTCAAGTATTTGCTAACAAAGAAGGATGCCAAGCCGCGCCTGCTCAGATGGATTCTTCTCTTGCAGGAATTCGATCTCGAAATCAAGGACAAGAAGGGGATAGACAATGGAGCTGCCGACCATTTGTCAAGGATGAGGATTGATGTGGAAACGCCTCTTGATGACAATCTCCCTGAGGAACAGATTTATTCCATCGGCGTTTTCCATATCGAGGAAGCACGTGCTCCCACCCAGCGAGCACCTGCTCAGCGAGAGCTCTGCGCACAAGCTACACATACCAAGTGCTCTTCTACGCCCTGGTTTGCAGAGATAGCCAACTACCTAGCTGCTGATCAAGAACCGCGGAACTTCACAGGGTACAGGAGGAAGAAATTTCTCAAGGACATCCGTCACTACTTCTGGGATGAGCCTTACCTGTACAAGCACTGCCCCGATGGAGTTTTCAGGAGGTGCGTAACTGAAGAGGAGATTCCGGACATTCTATTTCACTGTCACGGCTCATCATACGCAGGCCACTTCGCCACCTTCAAAACGGTTTCCAAGGCACTGCAGGCAGGATACTGGTGGCCGACTATGTTCAGAGACGCGCAGAGATTTGTCTCGCGTTGCGACTCCTGCCAGCGACAGGGGAACATTAGCAGGCGCAATGAGATGCCACAGAACTTCATTCTCGAGGTTGAAGTATTTGATGTCTGGGGAATCGATTTTATGGGCCCGTTTCCTTCCTCTTTTGGGAACGAGTACATACTTGTCGCAGTGGACAATGTGTCCAAATGGGTTGAGGCTATTGCAAGCCCTACTAACGACGCACGGGTCGTGATTAAGATGTTCAAATCCATCATCTTCCCCAGATTTGGTGTTCCACGAGTGGTTATCAGCGATGGAGGCTCTCACTTCATCAATAAGATCTTTGAATCTCTTCTGCGCAAGAATGGTGTTAAGCACAAGGTCGCAACTCCCTATCATCCGCAGACGAGTGGGCAGGTCGAGGTTTCAAATCGTGAAATCAAGAGTATCCTGCAGAAAACCGTGAGTACTACTCGTAAGGATTGGGCTTCTAAGTTGGACGATGCTTTATGGGCATACCGGACAGCTTACAAAACGCCATTAGGAACCACGCCTTTCAACCTTGTCTATGGAAAAGCTTGCCATCTTCCCGTTGAATTGGAGTTCAAAGCCGCCTGGGCAGTCAAGTTCCTTAACTATGACATTAAGCCAGCTTCAGAGAGACGGATGATGCAGCTGCATGAACTTCAGGAAATTAGGCATCTCGCCTACGAGAACTCTAAAATATACAAGGAGCGGACTAAGGCATATCACGATAAGCGTATCTTGGCTCGCAACTTCGCCCCAGCTGACCAAGTCCTGCTCTTTAATTCTCGATTGAAGTTATTTCCTGGGAAGCTGCGCTCACGGTGGTCAGGACCGTTCACTATCAAAGAAGTCCGCCCATATGGAGCAGTTGCTTTATTTAACAACAAAGGCGAAGAATTCGTGGTTAATGGACAGCGATTGAAGCCCTATCTTGCCGACACACAACTCGAGGAAGGGGAAGATTTTCCCCTGGCCGAACCCCCACAAGCCTGATCAGCTCACCAAGTCAAGCTAACGACTTAAACCAAGCGCTGAGTGGGAGGCAACCCACTAGTAAGTGTAAATATTTCTTTTTATTTTTCCTTTGCTATTGATTTTTGGTTTTGTTTTTCTTTGTTTCAGACATAAAAAAAAAAAAAAAAAAAAAAAAAATGGGAAAATCGGCGATTTGAAACGAGCACCTGCTCAATCCGAGGCGACTTCCGAGCACCTGCTCGTTCCAGGTAAGTTTTCCGCAATTTCAAAACGGATTTAAATCCCGCGTTTTTCCAAAATAAAAAAAAAAAAATTTTATTTTTCCTTTTATTTTCTTTTTCCTTTCTTTTTCTCTTTCTTCCTTTCTTTTTCTTCTTCTTCTCCCCCGACTTCTTCTCCTCTTTTTCTCTCTCGCCGATATCAAACCCCCCAACCCCCACAACACAGATTTTTCAAAACTCAACCGATTTCAATAATTTTTGGGTCGATTCTGTGCGCCTTCTCGCCCTCTTCTCGAATCTTCCATCGCTTTCCACAACCGAGCAAGGTACGTCTTCAAAACTCGATTTTTCAGTCCGCCATGGTTAAGGGAAGTCTCGAAATCTCTCTCTCTTCTGTGTAAACTGGCTTAGATTAGACACTATCTCTATCTATTTACACTGATTTCGCATGATTGGCCATGATTTCGCCCTTTAGACTTCACATGCACAACCTCGAAAAGCTTTGCTGAGCCATTAATGGCGGTTTGGAAACTGATGTCGATTTAGGGATTTAGACTAGCCTTCTCGGTTTGATCATCCATGGTTACACCTCGAATAAGACTCGCTGAATGTGGATTACTTGGTTGTTGGTTTTCTATCGGCGATACGCGATTTATCTCCCATGGGCTCATACTTGGTCGTTTTGTTTTGCGCAGGTACCAATGGCTCCGAAACAAAGTCGCAAGGGCAAGGAATCAATCCCCTCGCCGTGGCTGTACCCGTGGCCTCGCCCGGAAAACACGCCGTTTGCCCTGCCGGACGACAACTTGCCTCTTCAATCCGACGAAGTATGGGATCAACGGGATGCATCATACTACAATCAGATGCTGAAGCTCACTATCGCGCCTACACGTTTTGTTTGCCGCGAGACATTGGAGATGCTTGGACTGCACGACACCGTCTCTAGAATCCTCTCCAACGCCCATTGCCTTGCATTTTCTTTTGAAGAGTCGATACTTTATCCCGAGCTTGTCCGTCAGTGTCTCGCCTCGGCACGGATCATTCGCCAGGATCCCGAGAACCGGACTCTAGCTGGTGCCACTTTCACGTTCAAGGCCGGCGGGCGACGATTTGACATTCCAATGGTGAACTTCACCACTATGTACGGTTTCAGGCATGAGGTGGAGCGCCTCGACTTTCCCACACGGTTCAAGGAAGTAAAGACTTTCTGGGAGACGATTGGTCGCGGCCCTTACTCCTCGAACTCAGCCGCTCAGTCCTGCATCCGACATCCAGCTCTCCGCATCTGCGCCCGGATCTTCAGTAACATGTTGCTCAACCGCCCATCCGGAAACAAGGTACACACCGAAGAGATGATCCTGCTGTATCTTGGTTGCAGCGACGTCATTGTTGGTTCTCATGGAGTCAACACCCTTCTCCTTGGCGCACCACCACCGGAGTCTTACCGCTCCAACCTTGGCATGCACTTCGCCGAGCTGATATGCAGCATCAAGGACCGCAAGACGAAGCAAACAGAGCGGATTGGCAGCCTTCTGACCGGACTCTTCGAGATCGCGCACGTCCAGCTCTACTACTTCAGTTACGTGGAGCAGGCGAGCGTAGGACATTAGGCATCTGCTCCACTCTCGCATTCTCTCCCCCTCCCGATCAGATCAGCTTCTCTATCAGTACACAGGTCTCAATGGGCTACCGCAGCACATCTACCTCCCGGACCCAGCAAGACACAGCTTTGCTCTATCGAGGATATGCGCTTCATACACAAAGTCCTTCTCTTGGACGATTTCACGCGACGCTCTCTCTCAGACCAGGACTTTGCCAGCTCTTCTCACGGCCCTATGCCTCCTCTGGAGGACGATTTCATCCACAGTACTCCTCAGTCTCGTCGCCCCTCTACATCCGCTACCACCGGCGAGTTCGACCTTCCCCCCATCTCCGACGAGGCAGATACCGCTGAGTACCGACGCTGGATGGTGGCTACACAAGGAAGAACAACAGCCTCATGCAGCGGATCTTAGAGCGCCTTTCCAGTGGCTGTTGCCAGCATTCTGCAGCTGCTGCGACGAGCCCTTCTGAGCGCCATCCGAGACGCCGTAGACGCACCGGCAGAGCCAGGAGCGAGAGCCCAGAGGACCCACCTGTCGATTGACGACCCGTACCCATCTCTATCTCTTTTTCTTATCCTTTTTTCCTTTTATGCTTTCTTTGTTTTCTTTGTTGTCCTTTGCTTGCTCCTCTAGTTTATTTTCACACCGGGACGGTGTGAAGTAAGTCTGGGGGAGGTTATTATCGAGTCTGCACTTTGTTTCTTGTTATTTTCTTTATTTGGAGTCAGTCTGTTATAAGGGTCAAATCACAACTTCTGGAGATTATGACCAAAATCTATGATGAGTTCTAACCATTTGTGAGTATGACCTGCTTTCTAGTGAACATTGCTGCAGAATTTAGAGTACAGAGACGAGCCGACGCCTTCTCACATTCGGATCCTTCCTCAGGCCAGAAAACTTCAATCCCTTTAAGGTTTATCGGATAGGCTTTAGACTCTATTTTATATGGACATAATCTGGACTTTAATTCTTCTTGTTATTGGCACTAGGATTAGAAAACGTGTTATATTATATATTCAGGACTTCTTATCCCTTTTGCCACTCTTGTTGATCCTGAATAGCTAGCTTTTAGTTAGTACCTCACCCTCACCCTAACCATCTTTCTATACCACATGCACTTGTATTTTTATTTCTCATCTATGCAGATATGTGCAAAAAGGTCGGGGAGGAAAGGACTGACGCAGCTTCTGATTCACTCTCGCTGAAGAAAATGTCAGGAGAAAGCTAGAAAAGTTCACGAGCACCTGCTCGCTATACTCGCTGATTTAGAGCACCTGCTCAGCGATGTCCAGAAAAGAAACAAGCCTAAAAACGACCTGCTGGGGCATGGAGACAAAAAAGGATCATTTTAGCCAAAGGACACATGCACAAGTAAAGCCCCCCTATCCATAAGGTAACTCTTTCAAAAAAAAAAAAAAAAAAAAAAAAAAAAAAAAAAGGAAAGAGAAAAACCGAGCTAGTAGCTCAAGGATATGGGATGGCGAGTTAGTAACTCAAAATGTGTGTCCCGAAGCCTAAGTAAATCGCAAGAAAACAAGGAAAGGAAAAGAGGGATGAAGACAAAATCGATTTAAGGAGGAGAGTGAATTAGAGGTTGTGGACATCAATGAGTCCATTCTCCCTTGCCGTTTTGTGCGATATCCTGCACTCTCTTGAATCAAGGTAACCCTAAACACTCGCAAGCTCCACTCTCAAATATTAGCCTGATTTTTACCGAACCTCGTTTCACTTAGCTAGTGTCTTTAGCAAGAAGCTCACGCCACATCTAAATGAATGTAGAGAGTCTATTGTCTTGAACTTAGATTTTTCTGGGATTGTAAGCCATATGGTTTAAGGTTGGTGAACTTTGTTGTTGAGGTTTTCGGTAAGGCAATGTATCTCTTATTCTAAGGTATGTGGTCTGATGAAATTGGTTTACTCTTGGTTTCTGAGATTTTGTGAGTCTCCACCGATTTCTCTAAGTCTAGATTTTAGTCTTGTTTGAGGACAAACAAAGATCTAAGTCTGGGGGAATTGATATGTTGGGATTTTTACCCTTTCTAACCCTTTTTATCTAATTGTTTTCTAGAGTTTTTGAGTATGTATTAGGAGTTCTAGGTGGCTTTGGAGCTGAAAATGGAGTTTGGAGCATTTGGAACCCTTGGAACAGAAAAGAATCAAATTTGAAGAAAAGAAGGAAAATCTGATGAAGAATCACCAACTCCATCGTCGAGCACATGCTCGCAAACTTCAGCCACCAAGTGAGCACCTGCTCGCCGCGGAAGAGAACAAAAAGAAGGGTTTTACCCTAATCATTGGCGCCGACTTTTTAGAAGCCCAGCCTCCTTCCAGCCGCCTATGACACCTAATATAAATACTCCCTTTTAGTCCTAGGTTTTATCTATCTTATCTTTTGTTTTTACCTCTTAGCTTTTGGAATTATATTGTAAGGGAGAAGATCTCAAGCTACAATTTGGAGAAGATTTCTGAACCCTAGTACTTCTTATTTTAATATCGATTTGATGCATTCTTTCATATCATCTATTTTGTTTCTTTCATCTTTAATTATGTCTGAGTAGATCTATTAGTTAGGTTAAGGTTTTCAAAGGAATTCATGAGCTAGGGTTGAACACAAATAGGTATTCAAAATCGGTAGTCTTCATCTAGGTTGCTCTTAGTGCTTAAATCGATTTGGCCAATCTATTTATGATCTTAGGTTTATCTAGACAGCGAGAGTTGTTAGGTTGCTAGAAGAGATCTATATGAGCAATTTATTCATTACCTGCGAGAGTAGATGTATTGGAGAATTGTGAACAAATCAAACTTGATCATTAATGCTTATCTGCAAATCTTATGCCAACGAGAGTTAGGATTTTTAGGTTGCTAGATAAAGTTGTTAGTATCACGAGAGTGAATTAATATTATCATCGTGTTTGAGTTCTGGACTTGTTCTTAATATTAATCCTGAATAGTTGTTTGACCTTGCTCTGAATTTCCTGCGAATTGCCTTGACCTAACGCTTGCTTTATAATAGTTAAAACCGATTTGTTTTAGTAACTTGCTAGTCACGATTTCTTACAACCCAATATTGAATCTCTTAGCTCTTGATTTTAGCTTATTAATCTATAGTGTGAACTTGGTCTTCGTGGGATCGACCCCTAAGTACTACTCTGATTTGCTGTGCACTTGCAGTAGGAAATAGGGTTTAAAACTCGTACATCACATAGGTATTGATCGGAACTTTTTGTTGAGTCGTTCTGAGGGGTGTGATCTTGAGCATTTTTATCTGTTTGATACTATATATGTTGGAATAGTTCTTGAACAAAGGGTATATAGGAGATGGTGACATAGTCTACTAGGCGAATGAGGCGTCTCTCTCTTTTTCACTGGGTACCGAGTCGTGTTAAAAGCATGTATCTGCACATATAGATGTGGTAAGCTAATGGGACTTCATGGAAGGACACGAGTAAGGGCTTTTCTCCAAAAGATACTCCAGTGTTTAAGTAAGAACATCGATCAACTGAGAGTATGGGTGCTTCAGGGGTCTGGTAAGGTTTATCGCTGGTTACTCTATCATATAGTGAAGACAATTGTCTGTTATATAGTGTTTGGTCCAACCGGAGAGAAAGTAAAAGGGGAGGGCTGAACTCCCGCCAAGGAGCTTGCAAGAAATAATGGTGTCCCAACACGACGTCTCATACCTCGTTTACATCTAGAAAAACCAAACCAGCCTTGTGATGCATGGTAATTAAGTTCTTCATTTTTATTTAATATTGTACTTACATAATGTCTGAAATCAGGGGCGGATCTAGAACCAAATTTAGTATGGGCACATATTATAAAATTATTAAACTAAAATCACTAATAAATTTCATATTAATTTCCTTACAAAAAAAAATAGAGTGGAGCACATGCCACATCCACTCCCTTCCTGCGTACGCCACTGGACTGAAATTGATGCTACATGTATTTGAGATGATACATTAATGGTGTTTGATTTTTAGGTTTAGTCTTGATAGTTGTGTGAAGAATGATATTACTTCCGTTATACTATTGGGATATAGATGAGATGAGATCGACCTGAACCGAATGAAGACCGAAGAACCAAAGATCAGAGATCAAACGGTCGATATGAATATAAAAATATGGTACATTCAAGAAGGATCTAAGAGATATGGAGATATATCAATATCTTAGATTTAAAAGATTAGCATTTATCTTCAAGATATTATTTCTACATTATTTTAGGAAGTTTAGGGTTTATAATTACTTATTTAAACTAATGTAATGTGTAACATTATTCTCATAAGAGTCTAATAATATTTCTTTCTAACCACCTTTGGTGATTTACTCTCATCAATGTATCATGGTATGGTATCAGTTCCACCTTTTGGGAAAAATAAAAAAAAAGAGCACGATCTTTGTCTTTGAATCATTCTGCATCTCATTTTCTACAACTTTGATTCTTTTTTAGATTGTTTCTCGTTAGTTTTTCGTTGGTTTAGAAAGAAAAAAAAAAGAAAAAGAAAAGGTTTTAGTCTGGTACGATTGTCTGCAAAATTGGTTTTGTCCACTTGATTTTCTTTTCGTGTTGATTTAATTGATTTGATTTTTTTTTCTTTTTAAAAAAAAACAACAACAAAAGAAACATCACGTATGTTTCTATGGTGTTGTGTTTCATGCACACACCAACCAGCAGCTCATCATTGTCGCTGCTCCGGATTGTTATCTATCGATGCAGCCGTTAAAAAAAAAATACACTCTACGGTCGAGTATAACGCCGTGAAGATGACTCGACAGCCGAGTATAACGCCGCAAAGATGACTCGACGGCCGAGTATAATACCGCAAAGATGACTCGACGGCCGAGTATACCGCCCTGAAGATGACCCGACAGCCGGGTATGAAGTCATTATTTTGAACACTTGTCCAATCTCAAACGAAGTTCCCACGTATGAGCTTGACGGGGAGTATTGGGAGATCGATGAGATGAGATCGACCTAAACCGAATGAAGACCGAAGAACCAAAGATCAGAGATCGAACGGTCGAAATGAATAGAAAAATATGAAAGATTCAAAAATGATCTAGGAGATATAGAGATGTCAATATCTTAGATTTAGAAAATTAGTATTTATTTCTAAGATATTATTTCTATATTATTTTAGGAAGTTAGGGTTTATAATTCATTTTATAAACTAATGTAATGTGTAACAATATTATTATAAGAATCTAATAATATTTCTTCCTAAACTGATTTACATCAATTTATCATATACCAAAACGATTTCAGCAGTTCATGGTGTAGTCTAAGGCTCCGAATGGAGAAAGCGGATCAGGCGTTGCGGATCTAGCGGAGCAAGCGGATCAGGCGAAACAAGAGTGGATCTAGCGTATCTAGCGGTACAAGTGTGGATCAAGCGGATCTAGCGGTCCAAAATATATGTGAATGGAGAAAGTGGATCAAAGGCTCTAAATAACTGTTATATATTTTCTATTTAATTATTAAAATAAATATTATTTACAAAAATATGATTCTCAAAAATTATGTTACATATATGTTTCACATAATTTATAAATAATAAAAACATAACTATTATCTTAATTTAATAACATAACTAAAAATATAAACATACCTTAAACATATTATTTTAGATATTTTAGTTTATAAATGTAACTAATATACATAATTAGATTCAAGATATTATATATAAAATAATTCAAATACAAAATTATACTTCTTTTTATAATATTTGATGTTTAAGAATTTATTTTCCTTTTATAAGATCTCTTACAAATTTATGTATATGTTTTATTATATTTTTATTTTTAAAGTTTATAGTCTTTTCTTGATTAGTGATAGCAGTACTGTACTTTTAATTTATTATTATTAGTCATTGTTTATTTTAAGGTCTTTATCAAGAATAGAGAAATAGAAAAACAAAATTTAAATAAAATAATATATAAATAATAAAAACTGCATTTCAAAGTGTGAAACACTCCAAATATCAAGGGTACGTAGTTTCACTAGCGGTTCTGATTTTTTGTTCGGAAAGATGAACTACGTACTTGCGGTTCGTAATATTATTTATTGTTATAATTTACGGAACGCAGCCAAACTAATAATTATGGTGAATGGAAGATTATGTAGTGGAGGATCCACTCAGCATGAGAACCGCTAAATAACCGTTTCCCATTCAAAGCCTTTCAGAGCGTTCATTGCAATGGCGGAGAAAATTAAATATATCCAGTGATAAAATTATTCCCAACACGCATTAAGAGTATCCAACGCTCAAATTTACAACTAACATTTCAAGTCCATTGTTCTCCACCCATACTCATCTTATCGCTTTAAATGTTCTCATTGGTAGTCTTTTGTCCCTTATTACGATTGAAAACCTAGTTTTAAAATAGATGATTCAATCAATCAATGAACATCTTTGTTTCTTTCTTGCCAAACTTTTTTTTAAATTATTTTAAATTATCTGGAGGAGATGATTCCTCAGACGATCAAGGCATCAATCAATCAACAATAAGTTCAGTGCAAATCGACAGCAAACTAGAATGTGTTTATGTGGATATCATTAGTCTATCTTATTTTTTATTCTACACGTGACTCAGGCTCGTGAGTATGACGATATGTGGGCTCGTACTTTCGCATGGCTTGATTCAGACCATATGGAACATAAAATTGGATTCATTAAATAAGATCTAGTGAAAAAAGTTATTAGCAGAAATCTATAATAGAAAAGAAAATTTTACTGAGGTAGGTTTTTTTGACAAAGAGAAGGCGGCTATCGTAGTGTAATCGCCTGAGTTTTTTTGCTGTTTGCTTTTTGTTCCTGTTGTTGTGGGATTTGTCGCCATTGTGATTGGGATGGTTTCGAAAATGACCTAAATAATTTGGTTAATTGCAAAAGTGTACCCTCTTTTCTCTCTCTTTACTTTGCCACAAATTTTATCTCTTTATCCTCATGATTTCAAGTTATTCACGAAACTGTCATTATATTTATTTAAGTTTTTTTTGTTTTCTGCATAAACAAATACCAACCCATCCCTTGTGAACACACTTATTTACGAAAATGTCATCTTCTTCAATTTTCTCAACCACCATGAACAACCAAAATTGTGACACTTAATGCTCAAATCCACCTATTTCGTCGATGTAAATGCTCATTTTCTTACTCAAAACTTCATTTTCTTTCATTTTCTTTCCATTTCGATACCAAAAGCTCTCTAATTTTCGTTTCCCAAATATAAGATTTTAATCTTGGCCATTCCAGCCACCCAAACCGGGTGGCTTTCATCGATATCAGGCTAAATCAAAGATCTGGGCATGAAACGAAGCTAAATTCGTGCTCAAACCTCAACTAGGTAAATTTTTCTTGATTTTTTCAAAAGTTGCAGCTTTTTCGCGAATGCAGACTGCTATAGAAGTCAGGAAGTCATTCAAACTTCTCTGGAAGTCTCCTAGTCAACGCATGGGTTAGTTTTGCAATTGACCAAATTTCGGGTTCCATGCCGCAGACTTCCAGAGAAGTCTGCGGAATTTTCTTTGAAAACAAAAAAAAATTCTCGCAGACTTCTCATGGAGTCTGAAAAAAAGTAGGCTACTTTTGCAATTGACTAAAAGTCAACCTTTTATAGCAGACTTCTCTGGAAGTCTGTACATTCTCAGACTTCCCGGGAAGTCTACTCAATCGTTGACCTTTTCAAAGTAGACTGCTTGAGAAGTCTGTGGAGATCTGCGGAGGCTAGTTTTCCAATTGAATAAAATGTCCAAACAGATCCCGAAAGTCCAAATATATGGAGACTTCCCTAGCAGTCTGCAGAATTTACGCAGACTTCTCTGGAAGTCTGCAATATTTTACGCAGACTTCTATGGTAGTCTGAAACTTTCACAGACTTCCCTGGAAGTCTGCGTGTTCTTGGGGCAAATTTTGGTCAACGCTTATTCCACAGACTTCTTTCCCAGACTGCCAGAGAAGTCTGCGTTGCAAATTTTGACTTTAGTCAATTGCAAAACTGACCTCCGCAGACTTCCCTGGCATTCTGAAAAGTTGGCGCCGTTTTATGTCATTTTTTGTCGTCTAGCTACAGACTTCTCCCGAAGTCTGCTGCAATTTTCAGACTGCGAGAGAAGTCTGCTCTTAAAACGTTGACTTTTAGTCAATTGCAAAAATAACCTACTTTTTTCTCAGACTGCCAGAGCAGTCTACTTTTAAAGTCAATGATTTTCTCAATTGCAAAAATAACCCCCCGCAGACCGCAGACTTCTATGGAAGTCTGCGGCACGTGCCTAGACTTCTCAATTTTCGGAGAAGTCTGCATTTCAGACTGTCAAAGAAGTCTACTCTGATTTTTTTGAGTAGACTTCTTCGGCAGTCTGAAATTTTATGTTTTCTTAAAAATGCGTTTAAATTAAATTTATGAAGTATTTTTTTGATTTTTTCCATTAATCACGTGTTTTAGTCATTGTTTCTGCTTCTTAATAAGTTTGATATGTTTATATCCTATAATTATGACATAATCAATTTTCTTGGTTGATTAGGCATTTAACTCATTTCCGCAGACTGCCAAAGAACTCTACTCTGAAAAATCAGAGTAGACTTCTTTGGTAGTCTGAAAAATTTATCATCCTTCTTTGAAACCGAATTAGACATTTAGCTGATTTTGAATTTTTCCTTGTAAGTCCCAAAAACTCTATAATTTTCGATTGCTAATGTGTTATGTATACCTTTTCGATGAAGGAGGAAGATTTTTCTTTTTGCGTGATGGTTGTAAACTTGATGAACTCCAGCAGATGGTCTGTGAAGATTATAAGCTGGACAACTATACATTGGTGGAGCTCAGTTACCAATTACCAGATTCAATGCTGAAGCAAATGGGTCCAGCCACACCTCATATGCGTGTAACAAATGATAGACAAGTTCAGTCCTTAGTTGAGTTGGCTAAATCACATGTTCTTCCGCAGACTTCTCTGGCAGTCTGTGGCACGTGCCCAAACTTCTCTGGAAGTCTACAATGATCCTTTTACTAGTCAAGTAACTTCTGAGTTTATCATCCTTCTTCACCGATTGATTCTAATAATCTGACACTTGTCTTCACTTTCTCATGAACATATTGAGAAGGATGAAGACATATTGATTGTTATTTCCGCAGACTTCTTGTGTAGTCTGAAATGCAGACTTCGTTAGTAGTCTAAAATTGTTCATGTATGAGTTTGATATGTTTATGTATTATTAAGTTTTCAGCTCATTTGTGCATACTACTGGTGAATTTTGCTCTATATCACAAATGATAAATTTATTGAATTATGCAAAATGCAAGGTAAAAGAGAATCTCAATTTAGGATTGTCTTGTGTCGTAAAACATACAAATACTAAGAGCACATTAATTGAGAGAACCATAATTGTACATTTAAACTCTTGTATCCAATATAAAAAGCATGTAAAAACTGAGAGCTTGAGCAGTTTACATCAAATCATCAAATCATCCAAAAGCCTAAACTTCAGCTAACTCTCTTCATCCTTGCATTTACTGCCCAAAGGAAGTCATGTCTTAATTATGCATCTTCTTGCTTGCTTGTTTTTGCATCTGAAGCTACTGTCTTATTCTCCACACACCTCCTTGATAGATGCAAACTATAAACACAAAAAAAGAAAGATTGTTAGTTTTATACAATTCTAAAGTACATGTATAGCTGTAAAAAATCTGAAATTTGAATTTTTTTTAAAAAAAATTCGGAGGAAAATTTAATTTTCACGAAATATTGGAGGAAAATTTAAAATTTTCATGAAATATTGGAGGGAAATATCGCAGACTTCTATGGAAGTCTTCTATCGCAGACTTCTCCAGAAGTCTTCTATCGCTGACTTCTATCGCAGACTTCATTACATGAATGCAACATAAACACTAGATCTGGACGAAACTAGAAGCAAAAAAACTTGAAATTTGTTAAAATGAAACTCAGATCAGGACGAAAAACGTAAAAGCTTCAAAAATAACCAAACAAAAATAATTTTTGAAGGTTTCCAATAGTTATATAAAGCTAAAAAATGTCCAAAAATATGAAGCTTTTATTCTATATATTTTTTGCTGAAAGCTTTAACATTTCCCTTAAAATGAAACTCAAATCTTGACAAAAAGCTTTAGTTTTTTATAAAACTCAGATCTGGAGAAAGCTTCAAAAGTAACCAAACAAAAATAATTTTTGATGGTTTCCAATAATTATATAAAGCTAAACAAATGTCCAAAAATATGTGAAACTTTTATTCTATTTTTTTTTGCTGAAAGCTTTAACATTTCCCTTAAAATGAAACTCAAATCTTGATAAAAAGCTTCAGTTTTTTATAAAACTCAGATATGGAGAAAACTTACATGTTCAGAAAGAGATGAAGCTGATGGTGGTAGGATCTACAAAAAAAAAGAAAACAAATGAGAAAGTGATGAAGGTGGTGAAATAAACATGGATGAGGAAGAGGAAGAAGACATACCAGAGGAAGAAGAAATGAGAGAGGAGAGATGTTTTTTTTTTACCAATTTAGGGTTTAATTGTCGGTCAATGGAGTAAATGCCATTTATATAGTGGGTTAAATATTCTGGTTAGGTTTAAAATACTGGTTTGGATGCAGACTTCTGGAGAAGTCTCAAAACACTAAACTCAAACAGACTTCTATGGAAGTCTGAAATTTGAAATTTCAAAACAATATTGGAGGAAAATTTAATGTTTTCACGAAATATTGGAGGAAAATTTAAGATTTCAGTTTTTTTCTTAACACAAATTTTAAGTTAAAACATTATTTCAGTAATTTGAATTTCAGACTTCTAGAGAAGTCTGAAATTTTAAATTTTCAAAAAGTATTGGAGGGAAATTTAATACTTTTGGAAGGAAATTTAATATTTTCATGAAAATTATGGAGGGAAATTTATGATTTCAGGCTTTTTCTTTTGAACACAAACTAGATGATACCCCGCACCCTGTGCGGATATATATTTGATATATACTTGATTATTATATAAACTGTTATCATAGTATTATAGTAGTCAATTTTTTTTATGGCTAATATACTATCTATAGATCTAATATTCAGAGAATATATAATCTAAGAAACAATAACAATATATCATCAAACATAATATAATTTTATTAAAACAAAAATATTTATAATATTTTATTTTGAAAAATTTAAAATAGTTCTAATATTTTCACAATTTATCAAGTTGCTAATATTTAAATTTCTATCAACAAAAGTATATAAATTTTTTATATTCAATTAATAACGTAGTTCAAATAAAACTTGATTACATCAAATAAAAACTTTCAAATTTTGGCGTTTATTAAATACTTCATATACATAATTCAAAATTCTGAGTAAATTTAATTATTTATAAGAAATATGCATGTCATCCCTTTTATTTTGTAATCCATGTGGGATAAAATTTGTATTTATATAACTTCTAAAATTTAAATGTCATACAAGCCATTACATCTCTTAATTATGTGCTTTTAAATGTTTGAATTTAATGATATCATAAAAAGAGAAAAAAATCTGATGGAATATCTATATTATGTTTGAATTTAATGATATCATAAAAAGAGAAAAAAAATCTGATGGAATATCTATATTATGTTTGAATTTAATGATATCATAAAAAAAAAAAAAAAAATCTGATGGAATATCTATATTTCCATGTATTAAAAAGTGTATTAATTTTTTGTTGATGTGTCTGAATCAAACTATATTCCATTGGTTAGCTTTCCTTAAAATTACTCTGAGTGAGACACGTGTCTGAATTTTCTCTCTCCGTCTTCTCAATTAATATATAGGGGATTTTAAGCTAAAGCATTATTTCAGTAATTAGGATTTCAGACTTCTAGAGAAGTCTGAAATTTGAAATTTCTTTAAAAAAATATATTGGAGGAAAATTTAATATTTTTGGAGGGAAATTTATTATTTTCACGAAAATAATGGAGGGAAATTTAAGATTTAAATTTCAGACTTCTATAGAAGTCTCTAGCTACTATTGGAAGTCTGCTGATTATTATCATTAATTCAAATGTTTTTCATTAATTTGTCAAATCTCTAAATAAATTCTTCAATCTTACAGTATAATCGTTTACTATACTTATCGATTGGCACTTATGTGAAAATTAAACATTGAAAACTCAAAAGATAAGAAACTCAAAATCTAACCCTAGATGTTTGGACATTATGCCCTAAAACCTATAGCAAACAACTCAAAACCCCAAACTCTAAACCCTCATCTATTAGAAGAATTGCCTATTTTATCTTTCTCTGTTTTGTTTTAATCAATTTGCTAAAATTTTAATTTTCATGCACTATATTTTCTTTTATCTTCATTATCTATAGAAATAGATATAACCAAATTATTTTTAAAAAATTTTATAATTTAAATTTAAGATATAATTAAAATGCAGACTTTTATATTAAAATACAGACTTCTATAGAAGTGTGTATCATAAAACATAAGAAGGATTACATGTTTTATATTTTTTGTTTAGTTTTAATCTGTTTTGTGAAATTTTAATTTTAATGAGTCATAATTATTTGTGTCTTCATTATGTATACAAATAGCTATAATCATATTATTTTTCGTTATTTTTATAATTTAAATTAAAGGTATAATTAACCTGCAGACTTCTATAGGAGTCTGCAAAGAAGACTCCTATTTTGCAGACTCCTATAGAAGTCTGCAGACTTCGCAGGGATTGAACCGTAAAAAGCCACCCGATTTTTTGTTTGGTCATTGAGTGCGAAATGGTAATTTCCTTAGCTCTGAGGTATACTTTTGCAAACAAACTCATCTTTTAGGTTAAAGTGAAACCAAACTCATTTTTTGGGTTATTTTTGGCTAACTGCCCATTGTGATTCGGTTGATGTCCTTGGACTCAGTTTTACTTTTGAATGGAATTTCTTTCAGACGGAAAAAAAAGATAAGCATAAAACGAAGTTGAGTTCCGGTTTCTGATTCGAATGAGTTGAATGTTTGTAGTTTTTAGAATGGTTTTTTGGTTTTTGTTTTTCAAAATCTACTTTTTTAACCATTCAAGTTTTTCAATAAATAGATTTCCTACATTTTAGGGAAACTGGTTTTTTATGGTTTTTAGCATTTTACAAACAAAAACCAAAAACCATCTTTTGTGGGTTTTTCACTTCTAAAGTGACTTTATTTTGTTTTTTGACTAATTTTGATTTTTTCAATATTTTGACTTTTTCATTTCCTTTTTAATTAATAGCTAATTAATAACTAATTCTAATCAGTTTGATTTCTATGTCTATGCATTAATAAAAGATAAATAAAAAATATAAATATAAATAAAAAGAAATAAAAAATACATAGTAAAAAGATAAATAAAAAGAAATCAAACTGGTATATATAATAACTAATCATAACGATAAAGACTTAATAAAAATAATTTGTTGAACATTTAAAATCTAATATAAAAATTAGGAAAATAATATATATTAATAAAATTGTTTCTTAAATTTTTTGATAAAATTAGTGAAAGGTTAACTATGTTTTAAATTGTGAAATAATCTATATATATGTTTATCCTGAAGTGTTATTACTACTTATAATTTTTAAAAAAATCTAAACTTTTATTTACTATAAAAAATTAGTGAAAGGTTAACTATGTTTTAAATTGTGAAATAATCTATACATGTGTTTTTTAATAATGATTTGTTTTATTATTTATTATTTTTATAAGAAATAATATGTTTGGATTAGAAAATTTTTATTTTTATTTTATCATTTTTAATCTTGTAAAAAACATTAATAGTTCAAGTATAGTCAAAAACCAAAAACTAAATAAATTACTATTCAAGTTTCTTAAGAACTAAAATCTACAGCAAAATCAAAAACCAGAAATTGAAAAACCAAAATCTAAAAATCAAAAACCAAAAGCCAAAAACCAAAAACTAAATCTAAAAACTACTCAAACATTCAGGGCCTAAGGGGCTGATTGGTTCACCCGCTATTACCAGCAAACGCAAACGCAGCGGGTGATAGCGGTTGGCGGCGGTTAGTAATAATTATAAAAACCACTTTGTACCGCTTCAAACCGCTTTATACCGCTAAAATCCAAAAGCTGCTTTCAGCAAGCGTTTGTGGTTGCGGGCGGTGGCTGGTGGTTCCAAATTATTTTTTGTTCAGAAAATGGAAAAAAATATCTTAAAAATTAATAAAAAATTATAAAAATGATAAAAATTAGAAAAAGTTAAGATTTTTTTTTATTTTCTGGTATCAATAATTTTTTATTAAATTCTTATTCTTAGTATTTATATCATTTATCAACGAAAATTTATATATGTAACTATATGCTATATTTTATAAAATAATTCAAACCTTTTAAAACTTTATATTTTATTATTTGATAATTTATAATATATACATATTAGTTAAATATATATCTGTCTATATAATTATGTTTTTATACAGAAAATTGTTTTAGACTCTTAAAATATTTATTTAACTATTTATTATATGATTTAGTTTTCGGTCTTTAAATATTAATTTTACATATTTTTATATATAATTTCTTTTTATATAAATGATATATTTTATGTATTTTATTATTTTAATATTAAACTGTTATTAAACCCGCTGTCAACCAGTCAAAATGTCCCGCAAACGCAACAGTTTTCAACCGCTACACCAGTCGTACAAAACGCTAAATACCACTAATAACCGCAACCGTCCACTTCCGCAAACTCCCGCAACCACAACCGCACCCGCTGCGTTTGAACCAGTCAGACCCTAAGTAATGCAGTTTTAACTTGGTCAAAAGTGAGTCGGCAACAAATTAAAAAAAAAAGAATTTGTTTTGATTTGTAACGGTTAAAAACTCGTTTAATCTATAAAAAGGTTTATATTTCAATGTCTATAAAAGGGTTATAAAATCATCAATACTAATTATAATATTTTCCTAAATACTCTACCAGTCCCTTAGTAATGCATCTAACACTAAAAAATGCCTAAATAAACGAAGTTTACAGTAAAGTACCTTATTTGATAAAGTCTCTTAGCTTTTTGTTAAATGGTTTTATCTTTCATTTTTTTTCCCAAGCGCAATCAGTATTTCACGTACAAAAAGCTGGATTTAATTATACCCTTTTGTTACTTTCGACTGGCAAAAAATCGATTTGCCATTCCCCCACATTTGGTATTGAGATATTGTCATTGAACAAATGGACTTAAATTATAATGACTTGTTACTTGTATGATAAAAACCAGCCCAACCTACTGTATCATATAGCTTGTTCCTAGATAAGGCCCAACAGCCCATACAGAGCAGTGGTTGACTAAAGTCAACAGCCCACAGAATCAATGGCAGAGAGGCCAGAGACCGACAAACGTCCTCGTCATCAAAATCACGCTTTTTCACTTCATGTTTCTTTATTCATCGACGGACCAAATCAAAGCGAAAGACAAAGTGGATTCGACACATGTTGTGTTACCCATTGACTTCAGACGTGTACACGGAGCCTTGGAGCGCAAGCTCCTTCCTCTGAAAGTTTCGTTTTTTTTTTCCTTCTTTTTTCTCTTTTCTTTCCTCGAGAAGCCTTTAATATTCTTCTCCAATTTCGTTTATTTTATTTTAATTTAAAACAAAGATGAAAAATTATTAAATTATATAAAGAAGAGAAAGTGTGATTGACAAGGAGTACAGTCCAGTAGATGCCTTTGGCTCTATAAAACTATCCCTCTTTCTCATCGATCGCTCTAAAACATTTTTTCTTGAATCTTTAGGTCACTGAAAAATTTCGCCGGAGAGACGTTTCCGTGTGCAGATCTATTGAGCAGAGATGTTTCCTTCATCGGATAACTCTTTCTCACCTTCGTCGCTGTTCTCAGCGTACGCATCCTTAACCGGGTTCTTGATGCTCTTTAAATCGATGCTCCACGATTTCGTACCGGAGCAGCTCCGGTCCTACTTCTCCAGATTACTCGACCGGTTTTTCACTCCGAAATCCAAGAACCTCACGGTGGTTATCGACGAGAACTTCGGGATAAACAGGAACCAAGTCTTCGACGCGGCGGAGATGTACCTCCGCAACAAGATCGCCCCGACACGGAGCGGTTGCGCGTCGGGAAAACCCCGAAGCAGAAGCATTTCACGATCTCCATCGAGAAAGGTGAAGAGATCATAGATTCTTTCGAGAATTCGGAGGTGAAATGGAGCTACGTTCAGTCGGAGAACGAGAAAGGGGATGAAGTGAAACGGTACTACGAGGTCACGTTCGAGAAGAAGCTGAGAGACAAAGTCATGGACTCTTATTTGACCCACGTCGTGGCCGAATCGGAGGAGATCAAGAGGAACCTGAAAGTGGTGAAGCTATATAGCCGAGATGTGTACGCGAGCGACGACGACGACGGATGTGCTGGTGGGAACTGGGGATGTATCAGTCTTGAGCATCCTTCGACGTTCGATACGATGGCCATGGATCCAGGTGCGAAGAAGAAGATCATTAATGATCTCGAGAGGTTTCTCAAGAGAAGAGAGTTTTACAAGAGAGTTGGTAAAGCGTGGAAACGAGGCTACTTGTTGTATGGACCTCCAGGAACTGGTAAATCGAGTTTGATCGCTGCAATGGCTAACTATCTCAAGTTCGATGTGTTCGATCTTGAGCTTAGCAGTATATATGACAATGGTGAACTGAAGAGGGTTTTGTTATCCACCACGAATCGTTCCATTTTAGTATTTGAGGATATTGATTGCAATGCTGAGGTGCGAGATAGGGAAGCAGAGGATCAAGAAAACGATCAAGTTAGAGGAAAGGTGAGATCTTTTGAAAAAATGTGAATTTGAAAGTTTGGTTTTTATTATTGGAGATCATTTATTGGTACTTGAAATTTTCTTTGAGCAGGTGACTTTGTCTGGCATTCTGAATTTCATTGATGGGTTATGGTCTAGTTTTGGAGATGAGAGAATCATCGTGTTCACGACCAACCACAAAGACCGGCTTGATCCTGCATTGCTACGTCCTGGAAGAATGGATATGCATATCCATATGTCTTATTGTACCGGTTTAGGATTTAGGACATTAGTTTCTAATTACCTTGGTTTGGATGGCTTGAACCATCCTCTTCTTGAAGAAATCGAGAGGTTGATCGATTCTACGGAGGTTACCCCTGCAGAGTTAGCTGAAGAGTTGATGCAGGACGATGATACTGATGTTGTTCTTCGTGGAGTAATTAGTTTCGTTGAGAAGAGGAAGGTAGAGAGAAGCAAGTCCAAGGAGGATGTTTCTATATGTAAAGAGATTGTGATTAAGACTAATGATGATGACGATAAACAGAGTGGTTCTGCGAATGGTCTGAAGAAGAAAAAGAAAGCTGGTAAACGAAAAGGGAAAGGGACAGGAAAGACCAACTAATATATATATTGTGTTTGTATTGGTGGCAAACTAAGCTTGTAAAAAAATAAAAAATAAAGCTCGTCTTTAACAGAATTTTGATTTGTTGTGTTGTGTCGAGTACTTACATTAAACCAAAAAATAAAGAAAATTGCTGTGAGTATTTTTAGAAAGACTTCAAAAGCTTTTAGATCATTAAAGTTTGATTGAGTAATATATGTGGCTTTTACTTCCAAGTTCCATTCCTTTTTCACGTGTTCATTCTTGTAAATTATAAATAAAATAAAATAAAAAGCTACAGATCTTGGTGAGTTACGAACGGAGCTTTCCTGTATTCTGCAAGTGTTCACATGGGAAGGTGTTTCTGTATGTAGCGTAGCGTAGCATGCAAGTATTTCATGAACGCTCCTACCATTTCCTGCAAACCCAGACATAACATAAATAGAGAATTAGTTCAGAGTATACGTTATGCACATCTATTTATCCATTCATTGAACATACATTGAGCTTGTTAGAGTGGACAAAAGTGATGGGATTAGAGATCCAAAAAGAAAGGAAAAGAAAATAATTTGTATAAATTAAACAGTAATATAGATTAGGTTGAACTGATAATTTAGGCTTTGAATGGAAGAATGGAAAAAGTACAGTTCACCCACACATCCAGTTCATCTGCCTTTAGAATGCCATTCACCATTTTTTGTTACTATAGTCAAATCAATAGGAGAACAGCATGCAGTTCATTTTTTTGTCTTTTTCTTCAAAAAGAACGAGAACTACATGCAATGTTTCACCACCACATATCTGAGGCTGTCCACCATTTTTTTTGCTACTGTTCACGTTTTTTTTTAAAAAAAATTAAAACATATATATTTTTTTATAAATTATTATACTCTTTATTTTGTATGCATCACTTTATAAACACAATCACAATTTTTTTTTTCTTGTCCACTTCTCTTTCATTCTTGTCAATTATTTCTTAAGAAAATAATTTGTTTTTAAACATTTATTTACACATATATATAATATGTTAGTAGTTATAAAATATGATATGTTTTATTTAAACTGTTCGAAATATTTATATTAATTAAATAGTATATTTATAAATATATTTAAAATATTATTTTTCAAGATTATTGTTATAAATTAATATAATTTTGTATTATAAATATGAACATTCAATTAAATTATTTATGCTATAATTTTAGTTTAATTTACATTATAGATTTACTATATAAACAACAACTATTTTTATAAATACATTCATGAATATACTCATATAAATTTAATTATTTCAAAATAGTTAAAATATTATTTTTTAGCAATATCAATTATAAATTGAAAGGTTTTATAATGAATCTCACTTATAAATTTAATGATTTTATACATTTTTAATTATTTTGTATTTTTTATTGTTTAAATATTTGATATGTACTATTTGAACTAGGTCTGAGCAAAATATCCAAACCCGAAATACCAAACCTAACCCAAACTCGGATTCATAAAATACTCGAATGGATCCTAAATTTCTATATTTGAAAACCCAAAACAGAACCTGATCCGAACCGAAAGTCGAACTGTACCCGAAATAAACGAAATACAATATACCTAAAATAATAATTATATTTTTCTTGATATAACTTATTTATACTAATTTATAATTATAAATTCAAATATATGATTTACTTTTAAACCAAAATAACAAAAATATCAAAATAAGTAAAATATATGAAACTTTTAGCTATATATGTCAAACTTAATTGAATCAAATTTAAATTAAATTAAATTATATTTTATTTTTATAAATTTTTGAGTACTCAAACCGAATCCGAATGGAACCTAACCCGAACCCGAACCAAAATTCTAAAATACTTGAATGGATCCTATATATCTAAACCCGAAAACTCGAAAAAATCGAGTATCCAAAAAACCCAAAAAAACCGAGTTTTGAACTGTTTAATCAGCTTGATCTGCCTTTGTTCTATCTGATCTGCATGATCTGCACTTATCCCATTTGATCTGCATGATCTGCACCGCCTGAACTGCTTTCACCATTCGAAGCCTTATTAACACATTTTTTTCCTCTGCCCGTACTCAGCCCAGGTCTGGAGGTCGCTTGTCGGAGGTGTTCTACAAGGGGAGATATATATAATGAAGACTGATCCTCATTAGTCTCTCTGATCTGTGCCCACGATATTAGTAATAAGCTCCTGCTTATCACCAGATATGCATTTCAAGTCACTGTGCATACTCTTTGGCGGGAAAGGAACTGTCGAAGACATGGTAAGCCATCAAAACCTTGGCAACTCTTAGAACGTTTCATGACAAAAAGTGCGGAACCATCTTTGTCTCCTTCGCAACTCGGGAGACAAGCGATATGAGAATATCCTCATGTTTTGGTTTGCCATCAGAAGATGATTTTGTACGATTTTTTGTTTCTGCTAAAACTCGGTAACACTTGATGTAACACATGCTTTTTTGTTGAATACAAATTTAACATTCATTCAAAAAAAAAAAGATTTTATTAACTGGTATGATCTGATAAAAACATTAACATGGAGATATAATCGAGCCTTTCGAACTAAGATAAATTATAGACCAACAGAATCTTCTTCTATCCCACCTACTTCTTAATTTAACTGACTTCAAGTGGAATTAGCTAGTATCAAGTATCAACTAAGATCAGTAAAGCAAGAGAGGAAACAAAGATAAATATCTCTATCAAAGACGATGTCAGAAATTTACTTCTTTTTTTTGTGGAAGATCCCCACTTTCCATTTGTGAAGTGATGATAAATTTTGCAGCTTGGTGAAGAGGCATAACAACTCTCTCGGCCTGTTATGTGTATAGCAGCAGAAGAAACGATGTGCTTCAAGACAACTTCGTAGAAGTAGACAAAAAAAAATACAATTAAGATTGAAACTATCCAGCATGAATTAGACCCATCATAGCCCATGAGGTTTTCGTTCTTTTCTAATGGTATGTATCTACGTGGGAAAATGATCTATTTCAACCTGAACAATTTCAGTCGTGTCTTTTCCTATCTAAACTATCAGACAGTGCCAATTCCAACCTAAACTAAAGTTTATTTCGAAAAAAACTACTTCAACTATCAAATTTATGCCAAAATCAACAATGACTGAGATTGTCTTAGTCAACTATGTTGAGCCAGCTGCCACGCGTATAATTTCAACTACGTCAGATGTCAAGTGTCATTTTTTCCAAAACCGCAAAATCTTGTTTTTTCGCCAAACCGCAAAATCTCGTATTTCTACTAAAACAGCAAAATTTTGATTTTCAGTCAAATTCGCAAAATCTCGTTTTTTCTACCAAAACCGCAAATTTTCGTTTACTGTCAAAACCGCAAAATCTCGTTTTCAGAAAATATCGCAAAATCTCGTTTTTTCGTCAAAAACCGCAAAATTTGTTTTTCCACCAAACCGCAAAATATCGTTTTCCGTAAATCCGAGATTATGCGGTTTGACGAAAAAACGAGATTATGCGGTTTGGCGGGAAATCGAGATTTTGCGGTTTTGACGGAAAACAAAATTATGCGGTTTGACGGAAAAACGAGATTATGCGGTTTGACGGAAAAACGAGACTATGCAGTTTGGCGGGAAAACAATATTTTGCGGTTTTGACGAAAAACAAAGATTTGCGGTTTTGGCGGAAAAACGAGATTTACAATTTTGACGGAAAATCAAAATTTTGCAGTTTTAGTAGAAAAACGAGATTTTGCGATTTTAGTAGAAAAACGAGATTTTGCGGTTTGACGAAAAGACAAGATTTTGAGGTTTGGCGGAAAAACGAGGTTTTGTGGTTTGGCGAAAAAAATGAGATTTTGCGGTTTTGACGGAAAATGACATGTGGCAGCTAACTTAGTTGAAATTGTACGCGTGGCAGCTGACTCAGCATAGTTGACTAGGACAATCTCGGTCAATGTTGATTTTGGCATAAATTTGATAGTTGAGGTAGTTTTTAGAAAAAAACGTTTAGTTCGGGTTTTGGCACTGTCTTGTAGTCCAGGTAAAAAAAGGCACGGCTGAAATTGTTTAGATTGAAATATGCCATTTTCCCCTATCTCTGCACTAGGTTTTGATTGAAGTACTTTATTTGGAAAAGTCTCTTGACTTTTTCCCGTGTGCAAATCAGTAATTCATTCACCAAAAGCTAGATTTTTTATACCCTTTTGTTAGTTTCTAACTTTCTTCGGAATTATGCTAGACACTAGTTGGGTAGTTGACCTAAGCTTAGCGAGTTAACGAAAATTCGGAGATTAATCAGGGAGTACTCGGATACTAATTTTTATACAATTTAATTTATTTATAACAGATTTAACACAGTTATGTATAGAAAACAAATTTAAAATGTTGTACAATTACTTTTGTAAAAAATTTATAAATAAACCATATAAGATGAAATATGAGATTTTTAAAATAAAGATTATCATACTCTAAATTAGAAAAATAGCGAAAAACCTAAACAAAATCAAGTTCCACCTTGGTTGAGTCCAACAGGAACATTATGGGCATGTTCGTTTGCAGGTCGCGCGACCTGCGACTGCGAGCAGCGACAGATTTTTTGTTCGTTTACATGTCGCAGCGACTTGCGACTGATCGCTAAAAATTTTGGCGATTCAATTTTTAGACCTGCGACCAGTCGTTGCGACATGTAAACGAACAACAACCGGCGACACTTAGTCGCAGTCGCAGTCGCAGGTCGCTGCGACCTGCAAAAGAACAGGCCTTATGCTGCATATTATGCGGCAACACGGATAATATGCGGGCAACAGGGATACTCGGCGATCGAGAATTAATTGTCTCGCTGTCAAATCAGCCGATTCGTGCTTACTGTCACAGTTACGATCCGACAATGCATAGACTTGATTGTTAAAAACCAGCCCAACCTACTGTATCAGATAGCTTGTTCCCGAATAAGGCCTAATAGCCCACGTAATATCTGGCAGCGACCGACAAAATGGCTCGACAACGTCCTCGTCAACGGAGAAAGCACCAGAGCACGTTTTTGAATTCATGTTTCTTTATTCATCAAAGGGAGCGACCAAGTGAATTCGACACATGTTGCAAGGGCGGACGTATACACGTTAATCTGGGTTCAAATGACTCCACATAAAACAAAAACTTATTAACTATAGTTTTAGATAGTGGTATAATGAACCCAATCCAAATATTTTATTGAACCCATGAACAATATTTCTGGTCTATTTTTTTAATTTTATGGAACAATTTATAATTAAACTCATATTTAGTGAAGCCTTTTTTTGGTGTTATATATTAACAAAACCCAATTCAGCTTAAATTAATTTTTTTAATTGTTTCTCTCTAAAATAAATGACTGTTTTTAATGATTGTTTAGTTTGTTTTGTTGAGAAATATGTATTCGAGACAATTACAAATGAGGGTGTGATAAAAAGATTTTAGGATATAAAAGATTGAAGAATGTTTTTGTAAAATGCTTAATATATGAAAGATGATTTTTTTGGCGAATTTTTTTTTTAATAATATGTTTTGACCCTGATAAAATATAATTCTGGATCAGTGCCTGACATGTTGTGTTAGCCATTGACTTCTGACGTGTACACGGAACATCGCCTTGCAGCGCAAGCTCCTTCCTCTGAATGTTTCGTTCTTTCTTTGTTTTTTCTCCTCGCTTGCCTCGACAACCCTTTTAATATTCTTTTCCATTTCGTTTATTTTATTTTAATATAACAGAGAGGCAAAAGTAAATTATAAAAAGAGAAAATGTAGTTGTACAATGTACAGTATTAGAGATATCTTGGAAAGTAAAACGTGTAGATTGTGAATCAAGTGTTGTGAACTACTGAAGCCTGTTTGTGAAATGAAGCTAGTAAACCCAGTTGAAAAATATTCTATATATTTTATTGTGATAAGTATTAGAAAGATTTACATTATTTGGTGTTATCAATATGTTAATGTTGAACACTATATATATATATATATATATATATATATATGTATCTTATGATTTTCAGATCTTGTATCAAACACAACTCAATAATATATTCTATTCTACTATATTTTACATACAGTATATGCCTTTTGCACTCTATAGAACTCTCTCCCTTTCTCATCCATAGCTCTAAATTTTTTTGAATCTTTAGGTCATCGGAAAATTTATCTGGAGAGACACGTCGTGCGCAGATCGATTGAGCAGAGATGTTTCCTTCATCTGATAACTCTTTCTCAGCGTCGTCGCTGTTCTCAGCGTACGCATCCTTAACCGGATTCTTGATGCTCTTTAAATCGATGCTCTACGATTTCGTACCGGAGCAGCTCCGGTCCTACTTCTCCAAATTACTCGACTAGTTTTTGACTCCCAAATCCAAGAACCTCACGGTGGTTATCGACGAGAATTTCGGAATGAACAGGAACCAAGTCTTCGATGCGGCGGAGATGTACCTCCGCAACAAGATCGGTCCCGATATGGGGCGGTTGCGCGTCGGGAAAACCCCGAAGCAGAAGCATTTCACGATCTCCATCGAGAAGGGTGAAGAGATCATAGATTCTTTTGAGAACTCCGAGGTGAGATGGAGCTACGTTCAGACGGAGAACGAGAAAGGGGATAAAGTGAAACGGTACTACGAGGTTGTTGATATTTTGAAGAAGAGAAGAAACAGAGATTTAATTGAAACTGATTTTTATTGATCTGAAACTTGTTACTATTCTCGACACATTGTATAATTACACAAGACTAACACTTATATAGTAATTTACATGAACAAACATAACTGTTCGTAATAATACATAACTGCTCATAACTTAATAACTACCCACTTAATAAGTTACGACTAACAACACATCTCTTCATAACTTATATGTTAAATTATAATATATGACCAACCTCAATTATATTCTAACACTCCCTCTTAATTGAGTTGTGGTCTTTCACCAAGCTTGCTTCTTAGTTCTCCTTGTTTTCTTGTCAGTTTAACATAGGAACTCTTGGGATTTCTCTTTCCCAAAAATTATTCTCCAAGTAACCTTCATGTGACAACACCTTTCCTTTGTCACATTCAAATTTTCTTAACGTGATCTATCTCACGTTTTTCTTGAAGTTTCCATGAGTATTCCTCACGTCTCCTCCGTGATCTTTTGTCACGTCTTCATCGGCTGACCTTGCAACCTTCCTCAACTCCCATTCTCTTAGGTGAGCTTTCTTCTTTTCCCTTTTGGTGTCCTCTTGATCACCAAAATTTGAGCGTGAACCTCTTCACGTCTTCTCCTTCGGTTGTCTCTGCTACCGGTTCCCATGCTCCATTTTTCCTTGAGGTAAGCATCCTCCTTGTGCTTGGTGTCTTCCTTTAATCACCATCAATGTCTCCGTGACATCTTCCGCGTGAATACCCATCACATCTTCTTCGGTTCTCGCTATAACCGGTTCTCTTTTGTGCCTTGCTTGGTATCTTCCTTTGATCACCAGCCTATTACACTTTTTTCTTTTTTCTTAGAACCATCACCTTGGCTTTCTCTAGCCATAGTCTGTTTGATTCCTTGAAACTTTTTACTGAGTAGCCTTCCTCTCGTTTCTTCCAACAAGTGGCTTTCTCCCATGTGAACGTTTTCTTTATAAAAGAAACTCCACACCACTTTTTGCGTTTTTCTGATTTGCCATGCTCTGTTTCTTTCAACAGGCGGCTTCACCAAGACGTTGTCGAGCCAAGTTTCAGAATTGTCCTTCCACAACGCTAACTTCATATCTGTTTTCTCCAATGCCTTTTGAGAAGATCTCATATCTCCTTCATCGCTTTTGGAGTCTTCTTCTTGAGCGTACATGTGAAGGTTGATGATGCTCTCTCTTGTCACCACATCTTCTTCCTCTTTCTTTTTCTGTTTCTCATCTCCCTCTTTCTCTTCTTCTGCAGCGGATTTTTTTTCTACTTAATTGTTTTTGTACATGCTCCAAGACCAAACATAAGCTCTGATACCATGTTGATATTTTGAAGAAGAGAAGAAATAGAGATTTAATTGAAACTGATTTTTATTGATCTGAAACTTGTTACTATTCTCGACACATTGTACAATTACACAAGACTAACACTTATATAGTAATTTACATGAACAAACATAACTGTTCGTAATGATACGTAACTGCTCATAACTTAATAACTACCCACTTAATAAGTTACGACTAACAACATATCTCTTCATAACTTATATGTTAAATTATAATATATGACCAACCTCAATTATATTCTAACAGAGGTCACGTTCGAGAAGAAGCTCAGAGAGAAAGTTATGGGATCATATTTGACACAATTCGTTGCGGAAGCGGAGGAGATCAAGAGGAATCTGCGAGTGGTGAAGCTATATAGCCGAGATATGTACGCTACCGAAGACGACGGATGTGCCGGTGGGAACTGGGGATGCATCAGTCTTGAGCATCCTTCGACGTTCCACATGTTGGCCATGGATCCAGGTGCGACGCAGAAGATCATTGATGTTCTTGAGATGTTTCTCAAGAGAAGAGAGTTTTACAAGAGAGTTGGTAAAGCATGGAAACGAGGATACTTGTTGTATGGACCTCCAGAAACTGGTAAATCGAGTTTGATCGCTGCAATGGCTAACTACCTCAAGTTCGATGTCACTATAAGAAAACAAGCAATTTCCTACGGAATAATTCCTCAAAATTCCGTCGGAATTAAGGTATTCCGACGGGATACCGAGGAATTTTTCCGTCGGAAAAAACTCGTCGGAATTTTGTATTTCGTCGGAATTTCCTCGGAAATTTCCGACGGAATTCTGAGGAAAACAAATTCCGAGGAATTATCGAGGAAGGCCGTTCGTCAGACAGGTCCTCGGAAATTTCCGAGGGAAGGTTCCGTCGGAATATTCCGAGGACCTTCCATCGGAAATTTCCGACGGAAGCCGTCCGCCGGAATTTTCCAAGGGAAGCCTTCCGTCGGAATTTTCCGATGGAAGTCATCCGTCGAAATTTTCCGACGGAATCATCCGTCAGAATTTTCCGAGGAAAGGTTTCCGTCGGAAATTTCCGACGACTGTAGTCCTCGGAAATTTCCGAGGACCCCAAGTCGTCGGAATTATTTTAAAATTAATTTAAAAATCAAAAAAATTTCGAAAAATATAATTGAAAAAAATTAATATTAGAAAATTAAATTTGAAAATATAAAATGAAATTCAGAAATTTTATTTCGAATATATAAAATTTAAATTCAGTACAAAGAAAAAGAAAGAATCCAAGTTTTTGAAAAAAAAAGCTACGGGTTTTGGGTGTTTGGGTCTTGCTGGGTCGGGAAATTGATGTCCGGGTGCAACGTCGTCATCATGGCCAGCATCTGCTCGTTTAGCTTCCTCTGTGCCTCGAAGCTCGCCTGTTGGGTCGCCATCTGAGTCTCCAACGCAGAAATGCGTTGGTCCTTCTCCTGCAACTGACCCATAAGTGCTTCGGGATCAACAAAGGGCAGAGCTGCAGCAGAAGACGTAACGGACCGTGACCGACGAGCCAAACCCAACATTCGGCCCTTCTTCTTTGGAACCGACTGAAATAGAAAATAACCAAAATGTAAATAATAATTAAGATTGGAACCGACTGAAACAGAAAATTAAAAAATGTAAATAATAATTAAGATGAAATGAAATTTTAATTTAAAAAACTTACCTTTTCAACGATTTCGTTGATCTGATCCCGAGGCAATTGGGAACCCGTTGAATCTTCGTCTTCGATTTGAAGCTGAGACGCTGCTTCTTCCACCTGACTGCTGATGAGGTCGACGACACCCTTCACAACACCGTCATCAATCTCGCCGGTCTGCTTGTTCGTATACGCATTCTTCATTAGCTCGAAATCATCAATCGGCTCACCATCATTTGCTTCCACCTTGATATCAATATAAATATTAGCAATTAGAAAAAAAAATGAGAATCTAAAATTTCAAAAATTATAAAATTATAAAATAGAATAAAAAGCGACTGAAGTTACCATGCGATCTCTCAGAGTGGCTTGGGACTGAGCACCCAAGTTGTGCTTGTAGACGCCCTTTCCTTTACGATCGCTCTTGCGGTTGGTGGAGTTGGTGGAAGAAGTCGATTTCGTCTCGTCTTTACTCCAATGGACAATCAACTGTGCCCAGACCTCGAGGTTCATCAACTTTGGGACCCTTTTTAAAAAAAAAAATGTTAGATAAATTAAAATATAATTTAATAAATTTAAAAAAGGTTTTTAAAAAAAAAACCAAACCTTGCTATTTTGCCACTTCTTCTTCCACTCGTAAATTTGATAACCATAGTTGGTCATAACTTTGTGGACGAAGTGGTAATAGACAAACGCCGTATAATCGGGATTCCAGTTGAATTCTTGCTAAAAAAAAACAATTAGTAGAAAATTTATATTGAAAAAATTTAAATTAAAAAAAAAAAGAATATTTACCGCAAACTGTTCAAACCACAGAATTTGTTTGGCTCTAGGAAAGTCTGTGAAAGTCGGATGTCCCACGTCCAAAGCCAGATACATCATACGGTTGATCCATGCGCTGATCCCGTTCGAGGATCGATCAAACCATGTCTGACCCGGTCCAGATGGATAGAGAGTGAGAAACGGAAGATGGTGACGACCCGGCTGTCGAACAAACTCTGCTATCCTCGCCAGTTCTCGAGGACCCTGATAGTTCGGAGGAATAATGGGTGCAGCACCAGAGCCAGAAGGAGCCTCGGGATATGGAGAGGGAGATGTATGGTGGGAGCTGCGGGAATCCTGAACCGAGTGGCTACCCGAACGACGACCACGACGCTGTCTAGGAGGCGGAGTCTGATCATCGTAAGACCTGTAGTTTAAAGATATAAAAATCCAAAAAAAAAAAATTATAATTTGTGAATATGTTTTATTGTTTGTGGAAACTTGAAAAACTATTTTATAAATAGTAAAAAAGTTTTTTTGAATCATATACACGTTTTTACAAATCAAAAAATGTTTTAATACTTATAAAAATAGTTTTAATATCAGAAAAAAACGTTTTTGAAACTTGATAAACGTTTTTTAAAATAGAAAAAAACTTTTTTTAAAATCATATACAAGTTTTTTAAAATCAAAAAATGTTTTAATACTTATATAAATACTTTATAATAAAAAATTGTTTTTATATCAGAAAAACGATTTATAAAAGAGTAAAAACCTTTTTTGACTTCATTGAAAAACGTTTTTTAAAATCAGAAAAGGTTATAAAAAATCAAAAAACGTTTTTAAAAATCATAATCTGTTTATAGAAATCAAAAACGTTTTTAAAAATCATAAAAAGTTTTTAAAAATCAAAAACGTTTTAAAAAATCGAAAACGTTTTTAAAACTACAAATAATTCCATAGAAAACTAAAACAAGAACCTAGAATCCGAAATTCAATCCTAAACTATCCATCTAACAACCTAAAATCCGATTTTTGCTTCTAACAACCTAAAATCCGATTAGAAACAGGAAAATGTTAAGTTTTGTTGATTCTTACATGATTATTGATGTGCCCTTGGAATTCCGGCGGCGAGATGACAGAGAACCGGCGGCGAGATGACAGAGAACCGGCGGCGAGGATCGACAGGAGAGAGAGGATCGAGAGGAGAGAGAGAAGAGCGATATGTTCTAAGCGGCGGAGAAGAAGAAGAAAGAGTTAGGTTTATTATATTCACTAATTCCGACGGAGTGGTTCGTCGGAATTCCGTCGGATAAAATAAAATCATACCTAACACGCGGTTCTCGAATTAATTCAACGTTTTGGTTTTCCCGGTAAGGACTTTCCGACGGAAACGAGTTTCCGAGGAAATACCGAGGAAACATGGTTTAGGGTTTCAAATTCCAATTTTTTTTCCGGTTTTTCATTTTTAGTACAAATGCAATTCATTCCATTGAGGAAAGTTTGTGTGGATGATCATAAACCATAAAATAAAAAATTTCAAAAATAATTGTAAGTATTTCGTTTATCGTTTGTTAAAGTGTATAGGTGTTTATCTTATGTTGTGTGATTTTTGTTCGAGCAATCGTAAAAGTGTTTGTTATTGTGTAAAACACTAGGTATGACTTCATAATCTAGTTAAGACACTCAATGAAGGTTATATATGTGTTATTCGATCCACAAAACGTCGTTCTCGGTTAAAAAAACCCCTTTTTCTCGGAATTTCCTCGGAAATTTCCGAGGAAATTCCTAGGAAGTTAAAAAATTCATCTCATTCCTCGGAATTTCCTCGGAAATTTCCGAGGAAATTCCCAGGAATGAAATGAATTTTGTTTTCTCCTCGGAATTTCCTCGGAAATTTCCGAGGAAATTCCGAGGAAAGGTGGATTTATAACCTAGAACGAGGAATAGCACTATTAATAAAATCCCTAAAGTCGAAATCCGAGGAAATTCCGAGGAAACCCTAAATTCCCTTGGAATTCCCTCGGAATTTTTTGTTAAAAAAAAAAAGAAGTTCTACTCTGATTCCGTGTCATCGTCACCAGATGAATCGGAATCTGGATCTTGGTGAAATTCTCCAATAACTGGTTCATCTTCGTATAAATATATGGTAAATGTAATTTTAATTTGTTTAAGGCACTCACATAGGTAAACATCCATCCAGCAAATTCTCTCTGCTTAATTTCTTCTAGTTCCGCCTCTGTGGCGTATCTATATTCAAACCGCTTTGCTGCCATGAAAATCCTGTACATATGATGAAAATAATATAAGTAATTAGATTTAAATGTCAATTTGTTAAAATAGAATTTTGTAGGATAATAAACTTACCTCTCATATGGAAGAACATCTTCGCAGTTGGTGAGCAAATATGTCTGCAAATGGCTTCGCTCGTGCTCTGTAAGTCGACGGTCTTTTGGTTTTCCGCTAAGTCGTCCTACATCTGTGAAAATGTCTGGAACCTTAACATGATATGTTGCCCGTTCACCTCTATCATCATGCCGAGCAGATCTTCTGTTTTTGGTCTGAACGTCTGCTGGAAAGTAGTGCTCCACAAAGTTGGAAATTTCTTCATTGATCATCTGTGCGACTATAGAACCTTCCACCCTACCGACGTCTGGCGTCCTTTCTGCACCAAAATCTCTTAGTTGTGTCTTCAAAACTTTCCCACTAACTTACTCAGGTGGACCATCAAACACCTGTTTGTTCTTCCTAAAGAAATTCTTACTCCGACGGTATGGATGATCATGTGGTAGGAATCGTCTGTAACAGTCAAACCAACACGTTTTTCTTCCGTTCTTTAGTTGGAAAGCATCTGTGTCATCTTGACAATATGGACATGATAGCCTCCCATGCGTTGTCCATCCAGATAACATACCATATGCTGGAAAATCACTTATTGTCCACATTAGTACTGCCCGCATTTGAAAATTTTCTTTACACGAAATGTCGTATGTTTCAGCCCCTTCAGCCCATAGTTGTTGCAACTCATATATTAGTGGCTGAAGAAACACATCAAGTGATCTCTTAGGATGCTCTGGTCCGGGAACGAGAATGGAGAGAAACAAAAACTCTCGTCGCAAGCACAAGTTTGGGGGTAAGTTATATGGTGTAACAATGACTGGCCATAGAGAATATTGTCTTCCACTCTTCCCATACGGGCTGAAACCATTGGTACATAATCCAAGGTAGACATTTCTTCTCTCATATGCAAAGTCGGGATACTTTGATTGGAAATGCTTCCACGCTTTTGCATCTGAAGGATGTCTAATGTCACCATCTATTGAGTGCTCTGCATGCCATCTCATTCGTTGCGCTGTGCGTTCCGAAAGATACAACCTCTGCAACCTTTCCTTCAAAGGCAAATACCACATCCTTTTATATGGCACTCGAACTCTTCCACTCGTATCTTTGTAACGAGGCTTCCCACAAAATTTGCATGTAATCCGCTGGTCATCCGCCCTCCAATAAATCATGCAGTTATCGCTGCATACATCTATTACCTCATACGGTAAACTAACACCAGATACGAGTTTCTGAACCTCGTAGTATGAACCTGGAGCTACATTATCCTCAGGTAGAATACTTTTTACAAAATCAGCTATCGCATCCACACAGTCTTCAGCCAAGTTATAATCTGTTTTAATGCCCATCAGTCTTGTAGCGTATGATAAAGCTGAATGACCATCTCTGCAACCTTTATACAAAGGTTTCTTTCCAGCATCCAACATATCATAAAATCTCTTTGCTTCTGCATTGGGTAAATCTTCACCTCTAAAATGATCATTTACCATCTGCTCAATACCTACACCATAATCTAAATCCGTTCTAATTGGTTCTTATAATCTAACCGCCGGCCGAGGTTCGCTAGTACTACCAGGTTCATATCCTGTTTCCCCGTGATGATACCAAATTTTGTAACTCCGTGTAAACCCATTTAAAAAAATATGTGTCCAAACATCCAACTCTTTAATAACCTTTCTATTTTTACAATTAGAGCAAGGACATCTTAACTTACCTGTTTCGGCTTCCGGTTGTCGTTTAACTAACCCCATGAATTCCTTTAGACCTCTTTCGTATTCTTTCGTAAGCACTTTCGTGTTCGGATCCAAATGAGGTCGATCCATCCAAGAACGATAATAATTTGAAGAAGACATGTTTTTTTTAAAGAAAAATCGTTTGTAAATATAGTGGGAGGAAAGAAGAAGAAATGGAGTGAATGAAGAGGAAGAGGGGTGGTTGTATTTGTAGATGAAATCCTTCCGACATACTGAGGAAATTCCGAGAAAATTCTGAGGAAAAACAACATTTCCTAGGTATTTCCTCGGAATTTTTGAAAACGCACAAAGGCTCCCCCAACGGGTCTCTAACGGCTCCGACATACTGAGGAAATTCTGAGGAAATACCGAGGATTCCTCGGAATTTCCTCGGAATTCTTGAAATCACTCAACGGCTCTCCAAACGGGTCTCTAACGGCTCCAAACTTTCCTCGGTATCTTACAATTATCCGTCGGAAATTTCCCACGGACTGCCTTGCCTCGGAAATTCCTCGGAAAATTCCGAGGAAACATGATGTCCTCGGAATTTTCCGACGATATTCCGAGGAAAACCCTCTTCTCGGAGTTTCCTCGGTTTTTCGTCGGAAATTTCCGAGGAAATCATTTTCCCTCGGAATTTCCCTCGGAATTTGAACGTTTTCTTGTAGTGTGTGTTCGATCTTGAGCTTAGCAGTATATATGATAATGGGGAACTGAAGAGGGTTTTGTTATCCACTACGAATCGTTCTATTTTGGTGATTGAGGATATTGATTGCAACGCTGAGGTGTGTGATAGGGAAGCAGAAGGTGAGATCTTTTGGAAAAAAATTGTGAATTGGAAAAAAAAAAAAATTTCTTTTGAGATCATTTATTGGTACTTACTGTGATATTGTCTTTGAGCAGGCGACTTTGTCTGGGATTCTGAATTTCATTAATGGGTTATGGTCGAGTTTTGGAGATGAGAGAATCATTGTGTTCACGACTAACCACAAAGACCGGCTTGATCCTGCATTGCTACGTCCTGGAAGAATGGATATGCATATCCATATGTCTTACTGTACATGTTTAGGATTTAGGACATTGGTTTCTAATTACCTTGGTTTGGATGGCTTGAACCATCCTCTACGTGAAGAAATCGAGAAGTTGATCGATTCTACGGAGGTTACTCCGGCTGAGTTAGCTGAAGAGTTGATGCAGGACGATGATACCGACGTTGTTCTTCGTGGAGTAATTAGCTTTGTTGAGAAGAGGAAGGTAGAGAGAAGCAAGTCCAAGGAGGATGTTTCTATATGTAAAGAAGAAGTGATAAACTGATAATTAAGACTAATGATGATGACGAAAAACAAAGTGGTTCAAGAAGAAAAAGAACCTAGTAAACTGTTGAAGATGTTGTCCCTCCTCGAAGACCTATCCCTCCTCGAAGGCTCATCATGCATAATAGACAAAGGCATATGCCGACCCGGAATACAAGAGTAACAAATACAAGAGTAACAAGACAGTAGTAATATTTTGTATAAATAAAGGTGTTCACATGTTCAGCCTGATCGATGTAAAATCCAAGTTTTAATCAATAAAATATCTTAAGTTTCAAAAGAGTCTTTCATCTAATTCTTTCGTGGTTTAAAAAGTTAGGTTGTGCCCCGTCTTTGGACAACCAAAACAACTTTATCATGAAATAAGAGCATTAGGGCATCTCCAATGGTTAGAACCCATGAAAGGTTATAAACCTTATTTTAATGATAGAGTTTCAAGATGTGTAAGTTAGAAGTCTCATGCAAATTGTTGTCTCCAATGGTTAGAATCTATGAGGGGTTAATTATATACTGAAAACACTTCATTTGTATTTCTAGAATCACAGAAGAGAAAAAGTTTATAGATGAACAATTAACAAAGATCCAGATCAGCAATATCATTCTGATCTTACCCAAGTTGAGAAAGTGCTGTTGATATTCCCATATTCCTTCAAACGTTCCCTTGCTGCAGCGGAACTCAGCAACACAAGTAAATACACAATGCGACCTTTAACTCTCTGCATTTACACTTGTTGCACAAGATCTGTCTGTTTTCCAAGCCTTGCACCAGATTCAAACGCAAGAATTACTATTGGAATACTCATTTCAGTGCAACATAATATAGCTCAGACTATATATATGCAAAGACTTTGACATGCTTTGGCAATATAGAGATATTTTGTAGTCATGTTCTTTTTGATTTTTTATTTACATAGCATCGCTAACAACGCTGAAATGTTAAAGTTTAATAACCAGTCTTTCCTAACAAAGCACCCATCTCTTAAAAGTTAACAATGGCATGCACCTAGAAAACCATGTGTGTGTAAGTGTCGAAGAAGCACCCATCCCTTAAAAATTGCAACAAACCTTAATCAGAAGCTGTGACAAATCCTTCAAGTTTTTGGACATATCCCTCAGTCAGATTTTCAACATGAACACCGGACTTGACATCTTCTCTAATCTGATACAATATTAATTAAAAACAATGAACACAGGTTCTTTTTCCTTTAAAATGTAAATCAAGCTAAAGTTGCAAGTAACTTTTACCATCAGTTTTTTTCTTTTTGGCTCGGATCTAACATCAAACACACCAAGTAGCATTCACTCATCCAATCTCGAGAAAAGAACAGCGGCACTGATAACTGAGTTGCCTTTCAGCGTGCTTCACTTGCTCCTGCAAACAAAAGAAATCAACTTTTGAATGTCCCGCCGCTTTCACAAGAAGAAAATGACTGAAATAAAACACACAAAGCATCACCTCACTGATACGGGAGAAGAGCAATTCAAAGACACGTGGAGTCAACCCTCTTTGGTCACCACTTTCTAATTTCTCACCGTTAACCACGACATCATCTCCACTCTTGTCTGATTTCTTGCTCACAGTGTTATCTTTTTCAACCAAATCCCCACAAGCCATCTTGCGTTTACTCACACTTGCTGATTTTTTCTTCAGAAATACAAACATGCACAACCTTCTTTCCCTCAGTTCTTAAAACTAACCAATTCAACCAACTCTCCACCAATTTAATCAACTCCCCACCGTCTGGGTCAATCAAGGAGCTCTTACCAGTGATCGAAGAAGAAGGACAGATTGCATTGCTGGGTTGCGTTTATAGACCAAATTGACGAACGGGTTGTGATTGAAAGAAGATAACACAAATTTGGACGGGATTCGATCGGTGAAAGAGGATGGTTTTGAGTTTCTAGGTTGGAAGAGATTGAGGTGAGATCGAGAAACGTAGAAAATATTGAGGTGATCGCCCTGTAACTGCGACTCTAACAAAAAGTCTCATTCTCGGCAAGCCGAAATCGAAGGAGGGAAAGAGTTTGTCTTCTTAACGATCAACACGTGGCACTAGAGACTGCTTTTGACTCTTAAAAGAAATCTATTACTCCCTCCCCTTCCTCTGTATTTGAAAAAAATGATTTTTTAAGTTTTACATCATAATTATTAGCTTTCGTTGGTTATTTATTTTCTTATTTATATTTTACATATAATATCAACAGCACACTACTATTAGCACATTTTCAATTAATTTACTTTTTTAAATAAAAAAACATTAAATGAAAGTAAAAAATCAATCTTTTAAAAACAAAACCAAAACCCAGAAAATCATTCTTTCAAATACAGAAGGAGTATACATTAAAAGGAATTGCATCCCAGGTTCTCAGGATCACCTGTCCAGAAATGCCACCTCATAAATCAGGAGCCAATGAAAAATTATCTATTGGTGTAAATATAAAAAAACACGAAATACTAAATCAGTAAACGAGACGATATCATTTTTTGGGCGGAAAACCTGACTCCTTTCTGGCCAAATAACGGCCCACAGTAAGTAGACATATTTTCAGGCCTGATTTTTTGTGTAGCTGAATCTTCCCCGACGATCACCGTCCTTCTTCTTCGTTCGTTCCGGAAAGCTGGAGCGTCTCCGTTCCGTTACAAAGGCTAACTTCTCACCTTCTCATCGATTAATTGCCTCCATCAATTAAAGGCCAACGATTCAGTTGTCTCCATCTTTGATGTTATATATGGTGGCGGAATTAGCAATTTGTTCGCATCTCAAGCTTCTACGTCTCAGACCACTGTAGCTAGCGCTGGGCATTTTAACTGAAAACTGAATCGAAACCGAACCGAAATAACTGAAACCGAAACCGAACCGAATATTATGAAACATCTATTGAATACTCCCTCTGGTTTCCTATAGTTGTCGTTTTTGAAGTAATTTTTTGTTCTAAATTATTTGTCGTTTCAGAAAACCAATGCAATTTACACAAGAAAATTCTCAAAATACCCTTTATTAATTAAACACAAATATTCATAATAAATGAAATTGTGAATCGTTTACTACTTCTACACAAAACATATGAAGAGTCAAATTGTTACTGTCTATAGTTCATGGCAAATCTGAAAGTAGAAAAAGATGAAATCTTCACTGATGTGCAAACCAAAAAATCCAGCATCAAAGTAGTGCATGATTTCGACCTCAACAAACTCCCCAACGAAGATGATCTTCAAGTAAGCAAGAAAGATGAAATTCAACCTGAAGCCAATCCCAAATTTGTTCATGATTTCGATCTCAACAAACCAAGCAATGAAGAAGAAGAAGCAGATCAATGTAACGAGTTTAAGGATCCTATAAAGGAGCTTATTAAAATTTATTGTCCTTTTGCTTTTAAGAGAAGGAAACTTTAGTCGTTTCTAAGTCTGCTGCTTTTTTTCCTATTTGGAGCATCAATAAAATTTGTATTCATGGATTTTTCTGCTCTTAATAAAATCTAAAGTTCTACTAGAATTACGTTTACTACTAGTTCTCCTGTATCTAAGTTCAATCTACTGAATTACATTCCAATTTACACTATCTACAGAAAACAAAGACAGAGAAAATAAAGTAAAACAATCTGACCTTTCTTAGTGTTCTCAAATAGTCTACTCTTGCTTTAAAGTGTTGTCCACATAAACCTGCAATACTTCAATAAGATAGCAATGGATTAATCAAAAATGGAAAAAACCTTATCAACACAATTGACAACCTTATAAAACCGATATCTAACCTTAATCTGTTAATTGATTTAACACATTGTTTACAATGGAAGGATCACATTTGATTTGTCTTGGAAGCAGACCCTCTCGTTCCAAAGCTTCTTTCTTTATGTGTGGAATCTTGTAATTATTAGATCCTCCAATCCTCATTGTCTCTTGCATGCAGAGTTGCAGAGTTAAGAAGATGTGGTTTATCTTCCTAGCTGGATACTCTTCAAAAGCTGTATTGACTGCATTTATAAGCTGTTCAATGTTCTTAGGACAAATCTTATGTTGAAGTGCTTGTATTGCACTAAAGAATCCAAGGTCCAGAACATTCATATCCGGTGAATTAGGCGGTTGACACATCAGTCTGATATCAAATCCATTCTGTGAAGCCTCTTGTTGAAAATCTGTATCGGTTGTAGCCACATGGGTTCTAGCATTATCCTGTTGAATAAAGATTATTTTTCCTTCATCTTCAGGAGGCCACTTCTCACGAATCTTAGGTATAACATCTTCCAGCAACATTTTTCTGACATCCTCTCTCTTGACTGAAGTAACTGGTTTGATCTCCATTGTCCCAGCTTCTCTATTTCTACTCCTCCTTTGAGCAGGCTGAAGATTTACAAAAGGAAACACTCCTATCTTTCCAGAGAAAGTTTCTACTCCTTCAGCATTGAACCTTGGCCTAGCCATTGCAACTAGCATCATGACTTTCCCAATAAAATTTTTGCTTTGACACGTCCTTAAAGGATCATCTTCTTCAGGTAGAAGGTAGTAGTTCTGGGTTCTTTTGGTCATGTAGAACCACTTTTCATCAATATGTACAATGTTGTACATATCAATAAATTGTGGTTCATGACTCAAGCTTAGAGGGTCCAACATCTTCATGCAAAATCTTAGCCTTGCCACCTTGTTCTCTTCTTTCAGATGTGGTTTGAGAGCATTAGAATGCCGCCTCATCAAGCCTTCTTTCACATTCTTATATAGGGTTGAGTGACTAACTCCTAGAGCTTCAGCTAACGTCCTCAGAGTTGTCCGTCGATGTAAAGGAGTGTCCAGAACACGTTGGACGTCTATCTGAATCTTCTTACGACCACATCTGTTCTTCCTTCTTTGAGAAACATCAACCAATGCACCAGCTGGAGTCTCCTTTGCTTGTTTCCAAATTCGCTGAACTGTTCTAATATGCATGGAATGCAAATTCGCTACTTCTTTAACAGCCGTTCTACCTAATTTCCCTCTAACACTCCTTTCAAGCAAAGCATTATATACTGTCCATCTATGATGATTAGTGTAGTCCTTCTTACTTGTAGAGCTACCAATTGCATTAGGTCCTATTCCAAATCATTACAGTTTTATAAGTAGGCTTATGCATCATCAGAACACAATGTTATTGATATTGCTAAGTTTATAAGATACTAAGTATGTGTTCCATGTTAAAGATACATACCTTGATCCCCACTGGATTGATTTTGACTACCTCCATTATCGTTTTGACCTGCTATACATTGACATTGAGAAACCAATGATTAAAATCGCTTGTGAAACCACAGAAAAGATTAACGACATAATAACGTGTGTTTATTTAACTAAACAACACATCCAGGATAAGAGCACAATTACCTTGTTCTCCAACAATGGGGTCTTCGATATCATGGTCTTCATTTGTTCATGTCCCAAAATGAAATGATCACAAAGTATGAAAATAGAATGTGACATCATGATTCCTAAAACAAAGAATAATACAAGAACGACAGAATTACCTGTGTCTCCAACGAAGGGATATTGTGTCTCTTCATACAGCTGATGAACATCTAACTCTAATATTTCAGAGTTAGTATCTTCTCCTGGATTCACGTTTAGATCAAGTAGAATTGTATGTTGAGAAGACGCTACAACTGATACATCTACATCTTCACCGACTCCTGGAGTGATATTCAAATCAAAAGAATGGCTTTCATTGTTAGTAGGTGAAAGGTTTAAATCAAATGTAGCCATGGAAGATGATCCGAAAATGCTCCTGTTAATGGTGTATAAGTATATTGGAGTAAAAGTTTTGAATTTTTTTTATTTGCCTCTATCTGAATTGGAGTATTTTGTTTCCCTCCAAGTTTTTTTAGTCAAAAATGTGATTAATCCATTGACTAGGAGGAATACTAAGAGGTCAGTAGTGAAACGTGATTAAGAGTTGTTTTAAAGGAAAATTTTAAATGAAAACCTGTTTTCTAAAGGGATAACGACCTTCGAAAATCTGTTTTGACAAATCGGTTTTGAAAATCTGGTTAAGAAATCTCTTTTGAAATAACGAGAAGGAGCATTTAGCGGAGATCTAACCTGTCACAATATAATTACAAGGATTCACAGCTGAAGAAGGTTTCGCCTCCACCACATTGATTTCTTGTTGTTGTAAGGAACCATTATTGTATCTCCCGTTGTTAAGCAAGAGTAGCTCCTTAGGGTCGTCTCCAAGCTGCACAAAAAAAGAATGTAAGAAAGAGAAGATTCTCCGAAAAAACAAAACAATAATCAGGTTCCAAAGGTGCAAACATGGTTTTGGGGTTGGATACATCCAAGAAATCTTGACTGTGGGGCTGCAGTTTGATGAAAGTCCCTTTCACCAAGCTCAGATTTTTGATTCTCACAATGTCTCCTTCTTGGAGAGACATGTTTTGCATCATCTGAATTGTAATACACACAGAACAAAGAAGATTCAGATTATGAAAACAGTGAAAAGAGAAAAACAGAGACAAAAGAATGGTGAACCAGATTATACTCCATAAAAACGGCTATACTAATAGACGGGACACATAGCAAACAAGCAGTTAAAGTACAAAACAAACATAAGAAAGACATCAACCAGAATATGTAAAAGAGAAATGCAGACGAAACCATAAAACCGTACAAACCACTCTCACCTTCATTTCATTAACTTAGCGCTTCTTCTTGCTGTCCGCATTTGCTGCACGCTTTTGCTGCATTGGACTTCGAAGGTGTTGCTATCAAGTATACGAACAAAACCACCATGGATAGCATTGAAACAAGTGATCCATATTTAGACAGCACCCTTTGCAATAATAAAAAACAAACACAGTGCCATGAGAAGTGTTATATTTGATGATTTTCACTAGGAGGGGAGAATTATATATCGAGTTACCTTTGCCTGAGATTATTATAGCGAGTTACAAAGTAATTCTGATTAGAAAGATTAGCTGGATTTATGAACTTATAAATGGCAAACCTGTAGAACTGTCTTTGTGGGGATGCGGAAAGTAACCACAGCAGGAGCACCATAGAAGAGCTTATGACGGAGACTCATTTCCATTCATCTCCATTGCCACCACAAATCTACGAAGTCAATAATTACACAAACACTTCTACAAATTAAAAGAATTCTCAGACGTCAACTGAATTATAGGCATAGATAATTATGTCTAGAGAAAATTTTAAGCAAATAGAGGTTGACTTTAACTAGAGTTTGTTGAAGCTCAAGATTGTCGAAGCTCTTCATATCCTTTCTAGCTAACTGAAGCTTCTGTCTAAGCTCAGATATCTCCATCTCATGACCTTGTGTTTTCTGCACCAACAATCTTTGTTCATACTCATCATCCTTACACGCTTCATCAGGTAACAAACTAGATTGCGAAAATTACACAAGACGTGTCAATCTCCTAATAAGCGTTATACAAAGTTGAACTTCCAAACAAAAAAAAGAGTCAATCGAGGAGGCTCAAGAAAACTCACGACGATGCCATTATCCGGCGGCTGAGGAGAAGCAATATCGATGGAGGAAGAAGAAGAAGACATCGTAGTCCTGAAACTGAACCATACATGAAGAGAGAAGAATCAATTAGAAATCGGTAAAAGCATGAGCAAGTAATGGAGATTGCAAATCGAAGCTCAGAAAAGTGAAATCTGAGAAATCGACCTCGTTAATTAACGGGAAGAGGGTCGCCGGAAAGACGGGAAGACAGGAAGAGGTGACATGCATCTGTGGAGACCGAAGACGGAAGACGGAAGAGAGGAAGAGGTGATGACGGAGAAGACTGAATACGGAAGATGGAAGAGAGAAAGAGGTGATGACGGAGAAGACGGAAGACGGAAGAGAGTTGCCGGAGAAGACAGGAGGAGGTGATGACATGCATCTGCGGAGTTTTTGAAGTTGAGCTTTTCTTCTTTGTCGGCGAAGGAGGAGGAGAGATCATTGAATTATTTGGGTTTTTTTTAAATAAGGTAAATGCTTTTTCTAAAATACAATTGTAAATTGTTGTTTTTTATGAGGTTAATAGAGTCATTGTACACATTTTCTTAAAAATCGTGAATATAGGTAAAACGACAACTATAGGAAACCAGAGGGAGTACTGAATTAAGATAACCGAAATAACCGAACCGAAACCGAATGGATAACCAAATGGATAACCGAATATCCAAAATACGATCCATATACTTAAAAATATTATTTATATTTATATTTAAAATAACTAAATAATTAAAATTAACCAAATATTAGTAAAAAAACTGAATTATCCAAAATTATCCAAATGTTTTTATCCAAAATATCTGAAATTATCCGAATTATCAGATATTATCCGAAGTTATCCGGTTTTTTATCCAAATTATCCAAAAAATATAAGAAAAACCGGAACCGAAACCGAAATAACCGAACCGAAACCGAACCGAAACCGAATTTTATGATTAACCGAACGGTTACTAAATCTCTATAACCGAAAAAACCGAAAACCGAAAAAACTGAACTGAATTTTATGATTAACCAAACGGTTACTAAATCTCTATAACCGAAAAAACCGAAAACCGAAACAACCGAACCGAACCGAACCGAAAAACCGAAAGCCCAGGGCTAACTGTAGCAATGGCGAAGAAGAACGGAGAATCTCCTATCACTGCCACTGTTTCAGCCAATTCATCTTCAGCTGAAATTCCTTTGGCCGCCATCAATGCTGGATTTAGCGGTCTTCCCTTTGATCCATTTTTGGCACGCACGTAACCCGAACGAACAAAGGTGGCATGTTAATTGGCCTGGAACTGCTATTGATTGATGAGAATGAGAAGGTAATTGCTCCTTCGTTTCTGCTTCCGCTCTCGGTTTCTTTCGTTGTGTATGAATATTGTCTCTGTAAGATTTTGTGTGTAGATTTCTATAGCTTGATCTCTTCAGTGATTTCTACACAATTCAGGGATTATGTCAGAGAAACACAAACGGGATACAGAAGCAGAATGTTAGTATCGACTTCGGTGAACAAATTGTAAGCATGTACTGCATTCTAAGAACCCATCTCGATGATAACGATTATGTTTAAACTGTTTGTTAAATATTGTCCTGTGATTTTGCAGCTGGGTGTTCTGACTGATGTTCCTGGAGAGGAAGCATATCATCTCCAACCATGATTGTTTTGAAAGGTAACTGATTCATCGAATGAATGAATCAAATGTTTACAGTGTATGACTTTTTTTCTTTTCTTTTACGGTTTGTATTTAGATAGTACCAGAGAAGTGCAGATATGAAGTATTGTCAATAAAAATTGAGATCCGTCTTGCAAAATCAAAGATAATCACATGGGCCTCTCTTGAACACGGTAAAGGGCCAGCGGTTTTGCCAAAGCCAAATGTCTCATCAGGTTTTGTAGCTTTTGTCATCTTCTTCTTTAGTTTCTTCTGATGAGAGGTTTAAATAAGTCTCATGACATGTGAAACTTTATGTTGTTTGTATAATTGTGCAGAGGTTTCAGTAAGGCCGGCGTATCCTTCACATAGATGACAATAACATCACTTCAAGCTTCAGATCTGTACAAATGGATTCCTTTGGGAACGAAACAGGAACCCAAATATTGAGACAGCCGTCTTTGTCTGCTTCACAACAACAAGTCAATGGGTTTCATCATGATCTCAGAAACCTATCTTCTTTACCTATCGATCCTTATGGATTTAGTTCAAGGCTAATGGATCATCAGACACAAGGAAGTAGTTTATCTCCTTTCTCACATCTCCCAAGACAACGGCCATCAGCAAATCCAGGCTTGTCTAATGGTCACTGGGATAAATGGAATGAAGGCCAAAGTTTGAACTCTCTAGGCATGGCCGAGCTTCTTAGGATGAACGGCTGGGATTCAATGGGAGCATATACAACAACGGATATGAAGAACCGAAATTCCGGATACCAAGTCCAGATGATGTGTATAAATTGTATAATAGAACATACGAGATGTAATCCTGGCATGAAGAGAGGTTTTCTGCTTCGTTGGATTTGCTCTGGTTGATCCCAAGCGCTTAGAAGAATCACAAAACTGCTTCCGCCTGCTGCGCATGTTGAAGATGCATGGCCCCAACATAGATTCACCAAGAGCATTTTTGAACTTCGAAGGTACTAAGTCTTTTAATTTATAATGCGTTATTTTTGTTTATCCACTGGTTTTGAAACTTGAAAGTATACATGTACTCAATATGTTTTTACTTTTTCAGAAGCCGAAGACGTTGATGTTTGGGTGCCTTGGATTGATTTGATTTCTGCAGATTGGTTTGAGAATTCTGGCAACATGTGGATGTGTATTAAGGGTCCAAATCCAACGATAACAGAGGTAGAAGTTGTGTCGCCTCCGACTTATAATCTTTATTCATGTAAATCAATTTAGTTCTGAAACAGTAAGATTTTTTTAACTATTTTATTATACAACATCGAATTGTCGCAATAGAACATTAAAAAAAACGAAATATTATTGTGGAACCATATATCTACCCGTTTGGCCTCTCTGATTTGCCTGCAATTTTATTATGCACAGTTCTAAAACTGGTACGTTGCATATAATGTTTAAAACTACTACAAGCAATCGTCGTCTTCCAATCCTTTTTGAGTTTTTTCTATTGAAAAATATCTACTGTGACAGGTTTTTATCTTCTTAACTACGAATCTTCTACTTAATCTTGCTTGATTGCAGTGTAAACAACAAAAAAAAAAACAAAGACGATCATGAAATGAAATTCTGTTTGAATCAAATTTGGTTCCGTATACTGAGCAAAGATGGAGAAGATTGAAGAAAGCTGGATCCTTTCTGAACGTTTTTGTTTCATGCAAGCTTATGTTATCATCATTGAAATAAATACAACAATAAAAAAGGATAAAACCATCAACAATTTGGTATTTTATAATTAGCTTAAATACATTTAATAAAATAAATATATATATATATATATTATAAAGAAATAAAAATTTCATTGAAGATACGATTATGAAAATTCAATGTTTTTAAACCATTGGGGTTAGTCTAGTGGTCTTGAGGGAGCTTCGGCCTCGATATGGACCCGGGTTCGATTCCCGGTGGCCACACGGATATGAGCTATGCTTTCGGCTCATTTGAATACCCAGGAGAGGGTCTATTTGTGGGTTGTACCTCCACCCAGGGGTTAGGTCTGATTCCAATAGTGACCCGGGTTTAATCCTTTTTCTTCTCAAAAAAATAAAAAAATCAATGTTTTTAAGTAAGCAAGGACATATGTCATATATAGTATGCCAGACAGATACGAGTAAACAACTACTAACAAAAAGACATGAATTCTCATGCAGACAAGTGATACAATTTTTTTTGATTAAATATATTTTAAGTTTTACAACAACTACGTATGAACAACATTGTAAGATATATACTTTTTTAAAAGTATTGTTTATAACATGTGAAAAAATTATGCTAAGATTAGAAAAATACTAAATATAATAAATCCTCTTTAATTTTACATTGAAAATAAGATTTATTTGTTAAGAAAAACTTAAAATATTACAAACTTAGATTTTTTTTTCTGAGCAATAGTTTTCAATTTTAAAATAATTTAATTTTCCAAAACCATTATTTATAGCTTTCTGTATATTAATTAGAACATCATTTTATACTAAAGAATAGAAAAATGTAGATAATGAATGTATGTATATAAAATTTAGCATTTTCATAAAAAATAAGAAACATAAATGAATAATACATAGCAATCATAATACATGAATACTAAAACTACAATTAAATAATAATTTAGACCATAAAATAATTATATTTATATATGTAATTTATTTTATCACTGATTTCATCAAAGAGTTTAATTTTTCTTTTATATGAACAATTTTGAAAAACAAATATAGTATTATAAATCGCGCGTAGCAAGGTGCAATCCCTAGTATTTTATTAATAAATAAATAAACAGCTTCCCAAAACCGTTTCAAACACCTCTTGGTTTAGAGGTGATTCCAAAATAAATAACGACCACATCATTTTTCTTTCTTTTTCCTCTTTATTTTTTAAATGTATTCCAAGTCTCTCCATTACTGATGCTATAAAAGCCTTAACCAAGAGACGGTTCTGAAATTATTAGGTAATTTTTATTTATTTTAATTTCGTTTTAAGTTTAGAACCTGTGTTAAAGTCTCCCATGGCCTTAGTAATGGAGTTTTCAATTTGAACAAAATATTAAAAATAAAAATATAAATGAGATGGCACATCTTAATTCTAAATTAGACCCGAGGTATTGGAAATAGTTCAGAAGCGTCTCTAAAATATTTATTAATAAAATATAGTTAAAGAATCTCTAGTGAGCTCTCCGTTACTCATGCTAACACTTTCTCTGCTGAGTAAAATAACTTAGAGTCTATGTGAACCCTAACCTAGTTTCTTTCTATTTTCCGATAAAAAGATATAAGAGCATGATTATTAGGAGGTCTAAAGGGAAGCTCTGACAGAAAAAGAAACATTAAAATAAATCAAAACATTTAATTATTGTAGAAACATATTCCAAAATAAGAGATTTTAGAACATGTCTCTAAAATTACATGATATCTCATTGGTTGATAAAAACAAAATTTACTAAATCAAAACTAACTAATTTTATAATAATTCAGATATTTTAGTGGGATTCTACCAATGATTATGCTCTAAGATCTATCTGATGACGGAGACGGTCCTCGGCTAGCAATAGGGAAGAGAATCCTATTGACGGACAAACACCAGCAGGGGAAAACATTACCAACCAAAAACAACCAACATAACATAAGACTATGTGCAATGCACAACTTATTCAACACCTACTTTTTATTTCAACTTTAACGTCATCTTCTCTTTATTCCACCTTTTTCCGAATCTTCCACGTAATAATTCAACACTCACCTAATTTTTTAACATTACAATGCATTTGTTTAATAAAATTCAATATTCTACCCCACAATTTTTATTTTATATTTTTTTTTCTGATATACTTTTAGTTTTGTATTTACATATTAATAATTTCTGATAAAATTAAGTTAAAATATGGACTAAAGTAAAATTAAACCAACTAAAAATAACATAATTTTACTAAATTTTTATATTCCTAACTATTTTTTTATAAAAAACAAAATAATTATCATTAAACCAAATAAAATTACGAAAATCTTCAAATATAATATGATACAAGCACACAATATAACTAAAAAACACAAATAATTTAGTACATGCGATGTTAAAGATATAAACAATTTTTTTTTGAAAAATAACTAGAATATATGGTATAAATGTTGATTTTTTATGTGTGTGAACAAATTGAACTAAAAAATGATGAACTTTTATATAAAATTTATTTTTTTTAAAAAAAAATTGTTTGCTCTATATATAATAATTGATCTTAAATAGATGGGATAAAATAAAAATCTTCAATATCTCAATCATCAATCGCAATAAAACATGTGTCATGATCGCAATATTTTTTTTTCCAAAATAAAAAATCTCTACAACTCCAGTTGCTTCTCCAACTCTTGAAAACACTGTCTCACTGGTTGATTGACACATGGTGTTCGCGGATCCAGATTTTTGTTTTTCAACAAGTTGAATATATTCAACTCCAATGAATCCAGTTCAATTTTTTTAGTTTCCAAAACAAATGCATTGCAACTGTTCAACAATTAAATTAATTATTCAACAGGTACACATTGTCTAACAACACTTTTGAAAAGCTTACTCGCGCATCTTAAAAGGATGGAAATGTCTTCCTCTGTTCGCAAACTAGAAAGCAAATGCACTTAATAGTTAATACGTGCTACAAGTAAAAAGAAACAATATAATATTTTAAATATAAAAAAATGAAAAATGAAATAAAAAATGCCAAAAGAAAAGTTAGGTTTGACAAAAAAAAAGTTAGGTTTTTGGCCCATGTTTTGACGACCAAAACAACTTTCCGACGACCTAAAACACCTTCTACGCCGAGTAGAATAACTTTTAAGAAGTCTTTGTAACTTTAAAGAGAAAACCTAGTTTCTTCCTATTTTCGGATACGGAAATTTAAAGCTCAACAATAAGCGCTATATAGCTATTATTAGCTTTTATTTTACGGCCATATAGTATTAATTTTTATCGCTTAAAATGCATTCATTGAGACTCTTAATATTAAGAGTTTTGACCTCTAAAAGGCGAAATTAATTCCGTGAACGATAATGAAAAAAGTAAATTATGAAAGAAACGATTCATATATAAATCAATTATGAACAAATTTGTTTATTTCTTTCCAAATTTGTAAAGTTATTGTAAATTACTGGAAAATATGCATGGTTTAGAATCAAGGTCCTCTCCTTCTCTTATGTTGGGATTAAGTTCATGAGTGATTCATTTTCACGTGTTCAAACTCGTAAATTATAAATAAAATAGAAAAGAGCTACAGGTCTTGAGTTACGAACGCAGCTTTCCTGTATTCTGCAAGTGCCCACAATGGGAAGGTGTTTCTGTATGTAGCGTAGTGTAGCATGCAAGTATTCATGAATGCTCCTACCATTTCCTGCACAGCCAAACATAACATAAATAGAGAATCAGTTCAGAGTATACGTATATTTACACATTTGTTTATCCATTCATTGATCATACATTGAGCTTGTTAGAGTGGAGAGAATAAGTTATGGGAGTTGAGGTCGTTAGAGATCTAAAAAGCAAGGAAAATAACATAATTTTTATAAACTAAACAGTAATATAACCTATATTAGCTTAAACTAATCTTATTAACTGGTATGATCTGGTAGTAAAAACATTAACATGGAGATATAATCGAGCCCTTCTAAACAAAGATATATTTTAGACCCATGGTCCAACAGTAATATCCAAAATCTTTTTCTATCCATCTACTTCTTAATTAAGTTAACTGATTTCAAATGCAACCAGCTATATATCAACTAAGATCAGTAAAGCAAAAGAGGAGGTCAGGAATTTACTTGTTGTGGAAAATCCCCATTTTCCATTTGTGAAGTGATGATAAATTTTGCAGCTTGGTGAAGAGGCATAACATCTCTCTCGGCCTGTACATATAATATAACAGCAGAAGAAACGATGTGTTTCAAGACAACTTCATTGAAATAGACAAAAAAAAAAAAAAAAACAATTAAGATTAATAGTAATATTTGAACCTGTCCTGCATGAATCAGGCCCATCATAGCCCACGCGGTCTGCACTAGGTTTGATTCATTCCCTTCTAATGGTATGTATCTCTGCATATGTACAAACCATATTAAAACGATTAATACTTCTTCAAAATTTTACGGTGAAAATGGTATACTCAGAAAAGAACCTGTTCAGGACATGAGAGATAGCTTTCGCCCCAACCTCCATCTTCATTCTGTATAGCAAGCAAGAAATCTACACCTTTGCGGATAGATAGACAGCTGTTGTATGTCTTACCAATCGCTGCTAGGCCGCTAAGAGCGAACCATGTGCCGTAAATGAAACAAATACCCCAGTTTCCGTACCTATCATTTCTCAAAACAATAAGTATTTTGTTAAAAGAGTTTCTGGAACCTCATTCATTAAACATGTCTTAGTTTATTAAAGTAACATACCATGAACCATCTGGCGTTTGTTGGCTTTCTATGTATTGCACTGCTTTCTCGATCGACTTGATGATCTCTTTTGTCCTATGCTCCGGATATAGTTGTTTGAACATAACCAAAGCTTGTATAACAGCTGAGGTACACTCCAAGTACTCACCCTCGGCCATAACATTAGTAAAAAACTCTGTGGGATTTAGCAACTGCAACGCCAGTTACAAAGGTTACCCTTGAACTCTCTTATTAAAGAATTTTCAAATGTGAAATAAATTTTTTTTTTTTTTTAAAAAAGAACATCCTTCTATGTTTTATCACGTACTTCCAACCATTTAGGTGCGCGAGCAGGTTCCCATGCAGTCACACCTCCATTTTCACTCTATATAAAATGAAGTATAGTCATAAGACTCATCACTCATGAATATTTTTAGAGGCAGTAATTTTCAACAACGTAGGCTTGTTGTATATATAAACTCACCTGTAGAGATAGCAAGAGATTAACAGAATCGTATAGATGTTCAGGATCTATTTTCTTGCCTACGAGATCGGCTGGCATCGTTGAGAGCAACATGCAACACTACAAAAACCAAAGGCATACATGTTTAATTGAGGGATAAAATCTTGAGGATACTCCAGCTGACTTGTTCTGCTCCAAAAACTAATTTTGTTACCTTAAGAGCTTCGGCTGTACAATCTGAAACTTGCCATCCATGATCTCGATCAGAAAAAGTCCATGCTCCTTTGGAACTGTGACGATACATGGTCTTGAAGTCACCTGAAGGATTTTCTCTGACCTACAAAGTTCTTTGATTTAGAAACAGCATTCATTTTTTTAATAGAGCAATTCAACATACAAAAGTTTAAACCTGAGAGATCTTTATGTAATTGTGTCCTTTCCTGAGAACCTCATAGGTTTTATCACAAGGATCACTGGCAAGTAAAGCCTGAATTGCAAATCCTGTGTCCCAAAGCTGACTTCCAAAGCTCTGTGTAATTTTGAATTGCTTTAGCAAATTTCTATTCTAGAGTATGTTAGAATCCTACATCGGTTGGGGGTGAAACTAACAATTGTCTTACAGCATCTCTATTGGAAGTATATCACAAAATATCTAATAATTAAACAAAGAAAAATAATACAATGAAAAAGAGAGAATGGAGAGAATTCTCAAATGAAAATTTGTGAGATTCTCTTGAAAACTTAAGACAATTAGAATGTATTGGGAGATTGAGATAGGATGACCATATATAGAAATATCGAGAAAATTCATAAGGATTTGGAAGAATCTAGAAAAATATCTAAAAATAGGAAATTCACTATTATCACTATTAGTTTATGAAATTACTTTAAATCCATATATATATATATATATAAGTCTATTCATATTGTAACATATTTTTCATGAAATTCTAATAATATTTCTTCCTGCACACCTTCGGGTGGTTTACTTTCATCACTTTATCACAATGGCTCACTTTTTTTCTTAAAATTAAAATTTAATTATGTAATGAGATATATTAAAACAATATTTTTTTTGTTTCAGATACTTTTAGAGGTTTTAAAGGATGTAGAGGCCCTTATAAAAAGTCTATTGAAGATACTTTCAAACTCGCTTTTGTGGTGACTTATGCTACAGCCTTATCGCGCTTTGATGAAGGACATATTATTGGATATTTACATATCAGAATATACTTCAAATATCTTATTTAATTCTACTATAACCTGCATTTTTAGCCCATCTTCAGCTATCCACATGTAGTCGGAAAGTCTAGAGAGATGTTTCTTATAGTGATCCCCATCCGGCTTTTCGATCCAGCAAGCAAGCATGCACAAAACCTGCATAGTAGAGTTTTGAACATGTAAATGTTTTTTAGACTATAAATGCATAATTAAAAGGTTTGCACAATATATTACCTTCTCAACACATCCAATGGTGATATAATGGCTATTTTCATCCTCATAATGTATGTGTTTCATTGCCAGTTGAACAGCCTTTTCTCTTATGAGCTTGTTTAACGGCCAACTTGTGAGAAAAGGCTCTGCGAATGTGTAGAGGGTGTTCCATATCAAATCTTGAACCAGAGGGTGGCGATAATACGTGTCTTCCTGAAAGTGTAAATGATATAATGTTTCCAGATTGTTTTTTTTTTTTTTTATTATACCAAGTTTCCGGATGCCGAGGAACCGATCATGGACCGATTAGAACGAACATCCGACTATTTCTAAGCCTAGGAGTCATGTTAAATCCCTGGTGGCCAAAGGTACTTGAACCCAAGTTGGTAGAAGGCTACTAGCACAATCTTTACCACTAAGGCCTTCGTTTGTTTCCAGATTGTTTCTCTGATACATAGAGAAATTTGAATATTAAAAATGGTCAACCAAACCTTTGTATAGAGACTCCGCGCTTTATTCCAGTTGATTTTTTCATAAGGTTGCAAGTGTAGTTCTTCACGCAGTTGTATGATAAGAGGTGTAATTGGACCAACAAATCTCTTACCATATAGATAAGACATGGGCATATATACCATCCGAGTATAGCACAAAAATTTTCCTGTTGCGTAAAGGTAGATTATATATATTAACACAATAGCTACAAACATGAGTGTATTATGTATACATATATATGACAGTGTCATGTTGATTCGTATAATAAAATCTCCAAAACAGGAGCTTATCAAACCTATGTGCATTGGAAGGAATGAAGGTAGCAGCCACATCTCGGGAGGCATCGGGTTAGTTCCAGACCAATCATAGATTCCAAGAATCTGCATGTATATAAAGACAGAAATGTAGATGGTAACGCTAAAAATTACAAATATCTGCTAAACTAACATATGACCTAAAAAAATTTACCGAGAGCCAAACTTTTCCCCAAGAAGGAATATAAGTCACACCACCATGGTTAAGAATCCATTGCCTAGCCCTACTACATGCGTTTCCTCGTCCTCCATCGGGACCTACTCCAAGAATACGCAAACATATGTAATTGAGCGCAGTGCTAAACATAACACTCTTGCTCTCAATGTGTAATCCCCATCCACCATCTTCGTTCTGCAAGATTAATGGACAGGATAAAAATCGCTGTAAAGATCACTAGTCAGGGCTTTTCTATAGTATCCAAGCTCTGCTCAAAGTACCTGGTGACAGTAAATATATCGAAGCATCTCTTTCCGATGCTCTGCATCGAATATCTCTTCCAAATGTCCTGTGATGTACAAACAAAACACCTACAGGAAATTTTATCTGCTTCATTTATGCCTCTTCACTATATTGTACTGGAAACAACTTCTTTTCTCTGCAACGAACACGAAGAATGAAACTTACCAATGGAGGGAGGAAGAAGAGAGGTCCGGCGATCTCTCCGGGCCAGTGGCCGTCGGAGGCCTGCAAAGCCGAGAAGAAAGCAATTCCACGCTGTAACGCATTCGACGCGTTTTCATATGTTATACCATCACCCTCGCCGATCTTCACCGGCGGAATCACTTGCTCGAATTTCGCCTCTTTCAAAAACTGTGCGTTAGGATAAAAGTGTATACATGAAGCTTATTTGACAAATATTGTCCAAAAGCTATGTTTTGGTTTTCAGAGAGTACAAAAATAGTTTGCATATTATAGCACTTCCTTTTTATTTTTTTTGAACAAAGCATATTATAGCACTTCCATTGGCGAGTATCTCAGTAATAAAAGAAAAAAAAAAAAGAGTTTGTCAAGAATATCTTATCTGAAAAACTATGAGATACTCTTATAAGCCGTTAGAGCATCACTATTGGGAGTTCTCATAGGGTATCTCATAATTAAAAGAAAAATAAAAATAAAAGAAATTAAGAAAGAGAATGGACAAAGTATCTCATTTGACAACTTTTCAGAACTTATCAGAACCTCAAATAACACATGTCATTCAATTAGTGATTCAATTACTTTAAAAAAAATTAAAATAAAACAATCTCATTATAATATTATTATTTTTATTTTTTGAGAAACTATGAGAGGTTGTGACCAATGGAGATAGCCTTACATATGTCATGATCTAAATGGTTCCAATTTTTTAAAAGTATTATTTTTTAATTAAATAGTTAAGTTATGTTAAAATATTAATTCTATATATTTGAGAAACCCATGTCAGAAACTGAGCCGATGGAAATGCTCTTAGAACATCATTACTGGAAAGTTCTAAAAAAGAGTTTCTTCTAAAATTATATATAATAAAATATTGTAAATTATTTGTTTATCATATGAGGGTCTAAGAAATCTTGGAATACTCACTCAAAATCTCTTATTAAAGAGACTTTGAATGAGTATTCCAAGGTTTTTTAGTTACTTACTTGATAAACAAATACTCTTTCCGTTTCACAAATAGTGTCGTTTTAGAGGTTTATTTTTTTTTCACAAAGAGTGTCATTTTCAATTTTCAATGCAATTTAATAATTTTTTGTGTGTTTATAATTAATTATATTCTGTATTTTATATGATTGGTTGAATTATGGTTAGATAGATAGTTAATGATGATTTTGTTTTGGAAAACTAGTAAATTAAATATTTTCTTAATATGTGTGCATATTCTTAAAATGACACTCTTTATAAAACAGAGAGAGTAATATATAGTATTTTAACTTGGGTATAAAATAGTTATTAATACTGCATCGAAACATAGATAATTTTTATATCTTAGTAGATAATTACTTTTTCTTCTTTGTTAGTTAAAATATATGTGCTACTATTTTCCAAATACATATTCAGTACCTCAAGTTAACTTCTTTTTTAATGATTTTTTCCTCTGCTATTTTTTATGTTGCTTTACAAATATATATTCAATACATCAAGCTAACTTCCCTTAATTGTTTTCTCCTTTGTTAACTTAACTTATCTAGTAATTTTTAGAAATTTTAATATATTTTTCATTATGTAATTGAAATGCTGATGTGTCATAATTTTATTGGTCCTTTTAAATCACATGTGGACAACTTCAGCGGCCTATAGCCTCAATTTTTATATATTAATAGATATAAATTTATATATAGTTTCCTTATCTTATTTATTTTTCTATTTACAATACAATTATATAGAAATTTTGTTAAACTTAAATGTTGATGTGGAATGATATTATTGGATGTTTTAAAATTCAAATACTATGTAAACACTCTTATTGACATTTAGTCTCAACTTTTATATATTAATAAATACAAAACAATACTTTATGATAACAAAATATACAATAATTATTTCATAACAGGGTTAATGTTCGTGATTATATCGAAGCATTGAAGAAATTTATATTTTAATGTAAAACTGTTTTCCAGTTTTAAAGTTTAAAAATCTGAACTTTTGTATATTATTTCATTAAAATATTAATTTTTAAGTAATATAATTATTAAAAATATTTATTAGAAGCCTTTTTGTTTTCATAAATTAATCATTTTCTAGGTTTTTTAATTTCTTTAATACCAGTTATAAAACATAATTTTGGATAATTTAATGCAAATTTCAAATATATAATTATGTAATCCGAGTTATCAATTTATATTTCAAATTTTTACTTTCACATGCCTATCACGGATACGCGGACCTAATTCAATAAATAATATAGTCATATAGAGCGCAACTTCAGAAAAAAAATTAACCACAATATATAGTCCTATATTTTCTGTTATGATAGATAAATAAAGCCCACTGCTGAAAAAAAAAAACGCACTTGCATTCGCCACAAGACATCACTGCAAGCCTTAAAACGAGAACGGTTGTCAATGAAACTCCGGCGAGCTTCTTCCACGGCGGCTCGTTCCTCATGTGTGCCAGCTTCGGGATCAAACTCCCATGTTTGACGTCCGATGAAGTTGTTGCTGCTGAACAAATACGGATCTTCTCCATTTCCCTCTCCTATCTTCAACTTCCACATAACAATGATCCTATGCGTGTATCACTAATTTTACAGTTTCATACAAATTATGACTGATGATAGATAATTGTTAACAGTATATATAAGCTTACATATATTATGATTTTATATAACTTATATATGGAAAGATCCCGATTGTGACGACGAGTGAAATAGAGAAAGGGAGAGAATACTTTTCACAGACACACAAAAAGAGAGACGGAATGAGAGAGAGGAATTACATGTTTGATGCGTTGCGTCGACTTTGCCTTCACAGGATATTTTGGAAGAGTTTATGCACGTATATATATTTATATATAGAGTCATTGAGAGAGGTTAAAGACGATTAAGAATTTTAATAGAATTATTAACTAGAAAGTTTATTATTTTATTTTCAGTTTTCTTTTTGCTTTCTATTCTGACGTTTATTGATTTTTGGAGTTGGACAATATTTATATATATAGTTTACAAATACAATTACACTTTTAAACTTTCCGGTGGACTGAAAAAAACTATTAATTTTTAAGTAGAGAAAATATCAATGAAAAAAGTAGAATTGGATCATAGAGATTATATTATACTAGATTAGGATTCGTGTGATACGCGGGTGAAAATGAAATATTTGAAATCTAAAACTGATAAAATGCATAACATGATTTATATATTAAAATTTTGAGATTAAAATTTGATTATCTACGATTTAAAATCTAAAACTTTTTAGATTAAAACCCGCACAAAATAAAATATTTGAAATCTAAATTATTTTTCTTTCTTTATCGATAAAAATAAAAATTGATTATAATTTTATTTTTATTTAAATACAAAAATAAAATTATTACGTGTCAAAATTTGATCGACTAAATCAACATATTTTATGATCATGTACATTATGAAAGAGTTAATTTCTTTATCTAGACATCATAAATATTTGAAATCTTTTTTAAAATTAATAACCTTTGTTATTCACTAAAGTTATACTCTACTCGCAAAAGATGATAAACATATGATTAAAATATTATAGAACGTGGGCTTACGGGCCTATAATGAACATCATATATATCATTATAACATTTCTTAATTTATCATTTTTATCGATTATATATTTTTTTGTTGAAAGACTATTTTTTAATAAAATATTAATAAGTCTATTTACTTTAGGTATCATTAAAATTAACAAACAATGAATATCTTGTATAATATCCTTTTTAATCCTGAGATTTCATTATGTTTACTTCATTTTCTTTTAAATTAATTGCACAATGAGTATTCTTATATGTTTTATTTTGTTTCCTTCATAATCAAAATTTTTTTTACTACAATTACTTTTTTGTTTCAGAAATTTTTTCTTGAAATATAATAATAATCTTTTTTTTATTTGACACATGTCAAAATCCTAAAATAATAAGATGTCACATGACACAATCTTGTTAATTAGTAACTTTGAAACTAAGTTTTATATAATAAGATACCCTTATATAAAAGAGTGAAAAATAGATAATTGAAGGAATTGACAAAGACCCATCTCAAATTCTCCCAAAAAACAATTATAGGTTTTGATTGATGCTCACTTGATGGAAAAAATTAGCAAAACAAAATATACAACATTAAATATTAAATAGAAATATTTATTTCTATCAAAATTTGGAAGGAAAATATTTGTTCATTAATTCATAAGGAACAGGGAGAAATGATGTAGAACTCATGTGTCAAAAAATTGACAGCTGATTTTCTTTTTTTAACGCTTGTATTGATCATAAAGAATGAAAACAGGAAAACAGGTACAAGGAACAACAAAGCAAAATTGGATACCACCAGGTACCATAAAGCCAAAATAAAAGTATCAAGGGAGAGGGCCAATCAAGAGGAGTAGGAGATTAAGCCGCCTCCAAAGTCAAGAGATGGTCCAACAAGCGAGGTCCATTCAAAGCAACATAAGATTGTGAACGACCATCAGTAGTAACACTTAGAGCAATGTCCATAGCAACCCGATTTCTCGAAGGTAAGACATGGGTAAGGCTCCAACTTTCAAAGGAATCAAGATGGACAAAAATACCAGCAGTGAGTGATTGTAGATGAGGGAACTCAGATGCGTTTAGTAGCACTTCCCGAGCCGAAGTAAAGTCGGATTCAAATATCACGTGACGTAACCGCAAATTAGCACAAGATTCAATTGCCCAGAAAAGGCTCCACAACTCAGCTTCTTGTATAGACCAGAGGGATGAGTATGCACGACGACTATGCATTAGAGGACGACCTTCATGATTACGTGTGATCCAAGCTGCACCACTCAGAGCGTTAGGTCCGATCCAAGAAGCGCCAATGTTGCACTTGATAAAGTGTTGTGCGGGTTTACACCATTTCGGCTCAACAGGAGGGGTTACCTCCGAAGGATCAAGAAAGTTATGATGACAAAGCCAGATTTGAGATTCAGAGCGGGCCTTGTCAGCAGTGACTGCATGAGATACACTGACGGTTTCAAAAACCAGGCTATTACGGGCTTTCCATATGTTCCAGAGGATCCACGGAAAGGAGAACCGGACAGATGTAGGTATGCTGGACTTTCTGCTGCAGTCAATGAGGTAAGAAAGATTCTGCTTCAAGGAGAAAGCCGAAAAACCACCAGCAGGGATAGGAAGGGCCGACGCAGACCAAACTTGACGAGCATAAAAGCAAGAAAACAGGGCATGACAGATTGTCTCATCACTATTACCACATGTTTGGCAAACCGCGCTAAGAGGAATTCCTCGAGAACGGAGACGCTCCCGTACCGCCAGAGCACCTGATAAAATTCGCCATAAGAAATGTTTCAGCTTCGGGCTAGTTTTGATTTTCCACAAGGATCTCCATAAACGTTGCTCTATAACCGGAGGAGCAGAAGGAAGAGAAAGCTGCATCTCTAAGCTTTTTTCCAGACATTGGTACCCACTTTTCGAAGAATAACATCCATCTTTAGTGAAACACCATCGTAGAGAGTCTTGACGAAGACGATTCTGTGGGGTGCGTAGGATCAAAGCAACATCATCAAAATGGAAAAGTTGCTGAACTTTAAACACATCTCAGTTACCTTGGGGATCTAGAATGTCTGAGACTTGTAGCGTAAGGTCGACCACCGCATCTTGTCTGTATCGAGGGGGTCGATGGAGAGGATCCAGTAACCAGTTGTCCATCCAAACGTTTGTATTACGACCATCACCTAACTCAGTAATCAGACCAATTTTTAAGAGATCTCGCCCATGGAGAATGCTTCGCCATGCATAAGATGGTCGAGTTTCCACAGTAGCATCGAGAAAGGAGCCATTCCTGAAATAATGATTCTTCAGGATACGAGCTGACAAGGATTCAGGTTTCGACCATAAGCGCCATGCCTGTGTGGCTAATAATGATTGGTTGAACATCTCGATGTCCTTAAATCCTATACCCCCTTGCTCCTTTGGTTTACAGAGAGTTTTCCAAGCAACCCAAGAAATTTTGTTTTTCTTTTGACCACTACTACACCAAAACTCTCGCAAAGCACTAGTTAGCTTAGCACAAACATCTTTAGGGAGTTTAAAGCAAGACATTGCAAACACTGGGAGAGCTAGACCAATCGATTTAAGCAGGACTTCTTTTCCACCAGAAGAAAGAGATTTGGCATACCATCCATTAAGTCTTGAGTGCAGTTTCTCACGAATAAAGCTCAATAGCTTCCGTTTGGAGCCGCTAAAGCATTCTGGAAGCCCCAGATAAGTACCCTCCCCACCCTCTTGATCAATTCTTAAGACTTGTTTGACCTCTGTTCGAGTAGCAACCGGCACCTTTGCCCCAAATATAATCGATGATTTCTGTTTGTTGATAGTTTTTCCCCGATGCATCTCCATAAAGTTGAAGGCATTTGATGATTTCGGTAGCCTCTTGAGCCGTAGCCTTACACATTAGGAGGCTGTCGTCGGCGAAAACCAGGTGGTGAACAGACGGACCACCCGCAGCTAAACAGATACCCGATATGTGACATGTACGCTCTGCTTAGTTCAAACAGTTTACCAACGCTTCCACACACAGAATAAAGAGAAAGGGCGTCAACGGGTCCCCTTGACGGATGCCTCGTTCCGGTTTAATGAAACCATGAGGAGCACCATTAAGAAGGACAGAGTAAGTAACTGTTGAGACACAAGCCATGATCCAACATACCCATTTCTGGTCAAAACCAAGTTTCTCAAGAAGTGTCTCCAAGAATGACCACTCGACACGATCATAATCCTTCGACATGTCGGTTTTGACCGCCATGAATTCATCAGACACTGAAGCATTGGTTCGGAGCCCATGTACCGTCTCGTGCGCAATGAGAATGTTATCCGAAATAAGACGCCCAGATACAAAAGCACCTTGAGTGTCTGAAATGATATCGGGAAGCAGCTGTTTAAGATGAGAGCACAAGATTTTGGATATTATCTTGTAGTGAACAGAACAAAGGCTGATCGGTCTTAGGTCTTTCATCCGACAAGGATTAGGTATTTTTGGGAGCAAGCTCAACTGGGTATGATTCTAACCTGCAGGCAGAACAGCAGAGCCAAAGAAAGACATAATCTCGGAGGTAAGGGCAGGACCAACTATCGACAAACATTTTTGGTAAAAGAAACACGTGAGCCCATCCTCACCAGGCACGCTACTGCCCTTAACGCTGAAGGCAGCTCTCTTGATTTCCTCCTCAGTGACCGGAGCTGTAAGGAGCAAGTTCATCTCCGGGGAAACCTGTCTTTCGAAACCTTGAAACAAAGTCTCCAAATCATGTGGATTCGAACTCATGAACAGATCAGTAAAATAGTCAACTGCAATTTGCCCTTTTGCCCCTTTGGAGAAATATTCTTAGTCAGAAACATCCAATAACATCAAGATTCTGTTCTGTATTTTCCTCCCTTTAACACAGTTTTGGAAATATTTGGTATTTCTGTCTCCTGCCTTAAGCCACTCTTCCCGACAACGTTGACGCCAGAAAAGTTCTTCATCATGAAATGCCTTACCAAGATCATGTTTAAGCCTCTTCATTGTACGATGACAAGGAGAATTTTTAGAGACTTCCACTTCCAGGGCAGCCTGTAACCGGATAATCGCGAATTCAAGTCAGAATTCTTTTTCCATTTGGCTAGTGCACGTCGGCATCTTTCAATCCGATCCATAATAGGCAAGTCAAGGCCTTCAATGTCACCCCAACCATCACGAACTGTATCCTCAAAACCTTCTTTCGAAACCATCCTTTTGTCAAAATAAAATCTTCCTCTGTTAGGGAAACTCAACTCTAGAGAGAAACTGACACGCAGAGGACGATGGTTCGATGCCTAGAGCTCAAGAAACTCCAAACTAGAGCGGGGAAAGAGTTGGAAGCACTCATCATTACCGAAACTACGGTCAAGCCTACATTGAACCCAGATATTATCACACTAACCTCCCCAAGAGAAAGCATGACCAGAACTTCGTAATTCACGGATCTTGCAGTTTTGTGCCATACTTCTAAATCCCCAGAAAGAAGAATCCAGACGCACAGCACCACCGATTTCTCGGTATGGACATTAGCTCATTAAAATCTCCTGCTAGAATTCATGCTTCATCTCTCTGAAGACCCAAAGATTCTAAACGATCCCAAGACCTCCTGACGTCTTGCTCTAACGGGATCACCATAAACACACGTAAGAAAAAAACTGTATGAACCACATTTGACTTTCATTTCAATGATTCTCGAATCACTAGAAAGAACCACAACATCATAGTTATTCTTCCACATGACAGCAAGCCCACCACTGAGACCCAACGGCTCAACTGTCACCAATTTATCGTAACCAAGATCTGAACACAAACCAGAAATGTAATCAAACTTTTGTTTAGTCTCCATGAGGAAAAGAATATCTAGAAAATACTTACGACGTATCCTCCGTAGTTGCCGAACTGTTTCGGTGTTCCCCGCACCTTGACAGTTCCAGGAGAGAATGCTCATTGGGGAAGCAACGGCTTCAAACCGGAAGCCACCGTAGGGGAGTCAAGGACATTGGTTATCTTAACATAGGAGCGGGAGACATGATCAGCTTTACGTTTGCTAGGAGAAGCCAGAGGGAATTTACGCTGAGAATGGTGGGCAGCGACCAACGAAGCAGAAGAACGAGCCTTACGGCGCCCAGCTGGTGGTCTCTTACAAGAAGCTTTAATCCCAGAACCAGACCCGGAATCAGAGAAGCCTTGGTATTAGGACCAAGACTAAAGACCGTAGGAGTGGAACGAGGACGAACAGAGGAGACACTGTGATCAGAGACTGTTTCCTCATCAGAATAGTGACGACGAATTCGCAGGGCCAGAGGTGTTACCAGTGCAAATCCGTTTAAGGTTGTTGTTTTCCTCATCATAGGTGAAAACCAGGCCATTACCCTTGTTAAGATCCGTAGATAGGATAGGGATATGATTGGCATCAGCAGCCCTTTGTTTTTCAATAGCTAAACGGACTCTTTGAGTTCTTGCCATACGTTCAGTAGCATCAGAGTGAGAGACGTATAGAATGGCCATACTTTTCTCCTCAGGAGGTAACTCAGGGAATAAAGGTTTAAAACCTGGAGGACCCGGCAAAGGACCAGCAGATATTTTCTTTTCAAGAGCAGAGGGTAGACCACCGGTGGATACACGATTCATGCTTGTTGAAGCAAGAGAGTCATTTGTTTTCTTAAGCAAGGGGAATTGGGGTATCTCGTGGGTCAACAGAAAGCAGTTGAAACATTTCTTCCGCAAGAGTTCATATTCATATTTGATAGTAACTGATTTACCAGAAGGTAGATTGAGAACTTTCTCATCACGAGCCGGTTTAGAGACATCAAAGATGACACAGGCACGAATGTAATCCGTACGCTGAGATCTTTTAGGATCGTAGACTACTTCCTTGACTTTACCGATAGCCTTAGCCAGTTCATTAATTGTCTCGATAGTATAGTAATCCGCCGGTATGTTATTGATTCGGATCCACAGTTCAAACTTGGTGAGAAAGTCATCGGGGTGGATTGGGAGTCCAACGCTCTACCAGGAACGTCCAATGACTGAAAGACCAAGGTCTGTCGCTGAGCACACGAAGCAATGCCGCGGACTCTGTCATATACTCTCCAATGGCCTGACATCTCATCAATGAAGCGAGACATAGACTGACAAGCCGGGTTAAGCAGACGACCCAACAAACTTAGCAAATTTTCCTCAAAAACTCGAAAACGGGGATCATCAGGGAGGTTGATGGGTTTATCATCCACGAGAGACATCGAGAGCATAGCAGAATGGAGCGAATCAGCCACAGAAGTGATCGGAGCCGACATGCCAGAAGATCGAAATCTTTTCGAAGGATTGCGTTTAGGGAGACGGTCAAAAACAATTGACGGGATGACGCAGAAAACAGAGGGAATTATGGAGAGGTTTAGGTAAGTCATCAATTTAGGTAGATAGAAATGGCAAGAGAGAATGATCTCGCGAATTGGAAAGGCAAGTAACTGGAGGGAAAAGAAATATACCAGAAATTAGGCAAAAGTTCAAAAAGGAAGTTCCAGGCATACACCGGAAGAAAGGAACTCTACACAATCGTGAGAGATAAAAAGGGAAAGAGCAAACCCTCTAATACAATTAGAGAAGACTGAGCTGATATCAATCAAACATTCATTTATTAAAATGATTCTTTCTGTTCATTCTTTGTTATTACATTTTTTTAAAAGTGTGGTCGTCAATTAGAATTACATAGTATATGTAAAATTTACAGCGCACTAATTATTTTGTCAACATCATAAATATTGTTCTGGACATTTTTTCGAGTCGTGATCTTTAGTATTGTCATCCTTCTAATTCTATGTTGGAAATTTGGAATAGTTCCTACACGGAAAGTAAAAGATTGTCCACTATAAAAAATGAGGTGGGTCAATATCTTTTTCATCGGATACCGGGCAGCGTTGAAGACATATATCTGCTCATATAGATGTGATAATCTATCATGGCCTCCTCGAAGGACATATGTAAGGGTTCTCCTCCCAAAAAACTCTTTGATGCTTAAGTAAGAACATCGATCAATGGAGAGTATTGGTGCTTCGGGGGTCTGGTAAAGTTCATCGTTGGTTACTCTACCTGAGAGGAAGTAAGAGGAGAGGGCTGAACACCCGCCAATGAGCTTGCAAGAAATAACATATTGTATACATAAAAAGTAATAACAACAGTGAAATAGAAAATGACTCATTTTTAGAACATGATGCTAATGATGGTATAGTGTCTTCAATCACTGAGTTGACTAAGAAGACTCAAAAGAAATCAAATAGAACAACTGTGGAAAATGAGGAGGTGCATAACTTGGTAACTCAACTATATATGGCACATAGATTTAATTCTGACGATAAGATTGGTAGTGAAGAACAATCCACTTTTTAACACCAACTCCATTTATGCTAGATAAGGCATTTTATAAGATAAAACTTTATTCTTATTTTGTATAAAATTATTGTATATGTATTTTACATCTATGGGATGCATTCAAACTTGTATTTGTATTTGATAAGTTTTGAGATGATTTAATTTGTAATAAATTTTGAGATGATTTTGAGTGAATTAGGAAAATTACAATGATTTTAATTAAAAAAATCTACGATTTCATTTAAAACTATGAAATTTAGATTTTACATGTACATCGAATGATAAAATTATTCGGAACACCCACTAGTGTATCCAACGCTCAACTAACATTTCAACTCCACCATTCTCCACCATTCTCCACCCTTACTTATCTTATCGCTTTAAATGTTTTTGGTACTCTTTGTCCCTAACTACGATTGACCTAAGTTGTTAAAGAGAAGATTCGTCATGTATCAATCAATTGAAAAAAAACATATTGTTTTTTTTATAAAAGAATGAACATATTGTTTCTTTCTTGCAAAACTTCATTTTTTTAATTATTGTAAATTGCTGGAGGAGATGATTCCTCAGACGGTCAGGCATCAATCAATCAACAATAAATTTAGTGCAAATCAATAAATTTAGCAGATTAAGCGCCGATAATTAAAGGTTTTTAGAGTTGACAGATATGGCATCTTTTCTAAATTTTCATCAGTGGAGATATCGATTTTCATGGATAGCAATATCAGTTAAAATTTAAGTTTTTATTTTATATATTTTTATTCATATAAAATAAAGGTAAAAAATATAAATATAAAATAAATCAAAAATATATTAAAATGTCACCAATCCAATAAACTACAAAAAAATAGTTACGTTTAAGACTTAAGAGTTTTAGGAATTTTATTACTTTGTTATTTGCAGATTCTTAATAGATTTTGTTTTATATTTTTCCAAAACCCATTTTTAATCAAATCCATATCTTTAAGAAATAGATTCCCTCAAATATAGGTAACCCAGCTTTTTAAATAACTACTCATTTTCAAACAAAGGCTAAAATACATGTATTGTTGAATTTTCATTGTCGATGCTATTTTTTATTATGGATGCTTTTATTTTCTTTTTTCTAATATTACAAATATTGTTAATTTTAAAAATTAAAAAGAGATAAAAAATGAAATACCTAATAATTATTATCTTACTAAAATCAGAACCTAATATAAAAGTCTACTACATATTAAACGAGAATCTTTAGAAATCACTTTTGCTGATATGACATCTCTTGCATTTTTTAGTATTTTTATTCTATATTTTATTATCTTTATTGTCAAACGTTCTTAAATTTTTTTTCAAAAAAACATATGGATCCCACTTTCCTAATTAATTAAAAACGAAAATAAAATAAAATTATATACATTAAATTATGAGCAATTCATAAAAATGGCACACTTCATGTTTTTATCACAAAATAGGCTGAAAATGACAAAAAAATAACATTTATTTTATAAGAAAAAGACTATTATACATTTAATTAATGATTTTTGAATCCAAACTCACTAGTGTAATTCATATAAAATGATTAAAGTGTGCTATTATTGTCATGCTTTTTTGGTATGCTATTTTTGTAACAAAAACACCAAAGTGTGCTATTTGAGGGTATTTCTCTTAAATTATTAAGGATTATCAATTCAAATGATAACCGTGGATGAATAATATTATACATCAAATATTTTTATAAATCATAAATTTTGATAAACATACGCACAAACCAACATAAAGAAATATACTTCAACTAACAAAACAATAGAAAACAAGTATAAAAATTCAAATTTAGATATTATTAAATTTATGATCTATAAATATAAATAATTAACTTGAAACAAAATTTTAAAGATTAGATAGAGATATTTTAACTCGATAAAATGAAAATATTTAAAATAGTCAATATATACACATATATATAGCATTTTTATCTGTTTGATACTATGTTGGAATAGTTCTTGAACAAAGGGTATATAGGAGATACTCTACTGGGCGTATGAGGCGTCTCTCTCTTCTTCACTGGGTACCGAGTCGTGTTAAAAGCATGTATCTGCACATATAGATGTTGTAAGCTAATTAATGGGACTTCATGGAAGGACACTAGTAAGGGTTTTTCTCCAAAAGATACTACAGTATTTAAGTAAGAACACTGATCAACTGAGAGTATGGGTGCTTCAGGGGTCTGATAAGGTTAATCGTTGGTTACTCGGTCATATGGTTAAGACAATTGTCTGTTATATAGTGTTTGGTCCAACAGGAGAGGAAGTAAAAGGGGAGGGCTGAACTCCCGCCAATGATCTTGCAGGAAATAGCCAATGAGCTTGTAAGAAATAATGGTGTCCCAACACGATGTCTCATACCTCGATTGCATCTAGAAAAACCAAACCAGCCTTATGATGCATGGTAAGTCCTTCATTTTTATTCAATATTTCACTTATATAATGTCTGAAATGCTACATGCATGTATTTGAGATAATACATTACTATTAATAGTTCGATTGGTGTTTAATTTTTAGGTTTAGTCGTTATAGTTGTGTGAAGAATGATATTATTTCCATATACCAAAACTATTTCAGCAGTCCATGGTGTAGAGTCCTTTAGAGCGTCCACTGCAAATGGCGGATAAAATTAAGTATATCCAGTGATAAAATTATTCCCAACACCCGTTAAGTGTATGATACACTTTGTATCCAACGCTCAAATTTACAATTAACATTTCAAGTCCATTGTTCCATCGATACACATCTTATCGCTTTAAGTGTTTGTATCGGTACTTTTTGTCCCTTATCATGATTGAAAATCTTAGGTTCTGAATCGTAACGCACGAATCTCACTGCACCGCAATTAAAAGTACTAAAGATCTCTACATATATCATATATCTATACATTTTTATAACTGTAAAAATTACACTGCACTAAAATCGTTGATTCCGCACCGCCCTCCGCTGTTACCATTCTGATCCTTAATTTAAAAAGGATGCCATTCAATCAATTAACATCTTTGTTTCTTTCTTGCCAAACTTTAATTTTTTTTTAATTATTGTAAATTGCTGAAGGAGATGATTCCTCAGACGATCAGGCATCAATCAATCAACAATAAATTTAATGCAGATCGACAGTACTCTAGAATTTGTTTATGTGGATATCATTATTCCTTAATTAGTCTATCTTATTTTTTGTTCTACACGTGACTCGTGAGTATGACGATATGTGGGCTCGTACTTTCGCATGGCTTGTATCAGACCATATGGAACATAAATTTGGATTCATTAAATAAGATCTAGTAAAAACTTATTAGCAGAATTCTATAATAGAAAAGAAATTTTTTATTGAGATAAGCATAAAACGAAGTTGAGTTTCGGATTCGAATGAGTAAATAATGCAGTTCTAACTTGGTTAAACTAGTTATAGATTTATAGCATTGAAGTGAGTCGCCGACTAATTCAAAATAAAAATAAACATGTTTTGATTCGTAGCTGTTAAATCTAGCTATGGAAATAAATGCTGACAAATGCAGAATCTGAAAAAGTTAATGAGAAATTTTTAACATATATAGTTTTAAATTATAAAATTAGGATGAGATATCGCTGGAAAAAAAAAACAATTTTACGTGTACACACTTTTACAGTTTTACTACATGTTCCAACTCATTTTCTCTCTAAAAGTATGTTTCAATGTCTGTGAAAGGGTTATCAAAATCATAATACTAAAACTTGTTTACTTCTATAATTCTCTCGTTCTTTGTTTTTTTTTTTTTTTGTCAACCCAAATTTTATTTAACAGAAATTATACATTGAGAGAAGTTTGAAAGAACTACAAATCCCCTATATATTAACAGAGAAGACGGAGAGAGAAATTTAAGACACGTGTCTCACTGAGAATAATTTGAGAAAAAGTTAATCAATGAAATATTTTAATTCAGACATGTCAACAAACAAATAATACATTTTTTAATATATGGGAATATAGATATTTCATCAGATTTTTTGCCTTTTTTACGGTATCATTAAATTCAAACATTTATAAGCATATAATTAAGAGATTTAATGGCTTGTATGACATTTAAATTTTAGAAATTATATAAATACAAATTTTATCCCACATGGACTACCAAAAGAAAGGGATGATATACATATTTCTTATAAATAATTAAATTTACTCAGAATTTTGAATTACATATATGAAGAATTTAATGAACGCCGAAATTTGAAATTTTTTGTTTGATTGAATCAAGTTTTATTTGAACTACGTTATTAAATTGAATATAAAAATAGTTATATACTTTTATTCTATAGAAATTTTAAATATTAGTAACTTGATAAATTGTGAAGATATTAGAATTATTTTATATTTATCAAAATTATAATATTATAATTATTTTTATTTTAATAAAGTTATATTATATTTGATAATATATTGTTATTGTTTATTAGATTAGATATTCTATTGAATATTAGATATATAGATAATATATTAGATATTAAAAATTTTGGCTACTATGATATTATAATAACAGTTTATATAGTAATCAGCTATATATCCAATATTATACCCGCACAGGGTGCGGGCTATTATCTAGTACCAAGTTATTACAGGAGATTTATTATATAAACGGGCTTCTTTTGCTAAATTATCAGCATCGATATTGGCATTCCTACTAATGGATTTGAAGTTATTTTTTTTTCTGTTACTCAAGACAACCCCAGTCAACAGGCTATTTCTATTTACAATTTTTGACATCTATAGTTTATGGTACAACAGTTTGGCACTAAAAAGAAAGAGTTAAAAAAATTTATATTTCAACACTAGAAAGACATTGACTGACTATCTTCAAATTTGTTGAAGAGTAGCATAAAGTCACTCAGCAAATTGACAAACAAAAAATCTTATCACAACTAATCACCCAACTATAAATTCAGAAGTAACACGCAATCCTAACTTAATAGTTCAAGGTATGTCATAAACTCTTATCCTAAGAATTTCCCAGGTAGGTTAAGTACCACTATAAGAGCAGAAGATCCCAGTGAGAACAAACACAGTTACTTCCATAGAAAATGGTGAAATCTTAACCGTGAAAATGGACTTGGCTAGGCTAGCCCATCACGGGGCTGTAGTAGACGCCCGACAAAATGGCACGACAAAGTCCTCAATGACATCAGATTACTGTCTCTCTTTTTATTCAAGGACGGACCCAAATCAAAGAGAAAGAGCAAGTGGATACGAAACACGTGTCGGTTTACTCATTGACGACTGACGTGTACAAGACTACACGGAACATCGCCTTGCCAATGCAATCTTCCTAGTTCCTTCCTCTGATGAAAATTATAATATTTTCCTAAATACTCTACCAGTCCCTTAGTAATGCGTATAAAACTAAAAATGCCTAAATAAACGAAGTTTACAGTAAAGTACTTCATTTGATATAGTCTCTCAGATTTTTGTTAAATCGTTTTTATTTTTTTATACCCTTTTGTTAGTTTTACTTTCTACTGGCAAAAATTCGATTTGCCCATTCCCCACATTTTGGTATTGAGATATTGTCATTCAACAATTTGACTTTAATTTATAAAAACTAGCCCAACCTACTGCATCAGATAGCTTGTTCCCAGATAAGGCCCAAAAGCCCATTACAGGAGTGGTTACCTAAAGTCAACAGCCCCAGCACGTTTTTGACTTCATCTTTATTCAAATCAACTAGGATCATACCCGCTCTACGTGCGGGGTTACTTCTTTTCTAATATTTATAAGTTATGATAATTAAGATTGATTTATATTATATAGATAATTAATATATTGATTGAGATTGTTTATTGTATGAGTTTAATTTGTTTGTTGGAAGTAGAAAGATTATATTATCTATGAAACATATTTTCATTCATTTTTTTTATCATTTTTCGAATTTTCATTTTATTTATTTTTCATCCCAATTTAATCACTTCCTAAATATTGAATTAATTTTTTTGAAAAATATTTATTTTTTTCGAATTATGATTTCGTTCATATTTTCAGAAAATATTATATACTTTAAATACATATCCAATAACTACTAATAAATATTATTAGTTAGAATTGTAAAATAAAATTGAAATAATATTCATAAAGTATTTACTAAATGAGTATTTCTAAAAGTAAAGTTAGAATTATGCCTGGGATTTTTTATCCAAAACCGGAATCCAAACCCGACCCAAAAAATCCGAACCCAAAACCGAAAAAAAAAATTAAAACCCCATCGGTTTCAGTTTTTCCAAACCCAAAAAACCAAAACCCGAATAAACCGAACCGAACCCGAAATAAACCGAACCAAATCCGAAGTAAAACCCGATCGGGTTTGATATGAAACTTGAAACCCGATCCGAATCCGAAATAAACCAAACTGAACCCGAAATACAATTAGAAAAACCCGGTCGGTTTCTATTCGCCGAAACCCGAAAAACCGAATCACCTGACCCGAATCCAAAAATAAACCGAAGTCCGAGGCATAGTTAGAATGATCATTACTTAATATTCCTTAACTTGTGTAATTCCATATTATCATATTTATTCTAATTCCATAATTGTTGGTTTGTTTGGATTGAATAAGTAATGGGAAATTTATGTAAGGTTATTAGCCGAGACTTATTAATCAATTGTTTTGACTTTTGATATGCCAACTATATGCCAGATTTGTGAGGATATTACAATTCTCGTTGGATTTATTTAAAGTTATAAACCGGTTTTTATTGCAGATATTTGTTAATACTGGTTTATTTTAAGTGGATGGAGGAGGGTCCGCGTTCTTTTTTATGAGTCTTGGATCGGGTTTTTTTTTATCATTGTGTTAACTCAATAAATTTGTTCTTTTATGCCCCTTGGTAAATCTGTTGCCAAACAGTTTTTTTACGATAACTTAATGGCATTCTTCGTAAATAAATTCTTTTTTCAAGGCTCCTCCATATTTGTACTTCCCGATTAATATTGTTATTAAGAAGCGAACGACCAAGTGGATTCGACACATGTTGTGTTACCCATTGACTTCTGACGTGTACACGGAACATCGCCTTGCAGCGCAAGCTCCTTCCTCTGAAAGTTTCGTTTTTTCTCTTTCCTTTCCTCGAGAAGCCTTTTAATTTTCGTTAATTTTATTTTAATTAAAAACAAAGATGAAAATTTAATAAATTATAGTATCAAGAAGAAGAAAATGTGATTGATAAGGGACACAGTTCCTTTTGCTCTATAAAACTATCCCTCTTTCTCATCCATCGCTCTAAACCTTCTTTTCTTGAATCTTTAGGTCATCGGAAAATTTCTCCGGAGAGACACGTCGTGCGCAGATCGATTGAGCAGAGATGTTTCCTTCATCTGATAACTCTTTCTCAGCGTCGTCGCTGTTCTCAGCGTACGCATCCTTAACCGGGTTCTTGATGCTCTTTAAATCGATGCTCTACGATTTCGTACCGGAGCAGCTCCGGTCCTACTTCTCCAGATTACTCGACCGGTTTTTGACTCCCAAATCCAAGAACCTCACGGTGGTTATCGACGAGAATTTCGGAATGAACAGGAACCAAGTCTTCGACGCGGCGGAGATGTACCTCCGCAACAAGATCGGTCCCGATACGGGGCGGTTGCGCGTCGGGAAAACCCCGAAGCAGAAGCATTTCACGATCTCCATCGAGAAAGGTGAAGAGATCATAGATTCTTTCGAGAACTCGGAGGTGAGATGGAGCTACGTTCAGACGGAGAACGAGAAAGGGGATAAAGTGAAACGGTACTACGAGGTCACGTTCGAGAAGAAGCTGAGAGACAAAGTCATGGACTCTTATTTGACCCACGTCGTGGCCGAATCGGAGGAGATCAAGAGGAATCTGAGAGTGGTGAAGCTTTATAGCCGAGATGTGTACGCGAGCGACGACGACGACGGATGTGCCGGTGGAACTGGGGATGTATCAGTCTTGAGCATCCTTCGACGTTCGACACGTTGGCGATGGATCCATGTGCGAAGCAGAAGATCATCGATGATTTGGAGAGGTTTCTCAAGAGGAGAGAGTTTTACAAGAGAGTAGGTAAAGCGTGGAAACGAGGCTACTTGTTGTATGGACCTCCAGGAACTGGTAAATCGAGTTTGATAGCTGCAATGGCTAACTACCTCAAGTTCGATGTGTTTGATCTTGAGCTTAGCAGTATATATGACAATGGTGAACTGAAGAGGGTTTTGTTATCCACCACGAACCGTTCCATTTTGGTGATTGAGGATATTGATTGCAATGCTGAGGTGAGAGATCGAGAAGCAGAGGGTCAAGAAAACGAGAAAGTTAGAGGAAAGGTGAGATCTTTTGAAAATTTATGAATTATAAAGTTTGTTTTTTTTATTTCTTTTGAGATCATGTATTAGTACTTACTATGATATTGTCTTTTGAGCAGGTGACTTTATCAGGGATTCTGAATTTCATTGATGGGTTATGGTCGAGCTTTGGAGATGAGAGAATCATCGTGTTCACGACTAACCATAAAGACCGGCTTGATCCTGCATTGCTACGTCCGGGAAGAATGGATATGCATATCCATATGTCCTATTGTACAGGTTTAGGATTTAGGACATTGGTTTCTAATTACCTTGGTTTGGATGGCTTGAATCATCCTCTGTGTGAGGAAATCGAGAAGTTGATCGATTCCACAGAGGTTACTCCTGCAGAGTTAGCTGAAGAGTTGATGCAGGACGATGATACTGATGTTGTTCTTCGTGGAGTAATTAGTTTCATTGAGAAGCGGAAGGTAGAGAGAAGCAAGGCCAAGGAGGATGTGTCTATTTGTAAAGAAGAAGTGATTAAGAGTAATGATGATGACGAAAAACAGAGTGGTTCTACGAATGGTCTCAAGAAGAAAAAGAAAGGTGGTAAACGAAAAGGGAAAGGGACAGGCAAGGCCAACTAATAGATGTATTGTGTTTGTATTAATGGCAAACGTTGCGTGTAATTTATATTAAACTAAAAAAAAATAAAGCTCTTCTTCAACAGAATTTAGATTGTTGTGTTTGACATTAAACCAATAATTTAAGCTTCCTAAACCTGCTCTTCTAGAGAGAATTTATTCTGTTAGGGACGGGAAATTAGCAAGTGAAATAGATCAGGTTGATCTACTTTTGATAGTGTTAAAGTCAACAACAAAGTGGCTGTAGTTTAGTGGTAAGAATTCCACGTTGTGGCCGTGGAGACCTGGGCTCGAATCCCAGCAGCCACACTTATACTTTTTTTTATCACCTTTTGAAAGCCTCCGACAGAAGCAGAGAGTGTATCCAAGAGTTGGTGTACTTGACGCACTTTCGAGGCTTTCGAGTTAGGTTTAACTACACCGGCTTTCAGTGGAAACTTCGGACAGAAAGAGGTTGCTGCCAATCTACGTAAGCCACGTGTCATATTTAACTGTACACACGTGCTTAGCCGTTACTTGATCCATCTAAATCGTTCGCTCTTCCTCAAATTGTGTATTCGTGTACGTTTATATATATGAACAAGAAAAATGTAATAATGCCAGCTCTTTTTTTTATTAATTACAAGTCGAAAATTAAATTCTTTGATTCAGTAACTAGAAATAATATCTAATGTTACTGTATTTATTCTCTGTACTATTCCAGATATTTATTTTGGATTATCTCTAGAATTTAGATAGTTTGTAACTGAAGTTTTTTCATTAAAGGAGGAGAAACAAAATATCTACAAAAGAATGTCGTTTTCGTAATTAGCAGACTTTCCAATATTATTAATTTGTTTTTCCGAAAAAAGAAAAGAAGTAACAAAGGCTTCTTCATCAACACAACGTATTGCTTCCTCTTCTTCCTCTTCTCTTAACATTCCTCCGTATGGGTCTCACCACTTCCTCAACTTTCTCTCTTCTCTCTCTTATATCTTCTTGATAACTATGAAGAAGCCATCTGAATTCAGATCCGGTCATACCCTTCTCTTCTTTCTCTGATCACCAAACAAACAAAGCACACAACAGCAGCAAACGATTCGGCTTCTGTAATTACAGTTTTGGGTATGTCGAAATCTTCTTTTTTCCTTTTTTTCTGTTCTATTGCATGATTTAGCTTTTTTGAGTTAATTATATATTTGAATTCAGATAAAAAGAGTTTGAATTATGATTACGCCGAAAGTTTGCTTTTTTTGGGGGAGTAGTAAGATTGATAGCTAAGTAAAGCAAAGGATAAAAAAGATTGGATTTTTTATCTATTTTTCAATAAGGAATAACGTAAAGAAGAAAAAGCTCCAATGATTCGTAAATCTCTATAAACCCTTTCCGAAGATTTGCCCAATTTTGGAAAAGAAAAAAAAAAAAACTGAGAATTTTGGTTTTATTGGTTGAGTTTATAGCAGAAGAAGAATGGCGATGTTAGTTGAGCCACCAAATGGGATTAAACAGCAAGGGAAACATTACTACTCCATGTGGCAAACATTGTTCGAAATCGACACAAAGTATGTTCCTATTAAACCCATTGGAAGAGGAGCTTACGGTGTGGTTTGTTCTTCGATCAACCGTGAGACCAACGAGAGAGTCGCTATCAAAAAGATTCACAATGTGTTTGAGAATCGAGTTGACGCCTTGAGGACGTTGAGAGAGCTCAAACTTCTTAGACATGTGAGGCATGACAATGTGATCGCGCTTAAAGATGTTATGTTGCCTTCGAATAGATCGAGTTTCAAAGATGTTTATTTGGTTTATGAGCTTATGGATACTGATCTTCATCAGATCATCAAATCCTCTCAGTCTCTTTCTGATGATCACTGCAAGTACTTTTTGTTTCAGGTAATGCAACTCTCCTCTGTAAAGTCTACATTTTCGAGTTAGTTACTGACATAAGTTGTGTGCTTCTTGTTGTGTCTGTGTTTAGTTGCTGAGAGGATTGAAGTATCTTCACTCTGCAAACATACTTCACCGGGATTTGAAGCCAGGGAACCTCTTAGTCAACGCTAATTGCGATCTAAAGATTTGTGATTTCGGGCTGGCGAGAACGAGCAGAGGCAATGAACAGTTCATGACGGAGTATGTTGTTACACGTTGGTACCGAGCACCTGAGCTTCTTCTCTGTTGTGACAACTATGGAACTTCCATTGATGTCTGGTCAGTTGGATGCATATTCGCCGAGATTCTTGGTCGTAAACCGATTTTCCCGGGAACAGAATGTCTTAATCAGCTTAAGCTCATCATCAATGTTGTGGGAAGCCAACAAGAATCTGATATTCGGTTTATAGACAACCCGAAAGCTCGAAGGTTCATAAAGTCTCTACCTTTCTCAAGGGGTACACATCTCTCTAATCTCTACCCACAAGCCAATCCTCTAGCTATAGATTTGCTACAGAGGATGCTCGTGTTTGATCCAACCAAGAGAATCTCTGTGACTGATGCACTCTTGCACCCGTACATGGCCGGACTGTTTGACCCTGGATCTAATCCACCTGCACATGTCCCTATCTCTTTGGACATAGACGAGAACATGGAGGAACGAATGATCAGAGAGATGATGTGGGACGAGATGCATTATTACCACCCTGAAGCTGAAACCGCAAACGTCTGATTGTCATCAATCATCGTCGGGAGTAAGCTTTTTCCCGTTTTGTTTTCTTCTATAATGCAGCTTTGATGTTATGTTCCAAAAAAAAGCGGAAACAAATCGATAAGATCCTTGTGCTTTCATCTCGCTTGTTTATTTAGTTGCAGTGAGTGAGTGAGTGAGTAGTAATAACAGAGTTTGAAGAGCTTAGTATCTCTTTTACACTTTGTAAATGTGTATCGCGTGAGACTGTTTGTTACTAAGTAAGTTAAGGCTTGTTTTTCTTCATCCTCTTTTAGGTGACCATTTTACTTCAGATTTTCAGACAAAATCTTTGCACGCACTAAGATAATAGTTAGATGTACCCCCATACTATCAATATAAATGCTATGTTCTCTATTGTTTGTTTTTATTCTGCCTTTACAAAGGCGTCCAAGATCTTTCAATTCACTAGAAGAGACAATTGGAGTACAACTTGGAGTACAATTCCAAAATTGATAATTAGTGTTTACAATTTTAATTCAAGAAAGTGTTATTTATTTAGGATTGTGTCTATGAAACAAGTCATTGGCGGATTGTGTATTAAAACTCCGAGGTTGTCAAGGAGTTGCTAAATATGAAGAAGGCAAAGTTTTGCTCTCTGACATTTCGAAACGTATGGAGCAAGGGATTTACAAGGGTTTGGTTTGAAGGAGATTGGTGAAGATATTACAAGGTTTAATCACATGACATTGCTGTCACCAATCTCCACAAAGATATCCAGTTATTGGCATCCAAAATACCAGAGATGAGCTTCTTTCTTGTTATTCGGAAACATATTTTGGCTACGAAAGGAGTTTGAAATAGTACTGGAATAAAGGTGAACATATTCGGATTTGTATATATATACTGTAGGAATAAAGAAAAAAAAGAGGCTTATTTATGCTCACAAGAGCCCAATGATATAGAAAACAAAGACAGAAATTGAAGTAGCTTTATTATGTGCGAAAAATGTAAAGAAAGGGAAAATGCATTTTAAGTTGTCACCAAAAGATTAAAAGAAGTTCCACTCATATTTCAGGAGAAAGAGGCTGTATTTACGGCAGCCAAGATTAACGACACATAATGATATTGAGCAAGTCAGTTGTATTGGGCATATATATATCTTCTTTTTTCTTGAAAGAAAGTCTTGGCATGACAAGTGTGAATCTAAAAAATTTACAAACTCTCTTGATGGTAGTGAAGTAGTGTTGACGCCTCTTATGGAGAATGAAAGGATTCCATCATTTGTTTCGGCATTCTTTTTAACTGGAAAAGCTAGAATCACACTTTTAAGAAACTCCCTTGTTATCTTCTCATAAAATGGAAACTTCATTTGAACCATTTGTTTCAACTTCAAAGCTTCAAGATACCATTCTACATCTCTTCTCAACCCAATGACATCAACTGTCTCTTAATCAAGCTTAAGTGTAGAGATGATTTTAAGGTCTCTAGAAGCTTCAACATAGTCAAAGTATTCAGGAATTGGTAGACCAACTTGCTTCAGCTCTCTTATGGATCTCCTCTTCTTCTTGCCTCTAGAATTGGCCTTGACTTTGAGTTGGGCTTTAGTCACAGCTTTGGGTTTAGAAGGCTTTATAGTTAACCTCTCCACATGGATCATAACAGTTTGTGGCTTTGTGCATCCTCCATCTCATCACTCATAGTCTCATACTCTTCAGTTGGTTTTTGGGAGCTGGGATTTTGTTCTCCTTGTTACACAAATATCAAAGGTGTATCATCAATCCTCACTGTTGAAGATCTCCCTGGTCTCTCCAATAGTAAATCTACAAAAACAACAAATTCTTTAAAAAAAAGGCTTAAAAACTTGAAATCTCAAAATCAAATCCAAATACATAATTAAAGTTAATATACATACTTGTAGAAACTTCTTAACGCATAAATAATCCATATCATCATCAAATCCAACTATTCAAAGATCATGAGTTATTCTCGAGTTCATTATTCATACCTCACAAAAAAATATTTCAAAAACTTGAAATTAAGCATATATTATAGTGAAAATCAAGCTTGTATCAATTATAAAGGTTATAACACGTCCAAAATGCAATACTCTTATTAAATAAGTCTAAATTTTGATTTTCAAACTAACATAGTTCCAAAATCAGATTGAGCCATAATCATGCTTAAATTTTCTAATTATACATAACTCGTTCATGAAAAAGTTTAGACAAGTGATTCCTCCAAGAATCTGATTAGAATTCTTCAAATTCATGGAGAATTTAGAAGTTGCAAAAACTTGAAAAGGTTATAAAAGTTGGGTTTTAAGAGATCTAAATTTGGATGATAATAAGTGATGAGGAAGAGATTAAATGTCCTAAACTTCTAATAAAAAAAACTTTCTGAAGATTTTTAAAAACTGATTTTTGTGTTCTTTAGAGCTTTTTCAAGTAAAGAAGATGAAAAATAAATACAAAAAATATGATAAGATAGCCACAGTAAAACAGAAAACTTGGAGGCTATATATATTCAATCTGCGATTTGGAGAGATTTGTATTAAAATGATAAAGTCATTGTTATTTAAAAAATTCAGTGGTATTGAACTTGTGGATTTGGAGAGATTTGTATTAAAATGATAAAGTCATTGTTATTTAAAAAACTCAGTGGTATCGAACTTGTGATTTTAAAATGTACTTTGAAATATTGTAAGTATTGAATCTAAAGAGATTTCTTGTGATTTTAGGTGATTTGGTAGGGTCACTACAAGAAAACAAGTGAATACCGAGGGACGAAATCCTCGGTATTCCGTCGGAATAACGTTTTTCCGACGAAATACCGAGTATTTTATCCCTCGGAAAAATTTCCTCGGAATTTTGTAGGTCCTCGGAATTTCCTCGGAAATTTCCGACGGAAGTCCGAGAAACCCAATTCCGAGGACATAGCGAGGAAGTGTATTCGTCGGAGAGGTCGTCGGAAAAAAACGACGGACTGATTCGTCGGAATAAACCGAGGAAAATTCCGACTATCCGAATTGTCGGAATTTGTATGAAAATTCCGAGGGAAATGATCCCTCGGAATATTCCGAGGAACATGTCCGTCGAAAAATTTCGAGGAAGTCGTCCCTCGGAATATTCCGACGACCGCTCCCTCGGAAATTTTCGAGGAAGCCAGTCCTCGGAAATTTCCGAGGAACGGGTCGTCGGAATATTCCGAGGGACGGCTTCCTCGGAATTATAAGAAATATAATTTTTTAAAAAATTAAAAAATTTTAAAAATTAGAAATTTAAAATCGAAAATATAAAATTAAAATTAAAATCGAAAATTAAAAAATAAAATTTAGAAATTTAATTTCGAAAAAATAAATTTAAAATTGAAAGTTGTACAAATAAAAAAAAACATTCAATGTTTTTGAGAAAAATAAAAAGCTACGGTTTTTGTGTGTTGGGATCTTGCATGGTCGGGAAATCGACGTTCGGGTGCAACCTCCTCATCATTTCCATCATCTGCTCGTTCATCTTCCTCTGTGCCTCGACGCTCGCCTGTTTTGCCTCGAAGCTCGCCTGTTGAGTTGCCATCTGAGTCTCCAACGCAGATATGCGTTGGTCCTTGTCCTGCAACTGACCCATAAGTGCTTCTGGATCAACAAAAGGAGGGGCTGCAGAAGAAGACGTAACCGACCGGGACCGACGAGCCAAACCCAACATTCAGCCCTTCTTCTTTGGAACCGACTGAAATATAAAAAATGAAAATGTAAATAATAATTAAGATGAAATGAAATTTTTTTAAAAAAAACTTACCTTTGCAACGATTTCGTTGATCTGATCCCGAGGCAGTTGGGAACCCGTTGAATCTTCGTCTTCGGTTTGCAGCTGAGACGCTGCTTCTTCCACCTGACTGTGGATGAGGTCGACGACACCCGCCACAACACCATCATCAATCTGGCCGGTCTTCTTGTTTGTATACGCCATCTTCATTAAGGTGAAATCATCAACCGGCTCACCATCATTTGCTTCCACCTTTATATCAATATAAAAATTAGTAGTTAGAAGAAATAATAATAGTTTAAAAAAGTTTAAAAATTTAAAATAGAATAAAAAGGGACTGAAATTACCATGCGATCCCTCAGAGTGGCTTGGGACTGAGCACCCAAGTTGTGCTTGTAGACGTCCTTCCCTTTACGTTCGCTCTTGCGGTTGGTGGAGTTGGTGGTAGAAGTCGATTTCGTATCTTCCTTACTCCAATGCACAATCAACTGCTGCCAGACGTCGAGGTTTATCGACTTTGGGATCTTTTAAAAAAAAATTGTTAGATGAATTAAAAAATAATTTAATAAATTTAAAAATTGTTTTAAAAATAAAAAAGCAAACCTTGTTCTTTAGCCACTTCTGCTTCCACTCGTAAATTTGATACCCATAGTTGGTCATAAGTTTGTGCACGAAGTGGTAATAGACAAACACCGTATAATCAGGATTCCAGTTGAATTCTTGCTGAAAAAATAAAACACAATTAGTATAAAATTTAAATTAAAAAATAAATTAAAAAAAATAAGAATGTTTACCGCAAACTGTTCAAACCATAGAACTTGTTTGGCTCTTGGGAAGTCGGTGAAAGTCGGATGTCCCGCGTCCAAAACATGATACATCATACGGTTGATCCATGCGCTGATCCCGTTCGAGGATCGATCGAACCATGTCTGACCCAGTCCAGATGGATAGGGAGTGAGAAACGGAAGATGGTGACGACCCGGCTGTCGAACAAACTCCGCAACCCTCATCAGTTCCGGAGGACCCTGAAAGTTCGGAGGAATAGTGGGTGCAGCACCGGAGCCAGAAGGAGCTTCGGGAAATGGAGAGGGAGATGTCTGGTGGGAGCTGCGGGGCGATGGGGAACCCTGAAAGGAGTCGTTTCCCGAGCCACGAACACGACGCTGTCGCGCAGGCGGGGTCTGATCAGCGTAAGACCTGTAGTTTAAATATATAAAAATTCAAAAAAAAATAATAATTTGTTAGTATACATGATTATATTATACAAAAAGGTTTATAAATATTTTTAAAATTTATTAAATATGTTTTATTGTTCCTGGAAACTTGAGAAACGATTTTAAAAATAGTGAAAATCTTTTTAAAAATCATTGAAAAACGATTGTAAAAATCAAAAAACGTTATAATATCAGAAAAAGTTTTTTAAAATAGTAAAACCTTCTGTAAAATCATATAAAAAGTTTTTTAAAATAGTTTTAATATTACAAAAATAGTTTTTATATCAAAAAAACGCATTATGAAATAGTTAAACCTTGTTAAAAATCATTGAAAAACGTTTTTAAAAAAAAAACGTTTTTAAAAATCATATACATGTTTTTTAAAATAAAAAAAATGTTTTAATACTTATAAAAATAGTTTTAATATTACAAAAATAGTTTTTATATCAGAAAAACTATTTATAAAATAGTAAAACCTTTTTAAAAATCATTTAAAAACGTTTTTAAAAATCATAAAACGATTTTAAAAATCCAAAACTTTTTTAAAAATCAAAAAACGTTTTTCAAACTACAAATAATTCCATAGAAAAATAAAACAAGAACCTAATATCCGAAATTCAATCCTAAACTATCCATCTAACAACCTAAAATCCGAAACTATATTTCTTAGAACCTAAAATCCGAAATACTAATCTCACAAACAGTTACAATCCAAGAGAAATATGAAGTTTTTGTTGATTCTTACATGATTATTGAAGTGCAGGAGAGATTCCGACGGCGAGATGAGCTAGAACCGGCGGCGTGAGAAGTTTCCGTCGAGAGGAGAGAGAGGATCGAGAGGAGAGAGAGAGGATCGATTTTTTTGGTGAAGCGGCGGAGAAGAAGAAGAAGGAAGTTAGGTATTATATTTAACAGTTCCGACGGATCTCTGTCGTCGGAATTCCGTCGGAATTAGTAAATATAATAACAACACGCGGTTCTCGAAATAATTCAACGTTTTTGTTTTCCCGGTAAGTATTTTCCGACGGATATGCCGTTCCTCGGAATTTCCTCGGAAATTTCCGAGGAAATTCCGAGGATAAACAGTTTTTCCTCGGAATTTCCTCGGAAATTTCCGAGGAAATTCCGAGGAAACGTGGTTTAGGGTTTCGAATTCCTATTTTTTGTTTCGGTATTTCATTTTTAAAACAAATGCAATTCATATCATTGAGGATACTTTGTGTAGATGATCATAAACCATGAAATAACAAAATTTCAAAAATAATTGTAAGTAAGTCCTTTAACGTTTGTTAAATTGTATACGTGTTTATCTTATAATGTGTGATTTTTATTGGACCAATCGTAAAAGTGTTTTTTTTGTGTAAAACACTGAGGTTTGACTTCATAATGTTGGTAAGAAACTCAATGAAGGTTATTTATGTGTTATTCGATCCGCAAAACGTCGATATCGGTTTAAAAACCCCATCTTCTCGGAATGCCGTCGGAAATTTCCGAGGAAATTCCGAGGAAATTCCCAAAATCTGTAGTTTCCTCGGAATTTCCTCGGAAATTTCCGAAGGAATTCCGAGAAACTGGGCCTTTTAGCAGTTTTCCTCGGAATTTCCTCGGAAATTTCCGAGGAAATTCCGAGGAAAATCATTATTAATCAAAATACTTTAATCGATTATTTGATTTGCGACGGAATTCTGATGAAACCCTAAATTCCCTCGGAAATTCGTCGGAATTTCTTGTTTTTAAAAAAAAAAAAAAAAAACTCTACTCTGACTCGGAATCATCATCACCAGATGAATCAGAATCTGGATCTTGGTGAAACTCTCCAATAACGGGTTCATCTTCTGTGTAAACGACGGCGTCCTCTGCGAAGTCGGTCAAATAGACTACAAGGCCACCTTCCGCAACATCTTCTGCTGTACTTAAGTTGCCGGATGTAATTGGTTGCAGTGGGTCTTCCAGCTCTGAAGTTCCCTGAACTCGGCCTCTCGGGTTGACTCTTGTAACCGTAACCCATGGATCATCTCTGTTCCTTAACCGTGGGTACTTGATATAAGAAACCTGTAACATTTAAAAAAATATTAGTAAAAGTATGAATTATGATCAATCATTATGAATTCGTACAACATTAACTTACCTGATCGGCCTGAGAAGCAAGAATGAAAGGATCATAATATTGCAGCTTTCGCCTCGAATGTACTGATGTAACACCAAATGCATCTGTTCTAACACCACGATCTGGAGTGTTGTCGTGCCAATCACAATAGAAAACAGTACAGCGCAATCCATGCAAGCCTAAATACTTGATTTCCAAGATCTCATGTATGTGTCCGTAGTATACATCTTCTCCTGATGCAGAACAAACGCCAGCATCATAGGTCGTACGCGAATGTCTCCTCTTTTCAGTTGCGAATGCATATCCTCGAGTACAAAATCTCGGATATGACTTTACAACACAGATTGGGCCAACCACCATCTCGCGTATCCAATCATCAAATTTTTCACCTCTGGCCAAACCAGAAGACACCTATTAATTTCACATATGTAGGTTATATCAATAAATATGAATTAGTAAAAATATATGGTAAATTTAATTTTAATTTGTTTAATGCACTCACATAGGTAAACATCCATCCGGCAAATTCTCTCTGCTTCATTTCTTCTAGTTCCGCCTCTGTGGCGTATCTATATTCTGACCGCTTCGCTTCCATGAATATCCTGTACATTTGAATTAATTAGATTAAAATGTCAATTTGTTAAAATAGTATTTTGTAAAATAATAAACTTACCTCTCATATGGAAGAACGTCTTCGCAGTTCGTCAGCAAATATGTCTGCAAATGACTTCGCTCGTGCTCAGTAAGTCGACGGTCCTTTGGTTTTCCGCTAAGTCGTCCAACATCTGTGAAAATGTCTGGAACCTTAACATGATATGTTGCCCGTTCACCTCTATCATCATGCCGAGCAGATCTTCTGTTTTTGGTCTGAACTTATGCTGGAAAGTAGTGCTCCGCAAAGTTTGAAATTTCTTCATTGATCATCTGTGCGACTATAGAACCTTCCACCCTACTTAAATTTTTCACCTTCTTCTTCAAATGGAACATATACCGCTCATACAGATACATCCATCTATACTGCACAGGACCACCAAGTTCCAATTCTCTTGCAAGGTGAATAGCAAGATGCTCCATAACATCAAAAAATGATGGAGGAAATATCTTCTCAAGGTTGCACTGAATCACGGCAATGTTAGTCTTCAAATTTGTAATACCTTCAAGAGTCACTGATCTGCTGCATAAATCGCGGAAAAAAGCACTTATCCCTGCAACAGCTTCATGAACTTTTCGTGGTAATAGTTCCTTGAAGGCAAACGGAAGGAGGCGCTGCATCATCACATGGCAATCGTGACTTTTCAAGCCAATAAACTTTCCTTCCTTTCTGTCGATACAGTTTCGCAAATTAGATGCGTAACCATCTGGAAACTCCACATCGTTTGAAATCCAATCAAAGAACGCATTTTTCCCCTCTGTATCAAGCCGATATATGGGAAAAGGAGCCCTACCGTTCTCATCAACATGAAGTTCTGGACGATCACATATATCGACTAAATCCAGTCTTGACTTCAAATTATCCTTTGTTTTACCTTTAACGTTAAGGATCGTGTTCATGAGATTGTCAAAAAAGTTCTTCTCAATATGCATGACATCTAAATTATGCCTTAGCAGATGATCCTCCCAGTATGGCAAATCAAAGAAAATACTTTTCTTGTGCCAGTTATGTAGTTCTCCAACAGCATCTACAGGAAAATGCTCATGTCCACCAACGTCTGGCGTCCTTTCTGCACCAAAATCTCTTAATTGTGTCTTCAAAACTTTCCCACAAACTTCCTCAGGTGGACCATCAAACACCTGTTTGTTCTTCCTAAAGAAATTCTTACTCCGACGGTATGGATGATCATGTGGTAGGAATCGTCTGTGACAGTCAAACCAACACGTTTTTCTTCCGTTCTTTAGTTGGAAAGCATCTGTGTCATCTTGACAATATGGACATGATAGCCTCCCATGCGTTGTCCATCCAGATAACATACCATATGCTGGAAAATCACTTATTGTCCACATTAGTACTGCCCGCATTTGAAAGTTTTCTTTACACGAAATGTCGTATGTTTCAGCACCTTCACCCCATAGCTGTTGCAACTCATATATTAGTGGCTGAAGAAACACATCAAGCGATCTCTTAGGATGCTCTGGTCCGGGAACGAGAATGGAGAGAAACAAAAACTCTCGTCGCAAGCACAAATTTGGGGGTAAGTTATATGGTGTAACAATGACTGGCCATAGAGAATATTGTCTTCCACTCTTCCCATACGGGCTGAAACCATCGGTACATAATCCAAGGTAGACATTTCTTCTCTCATATGCAAAGTCTGGATACTTTGATTGGAAATGCTTCCACGCTTTTGCATCTGAAGGATGTCTAATCTCACCATCTGTTGAGTGCTCCGCATGCCATCTCATTCGTTGCGCTGTCCGTTCCGAAAGATACAACCTCTGCAACCTTTCCTTCAAAGGCAAATACCACATCCTTTTATATGGCACTCTAACTCTTCCACTCGTATCTTTGTAACGAGGCTTCCCACAAAATTTGCATGTAATCCTCTGGTCATCCGCCCTCCAATAAATCATGCAGTTATCGCTGCATACATCTATTACCTCATACGGTAAAATAACACCAGATACAAGTTTCTGAACCTCGTAGTATGAACCTGGAGCTACGTTATCCTCAGGTAGAATACCTTTTACAAATTCAGCTATCGCATCCACACAGTCTTCAGCCAAGTTATAATCTGTTTTAATGGACATCAGTCTTGTAGCATATGATAAAGCTGAATGACCATCTCTGCAACCTTCATACAAAGGTTGCTTTCCAGCATCCAACATATCATAAAATCTCCTAGCTTCTGCATTGGGTAAATCTTCCCCTCTAAAATGATCATTTACCATCTGCTCAATACCTACACCATAGTCTAAATCCGTTCTAATTGGTTCTTCTACTCTAAACGCCGGCTGAGGTTCACTAGTACTACCAGGTTCATATCCTGTTTCCCCGTGATGATACCAAATTTTGTAACTTCGTGTAAACCCATTTAAAAAAATATGTGTCCAAACATCCAACTCTTTAATAACCTTTCTATTTTTACAATTAGAGCAAGGACATATTAACTTACCTGTTTCGGCTTCCGGTTGTCGTTTTACTAACCCCATGAATTCCTTTAGACCTCGTTCGTATTCTTTCGTAAGCAATTTCGTGTTCGGATCCAAATGAGGTCGATCCATCCAAGAACGATAATAATTTGAAGAAGACATGTTTTTTTTAAAGGAAAATCGTGTGTAAAGATAGTGGGAGGAGAGAAGAAGAAATGGAGTGAATGAAGAGGAAGAGGGGTGGGTGTATTTGTAGATGAAATCCTGCCGACAATACTGACGAAATTCCAAGGAAATTCCGAGGACAAACCACCGTTCCTCGGTATTTCCTCGGAATTATTGAAATCCCACAACGGCTCCCCCAACGGGTCTCTAACGGCTCCGACATACTGAGGAAATTCTGAGGAAATACCGACGATTCCTCGGAATTCTTGAAATCACCCAACGGCTCTCCAAACGGGTCTCTAACGGCTCCGACATACTGAGGAAATTCTGAGGAAATACCGACGATTCCTCGGAATTTCCTCGGAATTCTTGAAATCACCCAACGGCTCTCCAAACGGGTCTCTAACGGCTCCAAACTTTCCTCGGTATCTTACAATTTTCCGTCGGAAATTTCCCACGGACGTCGTTTCCTCGGAAATTCCTCGGAAAATTCCGAGGAAACATGATGTCCTCGGAAATTTCCGACGACATTCCGAGGAAATCCCTCTTCTCGGAGTTTCCTCGGTTTTTCGTCGGAATCTTCCGAGGAAATCATTTTCCCTCGGAATTTCCCTCGGAATTTCAACGTTTTCTTGTAGTGGGTTTCTTAATTAAATATACAAAAAAACATTTTTTATGGTTTTAGATGGAATTTTAAAATGTTTTAATTACAATTACAGCTTTTTTAATTCATCTAAAACCATCTAAAAATTCATTGAAAATCAAATCATCTCAAATCTTCTCAGATGCTATATTCAATATATTTGATTTTTGTTGGCAAAAACATGTTTTTCATCCTTCAAAAAATTAACAATTACTTTATTTTATGTTTATCTGCCATTTCATCTATCATGTACATCAATGATTAATAAAAAAAATCTATAAAATAAAATATTTGTATTATTTTATCTCCAATCAAAAATTGGATCGGCAGCAAATAAAAAGATTGAATAACAACTAGATTTCCGAATTAATTAAAATATCAAATTGAATAACCCGGTTTGCGTTTAAAATCTGGTTTTCTAATAAAATTTAGATATATAGTCACATGTATTTATTAAAATTCGATCATAAAATACATTTGACTATCTCAAATGTTAAGTAAACATGACAAAATCACTTTCGTCGGCCAACACGTAATAAAATCATTTGACGACAACCGTATGATTTCATTTTATTTTATTTTTACTTTTAAAAGATGCAGAGAATCATATCACTTTTAACAGAAGCACATGACCTGTAAGGCTGTAATCTTTTATAGGATCTTCTTGAACAGAAGTTAAATAAAGCTATTTTGCCTCTTTGAAGGAGGGGCTTTGCTTAGTGGTGAAGTAGTAGTCAATAGTAGCTCCTTGTTTGTTTTTGTGGACGTCTCTAGTAAACTGCTAATTACTAAAACAACTACGCTTCAAGACACTTGCGTTGTCTTTGAAAAATATACTTATAAGAATACTTAAAATACGCAATTTGTGAAATACCGTCTTCTGAAAAAAGACAAAATGAAAAAGAAAAAGAAAAAGTCGAAACTATATTGTTAATTTGCTATATCGATTTTTCAGTCAAATTTAATAATATTATCATCACATTTCTTAGGGTTCAAAGTGTTCAGTAGTCACTGTCCAATAAAAATTAAGTTTGATTCATGTAAATCGAGATATGTCTACCCTTACTTAAATTATACAATTATGTTGATCTTATATTTACAGATATGAGTTTTCATGACAAACTAAAAATATATATACAAAAAGATTTCGAGAGTAATTATGAATTTGCCGAAAATGCTGACTTATAAGTCATTTATAATATTATCAAATTGAATAATCATAAGATAAGTGACCTCATTGATATGTCCATTATATGTTTAAGCTTTTGTAAAGAGGTTCGATGAATATAAAACAATCGTTGTTTGGGAATATTCCTCATCAATTACATCACTGGAATATTTATATAATACTAGTACCTATTACCAATTTTAAAGTAACAGAGGAAAAAACAATATAAGTAATAATAAATAAATGGTCCAGCTCCATTTTTAGGTCTGACCTGTGGGCTGCGGTTGCATGCAGTGACTTTGTTTTCTAATTTATAAACAGTTACTTTTCTCCTCGTCTTTCCACTATTCTTTTTTTTTTTTTGAAAGAATTCCACTATTCTATTTTCTTTCTCAAAGTTGGAGCCAAACTCACTGTGACTCATTCAGCAGCAACACTTCAATAAAATACAAGTTTTATATCACATAATCATTTTTTGGATCGAATTTACCATGTTTATGTTATGGTGGATGTGTAACAAATAAAATCACTCAAGTCTACCAACCCAACATAGGAGATTGGCTGGTGGCTGCTACTATACCAAAAAAAAAAAATCTTTTGAAAAACGATAAGCATCGTTAGTTCGTTACCGTGAAATCTGGAAATGGCAGAAGCATATAGGTAAGAAAACCATTACACTACGCTATTTTGCCTGTGAAAAAAAGAAAAAAAAGGAACAACATAAAGGGATTCGGACTTTGGTCCAAGGTAAACTCACTCTCACTCGAGAATAATACGAGAGAAAGTCTTTGATTCTGCTCATCTTATTTTCCGAAATGCACTTAAACACAAAAGCTTCAATTCACATATAGAAGCCCTAACCTGAACTTACACACACGTTCCTCGATTTATTGCTTTTGGTTGCTCGGTAAGTATTTGGTTTTTTTTTTTTTTTTTTGGTTGCTCGGTACGTATTTGGTTTTGACAAAATAATGTTTAGTTATTTATTACTTTCTGGATAAGATTAGTGATTTATTGTATTTTTTATTTTTATATATGTGTAAAAAATATGATCAACTGATGAGATTATTTAATCGCCAATTTTAAAATAACTAAAATTCAAATAATAAGATTATAACGAATCGACAAAGTGGATATTTTAGTTGTATTTTGACAAATAATAATATAAAAAACACTCGAAAAAGATTGTTTTAAAAAGCTAAATAAGAGTATGCCATATTTTGATGGCCCCTTCCAACCTAACTTTGCATTTTTTTTCTCATTATCTTAGAAGATACATTTGTATGTTCATAGTTAACACTTGATACGCAAACCGGGACGTCATTCATAAAAAGCAACACATTTATTATTGAAATTATTATTAACAATATATCAAATTTTTGGCAAAGAAAGATCCTCAATACATGGTGGAGAATGACATCAAAGGACGCTCTAAAAATACATCTTTTGCTGTATTTTTTCCTAAAGATACCACAAATATTTGTAAAATCATTTTCTAAAATTTTAGAAAATGTTCCTTAAGGAGGAGTATTTGAGAAGACTTTCTTAATTAGTGTTATATTTTTAGAAAGTGAATTTTTTGTGGTATTTGGAATATTCCTCTTAATATATAACTTATTAGATAAATACTATTAATATGGATTTCACCTAACCCTAATGCGCGAATTAGTCGTCATTTGATCTCTAATTGAGGACTGTTTTTTAAAAAGATTATTAATAGTTTATACAAATAAAAAAATGTTTTGAAGTTCCAGAAGAAATGAGCTATGGACCCATGTGATTATTGTCCCCTGCGTCTGCTTAGAGGTTAAGTGTTAATCACCTTTATATTGTTTTTTAAGTATTCTTTTTATTTCTGCCAGATAATTAATTTCGTTTATTAAACTTTGTAACGTTGATGTATTATTAAGAGCCGCTCATTGAGAACATGGATTGCGCAATGCACGTGATTTCGTACGGTGCAGATCTATAAAAGAGATTCCCGTCAAAAACGGCGTCGTGCACTGTAGTAGAAGTAGGTGACGTGAATGATTAACAAATAATTTACCAACGGTAACTAAAACTCGCACGAGGTGATCAAAAAGGTGACGGTGGTCAAGTTGTCTCCAGACTCCAATATATTCAAAATCAAGAATGACTTATGAGTTATGGTAACAAATAAATAAAAAATTTAAGAGATTTGACTGTTCTTTTTTCCCTTTTTTTCCTTCATATCTGGTCAACTTTTATCCACCCGATACAGCATTAATCGCACAATTACACCACACAAAAAACCACACCACTTACAATTAGTATATACTATAGGCTATAGCTATTTATTTAAAAACACAGTCTTCAGAAAAAATAAAAAAGCGAAGTACACCCACCTAAAGATTTTTTACTTACAGAAAATCATTTTATTTGATTAGAAATGATAAAACAATGGGCGTAGTACTAGTAACTAGTAACTACTAGTAAAGCTTCTTCCACCATCCATTATTTAAATTTAAAAAACAAATAAATTCTAAAAATAAAATAAAAATCAAGTGGACGCTTGAGATTTGGTTTCTATATAATCCACAACAAACCCTTCATAAAAAACCTCTTTCCCCTTCACACATCTTCTCTTCCTTATCTCCTAACTCTCTACCTGTTTTTTGGTTTTTGTTCTTTATATCTAGAGATCTCCTCTGTTTCTTCTTGAAACATATTCGAAAAGCAAAAGTCTTCCCCTTTTTCTGTTTCTCTGTTCTATCATCAAAAAACAAAACTCAGACCGAATAATTATTAAAAAAAACTGAGAATTTGATGATCGGAAACTGATGACTCCGGTTCTCTGCGAAATCCTGCTCTCTGGGCTCACGGTTAAATCTGCTCTCTGCCGTAGAACCCATCTCGTTCAATCTTTCTCCGTCGTCTTCCTCTACTGGTTTTACAACGTTTCATGAATTGCTGAAAACTCCTAAATCTAATCTTTAAATTAAATATATTCATTATTTTTCAGACAACGTTAAAAAACAAAACCTAAAAAAAAAATCTGTCCTTTTTCCTTTTTCTTTTTCGTTATTGTAATTTTCTTTGTTGAAACCTTTTTTGCGGCGGGAATACAAATGGCGTCATCTAGCAGCACATACCGGAGCTCGAGCTCTTCCGACGGCGGTAATCCATCGGATTCCGTCGTCGCCGTCGACGAGCGGAAACGGAAGAGAATGCTTTCGAACCGTGAATCTGCTCGTAGATCCAGGATGCGTAAACAGAAACACGTGGACGATCTAACGGCTCAGATCAACCAGCTTTCGAGCGACAACCGTCAGATCTTGACGAGCCTCACCGTCACATCTCAGCTTTACATGAAGATCCAAGCCGAGAACTCCGTTCTGACCGCTCAGATGTCAGAGCTAAGCACCAGACTCGAGTCGTTGAACGAGATCGTCGATCTCGTGTCGACGACGAACGGTGGTGCAGGGTTCGGTGGTGTCGACCAGATCGACGGCTGTGGATTCGATGATCGTACGGTTGGGATTAATAGCGACGGATATTACGATGATATGATGAGTGGCGTTAATCCTTGGGGTGGTTCGGTTTACTCTAACCAACCCATCATGGCTAATGATATCAATATGTACTAAATTAAGATTAATTATTATAAAAAAACTAGTATTATTGCCCCCTTTTTTATTTTAAGTTTAGCTTTTGTGTTTTTGGGTTGGTGTGGAGATGTAATTGTAGTACATGCATCTTAATTGGTTGGAAGGATAAATAAACTTATATATATTGGGGCATATATATAGGCTGTCCTTTGTCATGTATTGGTGTGTGCTTTTTTGTTGATTAATAATATAAATTATGAATTCTATAATTGATATGATTATGTTATCATCATTTTGTCTTCCCCTTGTTATACTACACTTCTTCCATTTGACTAATAATATCGTTAAAATCTTTTTTTTTCTCTTTATCAACAAGAATTACTTTTTACTCAAAAAGGAGATTACAATGTGGTTTTTCCAAACTAATTAGCCACGTAAACTGATTATTATACAAAGAATATATAGTTTGCTTAGAATGTTTCAGGGAAAGCATTTTCTTGGATTGGTAATTTTTAGAAAGACCAAACTCACATTGTGGAGGTGTTTTTTATATATTTTATTTGTTTATTTAGGTTAACTTTGAATTTTAAACTTTAAGTCTTATGTTATTTTTATATATAAGAAGGAAATTTTTTTAAGTTCTTTGTTTAGTTTAAAATACGGATATCAAATCTTATGTGTACCAGCATTCATCATTTAGAAATCAATAAAAACCTTCTTTAGTCAAGTATTTTTTGCTGAAAATGATCATGGATACAAAAGGACAGAAGTTCAAAAAATTGTCAAAGTAATATTGGATATCTAAATGCCAATTTTAAGGTTTATTGTGCAAACGCATAACATTTATTAAGCATAGTATCTAGAAGATTTATACATATGTGGCCATGAAAATACTTAATGTCAATTTCTTGTAATTGCTTTTGCATTTGTCTTTTTCTAAATAACTTGACGAATTTATTTGTATACTTGTCTCGTTGTGAATGAACAAGGCATAGTTTTATCTTTTACCTTTTTTTCCTTGGCTTTTAATTCTATCTATAAATATAAAAAGTTGGTCTTGTGTCAATGTGTCTTTACGATTTTGAGTGTTAACTTTATGTTGGCGACAAAAATAATAAAAAACTTTATGTTATGTCACAAACTCTCAACTCTCAAGCAAAACCTTTATGTTATGTCACAAACTCTCAACTCTCAACTCTCAAGCACCGCGTATATAATATGAAAATGGAACATAAACATCAACAAAAATTAAAATTATCGCACTATCAGCTGTCCTATTCTTCTTGTAATGTGAACCTACACACTTGTTCAAAATCATTGGCTATTTGGCTGTTTCTTCTGATTTGTTTAATTTAAAACAAAAATAATAGAAGAAATGATCTCATCACTAACGATCGGCTATTATTTTTCGTATATGACATGAGACAATTATTAGGTATGACTATTTATAATTATGTGTGTTGTGTTTTTTCTTTTCTAAAGATCTATACATGTGTATTGGTGCGTACACATGTGAGTGCATTTGTATAAGCATTTCATATTTTCGCCTTAACTATTGTAAAAAAAAAAAACTATTATTCTTCTAGATTTTGAGCCTTCTTGAAATATATAGTTCAAACTCGGATAGCCCACATTGTTCACATAAATAATCCACATTGTTCTAAGCCTAATTTGCTTTTAATTTCTAATGTTTGGCCCATTTAGTTATCACTGGCCCGTTTCTAAAGATAGTCGCGGTCTCCATATGTACGCTACGCGAACTCCAATTGCAAACTGCTGAACTATTGAAACTTATGTCAAGGCCACAACTGGAAGTGCTTCGATTCTTAATTCTTAACTCTTTTAAGGGCTCAATTATCCCATCGATTGAGTCTGGTTTGTTTATAGTAAAACAGTTGCCTTAGGTCCAAATTATTTATTTATTAATCGTATTTTAATGACTAAATATGCCAATTTTACTGTCAAAGTCAAGGAATTCAAAATTCTGTTTTGCTTCAAAAACAAAGTATTGATATTTTATACCTCAAACCCTGATATCCAAAATAAACAAAACATTTCGCGAATATATATATATATATATATATATTTTTTTTTTTCTCAAACACTATTCTAATTCTTAAATGGTTATTGTATATTAGTGTTTTTCGTACTTAAATTTGAATTATTTCAAAATAATTATACTATGGTCATATTTCTCGTATGTCACGGATTAGATTTTAAAACTCGTTTTATGCCTTTTATACGCACGGTTCTGTTGTATATAAATCATATCGCAGTTCAAGTACCCATTACGTGGATGACATGCTTGTTGGGTTTTTGTTTCTTGATCATTATTTAGATTCTAGAAGGGGACGATGTCAAGGGTCAAAACTAAATGCAAGTGTGAATCGCAAACCACGTTGAAATTTTCATAGTTTTCTTCACTCTTGATTGCTTTTTACCTGCATATCCATGTCTTATGATAGAAAAAGGACAAAAGTTCTTTTTGCTTTTTGCTTATATAGAAGTCAAATAAACATATAAAACTTTGAGGGATATTTTTTTTTTTAAAAAGCTTTGATGGATATTGCTTGTTTTTGTTCTTTTTTGTTGTTGTCAAGAGAGCAGTTACAAACTGTTCATACTCTTTGTGTATTTTAGTTATCTGTTTATAATAACAAAAGAAGACTTTTGACTTGTGAGAAGTTAAATCACGACCAAGTAAAACTACTTAACGCTTTTAGTAGTTGTTAAAGGATTTAAAATTCTGGTGTAAGAAATTTGAAAACGCGTTTAAGATTTGCCGCGTGCTTTGTCACCAAACTTTTGGTCTATAATTTTTTCTTTTTCATTTTCACTCCAACTACTGTTCCTCGTTTGATTTTCATTTTTCAAAAGTCAACTGTTTTCAATCAAATGTCACATCTACATTTTCATTTAACTGCATTGGATCTTACTTGTTATTTAGATTCGACTAGTCAGACAACCTTCTTTTAAAAAAAAAAAATGTGAACAACGGGCAACGTGATCAATTATACGGTCTCTTTCTTCGGTGAGAATGCCATAGTTTTGCTCTTTTTGCTCAACACCATATATTCACATATTCTTTTTTTTTTGTAAATAAAACTGTTACGGGTTAACTTTTTATAGTGACTACCTCCCATTCCGAAAGGTGCTCCATATCCAGAAAATCCCGAAGGATTTATTTGGAGAAGCATAGTACCACCGCGCCGACAGAGAGTCGAACCTGCGACCTCTGGCAGTCGTCTGTGAGAAGGCTGACCACTAGGATACAAGCACTTCTCGAATATATTCACATATTCACCTCTGAGTTATATGGTGTTGAGCAACGTGATCAAGTATAGTTAGTTTTCACTTCATAGTTACTACTGTTGGGGTAAACACGAACATGCGAATGCGCAGCGGAATAAAGTTCCCCGCACTTGTGTGAGCCTGTGAGGAAAAGACTTAAACTTGAACTATGACACAGAAATGATCTAAGCAAGAATCTAAATGACACACAATCTTTTTACGTGGAAAACCTCCTCGATGTGAGAAGGAAAAACCACGGGACCGTAGTCCACTCAAAATCCACTATATCAAATGTTTGAGTGTTACAACCACGTCCTCCCTGTTCCTACAGAACAGACCCAGAGACTAAGGCTCAAAGAGAGCAATCTCCAACAACAAGAGAGCTCAACAAGAGAGCAATACAAGCTTACAAAACTAGCAGATACAAACGACCTCAGCTCACTAGGATTCCGGCAACCAGAGAACAATCCCACCGTACAAATCCAAGATGAACAAGTCAACAACACCTCTGCCAAATTTCAGCTCAATCAGAGAAGAACTCACCGTCAGATTTCCCAAACACTCAAGACTGCAACTGCTGAAGAACTGTAGCGACCAGCTTCACTAAAACCCCGATTCACGAGAAACCAACCGTTGAAACGACAATCCCACCGTTGAATCTCAAACCCACTGAGTCACGAAGCTTCCCACAAAATATCAGCCAGATCGGACCACTTTCGAGCCCTCGAACACAGCCCTGAAGAAACCAGACGAAAATCCCCTTCTTCTCTCCTTCTTGCCTCTCTCTTCTTTCTCTCTCTCTTTTAGTGTAATGTGTCTATGTGTGTGGCTGTCTCATAAAAGTCAGGTCACAGGGCTTATATAGGTCTTAGGAAAAGAACCTAATAAACCCTTATAAAAACCTTCAACACCAGACTTCAGAATTCTACACAAGACTTGAGAATTCTTCACAAGACTTCAAAAAACAACACAAGACTTCAGGTTTGATCTTCTCTCAACCAAACCCATGGTTTCCTCACACTAGGAGGAACACCAACAACTACAATACTTCAAACTTTACATCTATCATTAATTTTAACTTTGTAAAATGTTTAAAATATAATTGATATCGTTCCAAAAGAAAAGTAACAATTTAAAACTAGTAATAACAAAAAAAAAGGGCGGTGAAATAGTCAGACAACTCATGCAAGATTGGATATTTGGATACCAAACCCACGATTTAGTCTCCTTAGATTCAAAACCACTTTTAAAATATATTTCAATTTAAAACTTTCTCTCTTAATTAATGATCTCCAATCAAGCTACCAACCCTGTTGCCTTTGCTTCGTCCTCTCCATTGACACCAAAATTTCTACGAAACTCTCTTGCCTATAAATACCTTTGATTCTTCTTCTCCTCCTCCATATCTCTTATCACGACAAAGTCATCTCACTTAATCTTCCTTCTTCTTTCTCAAGTTGAATTAACCGATGGCAAGAATAGAAAGCTTTCTCATTCTTCTCTCTCTTGCTTGTTCTCTTACTCTCTGCATCTGCGACGACGAGAGTAATTATGGCGGCGATGAAGGGAAACTTTTTCGAGGTTTCTACAGCAGTTCGTGCCCTCAAGCCGAGCAGATTGTGAGGTCAGTTGTAGCTCAAGCTGTTGCAAGAGAGACTCGTATGGCTGCTTCTCTCATGAGGCTTCATTTCCACGACTGTTTTGTTCAGGTATTCAAGAGCTTTTTTTTAAGTTACTTTCTCAACAAGCTAACGATTATGTAGAGAGTTCATTGTATCCTGTTTAAATTGAATGTGTAGGGTTGTGATGGCTCGTTGCTTCTAGACAGCAGTGGGAGTATAGTTACTGAAAAAAGCTCTAACCCAAACAGCAACTCGGCTCGCGGGTTTGATGTTGTTGACCAGATCAAAGCTGCATTGGAGAATGAATGCCCTGGAACTGTTTCTTGCGCTGATGCGTTAACTCTAGCTGCTAGGGACTCCTCTGTTCTTGTAAGTCGCTTTATTTTTATCTCTTTACTGCTTCCTTAGGTTTGTCAAGATCTAATTTGGGTTGGATTTGAGTGTAGACTGGTGGACCAAACTGGATGGTTCCTTTAGGAAGAAGAGATTCGAGAAGTGCAAGCTTGAGTGGCTCAAACAACAACATTCCTGCACCCAACAATACTTTCAACACAATTCTCTCGAGGTTTAGCAGTCAAGGTCTCGATCTCACCGACCTGGTTGCTCTCTCCGGTAAGCTAGCTTGACACACAAGGAAGAAACATGCTTATGTTTACATTACTTGCTTCTCAAGTTAACATTAAGCACCAAAACCTGTATCAAATGTTTGTCAGGGAGCCACACCATCGGATTGTCAAGATGCACGAGTTTCAGACAAAGACTTTACAACCAGTCCGGAAACGGAAGTCCAGACACGACCTTAGAGCAATCCTACGCTACTAACTTACGCCAGAGGTGTCCTAGATCAGGTGGGGACCAGAACCTGTCGGAGCTTGACATCAACAGTGCCGGGAGGTTTGATAACAGCTACTTCAAGAACCTGATCGAGAACATGGGACTTTTGAATTCCGATCAGGTATTATTCTCTAGCAACGAAGAATCGAGCAAGCTCGTGAGGAAATATGCAGAGGATCAAGAAGAGTTCTTCGAGCAGTTCGCAGAATCGATGATCAAGATGGGGAATATATCTCCACTGACAGGTTCGAGTGGTGAGATCAGGAAGAATTGCAGGAAGATTAACTCTTGATTTCGTGAGTGATATGGAAAGAGAAATAGAAATGAGAAATGTTTTGGGGAAGAAATTTATGTTTGTGTTCTTTGCTTTTTGTATGTGTCTACTATTTTCTTTGTGTCAAGAATTTAAAATTTGTGAGTTTTAAATTTGAATGATAAAACCTCTATAATTAGACAGTTATTTATATAAACCCCAATGAAAACTCCATAGGATCGATTGAACACACCACCACTCATCAAGAAATTCATAAGAGTAGTTTTTTTTAAAAAATTATATTAATATATTTAATGTAATTTTATTAAAGAGAATTTGCAATATATGTCAATGGATAATCTAGTAAATAAATATTCCCCTCAAAACACTATTATATAATTAAATTTTCTTTTGTTTAAAAGAGTGAAACTAACGAAAAGATGACACCTATAAAAAAGTATCTAATGAAAGGTTCTAAAGTTTTTCAAATGAGAACTTAAATTCTTTTCTCTTATTCTTTTTCTTAAATTTTATTATTATTTAGATATGCACATGAACCATTCTGTAACATCCCAAACCCCACCACCTCTCCTCCACCATCATCATCCCCTTTTCTTTCCTTTCATCTTTCCCCCACCCATATTTCCCCCTTCCTTCATCCCATCTTGAGCAAGATAGATAGAGAGAGAGAGAGAGAGAGAGAGAGAGAGAGAGAGAGAGAGAGAGAGAGAGAGAGAGAGAGAGAGAGAGAGAGAGAGAGAGAGAGAGAGAGAGAGAGAGGAGAGAGAGAGAGAGAGAGGAGGAAGAAGGAGAATTGCCTCGGCAGCCACCGTAATCCGCCTCAGCCATCCCGGTAAACTGTTTTTCCGATCTGTCTCTTTTTGGCCGTTTAGTAAATCGATCGTATCTTTCTAACCGTTCCGAATCTCACAAATCTGAGGCCATCACCGGATTCATCTCGACGAGACGAGTCCGTAGACACCAAAATCGTGCCGAACCGCTGCCGGACGCGCCCGCAATCGCCGTTGGAAGCTTTGTGCGTGTTGTCCACGCGCCGCCGTTGACCGCCGCCGCCGCCATTGACTCGGTGACTCGCTCGAGTTGACTCAGTGACTCACTGGGTTGACTCGGTTGGGTTAACGGGTCGGGTTATCGGGTCGGGTTATCGGGTCGGGTTATCGGGTCGGGTTATCGGATCCGGGTTGGGTAACCGGGTCGGGTTATCGGGTCGGGTTATCGGATCCGGGTTGGGTGACCGGGTCGGGTTGGGTCCGGTTGACTGTTGACTGGTTTGACCGTTGACTGTTGACCGTTGACCGTTGACCGTTTTGACCTGTTAACCGTTTTTCGCCGTTCGAAAGCCGTTCTCACTCGAAATTTCGTCCTGATTTCAGATTCAGCGTCCGTTTTTGCATCTGGAGTGCAGAGGAAGCAGTTATACTCCATTTTGGCTAAGGTGAGGGCTTTCCGCAGAATATCGTACTTTTCATCGAAAAGCGCCGTAGATAGGATTTAGTACTAAATGTGTTCCGTTTCCATGCTAGAGTCTTCTTAGGATTGTTTGTAAATCGGACTTAGGAATAATAGATGATTCAACCCATTGATTGTGTATTAAATTGTTAACTGATTCTTTTATACATGCTAGAACTAGGATTAGTTGACCATGTGGGTCGGTAGGGTTGCGGGGGTACAGAGACGTGACTTCTGTACTTGCGTCGCGTGTTGTTTGAGGAGATGGTGCTGGGCAGATTAGTCGACCTGTTGTCCAGTACCTTCGTAGGTCGATAATCGTCTACGGGCGGTGTGTTGGGCACTATCCCATCAGTTTGGCCAGGGGCCTAGGACATTGTGGTTCTTTGGGTACTTTAGGTACCGTGATTGTGCATGTTTAGTCTATTTTCTATGTATGGCGTGCTATGGTCAGATTTACGTTTTCTGTGATTAGCATCCCATACCTCACTGAGTGACTCCCCTGTTACTCACCCCTCATTCTTCCCTTCCAGTTTTCAGGTGAGACGGACAAGTATTTTACGCTTTGACGATACGGTGCTTCTTTGGGATTTTTATGTTTTCTCCGTATTTTATCATGTACATATAGTATTGAGGTAGTTGGGTTATGAGACATTGTAGAGTGGGGTATTTGACATTTGTGACGTGGTTAGTGGCACGCCGTTCTCGAGTGTCGGGAGACGGGTGTTACATTTTGGTATCAGAGCCTAGGTTAGCGTCGTCCCGGTTCTGACCCGGGAGACGGGTAGTAGGAAGCATGATTGCATATTCGGATTTAAACGGTTTCAAAAAAAAAAAAAAAAAAAGGAATTTCCCGGGACTTAAAAAAAAAAAAAAAAAAAACAAAGAAGCACTGATTCTGTCTGGTATTTAATATATTCTAAGTTTGTCTCAATTCAGCCTCATTTTAAACAGGTTTTCAGATGTCATCAAGGAAGGTCATTGTTTCGCGTCGGATTGTCAGCTCGTTGTTCAACAGGTTCAACCGAAGAGACCAGTATTCAACAGATTAATCAGGATCTCAACAGTCAGAGCGCTCAAGTGACAGTTAGATTGTTCGCCACTTCACCCTGCAAGCAGAATAAGCATCCGCCACCGTTCCACCGTCACCACCATATGCACCATCGGTTAAGGCTCAAGGAGCAGAGCCGACCTTTAGTAATTCAAAAATGTGGATGGAGCTTCAGAGGTACCACGAGAGGTTCTCACAGCAACATGCTCCTTCAGTTGTTGATCTTCCGCCGCCACCACCGCCACCGCCAATATCTGGCAGAGACAGAGAGGGACCCACGTATTGGAAGATAATGTGAAAGATGTGGGACATGGGTTTGGGTCAGTTGGAAGGACAATGGATACCGCCACCGCAGACAGTTGAAGGAAGGAGTTGGACCGTAACTTGGAGCATAAGAAGTGTACAACAGAGTTTCAGTAGGATTTGACTTCTCAATTTCTAAGGGATGATGCCTTTATCATGTTAAAGGGAGTTGTTCAGAGTAGTCGCAGCTGTTATGAGTTAACCTACAATCACTCTAGAGGGAGTTCGACAGGACGTTCTTTCCTCGTGAAGCCAGGCACAGGAATGCCAATGCTTTTAAGCACCTTTCTCAAAGCACTAGGATTATCAGGGAGTACGAGTAAGTATTTTATCGTCTTTGAAGATTTTCTGGGAGTTTCATAGCCAATAAGGATTTATTCAGGAGGTTCTTGAATGACAACAAGTGGATACTTGTAACCGTGATGCCGTACGGATTTACACCGGTCCAATCGATTGGTTGAGAAGACTTTTTGTTCACGAGGCAGAGATAGAGCAGAAGCAATACTTCTTCAGGGTGGTTCAGTCAAGCTTGATAAGACTTATTTAAGATATAACAATGTGTCGCAGCTGTCGGGATATCCACCGTGTTGTTTTCGTTATTACCGTCAGCATGTTGGGAGAGCGTGTTCAGTGTGTTCATGCAGATGTTGGATATGTCATAAATTATTACCAGTCTATGTACGTGGATGCGTCGTTTGTCAGTTATATTGCGGCACCAGCAGTTAGACCGAGTTGGTCAGTTGTGGTTATCATGTTCTCATTTTCAGGGATTGTTCGCAGTGAGTTCAGGGTTGTTCTGCCACCACCCAAGCGCAAGGCTATTGTCGCGAGTATTGTTATTGGGGACCACGAGATAGTTGAGACTGTTCTTTTTGACGTTGTGGATTTGAGATTGTGGATTTGAGTTTGTGGTTCGAGTATGTCGTTTATGTGGAAACCATTGATTTAGTACTTGTGATTGGTCGATTGCCGCTTGGGGTGGGCAGCTTATACCCGATTGGTTATTAGAACTATTTATAGTTTCGTATGGTGGGCCTAGTCGATTATTGGTCACCCAGGATGTGTTCGAGCCGGAGAGTAGACAGAGTTAGTCAGTCGATTTTAACAGGGAGCTTGAAGCATTCATCGAGTGGTATTTGTTGTACTCAGGGGAGTTAATATTATCAGAGACTTAGCAGTGATGAAGCTAAAACCACTATGATGTGACTTTAAGGATGGGTCGGTTACCATGGCATTGAGTATAGTTTGGGAACGAGAGTGCATATCCCAGGAGCCGAAAGGGTTATTATTTCTCAGGATATTCAAAACAACAGGAGGAGTCTTCGTTAAATTTGTGTTGCATTCAGGAAGATCGTTATAAGGTCAGTGCTGTTTTCACCAACAGTCGCAAAGTAAAAAGAATCTACAATTAGCCAACTAGTGACGGTTCCAGGGCATCAAAGAAACAAAAGTTTAGGAGATGGGACTCAATGGTAAGAGTCTGTTGAGGGAAGAAGAAATTAAGGAGGACGTATGTGAGACTGAGACTTTGTTGATGAAGGAGATCTCAAGCAGGCGCATCATTCTCAGTTCTCCATTCATCCAGGAGGTAAAAGATGTATCAGGATATTAAGTGATATTATCACTGGACCGGCATGAAGAGGGATGTGGCTACCTTCGTGTCGTGTTGTCAGACTTGCCAATTGGTTAAGGCAAGGCATCAATTATCGAGTGGATTACTGCAGAATCTTCCATTACCCGAGTGGGAAAGGGACATGGTGACTATGGACTTCATCACCGGATTATCGAGGACAGTTTACGGGAAGAATGTTATCTGGTTTATTGTTGATCGACTCTCTAAGTCTGCTAACTTCTTAGCGATTAAGGAAACAGACGGAGCAGAGCAGTTAGCGCAGAGATACATTGCTGAGATTGTGAGATAGCATGGGATACCAGTTAGTATAGTTTCAGATCGTGGTCTGAAATTCACATCGATGTTTTGGCAAGCCTTCCAGAAGGCATTGGGAATCAAGGTACATATGATTACGGCCTATCATCCGCAGACAGATGGCCAGTTTGAGAAGACTATTCAGACACTCAAGGATATGCTCAGGGCTTGTGTTTTAGATTGGGAAGGGAGCTGGGTTAATTACCTACCGTTAGCCGATTTCGCGTACAACAATAGCTTTCATTCTAGCATTGAGATGGCACCGTATGAGGCTCTTTATGGTAGACCGTGCCGTACATCACTTTGTTGGACAGAGGTGGGAGAGCGCCGAGACTTAGAACCAGCAATGGTCCATGAGACAGTTGAGCAAGTGGAAATGCTCAAGAGACGGCTTAAGGAAGCCCATGATCGTCAGAAGAGTTATGCTGATACGCGCCAGAGAGATTTGGAGTTTGAGGTGGGCGACCTCGTATTTATTAAGATGAGGACATTTCAGGGAGGTTCCGAGACCCGGAAGCTGAAGAAGTTTAAACCGAGATATATGGGTATGTATCCTATCACTGAGCGGATTGGGACAGTAGCATACCGCTTCGCGCTATAAGCAGAGTTGGTTGGGTTTCACGATGTGTTTCATGTGTCAGTTCTGAAGAAAGTCGTCCGGGAGCCAGAGCTCATCCTTCAGCAACCGCCTAGTGACATCAAGAGAGATTTGACTGCAATTAGCCAACCAGTGTCAGTCCTAGAGCGCCAAGATAGAGTTGTTCAGGGGGAAGTGCTACCGGTGGTCAGAGTTAGTTGGGAGAGAAACGGCATTCAGAAGGAGACTTGGGAGTTAGAGTCTCATATTACGTCTGAATTTCCTGAGTTTTTTTTTTTTTTTTTTTTTTTTTTTTTTTTTTAAGGATGAAGAGCAATTGACTCAGGACTAGAATTCGAGGACGAATTCCTCGTTAGTGGGGAAGAATTGTAACATCCCAAACCCCACCACCTCTCCTCCACCATCATCATCCCCTTTTCTTTCCTTTCATCTTTCCCCCACCCATATTTCCCCCTTCCTTCATCCCATCTTGAGCAAGATAGAGAGAGAGAGAGAGAGAGAGAGAGAGAGAGAGAGAGAGAGAGAGAGAGAGAGAGAGAGAGAGAGAGAGAGAGAGAGAGAGGGAGGGAGAGAGAGAGAGAGAGGAGGAAGAAGGAGAATTGCCTCGGCAGCCACCGTAATCCGCCTCAGCCATCCCGGTAAACCGTTTTTTCGATCTGTCTCTTTTTGGCCGTTTAGTAAATCGATCGTATCTTTCTAACCGTTCCGAATCTCACAAATCTGAGGCCATCACCGGATTCATCTCGACGAGACGAGTCCGTAGACACCAAAATCGTGCCGAACCGCTGCCGGACGCGCCCGCAATCGCCGTTGGAAGCTTTGTGCGTGTTGTCCACGCGCCGCCGTTGACCGCCGCCGCCGTTGACCGCCGCCGCCGTTGACCGCCGCCGCCGTTGACCGCCGCCGCCGCCATTGACTCGGTGACTCGCTCGAGTTGACTCAGTGACTCACTGGGTTGACTCGGTTGGGTTAACGGGTCGGGTTATCGGGTCGGGTTATCGGGTCGGGTTATCGGGTCGGGTTATCGGATCCGGGTTGGGTAACCGGGTCGGGTTATCGGGTCGGGTTATCGGATCCGGGTTGGGTGACCGGGTCGGGTTGGGTCCGGTTGACTGTTGACTGGTTTGACCGTTGACTGTTGACCGTTGACCGTTGACCGTTTTGACCTGTTAACCGTTTTTCGCCGTTCGAAAGCCGTTCTCACTCGAAATTTCGTCCTGATTTCAGATTCAGCGTCCGTTTTTGCATCTGGAGTGCAGAGGAAGCAGTTATACTCCATTTTGGCTAAGGTGAGGGCTTTCCGCAGAATATCGTACTTTTCATCGAAAAGCGCCGTAGATAGGATTTAGTACTAAATGTGTTCCGTTTCCATGCTAGAGTCTTCTTAGGATTGTTTGTAAATCGGACTTAGGAATAATAGATGATTCAACCCATTGATTGTGTATTAAATTGTTAACTGATTCTTTTATACATGCTAGAACTAGGATTAGTTGACCATGTGGGTCGGTAGGGTTGCGGGGGTACAGAGACGTGACTTCTGTACTTGCGTCGCGTGTTGTTTGAGGAGATGGTGCTGGGCAGATTAGTCGACCTGTTGTCCAGTACCTTCGTAGGTCGATAATCGTCTACGGGCGGTGTGTGGGCACTATCCCATCAGTTTGGCCAGGGGCCTAGGACATTGTGGTTCTTTGGGTACTTTAGGTACCGTGATTGTGCATGTTTAGTCTATTTTCTATGTATGGCGTGCTATGGTCAGATTTACGTTTTCTGTGATTAGCATCCATACCTCACTGAGTGACTCCCCTGTTACTCACCCCTCATTCTTCCCTTCCAGTTTTCAGGTGAGACGGACAAGTATTTTACGCTTTGACGATACGGTGCTTCTTTGGGATTTTTATGTTTTCTCCGTATTTTATCATGTACATATAGTATTGAGGTAGTTGGGTTATGAGACATTGTAGAGTGGGGTATTTGACATTTGTGACGTGGTTAGTGGCACGCCGTTCTCGAGTGTCGGGAGACGGGTGTTACACATTCATCCTAGTGACTAATGAGGGAACTGCTTTGATATACTTAACAAGATTACTAGGGTTGGAAAGATCGTGGAAGTGGAATATACACATAGGCCTCAAGCCGAAATAATTATCCTTTCACACTTCTTGATTTTCGCGAACTTATAATGATTCAACCTTAAAACCTTAGGGGTTCCTTTATCTTTTATTAAGTATAACAAAAACTCGCTCTAATATTTCTGTTTATACACATAATAATTAAGTTAACTTTCTTTTTGTGGGCGACAATTAAGTTAATTTAGTTAGATATATAGAAAGATTAGATATCATTAGATTTTGATATCATTAGCATCTACCCAAATTTAAAATCTCTTTATTTAAAAGGAGATATAAACCAAATAACTGTGTTGACAGAAAAAAAACCAAATAACTGTTTTCAGATTTTTAATAATTTTCTTTCACTTTAATTATTAAATCATTCAAAATACTCTCAGATTTATAGGAGAAAGTCTTACCAAATCACCAATAAATTTTATTTTTATTTTTAAATCACATAAAAATTAACCACCAAAATATCTTCAAAATTCACCTAAATTCCATCAAATCTAAAAATCATTCAAACTCCTCCAATAAGCCCCTCTAAATAAGTTCAGATAAATTTCGTCTCCATGATCTTCAAATATCTTCATCAGAGAGCATTTTGTTTTTTTTTGATAACAAAAGTTGAGAAAAACAAGTATATTCTTTTACACATGAATTATTCTACTAATATCTTATTTATATAAATTTAATTTCTTATAACTGATTTTCTCTGGAACAAAATCTTCAACGAGAATGTCCCTAGAATATACCTCAATTTTTCATCTATATATAAAGATCGATCACATCTTATTTACGAAGCACAAAATATTAGGGATTTTGCACAAACACAAAAAAATATTCAACATGGGGTTGAATCGTTTAGCACTTGTTTGTTTTTCCGTCGTCGTGTTGCTAAGCATCTCCGGCTTGAGCCATGCGGGAGTCACCAGTAACTACACCAGAGTAGCTGAGCCTTCTGAAGAGATGCCACTCGAAACCTTCCCTCCTCCTGCCGGCTTAAACGCTCCTGAACAAGTACTTTCCAAGTTATATCTTTATCAAACCAACTTTTACATTTTTGTTACTTGAGACTTACAAAAAACTCCCTTCCTCAGGTTCATATAACGCAGGGAGATCACAACGGTCGAGGTATGATAATCTCGTGGGTAACGCCGATAAACGATGATGGTTCTAACATCGTAAGCTACTGGATCGCGGATAGTGACGGGAGTACAAAGCTGAGCGCTGAAGCATCAACGTCGTCCTATAGATACTACGACTACACATCTGGTTTTCTTCATCACGCCACCATTAAAGGGCTTGAGGTTCGTTCATTTTCTTTACATTTCCGCCCAAGCAATCAATCTGTTAAAAATAGGGTTCTTAAACAAATGAACCGTTTGCGTTCTTACTTGTGCAGTACGACACTAAATATTTCTACGAGCTTGGAACCGGTCGTGTCACTAGACAGTTCTCGTTCATGACTCCTCCGAAAGCCGGTCCTGATGTTCCCTACACATTTGGCGTGATTGGTAATCCACATATATATATATATATATATATATATATATATATATATTCATAATCTCAAGAATGAATTGTAGGCATCTGTATCTAATATTACAAATCTTAACCCTATTATATTTTTGTAGGGGATCTCGGACAAACCTATGCCTCTAACCAGACATTGTACCATTACATGTCGAACCCTAAAGGCCAAGCGGTGCTTTTTGCTGGAGACTTGTCTTACGCCGATGACCACCCGAACCACGACCAAAGAAAATGGGACTCGTATGGCCGATTTGTGGAACCAAGCGCTGCGTATCAGCCTTGGATCTGGGCTGCAGGGAACCACGAGTTAGATTACGCCCCTTATTTAGTAAGATCCGATCTATATATATCTTTACATAAAAAAAAATACAGTCTTATATTTTCTGAGCATTAATACTATTTGATGCCTTTCGCAGGGCGAGACTCAGGCCTTCAAGCCATACAATAACCGTTACCACGTTCCATACAGAGCCTCACAGAGCACTAATCCTCTTTGGTACTCAATCAAACGAGCCTCAGCTTACATCATCGTACTCTCCTCCTACTCAGCTTTTGGTAACAATCAAAGACTCTCACACTCTACAACATTCCAATCTGTGTTTACTATCTAATGTTTTTATTGTGTGACACTTACCACAGACAAGTACACACCTCAAAACTCTTGGCTCGAGAGTGAGCTCAAGAAAGTAAACAGAGAAGAGACTCCATGGCTGCTTGTTCTAGTTCATGCGCCGTGGTACAACAGCGACAATTATCACTACATGGAAGGTGAAAGCATGAGAGTTACGTTCGAGCCATGGTTCGTTCAAAACAAAGTTGATATTGTCTTCGCTGGTCATGTTCATGCATACGAGCGATCAGAGCGTGTCTCCAACATTAAGTACAATATCACTGATGGTTTGAGTTCTCCCGTGAAAGATCCATCTGCTCCGATTTACATCACCATTGGAGATGGAGGCAACATAGAAGGAATCGCTAACAAGTAAGAGAAATAAACCATATATCGACCATTTAAGTTTTTTTTTTTCTTTGTCTGTTTGATTAAGATCGTATGTTCTTTTCATGCAGTTACATTTACCCGCAACCAAGTTACTCAGCGTACAGGGAGGCGAGTTTCGGACACGCTATTCTTGATATAAAGAACAGGACTCACGCGCTTTACACTTGGCACAGGAACCAAGACGACGAGCCTGTTATCGCCGACTCTCTATGGGTGAAGAACAGATACTTCTTGCCGGAGGAGGAGGAGACACTTTCCGTCCACTCGAGGACCTGATTTGCTTTGGTTTTTTAGTTTTTAGAAAAAGAGAATTTATATCTCTTTTAAATAATCAAATTAGTTAGCATTTTAGTGTTCTTTGAATTACTTTGGTAGGTTTTGTTAGAGTTTTATTTCTAAGTTTTATCTACTAGGTTGTGTTGGATTTATTTAGCTGTGACAATAAATCTCTCAGACATTTAATATAAATTCTCAGAAATTCAACATAATTTTCTGCGTATATTAACTTTTCCTATAATAACAAAACACTTAACCACATCCAATATAAAAAACATAAAAAATACTACTCCAATTATCAAAATAACTCTAGAATAGATTATCCACTCAGAAAATCAACATAAATTTCTGCGTCTATTAACTTCTCCTATAATAACAAAACACTTAACTACATCCAATATAAAAAAAGGAAAAAAATACTAATTGACAAAATAAATCCAGAATAGATTTTCATAATATAAACAAGAAGATTTAGTATATCCAAAATATTGTTAATATTTGTTTTGGGAGATTCGAACTAACTCAAAAGGGATTATCGATATTTAGATAGCATATAAAAATAAGATGAAACGAGATTTTGTTTATTATAATTTATTTAATCTATTCTAAGCTTTATTATTTTTGGATCATATATATTGTATTGGATTTATATATTATTGTGTAAAACAATTTATATAACAATTGTCTAAGGACTGTTTTTATTTGGAGACACAGAGAAAATCGAATAGCTTTTACACAAATATTAAGGAGATTATCCCAAGCAAAGAGATAACCCATGCGAAGCCAAAAAACCAATAGTATCATTCCACATCAACATTTAAAGTTTAAGAAATTTTCTAATTTTTTTTAATTGTATTGTTAATAGAAAATATATAAGATAAGGAAATTATCTATAAATTTATATTAAACAAAAAATCAACTTAATATTAGATTAAGAAACTTTCTAATTGAAAATATAAGATAAGGAAATTATCTATAAAGTTCTATAAAATAAATAAATCAACTTATCTATTAATATATAAAAATTGAAGCTATAGTGCTCTAAGAGTGTCCACATAAGATTGAAATTTTAAAATCTATTAATATATAAAAGTTGAAGCTATAGTGCTCTAAGAGTGTCCACATAGGATTGAAATTTTAAAACAGTCAATAGTATCATTCCACATCAACATTTAAAGTTTAAGAAATTTTCTATTTTTTTAGTTGTATTATTAATAGAAAATACATAAAATAAGGAAATTATCTATAAATTTATATTAAACAAAAAACCAACTTAATCTTAGATTAAGAAACTTTCTAATTAAAATTATAAGATAAGGAAATTATCTTTAAAGTTCTATAACATAAATAAATAGATCAACTTAGATTAGGAAACCTTTTAATTTAAAATAATTATATAATTTGTATAATTAACTATATATAAACTACAATGGTGACACAAAAAAATAGAATGAATTTAATAAAGAGAAATACCCTCAAATACCACACTTTCATGTTTTTGTGACAAAAATACCACAGCAAGGTGAAAATGACAAAATAACATTTATTTAATAGTTTAAAGATAATTAAACTAATAAATTTGGGTTCAAAAGTCATTAATTAGGGTTTAGATTTTGGATTTTAGGGTTTAGGTTTAAGTGATTGGAAAGAAACATATGAAAATAAATGTATAATAACATTTTTTTCTCTCCAATAAATGTTATTTTTGTCATTTTCTCCTTGGTGTGGTATTTTTGTCACAAAAACATTAAAGTATGGTATTTTTGAGAATTGCCCTTTAATAAAAAACTATATATAAGAATATTAAAAACAAATAGAGAAAGTAAGAAACATATCTATAAATATTTATTAATTAAAAGTTAACTTAATACTATATTACGAAAATTTCATAATTTAATATAATTATCAATTATATAATTCACCATATATAACTTAAAATAATTAGTGGTGATCAAAAAATATAGATCAAATATAATAATAATAGCTTTCAGTTGAATTTTATACTAATAAGATTGACATTATATAATTAATATAATTACCTAATTAAATTAAATTGGGTAATAGAATAAGGTAAGTTGATTAAATTACCCAATTAAATATTATACTAATAAAAATTTCATTATATAGTTTTAAAATTGTCTATATTAACTTTGAAATAATTAATCAAATACCCCAAATTATCATCTTCAGTTTATTGTATTTTTGTATATATTGTTTAGTTAATAGAAAAGGTTTTTAAATCCTGAAACAATATTATAAACATGAAAGATGAAAAAACAATCATTCATTGATATGGGATTTTGATTTTGAAAAAAGTATATCTCCAAATACGAAATTTTATATTTTTGGAGCTTTATTTGATTCATATATTTTAACTTTTTAGTTTTTGAATATAATAGATATGAGATTATGTTAGAAAATATATATTTTAAACTCTTTTATTATTATTTAATAATTTTACATAATAAATTTTATGCAGTATTGTAATTATATATGAAACAGACAAACGTAATGACAAATCTAACGACTTGAACAGAGTAAGCTAATGGTAGTTTTTTTAAATTAGATTTAGAGCCACTCAACCAAATAAATAATATTTTGAGTTTATGATATTTATTAAGAGATTTGATGCATTTTTGAAAAAAAAATCAGAATTCTTTTAGACCTTAAGAGAAAATAATATGATGTGATATAAACAATTATTAGACCATATTTTAGAGGGTTTGTATTTAGTTTAAGCGTTATATGATCTACTAATAATCTTCAGTAACTTTTCAAATTTAAATTTGTCAACATGATTGAATTTCTTTTGGAAATTGAAAAATTTCTATAAATTTAATATTCCATAGCAAATTTTAAATACCAATTTTTTAAACATGAGAAATTATAAAAAACTAAAATATTAAATTATTTTATTTTATTCGAAAACAATAATGTTGGTTTTGCAAAAATATTTGAATATTTTGTTGAAAAAATTTAGGCTATAAAATTATTTAAATATTGAGAATTATATCGATTTTAATGTGAGTATAAATTATATTTCTTTTGGTAGTTTTTTAACAAATACATAATTTAAAAAGCTTCAAACAAGAAAAAGAATATTTTTAAAATGACACATGTGTACTTTTAGATAGAAATGAAATGTCAAACTCGAATCTAATATCCAAGTATTTATAAAATGAAATATATACGTAGATAAATAACTTACAATAGAAGATAATAACTTATTCATAAAAAATATTGACGTTAGAGAAAAACATTAGCATTCATTTTTTAAACAATTAGAAAATTAAAAAATAGTTTATATGATGTAAAATATTAAATTGCATTATTGTATTTACAACAAATTATGTCGGTTTTGTCAAAATATATTAATATTTTGTAAAAATATATTAATATTTTGTTGAAAAATTTTAGGCTATAAAATTAGTTAAATATTGAGAATTATATAGATTTTGAGGTGAGTATAAAACTATATTTCTTTTTGTAGTTTAAAAAAAAATAATTAAAAGTTTCAAAAAAGAAAAAAGAATAATTTAAAAATGACACTTGAGTACTTTTAGATAGATTTTTAAGGTTAAAATATTTGACTCGAATCTAATATCCAAGTATTATAAAATGAAATATATACGTAGAAAAATAACTTATAATAGAAGATAATGAATTATTCACAAAAATTCTTGACGTTACAGAAAAACGTTGGAATTCATTTTTTAAACCATAAAAAAATTATATGATGTAAAATATATAATTAATAAATATAAATTAAAATATTATCAAATATAGGAAAAATATAAATTATTTATTATATTTTTAAATTATATAAATAGCTGATTCATTCATAATATGTAAATTTAGTAATGAAATATATTATATGATACTATTATGAGTATAAAAATAATATTTCAACAAATATTATTAATTTTATATTTTTATAAAAGTATTAAAAAATATTCACGCGTAGCGTGAGCTAGTGAAAAACCTAGTAAGAGAAAGAAAAGAGCAAATGACTTTTGATAGAATCAAAATAAAAGTGAAATGTCTATCATGAACTGATATATTTCAATTGAAACTTTTCTAAGAATATATAATAATTTTGAAAATATGAGTTAGTTTTCAAATTAGGAAATATTTTGGGAATATTAAACCTAACTTTTTGATGTACGAGTTTTAAACCCTATTTCCTACTGCAAGTGCACAGCAAATCAGAGTAGTACTTAGGGGTCGATCCCACGAAGACCAAGTTCACACTATGGATTAATAAGCTAAAATCAAGAGCTAAGAGATTCAATATTGGGTTGTAAGAAATCGTGACTAGCAAGTTACTAAAACAAATCGGTTTTAACTATTATAAAGCAAGCGTTAGGTCAAGGCAATTCGCAGGAAATTCAGAGCAAGGTCAAACAACTATTCAGGATTAATATTAAGAACAAGTCCAGAACTCAAACACGATGATAATATTAATTCACTCTCGTGATACTAACAACTTTATCTAGCAACCTAAAAATCCTAACTCTCGTTGGTATCAGAATCGCAGATAAGCATTAATGATCAAGTTTGATTTGTTCACAATTCTCCAATACATCTACTCTCGCAGGTAATGAATAAATTGCTCATCTAGATCTCTTCTAGCAACCTAGCAACTCTCGCTGTCTAGATAAACCTAAGATCATGAACAGATTGGCCAAATCGATTCAAGCAATACGAACTCCCTAGATGAAGACTAACGATTTTGATTCCTATTTGTGTTTAACCCTAGCTCATGAATTCCTTTGAAAACCTAACCTAACTAATAGATCTACTCAGACATAATTAAAGATGAAAGAAAAAAAGATGATATGAAAGAATGCATCAAATCGATATTAAAAATAAGAAGTACTAGGGTTCAGAAATCTTCTCCAAATTGTAGCTTGAGATCTTCTCCCTTACAAATAATTCCAAAAGCTAAAAGGTAGAAACAAAAGATAAGATAGATAAAACCTAGGACTAAAAGGGAGTATTTATATTAGGTGTCATAGGCGGCTGGAAGGAGGCTGGGCTTCTAAAAAGTCGGCGCCAATGATTAGGGTAAAACCCTTCTTTTTGTTCTCTTCCGCGGCGAGCAGGTGCTCACTTGGTGGCTGAAGTTTGCGAGCATGTGCTCGACGATGGAGTTGGTGATTCTTCATCAGATTTTCCTTCTTTTCTTCAAATTTGATTCTTTTCTTTTCAAAAGGTTCCAAATGCTCCAAACTCCATTTTCAGCTCCAAAGCCACCTAGAACTCCTAATACATACTCAAAAACTCTAGAAAACAATTAGATAAAAAGGGTTAGAAAGGGTAAAAATCCCAACATATCAATTCCCCCAGACTTAGATCTTTGTTTGTCCTCAAACAAGACTAAAATCAAGACTTAGAGAAATCGGTGGAGACTCACAAAATCTCAGAAACCAAGAGTAAACCAATTTCATCAGACCACATATCTTAGAATAAGAGATACATTGCCTTACCGAAAACCTCAACAACAAAGTTCACCAACCTCAAACCATATGGCTTACAATCCCAGAAAAATCTAAGTTCAAGACAATAGACTCTCTACATTCATTTAGAGGTGGCGTGAGCTTCTTGCTAAAGACACTAGCTAAGTGAAACGAGGTTCGGTAAAAATCAGGCTAATATTTGAGAGTGGAGCTTGCGAGTGTTTAGGGTTACCTTGATTCAAGAGAGTGCAGGATATCGCACAAAACGGCAAGGGAGAATGGACTCATTGATGTCCACAACCTCTAATTCACTCTCCTTCTTAATTCGATTTTATCTCCATTCCTCTTTCCTTTCCTTGTTTTCTTGCGATTTACTCATGCTTCGGGACACACATTTTGAGTTACTAACTCGCCACCCCATATCCTTGAGCTACTAGCTCGGTTTTTCTCTTTTTCTTTTTTTTTTTTTTTTTTTTTTTTTTTTTTTTTTTTTTTTTTGTTTTGGAAAGAGTTAGGGATAGGGGGGCTTTACTTGTGCATGTGTCCTTTGGCTAAAATGATCCTTTTTTGTCTCCATACCCCAGCAGGTCGTTTTTAGGCTTGTTTCTTTTCTGGACATCGCTGAGCAGGTGCTCTAAATCAGCGAGTATAGCGAGCAGGTGCTCGTGAACTTTTCTAGCTTTCTCCTGACATCTTCTTCAGCGAGAGTGAATCAGAAGTTGCGTCAGTCCTTTTCTCCCCGACCTTTTTGCACATATCTGCATAGATGTGAAATAAAAATACAAGTGCATGTGGAATAGAAAGATGGTTAGGGTGAGGGTGAGGTACTAACTAAAAGCTAGCTATTCAGGATCAACAAGAGTGGCAAAAGGGATAAGAAGTCCTGAATATATAATATAACACGTTTTCTAATCCTAGTGCCAATAACAAGAAGAATTAAAGTCCAGATTATGTCCATATAAAATAGAGTCTAAAGCCTATCCGATAAACCTTAAAGGGATTGAAGTTTTCTGGCCTGAGGAAGGATCCGAATGTGAGAAGGCGTCGGCTCGTCTCTGTACTCTAAATTCTGCAGCAATGTTCACTAGAAAGCAGGTCATACTCACAAATGGTTAGAACTCATCATAGATTTTGGTCATAATCTCCAGAAGTTGTGTTTTGACCCTTATAACAGACTGACTCAAGATAAAGAAAATAACAAGAAACAAAGTGCAGACTCGATAATAACCTCCCCCAGACTTACTTCACACCGTCCCGGTGTGAGAATAAACTAGAGGAGCAAGCAAAAGAAGACAAATAAAACAAAGAAAGCAAAAAGAAAAACGGATAAAACAAAGAGATAGAGATAGGTACGGTGCGTCAATCGACAGGTGGGTCCTCTGGGCTCTCGCTCCTGGCTCTGCCGGTACGTCTACGGCGTCTCGGATGGCGCTCAGAAGGGCTCGTCGCAGCGGCTGCAGAATGCTGGCAACAGCCACTGGAAAGGCGCTCTAAGATCCGCTGCATGAGGCTGTTGTTCTTCCTTTGTGAAGCCACCATCCAGCGTCGGTACTCAGCGGTATCTGCCTCGTCGGAGATGGGAGGAAGGTCGAACTCGCCGGTGGTAGCGGATGTAGAGGGGCGACGAGACTGAGGAGTACTGTGGATGAAATCGTCCTCCAGAGGAGGCATAGGGCCGTGAGAAGAGCTGGCAAAGTCCTGGTCTGAGAGAGAGCGTCGCGTGAAATCGTCCAAGAGAAGGACTCTGTGTATGAAGCGCATATCCTCGATAGAGCAAAGCTGTGTCTTGGCTGGGTCCGGGAGGTAGATGTGCTGCGGTAGCCCATTGAGACCTGTGTACTGATAGAGAAGCTGATCTGATCGGGAGGGGGAGAGAATGCGAGAGTGGAGCAGATGCCTAATGTCCATACGCTCGCCCTGCTCCACGTAACTGAAGTAGCAGAGCTGGACGTGCGCGATCTCGAAGAGTCCGGTCAGAAGGCTGCCAATCCGCTCCGTTTGCTTCGTCTTGCGGTCCTTGATGCTGCATATCAGCTCGGCGAAGTGCATGCCAAGGTTGGAGCGGTAAGACTCCGGTGGTGGTGCGCCAAGGAGAAGGGTGTTGACTCCATGAGAACCAACAATGACGTCGCTGCAACCAAGATACAGCAGGATCATCTCTTCGGTGTGTACCTTGTTTCCGGATGGGCGGTTGAGCAACATGTTACTGAAGATCCGGGCGCAGATGCGGAGAGCTGGATGTCGGATGCAGGACTGAGCGGCTGAGTTCGAGGAGTAAGGGCCGCGACCAATCGTCTCCCAGAAAGTCTTTACTTCCTTGAACCGTGTGGGAAAGTCGAGGCGCTCCACCTCATGCTTGAAACCGTACATAGTGGTGAAGTTCACCATTGGAATGTCAAATCGTCGCCCGCCGGCCTTGAACGTGAAAGTGGCACCAGCTAGAGTCCGGTTCTCGGGATCCTGGTGAATGATCCGTGCCGAGGCGAGACACTGACGGACAAGCTCTGGATAAAGTATCGACTCTTCAAAAGAGAATGCAAGGCAATGGGCGTTGGAGAGGATTCTAGAGACGGTGTCGTGCAGTCCAAGCATCTCCAATGTCTCGCGGCAAACAAAACGCGTCGGCGCAATAGTGAGCTTCAGCATCTGATTGTAGTATGATGCATCCCGTTGATCCCATACTTCGTCAGATTGAATGGGCAAATTGTCATCCGGCAAGGCGAAAGGCGTGTTTTCCGGTCGAGGCCACGGGTACAGCCACGGTGAGGGGACTGATTCCTTGCCCTTGCGACTCTGTTTCGGGGCCATTAGTACCTGCGCGAAACAAAAACACGAGAATGAGCCCATGGAGGGGGGAACAAATCGCAAATCGCCGAAATAGAAAACCAACAACCAAGCAATCCACATTCAGCAATTTCTAGTCAAGGTGTAATCGAGTATGAACAAACCGAGAAGGCTAGTCTAAATCCCTAAATCGACATCAGTTTCCAAGTCGCCATTAATGGCTCATCAAGCTTTTTGAGGTTTTGCATGTGAAGTCTAAAGGGCGAAATCGTGGCCAAACATGCTAAATCATAGTAAATAGACAGAGATAGAGTTTAATCTAAGCCAGTTTACACAAAAGAGAGAGAGATTTCGAGACTTCCCTTAACCATGGCGGACTGAAAAATCGGGTTTTGAAGACGTACCGTGCTCGGTTGTGGAAAGCGATGGCAGATTTGAGAAGAGGGCGAGAAGGCACCCAAAATCGATCCCAAAAACGTGAAAATCGGTGAAGATTTGAAAACCCTGGTTCTTGGTGGGTTTTGGAAATCGGCGAGAAGGGAGAAGAAGAAATCGGGGGAGAAGAAAGAAAAGAAAGAAAAAGAAAAAAGGAAAATAGGAAAATATATATATATTTTTTTTTTTTTTTTTTTTTTTTTTTTTGGAAAAACGCGGGATTAAAATCCGTTTTGAAGTTTTGGAGGACTTACCTGGAACGAGCAGGTGCTCGGAAATCTCCTCAGATCGAGCAGGTGCTCGGATCGAATCGCCGATTTTTCAAAAATTTTTTTTTTTTTTTTTTTTTTTTTTTTTTTGTGTCTGAAACAAAGGAAAACAAAACCAAAAATCAATAGCAAAGGAAAAATAAAAAAAAATATTTACACTTACTTAGTGGGTTGCCTCCCACTCAGCGCTTGGTTTAAGTCGTTAGCTTGACTTGGTAAGCTGATCAGGCTTGTGGAGGTTCGGTCAGGGGAAAGTCTTCCCCTTCCTCGAGTTGTGCGTCGGCAAGGTAGGGCTTCAATCGCTGCCCATTAACCACGAACTCTTCGCCTTTGTTGTTAATCAGAACAACTGCTCCGTATGGCCGGACTTCTTTGATGGTGAATGGTCCAGACCACCTTGAGCGCAGCTTCCCAGGAAATAGCTTTAACCGAGAATTGAAGAGCAGGACTTGGTCAGCTGGGGCGAAGTTGCGAGCCAAGATACGCTTATCGTGATATGCCTTAGTCCGCTCCTTGTATATTTTGGAGTTTTCATAGGCGAGATGCCTAATCTCCTGAAGCTCATGCAGCTGCATCATTCGTCTCTCTGACGCCGGCTTTATGTCGTAGTTAAGGAACTTGACTGCCCAGGCGGCTTTGAACTCCAATTCAACGGGAAGATGGCAAGCTTTTCCATAGACAAGGTTGAAAGGCGTGGTTCCTAATGGCGTTTTGTAAGCTGTCCGGTACGCCCATAAAGCATCGTCCAACTTAGAAGCCCAATCCTTGCGAGTAGTACTCACGGTTTTCTGCAGGATACTCTTGATCTCGCGGTTGGAAACCTCAACCTGCCCACTTGTTTGCGGATGATAGGGAGTGGCGACTTTGTGCTTAACACCATTCTTGCGCAGCAAAGATTCAAAGATCTTGTTGATGAAGTGAGAGCCTCCATCACTGATAACCACTCGCGGAACTCCAAACCTGGGGAAGATGATAGATTTGAACATTTTGGTCACGACCCGTGCGTCGTTAGTGGGGCTTGCAATCGCCTCAACCCATTTGGACACATAGTCCACTGCGACGAGTATGTACTCGTTCCCAAAAGAAGAAGGAAACGGGCCCATAAAGTCGATTCCCCAGACATCGAAGACCTCAACTTCGAGAATGAAGTTCTGTGGCATCTCGTTGCGCCTACTGATGTTCCCCTGTCGCTGGCATGAATCGCACCGTGAGACAAACCGCTGCGCATCCCTGAACATCGTCGGCCACCAGTATCCTGCTTGCAATGCTTTGGAAACCGTTTTGAAGGTGGCGAAGTGACCTGCGTATGAAGAACCATGGCAGTGAAACAATATGTCCGGAATCTCTTCTTCAGTTACGCAACGTCGGAAAACTCCATCTGGACAATGTTTGTACAGGTAAGGCTCATCCCAGAAGTAGTGACGGATGTCCTTGAGAAATTTCTTCCTCCTGTACCCTGCGAAGTTCCGCGGTTCCTGATCAGCAGCCAGGTAGTTGGCTATCTCTGCAAACCAAGGCGTAGAAGAGCGCTCGGTGTGTGCAGCCTGTGCGCAGAGCTCTAGTTGAGCAGGTGCTCGCTGGGTGGGAGCACGTGCTTCCTCGATATGGAAAACGCCGATGGAATAAATCTGTTCCTCCGGGAGACTGTCATCAAGAGGCGTTTCTGCATCAATCCTCATCCTAGACAAATGGTCGGCAGCTCCATTGTCTATCCCTTTCTTGTCCTTAATCTCGAGATCGAATTCCTGCAAGAGAAGGATCCATCTGAGCAAGCGCGGCTTGGCATCCTTCTTTGTCAGCAAATACTTGAGAGCCGCATGATCAGTGTGCACGATGACCTTAGAACCAACCAGATAGGAGCGGAATTTCTCAAAAGCGAAGACAACCGCTAGAAGTTCCTTCTCGGTTGTGGCATACTTGCATTGTGCGTCATCTAGAGTACGGCTGGCATAGTAGATAACATGAAGCTTCTTGTCCTTTCTCTGTCCGAGAACTGCTCCAACAGCATAATCACTAGCGTCAGTCATCACCTCAAAAGGAAGGCTCCAGTCTGGAGGTTGCACAATGGGTGCGCTGATGAGGGCTCCCTTGATCGTGTGGAAAGCTTCGAGGCATGCATTATCGAACTCAAACTTCACCTCCTTGCAGAGTAGGCGTGTAAGAGGCCTGGCGATTTTTGAAAAATCCTTGATGAAGCGTCTGTAGAAGCCGGCATGTCCCAGAAAACTGCGGATCCCTTTAACTGATGTTGGCGGCTGCAAGTTCATCATGACTTCGATCTTGGCCTTGTCTACTTCGATCCCATCCTCTGAAATCCGATGTCCGAGCACAATCCCATTTCTGACCATGAAGTGGCACTTCTCCCAATTAAGAACCAGATGTTTCTCTTCGCATCGTTTGAGTACCCTGCACAGATTAGACAAACAATCAGAGAAAGAGTTCCCGTACACCGAGAAATCGTCCATAAACACTTCCATAATGTCTTCAATCAGGTCCGTGAAGATGGACATCATGCATCGTTGGAAGGTAGCTGGGGCGTTACACAAACCAAACGGCATGCGCCTGTAAGCGAATGTGCCGTAGGGACATGTAACGTTGTCTTCTCCTGATCGTCTGGGTGAATGGGTATCTGAAAGAAACCTGAATAACCATCTAAAAAGCAGTAGTATGGATGGTTAGCGAGTCTTTCAAGCATCTGATCAATAAAAGGGAGAGGGAAGTGATCCTTGCGAGTTGCAGCATTAAGTTTGCGGTAATCTATGCACATCCTATGTCCGGTTATTGTCCTAGTTGGAATTAGCTCATCCCTATCGTTTTTAATGACAGTGATTCCGCCCTTCTTAGGGACTACATGAACAGGACTAACCCAAGTACTATCAGAAATAGCATAAATCACCCCAGCTTCTAGAAGTTTCATTATCTCCTTCTTTACAACATCTTTTAGATTCGGGTTTAACCTCCTCTGATGTTCTATAGAACTCATCGATTCATCTTCTAGATGTATCCTATGCATGCAAAGATCAGGTGAGATACCAGGGATGTCAGCAAGCGAGTAACCTATAGCCTTCCTATACTTCCTAAGTTCACATAAGAGTAAGGCTACTTCTACATTGTTCAGGTCAGCATTTATAATCACAGGGTAAGTAGAGTTTGTTCCCAGAAATGCGTACCTGAGCCCGGCTGGAAGAGTTTTAAGCTCCAATTTAGGAGCTTTCAACTCGCTCCAGGGGCTGTCAATCGGATCAAGAGGCGGAGCAGGTGCTCGCGGAATCTGAGCGGGTGCTCCATCTGTTTCTGCCGGTTTTTCCTCTTCGTCCAGACTCATGTAGGCCACCATCTGTTCCATTCTGCGGCTCGAGTCTAGCATCTTGGCATGGCTGTCAGCTTCTTCACTGATGAAACCGTGTTCCCTTTCAGCTAGGGTGAGGGCGGTTTCGAGAGGGTCCGGGCAGAGAATTTCTTCAGCTGCCTCCTCATAGACGTCGTCTACTCCTTCCACAACGAAGGTCTGTCCGTCCAGCATGGGTTTCTTCAGCAGCTTATCCATCTCAAACGTCATTACCATGTCTCCCAGCTGGAGATCTATCACTCCATTCTGGACGTCTATGATCGCACCAGCTGTGCATAGGAAAGGTCGACCTAGAATCAGAGGATCCTTCGGCTCCTCATCAAGTTCCAGAACAACAAAATCGGCCGGGATCAAAGTATCTCCTATCCGCACATATATATCTTCCAAAACTCCTTTAGGGAGCTTGGTTGACCGATCAGCAAAAACCAAGGAGATGCGCGTGGGTTTGAACTTGGTGAATCCCAAACGCTTGGCAACTGAGTAAGGCATGAGATTCACGCTGGAACCAAGATCGCACAGAGAGCATGAAAAAGTCATTGGGCCGATTGTAACTGACAAGACAAATCGTCCAGGATCGCCTCTCTTCTTGACGACCTTGTTTTGAAGAACGGCGCTGCACTCCCTTGAAACCGTCATCACCCTTTCTTCCTCCACGATTTTTCCAGAGACCAGAGTTTTCATGTACCGTTTGAGAGCCGGTATCATCTGGACTGCATCAGCGAGAGGTAGCTTTACGGTAAGATCCTTAAGCATCTCTCTACACTTAGCATCTTCCAAGTCCTTGCGAGACTTCTTGGGTGGCAAAGGGTAAGGGACCTTAGGCTTGTACACCCTTTCTGGAATCGCCGAGTTTTTAGAGGTAAGTGGAGTGGTCCGACCGAGCACCTGCTCGGTTGAGCATTCAGGGTGCTCGGTGGAATCATCCTCTAAAATGTCGAATGGTGAAGGTGTGGATTCAGCTTGCGTCGAGCTGTTACTTGTTTCTCCGGTTTCATAGGTGCCGTGACCCGATCCGAGCAGGTGCTCGTAGTTGGCTTCTCCTACATTGCCTTTGTCCGATCGTGAGGGTGATCTATCCTGGAGTGTCTTTCCGCTTCTCAGCTCAATGGCGTTGACAAACTCCTTCCTAGGTGCCTCAACTTTTCCAGGTAGAGTTCCTGGTGTCCTTTTTATGGATTCTGCAGTCTGAGCAATCTGAACATCCAGTTGCTTCATATGTGTCCACACGGCCTCGTATTTCCCATTTAGATCCACATACATGGTGTCAACCTTAGCATTAATCTCGGCTGCGGCTTTCTGTTGTCCAGCTAGAAGTTGTTGCATCATGTTTTTCAGCTCGTCTTGAGATCCGGATGCTGGAGAAGGAGGTCGCGGATTCTGAAATTGCTGAGGCTGTGTGTTCTGAAACTGGGGTTGCGGATTGTTATATGGCTGCCTAGGTTGATTTCCTCCTTGAAATCGGTTCTGGTTAGGGATGAATGGCCGGTTCTGGCTCTGGTAGTTGTTGGAGTAGCCTCTCTGAAAACTCGTCTGAGGCTGAGTTCCTTGCTTAGGGTAGACTTGATCCTGAGGGTTCTCCACATTGTTGCTTCTGTAGGACAGATTTGGGTGAGAGTTGAAACCTTGGTTGTTGAAGCCACGGCTTTGCCCAAAACTTTGTCCACTCACGTAATTTACCTCCAGCTGATCATCACTTGTTTCCTCTCCAAAGACCTGGGCGATGGGCTCTTCTCCATGCTCATCCACGAAGTGGACCGACTTTTGGTTTCCCTTAAGCAAAAGGTTAACCTTGGCTGTGAGCTCATCTATCTTCTTTGACTCCACGCTATTGACCTTTTTTCTGTCATATTCCGGAGACTTATTGCTGGAGCTTGCTGCGAGGTTCTCAATTAGCTCCAGGGCTCCTTCTTTTGATTTGGTGTAGAAATCTCCATTGCTGGCGGCATTGAGGGCGTTTCTGTAGTCCCATTCTACTCCATCATAGAAAGTACTGAGCAGCTGCTCATCGCTAAAGCCGTGATGAGGACACTCACGCTTATACTCCTTGAAGCGTTCCCACGCTTCGTTAAATGTCTCTCCGGGAAGCTGCTCAAACGTGGATATCTTGCTCCTTAAAGCTGCGGTCTTTGACTTCGTGTAGAATTTGTCCAGGAAGGCGGATCTTGCATCAGCCCATGTCGCTAGAGAGCCTGGTGGCAGAGACTTCAACCACCGCGAAGCTTTTCCCGCAAGAGAGAATGGAAAAAGCTTACACTTCAGGAAATCTGGAGTCACACCATTAGAGCCGGTTGTGCTACAAATCTCCTCGAAGTTCTCGATGTGATCCATCGGGATTTCAGCAGGTAGGCCATGGAAGAGATGTTGCTTGACAAGCGCAATCATCTGAGGCTTGATCTCATAGTCTTGCCTCTGAATGGTTGGAGTGACAATGGCTGAGCGATCCTGGTAGTAAGCATGTGCTGCGTCTTTATCCCCAAACGCTGGTTGCTGAACAAGCTGTCGCTCTTGTTGCATGCGCAGCTGCTCCATGGTCGCCTGAAGAGTTCGCAGCTGAGCTGCCATGTCCGCTTGTTCGCCCATCTCCGGATAGTCGGTGTCGGTTGTTTCTGGTTCCGGAACAGGTGTGTTTCGTCTTTGCCTGTTCTCTCGTTCCCTTCTTGCTAATTCGTCGTTAGATAAATTGACAAGATTCTCGTTATTCTTGCTCCTTGTGCTCCTGGTCATACACCTGAAACGCAAAGAAGAAGAAAAACAGAAAACGAGTTTAGTGGTGTTCTTAGTCTAATGACCTAGCCGTAAACCAAAGGTGAATTTTTGGTCCCCGGCAACGGCGCCAAAAACTTGATGTACGAGTTTTAAACCCTATTTCCTACTGCAAGTGCACAGCAAATCAGAGTAGTACTTAGGGGTCGATCCCACGAAGACCAAGTTCACACTATGGATTAATAAGCTAAAATCAAGAGCTAAGAGATTCAATATTGGGTTGTAAGAAATCGTGACTAGCAAGTTACTAAAACAAATCGGTTTTAACTATTATAAAGCAAGCGTTAGGTCAAGGCAATTCGCAGGAAATTCAGAGCAAGGTCAAACAACTATTCAGGATTAATATTAAGAACAAGTCCAGAACTCAAACACGATGATAATATTAATTCACTCTCGTGATACTAACAACTTTATCTAGCAACCTAAAAATCCTAACTCTCGTTGGTATCAGAATCGCAGATAAGCATTAATGATCAAGTTTGATTTGTTCACAATTCTCCAATACATCTACTCTCGCAGGTAATGAATAAATTGCTCATCTAGATCTCTTCTAGCAACCTAGCAACTCTCGCTGTCTAGATAAACCTAAGATCATGAACAGATTGGCCAAATCGATTCAAGCAATACGAACTCCCTAGATGAAGACTAACGATTTTGATTCCTATTTGTGTTTAACCCTAGCTCATGAATTCCTTTGAAAACCTTAACCTAACTAATAGATCTACTCAGACATAATTAAAGATGAAAGAAACAAAACAGATGATATGAAAGAATGCATCAAATCGATATTAAAAATAAGAAGTACTAGGGTTCAGAAATCTTCTCCAAATTGTAGCTTGAGATCTTCTCCCTTACAATATAATTCCAAAAGCTAAGGTAGAAACAAAAGATAAGATAGATAAAACCTAGGACTAAAAGGGAGTATTTATATTAGGTGTCATAGGCGGCTGGAAGGAGGCTGGGCTTCTAAAAAGTCGGCGCCAATGATTAGGGTAAAACCCTTCTTTTTGTTCTCTTCCGCGGCGAGCAGGTGCTCACTTGGTGGCTGAAGTTTGCGAGCATGTGCTCGACGATGGAGTTGGTGATTCTTCATCAGATTTTCCTTCTTTTCTTCAAATTTGATTCTTTTCTTTTCAAAAGGTTCCAAATGCTCCAAACTCCATTTTCAGCTCCAAAGCCACCTAGAACTCCTAATACATACTCAAAAACTCTAGAAAACAATTAGATAAAAAGGGTTAGAAAGGGTAAAAATCCCAACATATCACTTTTCCCGAAAAATATTAAACATGGACACAACCCATGTGCGAGTTTTCCAGTTCAATTACTACCACGTGGCAAATTATGGTCCCTGAGATGAGCAGAAGGATAGAATAATAGTAAGTAACTAAAAGGAGCAAGGACTAGTGATGAACCGATAGAGAATGGGAGAAAGAAGGGATAAAAGAGTTAGAGATATATAGGGAAAGGGAGATAAAGTTATTTGATTGGTTTGGCTTTGCTGCTCAGACAACAAGTTTTTCACTTTAATTTCACAAATCTTTCCCAAAAAAAAAAAACCCTACAACTCTCATCATGTCGGCGTAAAACAATTATAGAGCGAGTAAAGAGACATCTGTAGGTTCTCTCGTTTTCTCTCTCTCTCTCCTCTCTCTCGTCATCCCAGCCACTCATCCTGCAAGTAAAGAACACAATCTGTAGGGAGAAGATTGAGGTTTTAAGAGCATTGGAAGAAAAGAGAAGACCCGGAACGACCAAATCTCAAGATTTCATGGTTTAGGGTTTGTTTATGGTTATTATAAATTCAAGATTAGGGTTCTAGCCTCTAGGAGGAGCCAGTTCAAGGTTGAAAAATGGCTGGGATAGGATCATCAAGAAATAACGAAGAAGACAACCAACAAAAGACAAACTGGCTTTGGTACAGAAACACAAATATTAGCTCAAACACGAGCCACACTAATCAGCAGGAGATATGGCAGCAACAAAGGCTCGATCTATATCCTGGTCAGATCAACGTCTGTGATGTGACCACGTCATCAAGATCCCTAACCATAAGCTGTCAAGACTGTGGAAACCAAGCCAAGAAAGGATGCACGCATATGCGGTGCAGGACTTGCTGTAAGAGCCAAGGGCTCGATTGTCCCACTCACGTTAGTAGCACATGGATCCCCATCGCCAGACGCCGCGAGCGGCAGCAGCGGATGGAGACGCCAACCACTAATCGAAATGGCGGTGGCGGCGGAGTTGGGAATATCCCAAAACGGTACAGAGATCAGATTGATATACCAGCTACCTTTGACTCATCAGGTTGGGTTTCAGTTTTCTATTCTTGCTGCATAATTGATTTTTTTTTTGGTGTTTGTGTTTTGTTTTCTTTTATGTTATAGTTATCTTTACTTCTAAAAGAAAGCATCACTTGTTCTTTGATAAAAATATCATTTCGAAATTGCAAATACAAATCCAAGAAACAAAAAAAAATTTCGAAAATTTCATTTCAAAATGATGAAAAATTAACATAATTTATATTTTCTAATGTAAGAAATGTACAGAAAAAAAAATTTAGAAACAATCAATATCATTTTTTTTTTGTTATACATATGTTTGTTTCGAAGTGTTTTTCACTAAGTTTTTTTTCTAAAAAAGTGTTTTTCACTAAGTCTGTGTAACTTTGCTAGGGTTAGAGATGGATGAGACAACATTTCCAGAAGAAGTGAGCTCCGATGCACTCTTCCGATGCGTTAGAATGAGCGGCACAGACGACGGAGATAGCCAATATGCTTACCAGACGACGGTGGGCATAGCTGGTCACGTCTTTAAGGGAATTTTATATAACCAAGGCCCAGAAAGCATGTTCATGCCTGGTACACAATCCTATGAGAACCCACCACGATCTTAATTATTCCATCAACTTTTTTTATATATATGTATCGTCTGTAATGTCTTTGTTTTAATTAAAAGATGTCTATAAAAGCTTTGATGATAAATAAATTATCCAATAATCATTAATAAATGATTACTTGATGAATCGTCATGTGAGAGAAAGCACAGTACAATACGAGCTTCGAGTGCAATTCGATCAACTGCATTTTGGTATATGCTGATTGTTCCGGTTGCTTCTCCTAAATATGGAAAAAGGGTAGGACGTACGTTTAGTTACTATAAATATATACCCACAAAATGAACAATCCGTTTTACTTTCAATAATTGTTTCTACTGTTTAGAATGTCCAGAAAAATCCTTTCTTTCCTCCATTAATTTTGCTGAATTTTCATTTGTAAACTCTATTCTTCGAGATATTGGACAATAAGTTAGGGAGTTCTCTTTCAATTTAATGCATAGTTAAAAAAAAATTAAAGAAATGACAGTTTGTTTTTAATAGTGGATAAATATTTGAGTTCAAACTTATTTCTAAACAATTGTAAACAAAAAAAAAAAAACTTATTCCAAAACAATAGAAAAATATTGTGAGGGGAAGTTGAGAAATAATTAAGAAGATGATAAATGTTACTGCAAAGAAGAATGTCTAGTCTGAACGGCCTAGTGATAGTTATCTAAAGAACAAACATAGATGATTAAATATGAAAAAGACAACTCAGTACGAGTCGTGATTAATTAAGTAAATCGTATAACGTGCCTATGCATGATTAGGGATGGGTCTATGACAGTAAATTCCAATAAATGAGGTCGTTGTTTATTGGCTACTACTAGGATAACCGCGTAAATTTTGTACGGATGTAATTATTTTCTATTTAGTAGTAATATTTGTTATCCCCTTAGCCGTTTGAAACTGGAAGTTTCTCATTTTATAACAGTACAAAATTTATGCCAAAATCCATGCAGAGCTCTTCCACATGTAGGCTGCAAATGGTAGTGAGTAGAAAGACTAAAGAAAAGTAGAGGAATAGAAATTAGTAAACCAAAATTTAGTGGAATTGAGTTAATTAGAGGAATTTAGAAACCTGAGAGGAATATGAATTAAATATGGTCTAATGGTTTTTATTTAATAATCATAACATGTGTGATGAATTGAAAATAGTAGATTAAATATCTGTTAGCAACTTTAAAGTTTAAACAATTGAGTGTTGATTAATAAGAAAGCCGAGTTTATCTCAAATCCTAGATCACCGATCTCTTTGATTTGGATTCTTAGTAAGCAGGTCCTCAAGGTCCTCCATACAGTTTTTTTCTGACCTTCCCATTGCTTCCTCTGCTTTAGCTCTTGTTTTGTCATTTTGCAGAGCTGAAGATGACCGTTGCTCATCTTTGGGCTAGGACAACTGAACATGTTTTGAGCTTCCACTCCAACTAAACCATTCTGCTTTTTTTTTTTTCTTTCTCTGAACCATTTGCTGATCCAATCGATAAGTGACATCGTTTTGCTGCTTTTATGTGACTAATTTCGACTTTGTAGTGATAATTAAGTCTCTCCCGAAAGTGCTTTCCGTAATCGTCTGATGGATACGGCAGTCTCGGGTCGGATCGGACTATATTTGGTCCAACCAATTGGCTAGACACTTAAAACAAAACTCGGTCGTCTTATTTATCAAATTCATATTGTTTACGCAGCGTGACCTTGTTTAGTAATAACTTTGTTTTGGCTACATTAGAAGGAATCTGAAATTATGACAAAGCAATTTATATAGCATGTAAGTGGAAAGATATTAAACTACTACTCTCTATCCCAATCTTGTTAGTTATTAGGACTAGAGATCTTAGTCATAAAAACAATATATATAAGCTCTAATTAAATTGATCCAACCACTTTCCAAATTCCAACTTCTCTTTACTTAACACAACACCAACCCTAACTTACGTTACGATCGTCTTTACTCACCCTAATTTCTCGCCTTTTTTTTTCCTTTCTTACGTCAATTTAGAACATTCAAGTTCTTTTAATGACAAGATATATAAACACATATTTGTTCTGCCAGAAAAATCAAAAGATTTGATTGTATATCAAAGATAAACTTTAAAGTATAAGGGTATATATTTCTTTCATAACCTTTTGTCTTTCTCAAAATAGACAAATATTCTAAAGACAGCAAGCTAAATCAAAATATTACTACTAATTTATTTTTATTCTCCATAAATAATCAAATCCCATATTGAAACTCGTGACATGTAAAATAGTCTTTACCATTGTTTGATTAGTTTTGACCTTTCCTTGACTTTTTATTACAACCGGGAAACCAACAACCACCGCTGTTCCCGGGACCCCATGCTCCGTCGCCTCCCCATCCCCATCCTCCTCCGCCTCCGCCTCCCCCACCATATCCAACCCCCCATCCACGACCAGAGCCATCTCCGACACCTCCGCCACCACCTCCTCCACCTCCACCGCCACCTCCATTGCCGCCACCGCCGCCACCGCCACCACCACCACCTCCACCTTCAGCTCCACCGGGTCCACTGCTAGGGCCATCTCCTACGCCAATGCCAATACCAATACCAACACCAACATTGTCGCCATTCCTATCATTTCTTTTCTTCTTTTTATGGTCATTGCATTCTTCATTTCCACCACTGCCATCTCCTTCACCTTTTCCATTTCCTTTGCCATCTCCTCCTCCTTCGCCGCCGCCTCCTCCTCCACCTTTGCCTCCACGACCTCCTCTTCCCGCATCTCCCGGACTCCATCTCTTCCGTTGCAACCACCGCAGTTTCTTTCTTGTCCTCTACAGCTTCCGCAGCCTCCTTCTCCATCGCTTTCTTGCACTCTTCGTAATTTGGTAAGTGCACTCACCATACCACTTTCAAACGTTTTTCCGGATCCCAAAACGGAAGATTGTTCACTACCATTAACGAATCTTCTCGCGGGTCCATATCGCAGACCCTGAACCGAACTTGAGCTTAAAAGCAACAGCACAGCACCAGAAACAACACGCACACCACAATGTTTGACATCCTCACCAATATCTCCATCATGACTTCTCTCAATCAAAATCCCTCTCCATTCCCTTCGTTTTTATACTCTTCTAAACCTAAATTAATAAGCCTATCTAATGACATTGAGCAGCCACATGAACATGCATTACCCATATGAAACCTACCATCTTTTTAATGTTTTCTTTATTTTTGTGGAAATTTCATAAAGACTACAACGATCGAGGAGATGACCTTGTAGAAAACTACAGAAATATTGCTTCACGCCCAAAGTCCTTGTTCTCTAGTTGTTTACTTCATACCGTAAAACCGTTTTTAATTTAATTTTGCTAAGAATGTAAATATTATTAAAAATGAATTATCTAGGTGTTACAAATTGTTTAAACAAATTGCTTGACCTAGATGTAAAAAAGGAAAAAACCATGGAAGTAAAACAAATTACAATTAGGACTATGACACTTCAGCTTTGTAACATCGCAAGAAGCAAACTCGTAGATCTAGGGTTTACTCGAAATTCTGATTTGATGACGAAACCCATGGAGCTCTGTGAGGAAACACGAGCTAGGGTTACGGGGAAGCGCAAGGCGGATGAGTTTTTGCAGCCCGGAGATGGAGACATCGAAGAACAAGGTGGAAAAAGCGAGGAAAGTGAGGCATCGAGCCGCGAGGAGGGCCAAGAATGGGACGTGGATAGTTTCGACGATGGAATCGTTTACAGACCCATAAGAAATCTGGACCCCAACGATGAGACAGGTCAAAAGATGCATCGGTATAGATCTCAGATGTACAAAAGCAAGGGGTTCGAGGTTGATGCAGAGAACTTCCCGGGGCCTGTGGCCTACCGATCTCTTTTGCCCATTGATCTTGATGAACCATTTAATCATATGAATACTATTGGTATTGGACTTACAGGCCGGGAGTACATGCAAAGCATGGTTGATTTGGCTCTCGAAAGATACAACAGGGTCAAGGTTGGTTAATTAATCATCACTAATTACCCTGAAGACTTTGCTTGATTTATATTATTTTCTTCTAGGGATATACGGTGACATGCGTCTCTATTGTGAGGGCTATCGTTGGTATGGTGTCTGGGATCAAATGCTACATTACCTTTATGGCAAGAGAGTCTCCGGATGGGGATCTTGTGGAGTATCAAGCAAAAACAGAGAAGAGAATTTGGCAAAAGAAAATCCACGTCATCTTTTGCAGGCCTACTCCAGAACCCCAAGAGCCCATGGAGGTTGAGTACACGGATTCTACCACTGATGGGGGGAAAGTGATGGGTCCAGTCGTAGTGGAAGTAGCCAAGAATGGGATGTGGATAGTTTCGACGAGGGAACCAATTTCAAAACCCCAACGAAAAACGCTCCCCCCGATGACGTTATTGAAAAAATGCGACTATACAGACCTCACATGTACAAGAGCAAGGGTTTCCTTGTGGATGGAGAGTATTACCCTGGGATCAGGCGCTACTTTACCCCTGTTGATCTTGATAAAGAATTATGGCCTACGAGGCTTACAGGTCGTCAGTACATGGAAAAGATGGTACATGTGGCTCTGGACAAATACAACGAGATGAAGGGATCCAATGTGACATTAGAATACATTGTGAGGGCTAATCTGAGTCAGGTGAATGGAAACAAGTCATACATCACGTTTATGGCTAGAGAGGTTCCGGGTGGAAATCTTGTGGAGTATCAAGCTAAGACGGAGAGGAAGAATTGGCAAAGGAAATATCATGCTATCCTTTGCAGGCCAAGTCCTAAATCAAAAGGTCCAGTTATTGTAATTATTGGCTAATGCATGCATTTTTCTGAGCTCTGGTTAAATAGTAATTAGGTTCTTATGGTAATTGGTTTGTTTTAATTTTCTGACTCGCAGATTGATGATGTCGCAGCAATAAGAACCTTAACCTTGAGGAGAAGATGAAGCCACGATAGGGCCGAAAAGAGTAAAAGTACAAAAAGGATTGTAGAAATACCCACTAGTCACTATACAAAGAAGCTGTTTTATCCGGCAATCCTTAATCAATGACTCTAACGAAGCCGATTTAAATTTAATATTGCACTCTTAGTTTTCAATGAACTGCCTTTAATTAATTTTGAGTTATATCTTATATGTGACTAGTCACTCAGATCTTTAATGTAAGTACGGTGGCTCAATCCGAATTTTGTTATAGAATTTTTCATGTTTTGATGGCTTGGCTTGAAACGTATACTAACTGAATCTAAGGTCTATAGCACATTGCAGTTAACGGATTTACAGGATAAATATGGGTTGGTCCGAATTAAATATGTATATATTTTCTTTTTGTCAACAAATAAAAATTATCAAATAAGAAAGAAAAAAGTCAACGTGTAGATCAGTCTTCATAATAAAAGTTGGTCGCACGAGAGAGGAATGTCAACAACTTGGTGAAATGAGTCATGCTCTTTTTGTAGGATCATTTACTTTGTTAAGTATATATAACTCATTTCTTATTACAAAACAAGGAGATATTTCAAAATATTTTTGTTAATCTCTACTTGTATCTTGTGATGAAGTGTTCATATATGGTCATTGTGTTGGGTTAATTGTGGAGATGAAAGAACTGTCAGCTAAAATATTACTTACAAATACACTAGCATGAATACGTCCACAGAATTTGAACCTAGCAACATTCGAATGTACCGTTTGTCCCATTCCAATATTTTTGGATGTATATTAAGCCAATCTGGCAATCTCTTTATAAAAATATATCAACATATTTTTTTTTCTCTCCAAAATAAAGGTATTTTAATTTTGGACAATGCCTTCAAAGAAAAAAAAGCAATGGTGGGTAATGTCACTTTAAAGTGAACTATCTTACAAATGAGGCTGATAAACAGGCAAAAAAACTCCGAACAAAAAAGCTGAGATCGACGAACGAGAACTATATATATAAAGGTTACTTTTAAAAATTTGGAGCAAATTCTTAAAATCTTGTTTTTGTTTTATGTCACATCAACTAAATATTTGTTTTATGTCACATTTATAGATTTTAGAGAAGAGAATGTAGTTAATCAATATGTAAAGGTGATCAATAAATCCCTTGGTGGTTGTTACCCAACAACAGCAACGTACGTAGAAGAAAAGGGCCTAAATCATGCCAAGGAAGTTGGTCGCTCTAGATATGCCCATGATATAGTTTATAGGGGAAATTGTATTAATACTCAACTAACAATTTAATTAGTTGGTTAATAGAGCTTCTACTTTCATAATGTACCCACGCCCTTTACACTTGTCTAGTTAAGTGTACTTCTCTGTTTCGTTTTGCTTAATTACCCCATCAATTTTTGAATGATGAGTTGGATTATAAATTTGTAATTTTAATTAAGAGAACAAGAACATGAGGAGTTTGGATTGTACTTTGTTAAGTAACATTTATTTTCAGTTTGGTTCATCCCTTCAATGCGCTATTAAGTACGTATATATATGCACAAGTAGATAACGTTTCTACTTGTAAACCATCCTAGCTATGGAAAATGAAAATAGTTATACTAATGATTATTGATCACATGAATAATAAAAAAACAGTATATCAAATTAAAATAACGTCAAGTCTAAAACTTAATAGTTGTATATGCCGAATAGTCATAAAATGTTATATAAAAAAAAAAGTAAAGTTAGTTTTGTAGATTAATGGTTTTTTTTTTTTTTTCAACTCGTGCATCATACACAACCATAATCACTTTTTAACACCAGTGAAAACATATAAATTTTATATTTTATATTTGAAGAAATACTAGTATATTGTTTATCGCATATGACGAAAAAAATATTCTATACATGATCTAGTGCAGAATTTTTTATGTATACATGATCCAACACAAAAAGAGTTCATGTTGCAAAAGTCAACACGTTGTTTTATATAGAGGTCCACTCTTCGAAAGTTTTTATTATTGTTGTAGATGATAAAATACTCGATAAGTGGGGCCAAGTTATGGTTATAAAAGCTAGCATTGGCCTGAATAATCACATCATCTCAAATTAAGTGGCAAGCTAACAATGGAGTCTCTATTATCACAAACACTGAACCAACTAATAGATCCCACGACATATTTTCTCATCACCGTCTCTCTTCTAGTTGTAGCCTACCTCATCTCACAACGGCTTAAACCGCTCTACCCTCCCGGTCCCAAGGGCCTACCCGTAATTGGAAACATGCTAATGATGGACCAACTCACACACCATGGTCTAGCCAAGCTAGCCAATCAATACGGCGGCTTGTTCCATTTACGAATGGGGTTCCGTCACGTGTTTGCCATCACATCCCCCAACGTGGCCCGACAAGTCCTCCAAGTTCAAGACATCAGCTTCTCGAACCGGCCAGTGACTATAGCCATAAACTACTTAACATACGATCTAGCCGACATGGCCTTCGCTCCTTACGGACCCTTTTGGAGACAAATGAGGAAAGTGTGCGTCATGAAGGTGTTTAGCCGGAAACGGGCCGAGTCATGGGCCTCGGTCCGTGACGAAGTAAACAACATGGTCCGGTCTTTGTCTAGCAACGTCGGTAAGCCCGTAAACGTTGGAGAGCTCATTTTCACATTGACACGGAACATAACGTACCGAGCCGCGTTTGGTGCGGCCTGCGAGACGGAACAAGATGAGTTCATAAGGATCTTGCAAGAGTTCTCAAAGCTATTTGGAGCATTCAACATCGCTGATTTCATACCGTTCCTAAGCTGGTTCGACTTCCAAGGGATAAACAAGAGGCTTGTTAAGGCCCGTAACGATCTTGACGGGTTCATCGATGAAGTTATCGATGAGCATATGAAGAAGAGGGAGATTGTAAACGTTGATGAAGATACAGATATGGTGGATGATTTACTTGCCTTTTATAGCGAGGATTTATCAATTAATCGTAATAAGAACGCCGTCAAACTCACACGTGATAATATCAAAGCCCTCGTCATGGTAAGCCACAACGTTAACCTTTTTTTACTTATAGAGTTTACTCTTAGTAATCTTTCCATCCTTATTAACAATTTCTATAGATATATAACAAAACAATTGAGTATAACGATGTTTCGGCCAGATTTCTAAAATTTATAATATATTTCAACCAAATCATATATTTGAAGTTGGTAGTTTATACCTTGGAATGACTGATTAATTATTAGTTTTGATAATTATCAGTAAGAATGATATTTTCTTCTTTTGTGAGTATATAAAGTATCATTTTTTTTTTTTGAAGTGATGTACACCTTTGTGTTAGACTGTTAAGAATCAGACATTTGATAATAGATATTGCTCACAGTCAATTGATTATGAATTTGAGATTCAAAATTTTTTAACAGTTTGGATAATTTAAATGGTAGCTCGATATATATATTTATATATATTAGTTTGTTACTCGAAGGATGTTATGTTTGGAGGAACGGAGACGATGGCGTCGGGGATCGAATGGGCTTTGACGGAGCTTCTACGTAACCCAACCGAACTCAAACGGCTCCAACAAGAACTGGCCGAGGTCGTGGGTCTTGACCGGCGCGTTGATGAGACTCACCTCGAGAAACTGACGTTCCTCAAATGCACACTCAAAGAAACCATGAGACTCCACCCACCGATTCCACTCATCCTCCACGAGGCCATTGAGGACACAAAGCTCCAAGGCTTCTCAGTCCCCAAAGGCTCACGCTTGATGATCAACGCCTTCGCGATCGCACGTGACCCGAAGTTGTGGGTTGACCCGGAAGCGTTTCGGCCTTCGAGGTTTATGGAACCGGGTATGCTCGATTTCATGGGGACTAACTTCGAGTTTATACCGTTCGGGGCAGGACGGAGATCGTGCCCGGGAATGCAGCTTGGGCTTTACGCGATGGAGGTCGCTGTGGCTAACATCATTCACTGCTTCACGTGGCAGTTGCCGGACGGGATGAAACCTAGTGAGCTTGACATGAGCGACGTCATGGGTCTTACCGCTCCAAGAGCCACACGCTTGGTCGCCGTGCCTAACACTCGCCTCATCTGCCCTGTTTAACCCTGACCATGGAGAGAGTTTTACTGTTGTGGTCAGGATTAACTAATGGTGCATAAGTTTTGTCTCCTCTGTTAAATCTTATTTTATCTTCTTTGTTTTTTTTTTTTTTTTTTCACTTTGTTTTTCCTTCTCCGGGGATTTTCCTTCCTCAAAATGCAACTGTATATAAATAAAAGAATGGGGCACTTTGTTGACTAGCCTCTTTGATGTGTACATGACACCCGCTCATTTACGGAGGAAATTGGACAAAAAAGAAAAAGAAAAGAGTTTTTAACTAACGACAAAGGTGCGTTGAATGTTCAAACAGATAACAACTAACAAGGGACCAAAAGAAACCCTTTATTATGTCAAGTGAGTTTCTCCGATGTTATTTGGGTAAAAAAATTACAAGTTTAGAACGTGTAGGGGTTCAGAATGAGGAAGGTCTCCATGTAAGATGGTGGGAATGTGAAGGTGAAGTTTATTACTTTTTTATTCGTACCTAAGGGCTAAGGAGAATGAGAGGAGAGAAGAAGGGATAAGATGTTTTGCTTTGCCTGTTTCAGACAGTCATCAGTCTTGTTATGGTGTCCGAATTTGGATCCTAATAATAAATGTTTAGTTTAGTTAGAGAGTATTTCTAAAAACGGGGTAAGAGTTGTCGAGTTCTAGTCTTTCTAGGATTTGCTGAGTTTTCCATAGGTAACATGAGTGACCTTCCACCATATAGGTTACATCTACCTGCAATTTTAGGGTTTTTAGAATGAAAGATGAAGATGATGATGATGATATTAGTGATTGTGTTTTTTCTCTCATTTTAGTTAACATGTAAAGAAGACATACACAAGGAGAGAAAATGAGATAACTTACATCCTCGATCCCCGGAATACAAACAGGTTGAATTCCAGCTAATCCTTGAGATAACAGACTGCGAAAATTAAGAAAGGAAAACAATTTGGATTTGCAGGAGAAACGGGAACGGAAGAACAAAGTGACAAATGGATGGAAGATAAGTACCTTGCACGGAAAGCAACCCCGAGGGTCCAATCATTTGTGGCGTAAACATTAATGAATCTTCCGGCCACCATCTGGTAATTAATAAAGAACCCGTAAAGATGAAACAGAACACAAAATAACGTATTTGTTTCCTAGACTGTCACATCAATTGTAGTGTTAATGTACGTAAGGGATCTTATCAAGGAGATTTACTTACCTTTCTTACGTCTTGCCAATTCTCGTTCTTGATTGAAATTGGTGCTCCAAGAAGAACAACTCTTTCCACAATTTCAGCTGTCGTGAAAAAGTGTGTTAAGACAAGACACTATTCGGAAGAAAAAAACCATTTCAAAAGACACAGAGATGTGAGAGCGAGATACACTACACCGTTTTTCTCTGTCTCAACCAGAGCCTGGAGGCACTTGAAGACGACACGCGCACCAAGCGAAAAACCCACGAGAGTCACAGGTCTGAAATCCTCACAAGTTTTCCAAAACAAGAAAAAAAAGTATTCAACGCTGACGTAAAATTCCAATTGTATAACTTTCTAACATAGAAATCTGATGTAATATATCCAATAATTATGTTTATGTAACTTTATACCTATTTCCTTGTAACCCTTTTCGAAGCGCTTCAGCAAGAAGTCTTCCAGCTTTATCTGACCTGAGACAAGATAATACGATAATAATAGCCATAAACTTAGTTGCACTAATTGTTGTATCATACTTGGCATTGCCATTCGCTAGATTTTTTTATTTTTACCGGTCAATAGCGATACTCCATTTACTATCTATGAAATCAGCAGCTACTAAGATTGTTGCCGGCCATGCCATAGCTGCTAAAAGCGAGTTTAGTACCGTGTGCATTGCACCTTGTCTCATCAACTCCATAGCAACTCCTGCAACAATTTCATGTCGCTGTTACTATCTCTTCTCAGGGGAATAACAAAGAGGTAGATTTACATGGTTACGCCTAATGTCTGAACTATATATATTACTTGAAGTAAGCCAATCCTGAATTGCAGTGCTCACTGCAATAATATTCGTGGATTCCCATTGCACCGTGTACCTAACAAGCAATTATAGTAAACGTACGAATCCTATGAATTAGTAGAATCAGGCAAAAAAATGTACATAAGAACAACTCACTCATGTTAATACCTTTCCAAGTTGCTAGTTAAACCTTCCCAGGGCTTTACAAAGTCTTCCTCTTTTAAAACGAAGCCAGCAACTAAGATCTCCACTGCTAACCGCTATTACATCAATAAAGAAAAAATACGTCATCCTCAAAATCGGATAGTGCCCACGCAAAGAGATTTCAACATGAATCACAGACAGTAAATTCAACGCAAAACTATTGTTAGAGTGATCTAGCAGCAGAAGGAAATCGAAACTCACTCCTTGATTATGATTTTCTCCAATAGCTTTAAACTCAAACTCTTCAATGTCCCCAGTTCTCCTCGCCATCTTAGTCCCAGTGAGCCCAGCTCCAGCAGCTGATCACCAACACATTCAGAAGCAAAGCATAAGATAAATCTGCCACATAATCATCACTTTTATCCATTTTCTTTTCCTTTAAATAAGCCCAAAATTGCGGTATATTCTTTATATACCTCCAAAAGATGCTGCAACAGCAATAGAACCAGTAGCAGTTCCCGCAGCACTAGCAGCTGCAGCAAAGCCACTGGCTCCAATTACCGGAACTAGCGTGCCTAGTGTTGGTGCCAATGCACCAAACCCTGCAGCGATTGCTGGAGCAGCGAACCCTGTTTCATATAATATGTAAATCATAACACGCTAAGAGTTTGCATTTTCTAAAGACAAACTATTATAGTTTCCAAAACGTGGGAATGGATATTAACAGTTAGAAGACACCGTACCACCAGTGATGGCCATTAAAGTACCCCCTGTTAAAGCAGCCGCTCCAACGATGCCTCCACGCTTCCATTTATCCCATTCACTATTTGGAGACAGAGACTCTTCTTCCTTATTTTCGCTTGACTTTTGCAATGCCATGGCAGAGCATGCAGCCATTTTCTCAACTCCTTCCTAGCAAATAGAAATATGAACTTTTCAGCATAAACCCAACGCACAATCTATGATTGGAATTTCGAGCTTCTTACGAACTTCTCATACATGTCAATTTCCTTCTTAAATCCCCATCAAGATAGATGGGACTATGAGGTTACTATGTTAAGTGGTAAATTTTCAAATTGAGACGGAAACAAACCATTTTAATCCACTGAATGTCAAACCAAGTAGCAAGTAACCTCAGAGCAACATGGTGACGCGCATCATAGCCTTTCCTACTCCGTGTGCATTTCTCGTTATCCTCATGATTATCTGCTAAGCAAGCAGAAAGTAGCTCGTAAAGAACACTTATCTTCCTCTCGTGGCTAAGCAATGCTACTTCCTCAACAGGTTTCTCATCTTCAACACTCCCAGGACCGTGGCCTCCATCTCTAACTACACCCTCCCCGTGACTCTCTGTTTCTTTATCCGCATCACCAGACTGTACCTCGGGAACAGAATACTTCTCACGGCATTCGTTCTCGTATTCCAAATGTTTCTCCTTCTTAGCTTCCACAGATACAGAACCTTGCTGAATGCTTTGAACCATAGCTTCAGCAGCTTTAGCTAAGGCCGTCTCTTTCTCCACCATATCACTAGAATCATCATTTTCACTCGCATCTTCGGAGAGTAACTTGATGAACTAAAATAAACCGGAAAATTTAGCAAACAATAAAGAAGAGAGATCATCAACATATCGGAGTCATACAGCGAACCATTCCATAATATCTGGTCATACCGCACCGATGTTATCCTTATCCGGAGAAGAAGCAGCTATTTCCTCAAGGCCATGCCAAGCCGAAGAATCAATTTGAAGACATCTGAAAGCGAATGAGAGAGACGGCTCAAAATATAACATGACGATTCCAGATTATTTCGTCGTGATCATATAAAAACGAATACCAGAATCCAGTAAACGGTGTCGTTTAAGAGGGAATCACCTGAAAACGGGTCGGAGCAAGCCAGAAACCTCGTGGACCCAGAGATCCGCGTCGTCGTTGATTGGATCACCGCCACCTCCGCCGCCGCTGCTGCTGCTGATCGTCTCTCCGGTTCGGCGATTCTCGGACTCTCCGTCGTCGCCGCCGTGATCGGTGGCAGAGATGCCGAGTGGCTTTGTCTGACTGATCTGCGCTTGGTTGAGCGCGATCGCAAACAATGCGCTTGCCGCGTGTCTCTGCGACGGCATCAGATTCGACGTAGCTTCCACCATCAAATCAGAAAATGTATTTTCAATCGAACATCAAAATCCGTAATCGAAAAGAAAAAAAAACAACCAAAGCGAGCGAGTTCGTCTCATTCTCTCGATCTGTATCGATTCAAAAAAAGTAGAGGCAAAACGAAGCCGTTTTTGAATCAAAGAAGCTCGAGTCTACACTTGTCATAAAGAAACAAACGAAGAACAAGAGATGTGAAACATTCAAAAGAATGAAACGTTACACTATCATAGTATATATAGTAGATAATGATGATCCCTACAATGTTTTGATTACATCCATTGACAACAATTTCTTCCATTTTTTTTATACTTACCCTAAGTACACAAACAATGTAAAAGTACACAAGTTGGTTGGGTCTGTGCAAATCTTAACACAGGACAACGTACAAAACCTAAATACCGAAAACAATGGGTGTGTGCAGCCAAAAATATCACGAAGAAACATTTGATCATATCTTCTTCATATGCACCACTCTTTCTTTTCTTTTCTGATGATGATGATGATGGTGATGAGTCGCCACTTATTTATGTTCTGTAGTAATATTCCTGCAAAAAAAAGAGATGAGAGGGGCATAGTCCACCATCGATCAGAGACCATCTGGGACACTGGATGATCTAATGGTAACCTGTGCCCTCATTTATGAATCTCTTCTACTTGAACCGATGCGTGATCTAACCCCACTGCTAAAAGTCCACGGCGTTGTTAGTTCGTAAATGCATTTGCAGATCGTTTGTGGAGCTCATGGAGTCACCTTTACTTACATCAAGTGCTGGGCTATGCCCTTCTGCGGGACTGAAGCTATCGTTAATGGAGTGTCGGATCAATTCTCCAGGGCCACGGAACGTTGAAGTTGGAGAAGGAAGACGCTTTTGGGACTCCATGGCTTCAACTTCCGCCAAAAGATCTGAGACTGACTCGTCACATTCGTCGGGTCCAGCCACAATGGGTTGCCAATCCGTGGTATTAGAAGCAAAGTTGAATTTGAAGGTTGGACTAAAGAGATCTAAGAAGTCGATTTCTTGATTGTCTGTGAAAGACACCAAACCGGAGTTCGAATCCCACACGTTTGAAGCACTGCTTGGAGTAGCGGCATTCCAGTTCTGTCCGCATGACTGAACTGTAGCCGTGACTTGTTTCTCAGCCGCTCCGCTAAGGCCGATCTCGTTTTGATTGCAAGCGTTCTTTGCTGTGTTTCCATCTGCCTCTGTTTGACCAAGATTCCATCTTTCCTGTTGCGGCAGAGAGCAGTTTGAGTTTCCGGGGAATGTAGCCAGCGAAAGCGAACAGCTTATCGGGCTTTGCCCAGGTAAAGGACTTTCTACTTTCGCTTTGTTCCAGAGAGAGACAGAACCTGCAGCCTCCCTTTCATTAGAAAGAGTGAAATCCAATGGCACGTTGTGGCTAAAATTGTTTCCACTTTTGTTGCTCGCGTCCGAGCTCCTTGTGACGACACTGTTACTGCTAGAAATAACACTCTGGTCAGTGGACACTGAGTTGGGGCTAAAGTCAAGTACTCTACTCTCTAGTCTAGCAACAGCCACACTCCTGTTTTTATCGTTAGCTAAAGTAGCTGTCTCTTCCTGCTTCGGGATAGAATGATTCTGAAGCGACCCTGTTTTACGGAACTGCCCATTTAATGCGTCGGTCAAAAGTATGGAGCTACTTTGCTGTTCACCCAACCTCCATATTCTCAGCTCAGGCGGGAAGTGACCACTTGCATTCCATTGTCGCAGGTTCAATAAGGAAAATGGTCCATGAATCTTCCCATCTGGATCTCCATATAACCATATCATATTCATATCCACGTCGTCAATAGGCTTATTGGACAGAACGGTACATGTTTCAGACCTTACTACGGCATGGTTTCTGCAATCAGAACTGGAAGGTCTAACCTCAATATTGTGCACGTTCAATTTCTGTGAATCTCCTTCTTGACGCAGTTCAGATGTATTCAACCTATCGCAACTTCTGCTCGCATCGACCTGGAAGGACATAGTTTCAGTGACTCCTCCGGCTGAGGTATCTGTAACCGGAGACCTTTCTTGATCGAGGAATTGTGAATCAAGAAGCTTTAACATTTCCAAGTGATCCACTCGCTCCTTTCCAAACAATCTCATAAGCCTAGGGTCACACATTATCTCTGAACTCTGAGGAGCGTTTTGTAGATTATTTCGTCTCACATACTCTAGCACGAGAGTTTGGACATCATACTTTGATAAGACAGAGATATCACCGTTTTTCATATACCTAACAAAGTCCAAGAGCTCATTTGTTGCCCATGCAGCGACACTAGTCAATGGTGGAAGCCTGTCGCCTAAAGAACTGTTTGAATCAAAAGCAGAAGCCAATTTTCTCGGAGAAACAGCTTCCATTTTCCTTACTTTACCACGAGTTGTTGCTTTCACAACCCCAGGAGAAATGCCATCGTCCTTTTCATGAATCCGACTTGTAGTTTTTCTCTTAGAAGCAGTCGAAGCAGACGATTTCCATGGATTTCTTGCTTTGGTAAGATCATCTAACGATAAAGATAGCTTTTCTTTAAGAGAAACCCAGTAAATCTTAAAAAGATACTCCCAGCTGCCTTGATCGTCAAAATCAACCTGGACCTGGAAAACGTAAATGTAAAACAAATCAAACATTTAGCTAGAAGAAACGCACATTGAAATACAAAAGTGACATCGCTAGGAAAGGCCTCAGCTTCTAGGATACTTCCACACATTACTCTCTAGGTTGTGAGTCAGGGAAAGCAACAAAAATGCTGACAGATTCTCGTACCTTTTCTTTGTTAGCTTCCGCTGCATTCTCAATAAGCATTATAGTCTTCATGCAGATTCCACAGAATCCTTTGTTCTCCCGTACAACTACATATTCTGAGCTTCTAACGCATCTCTTACAAACAGAATACGGACAAGTATAGCACATGTAGAAAGAATCCTTCTGACAAGCCGTACATATGTGCCAACCTGAAAACCCACCATCATCTTCGTCAATAAAGCTCGGAAAAGACACAAAGAACCAATACGCTCATCTTGAAGAAGCTCAAGACCCAAGCTTTTGGTAATGTATCAAAATGCACTAAGCACATAGAAAGCAAGAAGAGTAAAACAAACTTACCACAATTCCACTTTGCTCTTGATCTGAAGAATGCTTCAGTACGCTTAACACAAGCTGGGTGATACGCCTTTGGACATCCTCTGACAAATTTAAGAAAAATCCCCAATTTAATAAGAACTAGAAAAAAGTTTCCATTTTCGGAAACACGAATCTACGAAGCTAAAAAAAGTCACTTCCTTTGAGCTCAAAACACACTCACCTACGATCGCAGAGGACAAGACTACCTCCATCGAAGCACACAAAGCAAACATCCTCGTCTTCTCTCCTCTTCCTCGACTGCTGCTGCGACATCGGAGAAATCGGAGACGAAGTAGCTTTCCCCAGTGTTCTCGGCGGACGACCGCGTCTAGGCCGACTCTTCTTCAAGCAATTCGAGTCGTCTTCTAGCTTCTTCACCTCCGAATCCATCGAACCACAACAATCTAATCCCCCGAAACCCGGAGCTTCCGTAGTAGGCGGAGAAGAAGAATCATCATCACCATCCAATTTCACATCAGCGACGCATTGATCGACTCTCATGAGATCGATTTCCGGCATCGGTTCCGTCAACGCACTTTAGCTCCTCGGGGAAGCCAAAGTCACTTTCTTCCAAAAAAAAATCAAGACCAAGGATCTCAAGAATACGAAGATCTGAGGTCGAGAAGAAGTATGAGAAAAAGAGGGAAGTAAAAGACCAAAAAAAAAAACCCTAACCCTAGGGTTGGAGAAATTGGGAATTGGAGAAACGGAGGAGGAGGAGGAGGTGGTGGAGATGGTGGCGTGTAGGGAGAGAAGACACAGTGGGCACATGGAAAAATGGACTTACTCGGAACAAAGGTAGAGAGAGAAAGTGTCAGATGTGACAAGGCAGTGTTTGGCTGTCTCCTTTTTTTGACTTTCTAGAGAGAGAAAAAACGCTTTTTTTTTAATTAGTTTCCTTTTCTTTTTTTTCTAAACGCCGCTCGTATGGCTGTTTCCACGTGGGCAAAGTTGACGGTAGTGGGAGCCACGCGCGTCTTTACCAAGAAATTTTAAATTTCATTTTGTATTTTTATTTGCAACGATTTAGTGCGTAGGCTTCGTGTCTTAAGCTAACACGGAAAGCTAAAAAGACTTTTTTAATTAAATTAAATTTTTTATTTTAAATTAAATGTAGAAAAGTGGACCAAAGCGAAAATGAAATTGAACTACTTTTTTGTGTTTCATGTCGTGGTCGTAGTTTCCTCCTGTGGTGGTCTTCTCTCTCTACCTAACCATTCATCTTATCTTTAATTTTCCTTCGAGATCTTTTTTTTTCTCTCTAAAAAAAATCGAATATTGTGTTAATATTATTAGTTGACAAAACAAAGTGGACAAAACGATTTCAATACTAACGACTTTATTAAAGTTATAATGATTTCTAGCAGGATAATGTTTTCTAACAGAGATCAACTGATATTTAAGAGTTTTGTTTCTTTTTTTTTGTTATAAAATAGTAGAATGAAAATTATATCAAAATAAATGTGTGGCTAATAACGAAAAATCTTTCTCCACTAGGAACAAAACGACACTTACAAAACATGATGAGTGTTAAAGAAACTCTAGGAAGTGATAGAAGATAGACCTAAATGATTTTAAAGCGTACTGGTCTTCTCTCTAGGGTAAGCTTTTATTCTCTACTAGAAGGTAAGCTTTAACTTATATCTTTCGCATAAGACTCTTTTTGTTAAAGAACATTCGCATATATAAGACATGCTTATCTATGTTTAAAAAAAAAAGATCAAAAGTTATACGTACATCTGACTAATCTTAATTAAGATGAATAGGTCACATTCAAAAATCTTTTATATTTCGTCTCAACATGTATGGTAAATATATATATATATTATTTTTGCTGTAAAAGAATAAAACCCACAAAATAATTAATTGGTTATCCTTTCTAATTTTTGATAGCGCACATTCTTTAATCAGACTTTTTCTGATTCAGCCGACTGATCATAGATCGATGTGACATGAGCTATCTCACTAGAATGTGTCATTGTTAAATGTATTTATCAATTGTAAATAGGCTCACACATGCATTTGTAACGTGAATAAAACAGCTTTGACTTCGAATGATATAAACTAGGGCTGGGCACAAGTACTCGTTACTCGCCTATTACTCGCGACTCGCCCCGTACCCGCCTCGTCCGAACAAGTACTCGCCTTGTGCAAGTCGGGTAACAAGTCGAGAAATTCTAATACTCGCAAGTACGGGGCAAGTATCAAGTAACGTTTTCTTTTCCGATACTCGCCTCGTTCAAGCTTGCCTCGTCTTTTTTGTTGTATCAATTTAAATTTTAGTGTTTATATTTTATTGTGATCATTTTATTTTTATAGGAACAAAAGAAATTAAGAAGAAACAAAAGCTTAATGTTGTTTTTAAGTATTTCAAATTCTATTTTCAAGTATTTATGTTATTTTGGATGTTTTGAAACTTGGATAATTTGTATGCTGAGATTTTAACAACTTGTTTAAATATTTATGTTATTTTGTTCGAATATTTGTTAATAAATTAGCAAGTCGCAAGGCAAGACTTAATAAACTAGCAAGTCGCAAGGCAAGGCAAGTAGCTTGCAAGTCGGCCAATTTTTGGCAAGTACTCGTGACTGCAAGTACTCGTCCGTCGCAAGGCAAGTAACAAGGCGATTTCCGTAAAAATTGAACGGGGCAAGGCGGGTCGCAAGTATACCGAAAACTCCGGGTACCCGCCCCGCGCCCAGGCCTAATATAAACCAAAGAAATGTCTCAAGAATGAAAGACAGCATCGGGTAAAATTTGAATGTGAGAGAAATATTTTAATTGAACGGGTAAAAACTAGTATACATTTAGATGAGAAAAACAAAATTAATTTTCTTGTTACTTGTTAGTTGCAACTGATGGATTTTGGAAATTCAAATAAAAGCTTCAGCGACAAACTTGAGATGGCTTATTACATTTTATTTTATTTTATCTTGCGCAAAGAGATGGCTTATTTCTTTATTTTGATTTTAGAGTAAAAATGTAAAATGGATATTTAAACTTGCGTATGTTTTGGTTCCAAATTCCAGTTAACCACCATTAAAAGGTTAAAAAGAAAAGAGCGATGAGAGAGAGTGCGATTTTTTGGCGACTGACGATCTAGGTTTCCGCCGTCGTTGTACCGGAGGTTGGCCTCACGCTGACATCTGAGAATTAGATCTCCTTTCTCCCCCTTTTTACTTTCTTGAGAGACCTGTCCTATGGCTTCTTCATCTTTTGCCCCAGCGTCCCTTTGCGATATTCCGCCCTTCGCAACTACCGTAATCCCTAACTTTCCGCCGACACCTCCACCGTCATCATCAATTCTGTCTGGAGAAACTCAGATCTTGGGGAAACATCACTTCCTCTTCCGCCTCTGACTGCAGAGATCCCAACTCCTACACCAGCCTCTAACGACGCCGAATCACCCACCTATGCTCAAAGGATCAAAGCATCACTTAGGAACCTGAGAAAAATTTCCAAGCCTGTCTACGATGAAGAAGGTATCCCCGTGGTAAAAGCCCCGGATTCAGTTCTCCTTAAAGCTTCTGAATCTTGGAAGGGATATATTGTTGCTCAATTCCACGGCCTTATACCTCATCCAGGAAAAATCTATCATGATCTTAACCCGGTTTGGGGAAAATCTGGCAATATCTCCATAAAGATGCTCTCGGAAGATTCTTGTCTAATCTTTGTCCCAAATCTTACTACTCGGGAATGGATCCTCCAAGTTGGATATTGGCAAGCTGGGAATTGAGCTTTTTCTGTCTTCCCGTGGTCGGCAGACGGCAACTTAGCACCGACAGAACTTCGTTCAGCTCCCACTTGGGTAATTCTAAAGAAGGTGCCCCCGCAACTCTACTCTCTTGACGGCATAAGTGTTATTGCGAGTGCCATTGGAGAGCCTCTGCACACTGAGAAGTCTAGGCTTGACCTTTATCACTATAGAGATACAAAGGTAAAGATTGAAATAGATCTTGAATCTCCTCCTCCAGAAGCGGTGATAGTTAAAGATTCACTTGGCCATAAAGTCAGAATTCGCGTCGCGTATCAGCGACTCCCTCCAAAATGCTCGAACTGCTCCAAGTTTGGTCACTTACTTAGCCGATGCCCACAGCCTCTCCGGAAAAAAGAAACTCCTCCTCCTACGGTGGATCCACATCCACTCCAGCCAGAAAAGATGGTTAAATCTGTCCCTATCGAAACACCAGACAGCTGCTCGGTTATTCAAAAAGGAGATAACTCGGGTTCTCCCACGATCATTGATGATACAACTATCGACTCTGTGACACAAACACACCTCTCAGAAGAAGTGAAGCAAACCAAAGAGACCCCCAAAGTTTCCCTGGAAATTATCCCTGAAGGTTCTCCGATAGTGATTTTTCAAACCACTGCAGTAGATGTTACTACCAACCATGGGAATAATGCCTCAAATGTAATTGACACCATGAATGGATTTACCCTACCCAGAGGTGCGAAGAAGAAAGCGAAGCAGAACAAAATCAAGCTGAGTTTGTTGTAGCTTCGAAAATATCAAAATTCTCTCGCTTTGTAAACTCATCCCCTGCTCGAGGTCCCCCTTCGGGCAAGCACTCCCGTCTCTGATCAGGCTTTTTAGCCTTCTTTTGCCTGTATATAATGAAGATTTTCTGTTGGAATTTGCGGGGTATTTGTAGCTCTAGTAGACAAAGGTTGGTTCGGTGTAAATACGGTAACAATATTTCTGGTATTGGTGCTATTTTGGAAACTCATGTGAGGGAAGAGGATGCAGCTCAGATTATGTCTTCAACGTTTCCAGGCTGGAGATGTGAGAGCAACTACTCAGGAGCTGAGGGCGGAAGGATCTGGGTGCTATGGGATCCTACTCTTTCGGTTTTCATCTTCAAGAAAACAGCACAATTAGTGTTTTGCGGAGTCTTTAACCCGGTTACTGGAATCTCGTTCTCGGTGGCTTTTATCTATGCTCATAATACGGTAGTGGAAAGGCGACAGCTGTGGGATGATCTAACGGAACTGAACAGCAATTACCAGGTCAGCTCTAATCCGTGGATCATTTTAGGGGATTTCAATCAAATTACAGCTGCGCAGGATCATTTCTCGTTGGCATCATATGCTCTCCCTTTGAGAGGAATTTCATAAATTCAGAATTGTTTCGCATCAAACTCGTTCTCAGAGCTCACTTCCACTGGAACTTATTTCACCTGGTCAAACAGGCGGATTGATGATCCAATTCTGCGGAAGCTCGATAGGGTAATGGTTAATGACAAGTGGCTGGAGTATTTTCCTGATTCCTTTGCAGTGTTTGGCGCACCTGGCCCCTCAGATCACACTCCTTACCAGGTATCCTTTGAGGCGGGTTGGACTGGAAAGAAACCAAGTTTTAAGTACTTCACATTCTTCTCTACTCATCAAAAATTTAAGCAGGAGTTGGAAAAGGCTTGGACAGCTCCAATAGCAGTGGGTTGTCACATGTTTTCGCTTGGCCAGAAAATGAAAGCAGCTAAAGTCTGCTGTAAGATGCTGAATAAAGAAGGCTTTGGAAATATTCAACAGAGAACTGCAGAAGCCTTGACTAAGTTGGAAGAAATTCAAACTTCTCTCCTTATTTCTCCTTCAGCAAATCTTTTCAGAGAAGAATTCCAAGCAAGGAAGAAATGGAACTTCTTTGCAAAAGCTTAGGAAGACTTTTATAAAGCAAAATCGCGCATTCGATGGTACAAAGATGGGGATGCTAACACTCGTCTTTACTATAGAGCTGTGGTCTCCAATCAGTCTAAAAACACAATAAGGTACCTTAATTTGGAGGACGGCTCAAGGGTGGATAATCCAGATCAGATCAAAGGTTTAGCTGAAGCTTATTTTTCAAATCTTTTGGGCTCAATAGATGGGAATGTGGTCCCTTACTCGGTGGAGAGAATAAAAGCATCACATTCGTTTAGATGCTCCAGCGATCTTGCAGGGTTGCTCACTGCCATTCCATCCGACGAAGAAATTAGATTAACTTTGTTTAAATTGCCCAACAACAAAGCTCCTGGACCGGATGGATTCTCCAAAGAATTTTTTGTTGATGCTTGGGATATTGTGGGAGCGGATACAATTAAAGCTGTGAAACAATTTTTCCTCACCTCAAGGCTTTTGAAACGGTTCAATGCGACCTGTCTGGCGCTCATTCCCAAAACTCCGAATGCTGACACTCTTTCTCAATATAGACCGGTGTCTCTCTGCACCACCATCTACAAGGTAATTGCCCGAATTCTCAAGAAAAGATTGAAATTGATTATGCCTTGGGTTATTCAGTCTAATCAGGTCGGCTTTATAGAGGGAAGATACCTATGTGAAAATGTGCTACTTGCGTCAGAACTAGTGGCAAATTTCCATCAAAAGGGACCAACACGTCGAGGCTGCCTCCAAATTGATCTAACTAAGGCTTATGATAATCTCAACTGGGATTTTCTGTTCAACATCTTGCGTGCATTCGATCTGCCTCCAATGTTCATTGATTGGATTAAGCAATATGTTTGCACTTCTTCTTTCAGTGTTGCAGTTAATGGAGAATTGGCAGGTTATTTTGCTGGAAAGAAAGGGGTCCGCCAGGGTGATCCGCTATCATCACTTCTGTTCTTAATGGATATGGATATTTTATCTAAGGATCTAGACATGGGGGCTTCTAACAGAACTTTCGTACCTCACCCGATGTGCACAGCTCCACTAGTAACACATTTGAGCTTCGCAGACGATGTATTATTGTTCTTCGATGGGTCTGAATTCTCAGCTAGAGGCCTCCTACATCTTCTCGATGACTTTAAAGTTGGCTCTGAGCTACGAATTAACCGAGATAAAACACTCCTTTTTCTTGATGGTGGTTCTCTAAACAGAAACGCTATCACTGCGGGTAGCCTGGGACTGCAAGCCGGGGTGCTACCAGTCCGATATCTAGGTGTTCCACTTACTACCAGAAAACTAAGAAAACAGGATTATCAACCTTTGATGGATAAACTTCAAGGAAGGTTCTCGAATTGGGCTGTTCTTCGACTTTCCTTTGCTGGCCGCCTTGAATTGTTGAGAGCTGTTATTTTCCCTATCATTGGTTTCTGGCAACAGGTTTTCCTCCTCCCCAATCAGTGCATAAAATCTATAGAACAGCAATGCTGTGCCTTTCTGTGGAAGGGTGTTCAAGGTTCCGCAAAAGGGGCCAAGGTAGCGTGGGATTCGGTTTGCACACCACGAGAGACTGGGGGATTCGGGCTTCGAAACATTTCCTCATGGAATAAGGTACTCATTCTCAAATTGATATGGCTAATCTTCTCAGCCAATAACTCGTTATGGGTCTCCTGGATTAGGATCAATCTTATAAGAAACAAGAACTTCTGGGAGTTAGATTCTTCTCTTGTGGGAAGTTGGATTTGGAGAAGTATATGTAAGCTTCGTCCGCTCGCCCGTCCATTTATCGTCTGTGAAGTGGGAAGTGGTATATCTGCCAGTTTCTGGTATGATAATTGGACATCTCTTGGTCCGTTAATCGACATCACTGGTATACTAGGTCCACAAACCTCTGGTCTTGCTTGTGAATCTTCTGTGTCAGATGCGTTGAGAGATGGTCATTGGTGGATTGACAGTAGTCGCTCACGGAACCAAATAATATCGCTAATTAAGGATTGCCTACCTCCTCCTGATAGCATAGCTCTTTCAGAAGCGGATGATTGCTACTTCTGGAAACCAGGGATACTACCACCAGTAGACCGCTTCTCCACTGCTGATACCTGGAGTGTGCTGCAACCTACTAGACCGACGGTGGATTGGTGTGATGCTGTATGGTTCAAGGGACGTATTCCAAAACATGCTTTTATTACATGGCTTGCTGCTCGTGATCGTTTAATGACCAAGGACAAGCTCATTTCTTGGGGAATGCAGATTCAGCCAGAATGTCTCCTTTGCTCTTTCGTTGCAGAAACAAGGCAGCATCTGTTTTTTGATTGCTCTTTCAGCTCTCATGTCTGGTCTTTCTTCTACTCTAAGTTCCACTTCAATCCTCCATCATTATTCGAAGAAGGGCTAAAATGGTTAAAAGACCCATCTCCAAACAAAAACGATGCACTCATCATCAAACTAATCTACCAAGCCACTCTCTACTTAATTTGGAAGGAAAGGAATGCGAGACTGCATCAGTCGAATCAGAGACAACCTTCAGCGGTAAGGCGAATTAAAACAAGTCATGCGGTTTAGACTGGACTCTCTCACCCGTGCTCAGCGCAACTTACCTTCTGTAACTCCTCTGTGCTTATCTTGGACCCAGCGGTTTCATCCAACTTAGACTCGTTTCGTTTATTTTGTAAGTTTGCTTTCCCGCATTGATTTCTTACGTTTGTATCAATTGATGTATGTTCCATAACCCTTCGGGGTAAAAGGTGTGCAATGAAATGGAAATTTAAAAAAAAAAAAAAAAAAACGAAAAGAACAATGTGGGACGATCTTTCTATACTGAACTTTATATTCTAACTTAGAAATTTTATTTTACTAATTAGGAAAAAACTTAGTAAATGTAACTTTCAACTCGAAATATACTCCATAAATTAACGAAAATGAAGAAAATTCAAAATTACTAAACATTTACATTTCATTAAATTTTGATGTAAAAAAGTTTACAAGTTTGAGGGACATATATGTCTAAGTTATTTTTCTTTTGGAAGAAATGAAATCGATCACTCGTGCAACAAGAACGCATTCAAATTCAACGGTGTTGCTTTTTATAATAAGACATAAATTATGAGATCCCAACAACATAATTACTTATTTATTATTCGTCCGACACGGATTGAAAAGAAACCACTCTATGATTATACGTAGTTTATTTTATCATCACAGATTATACGCAAGTATAATAAACACAACAATGATGTATTTATAACTGAAAATCTTAAATATTGACCAAAAACAAAAGATTGTAAACGTTAAATATTTGTAAGTTTGTTGTTCACCATTGCATGCATTGTTTTATTTTTTAATGGTGCACAGCACAACCATATTTTATAATAATAGGCTTCAGCTTAATCGTACAAGCATGTTACACAAGGCCCATTTTGCCAAAAGATCAGCAAGTTTGTTATCGACCCTATAAATAAACTGAAAAGCAATGAAAGAAAATTTTGAAGATAAACTAGAGATGTCTAATACAAACATGCTGATTTTTTAAGTTAACAAGTTATAACTTCCGTTTAACATTGACAGATACAGTAAATAGTTAACATAAAACTGCGTCCTTTTCTGCTTGTGGCTTAAATAATTGCACAACAACATATATAAATGACTTCAAATGTATTTGCTGTGTCATATTGCTTTAGGTTGACATTATTCATTCAAGTTTGGTTCGCAAATCAGTTTGTAAAGACTAAAATGTGTATATTGTAGTTCGTATGAACCGAATCGAACCGTGACTTCTGTGCAGATGAAATTCTACGTAGAACTTCTAGTAAATCCACGGCATCCAGACAACCACAAATCAATGTGTTCTACCATTTGTTGCCTCACTTTGTTTATAGCATCTGGTGAGCTGCAATTATTTGATTTACCTGAAAACCAAGAAAGATCTTTAACATTTTGTTAGAGTTTTGAGACAAAAACACACACACCTGCTTATATACCTTCAATGACCATTGAAGACTGAGGACATCCTCTTAGATCAGTTCCATGGCCACAATTATGGCAGTTCATGATGTAAGAAGGCACTGTCGGATTAACTTGTCAGAAAATGCACAAAACTCGAGAGAAAATTTAACGTTAAGTTGATATCGAAAGCTATAAAAAGACTTTACTTACATTCAGGAGATGAGGTCTGTTTGGAAGCATGACGCCATGGATCTTGTGACCCATTTGTGAAAATGATTTTTGTTGCTGTAGATTCCCCCAAAATTAATTTTTATCATAATGTAGCAGAAACTAAAATGAGCTTCGAGAAGGTTTCAATGTCGCATACCCGCGATTTTATCGCCTCCGTAGTACATGTGTGTTGCATCAACTTTAGGATATATTCCTTTCCCAAAAAGGCTCTTGCATAAATCCAAATGGTACCTAATAAAGTAAGGAAGATAGCAAATAAAAATGTGTGACTTTAGAAATGGGGTTTATAACATAGTAATTCAAGAATGTTACTCTATATTGATTTGCTGAGATCGAACGCTATCATTTGCAGGTGCCACTTGGAAATATGCTAGTTCTGTGCAAACTTGGAACCACCATAACCGATACGTGCTGTCTGCGGTAAGTACAGTGTTTCTCAGATGTTTCCGGTTATATGGCCTAACGCGTAGGCCCCAAACTCTCATGCAATGATCTCTAACATATTTAGAATATGTTTCCTACGTTACATATTCACAAATAAGTTTATTTACTAGGCGATATGTGGCATGGAGAGAGGGAGAGAAACAATGCAAGCTTACCACTAAATCAATACCGTTCTTCTTTGCTTCAACAAGCGGGACGCATAGTGTGTCTTGATTTCCATATTGGAACTAGAAGATTTTGAACAGTAAGCATCACTACTCAGACAAGGCCAGGAAAGAACATGGATATTAAACAATCAAGAAGGATTATCCTTACCGCCATAACCGTTGCATCTGCCGTTAAGTATAAGAAATCAGCATCAACATGAAGCTGCAGATTTATGAAATCGGGACTTATACTTACATTACTTATCAATTCCAAACAGAGATGGAAACAACTTTTATAAAAAAAAGGAGAGATAAGAGAGAGACCTCGCTTGCGTTGAAGAGTGCTTTCACGGCCTTTCCGTCTACTTTAAGCCCTAATTCCAGGAGTTTATTAGTTTCTTGTAATGCAGCTTTACATTCTTGACCAGCTGATTCACCTATCTCCTCACATGCAGCGTACAAAAAGATTGAATCAATATGAAGATCCAACACACATCACCGCCTTAAACCTTACAAAGAACATTGTTTAGTTCCTCCATTCGTACTAATTACAAACGTATGCTAGTACCTGCTTATCAAATTCATAGAAGTCATAGACAGCACGAATAACTGCAGAACTAGCGAGGCTTCCACACGTCAAATGAGGGAACTTTAGACGGAACCACGCACTTAAAGCTCCTGGATAAGAAATCCCGAAGAAGAACCACGGATTGTCACTACTACCACTACTTCTATTCAACTTAACATTCAAAGATTCCTGCGTCCACAAATCCTAGAGACATAAATGAAAGATTCACGAAAACAATGACATGATTTCATGAGTGATATGAAAGCAAAAGACTTGCCTGGTAATATTGTCGGAAAGCAGCTAAATCGAAAAGGGCTTGTTTCGATGAAAGGTATCTTAGATTCTCTGTAGCTAATGATTTAAAAGGAGAGCTTTTCCCATAGTACCTATGTTCTAATGAAACCACACCAGCTTCGAACTTCTTTGCTAATACCTAAATATGTAAACAAAAGCATTAATCTCTTTGGTTTTATTTTTGTTTTCACAAGAATTTAGGTTATAGCAAAAATATTACACTTATATAATCTTTAGCTATGCCCCTGCAAGGACCTTCACCGCAGATTATCAGAAAGATAGGACCATCTGGAGCTCGAAAGTTGTCCAGATATTCAAAGTATCGCTGTCTGAATTTGCGGTGATCCTATGGGGAAAAAAAGAAAAAAAAACAATTTCAGTTTCTTGAATTTGGAAAAAATTAAGCAATAAATTTACGTACGATGGACTCCTTTGGAAAAATTGGTAAAGAGAAATGTTTACATAAGGAGTGTAATGATCTAGGGTTTGATTAAACCAGAGCTCATCGGTAGTCAGATAATAGTCGCTTTTGGAAACATCATGAGAGACACTCCCAGAATGTAATAAGGCATTGGACAAGGTTGAATAAGACAAAATCGCAGAGACGATGGTGATCAGAATATATCTGAGATCCAAAGACATTTCCCTGGTTTTTCTTCTTTTTTGGTTTCTTTTTTTACTTTTATTCAAACTGTGTCAAAAGGGTGAAACCCAAAAAAAGAGGAAGACCACTTTCTAAAGAAAGAATGAAATCAACGGGTAAAAACAATCATGTGTTGTTATTGTGAAACGGAGGGAGTATTTACTAATATCCGATCCGTTGTCTTAGTGGAAGTGTGTGTTTTATGTTTACAAACCAGGTTACTACTTTTAGATTGTCGGATCTTAATTTGATAATATACTGCTGTTTTGAGTTAGAAAAAAAGAGAGTAATATATACACCTTTTCTCAGGAGTCGTCTTGGGTAATAAGTTTTTCGGATACAAAAATTATGTTGTAGATGAACATCAATTACCCAAGAATAAAAGATTAAACACAACAAGAAAAAAAGCTCATAAGGAATTGTTCTGTCTTCATCTTTCTTGTCTCTTGCATTTTTCCCTTTTCCATATTCAAACCATCATCATATTTTGTGGTTTTGGCTTTTCCGTACCTCTCCATTCCTCTTATATATCTCTTCCCGATGTTGTGGTTTCGGCTTTTTCTCGTAATGATATCTGAAAGTAAAGCTAATGCTTTGATAAAACGAAGAAGATGATAAACATTTTCACTGATTTCACTCTCTTAACATATATCCGATTACAATAAGGCTTAGTATACACAAAGCATAAAACCCAATCGGCTTCCACACCGTTGGGCCCATTTTTGAATCATTTTTGTTTCGGTCCAAATGTTGAGAAGCTTCTTTTGCTGGTTGAATCTTCGGCTTAGAAATATCTAGGATATATATATGCTTGTTTTTATTAGTAATAGGCCTAACTCACACTCAAAAACTAGTTTAAGAGTGAAGTATTGTCACATCACATATACTAGTAACTAGTGCTGGGTTTATGGGTCAACCCACGCTCCGCTTGACCCGCCCCGCAGCGGATCAAAAAAACTTTTGACCCGCAAAACCCACAGAAGAAAATAGCATACCCGCACCCGTCCCGCTTAAATTGCGGGTGACCCGCGGGTTACCCGCAAAATAGTTAAAAATATTTTCTATATATTTTTAATGATTATTTTGTTTTTAATAATATAAAATAAATATTTTTAATAAATATATATATATTTTGAGATTAAAATAAAAATTTAATATGTTTAAATATATTTTATATATATTATATAATATTTTTATTTTAAAGTAGTTGAATATTAATAATTATTTTTCTTTTTACATTTTTATTTAAATCGCTGGTACCTGCAAACCCGCGGGACAAAATATGTCGACCCGCATCCACCTCGCAATTGAAAATTTAAACCCGCACCCACCCCGCTTCGATTTGAATTTAAAAAATTTTGATCCACACCCGCCCCACAACGGATCAAAACCCGCGGGATCCGCAGATTTTAACTCAAATTCCCAGTTTTACTAGTAATAGACCGCGATTGTGCGGAAATTTTTTTTGTTTATTTTTAATAATTTGGTTTCGAAAAATGCATTTTTTTTTGTAGACAGAAAATTGGTGAGGTATGTTCTTTTCTTGGTGAGATAACTATATCTTTTGATGAAGGTGAAGATTGGTTTTGTTAAGATTGGTTGTCAAGATATTTATTTTTATAATGTAACCATTTTATTTGGAGATCATGCTAGATATTAGGAAGTTGTTTTTAGAAGGGTATTTTTGTTCATTAATTTCGATAGAGTTTGTAGGTTAGTTTTTTTCATAAATGTAACCACAATATATAAACCGAGTTATATATTGATAGGAAGAAGTTTTGATTTTTTTTAGTAAATCAAATCTATCAAGTAAATCAAACTAAGATTTTGTAGTGGAATATACTAATCTGGATAATATTATAGAGATATTATAATTTATCCGATTAATATTATAGAGAGATATAATTGGATAAGGTAAATTTTTTAGCTTTTTATGTTTTTCCAGGAATTTTTTCTGTTCTTCCAAAATTTTTTAATCCTTCCACGATTTTTTAGAAAATTAACAGTTTATCAAAAGCTAAAATTAATTGTTTTTAAAAAAATTTTGGCAACAGGTTTTAAATAGTGGCATGTGTTGTAAATAAGTTAATATTTTTTGTTTGGCAACAAGTTTTAAATAGTGGCATGGGTTGTCAATAAGTTAATTCTTACAAACATTTTTTTAAAATGTACTTGCCAATTTATATTATAGAGATATTATCCAAGGAATCTAATCCCAACCGATGTGGGATATCTAATAGGCCTCCTCGAGATGTAGGTGGGAAACGATCCAATGGGAAACAGCCTAAACCACACATCTCGGAAATACAACAAGACATGCCATTTATATGAGCCACATAGGTGGAAAACCATTTTTTGTGGGAATTTGTCTGTTGGGCCAACCATGTGTTCTGATACCATATTAGTAATGAGCCTAACTTATACTCAAAAATAGCTTTAAGAGTAGAGGATTGCCACATCATATATATACTACCGATATCTAATAGTTCTTCACATATGGAGTAGATAAGCTTGACTTGAATATCTTTGCATCGTTAATATGAAGAATCTATGCATTGTGTACAAATGTGTAAACTCTACGGTCCGTATTCCAAAACGCTTCTTCACTGTTAGCTACCAAAACCTTCAATTTCAATATTTTGGAGTGTTCCTTTTGGGATTGACGCAGAAAACATAAAAGAACTAGATCTATATCTCATCAATAAAACGATTTCACACGTTGTAGCTAATGCTGGATTCGGGGTCAATCCGCTCCGCGTGACCGGCCCCAGCATTTGAAAAAATTGCGACCCGTAAAATCTACAACCCGTGTAACCCATAGAAAAAAAAGAATACATCCGCACCCGTCCCGCAAAACACAAAAAAGAAAATTATATGTTTTTAGTTATAAATTTTTTTAATAACCAAAAAAATATTTTAAAAAAATCAATATTTTAGAAATTGAAATAAAAAATTATATATATTTTATATATATTATATAATATTTTATTTAAAATAGAGAAATATTTATAATTAATATTTTTTATTTTTTTAAATTACGAGTACCCGCAAACCTACGAGATAAAATATGTCGATACGTACCTATTCTGTAATTGAAAATTTCAACCCACACCTGCCCTGTATCAATATAAATTTGAAAAATTTGACCCGCATCCGTCCGTAAAGCGACGGAACCCGCTGATTTTGACTCTTTTTTTAACACTGATTTATATATTGCAAATTATGAGAACTATTACAGCGACGACTCTTACAACTGACAATTATACCGTCATATGAAGATCTCCGCCTGCCGGTTCCACCTGAACTTGCCTTATGAAGATGCATGCCTGACGGATTTTCTTGCACCACGCTGAAGATCTCCTGCAATCTTGTCTCCTTTTTTAATCTGCATAAATCCTGCATTCTCTGGGAATCGAAACCCAGACCTCCTGGTGTAGAAGCATTAATGAACCTTTAGTCAAACCACTGGACCAAAGGGACTTCCACTAGACTTTCCTCCTGTGGCGGGATATCAACGAGTTAATTAATTACCCAGCAAAGTGTAGTATGTCATCGTACTTCCAATAAATCACACAATTTATACTTATAGTTGATGTGCACACAAAAACAAAATATTTCTAGTTGATCAACTGAGTAAACCATATATATAAAAAAACATTATGCGTTGATAAACTTGAATTTCTCAGACCTAACATGAAAGCAAATTATAACATAACGCTTTTTATCTCTTTCTACAGCTAAGTAATATAAAACCCCATTAATATAATTCATCTCTCTTCACTCAAAGACACATGTATTAAGAGATATTTGATCTTCGTCCAGTTCTTTTAATTTCTACAGTTCCTAATGTCAGAATTCTATGATCATCCCTTTCATAACAATATGAATAAGCCATGAACAATACCTTTGAATTGCTTCTCAATCCGATTAAACCCTAAAAAGTGGATTGAACCTATTAATGGGTTCGGCGCTAACCGAAGGCCCAACTGCTGAGAGTTGATCGAGGTATTTTTCTATGGTTTTATTAATTTCTCTCCGATGATTATTGTTTCTATCTTACTGGTATTTGCCTTTTCTGTTCACTTATTAGAATGGAACGGTTCAGAATTTCCTTTATTGACCGGGATGCTTGGAGGCCATTGACTTTGTGAATTATATCATTATATGTATAATTTGATTTATGATTTTGCTTTGTATTCAACTTTGGGGATGAAAGAATCGCTTTTGGCTTCAAAGTATATATTATTTATTGTCCGTATGTGTGCCTTATAGGCCAAGAGTTTTAATTAGTGTCTTAGAGCATCTTTAATGGAGAGCTGTTGAAAGGTTCTAAATTTTTTAAAAAAAGAAAAAAGAAAAAGAAAAAATGAGGTGGCAGCTCCACACAATAGAATCGCCTCTTCCATAAGAGTTGTGGAGACAGTTCTAAAAAAAACTCTAAAATGTTTAATAATAAAATATGTTTGAGAGCTTAAATCTGTCTCTCCAATACTGATGCTCTTAGAAGTTCTGAGATGGAAGAAGACTTACGTACGGATTTCGTATAAATACAGCATTTTAACTTAAATCATACAGATTATACAACACATTGCTTGACTCAAAATATTTTAATGGTATCAAAGACCATATAGATATAGTTTAGAAGAGTTAAAAAGAAGACCGTACATATAGTGCTTGTAGTTGGAGCTACTTATGATTTATCGATGACAAGTTAAACTTTTTCCTCGCTTTCTTACAGATTATTGCCCACTCTCTTATCATATATTATAGTTAATCATCGTCTCTTTCTCTTCACGATTTCATTTTCGTTTATTGATTTCTCTAATCATTCACACTACAATTTGGTGAAATATGTCAACCGTGTGCGTGTATTGGACTTGATTACTATATTAGCAACAACAATGCTCATTGATTCTTAGAAGTTAGAACTCATTGATCATAGAAAAAAGCAAATAGTTATCAATGACAATAAAATACCAAAACGCGTTGAAACTTAAAACCTAAAAAGAATTTTTTTGAAATTTCACTTACGCAAAGCAAAATTTCAAACAAGAAAGTTGGTATATAATCTCTTTAAATAACAAAAACAAAAAAAAAAACATATTTCTAAAAATTTCAAAATATTAATTAGTCTGAATTTCAACTAGAAATCTTCCGCTTGACATGTTCAAAGAAAAAATAGCAGTTGACAACCAAAAAAAAAAATGAATGCATTCAAACTTTGTAGTTTCATTAGGAAAAAAAAATATTATTAACAATCTCATTCTGATGCCCCAAACCTAGATTTAATTTCTAAGCTAACTAGAAACTGAATTTTTGAAATATTTAAGCCGTTGCTAAAAAATAAGCTAAAAATGTGGAATATATTCCCATATATTAAGAAGCTTGTATCTCACTGCTGGTTTGTATATAATTATTTTATGTACAACGCATTATGTTAGTGGAGGACAATAAATAGGAAAGAGTAAAACTCAAGATTAATTGTTGTATGATTATAAAAGCTATACATATTTAAGGTCCACATGTGACATGTGGCATATTATTTTCTAGATGTAATATATATTATTCCATCCCTCCCTATTTATTGAATGTTTTAGTTTATTTTACTATTACACACATACTAATTTTAGACAATTCTCAAAAATAGCATACTTTCGTGTTTTTGTGACAAAAATAACAAATTAAGGTAAAAATGACAAAATAACATTAATTAAAGAGAAGAATAATTATTATATTCTTACTTTTCATTTGTTTATTCTCAATCCTGTAACCTTAAGCTCTAAAACCCAAAATCTAAATCCTAATTAATGACTTATGAACCCAAATTCATTAGTTTAATTATCTTTAAACCATTTAATAAATGTTATTTTGTCATTTTTACTCTGTTGTGCTACTTTTGTCACATAAACATAAAAGTGTGCTATCTCACATCATTTCTCAAAAAATTTATAACCTTTTCATTTATTTATATTAATTAATATTCATAAATGACACTATTTAAACAAAAATAACAAAAACAAAAACATTTAAATCTACTAAAATACTATTGGTTGTTAGTTATGAAAAGATATTTTGCTAAAAAATAATATAGTTAAAAATAAATATTAATTGTTTCTTAATCTTATTTCATTTTTTTCTTTTACTAATTACTAGTATTTATATTGAAAGTATCTTTAGTATACTTTGCATGTTGTCGAAGAGAATGTTACGAGCAGGGCATTCTTGACGGCTCCTTCTGACAACGCCTCAAGTGGTGACCGACAGAAGCGTTTAGTTGATGACTAGGGTCAATTTAAGTAACATGTGGCCAAGAAACATAAAACCCAAAACTTTAACCCCTTCTTATTATTATTATTTTTTTTTATAACTCCCGACAGCCACATTCCCAACTATCCCCAGAAGCGGGTCCAGCACCCCAACGGAAAGGATGTTAAATCCGTTGTGGCCAAGACTCGAACCCGAGTGACAGGCAGTACAGTTGTACTTCCTTTACCACTAAGCTACGAGCGCTTGGTTAACCCCGGCACGAAAAGTGTCAAAAAAAAAAACCTTTCTTATTTTGATACAAAGAAGTTGTCTTCTTTGATAAGAGTCGATCGGCAAGGCATTACGGAATGCATCGATGACCATTTTTTAATCTACAGATATGGGAGAGATCACAATTATTCCTTTGACCCTTGAGACATCATCTAGAGATCATTATTAGATGCTCACTGTAGATCGAGTGGTACTGTTTTACGAATGCCTTAGAGCAAGTGCATTAGTGAACCCCTCTTGGGGTTCTAAAACAAATTTTTTAAATAATTTTTTAATTTTTTTTTCAAAGTTGCAAAAAAAAAAATTAAAAAATCGACCAATTACATGTCGCCACGTGGTGAATCCGAGTAGAGAGGGAGTCTAAAATTAGAGTTTTTTAGAGTTGGGTTCGTCACTGTTCATGGAGCCCACAAATATTTTTTTTTTTGTGAATCCCATGTTTAGAGTCTCCAATGCACATGCTCTTAGAACAAATGCATTTTAGAGGTTCATAACATGAGGTTCATAAAAAAAATATTAAAATATTTGTGGGCTCCATGAACAGCGAGGAATCCACTCCTAAAAAACTCTAATTTTCTAACCCTTTTCTCCTGAGTTCGCCACGTGGCGACACATAATTGACCGATTTTTTTTTTGCGTGGTGACACGTGATTGACCGATTTTAATTTTTTTTTTTTGTGAATCCCATGTTTAGAGTCTCCAATGCACATGCTCTTAGAACAAATGCATTTTAGAGTTTCATAACATGAGGTTCATAAAAAAAATATTAAAAAATCGACCAATTACATGTCGCCACGTGGTGAATCCGAGTAGAGAGGGAGTCTAAAATTAGAGTTTTTTAGAGTTGGGTTCGTCACTGTTCATGGAGCCCACAAATATTTTTTTTTTTGTGAATCCCATGTTTAGAGTCTCCAATGCACATGCTCTTAGAACAAATGCATTTTAGAGTTTCATAACATGAGGTTCATAAAAAAAATATTAAAATATTTGTGGGCTCCATGAACAGCGAGTAACACACTCCTAAAAAACTCTAATTTTCTAACCCTTTTCTCCTGAGTTCGCCACGTGGCGACACATAATTGACCGATTTTTTTTTTGCGTGGCGACACGTGATTGACCGATTTTAATTTTTTTTCTTTTCGTGATTTTGAAGAAAAGAAAATTATTAAAAAAAATAAAAACCCCCAGGAAGGAGTTCACTGATGCACATGCTCTTATACGATTGATGGAAATTGTCAATAGAATTGGCTCATAAACGTGAAAACCAATTCGGTGTGAGGCTGCTAAGGCTTTCAACAAACAGCTGATAATATCCCAAATCAAGGCCCTCCAAAAAAAAATATATACATGTATTAGACAATAGTATTGGTGATCTTCACTGTGAATGGTGTCTTTTGCATGTCTGCTAGGACGCGTTTGATATCTTACATGTAATATAAAAATGATTATATCAGCCTTAATATTTATGTTTGTTTAATATTTTACTTTTAAATCAGTTTTTTTTTCTAGTCGTCTTTTTTTTGCTTTAATTTTTTTCTTGAACTCTTTTTAATGAAAACTAATTTTAAAACAAAATAAATATTTTAAAAGGACAAATTCCATCTCCAATAATTCGGGTGAACTTATAAAAACAATAAAAGCAAGAGGAGAGTGACGTGAATGAATGAGGACATGGAAAAGGCCACGCGCAATGGAGAGGTCCACACTCCCTCCTCATCTTTATATTCACCAAATCGTATCCTCTTTCTCCTTAATTCGTCTTCTTCTTCGTCGGCTCTTCACCTCTTCTCTCTTTTTAATTTCTCACATATATTGATAAGTGAGTTTTTCTCACCATTGTTCTTCCTAAGTTTTCCTTTTGTTTTCATCATTCCCTCAATCGAATATAGTTTCCTATTTATTTTGCAGAAGATTTTTTAAGGTAACCCTAATATATCAGCAAAAGTGATTTAAAGGAAATGCATATCCATATAATGTATATATATATAGCCTCTACATAGACGTACATGTGTTTTTTTTCTGTCTGTTAATTATGTGTGTTCTTTGAACTTCTGTATAAGAGTTATATGTAAATTTTAAGCATCCTTAGTTGATCTTCTGTATAAGAGTTATTTGTGAATTGTAAGCATCATAATTAGTTGTCCGGTTACATAGAGCTTTCCGTGCATGTAAGATGTTTTAATCATCGAACAGGCAATCCTTTATTTAATCAATGAAACATGCTTATAACAATCAAGACACTTAAAACGGTTTTTATTTAGGTCCTTTTAAGTTGAATTTGCAGCAAGAAAAGGGAGATAAGTCTTCAGAAGTGACGACATAAATATTCCCATAGGTTTGGATCGTTTCGTTGTTTTCTTTCTTTGTTTTTTTTTTTTTTTTGGTCGGATTTTCTTTCTTTGTTTAATGCTAGGGTTATCGCTTAATAGTATATTAAAGATTTATATCAGACTAATTTTTTAATAGTATAGAAGAGTTTTGAGAATAACGCCGTTCGTGATGATCATTGCCTCCATTCAGTAACACTGTACAACAAGACAGCATCATTAGTACACTCTCCATGCATGTCCGTTTGTTCTGATATCATCATCCCGTAAAACCTAAATTTCATACATGTAAATATCTTTTATGTCTATGTACATATATGTATGCAATTTATTGATAATATATACATACATGTATGATCATAAACCACATGGTCATGAGAACTTAATATTTGATGATAACCAAGTGGAAATTAACTCACCACCAAATGAGCTTGATGATTATATATCATAGCATTTTGTCAACTACTTATCAAGTACGTACTCTATGAATAATCTCTTTTTGGAGTACTCTATACATGATAATTATATTTCCTCTTAAATTGTAACTATTTTCTTCTTTGCCTCTATCTACTTTTAGCTTCCCAAAAAAAAAAAAAAATCGCTTCTACAGCTTCTATTATAGGTCTAATACATCGGCTTCCACTATCCCATATCTTCATTCATTTGTTATCTTGTGGGATCATAATTCAATAGTTATGTTCTCATGAATTAATGTAAGTACATACGTAAACAGTAGCACATTTTAGTACATGCATGTATTTCTATATCAATGTTGTGGTGTCTGTGATTTTGGTGGTGTAGAAACAATGGAGTCAATGGAATCCTGTAGCGTTCCTCCCGGATTTAGGTTCCATCCGACGGACGAAGAGCTTGTCGGGTACTATCTAAGGAAGAAAGTTGCATCGCAAAATATCGATCTCGATGTCATTAGAGACATCGATCTCTACAAAATTGAACCATGGGATCTACAAGGTTAAAAAACCAAAAATATACTTCCATTAGTTTAATTTTTGTAGCTCATATAACATACTGTTGTCATCATGTTAGTAACTAATTCTAAAAATATCTATGATCTTAATTATGAGCATACATTTTATATATTACAGAGCGATGTCGTATCGGGTATGAGGAACAAAATGAATGGTACTTTTTTAGTCACAAGGACAAGAAATATCCAACGGGGACAAGGACTAATAGAGCGACCATGGCTGGATTTTGGAAAGCCACGGGAAGAGACAAAGCTGTTTATGACAAAACAAAACTAATTGGAATGAGGAAAACACTTGTGTTCTACACAGGACGTGCTCCGAATGGCCAGAAATCTGATTGGATCATGCATGAATACCGACTCGAGTCAGATGAGAACGCACCGCCGCAGGTATTAATGTATTATGGTTTTAACATTAAGCATTGTCGATTTGATGGATCGGCCTCATTAATCAAGATTGATCATGATAATTTGTTCATTTTGGCATTCATCTTTTCACCTTTTTTCATATCCTCTTTTTATACAAACTTCCATGGGGATGGTACTTGTGTTTCCACTTTAATGGGGACAAAACACTTTTGTTTTAATTAGGGCTTCTTGTCTCTTGGGCTCTTTTCTGAGACACTCAGACACATGCTAACTTTTAGGTGAAAGTAAGCAATTTTATGACTTATGTAGAATCATACACATATTCAGTCAGGAAAAAAGTAAAAAGTAAAAGTCTCTAATAGGCTTATATCAAATTTCAGTCTCGCGGCGAGTTTTTCTTGAAGTCATTGCAGAATTTACAATGAACCAAAAAAACAGAAAAGGTTCAATGTCATTTCTCTTGCAATTAGGAAAAGTTAAAAACTTGTCTTGTTTGAGTCAATTCTAAAATTTTCATACCCCTTAATTGTGTATCTATCTTTAACTAATATTGGTTAGCTAGAATTGTGTTTATGAATATTCTATCTACGTAAATAATAGTGTTTATGAATTATATATGTGTGCTTGTTTTTCCAATATCCTAAAGTCAATAAAGTTCAAAAGTGAAACTCTAATAGACTGCATGATTCTGTACCAATACATTTTACTAGCTTTCTTCCTTGCGGTCTCACACTTTATAAGCATGTCCCTATGGGTGTCTCGCTAAATTTAAAATGCCTTTCTCTCCTTCTTTTTGTTTGCATTGGCCTTATGGATAATATGATTCTTTATCAATTGTTTGAAGCCTCAAACTAGCTAAAGTTTCTAATTAAAAGTCATGTCTTTTTATGATCATTGTGTGTGTATATGTGTATTATAGGAAGAAGGGTGGGTGGTTTGTAGAGCATTTAAGAAAAGACCAACAGGGCAAACTAAGAACACAGAAACTTGGAGCTCAAGTTATTTCTACGATGAAGCCGTATCAAGTGGAGCTAACTCGGTTATGGACTCCATTGAGTACATATCTAATCAGAAACATGACATTTTTGGAAAAGGTTTGATGTGTAAGCAAGAACTAGAAGGAATGGTTGATGGTCTAAACTACATGCAGTCGTATCATCAATTTTTTCAGCTTCCGCAACTTCAAAGCCCTTCTCTTTCGGTGATGAAAAGGCCATCGAGCTCGATGTCTATATCATCAATGGACAACAATAATAACTACATAACCTCATTGGATGATGAAGCAAGCTTCGAGTCAGTAATAAGCGGGGTAAATATGAGGAACAAGAAGAAGAAGAAAGTAATGATGACGGGAGATTGGAGAGAACTAGACAAATTTGTTGCTTCTCAACTCATGAGCCAAGAAGATCATGGAACTTCAGATTTATTTAGTCATCATATAAATCATGAAGATATAGAGATGGGTTCGTCGATGTTGTTGAACAAGAGAGAAGAAGAGAACAGGTTCGTTAGTGAGTTCTTGAATCCAAATACGGATTATGATATTGGGATTTGCGTATTTGATGAATGAAACTATATAGATGTCATGTGAGATTTTTTTTGTCGGTTTTCCTTAAACAGTTATGCTTCCTATGCAAATGTTAGCACTTAACAGTGTATTTAGCCAATAAAAATATGTTTATGATGAAAAAAATGCTTTAGGGTACGTTGTGAATACGTACTATATATACATAAGAACCATTCGGATTTTATTTTTAGTTATAGAGATAATCATTAAAGGGGTAATCAATTAACCATAATAATATAATCAATATAAGAAATGAATTGTTTTGTATAAAAAATGTGGGGCAAAGAGATGTCGAGCGTGCGGTATGCACAACGGGGGTCCGTTGGGCATGCTTTGTCGTCCACATACACTTAACGAGACTTTGGGAGGAAGAGTCTTCCTTTAAACTTTATTCTATTTCATATATGAATAATTTTTGTTCTTTATTCACTTGGGAAAGTTGCTATGTACCATGAACCTTCTTGTGAATTTGAGTTGGTCCACAACATACACACACAAACCCCATATTATTCCCATACGCTTGCCCATGACATAGAAGTATACTTATTCTTCAAAGTTAAAACACACTACATAAAATAATGGAAGAATTCTAACAAAAAAAAATAATTGAAGAATTTTAACAAAAAAAAGGAATTGTTGCTCACATTTCATGCAGATTTTCGAACGGTGAAAAATACTAGAGACCAATTTACCTTAGTTTTTTTAAAAAAAGAAAAGTGTATCTTGCCAATGGAAACGTTCCACCTTTACGTTTGTTTTACTACTAAAAAGAACGTAATTTAACTACGTCTTATATGAGTGTGTGTTATTTGCAATAATTGAGCACTTTTAATCAAGCTAATGATTAAAGATTACGTTTTGTGGGGTTTTTTGTGTGGTGAAACTGAAATGTTAAATTCATAAAATATACAATTGCGGGAATATTACCAAATTACCAAAAGAAAAAGATGTCCTTAATTAATGAAACCATAGTACAAAAATTTGTCAGAAATGAGTTACCAATACAATTGCTTAAATTTTGTCTCCATTTATTTTCAACCAAAATTATTTTAATAAATAATTTTAACAGAATAATCTATTTAAAGCCCGTAAATTAAATAATTTTTTAACAAAAATATTCATTTAAAAAATTGTTAAAAATCAGCAAACCATACTCATTATAACATTCCTAAATGAGGTTGTGATTGTGAACTCAAATTTTAAAAGAATTTAATGTATCCAATGTGTTTTTACCCACTTTAAAAATCTTTAAGCAATGGGGCAAATCAAGTTGGGATTAAAGATATCAAGACCCTTCCATGGATTAGAGTTAAAATAAAAGATATTAAATATTTTCGCTCAGTATTCCATCGTCTTGGTCGTCTTTAAAAAAAGCTCAAACTATTTAAACATAATATGACCTCCGATAAGATTCATTAACTTATAACTCAAAACTAATTGGCAATAATTGAATTGGTCCAAAAAAAATTATATTAGTCAATGTCCTTCTTGTTCTTGAACTTTTTTATGTGGATACTTCTCACATATTATCTAGAGATATAGAGATGCTCGTAACCCATTAGTCTTTACATAATCCTATTATACGTGTTTCACACCAAAAGCTTCAAGGGATATTCTTCGAGGACACAACAACATACCGTTGCAATGAAAGACTTGAGATATTCTTGACTTGAAGATTAGGTATTTGCTTCACAGATGGATCAACGAATACGTCTTCATCTTAAGTATCTATTTTCTTCGTCTAAGCAATTAACTCAAGGATGCCGTCTTAGCTCAGTGGTAGAGCGCGTGACTTTTAATCCCGTGGCCGTGGGTTCGATCCCCACAGACGGCGACTATATCTTACATTTTACAATTTTGTAAAACTAAAAACTTTTTAATTCACATTCATTATCAAACAAAATAATGACGTTAAATCTAGTAAGATCGCCAGTTATTGGGCCAGACAAGAGTATTGGGCCATCTCAATAGTGTTGGCGTCATTTCTTCCTCTCGACGCAAACGTTTCTAAAATATGGAATTAGCTTGGTTAGTCTTGAACTGTACATACTCGATTTTGTTTCCTCTTTAATTTTTTCACAAGTTTAGCTCAACACAACTAAAAATTATTGCATATATCACAGTACGTAGGCGTATATACATCCGAAGCCTCTTTACCCTTAAGCCCTAAAGAAAGAGACACCAAACCAAAAAAAACAGAGTCATCCATTTTACAGAGAGAAAAGCCTTATTCTTCATATTATAGTTCACACACACACTCTTCTTCTTCTTTCTTGGTGATCAAGATTCAAGTAGCGGAAGCTCTCAAGACCCTCTTCGTACCTGGAGACTTGATTGACTTAAGCTGTCTCGGCTTCTTCGCTTTCCTCTTCTTCTTCGTCGCCATGTCTGGCTTGCTCACAGCCACAGTCTTCTTCGACCTTCTTGAAGAAGACCGAGTCTCCGTCTTCTTCTGCTGCTCCCTCGTGTTCCTCGTGGTGGTCTCTGAGAGCTTGTATGAGGCTCTGATCTTCACGAGCTTGCCTTTAGCGACAGAGTTCTTAAGCTGTAAAGAAAGTGTTTTACGGAAATTCTGGGGAGTACGGATTTGTATTTCTCCTCTATCTTCTTCGCTATAGCGTAAGGGCTCGATCCGTTCTTCTCTTTCAGAGTCATCAAAGCCTCTTTTATCATCTTCATCACAAACAGAGGCAAACAAAATCCAAATCTTTATCAAATATGTGTTTGATAAAAGCTTTACACAAATAGTTTGAGACCGTTTTGATAAAAGCTTTACACAAATAGGATGAGTGACGGTTTTCGGTTTTCGCTGCTTCTTCGATTTCTCTTTTGACGCCATCGGAGTCTTCTTCATAGTCGGAGTTTTGGTTTTCTCTTTCGCCATTTGAGAGGGAATCAAGAACAGTTTTGCTAAACAGAGGGTTTAGTTAGTGTGAGAAGAGAAGATGATTTTTTTTGTTTGTGTTTATCTGTTGCTTTCTTGCACTAAAAAGTCGGATATATAGCACCTTAAATTTTACACGTGGTTCTGTGTGATTGGTTATAAGTTTGGCTAAGGATCTCGTACGTGTACTTTAATGAATCTTGAGCGTACACCTGGCGGGGTTGAATGTGTTCCGGAAGAAACACACTTAATTATTTATTACAGGCGGCGTTTAGATATTTCTTGATTTGAATATAAATGTATTCCACCTTGGCGATCTTTGTCTACATTAGCTTTTTGTGAATTGTTGGTTGGTTTTAAGCAATTCTGTGTTTTCTCCTTGATACAAAGCCTCAATTTTGAGGCCTGTTCTTGATTGATTATGACTTTTTTTTATTCCAAATTTCCATCTTACTAACCTTTGATATCGCGGATGTGAAGCAAACAAACGGATTAAAAAATGGTTCATTGTGAAATGGTTCACCTTTAATGCAGTTTCAGTGTCCTTGGAAGGGAAACACAATACACATACAGGCGAAAACGTCAATTCAAAAACAACTTACACTGAATGCAAAACATGAAGTGAATTAGGAGACAATGCAGAATATAATGAACACTAAAGAATAGTAATATGCTATATCACACAAAATTTGTTCACACAAGGCCAGCAAAAGCTTAGCAGCCTACTCGTTGATCCTGACTTCAACGCTTTACTCGATTCCAACCCCATTAATTGTTTATTATACAGCAATTGGTGCATCCTGCAGAAGCCACTTCTAAATCAGTTGTGCCACAAAAGGAACACTAAAGTCTAAAACTCAAAGCTACAACTACTACCAGTTTTGCTTCTTGTGTTCAGATTATTACTAGTGTGTTAGTGTGTGTTCTTGAATTGAAAATCCAATCCAACAAAGCGAAATGTGGATAGTTTTGTAAAGACTCACCTTGGAAGCTATATTTGAGACGGCTAGATTGAACTTCTCTTTGGTTTTCGAGCTAGCGATCTGACCTACTCTCGCAACTTTGCTGAATGCGCCACTAAACCAAGCAGCTCCAGCAGTCACGTACCTATACAGAAGCAGAATCAGCTAAAAAACTCGTTTTCCTCAACAAAAACATAGCAGTGATCAACAAAAAGAACCTGCTTGACTTGACAGCTGAACCAGTGTCGTTTAACTTCTTCTCGGCTGCAAATATAGCCGCCATGGTTTTATCCGAAACCTGAAGCTTCTGATCAACAGATTTCACTTTCTCGTTAACCGCAGAGATACCCACGTTGAACTTCTCGCTGAGCCGGACTCTCTTGTCAAAAGAAGAGACTTTGGCGGAAGCATTGGCTCTTAACTGGTGCAACTCATCAAAAGCCTTGGCTTTGTTCACTGCATCTTGTCCAAGAGCAGAGCCTTTCGCCAAAACAGTAGCCATCACGTCTTGCGCTTTGCTAACGTACGCTCTACCATTTCCATCCGTGTTCTGCAAAACAGAAGAGTTTGTCATCCAACAAGTCAGTGACTTCAAACAGAAAACGAGCATTTATCAAGAGTGAGTGTTGAAAGAAGAGCATTTAACCTGGCGTGTTGGTGCTGGAGGCATCCCGTTCTCTACCGTTCTTACTTGCTGCAAGAACAGAAACCAAAACACCATTCAGACGCAGAAAACAAAAACACAAAAAGAAGTCGAAATCGGAATAAAACACAAAACCTGCATCTCACGCCTAGGAACATAGTTGTCAGCTGGAGTTATTGTAACAATCTTGTCTACAATTGTGGCACCCTACTTGACAAAACAAAAGGTTAAGATTCTGTTTAACATTTACAGAGAATATACCAAATTCAAAAGCTTTTACACAAATGAACTCTTTACACATAGCCAAACACATAATTTAGCAGATGCAATAACATACCGATAACAAGAGCGCGATTTCAAGGGCTTTAGGGTCATTAAACGTAACAAATGCGATTCTTGAATTCCCAGCTTCTCTGCACTCAAAAAGTTCCATTTTTTTTGTTTTGTTAAAGAAAAACCCCAACAAAATCAAAGCTAACTTAAAACTGCACAAAGAAGAAGAATTAAAGAAAGTTACTTAAGAATCTCGATGTGGTCTATGTCGCCTGAAAAGGAGAAAAACTCGTGAATCTCCCTCTCCGTCGCTAGATCTGACACATTCTTCACTTGAACACTTCTCGTCTGCATCCCGAAATTTCCAAGTTAAAGAAATCAATTTTGGAGCTCGACAATCGGTTGATACAAGAATTGAACTTTCGGTTTATGTAAAAACTAGCAAAGTACGAATCACCGATACCTGCATTGTCGGCGGCGGAAGAATGCGGAGAGAATATCGTTTTTGCGGAAGAGAGAAGGAAAAGATTTGAACAGCAAAGACGTCTCTTTCTCCTCCAGCTAAGCTATTATTATTTATTATCTCTTCCTTAATGTTCTTTAAAATAAAGAAAACCACATAATATTCCCTAAATTATGGCGTCAAAAGAAAGAAAAAAAATACACTAAATTATTTAAACATTTCCTAAGAAATACACAAATTATCGACGGTTATAGTAATTGTAATAAAATAATAAATTAATGTTACAAAAGAAAAAAAAAAAGTGAAAGAAGAAGTGTGTTTTGAGAAAGCATTTTAAAACAGTGATCAAGAAAGCATTATGTGAGACAGAAACGATGATAATACAAGTCGCTGTCGCAACAGAAACGTGTTATTATGAAGTTCAAAGAATAAACTGAGATACAATTTCTGGTTTTATTATATGTTTTTGGCTGTATCAAATCCATATAAAGATGCAGAAACCAAAAACCACAAGAGCAAAGCTTAATCTTATTATTCTTCATCATCTTTGGTCAAGAAGGAGAAGGAAGAAAACAAAATAGCTGGCAACTTTTTGATACAATGATAGAGGCTTTTGAAGGAGATTCAGATCAGGCTGTTCTCTTAATGATATGGACTCCACTGTCTGTGTCAACAATGTCGCTTATATCTCCAACCTTGAGTGCGTAAGTTGCTTCCTCAAACGGTTTCTGCATTTGACCTCGACCAAAGGGACCTGAACACGTTTGTACAATCAACATTGAACACTTTCAGCATAAGACTTATCAGCAACCAAAGCGTAGATGGAATTCAACTATAGGGAGGTGACAATAGTAAGACTTATAAGCACTAAATTACAGATTCATCAAGGAAGAAACTTGTAAGCATACATCAGTGAGGATTATGAACACTTACTAGCTTCATCAACCAAGAAACTTTTTTAAGACTGTTAACATTGGTGATGAATGATGATCTTAAGCTGAATTTTAGTAAGATCTATTATGAGCACATATTCTAGATTCACCAACGAAGAAACTTTTCGATTGTTAACATTGGTTATGACCTTAAGCTGAATTTTAGTATGCTGTTTAAGCTGAATTCTAGACTCATCAAGGAATAAACTTTACGATTGTTGACATTAGTGATGATCTTAAACAGACTTTTAGTATAAAAAAATAATGAGCACACATTCTAGATTCATCAATGAAGAAACATTTCGCTTGTCAACATTAGCGATGATCTTAAACAGACTTTTAGTAAAAAAGAAGTTATGAGCAGCGTATATAGATAACTCAAGGAAGAAACTTTTAGATTCTACCACCGATGATGATCATCAGTAAGATTAACGAGCACCGACTCTAGATTGATCAAGATAAAAACTTAGACAATAGCAAGATGTTAGTAAGCTTTATGAGCACTATAGATACATCAAGCAAAGACACTATTTGCTCTAAACATTTGTGATGATCTAAACAGACCAATGGCTTCTCATTATGAGCAAATTTCACTACACAGAGATCCAGCAAGAACCGCTTTTGAAAGAAAAATGATTATCTTAATTATCATCTTAGACCTAAACTCGCTGATCTTCACTTCACACTTGACAACCACGACCTAGTAGAGATTCTGGAAAGAGAAACAAACCTAAATCGCCGCCGCGTTTGGCGGAGCTACAGTCGGAGACACGAGTAGCCACCTCCTCGAAGTTAGCTTTGCCAGAGACGATGTCTTCACGGATAGATTTGAGCTGTTCGACGGCTGCTTCTCTGGTGGTAGTCATAATGATCTTCCCTTCTGGATCTTTCCACGACGCCTTCCTGCGAGATCCTTGATGCTTAATCAGAATGTGCGACGCCTTCACTTGGTCTCTCGACGCCATCTTGCTCTTCTTACGGTGCTTGTTGTTGTGGTGATCGTCTCTCTTCCCCTTTGATTTCTCCGACGATCGATCTGTCGAAGAGACCGAATCTTTCTTCCTCTTCCGATCTGAATCTATCTTCGAAGATTTGGTATCTGACAGAAAAAAGAGACGAGTTAAAGTTTGCGGCTCTAATTTCTTTGAGAAGCGTCTTTATATCACAACACAAAAAAAAAAGGTATTGTTCGATTCGGTACTCGGTTCGATTCGGTTTGGATTATGTGTTTACGGTGTTTTTTTTTTTTTTTTTCTTTTTCCGATAAATCAAATATTCTTATTCTTGTAAAAATGCTATTGAATCATCAATACTAAAATCATTTGCTCTGCATTTTTCTCATCTTTTCCGTTCCACTTCAATTTTTCACTCTGGTTGTCTCGAATATTTCCCTATACACCATTCACTTCTTTATTTTTATCCCAAGATGATCATAGTGCACAAACTATAATTCACCTTTATAAAGATTGACAGTAGTAATTCTACTACAACAGTAAATAGTAATGTTTTTCTTATAATGTCTAACTAGATGATACCCCGCACCTTGTGCAGGTAAAATATATGATTTATATTTGATTATTAGATAAACTGTTATCATAGTATAATAATAGTCAAAGTTTTTATGGCTAATATACTATCTATAAATATAATATTCAATAGAATATTTAATCTAATAAACAATAGCAATATATCATCAAGCATAATATAAACTTTATTAACATAAAAATATTTATAATATTATAATTTTGATAAATTTAAAATAATTCTAATATTTTCACAATTTAGGAAGTTTCTAATATTTAAATTTCTATCAAACAAAAGTATATAAATATTTTTAAATTCAATTTAATAACATAATTCAAATAAAACTTGATTAAATCAAATAAAAACTTACAAATTTCTGCGTTTATTAAATACTTCATATACATAATTTAAAATTCTGAGTAAATTTAATTATTTATAAGCAATATGCATGTCATCCCTTTTATTTTGTAGTCCATGTGGGATAAAAATTTGCATTTATATAATTTCTAAAATTTAAGTATCATATAAACCATTAAATCTCTTAATTATATGCTTATGAATGTTTGAATTTAATGATACCATAAAAAGAGAGAAAAATCTAATGGAATATATATATTTCCATATATTAAAAAGTATATTAATTTTTTGTTGACGTGTCTGAATGTAACTATTTCATTGGTTAACTTCCCTTAAGTTACTCTGAATGAGACAAGTGTCTGAATTTTCTCTCTTTCTCCGTCTTCTCAATTAATATATAGGGGATTGAATAAACTGATTGATCTTAAGAAAAAGAAAAACGTATGTAATAGCAATCAGTTGGTAACCAAACCATAATGATACAATCAAAGTCTAAATAGATGTTTACAAGGAAACAAAAAAAAGCTTATTCTATGTGAGAGACCTCAAAGAAACAAAACGACAAAACATGCAACATACACCACTTGAGAGGCAAGAGCAAAACATAAACATTTGCTGAGATAAGTATACAACCGATATTCCTTGCCAAAAGAATGAACCAAAACTTACATTTGAGATATTATCATCGAAGCCAAGACGAAAAGGACCAGGCGACGACAATCACTCACTGCTGATATATATATTAGATGTCTCTCAAAACCGGCCAACCTTTTCTAACGATCTCGTTTACTCTAGAGTCAATTTGTTTCTGTACTCTTGGTGGGCAGAGCTCGGCTGCATAACCATTTAGCTTTGTGGCTAGAGCTGATCCCTCGAGCTCTTCTTCTGCCATGTTCCCTATTAGCTGAAGCAGGAACGGATGCTGTTTCAGCTCAAACTTCTGCATATTCAAAGTTAGACAACTCATTGGGTTAACAAGCTGTTAAAACCGTGACAGAAAATGGAAGAAGCAGAGAGACTTAAAAGTTGAACCTGATGGTCAGGCTCTGCACGATAAAACGTTCCTAGCTGTTGAATTTGAGTAGTCACGATACTACTTCTTGATTTAAGCTGCTCCCTTTCTTTGCTAGTAGTAGCCAACCTCAACTCTTCTGTAGAATTAGTGAAAATACAGGATCTGTTCAAAGAGATACAACGAAGATCCAACATAAGATTAGATAAGTCAAAGACCCAAAACAGCTATTGTGGAAGATGTAATTCTTCTTACCTGTACTGATTACCAACATCAGGACCTTGTCCAAACACTTGTCTTGAATCATGACTAGACCAGAACACATCTAAGAGCTGACGATAACCCACTATCCTTGGATCATATTCAACCTGACACAACACAAAAATGCTAGAGGATCAAAAACTAAAAACAGCTGTTTCTACAATGATTCCATACAAATGTTTGGACAAGGTCCTGATGTAGGTAATCAGAAACTAAAAACAGCAGTTTCTACAATGATTCCAGACAAGTGTTTGGACAAGGTCCTGATGTCGGTAATCAGAAACTAAAAACAGCTGTTTCTACAATGATCAAATGAACAAAGAAACTTCTATCACATATACACGAAGATCACACACATTACCAAAAAAAAAAAGCTGATTAGCTACAGAATTTTTGTCTGTCCAAACGAATCTAATCACTAGAGCAAAACGAGATCGAACAAGATGACTTAAGAAGAGGCACTGCATCAAGGAGAAAGATGAGAAGCAACCTGAACAGACTCGGCGTGATCACCCAACTTCCTATACTCCGGATTCGTCTTCATCCCGCCGGCGTAACCGGCGGTTGTTCGCACGACGCCATTGATACAGCCGAACGCCGCCTCCGATCGCCAGAAGCTCCCAAGAGCGAAAACCGCAGATTTCAAGGGACGATCCGGCGAATCAACGACAGCATCAGAGATCTGACTCGATATCCTGATGCATACAGCCTTGTCGAGCAGAGAGATGCACAAGAAGAGGAAGACGAGATTCGCACAAGAAATGAAGAAGATGTTTCTCTTCACCGATAAAGCCATTTGAAGATTTCGTCTTCGCTATCTATCTCTCTCTCTATTGACACTTAGCCGCTCCGAACCAGGGAACGAATCTCTCCACATGAATGAAACCTCGTTGAGTCGTCCAAAAGTCACTCCAGTCTCTCCCCACCTCCATTAAAACTCATTAGCCACGCACATCAGAGCCTTCAGGTCCCTCTCTATCATTCAGAAGGTCTGTTATGTGATTTCATTTTCGGTTCGGTTTGGTTTTCTGGTATAATCAAATCAAACTAAAAGCCGAACCGATATAAATCTCTATAATATTAATTTGGCAATATATTTTTTTAAAATGCTTGAAAAAACTAACTTATTTACGGTCTATATCACTAAATTAATTAATAAAAAAATGTTTGACAACAAGTTTTAATAAGGTTATAAACTTTATGTGATCCAGGGGATTTTATGTGATGCTCGATGCATGAGGTGTGGAGCAGAGTAGGAATCAATTAATCATGTACTTTTTGAATGCCCTCCAGCGGTACAGACGTGGGCCCTTTCTTTGATACCCACTAACCAGATCGTGTTCCCGGGGCATTCGCTCTTTGCCAATATGGATTTTTTTTGTTTTGGAGACTTCCAAAGGATGTGACAGATACTTTTTTTCCTTGGATCCTTTGGTACCTTTGGAAGAGTAGGAATGATTTTGTATTCAGTAACAAGGATCGTAACGCCCAGGAAATATTGGAGATGGCCACAACAGAAGGACGTCTCTGGCACGAGGCGCAACTATGTGACAATGGGGCAATAAGGAGAGCTAGCGAGTCATCGACGACAGTTGATAGACTGGTAGAGGCAGAGATGACTAACGCTTGGTGGTGTTATGTGGATGGGGCCTGGAAAGATTCAGATATTTATTCAGGACAAGGATGGTATTGTAACAAAACTGGACAACAAGACCGAATGATGGGAATGCGTAATATACGCCGTAGTTTTTCACCATTACATGCGGAATTTGAAGCTTTGATTTGGGCAATGGAATGTATGCATCATTTTCAATGTACTCCACTTATTTTTGCGACTGATTGCTCTGACCTGGTTAAGATAGTGTCATCTCCAGTAGAGTGGCCAGCATTCTCAACTCATTTGGAATTCTTCCAAATCTGGAAGGAGCGGCTTGAAGATTTTCAGCTCAAGCTTATTCCCCGGACGAGAAACGGAAAAGCAGATAAGTTGGCGAGAAGTGCACGGAGTCATCCTTCTGAATTGGTCTACATCGATTCAGTGGCTCCACGATGGCTTGATTTTGATATTTAGTTTGTTTTAATTTCTTTGGTGTTGACAAAAAAAAAAAAGGTTATAAACGATTTAAAAAAATTGAGTCAACTCACTGATTGATACCCATATTCCCAAATTTTTTATAAGAATCTAAATACATATCCAAATCTCGAATGAGCAGTTCTACCACCTTCGAACAACAAAGAAGCAACACTGTTAGATGCCAAATTAAGTACGATAGACTCTTTAAATCGTATCGCAGTAGAAAGTGTTTTCCACACAAAAGTCTTCCCAGTTTCTCCAAAATCATATACGAAGAAAACACCTTCTCTATTATAAAAAAACAGCATATGTGATCTCATCCTATATTCCTTTTTGTTTAGATGTTAAGCATGTTCATCTAGGCCTGGGCAAAAAAACCGAACCCGAAAACCCGAACCGAAAAAGTAGAACCGAACCCGAACCGAAATTCGTAAAATACCCGAACGGGTCCTAAATTTCAATATCCGAAAACCCGAACCCGAACCCGACCCGAACCGGGAACCGAATTGGTACCCGAAATAACCAAAATACAATTATATACCTAAAATATTAATAATATTTAGATTTGATATAGCTTATTTATCCTAAATTATAATTATAAATCCAAATATATGAATTACTTTTAGATGAAAATAACTAAAATATCAAAAATAAATAGAATATATGAAATGTTTAGTTATATTTGTCAAATTTAATTGATTTATATTTAAATTTAACTAATTTTTATTTTCTTCTTATTCCGAACCCGAATAGAACCGAACCGAACCCGAACCCGAACCGAAATTCTAAAATACCCGAATGGGTCCTAAATCTTCAAACCCGAAAACCCGAAACCCGAATGGACCCGACCCGAACCCGAACGGGTACCCGAACGCCCAGGCATATGTTCATCCATTCCTTTTGTTTCCCTTTCTTTTTTAATGTTCTTTTTGTTTGTTGTCGGCCAAATTTCATTCATAAACCCAAAGGGTTATACAATGTTTTTTTTTAAAAAAGCCCAAGTCCAAATTTCACCCACACAACTTGATTTATCGTAAACCCAATTTAACCTACCTAATCTAATGATAAGGTTAAATAAAAACAAGACACGTTGAAGACAACAGGTGTCAACGTGAGGTGCAGTGAACGGAGCAAGCCATTGCTCCGCCAGCTATTGAACTTGAAGCGGTTTGTTTTCCACAGAAGTCGCCGACTCCAAACAGCTGAAGATTGTATGAAGCCACCATGAATGAAATCTTCAACTCTCAAACCAGCCTCCTAAGGAAGACTTCACCTTGACATAGCCGATATAGGCCACCGTAAAAGAGACGGTGGATGGGAAAGACATTACTCCCTCGCAAAGGTAGAGATGAGCTTGGCAAGAAGATAACTGTTAGGAGATCTCGGGGATTACGAGATCGCCTTGAATATATTAACTTGTAGTTTATTAGGAAAGTTAGCATTTGTGTATAAGATAGATTGCATATTTCATATATGTAAAGAACTTGGTGAACAAGTTAGAGATTTTGTATAAATAAGCATATTGGCTAAATGAATAAAGATGAGAGAAACTATTACACTACTAAGGTTTCCTCCAAATTTGTCAACATGAGGTGCAGTGAACGGAGAAAGCCATTGCTCCGCCGGCTGTTGGACTTGAAGCGGTTTGTTTTCCACAGAAGTCGCCGACTCCAAACAGCTGAAGATTGTATGAAGCCACCATGAATGAAATCTTAAACTCTCGAACCAGACTCCTAAGGAAAACTTCACCTTTGACCTAGCCGATATAAGCCACCGTAAAAGAGACGGTGGATGACAAAGATATTACTCCCTCACAAAGGTAGAGATGAGCTTGGCAAGAAGATAACAATCTTCAGAGATGGATCTTCGGATTTAAGATTGAGAACCTGCGGAAAGAAAAGAAAACAGAGATCCGGATCTAATCGGAGAAGAAACCAAATTAGGCCAGAAAAATGAAATCAATTCGACCGGAAGCAAACTATAAAACAGAGAGAAAAACATCAAAGAAAAAATTGGCAGCATCAGAATTAAATTCCGGTGTGCCGGAAATCACCCTCTCTCTCTCAAAGATATGAAGTAGAGAAGAGAGAGGTTACACAATTACAGGTTACAGCAACCAGAGTGAAACAATTTTTGTTTGTTGTTTTTTTTTTTCCGTCCTTTTCATTAAAGCCCAAAGGGCAAAGGTACATGGATCGATTTCGACATCTCGTTTACAAAGCCCATTAAATAAAATACAGATCGAAATTAGGCCCAAATGAGCAATAAACACAAGACGAGATGAAATGAAACCCTAGCCGACAAACTAATCCAAGAGCTGCCGATCTTCATCGCTGAAATCCAGACCTTGCCGGAAGATCACCGATTATAGGGCTTCGAGAATCCAAACCATGCTTGATCCCTCCTCTTCAGATACCTCGCTTAGATGAGATTTCAAAACACTCTTCACCGGAAATTAAACAAAGAAAAAGTTATACTCGATTAGGCAGTAGCGCACCAAACCAAACCGACAAACTTAATCTAACAACTCGAGAACTTGAATCTGCTAGAGCGACTTTGCCTAAACGTCTTTCTAGACACATCAAAGAAGCAAAGAATTATTACTCCCCAGATAAAAGAAACGAGCAGCGATGAAGAGAAGAGATGAGACCACATCCAGCGGAACTAAAGAAGAAACAGAGAGGAAGGGAAGATCATAAAAACCAAAAAGATGGACGAAATTGCCGGACTAGACCGGAGATTAGATCCGATAAACGGAAACTAAAAACAAAAGAACCGAAATATTTACAAGCAAAAACCAGACCGCCGGCAAAGCCGACGGCCGGAGAACACTGATGGAAAAGAAGAAGCTAGATTTTCTAGAGAGATGTCAGAGAGACTTCTAGAGAGAGATCCAGCAAGTTATGTATTGATGAGAATTTTTTGTTTGTTGTTTAAGTCTAACTAGGACCGGATCCACGCGTCGGCGCGGGATATGAATAATTTGTTTTTAATTGAATAAATTGTAATCTATTTTTGAATTGTAAATATTTTATGTAGTCTTAATATATGCTAAGAGCAGATAATATTTATTGTTGATTTTTGTTTTTATATTATCTATTTTGGATAAATATATATTTGTGTAAGTCATAATTTGAGAAGTGCTCTTAATTTTATTTTAAATTGCCTATAATAAAATATAATCTATATTAATTTCATCTTTATAGTATGATTATATAATATATCTATCGATTTTTATATATATATATATATATATATTAAATTATTTTAATATATGAATATTATAGTTTGAAAAAATTGACAGATCTATTATATATATTTGAATGTAACTTTACATTTTTAAAAAATATGCTAACCTGTTAATTTATTAGTTATTTTTAATTTCATAGAATCAAAACAGATTATTACAAAATAACTAATATTCAGTGGCATTACATGTAATATAACACATGGATAAAGGTTTTTCAAACTTTGATTTTTTTTTTTTTTACATTTTACATTGATATTAGTATCTTTTTGATGGTTTGATAAGAAAATGAGAAAAAAGTAGTTTTAAACAAAAAGAAATAGAGAAACAGCAAAAAATTAAGAATTACATCGATGTAAATTAAAGATATGTGAAAGTAAATTTGAAGTTATAAAAATTAATATTTAGATACTAATATTTATTACAATGTTAAGCAAGCTTAATATTCATATTTGTTAAGATATTGGACTTCAAAAAACTATTCTTATTTGAAAATAATATCTTCATATTTTATTAAATATACTAATCATAATGTTTTTGTAAACTGTTTTTTTTAATGTAGCCCTTAATACCAAAATAATAGACATTTAATTTCTTTTTATAATTAGTCCAAATATAAAAAATTAAAATTTTAAAAATTTATCCTCCAAATCTTATTTAAAATTTCTTCCAAAACATCTGGGCTCAGCACAATCAAAAATGTCTCTAGCCTTTCTTTTCCAAAATACATTTAATTTTACTATGAACACAGTAACAATTATGGTTTTTATATATATACAAATTACTAAAGAATAGACAGCTTTGAAATATATCTTAATTTTTTTAAAAGTTTTACTACTCCAAATGTATGTTTGCACATATATTTTCTATAAATAATTATTTTGTAAATATAAATATCAATAACTTTTATATATAATAAAACTATTAATTAGTACTCAATAAAACTCTATAAACTCCAATGCTCCTCGTGGCATGAGGATGTTATATTCTGTGGCCTGAAACAACAACAAAACAAAGAATGAAATCAAAAACGTAAACTTTATGAAGAGAAAACGTGTTTTTCTTAAAAGTTCTCTTACTTTTGTTACAGCATCACAGTAAAGGACATTAGCAGGCGCTCCAAATTCGGTTTTGTTGTTTTCGTCTTGATTAACAACTCTAAACCGTACAAATATAATATGCAGATATATAATATACCATTCTATAAAAATAATATTGGAACTAACCTCTGTAAAAATTGATTTTCGCAAATCTGATTAAACAAACAACTAATTCATCACTTGCTTCTTGGCAAGAAGTAAGAACATGCTCAGCAAATTTCCCCCATAAGCAACATGGAATACGAGCCAACGTCTCGTATATCCTCAAAAACCAAATTAAAATCTCTTATATCCCCATTTTATCTCCTATATCCCTATTTCATTAAACAGATTGGAAATTCCGAAAATACCCAGATTTGTTTTATTGGTTTAATTGGAAAAAACAGAAAATGAAAAAAAAAATCTGAAAATCTCGAGCTCGCCGTCCTCCCCTCGCACTCGTTCTCCCCGACTCACTCACTCGCCGTCGCAGTCACCTCCGCTGCCGCATTCCATCGCAGATAGTTGAAAACAGGTGCTGCATTCTTCTGTTTCCTCCAGCTGTATTTAGTAGAAATTAGGTTCTCAATTAGGTTTATGGCTTTCAAATTCAGATTCAATTGAGATTTGATGAATTTGGTACGCACATTGTTGTATTACCCATGTTTCTGGGTCAATTAGTAATCTTAATTGGTAAAAAAATGAATTTCAGTAGTTGAATGGATCGAATTGGCAGTACATTTGCAGTGGAAACCATTGATTTTGGGTATAACTAGGTAGAACTAGTAGAACTGATAAATGTAGTATAACTAGTAACACTGGTATTACTGAAAATGTGTAACGGTATAACTGTGGATAACTATGGATAACTATGGATAATTTATTGAGTTTTTTGCATTGTTTTGGCAGGATACAATGACTACGCACATGACCATATATTTTAAATGTCAATGTCGTATGTGTAGTGTAATTTTGAAGACATCAGTGGAGGAGATAACTTTATCAGTGATAGAAGCTATGATGTATAAGAAGCTTGGGTTAGATGAAAGTAAGGTTAAACTGGAGCCGGTCAGGGTCGTGGTCGTGATATCCAGTTAAAACTACATGACCTGTGCACAAAATATTACTTGACGGAGCTATGGGCATTGGCTTACTACAAGATGATTTATGTAGTGCCGGATAGGTCTGAATGGAATGTACCGGATTACATCAGAACACTGCATAAAAGGCAAGCCTATAAAGGTTTTTATTGGTTGTTATTTGGGAGAGGGAGTAGCGGTGAATGAATTTATTGCCATCTTTTGTGTTGTAAAACTTGTATGATTAGGACTCCTGCGTAAAACTAAGTATAAATGTGTCAAATATATTTGATTTGTCGCCATGTTTGAGTGCGAACGTATTTGATTTATTGCCATCTTTTGTGTTGTAAAACTTGTATGATTTGGACTACTGTGTAAAACTAAGTATAACTATGTGTAATATATTTGATTTATCCCCATCTTGAGTGCGAACATGTTACTACGTTGAACAATCCAAATTATCTGCCTAAACAATTATATCATCAGTAAAACAAAAATAACAAAGTTTTCATTAAGGTAACACTAGGAAAAGCTAATTTTGGGTGATTTTCAAATTAAATTAGTATTCCTTCTAAAAAAAAAAAATCAACGGTAAAACTAAAAAAACAAATTCGATTTTATTGTATTTACATATAATTATAACAAATATATGATTTTTGATTTTTACATTTGATTTTTGTTACACAAGCCCAACATTTCTCCAATATACTTCCTTATACTTTCATGAACACTTTGTTGGTGACAACCAACTTAGTAAGGAAAAGTTAACGAAATTATGATTTCAAACATATTTTTCCATAAAACAATCAGTCTTACATGTTAAATCACTAAACGTAACTGTAAAACTACTAAAACATATTTGAAGGTTAAGTAATACTAAATAAATTGAAAAACACCAAAAGTAGAACTGTGAAGAAGTTTCGTACTACTACTATCTTAAGTATTACTAAGAAGGATTTTTGGAGGGAAATTTTGGAGGGAATTTTCACATAATTTTTTTGGAGAAAATTTACTCTCTTCTTTTCTCTCTCGAAATCATTTTGTCATTTCTCATTCTCCATTTCTCTCTCCATTTTCCTCTCTCATTTTCTCTTATTTTCTCATTCTCTCTCTCAATTTCTTACATTTTCTCTCATTTTCTCATTTATCTCTCTCAATTCTCTCATTTCTCTCATTTCCTCATTACTCTCTTGCTGTTTCTCCCATTTCTCTCTCACTTTTTTCTTTCTTCACGATCTCTACTATCCCTTCCATCATGGATCCATATGAGGAGAAAATGAACAAGAGGGAGACGAAGAAGATGAAGCCACATGTGGATATGATTAACTAAATTAAATTCTCTTCGCAATCTTCCTTTCCTAAAACTTGTTCTCGGATGATATAAATAATTGTTTGTCAAGAGTTGTATCAGTTTATGTGTTTCTTAAGACTTATCCATTTTATGTTATTGTTTATACTTGTGTTTGGTAAGATTTATGTTGTGTTTAATTGTCTTTGTCTTTTCTATTCTAGCATTGCACAACATAGTTCAAACTAGAATAAGAAGAATTACCACAACAAGTTCAACCAGTTCTAAACCAAAATGTGAAAACATCAAAAAAAGAACAAATAAACAAGTTCCCAAAAACGGCCAAAGTTCAGAGTTTTCCATAAAGTTTCAAACTTCAACCACAAAAAAAGTTTGTCTTCACTCCCTTAAGAACTTCATATATGAAACACCTTGTCCCCAGCTTGATTTGCTTTTTGTACTCCGTTGGTAAGAAGTACATTCCAGCTGCCATGGTTCCCTCATTATCCTGCAAGAAACATTGAGTTCTACATCAGTTATACCAGTAGTACATCACAATTCCCATAGTTTTCCCCAGTACTACCCAGTTTTCCCAACTTTTTCTAGTTTTACAAAAGACTATCGCGACTAGTTTTACCAAATATTCCTAGTGTTACTCAACAAATAATTCAAATTTTTACCTAATATTCTCCAATTCTATATAGTTTTCCTTCGCACAAAACAATGGAAATGGCACCAATCAACCAATGGCTTCCTACTCACCTACGATTTCTTCCTACCGCTCGGCGAGGTCGGCGATTCCTTCGGAATCTCATTCCGTTTAGCTCCTCTTTTTGTTTCCACCATTGTTGAGACGGCGAGGTCGGCAATTTCTTCTTGTTTCCACTTAGAGAAGGAATTGAGAGGAATCGATTATGATTTAGAGATAAGAGAGTGAAGAGTCGCGTGAGTCGCGTGAGAAAGAAAGGAGAGAAAGTTGAGTTTTTCCCCCAAATTGACAAATTAGGGATTTAGAAACGATGACTCGGTTTAATCTTGGTTTATGTTTGGTAAAATTGTGATTCTTTTAATTTGTCTTGGCTTTTCTGTCTTTTGCTTTAGTTTCGTATTAAAAATAATGTTAACAAAAATAAATTTTAGAACGGGGACATGAGAGATTTGTCTGCATCATATAGGGACATACGAGGTGTTGGCTCCATGGAATACGTTAAGTTTATATATAGATAGCTAACTTATTTTTTAAGGGAGAAGGCCCACTAAGATAGCTTGCTATCTGGACTTTCAAGAGTCGTCCATGCGTTGCACTACTGCATGGGCCTGGCACAACCCGCCAAACCAATGGTTCAACTTTTTCTCTAAGCAAATTTTTTTGGTTCATGTGCTTGCTTAATAAGTCGGTTTTGGACAGAATTATTGCAGAATCAAATATTTGACAGAATTTCTCATAAGTGGTCGTGGCGTTGTAAATACGTATGAATACCGTAAGATACAAGTTATTAAGTAGCTAATTCATATCTTATCTATAACGCCCCGACCGCCCCTGCCGGTGAGTCACCCATCCCTCAGTCGGGCTCGTGGGGCCCACCCCTGTCCGACGGTAGGTGCGTTATTCCGGAGGCTCGAAAGTCATGATATACTGTCCCTGCAATCACCACATGACCGTTCCCCGTGTTTTTTCCTAACTCACACGGTACCGCAAATGACTTCCCGGTAGGTCACCCATCCTTCCACTGCTCCAGCTCAAGCACGCTTAACTCTGGAGTACTTTCCGGATGGTTAACCGAAAAGGTAAGTGCACTTTGGTGACATAGGTAGCCAATTCAATTCTTTTAATCTCTCTCACACATATTTCCATATATACCAGAAATCGGGATGTTACAATTCACCCCCAATCAGAGTGCAACGTCCTCGTTGCACACCACGACCAGTCCCAGAACGCCTCCCAGGTCAGCACTGTGATACAAACTTGCCCACGATTTTTAGCACTTGAATAAATGGTACTGTCGATTTGGATATGAACCGAGATAAGCTACTAGCAAATCCGGAACTGGTGGATCGATGGGAGCGTTGAAGGATGCGGAAGGCCTTCATTATACCCAACCCTTAGCCAACCTTGGATGTGACGCACCAAGACGCTGGACTCAGGGGCGTTGAATGGATTTGACGCACCAAACAACAAATTGCTCACGAAGAACAAAAGAGAGAACAAGTTCTCAAATAGAAATTTCTATTACAAAATGATCAAAAAGGTGTTTACAAAATGTGGAGAAGGAAGAATATATTGGAAATCAAGTCAAAGAGACTTGATTGTGGCACAGAAAACAACTGCATAAATTTTAGAAAAGTTTATGAAATAAATGTGGTCAAAGTGACCCTTCAAGTCCACGACAACCCTTGGGCTACTCGGTCCGGCCATGCGTGGGTTCGATCGTCTGGACGATGGTCACGAGGTCGGGCTCGTCCGGAAGTATCAGCACGCGGGCATGGTCGAGGAGAAATTGGCCTAAGTCCGTTTGGAACTGATGGGCAAGTGCCCGGCTGAACGGCTCGTCTGGAAAAGTCACCATCCGGTCGAGAAATGGAACCTCACGTTCGTTTTCTGAATCCGCACGAAGTAAGCCCAATGTGTCCCGACTCAAATGCTCAGAATGGGATCTTGGTCGAAGTCCTTCACGGCCCGTTCGAGATATTGTCACCGGAAGTTGAGATTCAGGCCTTAGGTCGTTTCCGGGTGTACGCGGGTCGATACGGTAGACGGTACGTTCGGTTGGCCCCGTCCTGCGGTCGTCCGGCTGGTCCTCGCGAGCAACCTCCCTTCTCGGTATGTTTGTCCTCGTCCGGCTGTCGATGCCCGTACCATCTTCCGGGCTGGCATCGAGATCCTCATCCATGATCGCATCATCCTCTCCCCGTTGAAAAGGATTTGACCTCAAATCCGTTTCTTCTGCCACAAAAGGAATTAAGTCAGATATATTAAAACTGGAACTAACATTGTACTTACCTTGAAGATCAATTTGATACTCATTGTCATTGATCTTTTTGGTCACGGCAAAGGGTCCATCCACCCGAGGCATGAGCTTGGATTTCCTTTCTGCTGGAAACCGGTCTTTCCTCAAATAGATCCACACAAGGTCACCTTCCTCAAAGGTCTGCTCACGCCGGTGCTTATTAGCCTTGTCCGTGTACTGCTTGGTCCGTTTTTCAATGTTCTCCTTGGCCTTTTCATGGATTTTCTTAACCTGTTCAGCTTTCTTTTTCCCATCCAAACTGACCCTTTCACTCAAAGGTAAAGAAATCAAATCCATGGGAGACAAAGGATTAAATCCATACACGATTTCAAAGGTGAGAACTTAGTGGCCGAATGCATAACACTATTGTAAGCGAATTCAACATGAGGCAAACAATCTTCCCAAGTTCTCAAGTTCTTTTTCACAACAGCCCTAAGCAAAGTGGACAAAGTTCTATTCACTACTTCAGTTTGTCCATCAGTTTGCGGATGACAAGTAGTTGAAAACAAAAGCTTGGTTCCTAGTTTTGCCCAAAGCGTTTTCCAAAAATGACTCAAGAACTTAGTGTCCCTATCTGAAACAATGGACTTAGGCATTCCATGCAAGCGAACTATTTCCCTAAAGAACAACTCAGCAATATGCACGGCATCATCAGTGGTGTGACAAGGTATAAAATACGACATTTTCGAAAACCTATCAACGACCACAAAGATTGAATCCTTGCCGGTCCTAGTCCTAGGCAGTCCTAGCACAAAGTCCATTGACACATCAGTCCAAGGTTGGTCAGGAATGGGCAAAGCGAGGTACTTACCTGTCGTTTGAGCTTTGGCCTTGGAACGTTTGCAAGTTTCACAACGAGTGCAAACCTTGATCACGTCCTTCTTCAGTCCCTGCCAATAGAAATGATCCTGCAAGGTTTTAAGCGTCTTCTCTATGCCAAAATGACCCATTAGGCCCCCACCGTGTGCTTCTCTAACCAACAAGTTTCTCAGAGAACAGTTAGGAATACACAAACGATTGGCAAAGAACAAGAAATCATCATTTCTAAAGTATTTCCCAAAAGCGATCCTAGAGCTAGCTAGATACGGTTCCTTAAAGTCTAGGTCTGCTTCATACAATTCCTTAATCTGCTCAAACCCTAGCACCTTAGCATCCATAACCGTGATCAAAGCATACCTCCTAGACAAAGCATCAGCTACGACATTTTCTTTTCCTTTCTTATACTTAATGACGTAAGGAAAGGTTTCGATAAACTCTACCCATCTGGCATGTCGTTTGTTGAGCTTTTGCTGTCCCTTCAGATGTTTGAGAGTCTCATGGTCTGTGTGCACCACAAACTCCTTTGGCCAAAGATAGTGCTGCCAAGTTTGCAAAGCCCTCACCAATGCGTATAGTTCCTTGTCGTAAGTGGGGTAGTTCAAGGTAGCTCCTCCCAACTTTTCACTAAAGAACGCAATTGGTCTCCCTTCCTGCATCAAAACAGCACCAATGCCAACTCCTGAGGCATCGCATTCAATCTCAAAAGTCTTAGAGAAATTTGGCAAAATAAGTAAAGGAGCGTTGGTTAACTTAGCTTTGAGTTCTTGGAATGAATCTTCTTGAGCTTGTTCCCATTTGAACCCAACGCTTTTCTTGATAATCTCAGTGAGTGGGGCAGCCAATGTGCTGAAGTCTTTCACGAACCTACGGTAGAAACCGGCTAGTCCATGGAAGCTACGAACTTCTCCAACGGTCTTGGGAGTGGGCCACTCACGGATGGCCTTGACCTTTTCCTCATCCACTCGGACGCCTTCAGCTCCTACAACAAACCCAAGAAACACGAGATTATCTGTTGCAAAGGTACATTTCTTGAAATTAGCAAAGAGTTGTTCTGTCCTAAGCACTTCAAGAACCGATTTCAAATGAGAAAGATGTTCCTGAAAACTCTTGCTATAAATCAAGATATCATCGAAATATACCACCACAAAAACGCCTATGAATGGTCTAAGAACATGATTCATCAGCCTCATGAAGGTACTAGGCGCGTTAGTAAGCCCAAATGGCATGACTAACCATTCATACAATCCTAGTTTCGTTTTAAAGGCTGTTTTCCATTCATCACCTTCTTTCATTCGAATCTGATGATATCCACTTTTCAAATCAATTTTAGAAAAGACACAAGAACCGTGGAGTTCATCAAGCATATCATCAAGGCGAGGGATAGGGTGTCGGTACTTAACTGTTATTTGGTTAATTGCTCGGCAATCAACGCACATCCGCCAACTCCCATCTTTCTTTGGAACCAAAAGGACTGGTACAGCACAAGGACTCATGCATTCGCGGATGTATCCTTTGTCCATGAGCTCCCCAATCTGTTTTTGTAACTCCTTGGTTTCCACGGGATTGGTTCGGTAAGCTGGCCGGTTTGGCAAGGACGCTCCCGGCACAAAATCGATTTGGTGTTCAATGCCGCGTATGGGAGGCAGTCCACCCGGGTTCTCTTCGGGAAACACATCCTGAAAATCCTGCAAGAGCTGTTTAAGTTCACTCGGAAGCTCCGGTGTTTGGTCAGATTGAGCCATTAGTGATTCTTTAAACAAAAGAAGGATCATGGACTGGTTGGAACAAAGAGTTTTTCGAACTTGACTAGCCTTAACAAGAAAATTGGACTTTTTACCCTTAGAATCGGTTTTGGCTTGGTCTTGTTTGCGGCTCTCTTTGAGTTGGAGCTGATCTTGGTACACTTTATGTGGAGTCAAGGCGCAAGGACGATCTTTTTCCCTTGATGCTCAAAAGAATGACGGTTAGTGAATCCATCATGCATCACACGCTTGTCATATTGCCACGGCCGTCCAAGGAGTATGTGGCTCGCGTCCATGGGCAGGACATCACACAGAATGTTGTCCTCATATCGTCCAATGGTAAGAGAAACTTCCACTTGGTCCTTGACTTGCATTTCTCCATCGTCGTTCAGCCATTCAAGCTTGTAAGGCCGTGGGTGCTTCTTGGTTTCCAAACCTAATTTCCTGACAAGAGACTCACTAGCCACGTTAGTACAGCTCCCACCATCAATGATTAAACTGCATACCTTGTCTTTGATATGGCAACGGGTGTGGAAGAGATTTTCTCGTTGGACCCGTTCATCAACCTTTGCTTGGACGTTCAAGGCCGCCTTGTCACAAGGAGTTGTCCTTTGACTGGTAGGTCCAGGTCCTCTTCTGTATCCGGTTCCTCATCAAAGATGGGTCCTGAGTCTTCCCAATCAGATGCGGACTCAATCTCTCCACTTTCTCGCATGATCATCACGCGACTGTTTGGGCACTTGTTGGCATAGTGGCCAAGTCCGTGACACTTGAAGCATTTGATCTCCCTAGCTCGGTTAGGAGTCGCTTCCTGCTTTGTTTTGTCCACAGCAACAACCGGATTAGTTTTAACATCTGTATTTGTTCGGAAAAGAGACTTACCTTTGTCTTGTGGACTCGGTTTTGAAGAAGACTGGTAAGTAGGCCTTGTGAAGCCTTTCCTCTTGACTTGTTGCTCTACCAGAATGGCTTTGTGCAACATCTCAGCAAGATCATCATAATCTTGAAGCTCCATGCGGTCTTGGATCTCACGGTTGAGTCCAGTAAGGAACCGTGCCATAGTAGCTTCGGGATCCTCGTCAACTTCTCCTCTAAGCATCAGGATTTCCATTTCTTGGTAGTAGTCTTCCACGCTTTTGGTGCCCTGAGTCAGTCTCCTTAGTTTCTGATGAAGATCTCTCAAGTAATGGGCTGGTATAAACCGCTTTCTCATAAGAGTGAGAAGTTCTTCCCAATCCTCCAAGGGTTCTTCTCCTCGTCTCCTCCTGTTTGAAACAATTTGATCCCACCAGTTTAGTGCATAACCATTAAACTCAGTGGCAGCAAGCCTTACCTTTTTACGATCTGATAATTGTTGGCAGTCAAAGACAAGCTCAACTTTTCGTTCCCATTCAAGGTAGGCATCCGGATCATTTTTCCCATGGAATGGGGGAATCTTAAGTTTCAAGCCTCCAAGATGGTTTTCTGACCGTCTAGACTCTCCAGCGAAAGGGTTATCTCTGCCCCTGTCCCGGTTTGACTGTCGCCTTTGTGACCTCCTCTGACTTTGATCGGAAGAAGATCCCCATCATCTCTGGATCCTGTCCGGTTGTGGTTTCTCCTTCTGTTTCCGGATGTTTGTTGATCTTCCTGGATCCGGTCAAGTCTCACATGAATGTCCTCTATACCTGCATTCATCATACGCTTAAGTTCACTTGTCAGTGCGTTCATCTGAAAACTAGACAATCCAGTTCCCACGCTTGCCTCTTGTCCTTCCATGTTTTTCCTGAAATGCACTTAACAAACAATCAAATAACCAACTCTCTTCCTCACAGTTTTGGTGTCTCTCAAGTGTTTCACTCAATGGTTCTAAGCAAGCAATCCGATCAAATTTAGTGCTCCACAAAACCCAACACCCCAAGAAGAAGATAGAAAGTTTTAAGACTTCTTTTCTTTTATTAGAAATCCGCTTTAACCACTTCCAGACCGGCTTTCTCTTCAGCCAACTGGATTTCTCCTCAGTCACCCCCAACTGGTTTTCTCCTCAGTTGTAAAACGATTAAACTCTTTTCTTTTTTTTTTTTAAAAGATCGTTTCAGAACAAAAGGTAAGAAGTGGCCCGGATGGAGATAAGAGAAGTGTTTCAGAATTTTAGAAGATGAAAAGATGAGAAGATGAAATACCCCTTCAAGTGTGCTCTGATACCACCTGATACAAACTTGCCCACGATTTTTAGCACTTGAATAAATGGTACTGTCGATTTGGATATGAACCGAGATAAGCTACTAGCAAATCCGGAACTGGTGGATCGATGGGAGCGTTGAAGGATGCGGAAGGCCTTCAGTATACCCAACCCTTAGCCAACCTTGGATGTGACGCACCAAGACGCTGGACTCAGGGGCGTTGAATGGATGTGACGCACCAAACAACAAATTGCTCACGAAGAACAAAAGAGAGAACAAGTTCTCAAATAGAAATTTCTATTACAAAATGATCAAAAAGGTGTTTACAAAATGTGGAGAAGGAAGAATATATAGGAAATCAAGTCAAAGAGACTTGATTGTGGCACAGAAAACAACTGCATAAATTTTAGAAAAGTTTATGAAATAAATGTGGTCAAAGTGACCCTTCAAGTCCACGGCAACCCTTGGGCTACTCGGTCCGGCCATGCGTGGGTTCGATCGTCTGGACGATGGTCACGAGGTCATGCTCGTCCGGAAGTATCAGCACGCGGGCATGGTCGAGGAGAAATTGGCCTAAGTCCGTTTGAAACTGATGGGCAAGTGCCCGGCTGAACGGCTCGTCCGGAAAAGTCACCATCCGGTCGAGAAATGGAACCTCACGTTCGTTTTCTGAATCCGCACGAAGTAAGCCCAATGTGTCCCGACTCAAATGCTCAGAATGGGATCTTGGTCGAAGTCCTTCACGGCCCGTTCGAGATATTGTCACCGGAAGTTGAGATTCAGGCCTTAGGTCGTTTCCGGGTGTACGCGGGTCGATACGGTAGACGGTACGTTCGGTTGGCCCCGTCCTGCGGTCGTCCGGCTGGTCCTCGCGAGCAACCTCCCTTCTCGGTACGTTTGTCCTCGTCCGGCTGTCGATGCCCGTACCATCTTCCGGGCTGGCATCGAGGTCCTCATCCATGATCGCATCACACTGGGACGGCTAACCAGCTCTGCTACCACTTATAACGCCCCGACCGCCCCTGCCGGTGAGTCACCCATCCCTCAGTCGGGCTCGTGGGGCCCACCCCTGTCCGACGGTGCGTTATTCCGGAGGTTCGAAAGTCATGATATAATGTTCCTGCAATCACCACATGACCGTTTCCCGTGTTTTTTCTTAACTCACATGGTACCGCAAATGACTTCCCGGTAGGTCACCCATCCTTCCACTGCTCCAGCTCAAGCACGCTTAACTCTGGAGTTCTTTCCGGATGGTTAACCGAAAAGGTAAGTGTACTTTGGTGACATAGGTAGCCAAATCAATTCTTTTAATCTCTCCCACACATATTTCCATATATACCAGAAATCGGGATGTTAGATGCTGATTAATATATTCGATGCTTATTGGCTCTTTTAATAAAAATAAAATACAAACGATTTGCCCATGAACAGTAATGAAATTTGGTATTGTGTGATTTAGTAAGTACATCTGTGATTCTCCATATTTCTTGAATTCTCTTAATTTATTTACATTGTGACTTTTTCCTGAAAATCCTGCACGTAACTTCTGAAGAAAATCTGTAAATTTTCTTGTCTTTGGACTTTTTCAAATTTCTGAATCATCCTGAGCTCTTTCGCCATTTTAATGCTAGTCAACGGATCTCTTATTTTGAGTATCTACCTAATACATTACTATTTGTAATATCTTGCATATAAAGCATAATACAATTAAAATGACAGGTTTTCTCGTATAAATTTCACAAATCTTAATCATCCATATGTAAGTTATAGTTATATTTACAATATGGCTAAAAATGTAGATGAAAAGATTTGAAGTTTTTAAATAATGTAAAATATTCTATAAGGGTTCTGATCCATGAGTTTTAAATAAATGGAAATGTGTAGCACTATATTATTTTAAGAAAAAATGCTTTATGGGAAAATATTAAAAACTGGATAACAAATAAGTGACAATAGTTTTTTTTTCAATTTACTAATTAAATAAAAAATGTGAGGCGATGACATGTAGAAAAAGAAAAAGAGAGAATAAATAGAGAAGCAAATCTCTTCAAAAATACACACAAGAAAGAAAAAAAAAATCATTCATAAAACTGACAAAAGAAATGGCAGAATTAGTGTTGGGGGTTCTGATTGGTGCACCTGGATTATGGAAGTCGATGGGCAGCGGATCATCGGCAGTAATAGAGAATACTAATGATCAGATAGATCAAACTAGTGGAATAGGCAGGGGATGGATTTTGCTAATATGCTTAGTAATTGTGGGGTATATATTCTTGAACATGAACGCTGAACAAATTCAACGTAACGTCCAAGAACAAGCTCCGGTGTTTGTTACTGCATGAATCATCTTATTTCTTATTTTCATCCTTTACCTTAAACTAAAGGTACGTGTCTTTTAGTTTCTAATTTTCTATTTGTTTTTGGTGGAATTTAGACATTTGGCATGTCGTGCTTAATCAATGTCTATATCTTCTACTTGTATACCTTAAAACTTATCGAGGAGCAGACACAGGCGCATTAGCTTTCGCATAACTAATCCAAGCAACAACGCTAATGGCTAGAATTGTTGAAATAAATGAAGCTGTGAAGTCATAAATGTTAAGCAAGAGAATAGAGTGTTAAACAAGAGAAGAGAGGATGACAGTAAATCAAGAAGAAGTAAAAGTAAGAAGTAAAAGTAAAAAGTAAAAGTAAGAAGTGAAAGTAAGAAGTGTCTTACCTTGGTCGGATGAAAGTGAAAACCATGGTGGAAGAAAGGACCACCATGCTCCCCACAACGCTCCCTTTGGCTCTCATTCTTGGCTCCATCTGCCACTTCTGATTTGTTTAATGCACACACTCCTCACCACCTCTTCTTTGTTTATTAAACCGCTCCTCTCCACTCTTTTATGATCGATCACTCTCTTTGCTATGTCTATATAAAGACATAGATCACCATTGTATCAAAACACACAGAAATAAGTGACAAGTTCTCTCTAAAATCGTTTAGCTCTCTCTTCATTACATTTGGTGTTTTCGTTCATCCTTCACAATGTAGTGAGAGAGTGTTAAGAGGTTTAGGCTATGCCCATTACGGGCTAAGCCATTGCTTGTCCGTTTCGTAATTCATTCACAAACTAAACCATTCATCTAAGTTCTTAATTATCCATCTAAGTTCTCATTTATCCTCAATGTCTTAGATTACGCTTAGGCTCTCCCTTTCTTTCCCACACCACAGCCGGATTCTCTATGTTTCCATGAAGCTATTTGTTGTGGTTGATTAAAGAAGAGTCCCTGTGTTTGTAAAGTTGTGTGTGAGCTCATTATGGTCCTCACAAACCAACAAGAATCACTCATTTCCAATCACATCGTACTTCATATCACTACTCTTTTCATCTTTTCGCTGCCTGTTTACAAAGACACATTATCATGATCATATTCAAACCATTGAGTGCATTCGTCAAAAACCGAAATGAAATCAGATTAATGAACAAAACTTTGAGATCGGGTTTTAGAGGCAAAATGCAATATTCAGATGCAATATGCCCTTCTTATGAATCGATCAACGCACATAGATATAATACTTTATTCGTGAAGTTATCAGACATCAGATGGCAACATGAAAGCTGTGTGCACATCAGTCTTTGTTGTGACCATGCAGGTTGACTTCTATTCCGGATCAATGACCGGTAAGTAACATACACAAACTCAGTGGGTGCAGTGGTTGCAAATGCCAAGATATGAGCTTATTAGAAGGAAGTGTGGTCTATGCAAGTGATTAGCAGTCAAATGTTCAGCTTGTAAGAGAAGCTCTGGTCATCATCAATCATTTACTACTGAAACAAACTAAGTCTTGTCCAAGTTACAGATGTAGCGGTAAGGATTTTATCAGATGTATATGCTCTTAGAGAAATTGTACTTAGCTTCTGATGATGCAATCAACCTCGTTCAAGAAACCAACTTCCCATAGATCGAGAGTCATCGAGACACTAACATGTGGGCAAATCTGATTTCCCTAGACTCAACTTCCTTCATTTTTCTATCTTCCTTTGACAAACTCTCTCAACGGTAGACAAAAAAAGGTCTTATCTTGGAACTATAATGTCAATTTAGACCAGGAACCTGAAGGAAACATGATAACCAGCTCAAATAAACAAATTTAATCAAGCTTTTTCTTGTAAAAACCCCCAGATTTTGCTTTTTAAACTCAATAAGAAAAAGATCCTCCTATGTGCTACATAGATCCCTGTGATTCAATTAACACCACCTCAAAGTTTCTTCTTCTTCTGGATTTGCAACGAACCCACAGAGATAAATACTTGATTCGCTCGTGAAAGCTAGTTGAATAAGAAAGATGCGTAAGAAAACTAAAGAGGCTATCTCTAAAAGGTCCCACATCGGTAGGATAAAGAGACTTGGTCATAAGCTTGGGGCTATAAAAAGGAAGCTGAGCTTTTCTCTCAAATCATACCTTTCTCGGCCTTTTGGCTAAGATCAAGTGTAGTATCTGTTCTTATCAGTTTAATATCTGATATGTGGTCCATCGGGCCACACGATATTAACTCTATTTTTTAAGGGAGAAGACCCACTGAGATAGCTTGCTATCTGGGTTTTCAAGAGTCGCCCATGCGTTGCACTACTGCACGGGCCTGGCTCAACCCGCCAAACCAGTTCAAGTTTTCTCTCTAACCAGATTCTTTTGGTCTATGTGCTTCGTTAATAAATGAGTTTTGGATACATTTGATGAAGTTTTTGCTCGGTTTTACAGAATAAAACATGGACCAGAATCTATCGATGAAGTTCTACAAAACATGGACCAGAATCTCTTTCGCATCGTGCCTACATTCTGTGCTGAACCAAGGATGCTCGTTTGTGCTCCTTCAAATGCTGCAACTGATTAACTTCTTTCACGCGCCCTCCATCGTGGTTGCATTGACGGGGAGATGAAGGTATATCGCCCCGATGTTGCTAGAGTAGGTGTTGATTCTCAAACCCGACGTGGCATCTCTCTTTGAGAATACTGTCATAGAACCGGTTTTGTGACATGGAGGTCTATGGAGCATGAACTACACTAGGTTCTGTTTTAACTAGTTTTCTTTTCAATTTTGTTTAAATCAGTTTCTGTTTGAGCAATTCTGTTTTTAGTTAGCCTGCTTTATGTCCTTTTTTAAGCTGTGTTTAAGCGATAAACCTGCAACTATTTGAAAGATATGAACCTGCAATTTTGTTTGCTTAGAAATCTGTTTGTTTGTAATAGATTATGTTCTATTTTTAACAAATCATAGTTTGCTGTACAATCTTAGTTTTGACTATGCTTGGACTTCTTATGAAATAAGACAGACACTAGAACGACATTAGTCGTGCTTTAGGATACCATTGAAGAAACAGAGAACCCACAAAAGCTGGGCAAGGACAGCAATTAAGAAACTAAACAGACTAAAAAAGTATTACAGAACAAGAACGACCCTGTTTGAGTTTCTTCAATACATGGAAAAACTGATGGCTTTAGAAAGACTCTACGTGACCTATAAGGAAACATGAGAACCAAGCTCAAATAAACAAATTAAATCTTACTTTTCTCTTGTAAAAAAACCCCAGATTTGTTTTTTAAACTCAATAAGATAAAGATCCTCTTGTGTGCCACATAGATCCCTGTGATTCAATTAACACCACCTCAAAGTTCTTCTTCTGGATTTGCAATTAACGCACATAGATATAAATACTTGATTCGTTAAAGTTATCTAGTTGAATAAGAAAGATGTGTAAGAAAATCAAAGAGGCTATTTCCAAAAGGTCCCACATCAGTTAGGTGAAGAAACTTGGTCATAAACTTGGCATTATAAAAACGAAGCCGAGTTTCACTTTCACTTTCAAATCATACCTTTCTCGCCCTTTTGGCTAAGATCAAGTGTAGTATTATGTTCTTATAGTTTACACTAACCAATACTTTTGTTTCACCAACTCAGACCTCCATGAAACTTGAACACACAGAAGCTAAAACAGAGCTATTATTATAACAAGTAAAAGAGCATGGAACGATTAACTACAAATGATGTGAGCGCAAACATATGAAAAAGGTTAAAAAATTACAAGGGATGGATGAATCTCAAATAAGCTCGAATCACCTAAAAGCACTAACTAATATTTCTACTCTCGCTAATTCATACCTCCATGACATTTTGCCAAATAGAAACTGTTAGTATAGCAAGTACAGAAGCGCTAAGCTTACCAAATCAAATCTATAAACGATATGAGCATAAACATATGAAACAAAGACAGAAAAATACAGAGTTATGGGCGAAAACAATATATGATGATGCACAACATGAGTAACAAACATCAAAGTATAGTTGAATCCCACATAACCAGTGTCATAAGTCATAACATAGCAAGAAAAGCACCAAGAATAGCAACATGAATAACATCATCTACAATTTCATCCAAGTCTGGCTGACACTCAAATAACCAAGACCATACCATAACAAGAATATCATCAGGTAAGAATCGAACTAAAAAACCAACTTGAAACATAATTAAGAACATATGCCAAAAGATTTACAAAACTAAGAGATATCCTGGAGAAAACATCTATCATAAGAAGCAATGTATTAAGGAAAGCGTTAAACATACAAACAAAATTATTATTATTATTATAGAAGTAAAGAAGCGTTAAATTTAGCAATCAATCAAATCTACGAATGATATTTGCAGAACTATATAAAACAGAGACAGAAGACACATAAATAAAGAAACAGAGGCGAGAAAAGAGAGAAACAAAGTGTATCGGAAGCAAGTAGAATGACTGAAAAAACATTTGGCCTAGTAGTGACCGTGACGAATGAGAATAAATAGACTCAAGTTACACTCATAATAGCTTACATTTTGTCAAAGCCTCTGAATTCAAAGATCTAACATATATTTGGATAATATTCTGACCCGAACAGATACAACAATTTAACATATTTGAATAATTCAACCACTTAGCATGCATGGTTAAAATATTTAAAGGCTTGTAATCTACTCCACAGGCTGTTTTCTGATCCAAATAGAAAACACAAAATTAAAGGAATAGAACATCGTCCCTAGGGTCCAGGGAGGGTGTGATCGTGTGTAATCATGAACTCTCAGCTCTCACCATGTGCATGCATGTTGTTAGGTTTCACATCCTGTCTTCTCTCCTCCTAGGACTAGGAGCACATGTAATGATCTCAGTCACTCACAGAATCATCTCAGCCGCTTCTGTCGCAGAAAGCAGAGCCGCTTGCTTCACTAAGATAAAGATCCTCCTCTGAGCCACATAGATCCCTGAGATTCAATTAACACCACTTCAAAGTTTCTTCTTCTTCTGGATTTACAACGAACGCACAGAGATAAATACTTGATTCGTTGAAGTTACCTAGTTGGATAAGAAAGATGCGTAAGAAAACTAAAGACGTTATTTCTAAAAGCTCCCACATCGGTAAGGTAAAGAGACTTGGTCATAAGCTTGGGGATATAAAAAGGAAGCGAGTCTACTGTACAAATCATACCTTTCTCGGCCTTTTGGCTAAGATCAAGTGTAGTATCTGTTCTTATCAGTTTAATATCTGATATGTGGTCTATCGGGCCACACGATATTAACTCTATTTTTTAAGGGAGAAAGCCTGTCAAAGATAGCTTGCTATCTGGGTTTTCAAGAGTCGCCCATGCGTTGCACTACTGCACGGGCCTGGCTCAACCCGCCAAACCAATAGTACAATATTTTTCTTTAATCGAGTGTTGTGTTCTATGTGCTCGGTTAATAAATGAGTTTCGTTGGTGGTAACCAAGTTCTCTAGATCTTTATTTACATGATCAGTCTCTTCTTGAAAAATCCGCGCCAACATCTGAAGTAAATCCTGCAAATTCGCTGATCTCTTTTCTGATTTCTCAATCATCCTGAGCTCTTTAATGCTAGTCTACGGGTCTCCTAAGTTGCATTCTATGGATCTCAGCGCTAATTTTGAAAAAGAAAGAAAACATTTGGCTGGCGAAGCAAGCAGCTACATTGCTCACATCTCTACTTATATCTGAATTTATTTATTCAACTTCGTGAGTGTGTCTCAGAAACATGATGGTGAAGCGTGAAAGGAGCATGAATTTTTATTAGAACAAGAATGTGTTGATAGTTACCTCCTCCTTGTGGATGCTCCACTGGATTGATCATAGTCACACGACGAACCTTAAGCCATGAGTTTCTCTTCAGACTGTACTTGTGGTACGCGTTACCTGCCTAATTAAGCATCGGCTTCTCGGTTCTTCCACCACAAGAAACTTGGCAAAACCATGGCCTTGTATCCACGCGGAACAAACTTATTCGATCCAGATGACAACATGAACTCTCTAAAGCTCTGCGGACATCAGTCTTAATTTGTTGTGACCATGCAGGTTTACTTGTATTCAGGATCAATGACTGGTAAGTAACATAGACCAACTCAGTGGGTGCAAATGCTAAGATATGAGCTTATTAGAAGGAAGTGTGGTCTATCTAAGTGATTAGCAGTCAAATGTTCAGCTGTATGAGAAGCTCTGATCATCATCAATCATTTAATTTACTACTGAAACAAACTAAGTCTTGTCGTATTTACATGTAGCTGTAAGGATGTATATGCTTTTAAAGAAATTGTATTTAGCTTCTGATGATGCATTGTCAACCTCTTTAAAGAACAACAACTACCCATAGAGATACTAATACGTGGCCACGTGGGCAATTCTTGTTTCTGTAGACACAATGCAACTTCTTGATTTTTGTCTATCTTTCTTTGACGAACTCTTGCAACAGTAGACAAAAAGGTCTTATCTTGGAACTGTAATGTCAATTTAGACCAGGAACCTGAAGGAAACATGAGTACCAGCTCGAAAAAAACAAGATCTTATTTTTTTCCCAGATTTTGCTTTTTAAACTCAATAAGAAAAAGATCCTCCTATGTGCTACATAGATCCCTGTGATTCAATTAACACCACCTCAAAGTTTCTTCTTCTTCTGGATTTGCAACGAACCCACAGAGTTAAATACTTGATTCGCTCGTGAAAGCTAGTTGAAGAAGAAAGATGCGTAAGAAAACAAAAGAGGCTATTTCTAAATAGTCCCACATCGGCAAGCTAAAGAAACTTGGTCATAAGCTTGGCATTATAAAAAGGAAGCCGAGTCTATCTAACAATTCATACCTTTCTCGGCCTTTTGGCTAAGATCAAGTGTAGTATCTGTTCTTATCAGTTTAATATCTGATATGTGGGCCATCGGCTCACACGATATTAACTCTATTTTTTAAGGGAGATTGTCCGTTAAGATAGCTTGCTATCTGGACTTTCGAGAGTCACCCATGCGTTGCACTACTGCACGGGCCTGGCTCAACCCGCCAAACCAAAAGTTCAATTTTTTCTTTAACCAGTTTCTTTTGGTCATGTGCTTGGTTAATAAATGAGTTTTGGATGCATTTGATGAAGTTTTGGCTCGGCGTTACAGAATAAAACATGTATTCTATCGATGAAGTTCTACAAAACATGGACCAGAATCTGTTTCGCATCGTGCCACTCTGTGCTGAATGCTGAACCCGACATGACATCTCTCTTTGAGAATACTGTCATAAAACTCATAGTACCGTGCTTACCATTTTAATAAACTAGACAGATTTTGTTATGATTTTTCTTTAGAATAGATTGTGATTCTTGAGCTTTCTTATGAAGATCGTTCATGTGCTGAAAAGAAACTTCATAAAGGCAAACATATGGAGGAAATTCATGAAAAAACTAGGATTTGTAATATTGAGTCAATGAGCTCAGTCACATTCTGATCTTAGCATTGATCAAAAAGAATATTTATTTGTTTTACATGACACATTTACACTTGTGTTAGCACAAAATTCAATGGTTAAGAACATGCAAAAAATATTCCAACTAGTTGTTTAAATTCCTCAGTTAAAGTGCAGAGTCAGAAGAAGCAGAGAAAGTACCCCAAGTCTTGCAAATTTTAAGTTTGGCAACAAGTTAAAGGAGAATAGTGTGGATACAAGAGATCAAGAAATCAATGGATCCAAATGACAACAACTTTGGAAACAAACACAAACTCTCTGGACACATGCGATATAAACCAAAACTTTCCATGGCTCAACAAAAACACAATGATGCTCCTACTGCTTAAGCTTGTGGACATGAAGTTCATGCTACGATCTCACATGAAATCGAAGGTTTTGTTGCAAAGAGTCGAATAAGGTTTTTCATCCTTTTGAGAGGGTTTTAAGTTTCAGTTTGGTCTAGCTGAAGAACTGTGTTACACGATAAGCCTGAAACTATATTTTCTTGGTAGAAACGAACCTTCTTGAGAGGACAACTAGATTCAAACATAAACCTAAATTAAAGAGAAACGTGGAAGAAGAAAAGAGAAACGGAGAAGAAGATGAGATCGAGAAGCAAACAAAGAAACAGAGAAGAGAAAAGAGAGAAACAAAGTATATCGGAAGCAAGTAGAATGACTGACAAAGCATTTGGCCTAGTAGTGGCCGTGACGAATGAGATACAACAATTTGGATAATATTCTGACCCGAACAGATACAACAATTTAACATATTTGAATAATTCAACCATTTAGCATGGATGGTTAAAATATTTAAAAGCTTGTAATCTACTCCAAAGGCTGTTTTCTGATCCAAATAGAAACACACAAATCTAAGGAACAGAACATGGTCACTAGAGAGGGTGTGATCGTGTAATCATGAACTCTCAGCTCCCACCATGGGCATGTTGTTAGGTTTCACATCCTGTCTTCTCTCCTCCTAGGAGCACATGTAATGATCTCATCCTCATCACTCGCAGAATCATCTCAGCCACTTCTGTCGCAGAAAGCAGAACCGCTTGCTTCACTAAGATAAAGATCCTCCTCTGAGCCACATAGATCCCTGAGATTCAATTAACACCACTTCAAAGCTTCTTCTTCTTCTGGATTTGCAACGAACGCACAGAGATAAATACTTGATTCGTTAAAGTTACCTAGTTGAATAAGAAAGATGCGTAAGAAAACCAAAGAGGCTATCTCTTAAAGGTCCCACATCGGTAGGCTAAAGAGACTTGGTCATAAGCTTGGGGCTATAAAAACGAAGCCAAGTTTCTCTTCCAAATCATACCTTTCTCGGCCTTTTGGCTAAGATCAAGTGTAGTATCTGTTCTTATCAGTTTAATATCTGATATGTGGTCCATCGGGCCACACGATATTAACTCGAGAAAGTCTGTCAAGATAGCTTGCTATCTGGGCTTTCGAGAGTCACCCATGCGTTGCACTACTGCACGGGTCTGCTCAACCCACCAAACTCAATAGTTCAACATTTTTCCTAACCAAGACTTTTTGGTCTCTGTGCTCGGTTAATAGATAAGTTCCCTTGGTAACCAAGTTCTCTAAGTAGATCTATTTACATTATCAGTCTCTTCGTGAAAAATCCGCACGAACTTCTGAAGCAAATCAAGCAAATTTTTTTTTTTTGTATGAATTTTAAATTATTCAACCAAAAAAAAACCGTTTTTACAGAATACTGCAACATTTTTGTTTATAACATTTAGAACAGAAATTTAAATATGAAGATGATTATGAGTCTTCTCTACTTGCTATCCACCTCCATTGCATCCGGGTGTCGTTCTCTTCCCCCAAGTCTTAGAGATAGGATACGGTTTCGTACATGCCTGTCAATGTTCTTTGCAAGGGTTGCCGTTGGTTTTGGATCTGCACCATGTAGCCTTCCATTTCGTTCCTCCCATAGGTAGAAAGCCGCTGTTTGTAATACATATTTGAGGAGGAACAAACTAGTATTGTCAAGAGTAGAGGCATTAGTTAGGACCAGTAACCGTGTCCATTCCGTTGAGAAGACATTTCCAAGCAGTCTTCGTGTAAGAATTTCCCAAACGACAGTAGAATAAGGACAGGTAAAGAAGATGTGATCCCTTGTCTCCCTTGGGTCATTACAGAGGTGACATCCTCCATTTGCATTCGCGTTCCAGAGCCTGATACGATCTCCCGTTGCAAGTCTATTCCGCTGTACAAGCCAAGTGTGAAAGGAGAATTTTGGTGTTGCGTTTGCAAACCATATACCTTTGTACCAGATTACATTTTGTTGAGTAGTGGTAATAGCTTTGAGTGTTTTCTTGGAGCTGAAAGTCCGTATGAAGTTGTCCCCATCTCGTCTCCAGAGCTTGACATCATTTGCATCCGAAAAACCTTTTTCTCGAATTCGGTTGATCTCTGCCTCCACCATATTCAAGTTAGCCTGTCGATGTCTAGAACATCTGTGCCGGATTGCTTCAGAAACCGTTGCCGTTATAGGAATGCCCAAATCTGCGGTTCCCCGACGATCCGTAATGTCCAGAATTCTTCCCATGGGAGACCAATTATCAAACCAGAAGGAAGTATCTCTACCACTCTCCAATTCCACCTTTGTAAATGGGAACGCCAAATCTCTGTATTTGAGGATCTTCTTCCACATCCAAGATCCCAAAGTACCTGATTCTTTAACAGACCAAAAAGAATGCTGCTTAATCAAAAAACGTTGTATCCACTTCACCCACAATGAATTTTTTGAACTGAATATGTGCCAGATGAGTTTTAAACAAGAGACTTTGTTTGCCTCCAAAATAGATTTCAAACCCAGCCCCCCTTCCGCTTTGGGTTTACAAACTTCACTCCATGCCACCTTTGCTTTGTGCGGGTTTAGCTCTGGTCCAGACCAAAGAAAAGCCGCACACAGTCGATCGATCTCTTGAATACACGCTTTCGGTAGTCTAAATGCTGATAGCCAGAAGTTTGTTAGGCTATGTATGACAGAGCCAATAAGCTGGAGACGTCCTGCAAAGGAGAGGTGCCTTACTGTCCAGGATCTGATTTTAACCTTGATCTTGTCAATGAGTGGAGAATAATCTGATGTCCTCATTTGTTTTGACATAAGAGGCAGTCCGAGATAGCGTACCGGTAAGGAGCTTGAATCAAACGGAAAAGCTGATAGAATAGAAATTCTTTCTGTATCAGGGACACCTGCCATATATAGTTTTGACTTTTCCAAGCTTATGTTTAGGCCCGAGACAGCTCCAAAGTCCCTGAAAACCTTTAGAATTCCTTGTATCGATTGTTTTTTACCATCAGAGAAAACCAACATGTCATCTGCGAAACATAAATGCGTAAGGTTGATAGCACTGCAGTATGGATGGTAACCAAAAATCTGATCGGCAGCTGCTTTCTGTAACATCTGCGACAAGACTTGCATACATATCACGAAAAGATATGGTGATAAAGAGCATCCCTGTCTTAACCCTCTCTTACTGTTGAAATATCCTGCAAGTTCCCCATTAACTTGTACAGAGAAAGAAGCCATAGTAATACACCTCTCGATCCAAAGAATGAATTTTTCAGGTAATCCTATTGCAGATAGCGTGGAGAGAAGAAAGGGCCATTGCACTGAGTCAAAAGCCTTGGCAATATCAATCTTTACAGCACATCGAGAAGAGACAGTGTCCTTGTGATAACTTTTCACTAATTCAGAGGCAAGTAACACATTTTCCATCAGAAGTCTGTCTTTCACAAAAGCAGACTGACTTGGAGAGATAAACTTTGGAAGAATTCTCTTTAGGCGTTTTGCAAGTATCTTGGAGATTACCTTATAAAGGATGTTACAGCAGGAAATAGGGCGGTAGTCTTTCATTTGAGATGCTTCTTCTTTCTTGGGGATGAGTGCCAATATTGTTGAATTGATTCCTTTCGGTAGAAATCCTTTGTCAAAAAAAGATTGAATGGCGATAGTAAAATCCTTGCCAATCACAGACCAATCAGCTTTATAAAACTCAGCAGTGTAGCCATCCGGTCCAGGTGATTTGTTATTTTCCATAGAGAACAAGACATTCTGAATCTCCTCTATAGAAACCTCTTGCATGAGCATAGATACATCCATCTCATCACATTCAAATCCCAACAAATGTTTTAAATCTTCCGCAGACATACCTTGATAGTTAATAGGTTGATGAGACAGAAATGTGCGAAAGTGTTCCACGGCCTCAGACTTGATTTCCTCTTGTCCTTCAACAACCGTTCCATCTTCTCTTTTTATTTCTCTGATTGAGTTTCTGGAAGCTCTAATAGTTACAGCATTATGAAATTGCTTGTTATTCCCGTCTCCTGTGTTTAGCCAATGAAGTTTCGCTTTCTGACTTAAAATTTTTTCCTCAATCTGTGACAACAGGGACCAACGATCGAAAGCAATCCCCTCCTCCTGCATTGAGGTCGGCGTAGGAGACAGCAGTGTTTTTGTTTGCAGATCACAGAGCAGCTCATAAGCCTGTTTTGTCTTCTTTGATATGTTCCCGATTTTTTCCTTGCTTAGATTTTTGAGTGATTGTTTCAGTCCCTTTAACTTCTTTGACAATCTGAATAGAGCTGATGTCGAATTGAAGAGTACCTCTGTGTTGTCCCAGTATGACTTCACCATTGGGAGAAATTCAGGTAGATCTACCACCGCATTTGTGAATTTGAAAGGTCGTCTTGGTTTCATTGGTTCCGGTAGAACATTGATGCAGCAACGTAGGTGATCAGAGCAACCACCTGACTCAAAAACGCAATATGCTTGAGGAAAAGAGTTCAACCAACTCGAGTTCATTAGTGCGCGATCCAGTTTCTTGCATATTACCCCTTCCTCTTGTTTGTTACTCCAAGTAAAAAGAGGTCCATGAGAACTCATATCCATGATTGAGCATTGTTGTATCAGATTTTGGAAGTCACGCATACCAGGAGTACTCTGGAAGCCTGGATCTGAATGTTCTTCCAGCTCTAAAATTTCGTTAAAATCGCCACAAATGATCCATGGCTTGTTCTTGAAAATCGGAGACTGATGATGATCCTTTAAATCCTCCCATAGTTCCCTCCTTTCCTCAGGATAATTGGATGCATAAATAAAAGAACACCAGAACTCCTCTTCCATACCCTCCAGAAAAACCGAGCAGGTTATCATTTGCCCGCTTTTGAAAGTTGGAGTAACTCTCGTTGTAGGACTCCAAGTTACCCATATCCGACCCAATCGATGATGTTCATAATTTGAAAGAAAAGACCAGTTACGAAAAGTAGAATTTGCAATACGCATAGATGCCTTTTCCTGAACTCGTGTTTCCAGAATGCACCCGAAGTGCATAGAACTATTTCGGATCCAGTCTCTAACCACCTTTTGTTTACGAGGTTGATTGAAACCCCTGATGTTCCAGAAAAAACCAGACATCAGAGTTTTCTAATGTATGCTTTTTTATTCAGACCACTTGGACCACCTGCCTTGTGCTTCTGAACATTTGCGTTTACGATCTTATGGTTATCCTTTGATACTCGCGGGAGAGAATGACGGATGTTTACTTCTTCTTTTGACTTAGGGCCAGCTCCATCGGCAACTGTAGCTGCTTCTCTCTCAACTGTAGCTGCTTCTCTCTCATCGGGAACTGTAACTGTAGCTGCTTCTTCTGTTGATTCAGCGTCATCCAACTTTGTATCATTTGCGTCAATGTGGACTGGTTCTGACCTCACCGTGCCATCATTTCTGTCCTCTGTTTCGCATATTTCACCATCCTCCTCATCTTCTGTAGTTAGAACAGAAAATCGTGATTTGGATAGAAGTGATACCTGGCCAAATTCCAAATGTGTTATCTTTTCCGGGGATCTAGCTGCTTTTGCCGGAATTGTCCAACCAATTTCTGTTGAAACATCTTTTATTGTTTCAGCTCCCTTCTCTTGGACTTGCATTGGAATTTGCTCCGACACATCCTCATCATTTGGATTTACCGTTTCCATCGTTTGTACCTCTTCCACTTGTATTTGATTTTCTATCGCTTGATTGTTTTCATCAGGCTCTGCTGTAACCACTTTTGTCGGTGCATTTTGTTTCTCCTTGGAGCAATTGTTTGCTAAGTGTCCCCATTTAGAGCAAACAGAGCATTTGATGGGTAACCAAGGATATTCATACCTTACCAGCGTCTCCTTTCCTTGGAATGTGAAGTTCATTGAAGTTGGAAGTTCCTTTGATAAATCTGCTTTAACGAACATCCTTGCGACCTCAAGGTCATTACATTTCTCTGTCTCCGGATGTAACTTTACAGGTAATCCCGTTGGACTGGCCACAAAGCTTAGTCCTTTCCACGAGAACATGTTTAAGGGGACATTTCTCATGTGCACCCACAACGGCACTGATTTCACTTCAGGTTGTAGCTCTTCCTCCAATGGAGACCAGTTTGACATAATCACCGGAACAGCCGCCAGATTCCACATTCCTCTTTTTGTAATTCTATTACGCATCGTCGGGTTGGTGATACGAAACCTCATCGTCGTTGCGTTGATCACTGTAACATCAATCATTTGATTTTTGTCTCCCATGGCCCAGATCTTGTTAACAATGGCGTGAATCTTCGCTATGTGGGGGGCTTTAGCCAAGAAACGCCCGATTAGGAAATCTTCCCATAGAGGAGAAGGGTCGTTGAAAATCTCATCAGGGATCTCCACCGTACCTACTCCATCTTTCATTGAAATTGCCAAGTCGAATTGTTGTAGAACTTTGTGGTTCTGAACCATTTTCGCCCATGAACGACTCGTATTGATTGCTGTAGGTGAGCCTACCTCTTTTCCTGCCGATTTCGAGCTCGGAGATTCCTCTTCCGGCGGCATCGCGACTCCGAACAAGGTGAGACGCACTTGGCAACTCCGATCTTAATCGCCTTTATTATCGCACTTTTTGTGTTTACTTTTCTCTCTTACTTTTCATTCAACTTTTTTAATATTGGATTCTTTTTTTCCAAATCCAGCAAATTTGCTGATCTCTTTTCTGATTTTCTCAATCATCCTGAGCTCTTTTGCCACTTTAATGCTAGTCTACGGGTCTCCTAAGTTGCATTCTATGGATCTCAGCGATAATTTTGAAAAAGAAAGAAAACATTTGGCCGGCTGTCACGTGTTGGTCCAATTCCTCACGTGGGCTTCATTGGGCCAAGACTGGAATGAAGATTGGAGTTGGGCTTCGAGCGAGTAAGGCCCAAATGCTGAAGAAGCTGGTCAACGGATCCAGCTATAAAGTCTTCGTCGTCTTCAACGATCGACCTGCAACAACCATAACAGAAAAAAAAAGATTAGATCAAGCGCGAGAGAGAAAGAGAGTAGACTAGAGAGATTACCTTGTATCAGGATCTTTGTGTTCTTCTGGGTTTCTCTGGGTTTGATAGATTCGAAGTTGAGCTGTTCGTTGTTGTAACCGCCGGTTCGCCGGAAAACTCTGTATCTCCGTTTTCTCTTAGTGGATCTTTGGAGGGACAGTCCTCCACGAGACGTAGCCACCGTCGGTGGTGAACTCGTTAAATCGCCGGTGTTAATCGTTCGTTAGTTCCTGCAATCATCAAAGAGATTGAGTGATTAGTTCGATCGGTTCAAGCAAATTCGTTTACAAGTGGTATCAGAGCTCCAGGCTTAGGGCGCGATTCACAAAGGAGAAGAAAGATCAACAAGGGAACTTAGCTGTTCTTCTCGCATCGTTGAAGACTTGTCTTTACATCTTCAGGAATCATGTCGACGGTCAAGCTGGAGCCGACGCAAGGAAGATTCAAGATGGACAAGTTCGACGGCAAGGGTGACTTTGGCATGTGGAAGTACAAACTTCTCGGCCAACTGGAGATTCAGGGACTTGCGGATGTTCTTGATGAGGGCTCAACGCTGTATGAAGATTCTTCAAAGTTAGAAGAAGGACAAGAGCCAAAACTTGATCCAACAAAAGTCGCAAAAGATACAAGGGTCAAGAACTTACTTGGTACGTGCCTATCTGATCTGATCATCAGGAAGATCTATCACGAGAATACAGCATATGGGATGTGGAAAGCACTTGAACAAGACTATCAAACGAAGTCTCTTCCAAACCGTATCTATCTCAAACAACAGTTTGCTAGCTACAGAATGGAAGAGAGCAAAAGCATCGAAGAAAATATGGATTGCTTCTTGAAGTTGGTTCAAGATCTTGCGAGCTTAAACATCACCATAAGCGATGAGGATCAAGCAATACAGATTCTCACTGGACTACCTCCCCTATATGAACCATTGGTTCACACACTCAAGTATGGTGCAGGAAAGGAGACACTAACTGTTCGTGATGTTACAACCTCTGCGTATGCAAAGGAGGCAGAACTCAGACAGAAGGGATTACTCAACAAGTCTCGCAAGCAAGACGAAGGTCTATACGTTGAGGATAGGGGAAGGTCCAAGGATAGGTCAGACAAAGGCAAAGGAAAGAAGGACAGATCAAGATCCAAGTCAAAGGATAGATCAAACTCAAAGGCCAAGTACAATAGGAAGGGACAAAGCGAGTGCTTCATATGTGGCAAAGAAGGCCATTGGAAAAAAGACTGTTATCAAAGAAACGGCAACAACAAGCACACGGACTCAGCAAACATAGCAGCCGAGCCTATGGTGTTGACCGCGAGTGCACAAGACCCACAGGGAGTTTGGATTCTAGACTCTGGATGCTCTTTTCATATTACACCTGATAAGAGTGTTTTGTTTGATTTCAGGGAGCTAAATGAAGGAGGGAAGGTCCTAGTGGCAAACAATGCACTCACTGAAGTAAAAGGAATAGGCAAACTCAGGATTCAAAATCCAGATGGGACCGCGGTTATTCTTACGGACGTGAGGTACATTCCTTCTATTAGCAGAAATCTAATATCCTATGGCATGCTTGAGAAAGCAGGTTGCAACTACGTGGGTGGAGACTACAAGGTCACGTTCTACAAGGAAGGCAAGAAAGTCATCGAGGGCAAATACCAAGATGGTCTCTATCACCTTCAAGGAACAGTTGTTAAAGGGCAGGCTAATGTTGTTAAGTCGGGGTTGAACATGACAGAGGTTTGGCACACAAGGCTCGGTCACATGAGTGTGGGCAACATGACAGAGCTTGTGAAGCAGGGGTACTTGTCATTGAAGAACAGTGACAAGCTAGGCTTCTGCGAGAGCTGCGTGTTAGGAAAGTCACACAAGCAAAGCTTTCCCTCGGCGAAACACACTACAAAAGGCATCCTAGACTATGTTCACTCAGATCTATGGGGTTCTCCAGCTAATCCGGAAAGCTTGAGTGGATGCAAGTACTTCGTAAGCTTCATTGATGACTTTTCAAAGAAAGTCTGGGTTTATTTCCTAAGGACTAAAGATGAGGCATTCGACAAGTTCAAGGAATGGAAACAAGTCGTGGAAAATCAAACCGGGAAGAAGCTTAAGTGTCTAAGGACTGACAATGGACTAGAGTTCTGCAATGCTAAGTTTGATGAGCTATGCAAGGATTCAGGAGTTAAGAGACACCGAACTTGCACCTACACCCCCCAACAGAATGGCGTATCCGAGAGGATGAACCGCACAATCATGGATAAAGTGAGGAGTATGTTGGCAGAGACGGGCTTAGGGAAGGAGTTTTGGGCAGAGGCTACTTCCACGGCAGTCTACCTAATCAACAGGACACCAAACTCTACGATTGAGTTCAAGCTACCAGAAGAAGTCTGGACAGGAGCTAAGCCGGATCTAAGTCATCTAAGAAGGTTTGGATGTTCTGCCTATGTTCACACGGTTCAAGACAAGACTAGTCCTAGAGCAGTGAAAGGGATTTTCATGGGCTACCCGTTTGGAGTTAAAGGCTATCGCGTGTGGCTACCTGAAGAAGGGAAATGCACTACGAGTAGGAACGTAGTGTTCCAGGAGGAAGAAGTATTCAAAGATACACTAACTACCTCGGTTGAGTCAGGTGACGCTCTAGAGAAAGCAAACGAGAAGCTAACTAAGAAGGCAGGAAGGTGACATTCAGGGAAAGTCTAATCCAAGGACCTACACCTAGTGTTTACGAACAAGGGGAGTCATCAGGTCGAGGTGGAGAGAGTTCAGACACGGAAGACTCGACTGACTCAGAGTATGGTCAAACCGAGGACTCAGATGATGAGTCATCAGAGTCTACCACAAATAATCAGTCTCTGGATGGGTACATGCTGGCTAGGGATCGTGAAAGGAGACAAAATGTTAGGCCTCCTTCCAGATACGAAGACGCAAACTATGTGGCTTATGCGCTATCAGTTGCAGATGACCTAGAGGTGGAGGAACCTAAGTCTTATGCTGAAGCTTTAAGATGTTCTAAGAGGAAGTTTTGGACTAATGCAGCAAACGAGGAAATGTCCTCCCTAAAGAAGAATGGCACTTGGACTCTAGTTGACAGACCTACTGATCAAAAGACAGTTGGATGTAAGTGGATATTCAAGCTAAAGCCAGGCATTCCAGGGGTTGAGGACCAACGCTACAAGGCGAGACTAGTAGCTAAAGGGTTTTCACAGCAAGAGGGAATTGACTACAATGAGGTGTTTTCACCAGTGGTCAAACACGTGTCTATTCGGCTAATGTTCTCTATCGTGGTCAACCGTGACTATGAACTAGAACAGATGGATGTCAAAACAGCGTTTCTACATGGTACTCTAGATGAGAGAATTCTCATGGAACAGCCTGAGGGTTTCATCAAGAAAGGGGACGAGAACAAGGTTTGCCTACTAAAGAAGTCTCTTTACGGGTTGAAACAGTCTCCTAGACAGTGGAACCTAAGGTTTGACGAGTTTATGAAAAGGGAGAAATTTATCAGAAGTGACTTTGATACATGCGTGTATTTAAGGGATGTTCAAACTGATAAAGAAATCTACCTCCTATTGTATGTAGACGATATGTTAATTGCATCAGGTAACATGAAGGTTATCAGGTCATTAAAGGACAGCCTAAGCAAGGAGTTCGAGATGAAGGACTTAGGCCAAGCATCAAGAATCCTTGGAATGGACATTACTCGTGATCGCAAAAGGGGTACACTCGCTCTATCTCAGTCTAAATACCTAGAAAAGGTTTTGAAAACTTTTGGTATGTTTGAGGCTAACCCTGTAGTGACTCCTACGGCGTCTCATTTTAAACTTAAGAGTTTAACTGAGAAGGAAGCTAAAGACGAGTTCGAACACATGAAGAACGTACCCTATGCTAGTGCAGTTGGTAGTCTCATGTATGCTATGGTGGGTTCGAGACCTGACCTAGGCTATGCAGTGGGACTAATCAGCCGGTTTATGTCCAGTCCTAGTAGAGAGCACTGGGAAGCTGTTAAATGGGTTTTAAGATACGTTGCCGGATCTTATAATTTGAATCTGACCTTTAGGAAAAGCTCAGATTTCATTGTTGAAGGTTTTTCAGACTCTGACTATGCTACTGACCTGGATAAACGTAGATCTGTTTCAGGTATTGTTTTTCAGGTTGGAGGTAACACGGTTTCATGGAAATCATGCTTGCAGTCAGTGGTTGCTCTTTCGACTACCGAAGCCGAGTACATGGCTCTGACTTTGGCAGCGAAAGAGGCTTTGTGGTTAAAAAGGTTTTGCACCGAGTTAGGTTACCCACAAGGTAAAGTCAAGATCAATTGTGACTCACAAAGTGCAATTGCTCTAGCTAAGAATGCAGTACATCATGAGCGAACCAAGCATATGGATACTAAGTATCATTTCATACGAGATGTGGTAGCTCAAGGTGATGTAATCCTATCTAAGATTCACACTTCTAAGAATGCAGCAGATTTCTTAACCAAAACGGTACCTGGTTCTAAGTTTGAACTGTGCCGTGAGGTTTTGAATGTCATCTGATTGGACCGTCGCGACCTCAGGTAACGCTCCTCATACCTCGCATCAAACATTCAAACATTAGTATCGAGTCTAAGTGTTAAATCCTAAGATGCGAATATAAGAGGATGAAGAAAACATTAGGTTTGAGAGGTTGTTACCTGAGTGTCGAGGTCACTTGGGAGCTGAACGGTGTTGAGAGCTCTCAAGGTGATGCGTGGGTCGTAGAAAGTCGAATCTGTGCTTGTCTGTGTTAGATTCTCTGCAGGATTCCAGGTGGAGCAGATTCGCAGTTCCTTGCTCCAGAAACGGACAGAAAGGAAGACGAGGAGTCAAGATGAAAACAGAGAAGAAGATCTCAAAGACATGCAAAAGGGTTAGAGTTCAAGATCTTACCTTTCGCATGCAGGAGATGAAGACTTGTTCGAGGTGGAGCTCACCGGAGCTCAGTACCAGAAACAGGAACAGACAAGAAGAGAAATCGGAAAGGTTAGTTTCGATTCTAAAGATGAGCTTTTGATTTCTAACAAGCTGTGTCTTTTGAAAGAGAGAACAGGTTAGAAGCAGAAGGGCTTACCAGAGAGGCTCGTGCGTGATGGAAAAGAGAGGAGTTTCATCGGAGCTTCACCGGAGCTGAGAGGAGCTGTCGTTTCGCCTTCGGCGACTCCAGAGAGACAGAAGAGAGAGAGCTAGGGTTTCGGAGTAAAGATCGGTGTTCGGTCTGGACCAAAGGTGGAGTTTTGTCACGTGTTGGTCCAATTCCTCACGTGGGCTTCATTGGGCCAAGACTGGAATGAAGATTGGAGTTGGGCTTCGAGCGAGTAAGGCCCAAATGCTGAAGAAGCTGGTCAACGGATCCAGCTATAAAGTCTTCGTCGTCTTCAACGATCGACCTGCAACAACCATAACAGAAAAAAAAAGATTAGATCAAGCGCGAGAGAGAAAGAGAGTAGACTAGAGAGATTACCTTGTATCAGGATCTTTGTGTTCTTCTGGGTTTCTCTGGGTTTGATAGATTCGAAGTTGAGCTGTTCGTTGTTGTAACCGCCGGTTCGCCGGAAAACTCTGTATCTCCGTTTTCTCTTAGTGGATCTTTGGAGGGACAGTCCTCCACGAGACGTAGCCACCGTCGGTGGTGAACTCGTTAAATCGCCGGTGTTAATCGTTCGTTAGTTCCTGCAATCATCAAAGAGATTGAGTGATTAGTTCGATCGGTTCAAGCAAATTCGTTTACACCGGCGAAGCAAGCAGCTACATTGCTCACATCTCTACTTATATCTGAATTTATTTATTCAACTTCGTGAGTGTGTCTCAGAAACATGATGGTGAAGCGTGAAACGAGCATGAAGTTTTATCAGAACAAGAATGTGTTGATAGTTACCTCCTCCATGTGGATGCTCCACTGGATTCATAGTCACACCACGAACCTTAAGCCATGAGTTTCTCTTCAGACTGTACTTGTGGTACGCGTTACCTGCCTTAAGCATCGGCTTCTCGTTTCTTCCACCACAAGAAACTTGGCAAAACCATGGCCTTGTATCCACGAGGAACAAACTTATTCGATCCAGATGACAACATGAACTCTCTAAAGCTCTGCGGACATCAGTCTTAATTTGTTGTGACCATGCAGGTTTACTTGTATTCAGGATCAATGACTGGTAAGTAACATAGACCAACTAAGTGGGTGCAAATGCTAAGATATGGCTTATTAGAAGGAAGTGTGGTCTATCTAAGTGATTAGCAGTCAAATGTTCAGCTTGTAAGAGAAGCTCTGATCATCATCAATCTTTTAATTTACTACTGAAACAAACTAAGTCTTGTCGTATTTACATGTAGCTGTAAGGATGTATATGCTCTTAGAGAAATTGTATTTAGCTTCTGATGATGCATTGTCAACCTCTTTAAAGAACAACAACTACCCATAGAGATACTAATACGTGGCCACGTGGGCAATTCTTGTTTCTGTAGACACAATGCAACTTCTTGATTTTTGTCTATCTTTCTTTGACGAACTCTTGCAACAGTAGACAAAAAGGTCTTATCTTGGAACTGTAATGTCAATTTAGACCAGGAACCTGAAGGAAACATGAGTACCAGCTCAAAAAAACAAGATCTTATTTTTTTTCCCAGATTTTGCTTTTTAAACTCATTAAGACAAGATCCTCCTCTGTGCCACATAGATCCCTGTAATTCAATTCACACCACTCAAAGTTTCTTCTTCTAATGGATTTGCAAAATTCAGTGAGTAATGGCAACGAAGGCACAGAGATAAATACTTGACTGGAAAGTTATCTAGTTGAAGAAGAAAGATGCGTAAGAAAACAAAAGAGGCTATTTCTAAATAGTCCCACATCGGCAAGCTAAAGAAACTTGGTCATAAGCTTCCCATTATAAAAATGAAGCCGAGTCCATCTAACAATTCATACCTTTCTCGGCCTTTTGGCTAAGATCAAGTGTAGTATCTGTTCTTATCAGTTTAATATCTGATATGTGGGCCATCGGCTCACACGATATTAACTCTATTTTTTAAGGGAGACTGTCCGTTAAGATAGCTTGCTATCTGGACTTTCGAGAGTTACCCATGCGTTGCACTACTGCACGGGCCTGGCTCAACCCGCCAAACTAACAGTTCAACATATTCTCTTATAATCAAGTAGTTTTGGTTATGTGCTTGGTTAATAAATGAGTTCCCTTGGTAACCAAGTTCTCTATCGTTTATGAATATATCTATTTACATTATCACTCTCGTGAATAATCTGCGTGTAACTTCTGAAGTAAATCTTTTGCTTCTCTGGACTTTTTTCTGATTTCTCAATCATCCTGAGCTCTTTTGCCACTCTAATGCTACTCTACGGGTCTCGTAAGTTGCATTCTATGGACCTCAACGCTAATTCTGAAAAAGGAAAAAGCATTTGGCCGGCGAAGCAAGCAGCTACATTGCTCACATCTCTACTTATATCTGAATTTATACATTCAACTTGGTGAGTGTCTTAAAACATTATGGTGAAGCGTGAGACGAGCTTATTATCAGTATCATGAGGTTTTATTAGAGCAGGTTTGATGAACAAGTCAGCTAATGCTCTCACCATATAGAAACATTTAAATTTGATCTGAAAGTGAATAGCAATGAGAAATGCTCACATATAATCAAAATTTGGGAGAAAATTTGCAAATGCATGATAATATTATAAGCTTCGATAGAGAAGAAGAGATTCTTACTTGGATAAGAAAGACAAGATTATAACAAAAATCTTTTGAGATTTCAAAACACAAGGTCCAAAAGGAAACACAGCACAACTCCAAGCAAAAACCAAACACTTAAACCTAGTCGGCCTTGGCAGCAGAAGCAGCAGCTTGACCTCTGAGACGACCAGTCCTCCTAGCAGCGATAAGACCAACCTTCTGTCCGGGTGGTGCATCACGCCTGACCGTACTGGCGTGACCAATGTGCTGATGGTTACCTCCTCCGTGAGGATGCTCAACTGGATTCATAGCCACACCACGAACCTTAGGCCATGAGTTCCTCTTCACACGGTACTTGTGGTACGCGTTTCCTGCCTTGAGCATCGGCTTCTCGGTTCTTCCACCTCCTGCAACTTGACCAATCATGGCCCTGCACCCACTCGGGACAATCTTCTTCGATCCAGACGGCAACTTGATCCTATCAAAACACATTAATCGGATTTATCATCGTGAAATTGAGCAACATATGTGCCAAAACTAATCATTTGTATACTAAAACGAAACTGTCACCAAGAACATCAAAAAAGCAGTCTTTGGCAGAAAAAATTGCTACCCAGATTCCAAAATCCAATTTTTTACCACGAAACTACAGATCTAAACCAAACAATCAACAGATCTCAACATGTTTCATAAACCCAATCATTAAAAACAGTGAGAAACAAACCTAGTAGTGTCATTGTCAGGGTTGTGAGCAATAACGATGGCGTAATCGCCGGAAGCTCTAGCGAGGGTACCACGATCACCGACGTGATGCTCGACGTTGCAGACAACAGCTCCTTCAGGGATGGCCCTAAGCGGGAGGACATTTCCGACGACGAGAGTGGCCTTCTTACCGCAGTACAAGAACTGGCCGGTGTACATACCTTCGGCGGCGACGAAGAGCTCCTTCTGCTTCTTGAAACGGAAAGGATGACGGAAAGCGACGCGAGCAAGCGGCGCACCACGGCCTGGATCGTGGATGATCTCCGTCACGACTCCCTTGAGGTATCCATTTCTCTCGCCGTAGTCGAGGGAACGGAACTTGGCCGGACCCTTGCGGTGGTGGGTGTGGGACTTGAAGACGGAACCCGCTCCCTTACGTTGAGCTCTGATGACACGACCCATTGATGGATGATGCTCTCGGCGGCGAAGGTTACAATTAGGGTTTGAGACCGAACTCGAAAGTGATGAAAAATGCCCTTTTATTGGGGAACCTGAAGTCCTTTATGCCCTAATGGGCTTAGATAAGATATCTACTTTTCGTAAATGGGCCATTAAGAAGCAAAGCCCATAGATCCAGTCTTAACCTATACAAAAAGGCCGAAATCAAGAAAACTCATACACATCTCCCGATATCGAGGAATGTCTATTTGCTGTTAGTGTTACGGTTACCATATCTTCGGATCAGACCGGTTTACGCTAACCGAAACAAATTAGAAAAATCACAATAGTCTATTCTTCTTAATTAGGATTTATGCAAGTTATAGATGACTTATTATCAATGTCGTATATATTTTGAGTTTGTGAAGGCTGATAAATATGTAGATTGATATTTAAAAGGAATATTAGGTACTTATAAAATTTATTTACATCATTTAAAAAAAAAAAGGATCAATTATTAGGCAACTTGTACACAATACACTGAAATGCTAACTTCGAATCTATGATGTCAACAATTTATCATATTTGATGAAAAAGCACCAAAATAACAACAGACGTCAGAAGAAAAAACACACCAAAATAAAACCAATATTTGGAGAGCATATATAATAAATATATAAAATATATGCATATATATATCGATCGTCAACGAGCATCTATAATATATCTATACACATCAATGTCAAGGAGACAATATGTATGAACTCAAAATCAACTGGAAGTATGGGCAAGCTAGTTTTTGAGCAGACAACGCATTCTTTTTGTTTGTTTTTACTTTGTTGTGCTTATTTTCGCACTCTCGTATATTTATGGTATGGCACTGTAAAATCCAGACAATATGATAGTTATGTGCGTTTGCCGTTTGTTGAATTAGACATGGACATTTTATATAAAAAAAATACAAGAATGAGAGACATGAACATTTTATAAAAATTCGTATCCACTTGATCTGATCTGTTATATGAGATAGACGTTTTCAGATATGAAGGACATTAATGTGAGAAAACATATTTTGCATATGATACCAGTTTAATTCTGTATGATATGATAGTTTAGCCTATGTAACATGTTATGAAAGTCCTAGAGCGTTTTAAATTCTTTTGAAGCACTGGACTAAGTGTATGGGATTTGGGTTAAGTTAATTAGCTACAGAAGAAGAAAAAACATAATGGGACATCAAACTAATTGATTAATCTAATATATATGCTACGGAAGATTCTTTTTTCTTTTTCTTTTTTTGTAACTTAGTTAACCATCATAAATACGTATAGCTACGAATAAAATGAAGGGAATGTGTTTAATTGGTAGGACCATATATGTTGATCCATCAAAAAAATCTGACTCCTTTAACATCAACGCATATTTGAAATATCATATCACACCCTAGAAGTGTAGAAGTAAGATGAAATGAGACAAATACCGAAATTGACAGTCTGACAAATATTCTACTAAAAAAAAAATTGAGTAAAATATTTTAGATTGGAACTTGTTTGTTAGTAAAGTTACAATTGCCAACTGATTATTTGATATGATTTATACATGTCTGTCTTATAAGTGCCCAATGAAAGAATAGTTTGTTTATAGAATGATACATTGAGTATAGAATGAAATACTTTAAAATGTGACAAAATTATTAGAATTATATATTCAGATACCCGAAATTACCTAATCACGAATTTAACCATTACCCAAATTAACAATAATTTCTATAGTAAATTTTGATATCAATATTTTTTTCGTATTTTAGGTAAACTTTGGAAGTGTTTGGATAATATATTAAAATAGCTTAATTTGTTTCAGACTTTTACCTCTATTTTTCATCTTACCCTATACATGTGTGCATGCAATATTTATCATTATTTACAGATGACACAACCGTGACAGTCGTACAATAAAACATGCACTTATCCTTTTCTTCTATGGAAAGCTGTTTATACAGAACTAATCAATGACAGGGATTCGAACTTCAATTATCAATTTTAGGAACAGTTGTGTATTTTGCGGTTAGAAGAACATGCATATAAAGTTTCTTGATGGATCACAACTGATTTGTAGAAGTTAACTAGCTACTCCTCTCAAGATCACCGGTCAACTTTTTCACGTTGACTTGAGGGAAAAAAGGTCTCCACCCAATCCCAACTATTACAAGATCTATTTTAGTCTCAGAACAACAAAAAGAAAAAGAAAAAAAAAATCCGGTTGATGCTTAACAAGGAGCTTGTAAGTCATTTCCCTACGTTTCTCTGTCTCTTGTTTTTGGATTTACTCTCCACTTCAAATTTTAATCTCTCTCTAATGAAGAGATTTCTTCTTCTGACCATCTCGTAGCTATTAGTCAGCTTTCTTGGAATTTCGATCGAACTTTATCTGAACATGGAGATTAGAGACCTGAAGAACACTTCGTCACAGGGTATGATTAGACCCATATTATGGTCAAAGCCAAACTCTTCCTCGGCTAGCCGGAGCAACGTTTGAAACTCGGAGTGTTCGAGCCACGAGATGGGAACGATGTACCGACTTCGGTTCGGTCCAACGTAAACCGGAAAATGACCTTTGGGCACGTCTTGAGGAAGACCATCTTCTTGATTATAGTAGCAACCAGCGACGTTCTTCTTCGTCCCTAGACTCGAGCATCTCTTTAAGATTTTCTTGATAGATGGTGCTTGAGATGACCTCTTTATTGCCATTATTTTATTTTAAAACTTTTTTTTTTCTGGAACTTGGAGTATTGTTTGAAGAGATGTTATGGATGTTAGAGGTACATGGAGAAGTATTTATATGAAGTGTGGACTGTTTGGAATTCTAAAATTACTAGAGAAAATAATAATATATATAGGTACAGTACATTACTATATATCCTTTTATAATTTGGTGAGCATAACTATAATTAATAATTGATTTGGTATGATTACTTCTATAACTTTGACCAAATACTGACTATATTATAGGTATTAATTATTTAATATTTTAAATGTAAGTTGAAACATTTACATGTATAGATATATAGATATGCATTAGAATAAATGCACAAGACTATACTTTTTTAATTTGTTAATTTACTTATAAATCATAATTAGGTTGCTTATTTATGACGTTGAACAAAATTGTGACTAGATTATATATATATATTATATATATATATATATATATGTATGTATAGTTGGACGTAAAAGTAGAAGAATGTTATATAGATATATTATTTTACACAAACACGACTAACAATTATAAACACATGCATGCAGTGATTTAAATTGGGACAAAAATCAATGAAAACACACGTAAACACGTATATTTTTTGGTAAAATCTTTACAGATTAATTACTGATAGTATCTCAATGAGCCATTGATATATCATGGTTTTTAGTGTTTTTAGCCATGATATAAGTCTTATTTATAAAGTCTTTTTAGTGTTTTTGGAGTCTTTTAGAGTATTTTACAGGTTTAGGTACGTTTGGAGCTTATTTGGAGATTATGGATCATTCTGGAGTTAAATAGGAAGCCGAAGAATTCAACTCGGAGGCGAATTTTAGAGATAGTGTCGATCGACACCACCCTGGTGTCGGTCGACACCAATTCCTGACGGCAATTTCAATACGAGTTTTCCAAGCTTTGCAGAGTTGCAAACAGATCTCTGAAGCTCCTAATATTTACAATTAAGTGCCAAACGTGTTTTCCATATTTTTAGACTATTTTTATGGGTTTTTAAGGTCATTGTTTAGACCTAAATGATTCTAAGCTAGAGTTTTGGAGAGAATAATTCAGACTCCTTCAGAGAAGATTCAGAACTCCTTTAATCTCTATTCTTATTTCTTTTATGCAATCTTATTCAAACATGTTTATTGTTTCAATCTCCATGTCTGAGTAGTTTGCTAGTTAGGTTTAGGGTTTCTCATTAGGGATTTCATGGATTGCTAAGTTGATTTGTTAGTTAAGGATTCTGGAACACTAGTTCTTCATCTAGGTTGTGATTAATGCTTGAACTGAACTGACGAGTTAGATTATTGATCATAGGTTGATTCTCGCAACGAAATTTGGTTAATTAGCTAGAAAGAACCTTAGATGAGCAAAATAACTATTCGCAAAGAGATTTGGTTTAGGTATTTTGTGAACATATCGAACTTGAATTTAATGCATGTCTAAGCCTTTGAATTTGCAAAGAGATTTGGAATTCTAGGATCTAGACATAGAAATCTCTGCAACGAGAGTTGATTGATTTGAACATTGTGTTTCGAGTTCTAGAACATAGTAGAATCCTGATTGACTAATTAGCTTGCATTCCTGATTTCCTAAGAATACACTGAGCCTGACGTTTCTCCCATTTGATCTTAAAACCAATTTTAGTTGCTTTTCTGTCTTTTAATTACATTCATTCTCGTTTAGCTTAATTCGAAATCCGATAATCTATTGTGCGAATCTTGAGTCTCTGTGGAAATTGATTCCTAAGTACTACAATTGATCTCATATTTTTAGACTATTTTTATGGGTTTTTAAGGTCATTGTTTAGACCTAAATGATTCTAAGCTAGAGTTTTGGAGAGAATAATTCAGACTCCTTCAGAGAAGATTCAGAACTCCTTTAATCTCTATTCTTATTTCTTTTATGCAATCTTATTCAAACATGTTTATTGTTTCAATCTCCATGTCTGAGTAGTTTGCTAGTTAGGTTTAGGGTTTCTCATTAGGGATTTCATGGATTGCTAAGTTGATTTGTTAGTTAAGGATTCTGGAACACTAGTTCTTCATCTAGGTTGTGATTAATGCTTGAACTGAACTGACGAGTTAGATTATTGATCATAGGTTGATTCTCGCAACGAAATTTGGTTAATTAGCTAGAAAGAACCTTAGATGAGCAAAATAACTATTCGCAAAGAGATTGGTTTAGGTATTTTGTGAACATATCGAACTTGAATTTAATGCATGTCTAAGCCTTTGAATTTGCAAAGAGATTTGGAATTCTAGGATCTAGACATAGAAATCTCTGCAACGAGAGTTGATTGATTTGAACATTGTGTTTCGAGTTCTAGAACATAGTAGAATCCTGATTGACTAATTAGCTTGCATTCCTGATTTCCTAAGAATACACTGAGCCTGACGTTTCTCCCATTTGATCTTAAAACCAATTTTAGTTGCTTTTCTGTCTTTTAATTACATTCATTCTCGTTTAGCTTAATTCGAAATCCGATAATCTATTGTGCGAATCTTGAGTCTCTGTGGAAATTGATTCCTAAGTACTACAATTGATCTCTTAATTTGAGAGAGTAGCTCTGGGGTAAATTTGAGCATATCAGCCATGTGACACTAGACAGTAGCCCTGGGCGTTCGGTTTTTCGGTTCGGTTCGGTTCGGTTTTTTCGGTTTTCGGTTTTTTTTGGTTAAGAGATTTAGTAACCGTTCGGTTAATCATAAAATTCGGTTCGGTTTCGGTTCGGTTTTTTCGGTTTTCGGTTTTTTCGGTTATAGAGATTTAGTAACCGTTCGGTTAATCATAAAATTCGGTTCGGTTTCGGTTCGGTTTCGGTTTCGGTTCGGTTATTTCGGTTTCGGTTCCGGTTTTTCTTATATTTTTTTGGATAATTTGGATAAAAAACCAGATAACTTCGGATAATATCAGATAATTCGGATAATTTCGGATATTTTGGATAAAAACATTTGGATAATTTTGGATAATTCGGTTTTTTACTAATATTTAGTTAATTTTAATTATTTAGTTATTTTAAATATAAATATAAATAATATTTTTAAGTATATGAATCGTATTTCGGATATTCGGTTATCCGTTCGGTTATCCATTCGGTTTCGGTTCGGTTCGGTTTCGGTTCGGTTATTTCAGTTATCTCAATTCAGTATCCAATAGGTGTTTCATAATATTCGGTTCGGTTTCGGTTTCGGTTATTTCGGTTCGATTTCGGTTCGGTTTTCGGTTTTCGGTTAAAAGGCCCAGCGCTACTAGACAGTCACACTACAAAGCAAAGCATATATACACGGATCCAAGTTCAAGTTTCACTAAGATGGCGGATATATATCATATATTATAATTTATAACGAAGGCAATCAAATTTACTTATCCCGTAAATCTAGTTTTTTGGCCCTCAGACTAAGTATCTCATCTATATAATGTTAGCATTTTTAATATAATTGTATTATATAATTATTATTATTTTAAAATAAATCAATTATACAAGAGGAATACCCTTAAATATAAACATTATACAATGATATGTGTAAAATAGGTATCTTGATAGTATTTAAAGTTTTTCAAATGAAATACTTCTATTATCTTCTCTTTTTTTTACTAAAATTTTTAGTTTAAGAATCCTATTGAAATATTTATAATGAAAATGTTTTTTTTAAAAAACAAATCGATCATAACTCTAATTCTTGGGATCATATAAAGCCGAATTTCCTGTTTGGATTCAAATTAGGACATCAGGATTTCCTGTTCTTGTGAAAGCAAAATCATGTGGGATGTAGGAGGTACGTATAAGGGCTAATAAACATTGTGGACAGAGCCAACAAGGACGAGAGAGATGCAATTAAATTTCTGAAAGAATGTATCCAAAAAAAACTTGGGTAGGGACTATAACATTGCCCTACAATGTCTCCCTTTTGCCTTTACATACTTAGACACAATTTTACAAACAAATGTCCATTTTGTTTCTCTTACCTCTAATAGCGTATACATCATATAATATGAGACCACGCACTGTTATATATGCCTTTATAGATACGTATATACATAATTACAGACGAAATAAGAGTTTTGTAAGTTGTAGCCAAAGTAGGTACTTGCGGTATAAGGACTCGACACGAAAAAATATCGCGTAACATTTGTCTTTGTTTTGCATACGTACACTAACAATGTTTTGAACTTGTTTTACAACTGGCCATTATTGAACAACATACATAAACGCCCATTTCTATCAATCAAAAGATAAAGAGGAACATGTTGTTTATTTCTAACAATGTCCTCTAGATCTAATTATATAAGACAAAACTAAAATCTTTGAAGTTACCATTTTAAAATCTTACAAAAATAAAATCTTTTATATGTAAAATTTTGCAAAAATGGCCAAATATATATATTTAATGTAAATTGTTTTTTGTTCTACTGGAATAATATTACTCACTGTTTGACTTCAAAATCACTTAAAGACCCAAGTTCTATTTTGTTGTTTATAAAATCAATGGATTTATTTAGGTCACTTTCGGGTTTATGTCAAACAGAGGAATTTGTTAGGCATTTTTGATATAACAAATAGTATATTATCTATAATTGCGCGAAAATCTATACGTATTCTGAATACTCTTGTGGTGATAATCAATTTATATTTGTCTTCAGCATGCATATAATACATACGTAATTAAGATGATAAGCATAATTAAGGATTAAGGATTTTATGTCCCCATGGAGAATTAGAACAATGCTTTAGGCTCGAACCTAATCTTTTGTTTTATTATGAATCCATCTTTGAAGTTGATGTCTTGTGTTCACGTACTCTTTCGCCATCCTCGATCATTTTTTTTTAATCGAGAGCAACTTCTTCATCTCTCTCTCGTTTAATTTGTTTTTCTTACTTTTTAATGTGATCATAATCAAATCATAAAATCTTTGTTTAAACCTTCGATTTTAGTCTATTCAATCTATATATTAAAAATTCGAAATCCATATGTCAATCTACAACGAAAAAATTAAAACTAAATCACTTCTGCTTATCATATTAATTTTTGGTGTGATATATATATATGAATCAAATTATAGAATAACAATCTAGAAAATAGAATGGTTCCACAAATTGCGATGATCATTGACATGAATTTTCGTCCATAATTTTTTTGTAAATAGAACTTATATTATACATTGAATGTTTTTACCATTCACAACTTTTGTTTACTATACATACGTATGCGATGAGTTCATAAATTGTAAACCACTAGTTTGGTTATCTTAATCGTTTAATTTCTTTATACTCTTTATATAATAACATACGCGATGAACACTTCGAAATAAAATTAAGATAATTTAAAGATACTTTTATACTGTTTTCTTTAACGCTATTTTTTTTCCTCTAAAAGTTTTCATATTTCCATGGTGATCGATGTTGATCGATATGGTTAGTTATTAGCAAGGGCGGATCTAGGTATAGGGTTATGGGGTCACTTGACACCTCGTTAATCTTTTAAAAAAATTTATATAATGTAAATTCAGCTCATTTCAAACTATATTCACTGTTTTGAACCATAGAAAACAAGGTTTTTAAACCGACTTTATACTTGAACCTACAAAAAAGTTCTTTTACTTATTTCTAACATTTACCTGACACAAGTTGTAAAATCTAACTATTTATCAAAATTTTATATATATTTTGACCCCAGAAAAAAAATTCTTGGATCCGCCACTGGTTATTAGCTAGATTTCTCACTTTGTAGCCTATCTGAATCAAAGAGCAATTGCAAAATAAGTTACTTTTAGTCAGGTATTGATTACAAAGCAACATGGACAGTAGATAAATCTTCAGAAGAAAACAAAACAATAACAACAATTATAGAATAAACAAATAAAAAAGTCAAAAGGATGGGTGGTGTAGGATCAAAGGGTGGACAGTGAGATGATGGTGGAACAATGACACTTGGCAGACTATTGTTGGGGCACTTGTTGTGGTTATAACTCGGAGACATTATCAATTCATTCTTCCTTGACATCAACCGAAAACCCAAACATCATCTTCTGCTTTAAGATAATCTTTCTGATTTTCTTTTCTCACTCAATGATTCATACGATAACATTATTCATTGACCAATTTTGTAAAGAAGACTTATCGTTAGGGCTCTCAATCAGAACTTAAATAAGGTCTAATGGTTAAAAGTAATTATAAAGTCTATATGAGAAATTAAATGAAACTTACATAATATATATATGGAACATGAGGTAATCTCCTCATAGCCATTTTGCTTTTTATTGGAAATCTGTGAATTTAACATTTTAAAATAAAACCCAGGTATATTAAAATATAAATCATGTAAAAATGGTGTAAGGTAACTCTAGAAAACAATATGCATACAAAAATGAGTTAGTCCGATTATTGTGTCAATGGTCAATGACATGTTTCAATTTATCATTGAACATTATATTTGATCGTTATTATCTTATCCTGACTCTCAACTTGACAGTAACATGTTCTTCATAATTTAGTTTAAATTTCGGCAACAAAACACTGTTATAACTTATGAGAATTTTCAAAAAGTGAAAGATATAGGAAACTCATAGACCCACCAACAAAAAAGGAGGGAAAAAAGTCAGACGTGTGATGTTTTCAACATGTAACTCTGCACAAAAGTTATCTAGAAATTTTGGCAAAATAGGTAATAAAAAAAACAAGAAGAAGACAACGTATTAGAAAAAGTAAGAGCCAAGAGAAATAAGAAGAGCCTTAAGTGTGAAGGGTCCATTGTCTTGAAATCATAAGACTCACCCATGTGGCTACTATCCAAAAACCTAAAACACCACCAGTAACACCAACTAAGCAAAGAGTGTCATAATACATAAGCAGACATATATTCCTCACCATCAAATATGAGCCACCAATTTGATTTTATTTTTCTTTGGATAGCCTAAAGTGGGGAAGTTAATTTCCCATGTTCTATGGCCACAAATAACAACAATGATTTCGACATCTTTGTCTCTCTCTTTCGGTTTCCAAGTCACATGTGATTATTTTGAATTTTGGAGTTTCACTATACAAGAGCCTGATAAATGTCACTGTCACAAGTCCCTACCCATGAGAACTAAATGTGTGTTTCTTCTAACATAGAAAGAGAAACTAAACAGATATGCAAACGCCTAAAATCCACGCATCCCCACATGTTGGATGAAAATGACAATAGACGATAAGAAGAAGGCTTACACACAGACGAGAAAGAAAATACCGGTTTTGAAGTCATGTTATGGAAAGAAATTATCCTTCTCGCTTGCTTCTTCCATCGCCTTCTCTGCTATGCAAAGAAAGCATGAAAGATAGAGAGCTTAGAATCCTAAGACAGACAGCATCATGCATCAAACAAACCATTTAGAAATGTTAAGTTTAAGTCGTGTTTTCACGCATTCACCAACGACGAGTAGTTCCAAATTCGCATAGGAGTAAGAAACCTGTGATGCTTCTGTTCGAGAAAAACTTGAACAAAAAGCTTGCAGCCACTGTATGACAAGAGAAAATTGGAGGGAGACACAAACAAAATGAGCTAAAGCATATTGCATTTGTACTTTGTCTCATACAACCATATTGACCATAAACGGTCTTTTCTTTACATGTTCTAACCGTTAGAAAAGGTGCCGAGATATTAAGAGATCTCAGGTTTTTGCACCCCATTGACATATACTAATTAGTGTGTCACACAAAACTTCCTCGCATACTTTTCTCTTTTTTTAACATTCATAGCCAGAGGAAGACTAAAGTTCTTCAAGTTGCTCATCTACCACGATCAACTGTCTTTTTAGCTTGGCGATATCAGCTTGTACCTATTACATAGTAAATACAGTCAGATAGAAACATTTCTTAAACAACGTAACCATATCCTACAAAAATGAAGAGAAAAGCCCAACAAGAATACGCACAAATACTCTCGAGTCGAGCCTAACTACTATCTAAGCTTGAGCAGAGGAAAATGTGGCTGTATCATCTAAGAAATTCTCGTTAAAACTATTGTGGGCTTCTCAACAAATAAGGCCAAATAAATCTATGAAATATTTAAATTAAATAATGAAAGGTAAGTAAGCTGTATAAACCTTCTGACGAGATGCCTTAAGTTTGAAAAGCTCCTCTGCTTCTGAAAACTTCAAAAACCAACGGCTAAGCGGATGCTCCTTGGTGTCTCCTTTTCTTGTCTCATAGTAAGTTTCATCAGCGACTCCTGCAACATTACAGTGGAGATAATTATCATGCCTTAGCAATAACGATTGATTCTAACACCAGAACAAGAATGCACCTGGAGGAGGCAGGTTCAATCTATCTGGGAGGTTGGAGATGTGAACAGCCGGGTGGTTATGCGCGCGTGTGAGGAAACTCTCGAAAGGGTCAGGGAAGACAATTTCATTGTAAGCCTCAGTGACGACGGGTACGTTGGGAGACTGAGGACCAGTATAAATCTCCGGGTTCAGCTTTAACATGTGAGACCTGGAAAAAGTTCAATAGATCCTCAGAGATACATATATATACCACAACTTGAACCAGGAAATTCACATTCGCAAAGCGGAACTTACAACTCCAACTTCTTTTCACAGACATCGGTATGGAAGAAGATGGTGATATCGATTTTGAATTCTCCCCAACCGCACTCAGACAAGGTAAAAGGAGGTGAATCAACAACTCTGGTAGGGCTCTTGAAACTTGGATGCAAGTGGAAGATGACCTTCTTGATAACGACACCAAGATCCTCATTTGTAGCTCCACGTACATACACAGTCCAGTCATGTGTTCGATAGCTAGTTGATGAGAAAAATATAAAATCAAAGAAAGTTCAAACATCTACTAAGATTGCAACTTTATAACTTAGGGAGACAGAAACATGAGAGAAAAAAAAAAAAAACTCACTCTTTAGCTTTCTTTCCACGAAAAAAAGCAATCGATCCACACACAATAGGAACAGACACTTCAACCTCTTTGACCCTTCTTCTCCAACTCTACATATCACAGAAATTCAGAACCACGAGCTTATGACATCGCCCAAATCGTAATCTAAAACAAAAATTCAGCTTTTACGAAGACGATCCCGACAAAACAGTATAAACAAGAAGGCAATGTCCGACTTCCATCCATAGTTTCATGCAGACTATATACCAACAGAAACCTAAAATCCTGTCATCGGAGAAAGAATCGACGGTGGCATTTTAGGGTTATCGACAAGAGAATATACCTTATCTTCTTGATCATCATTCTCAATGCGTAGCTTCGGCGTTGAAGCAGGAGCTTCAGACAAAACCTCGACATCAGAATCCATGATTAACAAAGAAATTTCTCAGAGCGATAGATTTGTCGCCGAGGAGGGAAAAAGATTTGGGGTTTTAGGATTTTTACACGTCTACGTACTGAACAGAGCCTTACACGTGGATAGAAAGTGTTGGTTTATCATATTCGCCACGTCATGTACGATTTTGCTACAAACTAAATCGAACTTCTTACCGTCTGGTACACAGACGTAAGAACTACCTGCCGTTTTCGTGGGAAGAAAAACAATGAAACATGATGAAACTCTGTGAGGCTCTATAAGCCAATGATAAATTTACAGATGAAGTTACAAGAATGTTTTTATCTGAAACAGAGAAGAACAATAGAGTAAGAAGCTTTGCAACAATCTGGAAGATCTTCTCTTCTGCGAAAGCATTGTCTCAAGAAGAAGAAAAAAATGACAATAAGAGATGAGGAGCCGAAAACAATGCCGGCGAAGATAGAAGCAAATTCAGATGTTTGATGCACTTAAAGCCATAACTTTGCATTGTTCATTCAAAGCTAGAAGCTGAGCTTCTTTCTTGTCAAGAAGTGCCGTCAATTTCACATTCTCTTCCATCAGTTTCTGAACTTCAACCTCCTTTTGCGCCTTCTCTCCCTCTAGCTGTGTCGTCTTCGTGACCAACCTGTTTCACCATTCACAAAATCGGAAAAAATGGAGACGCATATAGTCGATGAATGTAGAGAAGGAAAGATTTAGGCGTTGTTGTGAAGGAAGGAGTGTGAAAGAAAACGGTTGCATAAAGAAGATATTGAGACTGACCGTTCAAAGAGCTCTTCGATGGTTTTGAATTGTCTCTCGGACGAAAGAAGTGTTTCTCTGACATTGGTGAAAGTACTGACATAGCTTTTAAGCGACTCGAACTCTCTCTTCACACGACACAGCTCCTCTTCGTTTTCCACAGCTTTTTCCCTCTGTCTCATCGTCTCTTCAACTAGTTCCTCAATCCTTTCCCGCATTTCGTTCAGAACACTATTAGTCTTATGAGCAAATCGCTCCATCTCTTGTAACTTTACCGACAAATTCTCGATTTGGACAGTCTTCCTACTTAGTTCTTCCTCTCCCAAAAGTACCATCTCCTTTTGAACAGCCGTCTCAGATTCTGCTGCTGAAACTCTCCTAACAAGAGATTCCAGCACATCAGTAACCATCTCTATGGATTGGAGCATCTCACTAGTATAGGCTCCATCCTCTGTACCCGATCTTCTAGCTTCAGTCAATGTATCTTCACAAGAAGACGAACCACCATCTTTCTCAAGAAAGTCTAACCCTTTCAGTTCCATCTGTTCCAAGCCGCAAGACAGATGAGCTAGATCAGGAGTGGCCAAGATTCTAGCTTTTGATCTCAGATAGCGCAGCATTGTTGCAGTGGTTCTCACCCTACAAGAAAGAACACCTAACTCCTTTCTGGCATCTTCTTCTGAACCAAACTCAAGGTAAGCCTTAACATCCAAAAGCTCAGCTTCTAAACTATCTACCTGAAACCGACGAGATTCCAATTCACTCTTCAATACCTTGGTGGCTTCCTGGGTTAAAGACTCTTGTGCAGATGCATTAGTATCCTCCTCTTTACAAGCCATCCCCAGCCTCTTTAAACTGCAATAAGTCAGAAAAAAAGACAGCTTAGAACCAAAATCTAAAAAAATTATATATTTACCAAAGTTAAGGACAGATGTAGTTTCAACTTCATGTTTTAACTCTGTCCTAGGCCGAGAATTAGCCTTTTAAGCTTCATTTGAGTTCGAAAACAAAGAATATGAGGCAATGGGTACATTTCATTTCCGACAAGGATGATTAAACTTAGGCTATCATCAAAAACGAGGATCAAGACAACGTAAGGTAAGCCAGTGATTTTGATTGGCTAGTTTTAAACAATTGAATTATCAACTTAAGCCATTGAAGCGGTGTGATACATAAGGACGCAGGTTTAATTAAATAAACAAGAGACGTGATCATTTTCTGACGTGAAACCGTATAAGCAATGACTAAATCGGCTCAATCCTACAGAAATCGAAATCGATCTTAAAGATTTTTGAAATGATTGTACACAATAAATAAAAAGCGGATTCTCACAATTCGAGATCATAAGCTTGGAGATTTGGTCCGGGTGATTGATTGATTCCAGGAACGAATTAAAGGCAAAAGCTTGATCCTCCGAAGAGAGCGGGTGAGATGGAATGGAAGGTAGAGACGAAGACAATTTACAGGAGGAAATGGGAAAGGACCCAGCTGCTTTGCTTTTGTTCGCTCCTCCTACTTTAATTCCTCCTTTAATTTCTTTTGATTTTTTTGCTTCTTGTTTTGTTGCTTTCCTAATGTATTCTTTTCTTTTTGGGCAAAATATCTTTATATTAACAATAACTAAAAAATCATAAATTAATTAGCTTTCTAATGCGACTTTCTTGCAGATATTCAAAAAAAAAGTCTTTTGATTGGTAGCTTTTTAATTCTTACGCAGCAATGAAGATATAACCGTTTTTTTAAATAAAATCCAAAAACCAAAATGAATCTAAATTCGGATTAACACTAGTAAAATATAAAAAAAAGTATCCAAGAGATTTATTTAACAAAAAATAAGAAACTCTCACAAAAAGAAAAGAAAAATAAAATTGTGGTAAAGCTCAGTGACCAGACGATGACGAGGAAGCGACCGGACCTCCCAAACCCATTTTCTTACCCAAAAGACCAAGTTGTTCCACCAACTCACTTCCGGTAAGAATCTCAGTGGCTCCATAGATGACGTTCTTAACGGTTAACTGTCTCTGAGTCAGCTCCTGTAAACTCCCATACTCGACATAGTTTCCTCCACCGATCATGAACACCATTGCTTCTCTAAAAGGTCCCTTCACATGGCTACCACCACCGGAGCTAGACTTTGGAGCTCTCGGGTCAAGCAAGAGGTAAGAATCGAACTCCGGGTTCGGTTTTCCTTCTGTTAAAGCTTCAACGGTTCGAGTCACCGCCAATTGTTGATCACTAGATAAAAGATTCTTGACTCCTGCAGTGACAGCGCTTATAGACTGCCCGTAAAGCTTCTCGGCCCAGTCTACAATGTTGCTTCTGCTCGCTGAGTTCGCTGAAGCTGCAAGAGATACGTTCAAGGATTTAATCTTCTTCACGTACTGAAACGCGCTTGTGTCTGCTCCGGCTTCGTTCAATGCTGCTTCAACGGATTCGACTTCGGATTGGTTTATGGTTTCTGTGGAGATCAAGTACATGATTGCGAACCGGAGCTTGTCCATCTTTGTACCTTTGCCTTTTAATGCGGCCATAAGTTCGGCTCTGTCGATTCCGCCTCTCATCATCATGTCGCTCTCTTTCTTTGTGAAAGCGTCGATAGATCTCTCCTTGATCTGTCCTAAGAGCGCTGTTGCGATGTTGGTGTGTTTGTCAATCACTTGCTTCCTCTCAGTTAATTCCGGTAGAGAGTTCACGGCGTTCATGAGATGTTTCGTGTTTCCAATCAAATCCGTCCCGTCGAACTCAGCGCCGCTCCCGCCGCCGGTTCTTTTGTTAACCTCCTCGACGTCTCTCTTGTACTTGTTCAACTGAGTTTCAATCTCCACAGCGACTTCTGGAAACTCCAGAGAACTATTTGCAGACCAGAACGGGTCCGAACTGTCCAGCTCAAACGATTTATTTCCTCCTTTTTCTCCCTGCACGTCCAATCTGTTAAGCTTTAACCCTAGAACGTCGTGAACAAGAGGCCTGTATCTGAAATCATGCTGAATCCCCACAGAGAGCTCAAAGTTCCTGTCGAAAATGCACAAGAGCGGACGCTGAAACGAGCTCATGAAACCACCACCTTCAGTAAACAGATTGTTCTTGGACAAAAGATGATCTCTCAGTTTCTGATCCAACAAAGACGCCACCATCTCTGCCGGTCCATTACGAGGGCATCTAATAACTGGAACCACACCGAGCGTTACCAAGACACAGAACAAACCACTAGCAACCTTTTCGATTATCGCTTCGATCTCTTTATCCCCAGCTGATGGATCATTGAGTTGAACATAAGTAGATTTCTGAGCGAGAGAGAACATGTTATCCTCCAAAGTCACAAACTCCAGATACTGGTCATGCACCTTTGAGACTTTATCAACGGAGTTAGACTTGAGAGTCCCCGAAGCGAGGTCTTCTAGAAGCGGACGAGGGATTGAAGACACGAAGTTCAGATAAAAGGTATCGTAGAGATGCTCAGAAGCATCGGCTATGATCCTTTGGATGTTGGACTGTGTTGGCTGAACAAAGTAAACGGCGGGAACATCAGGGACGTTCCTTCGATCTTTTTTGTCAATGAGAAAGTAGAGTGTTACTCCATGCTTGCGCAGATCCTTGACATGGATCAATGGAGATAGAATGTTCTGGCAGAACCTATCGTAGATCAAGATCTTATAGACTTCCTCGTTTGCAGTTCCACTTGATTTCAAAGGTTGGTTCAGATTCAGCATTCGGATTATACATTCTGCAACCGACAGATCAAACGAATATTCAAAAGGAAATCAATATTTCTCTTCATTTCCAGATTCCTAAACACAAAAATTCAGCCTAATCTATTCTACGGTGATCAGAGGATATCAACAGATCGAGCAACAGAGAGACGAGTCGTCGCGGAAACTGAGATCGTTCAGAATTACAAAGAGAGAGAGAGAGAGAGAGGCTGTGTGTATTACCAGTTTGTTTCTGGCGGAGATTGAGAGCCATTGAAGCTTGAAATCTGATCTATTCGCAGAACTCAGATCGAGATTGGATGATTCCACGAAATAAGCTCTGAGAAATTAAGGGAGACAATGGAAGCAGCAGAAACCTCAGATCTGAATCCAAAATCGATCCGGAGAAACTTCAAAACCCCAAAATCACAGATGAGTGATGAATATGTATGTAACGATTATCACCTAGAAATTGAAGATGAGAACGACGAAAGACGATTCCGATCTGAGGAAGCAACATTTCGCTATAGAAAAAAATGGGCCTAATGGGCCGAGTTAGTTTTACAATAAAACGTGGCCCATTAGGAGGAGAACGACGAAAGAAGATGGGCCTAATGAGCCGATAAGTCGTTTTAAGAAAAAGATGGTCCATCTATATTCCTGCATTCTTCAACTCTCTCCTTCTCCCTCCTCTCTGAACGAAAAGGTAAAGCCCGGAGATTCGTCGCCGGAGACTGAAGTTTCCGAGAGGAGGGAGCAGAAGAAGAAGAAGAAGAAGAAGAAGAACTCCGAAGAAATGGGAGATGGGAGAGAAGGAGATTGGGAATGTTTAGGTTGCAGTAACAGGAACTACGCGTTTCGATCATTCTGCAACAGATGCAAGCAGCCTCGTCTTTTCATGGATAACAATCCCTCTCCAAACTCTAAGTGGCTTCCTCGTATCGGAGATTGGATCTGCACTGGTTCGTTCTCTTTCATTCTTCTCCATCCTCAACTCAATTATTCCCTGATATACTTCAAAATTAGTGCGTATTATTAAGCTTCTCAGATTGTGGATGTTACTGAATTGTAGTTCTGAGTTCAAATCCTTAACCTTTTTTATCAAATGCCCTTTTCATTTGATTAGAAATGTGGATTAGGCCTCTGCTTATAAGTAGGTTGAGATGTTTTTTTGTGTATTGTGTTATGTGGTATATGGAAATTGCTGGTCGTTGTGGTGTGGTGTGGTGTGCGTGCGTCTCTTCTTCTTCGTGCTGCGTTTTGCGTTTGCGTGTGTGGTGTGGTGTGGCGTGGTGTGGTGTGGTGTGGTGTGGCGTGGTGTGGCGTGGTGTGGCGTGGTGTGGCGTGGTGTGGTGTGGCGTGGTGTGGTGTGGTGTGGCGTGGTGTGGCAATAGGTTGCACTAACAACAATTATGCATCACGAGAAAAGTGTAAAAAATGCGGACAGCCAAAGGAAGTAGCAGCTTTGTCAGCACTTGCTATCCCTGGAGCTTCTGTTCAGACTCATCTCAATTACTTCACCCGTGGACCTGAGACAATCGATCAACCTGGTTCTTTGCTCACATTCTCTAACCCTGCAAATCAAGCTTCGGTTCATAAAGAATGGAGGAGCGGTGACTGGATCTGCAGATGTGGCTTTCACAATTATTCCTCTCGTATACAGGTGAGAAAGTGGCTTCACAATACTAAACTGACTTGCAAATTCCGGCATGTTGTTGAGTGTTTACTCATTTCTTTTTTTATGTATGTTTCTGCAGTGTAAAAAGTGCAATGAAACAGCTCCACTAGGTGTGGTTTTTGTGTAGTTTAAACACATGTCAATGCTGTGCAATGTTATATAACATGGTGGTGGTCTCTGATAATTCTTCGGAACAAGTTATCATTCTGGTAAAGTTTTTTTTTTTTTTTTTTTGGGTTGCAGCACTTGGAACAAAGAGATTAGCATCACAAGTTTTAGCTCATGAGTGGGATAGCAAACGATTGAATCAAGGATATGTAAGTTCGAGCGCATAAAGTTGATTGTTAGCACATTCAAGAAATTACATAGCTTAGTTTTGTTTCTTCTGGCTCTTTGTGCAGACAAGCATGCAACCACAATCGGCGTTATATTCATCTTTTCCTGGTATAAGCTCAGGCATGATCTCAAATTGGCAACTTCCTCTCCCGTTTCTACAACAACATTTAACACCTGCTTTGCTTGGAAAGGGGTACGGATTTTGATCTCTAGTGTCCATTGTTATCTTCGCTTCCTAAACACCAGAACTTGGCTCGAGACATAGTCTCTCTTGAAGAACTTCTGTAACCTTCCTAATTCTTCATTTTGAGTGATTACGCAGAGCAAAACAATGGCGTGATGGAGACTGGATGTGCACAAATTGCAAGAATCACAATTATGCATCACGATCAGAGTGCAATAGGTGAGCTTCTGCTACTCTTTTCTCTTAATTATGAACTCTCTTCTAGTTTACATTTCGTTTCTTTGCATTGAGTTAAAGTAAACAAAAATCAGACGACTTATTTTGGTTTTCACTTCAGGTGCAAGACTAAACGAGATATCCTTGAGCAGGACATAACTCCAGCGCAATCTTGAAGACTCATGAAGAGTCTTCTTATATCTTAGTGTCATACAAAAAAAAAGTATCTCAATCTTGTTTGATATTTCCGATTTGGGTACACATTGCTCGAAACTAACTTAAATATAAGCTTCAAAATGTTTTGGAACAGAGAAAAGCTAAAAGCTTTTTAACCCTTCAAGATGTTTTTAGGATCAAGAGGCGGCGTATCGAGCTGATAAAGATTCAAAGCCGGTCCAACAAACCGGAAAACAATCCAACCTCCAATGACAATATAGATGGAAGCGTAAGCCAATTTGTTCAGCCAAAACAACAAACCTTTCTCTCCCACATAAAGCTCTAATGCTTTCTCGTTCAGTGTCATCTCTTCCCATGGCTTCTGAACAGTTTTCTCTGCTTTTTTCCCGTTTTGCCCTCCTCCTTCTCCTGAACCTTCTTCCCTCATCCTCCTTCTCGACCCTCTTTTGAATCTTATCTCCACTCCATCAAACGGCTGAGAGATCTTCTCGTCGCCACCGCCATTGTTGTTGCCACTGTTTGAGCAGTTTATCGAGAGAGATCGTCTTTCTTGGCGATGCAACACGAACTGGGTTTGTGTTATTGCTCCGTAAGATTGTTGCTTCGGATTGAGAATAGTTGGTTTAGCTGAATTGGGAGCTAAAAAGTGAAGAATCTTCATTTTTGGTTGTTTTAAGATTATACGAAGAAGAAAGAACAATTCTGGAAGATAAGCTCTTTTATCTTGAACCGTTAAGCTACCTTGTCTTTTTGACCCACTTACTTCTCGACACGTAGCAACCCGAAGCTAATGGGCTTTATAAATATTAAATAGCCCATAAAGCTGTTGTCAAAAAAAAGGAAATGGCCCATAATTATAGAACCACACTTAGACAAGAAGAAGTTATAATTCAAATCGTGGACTTGAGGAAAAGTTTGTCTTCGTACAAGAAGAGGACGATTTGATTGTGAGATCGGAAAATCGAGCGGAAACAATGGAAGACGACCCTTTCCTCCGCAAGTTCCAGCCGTCGGAGCTCAAGATCGCTTCGGAGTTTCTGACGAATTGTCTTTCTTTCTTGTCTCGAGATCTCTGCAAAGACTGCGTCAACGTGCTCTCCGATCGAATCCGCTCCCTTGACCCAGGTAAGGGTTTAAAACGTTTGTTAAGCGGGAAAGTTTGTGATTTTCTTTGGGAAATTGAAGATCTTTTTCCTGTATAGGAAACGGAGATTATCTTTACTTTGTTGCTTTTTTTTGTTTGTTAAGGTAATTTAATTAATTATGCTTTGATTGAACATTAGGGTTTTGACAATTGGAACAAATAGGGTTTATTCAATTGACTGTTTACTAAATGGGCTTAGGGTTTATTTATCTAACGATTTGCGTAAGAGAAATCGTATTTCCTTTTGTGTAGAACATGGTAGTACCACAGACAAGGTTGGTAGAGAAGGTAATGACAATAAAGCTGGTTTGGATTCAGAAGGAACCAGTAACAATGTTGATGACGACAAGTCTACTAGAGGGTGTGATAATCATTCGTTAAGTAGCTGGAAAGAGGGTGGGATTTCATTTGGATCCTTGTCTGAAGTTCTTGGTAGTGTTCTGTCGTCTCGACCAGCTGCTGCTGAAACAGCAAGCCCACGAATGTCTTGGGCTGATATGAGTCAGGAAGATGAGTTCGAGGATGAGGAGGAGGAGGAAGGCGAGGGGCAGGAATCGAGTAGGAAAGCTTTTGATGCGAGTCCCATGAAGACTCCAGAGAAGCCTAAGTTATCAAGAGAGCAGAGAGAGGATCTCAGGCTGAGGAATGTGAAGAGAAAGAAAGATTTCATTTGCTTGGAGAGAGTTAAGGGAAAGCTCGTTAACGTAGTTGATGGGCTTGAGTTGCACACTGGTGTTTTTAGCGCAGTGGAGCAGAAAAGGATTGTTGATAAAGTTTATGAACTTCAAGAGAAAGGACGGAAAGGAGAACTGAGAGGTGTAGCTTCTTTGTCTCGATCCGGAAATTCTCTTTTCTTACTTACTTGACTTATTTTGAGTCTGATACTTGACTGTCTCTCTTTTTGTAGAGCGTACGTTTACTGCTCCACAAAAGTGGATGAGAGGCAAAGGGCGTGTGACTATTCAATTCGGCTGTTGTTACAACTACGCTACAGTGAGTATGCAATTTCGTTTTCATTTATGTGTTTCATTCTAGCAAAAGGAGTGAAAAGAGTTTTTGCCTTCTTGTGTATTGATAGGATAGAGCTGGAAACCCACCGGGTATCCTTCAACGCGAAGAAGTGGATCCATTACCTTCTCTTTTCAAAGTGATCATTAGAAGGTTGATTGCATGGCATGTTCTGCCTCCAACTTGTGTGCCCGATAGCTGCATTGTCAATATCTATGATGAAGGTGACTGTATACCTCCTCACATCGACAACCACGACTTTCTACGTCCCTTCTGCACCATCTCGTTCCTCAGTGAATGCAACATCCTCTTTGGCTCAAACCTTAAAGTAGAAGGTCCCGGTGAATTCTCGGGTTCATACTCAATACCGCTTCCTGTAGGGTAAGTAAGCTTCTTCGAGAATCACCAATATCGAAACTTTTCACCACTCCAATGTCGAATAGTATATATATAACATATACATCGTTTTTTTGGGTATTTTTCAGATCAGTTCTGGTGTTAAATGGAAATGGGGCTGATGTAGCTAAACATTGTGTACCTGCAGTTCCCACAAAAAGGTTATATATTGTTGGCATCCATTTCTTTACACAACAGACATTAAAGTTTCTCATTTAAGTTTGTTTTTTTCTTATGGGTTTCAACAGGATATCAATCACATTTAGGAAAATGGATGAGTCGAAACGACCTGTTTGGTTCACTCCAGAACCTGATTTGCAAGGGATCGAGCCACTGCCATTGGAGCTTAACCGATCTGATTCTGCTGCAAGGTCATCAGGAACAAGCAACCACAGCGGTTCTAACAGAAGAGGACATGGACATAGAGGAGGAGGCAACAGTTACGACACGAGAGGCTACTATACTCCTGAGAGAAGCAGTGAACAGTATGACTCTAGAGAATGGTCATCAAGCCAGAGAAGAGGAAGGCCACGCCCTAGTAGAACCTAAGGTTATTAATATTATATATGCTTCAACTTCCGAAGCTGAAAGTTATACCCACCGTTCTAAAAATCGTCTTAGGCGGCGATTAGGCGCCGAGAAATCGCTCCACAACCGTGAGACGCGGCGATTTCCCCTTAGTCGGTTTCAAAAATCGGCCAGAAAAAAAAAACACTTAAAACTTCAATAATCGGCCAAATAATGATTGAATTGTGTTGAAAGGGGTGAAAGACGTGAGAAATTGATGAAACAGAACGATGAAAAACGAAAAAAAAAATAGATAAAAAAACGCAGAACAATGGCGGCCATTAGGGTTGACAGGAAGAAGATGAGTCGTGGGGAATTTACCATTTTATCCCTCACTCAAATTAAAAAAACGTATGTTTTCGCTTAAAAAGATTCGAACCCGAGCAAGGCAGGACTAAATAGCATACTTCAAACCACTATGCCACTATTACTTTTACGGTAATATTCAAATACAATATATTATAAAGGCAATTTATCTAAAAACATATAATTTTCTCTTAATTCTTTTTAACGCCTAGTCCCCGATTAATCCCCGCATAGACCGACTAGGCGCTAGGCGCTAGTCCACCGCCCGATTAGCGCATAGCGATTTTTAGAACATTGGTTATACCCCATTCCTTCAAAATATAACCACAATTTTCCACATTAAAAATGAATATGTACAAAACATAACGTCCTATTTTTAATTTCTTTTCTAGAGTCCATTTAAACAATTTATTTCCGGGGTATTTGTTTCTCTTTTTAAAATTTTTTTGATCGTATTTGTTAGTTTCTGAAATTGTGTAATGTATATTACAATTTGATTTTGTGGTTTAAGTGTGAATTTGTTTGTGGTTTGTTTCGCTGCATACTTTTCTTCCATCTTGTCAATTTTTCCAACTGATGTGACTAAAGAATTTCGTTATAATCGATAATTGATTTGACCAGTAATCATTCTTCATCTATAAAAGTAAGTACGATTATCGTTTTTATCAAACATTTCGAACACGAGGGCCGGGACTTATAAAGAACGAGGCCTTGTCGGCTGGTCCTTATTATTCTGTCTTATTTAAAATTTTCTCTCAAGGTTCTTTGATGCTCAATTTAGACATGGATTAACTCAGAGTATTATATCTAGAGAGTAGAGAGCAAGTTATATATGTCTGGAAATAAAAACTTTATTTTAAAAATGACTAATTATAGATTTTAATAACAGAGTAATTTAAAAAAAAAACTATTTTTCTATCAGTCTGATTCTTTTTCTTATTTTTTCTCTCTTCTATCATCTTTCTTTTTTATTTTTGTAGATATCTATTATTTACAGAAAATATTTGAATACACGTGAAATGAACTGGCATTTTCCCGTTGATTCTTCTGTTTTAGATAAACTTATCCGGTTGAGTAAACTTAGGAATAGATTGACTGCAATCTGACTTTCTTATTGATCAACGAATGACTTTACAATGTATATATACACAAGCTTGACAAGATTTAACTATATCTTAAAGAGATTTGGATATATCACAAACTACCCGATATTTATCCTACTAAAATATATGTAAAACCACATATTCCCTAATACTCCCCCTCAAGTTGGAGGTGGAGGATCCTGAACACCCAACTTGGACAATAACTGCTCAAACTGAGGACGACCAAGAGCTTTAGTAAGGATGTCTGCGAGTTGAGCTTTTGAGCTGACATGACGTAAAGAAATGAGACCCTCACGCGCAGCATCCCGAACACTATGACAATCTCTTTCGATATGCTTCGTCCGTTCATGAAAGACCGGATTAGATGCAATGTGAATAGCAGCCTTGCTATCACAATGAAATGGAACCGGGAGTGGAACTGAAACACCAAGATCTTTAAGGAGCGGGACAATCCACTTAAGTTCTCGTGTAGCAAGAGCCATGGCTCTGTATTCCGCTTCTGCAGAGGAATGCGCCACTGTAGACTGCTTCTTTGTTTTCCAGACAATAGGAGAACCGCCAAGGAGGACAATAAACGAGCTCAGAGATCGGCGAGTTTCCGGACAGGATGACCAGTCGGCATCACAGTAAACCGACAAGTATAGTGAGGGAGAAGCACGCAGAAGGATCCCTTGACTTGACGAACCTTTGAGAAACCGAACCACACGGAGAGCGGCCTCCCAATGAGCATGACGTGGAGTCTTCATGAACTGAGACAAAATATGGATAGTATAACAAAGTTCTGGACGAGAGATGGAAAGATACACCAAACGTCCGACCAAACGTCGATACTGCTTAGGATCAGATAACAGGGGACCCTCATCAGCAGCGAGTTGATGATTCTGTTCCATCGGTGTAGAGACTGGAGTAGCATCAAGTAGACCTGCTTCACTAACGATATCCATGATGTACTTACGTTGAGACAAGAATATGCCTTCGTCGGATCGAGCTACCTCAATGCCGAGAAAATACTTCAAACGACCCAAGTCTTTCATCTTGAAACACTTGCCCAAGTAGGACTTGAACTGCGTGAGTTTGTCAAGATCATTGCTTGCAATAACGAGATCATCAACATAAACTAGAACTCGGATCTCAGTGTCACCACGACTGTAACTGAACAAGGAGTAGTCGGAGTAACATTGAACAAAACCGAACTTGACAAGTGCTTGCGATAATTTGGCAAACCAGCATCTAGGAGCTTGACGAAGCCCGTACAACGACTTTCGCAGGCGAAGCACTTTGGTGGGATCAGAATGCGTAAAACCGGGGGGAAACTTCATGTATACCTCCTCGTGAAGATCACCATGGAGAAAAGCATTATGGACATCCATCTGATGAATTTCCCACTTCTTGGAAGCGACGATGCGAAGTAGACTGCGGATAGTGCCTACTTTAACAACTGGAGCAAACGTCTCGTTGAAATCCTCTCCTTCAATTTGCTTGTTACCGAGAGCAACCAACCGAGCTTTGTGACGTTCAAGAGACCCATCGGCATTATATTTGATTTTGAATATCCACTGAGAGCCAATGGCAACTTTGCCTGGAGGAAGGGTCGCAACATCCCACGTACCTTGATCCTCAAGAGCAGTAACTTCAGTCTTTACTGCATTGCGCCAAACCTTTTGTTTAACAGCGTCAGAGTATCGTTTAGGCTCAACGCCTGCGGTAACAGCTGCAACAAAGGCTTGATGCGAAGTCGAAAAACAAACATCAACGAGATACTCAATTAAAGGATACGGTGTCATACCTGAGACCATTTCAGAGGACAGAGACGAAGACCGAGAAGGAGCGAGAGGGGTATCAACGAGACTGACGACAGTGTAAGCAATGTAATCGGCAAACTTTGCCGGAGGAACACGTACACGCTGACCACGTCCCAAAGCTTCTTCAGTAACAGAGTCACCCACGGGGGACACACTCGGAGACGGATGTACCAATGCCACCGAATCACTAGACGCGGGTGATTCAATGACAGAATCAGACACAGCGGAAGTATCAGGGGAAGGCGTATTAGGTGCAGCATCATTACTCCCCCTGTCTACAGAACTAGGTACCGAGTGAACAATCCAATCATCATCCACCAACTCAGACGATGTAGAAACAGGGATGGAACCACTCGACAGGGAAGTCGGAGGAGTAGCAAATGGAAACTCCGTCTCATAGAAAACAACATCCCGACTAATTAAGAACTCTTCTTTGTCTAAATCAAACACTCGCCATCCCTTTTGACCAGAAGGATAACCCAAAAACACACAGCGACGACTGCGGGAGGAAAACTTATCTTTGTCACGGGCACGATGATGTGTGTAACAGAGGCTGCCAAAGACACGCAGCTGATCATATTGCGGCTTCCGATTATAGAGTACTTCGTGTGGTGACCGACCATCAAGGAGTTTGGTGGGAGTCCGATTGATCAAGTATGCAGCCGTCATTACTGCTTCGCCCCAGAAACGAATAGGAACATTCCCTTGAAAGAGCAAAGCACGAGATACATTGAGGATGTGTCTATGCTTTCTCTCCACTCGTCCATTTTGCTGAGGAGTGGCAACACACGATGTTTGATGAACGATGCCCTGTTCGCGAAAGAAACGAGCTAAACAAGTGAACTCCGTACCATTGTCGGAACGGACCATCTTAACAGACTTGCCAAACTGTTTTTCCGTCATTGCACAGAAGTTTTGAAGAACAGTTCGGACTTCTGATTTCTCAAGAAGAAGATATGTCCACACAGACCTAGAGAAATCGTCGACTATGGTTAGAAAGTAAAATGCTCCACAAGAAGCGCGGGTTCTATAAGGACCCCAGACATCACAATGAATTAATGCAAAACACTGGTCTGATTTATTTAAACTTTCAGGAAAAATTTCTCGAGTTTGCTTGGCCCTAAAACACGTGTCACAAGGACTAGGGACAGCAGGTGTGGAAGAAGAAAACATCGGTAAAGAATGTAAAACAGAAAACGAAGGATGTCCAAGCCGTCGGTGCCAACACAACGGATCCGGCAAACTTGAACCAGGAGTCGTCAAACGATGAACCCGTGCAGCCATAACATCTTTGAAGTAGTATACCCCATCTCGCTCTTCACCGGCTCCAATCAGGGTCCTCGTAAAACGGTCCTGCAGTACAAACAATGTATCAGTTAGAAGAGCAAAACAGTTTGTTTGTTTTAACAATTTCGATACCGAGATGAGAGAACAATTCAAATTCGGTACGAATAAAACATTCTCCAGCGTGATTTGTTTTGTCAGAGGAAAGACTCCTGTATGTGTTGCATAAGTCTTATTCCCGTCTGCAAAACCAACGGGACACGGTGCTATGCGAACAAGATCAACAAGGAGAGAAAGACTCCCTGTCATGTGATGTGAAGCACCGGTGTCCAAAATAAGATCACCAAGACGTTTCTCACCAGACAGTTTATCCGACGATGATTTTGCTCTATCGGAAATCATCTGAGACAACGTTCGCCACTGATCCTCAGTAAACTCCGGAAACGAAGAGGAATTGGAAGAAGAAGCATGTGCCGTCTGTACCCGAGAACCAGAGGAATTATTACGGTCAGTAGAGCTACCGCGACCACGGCCTCCACGAGCTCCTCTGTTTCCACCACCACCGTTACGAGGCGTAGAACGATCTTCCCACCAATCCGGGAAACCAACAATTTCCCAACAAGTGGCTTTCTCATGCCCACGACGACCACAGTGAGAGCATGACAAGCGCTTACCAGAGTTACCAGAGTTACCGGAATCTGAACTAGACCCTGTTTTGGCCACAAAACCAACAGCTTGTTGCTGAGATTCTCTTTCCTTGGCTGAGTTGAGACGCTGTTCTTCCCGGACGACTTTTGAGTAGATTTCGCCAATATCAGTGGTAGAATCGGAAGAGATGATGTTCTGACAAATCCCACCAAATCTTTCCTCATCCAAGCCCATGACAAACTGATGGATCTTTTCTTCTTCTCTAGCCTTCTCAATGTCCGTGAAAGCAGCACAGGTACACGGAGGAAGAGGTGAGTACATATCCAGCTCCTCCCACATCTTGGACAACCGACCGAAATAGTCGATAACAGGTTCACCGTCTTGCCGACACTTAGCAAGCTGTTCTTTGAGGTGATGAACGCGCACTCTGTTACCAACAGAGAAGCGTTTACGCAGATTTTCCCACAGTTTGTGAGAATCTTGGATGAACGTTACGGTTGATCGGACTCGTGGCTCAATCGAAGTTCTGATCCAACCAATAATCATGGAATTGACAGAAAGCCATAATTCGAGATTCGAATCATCCGCAGATGGTTGCGGAATCGTACCTTCAACAAACCCAAGCTTGCGTTTTGCTCGCAAGGCGTTGGTCATCTCGCTACACCATTCATTATAGTTGTCACCTGATAACTTCACCGAAGTAATCAGAGCTCCGGGATTGTCCGAAGAATGCAACGAGTATGGTGTTAAGACAGCTCCACCGGAGACACCTGAGGTACCGCTTTTAGACGCCGCGGAATCCTCTTCACCCGTCATATTTGGTTCTCACACGAAGAACACACACACAGGAACAGAAACACAAGGCACGAACTTCGAAACTTGGAAAGACTAACGAAAAGAAGGAAAAAAAAAAAAAAAAATTAGGTCGCAGAGATTGTATGCTCTGATACCAAGTAAACTTAGGAATAGATTGACTGCAATCTGACTTTCTTATTGATCAACGAATGACTTTACAATGTATATATACACAAGCTTGACAAGATTTAACTATATCTTAAAGAGATTTGGATATATCACAAACTACCCGATATTTATCCTACTAAAATATATGTAAAACCACATATTCCCTAATATTAATTGAGGAGTCTAGTTAGGTGTTCGTATCACACAATTATCTTGCTTTTATAAGAATGATTGTGTATATTCTTGTTATGCGTCGTTAATGAATTATCCATTGAAAAAATAGTTGGCCACAAAATCGCAGTTTCAGATTATTTTTTTTTGGAAAGTCCATGTTCATGCAGCCAAAGAAGACCTATATAACTTTTTTTCTGTCATGAGTTGTTATATTTATTCCATTATAGGAGAAATCAAAAGATCTACATGAAACACAATACAAGACCTATATAACTTACGAGAAGGGTTCGATGAATTTATTTATATTTATATGCTAATTAACAATATTAAAAGTTGCACTCTATGACATAAAAAAAAAACAATTACAAGTTGCAGAACTGAATTGAAGAAAACAGAGAGGGACATAATGAAATAACACGTGGGTTTAGGGATCTAAGAATCTCTTTCTTAAAATCAATAGAAAGAGAGAAGAAAAAAGCTTTGGCCTCTATCGAGAATGACACTTTATATCAATGAAAAGCGCCGATGTGTTGTATATGTGAGATATGGAATGATCTTCTCATCTCAAATCCCTATTCGTTCTTTTTTCTAACATCATCATACCAATTCCCTACTTTCTAACACTGTATCCTACCTTTTCCTTGATATAAGTTAATTTTACTTTTATTGTCTTTTGAACTTCATGCATCTAATTAGTCGATTCATCGGTTGATACTATCCGAAGTTACATTACAACAGCAACTTTTACAAAACTTGTTATATGTTTGATTTATCACTCTCTTTGCAATTTTTTCCTTGTTTGTTTTTGAAAACGTACGTGAACTTGAGTTTTAAAATAACAAAACAAATTAGAATGAATATTTATTATGTGTCACTAAGCTATATGTTGGGTTAATAGGGGAGAGAGAGGATGAGAAAATGATTACCCGTAAGAAAAGGAAAGCAAAAAAGCAGCTTTGATGTGGTGTTGTTGATTTGGATAAAAGGGATATGTGTATGTGTGCATACAACATAACAAAACACCTTTTGATATTATCCCATCACAAAGTATTGATCTGTCTTCTGTTGAACTGATCTTGACCATTTATCATTCCAAATAACGACCCCTGATTTTTAAAGTATGTTATTGATAGTACGTGGAAAAAAAAAATGTAAAGTGGCTGATTTTGTAACATTTTCAGAACTTTATATATGTACTTTGGAATCATTCGATATATAAAATTCTGAACGTTTTATGTTTTTCAGCAGGGCTTTTCTCTAAAGTATCCCTTCTTTCTAGACCATCAAAATTGTTTCTTTAGTAAAAAAACATGTTTTTAGTAAAACAAATTGTTTAAAAATATTATAATGCAATTAAAATATTTTGTAACAGCATTAAAAGTTTGATTTTTTTTCAAAAAAAATATATTTACTATACTCCCTCCATTTCTGAAAATAAATGTTTTTTAAAAAATTGGTGTTTTGAAAAGATAGTTTTTTCAGTTTTCTATGCAATTTTTATTGATTATTAATGATAAATTGTAAACTTCAAAAATATTAATTGAATTTCTTGAATTATTAATGGGTTAAAGTTATTGAAAATTACAAAACACAAAAATTGATACATTTGTTATCAGATTTTAATATGTCTTCTCAATATGTATAAAACACCAAAAAAATCTATCTATTAGAAATAGAGGGAGTATAATTTTTTTATGCAGAGAGTTTTGAAAATTAAAACGGTTTACTTCATATAAAAGAAATGGAAAAGTTTAAGCTAGTTATATAGGTCCATGCAAAATTTCTTTTACTTGTTTTCTTCCACCATTTTACTTAAAAATGTTTACCAATCAGAGCCAAAAAGAAATACTTTAAACAAATAGCAAAAAAAAAAAAAATAACACAATAATACTCCTTCTGTCCTAATTATATAAGCTGTTTTAAAGGATTTTTTTATTCTATTTTATCTGATGTTTTACAAATTTCTGTGCACATATTATTTATTTGACACATTATAACTATTAATTTTCTGCTGTATCTATTCTTATTGGTTAAAATCACACTACAAGAAAACACAAGATTAGCAACGCCCAGAATTGTTGTTAATTCGTCGTAAATGGACCTTTACAACGAATTAACGACGATTCATAAATCGTTGTTAAACAAACGTCGTAATACACAAATCGTCGTAAATTCCTTGTAGAAAATACGTTGTAAATTCGTCGTAAGGTATAGTGTTCGTCGTAAATTTGATGGCCCACACAAACAATTTAACAAAATTCGGCGGGGGTAACGGCGGCTCCTGACATGGCGGCGGCTCCGCCGAGGGGCGGCGGCTCCGGCGGAATTGGTGGCAATGATAATGTTGACTTTGGTCAACTTGTTGATAGTTATGAATATGTTTAGTTTATATACCCCAAGAGATTTTGCCAAACTTTCGACATGGGACTTCGTATTTTATTTTAGCAACAAGTTTACAAAGAATTTACAACAATTTCGTCGTAAAATCGTTACAACGATTTTACAATGAACTGTTTTTTTTAATATCAATGTTCGTCGTAAGTTCGTCGTAAATTAGGGACCAATTTATGATGAACTGACAAATCGTTGCAAACGTCTCGTTATCTCGATGTTATTGTCATTCGATTTTACAACGAATATTTCGTTGTAAATTTACGACGAATTTACAACTATTTTCATATTTCTCGTACATTCGTCGTAAATCCCTTGTTGAATTACAACGAATTATTTTCGTCGTAATTTTCCGTTGCTAAACTTGTGTTTTCTTGTAGTGTCATTTAAATTAGATGTGATAAAGTTTTAAAGTATTAGGTTAGAGTGAAAAAACTTCAAATTTAAAAGTATAGATAATGGTTTGGAGATATCCTAAGAAAAAGAACGACCGAAGATAAGCGGGTGAAGTTTACTGGCTTTAGAACTTGTTGAGTTCTAGTTTTTTGTAATAGAAAATATAGTATAGTATCTGTATAAGAGGATACGAAAGGGATATTAATTAAATTAATTCTTATTGATAGAAAGCCCTTTCCAATCAAATTAATCATTAATGAAATGAAAATAAATCTCTCTCCTCGCATTTTTCATCTTTACCTCAGTCGAAGGCAATGATCACTCTTCTCTAACTTTCTAGGAAACTAACACTTTGCTTTTTCTTTCTCTTCTTTTATCCTATTCCTTCTTAGAAAAAGATGTGCATGCACTACTATATTTATTACAAATCATGGTTATAACTAAGAAAATCTAACTTTCAAGTAATTGATTTTCCAATCTAGTACTTTTAATTTAAAGATAAGTGTTTTATAATTTTTTTTGCTTAATTAACCAATGTTGAGCCACTAGTTTTGTGTGTCAAAAATCACTAGTGTTGGTGTTGGATATATAAGAAAAGGGGACGTTTCTGTTAAACAATTATGTAGAATTGATAAGTAAACACACAATTTATACATCACGAGGTAGGGAACGTCATGTGCGTTGAATATTCTATGCAATTTTTCTTTTTTGCTTGGTATCATATTCTAATGCAATTTTCTCATCCGTATAATCAATAAAGGAGTAAGAGAGACAGTGAGAGAGCAATAATAAATAGTTCCAACCACCAATGTAATTGGTGCAGTTGTAGGTGAAAGGTACTTCCCTATCCAAAATAAGAAGCTTATAACAAGAGACATGCCCTGTTTATATGATGTAATATTCCATCTTTTAAACCATACGTAAAGCTTTTAAATCATTTATATATGCATGTAAAAGGATATCATCATTGATTCATCCATATGTAGTACGGTGTGTGTGTTTGAATGAAGATATATAGATGATGATCGATGAAGATGTGTATTGATGATGATGATGAACTAATTCTCATGAATTCACTTCATTTATTGCTTACACTGCATTTACGTTATCGAAGAGCGTGCTCTTTCTTCGACAGTGAAATTCCTTCTGCACCACACTCTTTCCATATTTTATTAGTTTTTAACATTCGTTCTCTCTATTATTTTTAATAACTACATATTAATAATATCATATACTGTGTCCGATCATGAATTCTACAGAATCTTGTTTATTGTACGCATAAAAAATCGTTATATTAAATTTTCATACTTTTAGATTTTTATCATTTAAAAGAAAAATTCATGTTTTAACGAATGAAGTAAAAATGATAAAAATAAACGAATCAGCCAAGTTAATTTATAAAAATGTTAAATAATAATAAATGACGATTCTTTTTAAGAATTATGTTTTTAAACTATTTATAAAAAATAAGGAAACAAACTCCACTTAGTATATGAATGGAAAAGGCATAAAAAGTTCATGGAAGTATGCTTATAATAGTTTAAGTTCATATAGTATGTCATTTTTAATTATTTTCTTCAATATAAAAATCAGACATTTGTAATATTAATTCACATATATTATTATTATTTTCTTATCTCATCAGACGGTATTTCTCATAATAATGATAAAGCTTTTAATATGAAGCAAAATATATGAATTTGCATAATGCATTTAAAAAGCGTGATAAGCAAGTCATGAATTATTGAAAATCAATACATATTGGTACGGGTGACACAAAAAATTGTATAACTATGGTACGTCGAACTAATTAAAAATTCAATAAATGCACTATATAGAAACAGTGTAAGGTAAGGTGTAAATAGCGAATAACATATGACAGACTGAATATAAAGCTCGGATCGTAGAGGGGACCATGCATGTTCCAAACCCTATATATATCTTCCCATTAATTTCCGGGAATCAAATAATTATTAAAAAAAATTAATATAAATGTTTTCATGAAATTAGGGCTAAAGTACAAACAAGAAATAATGATGCCCTAATGAAAATGAAATCTCTGCAAGTGGTTCTTAGGGGACACGTAGACATTAGTTACAAAAGCTCTACGAGTCTCTACCCCCTCCTGCCTCTTCAACAGCACTTTACAACAATGACAAAGATCGTGATGCGTAATTTAAGATCCTCTGTTTCTCACTGCATGCTCATTACCGTACTCACTCATAGGAGATTCAAAATCAAAGGGCCTATAGAGAGAGAGAGAGAGAGAGAGAGAGAGAGAGAGAGAGAGAGAGAGAGAGAGAGTATACTTCATTCATGTAATTGCTTGTGTAGATACACACACTGACTGCATATGCATGTATAATATTTATAACTTTGGCCAACATGATATTCACGATCCATAGTTAATAACTTAGTATTGTATAGTTCGGTGTAATGTCCGATTACTTGTAAGAAAGCTCAGAAACCGTATAAGAACTCGTTTAACTAAATGATAAAATATGTTTGTAAGTTATACAAATATCTAGTTAAAAATTACTATAATTTATGAGTAGTCATGACGAATGAGGTGAATATGTTTTTCAATAAATAAGTTACAAACCTATTCTTTGTTAAGTTGATCGAATATAAACCAAAAGACTTTATCAGATCTGCTAAAACCTAAAACTGGGTATTTCATTATATAGTCCAAATTATAAATTTAATTACCTAAACCAAACGTCGAATATTGGATAAAACCGGGTTTATGTACGATCAATTGGTTTAGTTAACCGTTAGGGAAACTCCCTAAAAGATTCCAAGACTTCAATATACAATCTGAATTCTCCAAATTATAGCTACAATAATTAACTGGTTTGCAAAAGTTTGTTTGTTCATGGTATTTCTTTGCACGTCATGTATTATTATTGCAATATTGCTCATGAATCCGAGAAATCATGGGAGTCTACATGAACAACTATACTATGTAATAGCCTCGTAGCTTTTGTGATCCGATTTCTAGATTTTATTTCTATTCGAACAAAATTATAATCGACCGTATCTTTAGTCTTTCCATTCCCCATAAACTTTTTAGTACCTATATGAAAATTGAAACAATAGTCTAATTTTTATTTTTGTTTAAAAAACTCTCTGTATCTTTTTTATAAATGGCTGTTACGTAGAACAATAAGAACATATGAACGTTGGGTATTGTTCCTTTTTTCAACTGAAAATGTCATATTCACTAACAAACAACCTGTACTAAAACAAAACCCTTCAAACTTTGACGAGAAAAATAATAAAGATGGTTGAACAGAATGTTTTCGTCTGCTTGAATTAATATGGGGAATGGGATTGTAAACATTTTCATAATTACATCAGCCACACTTGTTCAACATGTACACTACATTTGATAGATAATAATCTATTCAGCACTACATATACACTAATTACAGCCATACAATATAATATAGATATCGTATATTGACATCTTAACGGGAATTCCGTTAATTGTTCACATGTAATGGATGTCCTTATAGCTTTATAGAATGCGGCCAATTATTACACTAGTGCAAACTCTGATACCGTGGTATTGCGTTTAAAAGTTACAGGATTTTGAAGTTAATGAACGAGAATTCTTTTTATGTGAGTGTTAATCTTCTTATTTTGTTGTCAACATGTGTTAATCTTTGTTTCTTTCATCTTTTTATGTCGAAAATCTGGGATATAAAAACAATTTTCTTCTTCAATGTTTAAACGTAGTAAAAGAAATAAAGCTCGAATTTTTTATTGTTATCTCCAAAATTCACTGGATGGTCCCTACGGATGATAACCTATGTATCATGACCATATATGGTCATATACAGTGCTCATAGGTCATTTAGTACTGCTCATTCGAAAGGAACAATTACAATTTGGTGAGACACGATCAAACTTAAACAGTGGAGAAAAGAACTGCCTTAACGAATTATCAAACAGTATTCACGTTTATCATTCATACTCCATAAAACAAATATTTCATTCCTAAGATAAAAATTGATTTATTTGTCTTTTAAAAAAAATTGTGTTGTGGTGTGTGTATGGGTAAAATATCTTTCATACGTAGACAGATAACATAACAATAAAAGCTGGTGAAGTAATAATTAGAAGAGACAGAGAAATTGGAAAAGAATGGAGTTTGGTTTTTTCGTCTAAGTAAATACCTATGATGCCCTCGCCTTTCTAATTCCCTCATTTGTCCCTTTCCTTTTTCATGTTTATTTCTAACTTCTCTGTCCCTTTCAATCCTTCTCCACCAGATATCCTCTGATTCGATCCCCACAATATTTTACAAATATTTCACTAAATCAATATAATTCCCCAAGAGTACTTCCAGTTCTCTCTCTCTCCCTCTTTTTTTATATATATATTATAAAGAACATAAATAATTATTAACAAAAAAAACATAATGAACATTTTCTGTCATCTAGCCCTGGAAATATTATCGGGATTCGGATTCGGAATCCGCTCCGTATCCGCTCCGAAAATCCGGATATCCGGAGAGCCGGATCCGGATCCGGATAATAAAACTTCGGATCCGTCTAAGTCGGATCCGGATCCGGATATCTAATTTTTCAAGTCCGGATATCCGGATCCGGATCCGCATCTTTTAAAAATATTATATTTTTTATTTTATTAGTAAAATTTTAAATATATTAACATTTATACATAAAAATAAATTTAAAATTACTTTTCTAATATTCTATTTTTATTTTTAATATTATATTATATTTTCTTATATTATATATTTATTTTAAATGTATATAAATAATTAATTTAATATTATTTTTAAATTTAATACATTTTTTAACGGATCCGAGTCCGGATCCGGATATCCGCGGATATCTTGATATTTAGGCGGATATCCGGAAACCCCGAATCCGGATCCGGATACCTAAAAAAAACCCGGATATCCGGATCCGTCCCAGGCCTACTGTCATCTACTTACTTGTGTATCACACTTTTTTCTTATATAAAAATTGTTCTAGGTCATATATATATTTTTATAAACTTTTCTTATATAGCCACGGATTTTCAATTATACCATATAGTAATTATACTTGTTTTAATGTGTGAAATAAAATCTACATGCATAAAAGAATATTATTGAATAACTGATTTTTCAGAATATTGATAAACTTTTATTGGGTCCCCATCTGTGTCTATATAACTCAACACCTTACACACACTCTCTCTATATCTCCCACACACAAAACCTAAAATCTCTTTTGCTTAAGTTCTTTTCTTGGTAAAGTAAAATTTCTTTCTCTCAAGATCATTGTCTTTTCTTGGTAAAGTAAAATTTCTTTCTCTCAAGATCATTGTACTCTTCTTCCGATCTATTCTTCATTTTGATCTTGAAATGGAGGCACCGCAACATCATCATCATCATCATCAAGCCGACCAAGAAAGCGGCAACAACAACAAGTCCGGCTCTGGTGGTTACACGTGTCGTCAAACGAGCACAAGATGGACACCAACGACGGAGCAAATCAAAATCCTTAAAGATCTTTACTACAATAGCGGAGTCCGATCACCAACGGCCGACCAGATCCAGAAGATCTCTGCAAAGCTCAGACAGTATGGAAAGATAGAGGGTAAAAACGTCTTTTACTGGTTCCAGAACCATAAGGCTCGTGAGCGACAGAAGAAGAGATTCAACGGGACAGCCATGACCACGCCAACGTCTTCATCGCCCAACTCGGTTATGATGGCTACTGATCATCATTATCATCATAACAATCATCAGAATCATCATCATCCTCTTCTTCACCATCATCATGGTGTTACCATGCAGAGACCTGCTTCTGTCAACGTTAAGCTGGACCAAGAAAATCATCTGCTTCATCAGAACAGATCATATGCCAGCTTCAATAACGGTGACTACTTTCTTATATGTATTATTTTTATGAATTTTTTTCCAGTGACTCATGAAAAAAAGTTTAATTACATTACTAAGAACACCACTAGATATAACTTGAATAAGCAGAAAAAATAAACCCTAGGAAGATTTACATTTACATACATATATGTATTATTTTTTGTATATATGAGTTTAATTGATAGATATATGTATATGCAATATAAAAAATTTAATATATATATTTTTGTTAAACGTTGTTTTCTATGAATTTACTCGGATGATTTTTTTCAAATGTAATTAATTTTACGTTACTAGGAGCAATTTACACCAGTAGCTATTTACATGTAGCAAAATGGAAAAAACGAAAAACTAAACCAAGAAGGTTTTGTATATATATGATTTCAATAGATATATGTATTAATGCATATATGTAATGACGTATGTGTGAAGTTATGGATCTTGATTGGGGCAAACCAAGTTTACATCTTGAGAACGGTTTCTTTGTTGTGTAATGGAAACTACACTCACGTGTTGCGATTTATAACAAAAATTAGGGATCTTGGTTAGTAGAAAAATAGCCTATTTTATGTTTCGTTTTAATTTCGCCACTTTCTTTCAAAAGTAATTTAGGGTGTGGAAACATATACATGCATATATATGCTCACAAATCCTATATATATATATGTTTGAAGGGAATTTAAATCATGCAAGTTCAGGCACTGAATGTGGCGCTCTTAATGCTTCTTCTAATGGCTACATGAGTAGCCATCTCTATGGATCTATGGTACGTTTGTAACTATGAGTCATTTAATCAAACTAAAAGTTCTATTTAATTACATTTAATGAAACTGGATTTCTGGGTGAAGGAACAAGACTGTTCAATGGGCTACAACAACGTAGGTGGAGGATGGACAAACATGGATCATAATCATCATTACTCAGCTCCAGCTTACAACTTCTTCGATAGACCAAAGCCTCTCTGTGGACTAGAAGGTTATCAAGAAGGAGAATATGGTAGCGACGCTTATCTGGAACATAGACGTACACTTCCTCTCTTCCCTATGCACGGTGAGGATCACATCAACGGCGGCGGCGGTGCTATCTTGAAGTACGGACAATCGGACGGTCGTGACTCTCGTGGTCGAGCCCCTTCTGCTTCTCTTGAGCTATGTTTGAATTTCTACGCCGGCGTCGCACCGGATTAAAATCTCTTTCGCTATATATCTCTCTCTCGTATGTTTCGCCGCTAATGATTAAAGATGCAGTAACTATAATAGTAGTATCTCTCGTACGTTGTTATAGTAATTGTAGTTACTATCGTCTCTGTTTAACTTTCATTGACTGCGTTCTTTTGTTTCCTTTCTTTTAAAATATAATGAAAATTTATTACTATGAAATTGGAGACTATTTTCAATAGGTTTAACAAATAAGGGATTACAAAAAGTTCCAGAGGAATGTAACAAATGTCAGATTTTTATTTTAAGGAGATCCATATATGATTTCATTCATTATAGTCTATAGACAAATTGTAATCTTAGAACATCTCTATCCGTTATATAGGAAAGGAGTCGAAAATTATTAAAACACAAATATCAACTAATATAAATTAATATTAGTTAGAGTTTCAAAAATTTGAGAATTTCATCCAATACTTTTTTTTTCTAAGAGTAGATGCGAAAATATTTTTAGACGCTTGACTTTGAAGACATCACAAGTTAAACGAGTTATTTGTTTTTTTTAAGGACATAAGAAATTGAGATTGATTTCAAACCAATTTTTTTTAAAAGTATTTTTGAAGAAACTTCCGATTTTTTATCTATGATTTAAACCATCTAATATACCCTTTCAATGTTTTGATTTTCAATTATGTAACAAATGGTTTATTATTTTTAAGCAAAAAATAAGTTCTCTCCTTGTTTGTGTTGTAACTGGCGTTCGATTTTGCTATAATCAAAGTTTGTCCCCAAAAAAATGATGATAATCAATGATCATTGGTTAGTCACCGTTTTGTTTCATTTGATTCAGTTCATCGAGTTTATTATATTTTGTACATTAACATGATTCGCTCTCCACTTCAGTTCTTCTGCATATGGTTTAACTGTTTAAGTAACGGTGGCTCACGCGTTTCGAGAGCGCGTGAATGTGAATATATATTTTATAAAACAGAGATTTTTGCAAGTATTCGACCCTCGTGAATTAGAATGACACGAGTAAGAATAGTGCACAAATTACTTCTTCTCATAAATCTTGTTTAAGTAATCTTGGCTTGCATAATTCAAAGTAATTGTATACAGTTTAGCTAGGAGATTCACAAATTTAGATAAGGTCGATTTTATTGTGAAATGTGTACCAATAATATACTAGTACTTTATATAAAAAAACCAAGAATGTGGCAGTTACGAGCAGCCATTTTTTGCAATCACTCGAGGAAATAATGAGTATATTTTTTGTAGTTTGAACCTCCCTCTTCATCGTAAACTACGCTACATTATCATCCTATCAGTAAAGAAGTCAACAAAAGAAGCAATAAAATCAATTAAAGAAGTTACAACAAGAACGTAAAAAATTGAGATAGAGTCCCAGTCATTTTTTACCTCTATATATACGAACATAAACGTTCGTTGTAAAACATCATTTCACAATTTCACAATAAAATCTTATATAAGTTTAATATCTCTTTCTTGCTTTTAATTTTATTTTCGGTATTTCAAAATTTTGCGGGAATAAAATTTTGCTGTTACTTATATATATATTTATTATATGAAATATATTTATTATTATAATACGTTATCTGCACGATCACTTTATGATACGACTATATATATTTGATATATATACTATATTATAATGGTCAGAATATCCACTTGTATAATTTTTATTTTACTTTATAGTGGTTGTTTAAACTCACCACCATATACTTAATATTAGCGTGGACGGTTTGTCGCCTCGTTATTTAATTTAACTGCATTATATCATGGCTGCTACGGAGAATAATTTATTTATTGTTCAAATGTGGCTAACTCTGTTACCATAATATTATGATTACATATCATAAATGACGGCTCAGCCACCTATATAAAGTTTATGTCTAAAATTTTATTAAATTTAATTGATTGCTTATAGAAATAATATTCTGATTGATTTTAATTATTTGTAAACCATTCTTTCACCAACGGTCACAAAGAAAAAATTTCAAAATTTTTACCTTTTTCAAACGGCTATGAACAGTGTTTTTAATCTATAAATACACTCATCTTTCATTCATTCACTTCACTCAACAATTTCATCTGCTTCCAAATATCTTTCAAACAACTTTCTTTAGATTTTATTTTGTAAGAAAGATGATTTGTTTACTTTTAATTTTCTGGGCGATTGTAATTTTTACTTCCATTTCTGGTCTTTTCATAGGAAACTTTACTCTGGCACAATTTATCATAATCGTTGTATTACTTTTTATGCATTGTTTTTCCTTGTAATCGCTTGTATTATCCATGTAAATATCTCATCTTAAATATGAGATAATATTACAGTACTAATAAAATTTCATAATTTCGTTTTAGAAATTAAATGGCAAACATGGAGAAGCTCCAATTTCCGGCTCTAGACATCACTGGTGCTAATTACATCTCTTGGACTACCAATGTCGAACTTCATTTGGAATCTCAAAGTTTAACGGAAACCATCAAAGAGAAAAATACTTCAACGACCCAAGAAATGGAAAAATCGGTGATCTTCCTTAGGAGACACTTTGATGAAAGTATTATATATGACTATGCACACATGAGGTATCCCAAAGAGCTTTGGAAGTCTCTGAAAGATCGTTTTGATCATCATAAAGATATAACACTTCCACTTGCTTGGGATGAGTGACAAAGTCTGAGGTTCCAGGACTTCGACAAAGTGATGAACTACAATTCTGCGGTGTTAGAAATTGTGGCCAAACTGAGATACTGTGGTGAGAGCATAACAGAATATCAAATGTTTGAGAAGACCTACACCATATTCCACAAAAATCACATCACCCTACAACAGCAGTATAGGTTGAGGGGATATACCAAATTTTCAGATTTGATTGTGGCGGTCCTAATAGCGGAAAAGAATAATGAGCTCCTCATAAAGAATCACATGACTTGACCTACCGAATCCAAAGCGTTCCCTGAAGCAAATGCATTGGATGTTAATAAACCGGTGAGAGAAAACAAATCTTTCAGAGGTCGTGGCGGTCGAAACAATCGGGGACGTGGGAGATAAAATCTGTTTAACAGGAAGTCATTTCAATGGATCTGCTCTGAATCCTTTAAGGGAAAAGAACACAAATGAAGTACATCTCAGAAGAGAGAAGATGCTTGTTTCAGATGCGGTACTAGGGACATTGGTCCAAGGTGTGTCGTACCACTGCACACCTTTGTGCCTTATATAAAGAAACGCTAAAGGTAAAGGAAATGAAGGTAACCTTATGGAACATTCTGAGGGTACAACACATCTTGATGCATCCGATTTCGCAAATGATTTCGATGAGACCACCATTACAGAAGACTAAAATCCATATCATGTGACTCTTAAAAACTCCCAAGGTTGTGCCATAAATAATTAATGATTATGTGAAATATTAATGTATAATTATTGCGTGATGCTAAAAACTATTGTGTAATTAATGTGTAATCTAATCTTCAAGTAATAATATATAATTATTGTGTGATTTTTTTCACCAATAAAATTATCTTATAAATTGTTTTGTTAATCTCAGAAATGGATAGCAATACGAATGGAACAACATCCAAGCTGAATACTGGGGATATATCATATATGCATACCAGATAGTGGAACAATGCACATTATTCTGAAACTTAAAAATATTTTTCTAATTTAAAACCAACAAAGGTTGTTTTCAATACAATCTCAGGTCCTGCAGACTTGATTGAAGGGATTAGTAACACAAATTTTGCATTACCTAATGGGACAAGGTTCTCAATCAATAATGCATTATTTTCTCCAAATTCTAAACGGAATTTGTTGAGCTTTGAAGACATATACCTTCACGGATATGATACTCAGTTTGCAACTGAGGATGAAAAAAAGTTTATGTATATAACTTCTCATAGATCTGGCCGGACGCATATATTGGAAAAATTCCCAAAACCAGTTAATGATACCGGATTTAAATTAATGACTCAATTTAAACCGGTTAATCCGAGGGCTTATGGGTTTTTGTGCCTGACTCTTATATATACATATCAGAGCCACAAAATCATGTGTGTGACTTGCCCTAGCCGTCAAGTAAGAAACTCAGAAACTCCCAGAGGCACTAGCATCTCTGATCCAGTCTTGTGTGCGTGTGGACTAGTTATAGAGGTGCAGCATCTCAGACGCTCCAGATTTCGTTTTACCTACTCATTCCGCTGCTAATCACCAGGTAAATCTCTGATCTGTGGACATAGATTCAATTGACACTTGATCCTAGGCATAGAATTTGTTTTAGAGATGTTTTAATATGAGATTAAAACCTATACAAATTCCATCAATGGTATCAGAGGCTAGTATTTTTATTGAATATGAGGCATGTAATTGAATTAATTAAATTCAAAATGATACATATGATATATAAGAAACAAAGTGTTTATTGCTTGGGATGGTGCCTTTCTCGAGAGAGAATTTCTTTCCAAGAAAGACTGTGGGAGTAAAGTACAACTCGAAGAGATTCGAGAATCACAGGACGCTACTCAACCTAATGAGGAAGAGCAGCCGTTGGATTCACAAGAGGTTGTGGAACCAACACAGCCGCTGGATTCACAAGAGGTTGTGGAACCAGCACCTGTGGTGCCTGTAGTTCGCAGATCCAAAAGGATTCGCAACGAGGTTGAGAGATATGGATTTCTCGTAACTCACTGCCATGATCTGTTGATCATTGACAGCGATGGACCTGCGAATTTCGAAAAAGCCATGATGGGCCCTGACTCCGAAAGGTGGTTTGAGGCCGCTGGATCCGAAATTGGTTCCATGTCATAGAACCAAGTATGGACTTTGGTAGATTTACCTGATGGTGAAAAAGCCATCGAGTGTAAATGGGTCTTCAAGAAGAAGATCGATGTGGATGGAAATGTTCAAATTTATAAAGCTAGATTGGTGGCAAAAGGTTTCAAACAAGTTCATGGTATTAACTATGATGAAACCTACTCCTTAGTCGCCATGCTTAAATTCATTCGGATTCTCCTAGCGACTGCTGCTTATTATGACTATGAGATTTGGCAGATGGATGTGAAAATAGCTTTCCTTAACTTGATTCTGGAAGAGGATGTGTACATGGCACAACCTCCAGGTTTCACAGATCCTAAGAACGCTGGGAAGGTATGCAAACTTCATAAATCCATTTATGGATTGAAGCAAGCATCTGGGAGTTGGAACCTCCGTTTTGATGAAGCAGTCAAAATGTTTGACTTCAAGAATGAGGAGGAACCATGCATTTACAAGAAGACTAATGGGAGCGCAGTTGCATTTCTCGTACTATACGTAGACGACATACTCCTTATTGGAAACGACGTTTCGTTGCTTCAGTCTGTAAAGACTTGGCTTGGAAGTAGCTTCTCGATGAAGGATATGGGAGAAGCCGCATACATTCTTGGAATAAGAATCTATAGAGATAGATCAAAGAGGCTTATTGGACTATGTCAGGACACTTATATCGATAAGGTCTTACACAGGTTCAATATGCATGATTTCAAGAAGGGCTTGCTTCCGATGTCACATGGCATCACTCTTAGCAAGAATCATTGTCCTTCGACACCTGCGGAGCGAGAGCGCATGGGTAGGATTCCTTATGCTTCTGCAATAGGATCTATCATGTATGCCATGCTATGTAAACATCCAGATGTCGCTTGTGCTTTGAGCATGACGAGCCGATACCAATCTGATCCCGGTGAGAATCACTGGACTGCCGTCAAGACAATTCTGAAGTATTTGAGAAATACTAAGGATAAGTTCTTGGTGTACGGTGGATGTGATGAGCTTGTGGTGAGTGGATACACCGACGCTAGTTTCCAGACGGACATAGACGACTCTCGATCTCAATCTGGTTATGTCTTCTGTCTGAATGGCGGTGGAGTTAGTTAGAAGAGTTCCAAACAGAGCGCCGTAGCGGATTCCACTACCGAAGCTGAGTTCATTGCTTCTTCAGAAGTGGCAAAAGAAGATGTTTGGATCAGAATGTTCATCATTGAACTTGGTGTGATTCCTAGCATATCTGAGCCTGTGGCACTGCTGTGTGACAACAATGAGGCCAGAGCTCAAGCAAAGGAACCCAGATCACACCAGAAGTCCAAACACATCGAGAGAAGATATCATTTGATACGAGAGATCATCGAGAGAGGTCATTTAACTCCGACGGACGATAATGTTTCTGATCCTCTGACCAAGCCACTCCCATGACCTAAGCATTAAAGTCATGTTGCTGCAATGGGAATTAGATTTCTTGAGCAGTAATCTTAGTTTGAGTGGGAGTTATTTATTTTGTTTTTGATGTTCATGTAAACATACTTGGGTTATGTTTTATTTAATAAAATTATTTCAGTATTATTTAATTGCATAATTAGATAATTAAATAATAGTCCCAAAATAATTTGAGACATTCTTATAGGTCATCAAATGCGTGATTTGATCATGAAACCCTATAAGCGATAAATGTCATAAATTATTGAGGTCCCTGGTCAAAGGTCATTAAATTGGACATTAATAACCGCGTGAGATTAGTATGTGATGTGACTGATGACCAAGTTTCATGGTGTCATTGATAGGGGTATCAAAGTCAATCACATATATATGTGTTGAGGACACAATATCGGACATGACCCGCCAATGAGGACTCAACAAGATTGTTATATGAGTGTCATATGAGTTTCTCATTACAACTATGGAGCATAGTCCTTAGACCTGAGTTCATCCTGATTTTCTGCATATGAATTGGTCTGCTTTGACTTTGTCAAACGTTAGCCGTAACTGGTGACTATAAAGATATTGATTGGGCATGTCATGAAATGCGTGGGGAACAGGGGATGGAACATGATGGAATTTGTCCCTCCTATATAACGGGAGATAAATATCTCTAGGCCTACCAAAGATTTGGTACTGAAGGAAAGTGTGGCCACACTCGAACATGCTGAAAGTCAGTCGTTTGCTTTTGTCAGTACAAATCAGAGTTCGATAAACATGATTTGGCTTTACAAGGATGACACGAGCTCTTGCCTTATGCTGAATCGAGATATAGTGACAAAGGGATTGTTGGAATAAGTTGATTCCAGTACAAGTGGGAGATTGAAGGGAATGTCCTGGAGATCATACTTGTATACACTCTAATATAGTTGTTAAGTCGAGATAAGACTATCATGTGATGTTGGGTAATTATAATGCTTTGCTAGAATCCGCTTATAATTTATGAGTTGTGAACTCATTGCCAACATCATATGATATTATAGGGTCACACACCTAAGTAAATTGGATAACATACACTGGGAATGATCATTAAAGTAATGATCTCATCAATGTGTAACTGTTACATGTAGATAGTGAGTTTATATGAGGGTGTCGATCGACACCCATATTGCTGTTGATCGACACCACTCCGGATTAATGATATCGGGTTTAAATTAATGACTCAATTTAAACTATTGGTGTCGATCGACACCACTCCGGATTAATGATATCGGGTTTAAATTAATGACTCAATTTAAACCGGTTAATCTGAGGGCTTAAGGGTTTTCGTGCCTGACTCTTATATACATATCAGAGCCACGAAATCATGTGTGTGACTTTCCCTAGCCGTCAAGTAAGAAACTCAGAAGCTCCAAGAGGCACTAGCATCCCTGATCCAGTCTTGTGTGCGTGTGGACTAGCTATAGAGGCGCAGCATCTGAGGCGCTCCAGATCTCGTTTTACCTACTCATTCCTCCTAATCACCAGGTAAACCTCTGATCTGAGGACATAGATTCAATTGACACTTGATCCTAGGCATAGAATTTGTTCTAGAGATGTTTTAATATGAGATTAAAACCTATACAAATTCCATCAAATACCACCAAATATCTCCCATCTAAGAATTTTTGGTTGTACGGTGAATGTGCATGTATCACCACCACAACGTACAATGATGGGACCACAAAGAAGATTAGGAATATATATTGGTTGTGATTCTCCATCAATCATACGATATCTGGAGCCACAGACTAGTGATGTCTTTACGCCACGTTTTCCCGATTATCATTTTAATGAGAAATATTTCCAGCTCTAGGGGAGAAAATAAAATTGTAGGCAAAGAAATCAATTGTCGTGTACAATCATTACTACACCTTGATCCCCCTACTAAAGAGTCAGAAGTAGGAGTTCGACGAATTATGCATTTGCAAAGTATTGCAAATCAGCTTCCCGATGCATTTGTAGATACCAAGACGGTAAATAAATCTCATATACCAGCTGCAAATACTCCTGCTCGTATTGAAATACCACAAGAATGTGGAAATGCAGATGATACACGTGAGTCTAAAACACGCCAGAAGCGAGGCAGACCTGTCGGTTCTAAGAATAAGAATCCCAAAAAGATAAAAGGAAGTTGAAATACTTGAAAAATCCAAAGTAACAGAAAATACTTTTGAGGAAGTAAATCATAAGACTCATGATGATGTAGAGCTTCAGGAGCCATAGGAAAATCATTAGATTTCGATCAACTACATCCATAATAGAAGGATATGGAATAGAAAAAAATAGATGGTCTCGGTAATGTCTTCACAAATCTTGTGTCACAAGATATAAGTGAGATAAACGAAGATCCATAACCAAAATCTGTTTATGAATGTCAAAAGGCATGACTGGATAAAATGGAAAGATGCAATACAGGCTGAACTTGATTCGCTTAATAAACGAGAGGTGTTTGGTCATATTGTACTCACACCTGAAGATGTGAGACCAGTTGGATATAAATGAGTTTTCGTTCGTAAACGAAATGAGAAAGGTGAGATCATGAGATACAAAGCTCGTTTTGTAGCCCAAGGTTTCTCACAAAGACCTGAAATATACTACGAGGAAACGTATTCACCAGTTATGGATGCAATCTCATTTAGATTCCTGATGAGTTTAGCGGCTGATAAAGACATAGAAATGAGTCTTATGGATGTCGTTATAGCATACTTATATGGATCATTAGATACTGATATCTACATGAGAGTTCCTGATGGTTTTAAGATGCCAAAAGCATTAAGTTCTAAACCAAAAGATTTATGCGCAATAAAATTGCAAAGATCATTGTATGTTCTAAAGCAATCTCGGCGTATGTGGTACAATCGACTCAGTGAGCATTTAACAAAAGAAGAATATGTAAATGATCTTATATGCCCATGTTTTTTCATCATGAAAACAAAATCTGGTTTGTGATAATCGCAGTATATGTTGATGATCTAAATATAATCGGAACTCATGAAGAGATACATAAAGCATCAAATTATTTAAAAGGAGAATTTGAGATGATATATCTTTGACAGAAAAAGTATTGTCTTGGTCTACAGATTGAGCATTCTCAAAACGGTATATTTGTGCACCAATGTACACATACCAAAGAGTATTAAAACACTTTAACATGGACAAGACAACTCCGCTCAGTACTCCCTTGGTCGTTAGATCACTCAATGTTGAAAATGATCCATTCCGACCACATGAGGAAAACGAAGAGATACTTGGTCCTGAAGTACCATATCTAACTGCAATCGGAGCTCTGATGTACCTTGCAAATTGCACACGGCCTGATATATCATTTGTTATTAATCTTTTGGCAAGATTCAGTTCATCTCCTATGCGAAGACATTGGAATGAAATTAAGCATGCTTTCCGTTACCTGCAAGGGACTACTGACTTAAGTTTATTTTATCCTAAAAATTTAAAAGGTAAAATGGTCGGTTTTGCAAATGCAGGATATTTATCAGATCCGCACAAAGCCCGATCACAAACGGGATATGTTTTAACGATCGGAGGCACTGCTATATCTTGGCGTTCTCAGAAGCAGACATTGGTGGCTACTTCCTCGAATCATGCTGAACTCATTGTACTCTATGAAGCAAGTAGAGAATGTGTCTCACTAAGATCAATAAGTCGACACATCCGATCAAGCAGTGGGATTCTCGGAGATACGGAGCCAACAATCTTGTATGAAGATAATGTTGCATGTGTTGCTCAAACGAAGGAAGGATATATCAAAAGTGATAGAACGAAACATATACCTTCGAAGCTATTCTTGTACATCCAAGAACTCGAGAAGAATAAAGAGATTGAAGTAAGATATGTTCGATTATGCGACAACGCAGCTGATCTTTTCACAAAATCATTACCCACCACTATGTTCAGGAAGCATGTCCATAATATTATAATGCGTCATCAGTAAGATCTCTAAGACAACCTTAATCAAGGGGGAGCTTGCACAGTTGTACTCTTTTTACCTTACTATGGTTTTTTCCATTGAGTTTTCCTATAAAGGTTTTTAACGAGGCAAAAAAGCGTCAAAGCAGACTATGATAGTGACATTGACCTCCAAGGAAAAGTGTTAAAGAAGTCAACAAAAGAAGCAATAAAATCAAATAAAGAAGTTGCAAAGTTAAACGTGAAAAATTGAAGTGGAGCCCAAGTCACTCCTTACTTCTATATATACGAACATAATCGTTCGTTGTAAAACACACCTTCACAATTTCACAATAAAACCTTGTATAAGTTTAATCTCTATATCTTTCTTGCTTCTAATTTTATTCTCGGTATTCCAAAACTCTACGTGTATAAAATTTTGCTTTTACTTATATATTATATGAAATATATTTATTGTTATAAAAACCCCTATTCGAAAACGCGGACGCATGGTCGCCTAGGCGGTCGCCTAGTCGCTCGACGGAGGCTGGCCGTGGCGAAGAGGACCAACGCGGAGGTGTTAGGCGGGAGGTGATTTTTGACCGAAGAAATCTGCGTAAATCTGTATAAATCCACCTAATCCGTGTAAATCCACTTAGAATCCTGAAAATCTGTGTTGAAATCTCTGAGGAAAATACGGTTTTACCCTTCATTTAAAGGGAAAACTTAGAAAAATGGCTAATTGACACAAGGTGGAATCGACCTGGACAACATAACCAGCATATAACCCAACAAACCATCGGAGCCAGCATGTTTTAATGTTAAGGTTATACAAATTTTATATTTATTTATATATTTATATATAACTGTTTTTAAATTTCTCACCAATTAATCCCCAATTTTTTGTCAATTCGTTAGGTCCAGAATTACGGCCCGACTAGCGCCTAACGCATTTCCGAACATTGATAAAAACTATTACATATAGTATGAATATTATTTTTATTCATCGATCTCTTGTCCGTTGGTTCGGCTGCCTCGGTATAGGTTCCTTCTCTTATTTTCACAAGTTTAACCAAAAAGTAATACTGTAGTAGTACTTTATAATGATCGCATTAGTGGACTATCTTCATACTTCGACGATAAGAAAACACACACGGCTTCTTTGATTTGATTCTAAATTTCTAATGTTTCAGACAGATTAATTCATACTTCAGCCAAGCTTCACCTTTATATTATACTATATATAGACTTTGGAGATTCAACCGGTTGAGAAACCGACTCGAACTTACTAATTCATTATATAGTTATCATGATGACACCAGTTATTTTTTTTTAAATTGTTTAAGCTTACGTGAGCAATCCCTCTTTATGTATACCATAAAACCGAACCCTTAAGAAGAAAAAGGAGTCTACATCAATGAGATCTCAAATCGAATAGGCTTTTAACTTCTTCAAACATTATCTCAATTGCACACATCTATCATCTTTGACCAGATGACCCATTTTTATTTTTGAACTCGGAGAGAGAGAAAGAGAGAGAATGAATCAAGTTGAATAGTTGATACTTGATAGTACCAAATAACTTCTTTTTTTCTTTTATAAATATTTGAACGTCTATATATGTTCCATTCATATGGCATATATAGACACTGACATATGCAGTTATGTGCGTCTGAGGAGTTAAACTAACTTGTGATGTATATACATATACTATATACAAGTTAATTTTTCTGCGGATCCGAGAAGATCTTTAAATGCTTTTTGGAGATTCAAAGTACGTTATTTCTATAATAAGCAAAGATGTGAGGCTCGTGTAGCATCATGGTCTGTGATTCCCTTTATGTGAAATTCTCCCTAAAAGACTTGTTTGGATCAGTTTGGTCCATTTCCCATTTTTCTGTTGGCTGAACTTTAAAACGCGCCGATATATAAAATTTATAATATATCCGTTATGTGATTAACTCGGTCACCTATAAATTTATGAACATGAATCGATGTAAAAGCTGCTTTACAAATTTAAGGGTTGCCATTTTTCTTTTATAAATGTACTTGTCAAATAATTTCATTTTAGATGGTGTTTGTCATGTGTCCGAAAACAAAATTTGTGAAAACCTCATCCATTGAACATTATTAATTAATAACTTGATTGCTATAGTTGATAATACAAAATAGTAGTATGCAATAGAATCAATATGTTGTAAAAATTGTTTTGATCATATATACACCCTTTAATTGAGAGCTGTGAGTAATTTATATATAAAATTATATAAATGTTCAATTAATATATTTATTCGTACATATTATATATATATGTAAAATATATGTGTTTTAAATAAATTTCATATTTTTGGTTGAAGAAAATTTATATATTTAACGATATTTATAAAATTATTTTTGTTGTATTTTAATTGTAAGAATATAAATTTATTTTCTAATATAAACATAACTTTAAAGCTTATTGCTTTACCAAAAAATTCATATGAAAACATAAAAAGGCGACTGTAACTTATGATATGATTATCAATTTGAATTTTGGTATAATATTTTCCATTGTTGAACAAATTAAAAGAAATGCACAAAAATAAATTTGTATTGGCGACTCATATGATCATATCTACAAACTTGCCAAATTTTTTTATCTAACTAATATAGTTATGGTTTATGAAACAAAACATACTGAACAGTATGTGTATATGTGTGAGTATTCGACTAGCAGATTAGAATTTGGTTAAGAATTTAGAATAACAATATGCTTTACCTGGCAATAATTTATATTTAACTATAAATAAAACGAAATGAAAACAATTTGAAATTTGTAGTGGAAAGGGGAAAAAGAACATTTCCGATAACCACACCGGGTTGTTCCAAAATTCAGTATTCACACCAGTGTTACTTAATCATACAATTAAGAAACTATAATTTTGATTCACAAATATTTACTAATCTATCCACTCTAAAGGTCTAAATCAAGTCGTCATAGTGTCCATAAATAGCCAATAATTCGAAACTCTGTTTGATTTTTTTGAAATAAATTAGAAAGCAGATCTACAAACTTTGCTTAGATTACAGTAAAAATGAAACTTAAAAACTGATTAACATGAGTGTAGATAAGGAAAATAAATAAAAATGAGCTTTTCTTATAGAAAGAAGTGAGCCAGAGTATTGGGCGAATATACAACATTGTAATCACTACTAATTAGCTAGGTGAAGAAACTAGGAGACCCTATTAGGTGTCCTCCTTTTTTTCACTAGACTAAGATTACGTTAGAGAAAATAACTTTTTTTTCTACTTAGGTTTACCCATTTCATTTGTTTTTTAGTTAGAATAAAAAGAAAATTTGTTTCTTGCCATATTGAATCAATCTAGCGGTGCAGATAGTTAACATATATTAGAGGAAAAAAGTTAGTGAAATTGATTATTCTTTAAAATTATTTTAAAAATTAACCATTTGATGCATGAACCCCTATTAAATGTCTTCCTTTTTCTTTTCGCTATAGAGTAAGACTACGTTAGAAAAAATAAAATTTTCTATTTCGCCTTATCCATTCCATTTGTTTCTTTAGTTAGAAAAGAAAAAAAGAAAAATTGTTTCTTGCTATATTTGATTAATCAATTTAGCCGTGCAAATGGTTAACATATTAGAAAAAATATTAGTGGAATTGACTATTCTTTAAAATTACTCTTTAAATTATTATAAACCCCATCAAAAAATGGTGTAAAAATAAATTTAACTACGCTAGGAATTGTTACTCTAGAAAAAAGTGCATAGGAAAGAGAACGAATTCCACTTCTTATTTTTTCCATTTATCTTATTCCACTTATTTTTGTTCACACACCAACATTTGCACCCAACATTTGGTTCACTAACTATATAATTATTAATCTACCATGTCCATGTCCATGTCCAGCGGGAAAATCGCATTCAAAACAAATAACCAAGACATGATAATTCTTAAGTGTTCTTTTTTGTTAACGGATGACGTGAGCCATTTACCTAGTCTATATGTAATATACTTATACTAACGTTGTCGAGAAAAATGTGTATAATTAAACGCTCAATCTGATAATACAGGTACTCTCATCTTTATATCTTAGAGAAAAGTGTAACGAATCAATGATATATTGTCACAACATGAAGTAATCACTATAACACAAAAGTTTTATTCATCGACATCTTAAAACGAGATTGATACACATCATCGTCATCATCAAATTAACTATATTATATAACAATATGCATTACTGGAGAGTCATCAATCTCCTCCACGGGTTGCTTTAAACCATCCCTTGAACGGAGCAAAACCTTTCTTTGATTTCGTCTTCTTAACCGAAGAAACCCTCTCTAAAACATCCTCTTTCTTCTTCCTCTCCTCCTCGTTGTCCTCAACCCTTGACATCACACGTGTAAGTAGAGGAGAGCTTGCGAACGTGACGAGTCTCCTCTTCTCTAAATCCTCCGCTGTTACAATCTCGTCTTCAACGTCTTTGGTTGTCGTCGTGTGATGATGTTCCACGAACTTAAGTTCCTCTATCTCTGGATTCTCTAAGAGACGACTTGACCTTATTTTGCTGAGTCGTTGGATCTCTTTCCTCTCATGTTCGAGTTCCTGTGTTAGGGTTTGAATTCGGTCGGAGAGGATGGTGTTTTGCTGTAGGATTCTTGTAAGAGTATGTTTAGTCTGCTCGAGCTCAAGTGTTAGGGATCGTAATCTCGGTTGATGAGAAGGCGTTGAATTTGCTTCCTTGGTTCGAATCTGTAATCATCAAATACATGTTGTACTAACCAGAAAATCAAAGTACATGCTGTCATGTAAAAAGTGAAAAATATACGTGGATGCACCGATTCATATTTACACTAGAAATTAAAGTATGTAACATATATAAACTCAGAACATCATAATTATTTCTCAATATGTAGTTTTCATTTTGTTGGGTTCTATCAATACAGAAAAAAAGAAAATTCATTTATTTTAAGGGTTGTATATCTTGTTAATAGAAACTATTACAAACAGAGAAAACAGATATATAAGTTTGTGCAAATATTTTAGGTCAAATGTAAGATATATTCCAAAACTAGAAGTGTTCTTAAAGCAACAACAATCTTAATTTGTGATTATATGAACATACAGTAGTTAATTACCTCTATAATCCTAGTTGAATAGACCTCTCCGGCTAAAACTTTCTCTCCGAACAAAGCCACTGCTTCTTTCACCGATCCAAACGGTGCTCTCGTGTCTATCTCGGCACGACCACCTAAGACGGTTCTACAACCATTTTCTTTCTCCATTACACAAGAACGAATGACACACAATTAATTAGCAAAAACATTTTTTAAAATTTGGGTTTATATAGTAATTTAGAGGGTGTTAGATTCTTGGCGTTCACTACACTTGAATTTAGGTTAATGGGAATTGAAATGATGTAATTTGATTTGGTTAGGTCGTCTAATAGTCGTTAGCTAAATGTGACAGTCTTGATAATAACACCTCTCCTTTCTTATCTTAACCAAACATAGAAAGTATTGTGGGCTTAAAAAGTAAACTGGGCTTAAGTTTTCGGGCCCATTAAAATAGAAATGGAAAAAAATTAAATTGGTCGGTACAAACGAGTCGGCGATCTCATGAAATGTGTCGGAGTTCTCAAACTCACTATTCAAAGGAGTCACAGAGAAAGAAGAAGAGGAGGAAAAAAAAAAAATGAGAGGGAAAATTGCTTAGAGAAGCATCATCATCATCATCATCATCATCATCATCATCATCATCATCTTCCATAGTCCTCCTCCTCGATGTCTATGCTCTCGGAAACTCCAGAATTCTATCTAATTTATTAGCTTTCTGTAAAAACCCTAGTTAAAATTCAACTTCTTTTTTTGACCTAAGTCTGGCTCTTATTCTCCGGAGCGTTAAGAGATCGTCGCGTCGTTGATCGTCGGAGACGGCGGAGGGGCTCCGCCGTGTAAATTATTCCAGTTGTGTAGGTCATCTCTTTTTGTTCACCATGAGTCCAATTCAGAATTTCGAGCAACACTCCCGTCGTCTCGTTGATCCTGACCTCCGTAAGCTTCTTCTGATTTCTCCTCGTTTTATTCTCTCTCAACGTAATTGATTTTGGATTTTGAGATAACATGGTTTTTGAAAAATTACGTCTTTTCATGATTGGAGTAAGTTCTTGTTTCATTCCTTTTTGGACAAATTGTTTTTTTTTGTAGCTATTCAAACAAGGCTTGAGATGGTGGTGGAGGTCAGGGACAGTCTAGAGATAGCTCATACGGCTGAGTACTTGAATTTCTTGAAATGCTACTTCCCAGCGTTCTCAGTTATTCTTCTACAGATTACGAAACCTCAATTCATTGATAATCCGGAGCACAAACTGCGGAACATTGTGGTTGAGATCCTTAACCGTCTTCCCCACAGTGAGGTTCTTCGTCCCTTTGTTCAGGACCTCTTGAAAGTTGCAATGCAGGTGCTCACGACGGATAATGAAGAAAACGGGTTGATTTGCATTCGCATAATCTTTGACCTTCTTAGGAACTTTAGGCCGACGCTAGAGAACGAGGTTCAGCCATTCTTAGACTTTGTCTGCAAGATATATCAGATTTTCAGACACACCGTCAGCCATTTCTTCGATAATGTTAAAATGGAAGAGGTGAAGCCCGTGGAGATGTCTACTTCTTCTGATCAGTCCCTTACCCCTGCCGCACCTGTCGGGAATGGGCAGCTTAACCCGAGTACCCGGTCGTTCAAGATAATCACAGAGAGCCCTCTTGTTGTTATGTTCCTTTTCCAGCTATATAGCCGACTCGTTCAGACCAACATTCCTCATTTGCTTCCCCTGATGGTTGCTGCTATATCTGTCCCTGGACCTGAGAACGTCCCTTCACATTTGAAGCCTCAGTTCATAGAGTTGAAGGGTGCACAGGTTAAGGTGAGACGAAATCAAACCTTTTTGTGATGTTGCAATATGATTATTATCTCATTTCATCTGAATTGTATTGCTTGTAAGGGGCGATGGCATAATAGATTGACTTTTGTTTTTCTGGTTTTATTTGCAGACGGTTTCTTTTTTGACATATTTGCTAAAAAGTTGCGCCGAATATATCCGGCCGCATGAAGAAAGCATATGCAAAAGCATTGTAAATTTGCTTGTTACCTGTTCGGATTCTGCATCTATCAGAAAGGTGGAACATTTTGTTCCTCTTCTTCGGTTGTTTTAAATGACGAGTGACACCATAAATGGAATGCATTTAACTTTTATTTTCATTACATGGCATGCAGGAACTTTTAGTTTCATTAAAGCATGTACTTGGGACGGATTTCAAGAGAGGCTTATTTCCTCTTATTGACACTCTTTTAGATGAGAGGTATGAGGCTTCTGAAGCATCCCTGAAACTCAAAAAGTTTCATATTTCTCAAGGAGCTGTTTTGTTTAATTACCAACTTTTTTGTTTCTCCATATAATCTATCAAGCTGCAGTAGCTATGAACAGATAATGACTTTTTCAGGGTTCTTGTTGGCACTGGTCGAGCTTGTTTTGAGTCTTTGAGGCCTTTGGCTTACAGCTTACTCGCGGAGATTGTTCACCACGTTCGCGGGGATCTTTCTCTTTCTCAGGTTCTTACTGACGAGGAGCTTTAAACTGTGTTTAACGTTGATCTTGACAGCCTGGATTCCATCTATGTCGTTACAATACGCAGTTATTGCTTTCCTTTTGCGACAGCCTTTACATTCCTCTGAATTACTATAAGAAACTTTGCAGTTATCGCGGATTATCTACTTATTTTCAAGAAACATGCACGACTCTACCCTCTCTCTTAGCATCCATACGACATGTGCCCGGCTGATGCTAAATTTGGTAATTATAGATTCCCACCGTGCTTGTCTTGTTTAAACTACTTAAAATATGCGTACTTGTTTATTTACGTTTCTGAACTAAGCTTTAGTTAATACTTAATACTTGTGTTGGATTCAGGTAGAACCAATATTCGAGAAAGGTGTTGATCAGCAGTCAATGGATGAAGCACGGATATTACTGGTAAATATTCACCGAGAGCAAAATTTATAATTGGTTGGCTTCTCTATCCATTAACTTAACTCATGCAACAACTGTATATAGGGACGTATCCTGGATGCCTTTGTTGGGAAATTTAGTGCTTTCAAGCGAACTATTCCTCAGGTAATCCTATTCTTGAGCTAATTTTCTTCTCTGTATATAATTTTATTGAATCTTTTACCTACTCTTGCTTTGCCACATAGCTTTTGGAGGAGGGTGAGGTGGGAAAAGATCGGGTCACTTTGAGGGCAAAACTTGAACTTCCTGTTCAGGTAACTTGTGCCCATTTCTTAGAATCTTAGATTCCATTCCACACTTTTTTGTCTTTTGCGAAAGCATTATGCATTCTTACCGATAACATCGTATATTTTGTTTGGGTCAACAATTGGATTATATAGCAGCGTTTATTAATTGCTAGTCCACACTGGTTGCAGGCAGTTTTGAATTTGCAGGTTCCTGTCGAACATTCAAAAGAAGTGAATGATTGTAAGAATCTGATCAAGACACTGGTCATGGGTACTGAATCTTGGCAGAATTATCCTCTTACATTGATTATGATTATACTTGAAGATCAATATGATTTTTCCTGGTTTATGTTCAGGAATGAAAACAATAATATGGAGTATAACCCATGCTCATTTGCCTCGACCTCAGGTTTGTGTTCAGTTGTCTCTAGTATCAGTGTTGTATTGTTTTGTCACGCAAGTATATTAATTGTAAAGGTTTCTCCTGCTTCCCAGGGGTTGAACCCTCAGGCTCTTGCTTCACAAGCATCTGCTCCTCAGGGTTTTAAAGGAATGAGAGAAGATGAGGTATTGCTTGAGATTGTTTGCTCCAGTCATTAATAGTACACTGCTGAGTCTGCTGATAAACCTCTAGTATCTCTGCCTTTACGCAGGTGTGGAAAGCCTCTGGTGTTTTAAGGAGTGGTGTACACTGCTTAGCGCTCTTCAAAGAAAAGGATGAGGAGAAGGAAATGCTTAGTCTTTTCTCCCAGATTCTTGCTATTATGGAACCTCGAGATCTAATGGACATGTTCTCTTTATGCATGCCAGAGCTTTTTGAGTGCATGATTAACAATAACCAACTGGTTCAGATATTTGCAGCACTTCTGCAAGCTCCCAAAGTTTACAAGCCATTTGCAGATGTTTTGATTAATTTACTAGTTAGCAGCAAACTTGATGTCCTGAAGAATCCAGATTCAGATGCAACTAAACTAGTTTTGCATCTGTTTAGATGTATCTTTGGGGCTGTTACCAAAGCACCATCGGATTTTGAAAGAATATTACAGCACCACGTGCCTGTTATCATGGAAGTCTGCATGAAGAATGCTACCGAAGTTGAAAAACCTCTTGGTTATATGCAGTTGCTCCGCACTGTGTTCAGAGGTCTCGCTGGATGTAAATATGAGCTGCTTCTGAGAGATTTGATTCCAATGCTGCTACCTTGTCTTAATATGCTTCTGACAATGCTCGAGGGCCCAGCTGGGGAGGACATGAAAGATCTCTTGTTAGAGCTTTGTTTGACGCTTCCTGCACGCTTAAGCTCATTATTGCCATACCTTCCCCGTCTAATGAAGCCTCTTGTATTCTGTTTGCGGGGAAGCGATGAACTTGTGAGCTTGGGTTTACGCACCCTTGAATTCTGGGTGGATAGTCTGAATCCTGATTTTCTGGAACCTAGCATGGCGAATGTGATGTCTGAAGTGATCTTAGCATTATGGTCCCATTTGAGGCCTGTACCATATCCTTGGGGTGGAAAAGCTTTACAAATTCTTGGAAAGTTGGGTGGTCGCAACCGAAGATTTTTGAAAGAGCCACTTACACTTGAATGCAAAGATAATCCAGAGCATGGTCTCCGCTTAGTTCTTACATTTGAGCCATCCACGCCTTTTCTGGTGCCGTTAGATAAATTCATTAATCTTGCTGTAGCAGCGGTTATTCAGAGGAACCAAGGCATCGACATCTACTACAGAAAGCAAGCTCTAAAATTCCTTCGTGTATGCCTATTGTCGCAGCTTAATTTGCCTGGTTGTGTCACTGATGTGGGGCAAACGCCCAGGCAATTATCTACTCTGTTACGTTCCTCTGTTGATTCATCTTGGCACAGGAGTGAATCAGTGGAAATGAAGGTCAGTTTCAATTATAATCTGTCATAGTTTGGCTCTGTAATTTACTGGTCAAATATCAAGTTTCTTTTAATACATATTTCACTTGGCTTAGTATGCTGAAAGGATTCGTTATATTAAGTGTGATGTCTTCTTGCTGTCGCAGGCTGACTTAGGAGTAAAAACAAAGACCCAGTTAATGGCTGAAAAGTCAATTTTCAAGACACTGTTGATCACCATACTTGCTGCCAGTTCTGATTCGGATCTCAGTGATTCGGATGATGACTTTGTTGTAAACATTTGCCGCCATTTCGCGATAATCTTGCATATTGATTATACCTCCTCAAATGCATCTACTAGCGCTGGTTCACTTGGGAGTTCTGTGATTTCGGCGACTTCCAGGTCCAAGGGTAATCGATCATCTAACTTAAAGCAGTTAGATCCTTTGATATTTTTAGACGCGCTGGTCGATGTGCTTGCAGATGAAAACAGGCTCCACGCCAAAGCTGCTCTGAATGCATTAAATGTGTTTTCTGAAACACTTTTGTTCCTTGCTCGTATCAAACATGCTGATGTGCTGATGGCTAGGGGTGGTCACAATGCTTCCATGATTGTCTCGAGCCCTTCTACAAATCCAGTGTATTCACCCCATCCAAGTGTGCGAATACCAGTGTTTGAACAACTTTTGCCCCGGCTTTTACATGGCTGTTACGGGAGCACGTGGCAAGCGCAGATGGGAGGGGTTATGGGGTTAGGTGCATTGGTCGGGAAAGTGAATGTTGAAACATTATGTCACTTCCAAGTAAAGATTGTGCGTGGTCTGGTTTATGTTCTAAAAAGGCTTCCTGTTTATGCTAGCAAAGAGCAAGAAGAGACAAGCCAGGTTCTCATGCAGATTCTACGAGTGGTTAATAATGTTGACGAAGCAAACAGTGAAGCACGTAGAAAAAGCTTTCAAGATGTAGTAGAATATCTTGCTACAGAGCTGTTCAATCCTAACGCATCCATCCCTGTGAGGAAAAATGTACAGAACTGCCTTGCACTTTTGGCTAGCCGAACTGGAAGTGAGGTAACTGAGTTGCTTGAGCCTTTGTACCAACTGCTGCTGCAGCCACTGATCATGCGTCCACTCCGATCAAAGACAGTTGACCAACAGGTGCCTCTCACCGCTATGTTTCTGTTGTGCATCTCTTTTCGGCATTGCTATCCTCTTGGTCTTTGGTTTTTACCTTATTTAATTTGAACAGGTTGGAACAGTTGCAGCTCTAAATTTTTGCTTGGCACTGAGGCCTCCCCTTCTAAAAGTGACTCCAGAGTTGGTTAATTTTCTGCAAGAAGCATTACAAATAGCGGAGGCTGATGAAACTGTCTGGGCTGTAAAGTTGATGAATCCTAAAGTGCTTACATCATTGAACAGGCTTCGAACAGCTTGTATCGAGCTTCTGTGCACAACTATGGCATGGACTGATTTCCGAACGCAAACTCACAATGAACTACGTGCCAAGATAATTTCCATGTTTTTCAAGTCTCTAACATGTAGAGCACCAGAAATCGTGGCGGTAGCTAAGGAGGGTTTAAGACAGGTTCGTAGTTGTCTTTTATCTTAATCAGGATTATTTTTTGCACATTAAATTTGAATCTGAGGAGCTTGCTCAGCTGTGTTATCGTAGGAGTCTATTTCTTTATCTATCTTTGTAGTTTGTTCTCTTTATAAATATTTGCTTTTTTTGAAACTCTATTTTCTGGTTTAGGTTATCAATCAACAACGAATGCCCAAAGAACTTCTTCAGAGTAGCCTCAGGCCAATACTAGTTAATTTGGCACACACAAAGAATCTCAGTATGCCTTTACTGCAAGGTCTGGCACGCCTGCTTGAACTTCTGTCAAATTGGTTTAATGTGACATTAGGAGGAAAGTTGCTGGAGCACCTGAAGAAATGGTTGGAGCCGGAGAAACTTGCCCAGTCCCAGAAATCATGGAAAGCTGGAGAAGAGCCAAAAATAGCAGCTGGTAATTTTGGTTTTGAAAATATATTAATACATTTCTGGATATATGATTATTCACTTGAACCGAACTCTTCTTTTGTTTCCATGACAGCTATTATCGAGCTCTTCCACTTACTTCCACATGCTGCTTCAAAATTTCTAGATGAACTTGTAACCTTAACCATTGAATTAGAAGCAGCTCTTCCTCTTGGGCAAGTGTACAGTGAGATTAATAGCCCATACCGTCTACCGCTTACCAAGTTCTTGAATCGATATGCGAGCCTTGCTGTTGATTATTTTCTTTCTAGATTAAGTGAACCAAAATATTTCCGAAGGTGAGCAGAACGTCTTATGATAAGTTTCTTAGTCCACTGCATCTTGTTATAGGTTAAGTGTGAGCTTGGAGTACGTTTGTCACAAATATGCTAACGGTACCTACTTGTTTCTTTATTAAAAACTCAGGTTTATGTATATAATTCGATCAGATGCGGGCCAACCGCTAAGAGAGGAACTAGCAAAGTCTCCACAGAAGATACTTTCGTATGCCTTCCCTGAAATTTTGCCAAAACCTGATGCTACAATGAGCATGGCAGCCTCAACTCCTCCAGCTACATCATGTGGAGATGAAAATCTTGTCTCTGTTAAATCAGAGAGTTCTAACACGGCACCAACAAAGGCTAATGTAGCATCGGATGCGTATTTTCAAGGTCTCTACCTCATCAAAACAATGGTGAAACTGATACCCAGCTGGCTGCAGAGTAACCGCAGTGTTTTTGATACCTTGGTTCTCATTTGGAAATCACCTTCAAGGATATCTCGCTTGCAGAATGAGCAAGAGCTGAACTTAGTTCAGGTAGTTTCCTCTATCTCGACTGGCTAGATCCGAATAATCTTCACTTCGTGTTATGTAAGATACTTGATAGTTGGAACCTTAAGTCGTTTGCATTCTCATTTTCACAGGTGAAAGAGAGCAAATGGCTTGTGAAGTGCTTCTTGAATTATCTACGGCATGAAAAATCTGAAGTGAATGTTCTCTTCGATATTCTCTCGATTTTCTTGTTCCATAGCCGCATTGACTACACCTTTTTGAAGGAATTCTACATTATTGAGGTATCTGAGAGTTTCAAACCTTACAATTTTCTCTCTCTCTTCGTTTATTTCACACACTTTTCAAATTTGGTATAATAACTGGGATCTATTCAATCAGGTTGCAGAAGGTTATCCGCCCAACATGAAAAGAGCACTTCTCCTGCATTTTCTCGACCTTTTCCATTCCAAACAACTCGGCCATGACCATTTAGTTCAGGCAATGCAAATGCTTATACTTCCAATGCTTTCCCATGCTTTCCAGAATGGCCAAACATGGGAGGTTATTGACCCTGATATAGTCAAAACCATTGTGGAGAGGCTTCTTGATCCACCCGAAGAGGTAGGTTCCTTTTTTCCCCCAAACAACTTGCATTTTGGGGAAGACTGCTGTATAATTGTCATCCAACTTGTACATATGTTTTTCTTATTTTTTATCCGCTTGTTCAGAATTATCAGAATTTTATTATTTTTATTGTGAAATCTCTCCTTAATTATTGTAGGTTTCGGCTGAATATGATGAACCTTTGAGGATCGAACTTTTGCAATTAGCAACTTTGCTTCTAAAATATCTTCAGAGTGACTTGGTTCATCATAGAAAAGAGCTCATTAAGTTTGGATGGAATCATCTGAAACGGGAAGATAGTGCCAGTAAACAGTGGGCATTTGTTAATGTTTGCCACTTCTTGGATGCTTACCAGGCTCCCGAGAAAATTATTCTTCAGGTACCGATTAAGTTTGCTGTGCCATTATATGTCGCTGACGTTTATTGAAATTCTTGAAGAATAAAACGAATCTCCTTGAACTTCAGATATCAGCGTATTTCATGTCGACCTCCTCTTTACGTTGTTAAAACCCTGCAGATTATGTCAAATTTTTTGTATATGACTGAGACGGTCAATTATTAGATCTGTATGGACATTTGTCTTAAAAATGCACGTATGTTAGGCTTCATGGTGCTATGACATGCATTTGGGTAGTTTTCGTCTATAGGGATTCTCTTGCCCGAATCTGAGTAAGCTGAAGAGATACCTAAAGAGAAGCTTATGCCTGCAAAACAACTTATTCTATTTTTAACTGACACAAATCTAATTTGCCAATCGGATGTAGGTCTTTGTAGCGCTCCTTAGGACATGCCAGCCAGAGAATAAGATGCTAGTCAAGCAAGCCCTGGACATTCTTATGCCAGCTTTACCTAAAAGGCTACCTCTGGGGGATTCACGCATGCCAATTTGGATAAGATACACCAAAAAAATTTTGGTGGAGGAAGGTCATTCAATTCCAAATTTGATCCACATCTTCCTACTTGTTGTTCGGCATTCAGATCTCTTTTACAGCTGTAGAGCACAGTTTGTCCCTCAGATGGTGAATTCTTTGAGTCGTCTAGGTTTGCCATATAATACTACTGCGGAGAATAGGCGGCTGGCAATTGAACTTGCTGGATTGGTTGTCAGCTGGGAAAGGCAAAGACAGAATGAAATGAAAATGGTCACTGATACTGATGGAACCAGTCAGGCTACTGATGAAATGCATACTTCATCTGGTGCTGATCCTAAGCGTTCAACAGATGGATCTGCCACATCAGAAGATCCAAGTAAACGAGTTAAAATTGAACCTGGTCTCCAATCGATCTGTGTCATGTCACCTGGCGGTGCATCATCAATCCCCAACGTAGAAACTCCTGGATCTGCTACCCAGCCTGACGAGGAATTCAAGCCAAATGCTGCCATGGAAGAAATGATCATTAATTTTCTCATAAGAGTAAGGCTTTACACTCATGATGTCACCTCATGTCTAACAGCTTATGTGCATAACATTGCTCCAGCTAGAAAAAATTCCTTATTAGTCGATTTGTGTTCAGCATACACGCCTTAGTTTTATTTTCGTTTCTCTATTCTAAAGATTTTTTTGCTTTCTTGAGCAGGTAGCATTGGTAATTGAGCCTAAAGACAGGGAAACCAACACTATGTACAAACAAGCATTAGATTTGCTTTCACAAGCTTTGGAGGTTTGGCCAAATGCTAACGTCAAGTTCAACTATTTAGAAAAATTGCTGAGCAGCATGCCACCGTCTCAGTCAGATCCGTCAACAGCACTTGCTCAGGGTTTGGATGTCATGAACAAAGTTCTGGAGAAGCAGCCACATCTTTTCATTAGGAACAACATCAGCCAGATTTCGCAGGTATACTTGCTGCAGTAAGCTTTTATTCTAATATTTGAAACAGAATCATGCTTTTTGCCTGCTGCTTACAAGATTGGCTGTTTGTTGCGTCACCAGATTCTTGAACCGTGTTTCAAACACAAGATGCTCGATGCTGGTAAATCGTTATGCTCCTTGTTAAAGATGGTCTTCACCGCATTCCCACTGGATGCAGCTAGTACACCTCCTGACATAAAGCTACTGTACCAGAAAGTCAATGAGCTGATAAACAAACATGTGAGTGCTGTCACTGCTCCACAAGCTTCAGGAGATGATAACTCTTTTGGTTCAATTAGCTTTGTACTTCTTGTCATCAAAACCTTGGCCAAGGTACACAAAAACTTTGTTGATTCATATGTACTGGTGCGTATCCTTCAACGCCTTGCGCGGGACCTGGGATCAACAGTGGGTTCTCATCCTAGACAAGTACGTTACTCTTACTTAATAACTTGTTTTTGTGCTAAGAGATGAATAGTGTTTGCTTTCCGGTTTATGGACACTTTGAATGGAAATTAAGTTCATGTGGCATTTGCCACATTTGTAAGCATTGAAATCTGCTATGCATAGTTTCAGCTTTGCACCAATGACTTTAACTAATATCTGGTAAGATCTGAGGATTTAGACCGGTTCCTCTCATTCTTCACCTTGCTGGTCCACCTCATTTGCTTTATGTTATTTGCTGGCCTCTTTAGATATCATTTCTATCCATTTTACTAGCTCCTACGGTTTTTCTATTTTTTCCGTCTTGCCTAATTTATAGTGACTAGAGAACCTAGGCATTCCCCAGTCATGGCTTACTCTTGGCCTTTTTATTTGCATTCCCAGGGCCAGCGAGCAGATTCAGATTCTGCAGTAACTTCTTCTCGTCAAAGTGCTGATGTTGGATCAGTCATATCTAATATAAAGTCGGTCTTGGAACTTATTGATGAAATGGTCATGCTAATACCAGATTGCAAAAGATCTGTTACTCAGATACTGAACACCTTGCTTTCCGAAAAGGGTACTGATGCTAGTGTGCTTCTCTGCATACTAGACATGATAAAAAGGTGGATTGAGGATGATTTCAGCAAAACAGGTGTATCTGGAATGGCTGGTTCTTTCCTTACTCAAAAGGATGTAGTTGCTTTTCTTAATAAGCTTTCATATATTGATAAGCAACACTTCTCACCTGATGCTTTGGAAGAGTGGGATCAGAAGTATCTTCAGCTGTTATATGGACTTTGTGCTGATTCAACAAAGTATGTTTTTAGCTTTATATTTTGTTTTTTACACTTACTCACGTCATTGCTTTTATGAGAGGGATAATGTTATCTTCAACTAATTATTGATTAGGTACCCTCTGGCCCTACGACAAGAGGTCTCCCTGAAAGTTGAAAGACATTTTATGCTTGGTTTACGGGCAAGGGATCCTGAGATGAGAAGGAAGTTCTTCTTGTTATATCACGAGTCTCTTGGAAAAAATTTGTTCTCACGGTTGCAGTACATTATTCAAATCCAGGATTGGGAAGCTTTAAGTGATGTTTTTTGGCTCAAACAAGGTCTTGATCTCCTTCTAGCTATATTAGTCGAGGACAAGCCAATTAGTCTGGCGCCAAATTCTGCCAGGGTACCACCGCTTTTGCCTTCTGATAATCCTGCAATACAACACCAATCTCTTGCTACCTTAGAGGGTCCTGAAGAAGTTGCTTCCATGTTTGACAACATTGTTATGAAGCATGCCCAATTTCTGAGCGCGACAAGCAAACTTCAGGTGATTACGAATCATTTGAAACTTCCTTTGTGTTATAATGGTGCTTTCTTCTTTGTTCTGCTTGATCTAAAATGTTTACTTAACTATAATAAGTACCTTGGTGTTTTTATCCACCTGATGAATTTGGGATTATCTGAAGAATACATTATGCATATCCTCAGGTTCTAAACTTTTTTGAATTTCTACTATAGGTGGCTGATGTTGTCATCCCTTTAAGGGAGCTGGCACACACGGATGCCAATGTTGCATATCATCTGTGGGTTTTGGTATTTCCAATTGTATGGGTGACCTTGCTGAAGGAAGAACAGGTTGCTTTGGCTAAACCTATGATTTCTCTCCTGTCAAAGGACTACCATAAGAAGCAGCAAGGACACCGGCCAAATGTTGTGCAAGCACTTCTGGAAGGGCTTCAGTTGAGCCACCCTCAACCTAGGATGCCTAGTGAGCTTATCAAATATATTGGAAAAACATACAATGCATGGCATCTCGCATTGGCGTTGCTAGAGAGCCATGTGATGTTGTTCATGAATGACTCGAAATGTGCTGAATCTCTTGCTGAGCTTTATCGTTTGTTAAATGAAGAAGATATGAGATTTGGGTTGTGGAAGAAGAGGTCCATCACTGCTGAAACAAGAGCTGGGCTCTCATTAGTTCAGCATGGGTTTTGGCAGCGTGCTCAGAGCCTTTTTTATCAGGCAATGGTTAAGGCAACCCAAGGCACTTATAATAACACAGTCCCTAAGGCTGAAATGTGTCTGTGGGAGGAGCAGTGGCTTCACTGTGCCACTCAGCTTGGTCAATGGGATGCCTTGGTAGATTTTGGAAAAAGCATTGAGAATTATGAAATCCTGCTTGATAGTCTTTGGAAACTACCAGATTGGGCATATTTGAAGGACCACGTGATACCCAAGGCACAAGTGGAAGAGACTCCAAAGCTTCGCCTCGTTCAAGCTTATTTTGCCCTTCATGACAGAAATTCAAATGGTGTTGGAGATGCTGAGAACATAGTTGGGAAAGGCGTTGATCTTGCCTTGGAACAGTGGTGGCAGTTGCCTGAAATGTCTGTTCATGCAAGAGTGCCATTGCTACAGCAATTCCAGCAACTAGTTGAGGTTCAGGAGTCTGCAAGAATTCATGTTGACATCGCAAATGGGAACAAAGTTTCAGGAAACGGTGCTGTTGGTGCACTGGGAAACCGTTATGCAGATCTGAAGGATATTCTGGAGACTTGGAGGCTGAGGACTCCAAATGAATGGGACAATATGACAGTCTGGTATGATATGCTGCAGTGGAGGAATGAAATGTATAATGTTGTTATTGAGGCGTTTAAGGACTTTGCTGCTTCAAATTCTCCACTTCATCACCTTGGGTTCCGTGACAAAGCATGGAACGTCAATAAGCTTGCCAGGATAGCTCGGAAACAAGGCCTTTATGATGTTTGTGTACAGATACTTGAAAAAATGTATGGACACTCGACAATGGAAGTACAGGTACATTTCTCCAAGATCTTTAATTTTTCCAGCATTTTGGGCAGAGTTGAATTAGCAGCGGAATTCTATACAAGAGCTGCATCTTTTGAGTTTTCTTTTTTTGGTATCATATTTTCCCAAGTTTGGTAAATAGCTTGATTCATTTTTTCTTCTGTTGTTTGAGCTTGAAAGAATGTTATTAATGAAGGTAATCTTCCTTATCTTCTTTTTGGGTGTGTGAGTGCAGGAAGCCTTTGTTAAAATTAGAGAGCAGGCAAAAGCTTATCTGGAAATGAAGGGAGAGCGTGCTAGTGGTCTTAATCTGATCAATAGCACAAATTTGGAGTATTTTCCAGACAAAATCAAAGCAGAGATCTTTCGTCTGAAGGGGGATTTTCATCTGAAATTAAATGACACCGAAGGTGCTAATATCGCATATTCCAATGCAATCACCTTGTTCAAGAATTTACCCAAAGGATGGATAAGCTGGGGAAACTATTGTGACATGGTATTGTTTATGATTGTGTTGTGTGCTCTTAGCATTCCTTGATGTTTCGTATGACTTGCACTTATATGATACTCCCTTTTGTAGGCCTACCAAGAAACACAAGATGAGATCTGGCTTGAATATGCTGTCAGTTGTTTTCTTCAGGGTATAAGATTTGGAGTGTCCAATTCCAGAAGTCATATAGCTCGTGTTCTTTATCTTCTTAGCTTCGATACAGCGAATGAGCCTGTTGGCAGGGTGTTTGATAAACACTTAGAACAAGTTCCTCACTGGGTGTGGCTTTCTTGGATCCCACAGCTGTTGCTTTCCTTACAAAGAACAGAAGCACCCCATTGCAAATTAGTCTTATTGAAAATTGCTGCAGTCTTCCCACAGGTAATTTACCTTTTAGCGTTTGTGACTAAGTCGTGCATTTTGATGATTTTATCTGAGTATGTGGGGATATTTCGTTTCAGGCTCTGTATTACTGGTTGCGCACATACTTACTCGAACGACGTGATGCGGTAAATAAGTCTGAACTTGGCAGATTGGTTTTGGCTCAAAGAATGCAGCAAAATGCTTCTGGTGTAGCGGGTCATGGTGGAGGCAATATACCATCGGAAACTCATCAAGGGGCTCAAATTAGTGGAGCCGGTGGAACCCATGACAGTGGTAACCCACATGGGCAAGATAATGAGCGCTCCACCGCAGAAAATACTGCCCATCCCGGGAATGATCAATCTATGCACCAAAGCAGCTCTACTAGCAATGAGAACAACGAAAACACAGCGAGACGGAATGGTGCATCCTTGGCAATCTCTGCTGCGGGTGCTTTTGACGCTGCCAAGGATATTATGGAAGCTCTTAGGAGTAAACATAACAACTTAGCCAGTGAACTCGAGGTGATATATTTTCTCTTTGTATATGCATCAACTATATACAACCACTATCGGGAAGAAAGAAATAGCTTTAATCAGATTCTGACTCAACTGTGATGTGTCTTGCCTCTTTTGTTTGGATGTCTAAGCAAGTAATTTTCCTTTTCAGGTTCTTCTCACGGAAATAGGTTCGAGATTTGTTACATTACCAGAAGAAAGATTGCTGGCTGTTGTGAACGCTCTGTTGCATCGTTGTTACAAGTATCCAACTGCTACCACCGCTGAGGTTCCCCAACCGCTCAAAAAAGAACTGTCGGGGGTCTGCAGAGCTTGTTTCTCGGCAGATGCTGTGACCAAGCATGTCGAATTTGTGAAAGAGTACAAACAGGATTTTGAGCGTCACCTTGATCCAGAGAGTACAGCTACATTCCCGGTCACACTTGCTGAGCTGACAACGCGACTGAAAAAATGGAAAAACATTCTTCAGAGCAACGTTGAAGACAGGTTTCCTGCTGTGTTGAGATTGGAAGATGAAAGCAGGGTATTGCGTGACTTTAATGTTGTTGACGTGGAGATACCAGGGCAGTACTTTGCTGACCAGGTAGAATTAAGTCTCTAATTTAAGTAAATTAGATTACTTTTCGCGTGCACTTAATCTAGTCTTAATCTGTTTGTGAAACTAATCATGCGCTCAACTATCTAGGAAGTAGCACCTGATCATACAGTAAAACTAGATAGGGTTGGAGCAGATGTACCTATTGTTCGAAGGCATGGAAGCAGCTTCAGGCGGTTGACTCTTATTGGCTCAGATGGCTCACAGAAGCATTTTATAGTCCAGACATCATTGACGCCTAATGCCAGAAGCGATGAACGCATCTTGCAGCTTTTCCGTGTGATGAACCAAATGTTTGACAAGCATAAGGAATCAAGAAGACGACACATTGGAATTCACACTCCAATCATCATTCCTGTCTGGTCTCAGGTGATTTTCATATCATAAATTCAATGTTTTACTGGATGAGTTCTTATGCTGGTGGTTCATTGCACAATTTTCCCTCCAATGTTAACATAGAAGATGTTCACGAAGTATCTCGGCCTCTCTCAGCATGGTCGTTTAACAACATATTTGGTTTCAGGTCCGGATGGTTGAGGATGATCTCATGTACAACACTTTCCTTGAGGTGTATGAGAATCATTGCGCACGGAATGACCGAGAGGCAGATCTTCCAATTAACCACTTCAAGGAGCAACTCAATCAAGCTATATCAGGGCAAGTCACAGCAGAGGCAATAGGAGATCTTCGTTTGCAGGCTTACAGTGACATTACAAAAACCTTGGTCAATGACAGTATATTCTCTCAGTACATGTACAAAACATTAATGAGCGGAAGCCACATGTGGGCTTTCAAGAAGCAGTTTGCAGTCCAGCTAGCTGTCTCCAGTTTCATGTCCTTCATGCTACAAATTGGTGGGAGGTCCCCTAACAAGGTCTTGTTTGCAAAGAACACCGGGAAAATGTTCCAGACAGACTTTCACCCTGCCTATGACGCCAACGGGATGATCGAGTTTAACGAACCCGTGCCTTTCCGCCTCACAAGGAACATGCAAGCGTTCTTCTCTCAGTTTGGAGTCGAAGGTCTTCTCATGTCATCCATGTGTTCAGCAGCTCAAGCAGTCATCTCCTCCAAGGTAAAGTGATATACACAAAAGCTAATGGATGCAACAAGCGATTGATTAATCTCTGATCTCTATTCTCTTTTGCAAATATTCAGCAAAATGATCATCTTCGGTATCAACTGGCTATGTTCTTCCGTGATGAATTGCTGTCGTGGTTTGGAAGACGACCTCTTGGTGTGCCCATTCCTCCTGTTGGAGGGATTGCTACATTGAACTCAGCCGAGCTAAAGGACAAAGTTAACTCCAACGTGAAAGATGTCATTGGCCGGATCAGAGGAATAGCCCCGCAGTACTTTTCCGAAGAGGTACATGCATCACCGTCATCTGTCATCATTTATCATCATCATTATATAAGAAGAAACATATTTGATGGGTTTTGTTTTGTAGGATGAGAACATTGTGGAGCCGCCACAATCGGTGCAAAGAGGAGTGAACGAGTTGGTGGAGGCAGCCTTGTCGCCTCGCAACTTATGTATGATGGATCCAACATGGCATCCTTGGTTCTAACTTCAAAATACTTTAGAAAATTCGTGTTTCAGTATTTTTAATTTAAGATGGAAGCTAACGTTATTCATTAGGTTTGTAAATATTTAACTTTGTGTATGCTATTTATCACTCCTTTTGGTTGATGTTTAGTAACATTTCTGTACTATATAAAATGTACTTTTGAATCCTTTGAACTTGGAAATGTCTTTGAGAGATGAGTAAAATATGAAGCAACGTTCTATGTCCTAATCGGAAACGTTGCTTGTATATAATTTAAGATTTATCTCTTTATTAATGTTTTGGGCAAAAGTTAACTGATAATCAGCGTTCCTGGGCCGAAAATTTTAATTATCAAACCATTGGAGCTAAACCGGCGAGGCTGATCCTAATTGATAACTCATGCCTCATATCGGGTCTGATTGGTAACATGGTTATGAAAGCAAAAATTTAGTCAATCAGGTTTTGGAGACTTTAGAAAATTCTAAAATTTTCAAAGCCATTTTTCAGTTTTTTTTTCTTTGTTCATCAGTTTGTGGTTTTTACTCTTTCTCTCTCCTCGTTCTTTTGTTTCTTGCGTAAGTTTTTTTTGTCTTTTTGAAGTTTTGTTTTTTTTCCTCAAAACAAATTAAAAATAAATTTATATAATACTATTTTTAGTAAATCTCTAAAAACATATATTAAAAATTAATGAAGAAGCATTCAATAAAAAAAACAGAAAAGATAATGTAGTGCTATTTTTAAGAAATATCTAAAAAATTATATTGAAATTTATTTAGAATTTTTTAAAAGAATCTAATGCTATTTTTAGAAAATCCCTAAAACATTATAAATAGAGTGAGAAGATATATTTATTCACACTTGAATATCCAACAGGTATGTTTACCTAAATATTTTTTTAAATATTTTTTTTCCATATAGATAATCAAAGTTTATATATTTTAAAACTTTGTTTTTACAGAAATGGCATCATCTTTGTTGTTAATATCTAAAACATTATTTAAAATTTTATGTGTACATTATGTTATATGTATTTTTGTTGTTGAATATTTATAGAAAAAAATCACGTGAAACGATGAGAAGACCATATTTTCCTTAAAATTTTGGATCTGAACAAGAAGAAGAGAATTGGAAGGAGCCGCTCTTAACGAAAGAGGGAAAAGATCTTAGTTCGAGACAATACATGGAAGGTGTTCAAAATCTTAGTTCGAGACAATACATGGAAAGTGTTCGAGATGAAATCGCTAATGCCATATGGACTCAACGTCGTTAGATATTTTGTATTAGTCTACTTTTTTAATGATTTTTTCTTATTTTATTCAATAAATTGTTGTTTTTAAGTTAAATTTTAATAACAAATAAATTATTATTTGCAGTTTCAATTATTAATTTTTTAAAAAAAAATATTAACAGCCACAGTCTGTATAGCTTTTGATACCAATGAGGTTTTTAAAACCAAAATCTCTACAGCCAAAAGTCTCTAAAGCCAAAATCTCTGCCGCCTAAAACCTAAAACCACGACGGTCATGTCTCCAATCGGTACCATCATTTGTATGTTCGGTTTTTTTTTGTCGGCCATTCATTAAGCCCAACTGGGCAAAGCAGAAATATTCAGTTTACAAGGCCCATTAAGTGCTCACAAAACTAATTGTAAGCATATAGAATGAATTACACGTTAACATAAAGAAGAAACGAGAGATACATGTCTTCTTTGTGAGCTAAGGAATGAACCGTCAGCCTTCACCACCCTTTGGTGCACCGATTCATCTACCTACGAGATTTGAAGACCTGCAAACCTTATGATTTCTGCATGCTTCTTCCTTCTAAACTCTGAAACTCTTCAAATCTTCACTTGATCAATGACACCAAGGAAGCTCCAATGGTGACTAACCCTATACTGATTAGTCTTCAAAGATGGGGAATCCCATCACTGCTCAGCCAAACGAGCATAGACCACCGAAGATATTACTCCACGAGAATCAACATCAGAAGAAGAAGACTGAAAAGGATACAGCATCTTTGAAATTAGAACTGAGGAAGAAGAACTTGAAAATTCTGAGAAAACTCATAGTTATTACAAGTCCATCAACTAAAAGAAAAGCCCAAAAGAGGGAGATGTTGCCGACACTTATCGGAGACTAAAGTCGACCACCGTCGGAGCCAAGATTGGTTCACCAGAAAATAAACCAGAGCAGAAACTGGGAAACTGAAAACAGAATTAACCATAAACAATAAACAAGAAGCTGAAGAGAAACTTTGTGAATTAGCACCTCCTACTTCAAATTAGCCCAAGCCAAAGAAAACCAAAGCTTCACAATCCAACCAGTCCATCCTCCGGAAACGGTGCCAACGAAAGACGATAAGGAAACGTCTAAGAGAAGCTTGGAGAAGAAAGCAGACTCGATCAGATCTGACATGCAGAAAGGGGAGAAGCGTACTAACCTAATCTGGTTAACACCTAACGAAGGTGAAAGATCGAACCAAGAAAGAACAAAGAAGACTCTAAGCAACCTGTAAAAGAAAAACTCTGTAATCAGCTCAACACATGCACTGCAATGGAATAAAGACCGGGAACAACCAAGAAAACAATCTATCCAACTTTTATCATCCCAAAAATCAATTTAGATCGATCTAAATTAATAACTGGATGAGAGAAAAGAGAGATAGATCAGCCGAAACTAAAATTAAAGACTGACCCCAGCCCTATGAAAGCAGCTGGAGCCAGCAGAAAGGGAAAACGATGAAGAAGAAGAAATGTTTCTTAGAGAGAATAGAGAGAAAAAGGAGAGAGAAAAAGGATAAAATACAGTTTTTCACTTTGATTTGGGTTATTTGAGAAACTTTTTCTTTTTAAAATTTCTCAAATATCTTAACTCTCACATGCCTTTTACTAATCTATTCTATTTGAAATATACTAAAACAAATTATATTTCTAAAATTTAGTATCTTACTACATCTAAATCTTGAATAATCAAAAAAAAAAACAAAATCATCAATACATCTCTAATGACTTTTGAGTAACTAATTTTAGTTACTCAAAATAAATTACTGTATTATATTTTCTAAAATTTAATATGTTATTACACATAAATTATGAGTTTTTGAAAATATATTATTTCTAACAAATTGTCATGACGAACTCATATGAAAAAAATCTCATATCTTTTGTATGGTCAATGTTTACTGTCTCCATGATGGTGGTACCCTTGATCAGTTCTGAAGCTTTGCAACAAAATGGTTTTACCGGAAAACTTATCACAGTCAAAATTCAGAATAACAATGATTATCTTCTTGGAGTTTTTTGTAAATCTGCGGATGACGAGATAGGTTTCCGTATTCTCAAAAAGGGTGGAATCTATGAATGGAGTTTTCATGTTAATATTTTATCTACTACACTTTTCTTCTGTGGATTTAGCCATGGAAACATTACAAAAGGCGTGTTCAATATTTTTGAAGCAGATGTATAATTGGTAGATGGAAAGCAGAGGCAGATGGTATTTAAGAAAACAAATGTATTCCAATTGATTAAATAAAATAAAATGTACATCCTAAAAAATTAATATACTTTCTTGAATTCATAAATCTTTCTATATATTAATTGAGAAATAAATTTATATAAATGCTTGAAAAAGTCTATTACTTACCGTTCATGCCACTAAGTTATTATATCAAAAGTGTTTGGTAACAAATATAGTACATGGTACTGAACTGGCAACTAAATCAAAACGGCATCAGAAAATATTCAGTTAAAGTGAATCGGTAACTAAATCAAACTAACAACTATAAAACCCATTATAATATGGATCTGGAATTACAAAAATAATTTGGGTTTTCTATTTTGTATTTTTGTTTATAACCCAAAAACAATAGAGACTTTTTCAAAATAACAAAAAAAACGAAAATCAAATTATATATATTAGAGTTCTTATAAAACAAACTAAAAAAAGTCACCTGCACAAACACATGTTAAATCATAGTTTTATTATATTTTCTCGTGCATTTATTAATTTGGCAAAAGAATCTGCACTTACATTTAAACTACACGGAACTAAAAATAGGATAAAATTTTCAAATCGATTTTTAAGATTACAAAAAAGTCTAATCAAACTTGAAAGAAGATCATCCCACTGATTCCTCAATCATCTTCGGTAAATTTGCATTGTCTGTCTCAAACTTTAATTAACAAAAGTATTAATTTCTTATTTAGACTAAACATAACCAAAAAAAAGAAAAAATTGATACACTCTACAGATCAAACACAAAAAAGCTCCTACGACATCCACTAACACAAAAAAATTGATACACTCTACAAATTAAGACATTTCTCGTTTTGTGCGGAGTTGGAGAGTCTTTTATAGGTTATATCATTCATAAGAAGATTTTATATCATATATATATTTTTAGAGGATTTATGTAAAATTCTAATTTTTGAAAAATTGTAAGAGATTTTTTCGCTAGAAGCACTTTTGGACTTATGATTTATGCAATAACATATATAAAAGCATTTTCTACACTTTACCAGACATAAAAATCTGTTTTTTTTTTTTTTTTGAAATTTTAAATTGATTGACTGTAAAATAGTTGAGTCATTTACATATGGAATATTTCTAAAGATGAGGTACTCTGCCACAACAATAGAACGATTAAACTATCAAATCCAAATCAACTGAAATCCATGGACCAAAACCAGCGACGCATTAGCCCTTCAAATCTATGAGGAGCTTTATAATTCAATGATATGATTCTGTTTCTGATGACTCTATCAATGTTTAGAATTAACTTTGTTGTTGGAATCCATTGTCCTTGATTTCTGCGCGAGTTTCTTTCTCGCCATAGATGGTATATCGTAACCTGTAACAAGAGACGAATCAAAATATGATCCATAGCTGGGCGTTTTGTGGTCATTAGTACTTGAATTGTTTCGCCCCAGTCCGGGTTCACATCAGAATGGAGCATTCCAAACCGTGAAGGCATAAGGACAGGCGAAGAACAAGTGATCACGAGTTTCATCCCGCTCTCCACATAGCATACAACCTTGCTCAATACCCCATTGTCGCATCCTATCCCCCGTTGAGAGCCTATTATGAAAAGCCAGCCAAACTACGAAAGCAAATCGTGGTACTCCTTGTGAGAACCAAACTGTATTAGTCCATGTAACTTTCTCTTTTCTGTGTCTTATTTGTTCCCAAACCAAACTGAATAAAAATCTGTTTTTACCTTCAATAAGCTTGACATACAGTCAAAATTCAAAAAGTAACTTACTTGTTTTGAGTTTTTTTTTAAATCTGGACTGTCTCTTACTAACCACATTTACTGCATCTTGTGGTTGACATTTTTGTGTGGCATACATTCAAATGTGGGGAAGCTTTTATTTAGCTTTAGAAAGTGGTCGAGGTATAATTTTGGTGTAGAGGCAAAGATTGTAAGATTTGTTACAAATGGAGTATCATTGTCTTGTTATTAGCGGTGAATGGAAATGTCATCGAGGAGAACTTCGGTCAACAAGTTTGCTGGATGGCTGTGTTCTTAAGTTATTGGCCACCTAACAGCAAAGAGCTTACGGCTCATGTTTTGTTGGCTAATGAAAACAACTGACATTACCGACATAACAACTGACGTTACCGACATAACAACTGTATGAATTTGTTTGTTAACTTTGTGGAGGATAATGTTTGTGGCTTCACAATCGGTGTTTGTATATTAAAAAAAGCTTAATTGATCTCTTTATTAATGTTTTGGGCAAAATTTAACTGATCAAATCAGCGTTCGTGGACCGAAAATTTTGATTACCAACCGTTGGAACTAAACCGACGAGGCTGACTATTAATAGGTCATGGCTCATATCATTTGTATATTCGGTTTGGTTTGATAATTTGATTCAATTGACAGCTGTTTTTACTTTGACTCACATGCCTTTTGGCTAATTTAGGCTATTTGAAATATACTAATACAAATTATATTTTCCAAAATTTAGTATATTATCTAAGTCTGAATACTCAAAAAGAAGAAAAAGCAATATTGTCAATAAATGGTTCCTTCTTATAATTACTTAAAATCTCTAATGACTTTTGACTAATTTAAGTCATTCAAAATAAATTAGTGTATATTGTATTTTTAAAAATTTAGCATTTTATAACATATAAATTATGAATTCTTGAAAAAACAATATTATCTTTAACATCATGAGCAACTCATATGAAAGAAATTTCATACCTTTTGTATGCTCAATGTTTACTATCTGCATGATGCTGGTACCTTTGATCAGTTCTGAAGCTTTGCAACAAAATGATTTTTTTAGCAAAAAAGGTTTTTTTGACAAAAAACTTCAAACAGTCAAAATTCAGAATAACAATGATTATCTTCTTGGAGTTTTTTGTAAATCTGCAGATGACGAGATAGGTTTCCAAATTCTAAAAAAAACTGGAATCTATGAATGGAGTTTTCGTGTTAATTTTATATCTACTACACTCTTTTTCTGTAGATTTACCCATGGAAAAATTACAAAAGGCGTGTTCAAAATTTTCGACGCGAATAGAGATTCCTACAGATGTTTAAATTGTACATGGAAAGCGGAGGCAAATGGTATTTATGGATATAGCGATTATCCACATCAGGCTGTTCTCTTGTATAAATGGTTAAAATAGTATAGAAGTGAATTATTTATGAAAACAAATGTATTGCAATTGATTAATATAAAATAAAATGTATATCTTAAAGATTTAATACCTTCTTGAACCCATAAATTTTATTTTATTTTATTTTCTCGTGCATTTACTCATTTGGCAAAATAATCTTCACTAACATTTAAACTACACGAAACTAAAAATAAGAAGAAAAAAATCCTTAAATCGATTTTTAAGATTACAAAAGAAGTCTAATTCAGATTTGAAGGTCATTTCACTGATTCCTCAATAATCTTTGGTAAATTTGCATAGTCCGTCTCAAACTTTTAACAAAAATATTATTTTCTTAATTAGAATAGACATAATCCACCAAAAAAATCGTTTTGCTCTGCATAAAGCACAAACAAGCTCATACGACATCCACTAACACCAAATTATATGGGTGTCGTATAAGACATTCCATTCTTCATGCGGAGGTGGACAGTCTCTTATACATTATAAAAAAATTTAATATTATATATTTTTTTTAGAAGATTTAGGTGAAAATTTTCATTTTTTGAAAAATTGTAAGAAAATCTTTCGCTAGACGCAATTTTCCACTTGTGGTTTACACAATAACACACTCTTTGCTACAAACGCATTTTCTAGACTTTTTCAGACATAAAAAAAAAACCGATTTTACCTTCAATATGCTTGAAATTTGACATACAGTCAAAAATTAACTTACTTGTTTTGAGATTTCTTTTAATCTGGACTGTCTATTACTACTAACCATTACTGCATCTTGTGGTTGACATTGGTCACTCGTGGCAGATATTCAAAAGTGGGGAAGCTATTGCGCTTTAGAAAGTAGTTGAGGTTAGGTTGGGGCGTGGGGTGGGTATCCGGACTTTTCGGTATACTTGTAACCGCCTTACTCCGTTCAACTTTACAAAAGTCGCTTTGTTACTTGCCTTGCTACGGACGAATACTTGTAGTCACGAGTACTTGCCAAAAATTGGCCGACTCGCAAGCTACTTGTCTTGCCTTGCGATTTGCTAATTTATTAAGTATTGCCTTGCGACTTGCTAATTTATTAAGCTTTGCCTTGCGACTTGCTAATTTATTAGGCTTTAACTTGTGACTTGCTAATTTATTAAACAAGTACTCAAACAAAATAACGTAAATACTTAAAATCTCAACATAAAAATTATCCAAGTTTCAAAACATCCAAAATAACATAAATTCTTAAAAAAAGAATTGGAAAAAGGGCGAGACAAGTTTGAACAGGGCAAGTATCGGAAAAGAAAACGTTACTTGATACTTGCTCCGTACTTGCGAATAGTAAAAAAATTCGTCTTGCTTAGAACGAGTACTTGTTACCCGCAAGCTTGAACGGAGCGAGTCGCGAGTAGTTTGCGAGTAGCGAGTACTTGTGTCCAGGGCTAGTTCAGATAGAAGGGCTGGCGATCTATTTCCCCACCGTAACTATGGTGTCGCACCAGATGCTTCCCAAAGTATTGCCTCGTCTTAGCTCCCTTCGAAACAGAAGTTAAATAACTATATACCCACCAAAATAAACTTAAATATCTATCTTCCCATCCGTCCAATTTCGCTGGTTAAATGTCGAAACCGAATACCAAACCATCAAACCTCCGTTTGTAAACCGACTGAAAACCCGAATATCCTTAAACGGAGGAGACCGATCTATTTCTCTCTACACTCTTTTTTTTTCTCTCTCTCGCTCTCGCTCTCCTAAATTTGCCCCCAAACCCCTCAATTATTACTAACAACGCCACTGCTCTCCGCCGGAGCTCCGGTGAGCCTTGTTTTCGGCCGGAGATGGAAAGACCAGTTTCCTCGGCGAAGTCTATACTCGAGAAGCCTCTGAAGCTACTCACGGAGGAGGACATTTCTCAGCTCACGCGCGAGGATTGCCGGAAATTCTTCAAGGAGAAAGGTTCCTCTTCTACCTTCTCTCCGTTCTCTTTCACCTCTTTACTGCTCCGGGAGAGGAAGATGAAGATCGTACTTTGTCAATTTTTGATTTTTTTTTGCTCTCTTCGAGATGTTTTGGTTTATCAAGCAACGAGGCTTATCAAACAAGCACAGGAAGGAAGCAGTAAAATCACAAGTAAGATTCACCTCTGCGATTTCAACTGTACCGGCTTGCTCAAAGAGCATAGCCAAGGCCTGGCTGTCAACATCGTAAGCCAAATTTCCGACGAACAGCTTCGCTTCCTCCGGTGGCTCCGGGAAACCGCCTCCTTCGCTCACATCTCCTTCCTCTTCCGAAAACGTGGCTTCTGGCTCGTTATCCTCAACGGCGATCGATGCGCTCCCATCTCCACCTTTTTCCCCGTCTTGCTGAGCCCAATCAGAAGTCTGGGCAACGAAGGAAACACAAGGTGACTTTTTGAGGTGGGTTTTGGTTTTGAGAGAGAGGGAGAGCCGGGAGAAAGAGAAGGGAAGATTAGTCCGGAGAGAAAAACTGGAGCAGCGAGCTTTGGAGGAATAGATAGTGGAGATTGAAGGATGGGAGAAAATGGTGGAAGAGGAAGAATCCGCCATGGCTAAGGGCTTCAAGCTTGAGGTTACTATTGAATTTTAATGCTTCCTTCCTGAGCCAAGCAACGAGGTCGGAGCTTGTGGTCCGATTCCTTTTCAGGAAGACGACGACTCATGCCACATAAGGGATTCTCCAAGATCAGCTGAGTTCTCCAGTGGTTCTGCTCTTCTCGCTCAACGGCTTCTTCATCAAATTTGTGCACTCCTCCGGCGACAGAGAATCAAAAGAAAGTTATAACTTTTTTCTTCATCTCCACTTTTTTTTTTTTTTGATTCTTCATCAAATTTGTGCACTTCATCTCCATGAAAGTTATAAAGTTCGAACCTCTTTTTCACTCAAATTCGAACACTCTGTCAATTTCGAACACTCCTCTGTCGATTTTAGTTTCTAGGGTTTTTGTTTTTTTTTTAATTTGGGTTTTTTCTGGGTTTAGATTGATTAGGTGGTTTGGTCGTTTTAATCGGGTCCAAAATCGGGCATAATATTGTTTAGTTTGGTTAAGTGGAAATTCTAAAATAGTAAACCGTATTAACCGAACTAATAAACCAACTAACCATCGCTCGGTGTGGATCTGAGTGTTCAACTTTGATCGGATGGGGAAATAGATATTTAAGTTTATTTTGGTGGGTATATAGGTATTTAACTTCTGTTTCGAAGGGAGCTAAGACGAGGCAATATTTTGGGAAGCTTCTGGTGCGACACCATAGTTACGGTGGGGAAATAAATCACCAGCCCGAGATAGAACATGGGTGTAGAGGCAAAGAATGCAAGGTTTATGAATGGAGGATCTTTGTCTTGTTATTAGCTATAAATGGAGATGTCCTAGAGATGGAAAGTGAGAATTTTTCATTTTAAAAGCAGCATATGTCGAGGGTTGTGGTGAGAGTTGTGAACTTGTGATTAGTTTGAAAGAGTTGAAAAACTGTCACTAAGGAGATCTTCGGTCATGAAATTTGCTGGATGGCCGTGTTCTTAAGTTATTGGAAAAACTCTAACAGCAAAGAGCTTACAGCTGGGATAAAAACGCCTCCTCTGTTGTTGGCTAATGACAAATCTTTTGTGTTCTTTTTCAAGCATTACCGGCATAACAACAATTTAGTAGATCATTGTTTCTATGATTTTTGGATCTGTCATGAAAAACAAAAACAAAATAAAAGTGAATAATCATAAAAAAAGAAAGACGAGATAGTATGATCAGGTTGGGTTAGACTATGATTGGGGTATAAACGGGTTTTCATTCTACAAAAGTGCAGATGTAAACGATCCAAATATGAAGAAAGTTTCACATATTTAAATTGCAAACATATTTTGTAAGATCGAAGTTGAAGTAGGGTGAAATGTTCAAATATCTGTTCGGATTAAGTTAAGGTTTTTTGGATTTTCAAAGCTTTGATACCAGGTTTATATATAACTCTTATTTAGATAATTTATTTATTTTGGAGGTGGGGAGGTAGTGAGAGAAGAGAAGATGAAGTATTAAAATAATCAAAATTGCAAAAATAAATTATGTAAAAGTATTCGGAAATACTAAAAAAATATCCGAATTACCCAGAACTTTTGGTAAAAAGCTACTCAAACGTATTCTCTCGTTAACAGAAAACTCTATCATAATTTATAACAACTGTTGAAACTCACCACTAATTACTCACAAATATCCAAATTATTCGAAATTATATAAAAATAATTAATATGTTAATTTAAGTAGCAAAGCTCTGGTTGAAAAAAAAAAAAAAAAGTAGCAAAGCTCTAAGCTTCATCCGAATGCTTTCGAATTGAGTTCTTGTTGCTCTAATGGCGGAATTGCAGAGGTTTCTACAAGACCGCTGCTTAACCGTCTTGAATCTCCCAGAAAAAGGCCGCTCTCTATTCACCGCCAGAGACTTTCGTCCAGGTTCTCTTCCTCTCTCGCGGAGGCTTTCGTCTGAATTTTTGTTTTTCCGGCGACTGAGGTTTTAGGGTTTTCTTATTTCAGGAGAAGTGATTCTGAGCCAAAAGCCATATGTTTCGGTTCCGAACAATAACTCGTCGGAATCAAGATGTGATGGTTGTTTCAAGACCAATAACTTGAAGAAATGTTCTGCTTGTCAAGTGGTTTGGTACTGCGGGAGCTCATGCCAGGTACGATGGAGAGTCCTTCTCGTTTCTTGATGATTGGTCCGTATTGCAACCGAGTTTTTCCGATTCTTTTTTTCAGAAGTCAGAGTGGAAGTTGCATCGCCATGAATGTAAAGCTCTTTGTAACCTTGACAAGGAGAAACGTATGTTAGTGACTCCTACAATACGTCTTATGGTGAAACTTTACCTCAAGAGGAATTTACAAAATGAAAAGGTTCTCTCTTGCTATGAGTCATGTTGTTAGTTTTAATAGCATTTCACCTTTTTAAGTAAATATCCAGACTTTGTTTTGGCTGCTACTGTCGTTCTTGTAGTATCCTTAATTCTTGAATGTGTTTTATCTGTTTCAGGTCATACCAATCACGACAACAGATAATTACAGTTTGGTGGAGGCTTTGGTGTCCCGTATCCTCTCTATTTGGGGTTTAGTTTTTTTGTGAAATTGATGATCTCCTTTTTTTTGCTAGAGTTGCTTTTTGTCTTCTTTAACCTTTATTTGGTAGACATGTCTGAGCTTGATGAAAAGCAGCTGATGTTGTATGCGCAGATGGCTAATCTTGTGAACTTGATTCTTCAATTTCCTAGCATTGATCTAAAAGAGATTGCCGAGAACTTTTCAAAGGTTCTTCACCACCGTTTTTTCTTTTCTTTTTTTTTCTTATGGTGTTAGCTTGACATAAACTGAATTGTCTTGCTCTAAGCTGCCACTGATAGTTACTTTGTTTTTTCATTAAGAAAGTTTATCACTTTGATTTATTATAATACAGATAGGTTGGTTATGATATAATTTCGCATCTGAAAACTCATTAGATACTATCATTGGTCAAAAGAGATTGGTCACTTCGTTTTATCTGAGGATATCAACTGACTGTTGGGCTACAATGGGATATTTTTTGTGTTAGTCTTCAACCTGGAATGTTGTTTAGCGATGATTATTTAAGCCACTTTCATTTATTAATCGCAGTTCTCATGCAATGCTCATTCCATTTGTGATAGCGAATTGAGACCTCAGGGGATAGGATTGTTTCCCTTGGTTTCAATCATTAATCACAGGTAATTTACTTCATTAATCTGTTTTGTTTGTGTTATTTTATCAGTTTGTTTCCTGCCTAACTCTTGTCCTCTGTAGCTGCTCTCCCAATGCGATTTTAGTGTTCGAAGAACAGGTCGCTGTTGTTCGAGCTATGGAGAACATATCAAAGGATTCAGAGGTAGTTTCTGCTTTGTTTCATCTTAATTCCTTACTCGATGCTAGTAGCGCACTGACATATAGCTGCTAGATCCTTTGCCTTTGATCAGGTAACTATCAGCTATATTGAAACCGCTGGAAGCACTCTAACTCGGAAGAAGTCTCTGAAAGAACAATACCTCTTCCACTGTGAGTGCGCCCGATGCAGTAACATTGTAAGTAGTTACTAATTCTTCCACTTATCAACGAATGCAGTATGCACTTGACCACTCAAAATTGATTTTTACAACATGTACCAACTTTTGTCATAACTAAGGGAAAACCTCATGATGTTGAAGAAAGTGCAATATTGGAAGGCTATCGATGTGCCAATGAGAAGTGTACTGGTTTTTTACTCCGTGATCCTGGTATGTAATGATTTAACTACATAGTTTATGCGTCCAAGAACATTCTTGATCCTTCCCATCCCCTTTCATTTGGATCTTGCAGATGAAAAAGGCTTTGTTTGCCAGAAATGCGCGCTTCTTCGGAGCAAGGAAGAGGTTAGAAAGTTAGCGGGTGATGTCAAAACAGTTTCAGAGAAGGCTCCTGCATCTCTTTCCGCAGAAAGTATATGTTGCCTCCCTATTGCTTGCAATTATATGTCCGAACCAGATTTTACTGATCTTCTTGGTTATATTGAGCTGTGTTGCAGTTTTTCTAAGAGAGTCTTTAACCATTTTCAGATAAACAAGACGCTATTGAGCTGTATAAGAAAATGGAGAAACTACAAGATAAGCTTTACCATTCTTTCTCCATTACTTTAATGAGAACCCGTGAAAAACTTCTCAAGGTACGTTTCTTTTGGAAAGAAGATATTGTAGTTTTGGAAGTTGTAGAGAGTTTTAAAAAGGCAATACAAATCCGGTGTCTCAAAGCTTGCTATTACTCATTCTTTTGCAGATGCTAATGGAAGTAGAAAGCTGGAAAGAAGCTTTGAATTACTGCAGACTAATAGTCCCTGTTTACCAAAGTATGTCTTCTACATCTTGATTATTTGTTTGCTCCTTGACGCAGGAAATTGATCAATAATTTTTTCTTTTGGACATCTTAAAAGGCAATAACCAGAGTTTTGGTACATAGATCTAGCTATAGGATTTATATTTGAAGATAACTTCGAATCTCTTTTTAGAGTTTGGCTATGTAAATTTTCTTAGAATTACTGTAGGAATTATACGCCAAGTTATTGTACAAGACTACAAGTGGCTACTAATTAATTACGTTGAGCCGAAACAGTAACATATACTAGATAATTGTAAACTCATTAAATGCTTTTGGTGGCTATATAACTTGTGTTTATTTTGTTCATATAATTGCAGGAGTATATCCATCAACCCATCCTTTGATTGGACTGCAGTTCTATACCCAGGGAAAACTCGAATGGTATAAAAAATTATAGTTTTCTTTTATTTACTGTATTATCTGGATTAAATTTTCAGCTTCGAGACCTGAGATAGTATTTGAAGGACCAATTAATATTCTATATCACGACATTTTAATGCTTCCATATAATCGAAATCCTTAAGACCAAATAAGCGTTTCCCATCTAAAGCTGCTTTACTATAGTGCTTTAGAATCTTCTACTGTGACTAGTATAGGTTATAGCCTAAATGCAACACTTCATACTTTCTAAGAAAGGTTGGCTTAGTGGTAGGAGGAACTTGGTCATAAAGCCTTCATAATTTGATATCCCTGAGTTTGAATCCTCGCGGATACTAACACTGGTTCATGATGTGCCTGTAGGAACTTACCAACTATATTAGCTTTCTACATATTTATCTGAATCCGAATGCAATAACTTGGCAAAGGTTTCTATCATATTATGTTGATGAAAGCATATGAATTGTTATGTTGCAGGTTGCTAGGGCAAACCGAAGAGGCGGTGAGTTCACTGATTAATGCATTTGACATTCTGAGGATCAGCCACGGAACAAGTACACCTTTCATGAAAGAGCTCTCAGCAAAGTTGGATGAAGCTCGTGCAGAAGCTTCTTATAAGCTGCTTGCATCTAAAGATGGAAACTAGCAAGTTCGATCTTACTCTTCTCCTCATGAATCACTTTCTTCACTCTCGGCAACTCTCGAAGTGTAACGAATTTCTAGAGATGAAAAACTGATAAAAATTTGTATTTGATCAAAACCTGTAATTTAAATCTTTCAGACTACTAATCAATCTTTCACCAAAATGATATACAAACCAAATTGAACACTAAAAATTCCCAAATCTCATCTTCAAATGTGTAAAAAAACGTGGATATTGCTGTGATAGTGAAGAGGTTTCAAGTTAAAGTGGAACTAAAAAGTACCTTGAGGTATGTATGATTCAGACAATCCATAGACTGCATTATTTAACTGAATTTGCAAAACTCTCATTTAATACTAATAAACTAATCAAGAGCTTTGAAAACTTAGATGCTCGTTTAATGAACTAACAACCGAGTACCAGGCGCGGCAAAGACCGAGTCACTTATGCGCAACCTCCATGTCTTCACATCTCCTGACAGAAACAGACCTTGCTGGATTGTTTTATTTGAGTGAAGAGATGAGAAGGCCAAACATGAAGTGAAGGCCAAGCATCTCCACATCAAAATGAAGAAGAAGAAAAGTGTCAAGCATGGCCAAGCCTAGAAGAAAGCTAAACACATGGTCAAGACATCAAGAGGATGATCAAACATGTGAAGAAGAAGAAGCAATGAAGGCTGTGGAAGTCATGGAGCGCGTTGCAAGTGGTGCATTAAGAAGAAGTTACTTCATAGGTTCAAGCTTAGCCTAGGCAATCTCTGTGGCTAAGCTTGAAGGGGAGTGTGAAGACGAAGACCTTATTGAAATAAAGCACAAGTCTGCTGTGTTAAAATAAAGCACAAGTCTGCCGTGTTAAGCATATAGTCGGCTATATACCCCAGCTACATGATCAATATATCCGCCTATATGATACAAAATGGTGTACAACCTTCTGTAGGTGTACAGCCTTCTGGTGTACAGGTAGGTGTACAGCTTTCTGGTGTACAGGCTGGTGTACAGGTAGATGTACAGCTTGCTGTGCGGGCACTGTTCACTGTAACCACATAGTGGAGGGAATGAAGAGTCATTCAAATTCAAAATAGAGCTGTTGGTCCTATTTTGTCTTTTAGTGAATTCAAACTCATGTCTTTGCCTATAAATAAGGCTTGTGTGCATTGTAAAGAATATATAGAAATTAATAGAGACAAGTTCTTATATACAATTGCTTAGTTTTCTGTTCTTTACTTAGTGTTTTGATTATCATACACAATGTAGAGAGATAGTATTAAACTCTTGGGTCTGCCTCAAAGGGCTGGCCATTACTTGTCCAAATTCATTACTCAAATTCTTTCTTTACTTCTTCACTAGATTACTGAGCTAATCCCTTGGTTAGAGCACAAACTCTAAGTGTTGTTGCTACTAAACCCAGACTAGGCTACATACTAGTGCTTTGCTTTTATTGTTGAAGTGAGTTCATGTTCATCAGTTAAGTAAGGACACAATCACAAGTTGATTGTTGCTCCTTGTTGTGTGAGACAAACACTCACAAATTCTAACATGTTTTGCATTCTGTCTGGAGTAATTAAAGTTTCACAAGTTCAGTGGCAAACAACAAAGTAGGAGTAATATTTCTAACATGTTTTGCATTCATTCTTTACTGTTAACTCTTGTTTTGATAGATTAGGACATAAAATCTGCAGCTTCATGGAGGGATCTAAAACCTGAAGCTACTGAGTTTTTGTTACATGTCAAAGGTTCCCATGCTTGGTCTCAGGGCCAAGTAAGTCCAACCATATCAATGTGATAACATTTGTAACTGATTATGTTTGATTATATTAGTCTCATCTGAATGTTTGTTAAAAGACTTTTGATATTTCTCATGTAATGTTAATGCCTTATTATTGTTTTTGAACATGCAACAGAGCGATTGCATAACGTACGCATGAGACTTTTTCTCTTTTCAGCTAAAGGAAGCTTCGGAATAAAAGTTCAACATGCATTTAGACTGTTTCAAAGAAATATTTGGAAAGTATTTTGATAGTAAAGAAAGCAAAGGCCATGTTGAGAAACCAGATAACAATGGTCGATCTAGCTATAACATGACTAGAAAAAGAAAACAGTAGGGTTTGTTAATAGACTAATTGGTTACATGCTCGATTTTCACTGAGCTTGGAACATAATTAGAGCACACAAGTAGTAGATCTTCAGATTCGCGGAGATCCACTTGTTTGAAGTATCCATCCGTTCCAAGGATGTAAGCTATGTTGCTGATGGTAACAACTTTACTCTTTGTATCGAAAACCACCGCAACATTCTTTTTCTGATCAACGAAGAAACTCGCAGGGTAGGCTAGAGACTTGAGACCAGGCATATCCACTGCTAAGAACAGTTTATTCCACGACACCTTTTCAGGCCCAATCTTACTTGTAACCCAAATCTCCATCATCAATGAATAGTCAGACTTAGAAAGTAACACTGCAAGCTGGTCTTCTCCAACAATAGAGAGAGTTTGTTGGATCAAAAGTTTCTTTGGGCCCAGGCCCATATGGAAATTAATTGGTGTGTGAAGAGAAATAACTGGGCTTAATTCAAAAAGCCTTGCTTTCTAAAGAGGAGAAGGAAATTTATCCCACATCGGAAATGGGAGTAAATTTTCAAGTGTTTATATAGAGATAAACACATGTTTCAGTCCAAAGGCTGCATGGGAGAGAGGAGCCGCCCACGCGCGCGCCGCCGCCGCCGTTCGGCCCGGGTCCGGGTCTTAGGAAAATTCGGTTCAATTAATCAAGCCAATCGATCAATCTGCGTTGAGATCGATCGATCTAATCTTAGAACGATTGTTCCGGACCTGTTAGGTATCTATCCTTTTCAGATTTGTGCCAAGAAAGTCTTGGCCATCCACCCAAAAACTTTTCACCCGAAAGTCTTCCACTCTTCCCTTGATTTGCGGATTGACTGGACCGACACCTCCTCTTTATATCGTCTTCCTCCTCTCTCATTTTTGCCAACCTGCGAAAGTAAGAAAAGAAAGAGAGTTACACACAAAATAAGAAACCGAGTTTTCTTCGAATCCAACGATCTCCTATGGTAAGTTTGGTCTCGAGAGTGTACCGTAGAGTTCTAAGTTCGTAGATTCCGTTTTGAGTGTAGCAAAACGGTCTCAAACCAGTTGTATCCTGGGACTCGAGAATCGCAACAGAAACCGTCTCACATACGGGCTATTCATTTGAGTTAAGGAAAGAGATATCATATCTCGCCTCTGCGTTTTTCCTTATACTCGTTTTCGAATCGTTTCAAAACTTTTCTTATAAATCGTTTTATATCAAGAACGTTTTGATCCAAATAACTCTGTCTCAAAAAGATTTGGATTTGGTTTTCTCAATCGGTTTTGGTGGTATTACAGTCTTAACTCAAATGAATCCGCTTCTAGCCTATAGCTAAAATCGGATTGGGAAATTTTTTTGGAGTTTTTCATGACGAATTTCAACCGAACGATCGTTCTAGATCGATCGTTCTCCTTGAAAAACCGAACGATCGTTCTGTTGTTTGATCGATCGTTCTTCTAGAAAAACCGAACGATCGTTCTGTTGTTAGATCGATCGTTCTCTTCATAAAAAAATTTCTAAACGTTTTATTTCAAACGTTTTTTGGGATTTACGAACCGCTTAAACGCTTTTCCGCGAATCGTGTATTGAAACGATACAAAACGTTTTTAAATAGAGGGTAAACGTTTCTGCGAAAAAGTTTCTAAAACGCTTTCACCGTTTCAAACGTTTATGCGAACGCGTTTAAGTGAGTTTGCAATACGGTTTAACCGCTTCAAACGTTTCTGCGAAAAAAAAAAAAAAAAATTTGCAAAACGCTTTGACCGTTTCATCAAACGTTTATGCGAATAGGTTTGCAAAACGCTTTGACCGTTTAAAAGAAAATGTTTATGCGAAAATGTTTTGCAAAACATTCTTCTGATGATAAGTATTAAAAACGCTTTCACAGTTTTTAAAACGTTTTCTGCAAAAGCTTTATGATGAAAGTTTGCAAAACGTTTTTTACAAACGCTTTTGGTTTATTCGAGATAAATCAATTTTGAACTTGTATGTTCAATTATCCATGTACTGATACTCGTTTTTACTTGTGATCAGATGGAAAATCCGATGGGCATTGATTTTGACACACCAAACGTGGCTGGTGCTGCTGCTGCAACACAAACTGTGAACCCGGGTGGTGACACTACTGAAGAGACGGCAAGAAGAGCTTTGTTCAACTCTGGCCTTCCTCCGGTTACAAACCCCACTGAAGTCAACAATGAAATTCCGTCTGCAGTCACTCGGGGACTCATGCCGGAAAAGTTTGACGGAAAAGGCTTCAAGAATTGGCAACAAAAAATGCTATTCGCTCTGACCAACTTGAAGTTTGACAAGTACCTGACTGAGGACAAACCATCCGTCCCGGATGGAAACACTGATGTCTCCACACTTGCAAGCGTTGAATCATGGATCCATGGTGACTTCCTATGCAGATGATGGATCTTGGGTCGTCTTGCTGAAAAGCTGTATGGTGTTTACAGTCAGGCCAAATCCTCTAAGGCACTCTGGATGTCCCTGGAAAAGCAGTACCGAACTGAAGATGCTGGTTGTCAGAAGTTTGCAACTGCGAAGTTTCTGGACTTCAAAATGGTGGATTCCAAACCAATCATGGAAAAAGTGGAGGCACTTCAATTGATATGCTATGAGATAGCTGAGGAAGGAATGTCTCTCTGTGAGATCTTCAAAACCAATGCCTTCATTGAGAAGTTACCTCTGAGCTGGGTGGACTTCAAGACCTACCTCAAACACAAGAGGAAGGCAATGACTCTGGAAGACCTCATCACAAGGTTGCGAATGGAGGACAGAAACCGCATCCAGAACAACCCTCAGTTTCGCGAGCACAACGCGAATGTGGCTACCCACAAGGGAAAAGGCAAGGCCAAGGGTAACGAGAAATCTTCTCTGAAGCCCTCGTCCTCAACGAACTTCAAGAAAACTGGAGAGAAGAAGTTCAAAGGCAAATGCCACAACTGCAACAAAGTCGGTCATAAGGCAGATGTTTGTCGCAGTAAGCCCAAGAATAATGGGAATGGGAAAGATCAAGCCAACTTGACTCAAGATGACCTTTGTGCTGTAGTCTCGGAGGTCAACATGGTTGAAGATAACCAGAAGGAGTGGTGGTATGACACGGGTGCAACGACCCACATGTGCACTGATAAGGAAATGTTCAGCTCCTATCAGAAATCCAGGTCTCAGGAGCAGCTATTCATGGGAAACTCTGCGTTTTCCCAAATTGTTGGTCGTGGAAAGGTTGTGCTCAAGATGACTTCAGGAAAAGAAGTCACTCTCCAGAATGTCAAGCATGTTCCTGACATGAGGAAGAATCTGATCTCCGGTACTCTCATGAGCAAGGCCGGATTTGGAGCTCACCTTGAGGCTGACAAGCTCGTGCTCAAGAAGTTCGGGGTGTTTGTAGGCAGGGGATACATGAAGAATGGACTTGTCAAGATGTGTGTTACGGCAGTCCTTCGTGGCGACAATGTTGCAAATGTTGTTGTTACTGATGTTTCTAATGTTGCTTCTACTTCCACTGTTGTAGCATCTGATGCAAATGTTGTAGCATCTGATGCAAATGTTCCAATTAATAATGGAAATAACCCCGTTGCCTTTTTGCTTGAGTCTTTTAATATTTGGCATGAACGATTAGGTCATGTGAATTATAAGTCTATACAGAGGTTAATGAACTTGAACCTAATTCCGAAATGCAAGACAAGCAAAGAGAAATGTGAAGTTTGTGTCCAAGCTAAACTCACTAAAACTCCATCACCCAAAGTTGAGAGAACAACCGAACCTTTGGGCTTAATACACACAGACTTGTGCGATTTAAAATTCGTACAATCCCGAGGTGGAAAGAAATATTTTGTGACATTTATAGATGATCACACAAAATACTGTTATGTATATCTGCTACACAGCAAAGATGAAACTTTGGAAAAGTTCAAAAAATACAAAACAGAAGTTGAAAACCAACTCAACAGAACTATCAAAATAGTTCGCAGTGATAGAGGAGGTGAATATGATGGACGTTTTAATGCCTTCTGTCAAGAGCAAGGGATTATTCATCAGACAACTGCCCCATATTCACCAGAGTCGAATGGAGTTGCAGAACGCAAAAACCGAACTCTAAAAGAAATGATGAATGCAATGTTGCAGGAATCTGGGTTACCCCAGAACATGTGGGGGGAAGCTTTGCTTACAACAAACTACATCCTCAACAAAATACCGCACAAGGTCACGGGAAAGACTCCTTACGAACTTTGGAAAGGTAATGCACCATCATACAAATACTTGAAAGTGTGGGGGTGCCTAGCAAAGGTCGCAGTACCACCTCCCAAGAAGGTCACGATCGGACCAAAAACCGTGGACTGTATTTTCATCGGATATGCACATAACAGCAGTGCTTATCGGTTTCTGGTACATAAGTCAGAAGTACCAGATATTCATGTCAATACAATAATGGAGTCAAGAAATGCATCGTTTTTCGAAAATGTTTTCCCATGCAAGGATAAACAATCTCAAAAGAGAACTTTCGACCAAACACAAGCAAGCACTTCCGCAAATGAAGCAAGCACTTCTGGAACTGCTGAAAACCTAGAAGATCAACCTAGACGAAGCAAACGAGCTCGCAAGGAAAAATCTTATGGGGATGATTTCTTAATGGTTCTTCTTTTAGAAAATGAACCAAGAACATATGCTGAAGCAATGTCTACACCAGATGCACCTTTTTGGAAGGAAGCTGTCAATAGCGAGATTGACTCAATTAAACAAACCCATACATATTACATCACCGACTTACCTGAAGGGTTTAAAGCACTCGGATGTAAATGGATTTTCAAGAAAAAGTTGAAAGTTGATGGATCGATTGATAAGTACAAGGCCAGGCTTGTGGTGCAAGGATTCCGACAAAAAGAAGGATTGGATTTCTTTGACACCTATTCTCCAGTGACGAGAATAACTTCGATAAGAATGCTACTTGGAATAGCAGCTTTAAGAAACCTAGAGATTCATCAAATGGACGTCAAAACTGCTTTTCTAAATGGAGAGTTAGAAGAGGAGATTTATATGAAACAACCCGAGGGGTTTGTCATACCTGGACAAGAACACAAAGTTTGCCGACTTGTGAAATCATTGTACGGACTTAAACAAGCTCCAAAACAATGGCACGAAAAATTTGACAGTGTGATGATGTCAAATGGATTCAGCATTAACGAATGTGATAAGTGCCTCTATATCAAAAATACCAACCACGGGTATGTTTTGTTATGTCTATATGTCGATGATATGCTCATTCTAGGAAGTAACAACGACATTATCAATCAAACTAAAAACATGCTGAAAAGCAAGTTTGATATGAAAGACATGGGTCTTGCGGATGTAATCTTGGGAATTAAAATCCTCAGAAACTCTGAAGGATACATTCTGACTCAATCTCATTATGCTGAAAAGATACTTGAGAGATTCAAGGCATATTCAACGGGTACAGCAAAAACCCCTGTAGACGCTCTTCTTCACTTGACGAAAAACAAGGGTGAATCAGTGTCACAGCTGGAGTATGCTAGAGTGATTGGAAGTCTGATGTACTTAACTAATTGCACTCGACCTGATTTGGCACACGCGGTCAATGTACTGAGTCGTTATACAAGTAATCCAGGACATACACATTGGAAAGCTATAACAAGAGTGTTGAACTACCTCCGTTATACCAAAGAGTATGGTCTGCACTATGGTAGAGAACCAGCAGTTCTAGAAGGATACAGTGATGCCAACTGGATCTCTGACTCAAAGAACTCAAAATCCACAAGTGGATACGTCTTTATGCTAGCAGGTGCAGCAATCTCCTGGAGATCTGGTAAACAAACTCTATTAGCTCGATCAACGATGGAATCTGAGTTTATAGCGCTTGATAAAGCCGGAGAGGAAGCAGAATGGCTTCGAAATTGGATGGAAGACATTCCAATGATGGAGAAACCAGTGTCAGCAATACGTGTACACTGTGATAACCAAGCGGCTATCGCGCGGGCACTGAATAATCTCTATAATGGAAAATCTCGTCATATCAGAAGGCGACATAAGACCATTAGACATTTGATCTCAACTGGTGTGATCACCATTGATTATGTAAAGTCAGCCGACAACCTTTCGGATCCGTTTACAAAAGGTTTGACTCGAGATCAAGTGTTACAATCATCAAGAGGAATGGGTTTAAAGCCTGTGAATTAAGATGACGTTTGGTGGAAACCCTACTTATGTGACTGGAGATCCCAAGATCTAAGTTCAAGGGGAAAACTAAATCAAACTGATTCTGCTCAAAGCACTGTGAGACTTATGTCTCTACCCAGCTCCTAAGATGATACAACAGTGCTACCTGTATGTGATAAGGATAAGCAATGGCTTTTAATGATTTCATAATAATGTAAGATATGTGGAGTATGACAGGATACTTCTTAAAATACATGCTAAACGCAGATCACCTAGTGAGTGTGAAATAAGGCCGTTTCTAGGAGAATGAAAGTTAGGCTATATTCTCCAAGTTCACTCATGAATAACCAGGAAAGTTCAAGGCCAAAATGAACCCAATAGAGAACTTAGTTCTACGAGAAATGAAGCTGGGTTATAGCTGTTGTCTCGGTTTACATCAAAATCTGGGTGGTTCAAGACATCATGTTCACCTCCCGGCCAAGTAAACCCGACATATATTAACAATGAGTGGTTCAAGGCTGAAAAATGCTACTTACTCAGACACAGTTAATTTCGTTTATACTCTCGAAAAGTCAGTCTGTCTAGTCTAGAATGAGTCTAGTCAGATGTCCGTCGAGTCTGCATTATCGAGTCTGCATATGTTTAGAGTCATTTCTATTCATGTGGGGGATTGTTGGATCAAAAGTTTCTTTGGGCCCAGGCCCATACGGAAATTAATTGGTGTGTGAAGAGAAATAACTGGGCTTAAGTCAAAAAGCCTTGCTTTCTAAAGAGGAGAAGGAAATTTATCCCACATCGGAAATGGGAGTAAATTTTCAAGTGTTTATATAGAGATAAACACATGTTTCAGTCCAAAGGCTGCATGGGAGAGAGGAGCCGCCCACGCGGCCGCCGCCGCCGTCCGGCCGGCCCGGGTCGGGGTCTTGGTCTTGGTCTTGGTCTTGGTCTTGGTAATTAGGCCCCAGGGGGCCAAACGCGCGTGTATATTTTTGGGGAAAATTCGTATGAATTTTTGGTTCAATTAATCAAGCCAATCGATCGATCTATCTAATCTGTCTCAAAAAGATTTGGATTCGGTTTTCTCAATCGGTTTTGGTGGTATTACAGAGTTTTATGAGTAGAAGTAGAGTGAAAAGGCAGAGGCAGGAGTGGTCCAAATCTCTCTGTTGTAAAATCAAAACAGATCAAGAAACAATCATCATCGTCTTCTTCTTCTTCTTCTTCTTCTCGTACAAGAATACGTTTAGCAAACCAGTAAGTGTTGCCCTTCAGAGACCAGCCACGCTGGAAAAACTCTATATAGCCGTTAGGAGAGACATCAAGAACCTTCCATGAATTAGACTTAAAACTGTAGAGTTCCAACTCACGTCGTCGAAACTCACGTCCAAACTCACCGAACCCAAATCTTAAAATTTTGTGGCTAAGATACGAGTTGTTTTTCCCACTCTCGTATCCCAGAGCGTAAATGTCAAAGCTGCGGTAAGAAATTCTGGGTTTGATCCACATTGTCTGCCCAAAATAAGGGTTCCAAACCACAAGAACCCTAGAGTTGATGCCTTTGGTGATGCATAAGAGCAAACCGTCGCAGTCAAGGACTCTATATATACGGACTTGATGATTTGCATCGTTTAAGCGAATAAGTTTAGCTTGATACTTTGTAGATAGATCAAAACTATTGTGAACTCCATGGAGGTTGACGCTCATTAGATAAACCCTAGAATTCATTACCACGATCACCTGAAACTCCTCCTTCGTTGCTGCTTTTGCTTTACCAATATGCTTCTTTGTAAACCTCGGACAGTAGGATAAGCTGTTCCATGTTTTGCAAGTAAAACGCACCTCTCTGAGAGATTCCAACGGAACCCTAGAAAGCACCTCCTCTACCAAATCCCGTGGAAGATCTGACATCATCACCATTGTTGAATCTAAATTTCCAAAAAAACTCTTTACTTATTTCTTTTAATATTATTGGGATTCTTTGTGTAATTCTCTAACTTTTATGTTGTTAAATTTCTCTTTCTTTGTGTAATTCATTATAGACTTATATGATTCTAACCAAATTTTTATTTTTTATTTATTTTTATAATTTCCTTTCTCTTGTTTGTATTTCCGTTTTTGTTCAATTTTATTTGTTTCTTGATTTCTTTTTCTTTTGGTTTTCTCTTTTTATTCATTTTCCCCCTTTTTATATTCAGAAAAAGAGATCAATTAAAAATAGAGAAATATCATAAGATAACACTAAATAATATTTATGCAAAAAATTAGCACATTGATCAATAATTTTTTTCTTTTGGACATCTTACCCAGAGTTCTGCTGCATAGATCTAGTTATGAAATTTATATTATAAAGATTTTGGCTATGTAAATTTTCTTAGAATTACTGTACAAACTATACACTATTAATTAATTACCTTGAGCAGAAACAGTTACATATACTGGATAATTGTAAACTCATTCAAATGATTTTGGTTGCTATATTGCTTACTTTGTTTATGTAATTGCAGGAGTACTATATCCAGCAACCCATCCTTTGATTGGACTGCAGTTCTGTACTCAAGGAAAACTATAATTAATGGTATCAAAAACTCTTTTATCCTTTCTCTCGTTTACTGTATCAAATGGATTAAATTTTCAGCTTCGAAACCTGAGATAGTTTTTCTAGGACCAATTAATATTCTATATCACGATATTTAATGCTTCCATATAATCGAAATCCATATGACCAAATAAGCGTTTCCCATCCAAAGCTGCTTTACTATAGTGCTTAAGAGTTAAGACTCTTCTACTGTGACTAGTATGGGTTATAGCCTAAATGCAACAATTTATACTCAAGCAGTGCCGGTTTGGGCTGCTGAACTTTCAATATTCTTACTTATACCACTGCACTAAAGAAAATATAACTAGAAAATGACTAAAAAATAAGTTATAAATTTATGGGCTGGAAATCTATGCTTTTATAGCTTCCCTCAGCGCCGGGCCTACCAAGAAAGCTTGGCTTAGTGGTAGGAGGAACTTGGTTATAAAGCCTTTTGATATCCCTGAATTTGAATCCTCGAGGATACGAACACTGGTTCATGATGTGCCAGTAGGAACTTACCAACTATATTAGCTTTCTAAACATTTATCTAAATCCGAATGCAATAACTTGGCGACGGTTTATATCATATTATGTTGATGAAAAGCATAATTATTTGTTATGTTGCAGGCTGCTAGCGCAAACCGAAGAGGCGGTGAGTTCACTGATTAATGCATTTGACATTCTGAGGATCAGCCACGGAACAAGTACACCTTTCGTGAAAGAGCTCTCAGCAAAGTTGGATGAAGCTCGTGCAGAAGCTTCTTATAAGCTGCTTGCATCTAAAGATGGCAACTAGCAAGTTCGATCTTACTCTTCTCCTCACGAATCACTTTCTTCACTCTCGCAACTCTTGAAGTGTCTAGATAATTTCTAGAGATGAAAAACTGATAAAAATTTGTATTTGATCAAAACCTGTAATTTAAATCTTTCAGACTACTAATCAATCTTTCACCAAAATGATATACAAACCAAATTGAACACTAAAAATTCCCAAATCTCATCTTCAAATGTTAAGAAACATGGATATTGCTGTGATAGAGAACAGGTTTCAAGTTAAAGTGGAACTAAAGTAACTGAACTACCTTGAGGTATGTATGATTCAGACAATCCAAAGATTGCATTGTCTAACTGAATTTGCAAAACTCTAATTTTAATACTAATAAACTAATCAAGAGCTTTGAAAACTTAGTTCATCTAACAACCGAGTAAAAGGCGCGGGAAAGACCGAGTCACTTATGCGCAACGTCCATGTCTTCACATCTCCTGACAGAAACAGACCTTGCTGGATTGTTTTGCATTCTGTCTGGAGTAATTAAAGTTTCACAAGTTCATGGCAAACAACAAAGTAGGAAGTAAATTCTTGTTTTGATAGATTAGGACAAAATCTGTAGCTTCATGGAGAGATCTAAAACCTGAGGCTACTGAGTTTTTGTTACATGTCAAAGGTTCCCATGCTTGGTCTCAGGGCCAAGTAGTCCAACCATATCAATGTGATAACATTTGTAACTGATTATGTTTGATTATATTAGTCTCATCTGAAGGTTTGTTGAAAGACTTTTGATATTTCTCATGTAATGTTAATGCCTTATTATTGTTTTTGAACATGCAACAGAGCGATTGCATAACGTACGCATGATATATACTTTTTCTCTTTGCGGCTAAAGGAAGCTTCGGAATAAAAGTTCAACATGCATTTAGACTGTTTCAAAGAAATATTTGGAAAGTATTTTGATAGTAAAGAAAGCAAAGGCCATGTTGAGAAACCAGATAACAATGGTCGATCTAGCTATAACATGACTAGAAAAAGAAAACAGTAGGGTTTGTTAATAGACTAATTGGTTAGCTGCTCAATTTTCACTGAGCTTAGAACATAATTAGAGAACACAAGTAGATCTTCAGATTCGCCGAGATCCACTTGTTTGAAGTATCCATCCGTTCCAAGGATGTAAGCTATGTTGCTGATGGTAACAACTTTACTCTTTCTATCGAAAACCACCGCAACATTCTTTTTCTGATCAACGAAGAAACTCGCAGGGCAGGCTAGAGACTTGAGACCAGGCATATCCACTGCTACGAACAGCTTATTCCACGACACCTCTTCAGGCCCAATCTTACTTGTAACCCAAATCTCCATCATCAATGTAGAGTCAGACTTAGAAAATAACACCGCAAGCTGGTCTCCTCCAACAATAGAGAGAGTCGTTTTATCAGAAGAAGTAGAGTGAAAAGGCAGAGGCAGGACTGGTCCAAATCTCTCTGTTGTAAAATCAAAACAGATCAAGAAACAATCATCATCGTCTTCTTCTTCTTCTCGTACAAGAATACGTTTAGCAAACAAGTAAGTGTTGCCCTTGAGAGACCAGCCACGTTGATAAGGCTCTATGTACAAGTAAGGAGAGACATCAAGAACCTTCCATGAGTTAGACTTAAAACTATAGAGTTCCAACTCACGTTGTCGAAACTCACATCGTTGAAACTCACGTGGTCGAAACTCACGGAACCCAACTCTCAAGATTTTGTGGCTAAGATACGAGTTGTTTTTCCCACTCTCGTATCCCAGAGCGTAAATGTCAAAGATGCGGTAAGAAATTCTGGGTTTGATCCACATTGTCTGCCCAAAATAAGGGTTCCAAACCACAAGAACCCTAGAGTATATGCCTTTGGTGATGCATAAGAGCAAACCGTCGCAGTCAAGGACTCTACATATATGGAGTCGATGATTTGCCTCGTTTAAGCGAATAAGTTTAGCTTTATACTTTGTTGATAGATCAAAATTATTGTCAACTCCATGGAGATTGACGCTCATTAGATAAACCCTAAAATTTCTTACCACGATCACCTGAAACTCCTCCTTCGTTGGTGCTTTTGCTTTACCAATTTGGTTCTTTGTAAACCTCGGACAGTAGGATAAGCTGTTCCATGTTTTGCAAGTAAAACGCACCGCTCTGAGAGATTCCAGCGGAACCCTAGAAAGCACCTCCTCTACCAAATCCCGTGGAAGATCTGACATCATCACCATTGTTGAATCTACATTTACAAAAGAACTCTTTACTTGATTTCTTTTAATATTGTTGGGATTCTTTGTGTCCTTCTCTAACTTTTTATGTTGTTAAATTTCTCTATTTATCATCCTTCTTAATTTTTGTTCCTAATTCAATATATACTATGATTCCAACCACATTGTTATTTTTATTTTTATTTTTATAATTTTTTTGATATTGTTGGGATTATTTGTGTTCTTCTCTATATTTTTATGTAGTGAAATTTCTCTTTCTTTATCATTTTTCTTTTTGTTCCTAATTCAATATAGGAACAAAATTTTTTTTTTTTTATGTTGGGACTATGATTCTAACCAAACTGTTTTTTTTTATAATTTCCTTTTTTCTTGCTAATTTGTATTCCCTTTTTTGTTCAATTTTATTTGTTTCTTCTTTTTCTTTTGGTTTATTATTCATTTTACCCTTTTTATATTCAGAAAAAATATTCTCAATCAAATATCATTTGCATATGTGTCGTATTCACGTTGATTCTTACCATGGTCAATTACATACCTAAAATGAAAACTATATTATATTCAGTTATTTTTAACATATTTAAATTTTTTTATATATTAAAAACATGATTACAAAAAGGGCAATTCTCAAAAATACCACACTTTCATGTTTTTGTGACAAAAATACCACACCAAGGTGAAAATGACAAAAATAACATTTATTGGAGAGAAAAAAGACTATTATATATTTATTTTCATATGTTTCTTCCTAATCCCTTAAACCTAAACCCTAAAACCCAAAATATAAACCCTAATTAATGACTTTTGAACCCAAATTTATTAGTTTAATAATCTTTAAACCACTAAATAAATGTTATTTTTGTCATTTTTACTTTGGTATGGTATTTTTGTCACAAAAACATGAAAGTGTGGTATTTGAGGGTATTTCTCTTACAAAAATAAAGAAAATATTTACGTAAGTATTTTATATATTCAATTAAAATTTCTTTTTTTAAAAAAAAAATTCTTTTTTTTTAATTTCTTTTTATATATTTTATATATTTACGTTAGTATTTTATATATTCAATTAAAGAGGTACCATTAATGAGATAAAATTATTATATTCAATTATTTAAAAAAAAATATTTTTGTCGAAATTGTTTTTTTAAAATATCGTTTTTATTTACTAATTACATTATTACAAAAATATATTTATTTTTAAAATTTCCTTTTTCTAAAATAAAAGAAAGTTTTATTTTTAAAATTTCATTAAAAAAATATAAGTCTTTTATATATAAAAATGTGACTATAAAAATAAAATTTTAAATTGTTTTTTGTAAAAATAAACTTTTAATAAAAATGGAAATATCATATTTTAATATATATATATATAATAAATATAAAAGATATATATTCAAGTGCATGATTTTAAAAAATTTGATTTTATCATTAAGAAGATAATGCTACTTGATTTTACCTTTTTTTATAACTATCCAATATATGAAGAGGATGCTATTGATTTTGATTTTTGATAATTATCCAATTTTTTACTCTTAAGTTTTTGCAATTTCGTTTTTTTCAATAAATGAAGCTTTAAATTCTCTTTTTTTGCAATAAAAGAAAGTTTTATTTCTAAAAATTCTTTTTTTAAAGATAATTTTTTATATATATATTGTTGGGATTCTTTGTGTACTTCTCTAACTTTTATGTTGTTAAATTTCTCTTTCTTTGTGTTCCTAATTCAATATAGACTTATATGATTCTAACCAAATTGTTATTCTTTTTTTTGTAATTTCCTTTTTTCTTGTTTGTTTTTCCGTTTTTGTTCCATTTTATTTGTTTCTTGTTTTCTTTTGATTTTCTTGTTTTAATTCATCTTTTTCCTTTTTTGTCAACATCTTTTCCCTTTTTTGATATTCAGAAAAAGAGATCAATTAAATATAGAGAAATATCATAAGGTAACCCTAAATAATATTTATGTAAAAAATTAGCACATAGATCAATAATTTTTTCTTTTGGACATCTTAAAAGGCAATAACCAGAGTTCTGGTACAAGTAGATCGTCAGATTCGCCGAGATCCACTTGTTTGAAGTATCCATCCGTTCCAATGATGTAAGCTATGTTGCTGACGGTAAGAAGTTTACTCTTTTTATCGAAAACCACTGCAACATTCTTCTTCTGATCAACGAAGAAACTCGCAGGGTAGGCTCATACAATCGCCATATCATATTTTAAATTGTAGGTTAATAGTGGTACTCTTCATAACGTGACTTTCGTAGTATTATTATAAAGTATAAACTCTGGTATAACGATATTCCTAAAACAATAAAAAAAGTTTCAATGTTTGATTTTTCTTTTACGAGTATTTTGACATTTGCTTCATTTAAAACTCTCATTTTTCCTATAGTTTCATAATGGTAGAAATTTATTTTGACCTCCAAAGAAAATTCTCTATTTACCAACGCATATAGAAAAGCTTCTCCTTCTTCCTTTCTCTCTCTCTCTCTCTCTCCCTCTCTCTCTCCTTCATTTCGCACGATTCTTGTCTGGCAATGCTGTTTCGATGGCGACCTCATTTTCTATTCATTAATGCCACAAATAACACCTTTCGAGAAAACATCCTCCTCGCGTAGGATCGAGAAACCGAAACCATCAAAAACCATGGGTCTCTGTTTCTCCTCCGCCAAAGTCTCCGGCCGCCAAAAAAACCGCAGCCCCCGGAATACCAACCCACATCATCCTCCCACCGTCGCTAAACACAGACCCTCGCAAACGCCATGTTCCTTCATGGCCGTCACGATCCAGAAAGACCACAGGACCCAACCGCGACGAAACGCCGCGACGACGACGGCCAAGAAAACGCCGCCGCACACGCAAACGCGTCAGACGCCAACGCACGGGAGGGCGAGGGAGAAGGCTGGCAATAATAACGGGAGAAGACATGGAGAAACGATCCCTTACGGCAAGCGCGTCGATTTTGGGTACGCTAAAGATTTCGATAACCGTTACACCATCGGGGATTTACTCGGACATGGCCAGTTCGGTTATACTTATGTCGCTACCGACAAAAAAACCGGAGATCGTGTCGCTGTCAAGAAAATCGATAAAGCCAAGGTATAACATTTTCATCTTCATAAATCAATCTGATAGCAAATATTATCTCTTTCTGAATCAAGACTTTTTGTTTATGCATGAGGAAGAAAATCGAATTAAATTTTGGATTTTGGAAACTTGTTTCTTTTTTTTTACAAATTTCACCAAGATTTTTTTCTGTATAAATCGAATTAAATATATTGGATTTGTTGAGCCAAAGTTATGGATCGGATTTGATTTGGTGAGCAGATGACAATTCCTATAGCTGTGGAAGATGTGAAGAGAGAGGTGAAGATACTACAAGCTTTAACTGGTCATGAAAACGTAGTTCGGTTTTACAATGCCTTCGAGGACAAGAACTCTGTTTATATAGTCATGGAGTAAGTGAAATGCTTTTGTAGACCATATGTGTTTCTATTATTATCTTCTTTCTTGTGACGCAAGAATGACTTAAAGGGCAAATGGTGTTGTCTCCTCTGTTGTTAATTAGTTTGTCTTTCGATGATATCGTTCTTCAGGTTATGCGAAGGTGGTGAATTGCTGGATCGCATATTAGCCAAGTAAGGCCTTATCTGAGTAATACATTTTCGTTTTAGAGTCTTAACACTTTCAGTATATCTAAAAGCCACTTTTTGTTGTCATTTTTTCAGGAAAGATAGTCGTTACAGCGAAAGAGACGCGGCCGTGGTAGTGAGACAAATGCTAAAAGTTGCAGCTGAGTGTCATTTGCGTGGTTTGGTTCACAGAGATATGAAACCAGAGGTAATATCTTAATTTCTTCATCATCATGTTTCTGGATGTGTTGTTCGTTTTATTCACATCTTCTTTTGTTTTTAACTAAACAGAATTTTCTGTTCAAATCAACTGAAGAAGAGTCGGCTCTAAAAGCTACCGATTTCGGTTTATCAGACTTCATAAAACCAGGTAAGTTTTGTTACGAAGTTTGTCTTCACATGCATAATCTCTTTTTCCATTTCTTGGATCTAACTGTTATATAAATGCAGGGAAGAAGTTTCATGATATCGTAGGGAGCGCGTATTACGTAGCACCTGAAGTGTTGAAACGCAGATCGGGACCCGAATCAGATGTGTGGAGTATCGGTGTTATCAGTTACATTCTTCTCTGTGGGAGACGACCTTTCTGGGACAAGACTGAAGATGGTATCTTCAAGGAGGTTTGTGTAGTTTCTCTCAAGGAAAAAAAAAGTTGAAAATGTTTTCTTCTTCTAATCTTGAATTGAAGATGTCGTTGGTACGTATAGGTCTTGAAGAACAAACCTGATTTCAGAAGAAAACCATGGCCTACCATAAGCAACAGCGCCAAAGACTTTGTTAAGAAGTTGTTAGTAAAAGATCCGAGAGCTAGATTAACAGCTGCGCAGGCTCTATGTAAGCACATTCTTTCCATTATTAATTATGTTTTAGTCTTCTCATCTTCTTCTGAGAATTGTGTGTTTTTTTTACCGTTGTTGTAGCACATCCATGGGTTAGAGAAGGAGGAGATGCAACTGAGATTCCCATAGACATATCGGTTCTCAACAACATGCGTCAGTTTGTGAAGTTTAGCCGCCTCAAGCAGTTCGCTTTAAGGGTAATTAAGAAGAGAGATTTGTGTTTCCTTCGAAGTTTTTTTGTGTTTTTTTTTTATATAACTTGAGTTGTTTCTTTTGGTTGTAGGCTCTTGCAACGACGCTTGATGAAGAAGAGTTGGCTGATCTTAGAGACCAGTTTGATGCGATTGATGTTGATAAGAATGGCGCCATTAGCCTTGAAGAGATGAGGCAGGTAAAATTGAAAACAAAACCAGAAAAACTTCTCAATCACTAGCAAAATGCGATACATCAGATACTATACTTAGACATTAATTCATGTTTCTATAGGCTCTTGCCAAAGATCATCCTTGGAAGCTTAAGGATGCACGAGTCGCAGAGATTCTTCAAGCGGTATGTATGTAAACTTTAAGTTAGTTAATGATTATGAGATACTTTCAATCTAAACTAAGCTAGAAGTTGTGTTTAATGCTGCATGCAGATTGATAGCAACACAGATGGGTTTGTGGATTTCGAAGAGTTTGTTGCTGCTGCGTTACACGTGAATCAGTTAGAGGAGCATGACTCTGAGAAATGGCAACAGAGATCAAGAGCAGCGTTTGAGAAATTCGACATAGACGGAGATGGGTTTATAACAGCAGAGGAGCTTCGAATGGTTGCATTCTATAAACTATTATTACTTTATGCGTCTTATTTAAGTAAATTAGAGTCACACTATATATATTTTGTCTCTTTTTGCAGCATACTGGCTTGAAAGGGTCCATTGAGCCACTTCTTGAAGAAGCAGATATTGATAATGATGGTAAAATCAGTCTCCATGAGTTCCGTAGACTTTTGAGAACTGCAAGTATCAAATCAAGAAATGTTAGAAACCCTCCTGGTTATCTTATTTCTCGGAAAGTCTAAAAGAAGAAGTTTACAGTATTGGAGAGGCCAAATTAAAAGACAATCAAAATCAAGAAAGTTTTTGTATTTTTTTTTATCCCTTGTGTAGAAAAAAAGAAAGAAAGATGGGGAATGAAGTGTTTTCATGTGTTGTTGTAACATGTTTTTCATAAAATTGTATAACCAATGACAAAGAAACCGATATTCATACAACCAATTAGCGCAATGTAATAATGATGAGTTTATTTTTGAGTATAACATTATGTTCAATTAGAGTGTGATAATCTACGTAACATGGAAGCGGAAGCGGGTACGCGGAAGCGGAAACGTCTAGAAGCGTGGAAGCGACTTTTTTGAAAAAATTAGGAAGCGGGTACGTGTTGGAAGCGTATGTATATATATATATATATTAATATATTATAAAATATCAAACTAAAGAAAACAATTCAGAAAACTCGTAAAACTTAATCCTATAATTTTATGTTTTGATTTTTTTAATTACAAGAAATTCCAAATTGATTTAGTATATTTGTATTACTGAATATAAACAAGTAATTTGTCAAAAGATAAAACCATAGCTAATAATTTCATTGGATCAATTTAAATTAACATTTGCTTCATGTTCATATAAACAAGAATAAAATATAACGTTTTAATTTTCTTTTTTTCTGTACATTTCTGTCTCTTAAACTATTACCTCTAACTAGGTCCGATCCCGCGCTACGCCGCGGGTGTTGGGTTTGGATACCTGGTTGGTTGATTCTTAGATCTGAGACTTTTATTCGAAACTGAGATTCGAACCCAAACCCGAGAAAATATATTAAAACCCCCGATCGGTTACAGTTTATCCAAACCCGAAAACCCGAAGTCCAATAAACCGAACCAAACCCGATCCGAACGCGATAAGTAAACTTAAAAAATCTGAATGGTTTCTATTTGTCTAAACCCGAAAAACCGAAATACGAATAAACCGAACTACCCGAACACAAACTCTAAATACCCTTTTTCGATTTTTTTCATTACATTGGTTACTTTGGTTTTGAAACCGAAAAACCTGAATCCAAACCCAAAATAACCCGAACCGAACTTGAAGTAAAACCAGATCCGATTAAGATTGAATGTTAATATCTTATCACCTTAATATATTAACCAATTTTATAATGAAGTAACCGCATCACGCGTAGTGGGGGTTGTATATTAAAATTTATTACATTTTTTTGTCTATTAATTAAAACTTAAAAAGCACGATATAAGATAAAATCTAGTAGATGAATTAAAAATTGTAAAACTTGAAAATCTGATTGTACTTTTTTGCCAAAACACGTATTTGCGGTAGATACGTACCGAATATAGCTGTGTAATTTGATAAATATTTTCTCGGTTACATATGTGTCGACAACAATGTATAAAATATAAGAAAATTCATTATGTAGATAAAAAATTTTAAATTCAAACTTTTTAGGAACAGAAATAAAATAACTTACATATATGAGTATTTTGATAACTATATACTCATCTACATGAAAGAAAATACGCGGGTTATATATAAAATTTATTTGTAAATAAATGATTTATTTGTTTTACAGTTTTACTCAATCTTAATTTTTATATGTTTTTAAGAAATTGCATTTCATTAATGATTTAATGCAAATAATGTTTTACTTTTAATGACTTATAAAATATATATTTACTATACCTAATGTGAAGAAATAGTTAATTAGACAAAAAGTTTTAACATTTTTTTTAAAATAGTTGTTAAAAATGATAAATAATATGTTTTAAACCAAAATGCTTGACGGAATTATTATAATTATTCGTAACCAAGAACTCATCAACAAATATTAAGTGAGGGCTCAAAATAATTTTCTACACCTACCTGATAAATGGTTTGTACATATTCTTTTTTTTAAAGGATAATTGTGTCGTTTTTTCTTAATCAAAGTTTCACTCGGAATATTCTTAAAATTCCAAAGTTTTTTAATCATATAATGTCATTTTATATATATAAAGTCTCTTCTACATAAGTGTAGAATCGATTGTCCATAAACTTATGATGTAAAGATATGAAGCTGCTATGTACACTTATTTATAAAGATTAGAACGAAACTTTAACATGTTTATACACATTACGTAACCAACAAACCAACTATATAGCTTTGAGTAACTAATTTTGATTTTGACGTTAAAGCCTTGAAGCTGATTTTAACAGTTGGTAATGAAAATACCACACAAACGCAAACCGAACTGAATCTTTAACAACACACAAAGCTATAGATACTTCTTATCCTCTTCTACTTACAAATACTCCTTTATTTGTCTTCCTACATTGTAGACATCACGTTTAACTCCGTCTTACTTCTTCCAAAAGCCGAGGTTTTTAAAGACATTTCTTTTATATTCTATGCTTGGAATTAAACACAAACACAGAATTACACAGTTTCCACAACGATTGTTGATGTTCGTATGCAGTCCACGTCGCTTTTATATATACCTTATTAGCCCAACATTGATTTCATCTCCAAAGCTCTATCATGACTCCTACTCCACAGCGTGAGCCATGAATGAATCCACCAGCCAATACTGGAGCCAGACAACATATACGTCAATGAAAACTTAAATATGAATGTACAGAACTTATTAAAATCTATACGACTTTGTTAAAAATCCAAGCAATTATGCTTTGAGATGTGGAAGGGAGGTCGTTCAATCCCGGAACCTAAAATTGCAAGAACAAGTATTGAAAATTTACTTTTAAACCAAGATGTTTAACCTTTGTTTTCCTGTTTCACTTCACATTGCCTCCATCCATGAAGGGGTACGATATTTCTCGATAAACATGTATCAAAAATGACGAAAACGTTATTCAGTTAAAACCAACAAAATTGACAAAATACATAACTTGCTTATGTGGTTACAAAATCATGGAAGATCCAATCTTTTCCACAACCAATGATGGGATCTGCAATAATAAATCAGTGATGAGGACGCCAACTGATCCGATGTTCAAATTATAATAGTATTCCACACCCTACAAAACCCAAAGGTCACCATGGTAAAACTGTAGTCATAGTTTGAATATATAGTAACTAAGTAGAATAAAACTGGATTCATCGCTACATCTTCATCTTCCCACCAAAGCAAACATGGCATAGCTCTGAATCTAAGCCATAATGAGGTAGAGAGCAAAACAAAATGATTTTCGCTAGCCACATGCTTAATAAAACCAAATAGCTGAAGTATAGATTTTTTAATATTATAAATACAAAGCTTTACCTGTTGAACAAAAAAAAAAATACAAAGCTTTACCTTTGTTGTGACATTGTGAGACCGGGAAGTCACTCCACCATAAGATTGGAATGAGGACATGTGATAGAAAATTTCGCTTACTCAGATATTGAACACACCAATGAGGACTTAAAATCTTTCAGGTGAGCTTTATCAATTTGATATCTACTCGGTCCCATTTCAAAGGAGCTTTACTTCCACTCTCTTCAGTCTCTGATGAGCGAGGCACAACGACATTCTTATGATTGAGAGGCCTACCCGTTTCACGATATTAGTCATAGTTCTCTGCCCGGGGTTGGCATTGACCCAAACGGATTGATACGTCTGATTTGACAGCGAAGACGAAGTAACCGCATCACTCGAAGCCGTTGGTTGTGCTTGCTTAACAGCAGCGTTTGTAGGATCACTACAAAGCAAAGGAGATGCACTAAGCTAACACACACAAAAATCGATATTTAAAGATTATGAAATACGAAAAGAACACATAAATGAATAGACGAACCTGTTCGGTGGAGGTTGGCCCCCGAGACACCAGGTAGCACATTTTTTTTTTTTGGATCTAGACAGCCCAATTGTTACGTGTTCCGTTCTCTCTTCTCCTTGTAGGTAGACTTTGAAAACTTTCTGCATCTGAACCAAAATCCAGTAAGAAGTTTAGACATTTGTTCAGATTATTGATCTTGCAATAAAGATATTGCAACTTATTATTACGAGTGGAGTTAAATTTGTTTCCGCCACAACACCATCTTTATCGCAGCTTAATATTTGGTCTGACCAAAGAGACAAAAGAAGCGAGAGTAAGACAAAAAGAAGCTCGTCATTTGAAAATTGTAAATACTAAATTAAACTATATGCAATAGAAACAGAAACAGTAGACGTAATTGTAGCCAAAATTATCAAGAAACTTAGTCAGTGTAAGAGAATATATTACACATCGGACATGAAAGATTCCAATGTTTATGAGATCTTGCAGTCACTAAGAGCAAATAAAACCCATGAACAACAAACAATGTCAGGCCAAGTGATATTATGAAACATCCAAATACATCTTCTAAGCAATTGCGCCTTAAGGAAGCAAGCATCAATAACCAAACAATCAAAAGCTTTCCATAGAGACAGAGGTTCACATCCAACAGTGGACACTAATCTGTTGGTTATGTGTTCGTTTGGGAGCATAAAACCATTCAATTGGAAAACACTTCAACTCAGGAACTTAGCTGATTCATTGTTAGAGGCCGAACTAATGAGTATTCTCCAATCGTTTTAAAAATATCAAGAATTTTTCACTACGGATTATCAGCAGAGCAAAACACAATAATCTCAGCAATCAATACATAACATCGGAATCGAATGAAGATCAAGGAGCAAAGATAGAAGGACATACAACTGTTAACTGAGATTGATCATGACATTGCATATAACTTTCTCAAAGTTCGCAGCCTCCTTCATCTTCCCTGCCTATTTAGAAAATATTAGATTATAAAAGAGAGAAGGGAAGGGTTTTTAGGATTTTTTGTTTACGCACAGCTCTGATATAAGTTCGAATTCGCGACTCGTTTCTTCTTCTGCTTAATGGAGGAAAAAAAAATCAGCCATTGCTGCTCTTCAATACTTGGAATCTCTGAAAAATTCGCATCCAGAACTCAATGAATGGTACAATTCCCTCGCAGATCTGTATCAGAAAAACAATGAATGTGGAAAAACAGTGAAGCAGAATCAGGCGAATCATATAAAGCTGTTAGAAACAAAACAACAGAACAACCATACGAAATCAGAATTAGAGGAATCTCGATCAACTTTTAGAAGCAAAACAACAATCAAATCAGAGACAATCAAATACGCTTAAATCAACACCTCCGGAATAATCCGACGTTCTACTCCGGCGACGTGAATTGGAACAGGCGAGTATCGAAGAAGAGATAAAATCCCTAATCTTCATCTTCCTTCCGTCTCCGACGGCATCAACCAAAAGCCATCGCCTTTGCTTTGGCTAGAAAAAAACATAACAGGTGACGTGGTGTAATAGAAGGTGACGTGGTGCAATAAAATGTGTTAATTGGATCAGCTAGTTTTTTCATTTATTGGATCAGCTATTATTGTGTTGATTGTGTCATTCATTTAATTGTATTAGTTGTTGGGTTATACTCTAAACACATTTGGGCCAAAAAAAGATCAAAAGCCTAATAACCTAACCACGTGAACAAAACGACAAAAAATTCTTCATCTTCTTCGTTAAGAAAACCACCGATATCGAACGATAACGATTCCGATCTATGAACGATCCGTTTCCAATTCTGAATCGTGCGCTTCCACAGCGATTCCAAACTCCAAACTTTTAGAATCGCGATTCCTGGGCGATTCCGAACGATTCCGGACGCTTCCGTTTCCGTTTCCGATTCCGAAGCGAGAATCGGGGCTTTATCGACGATTCCATGCTACGTAGGTGATAATACAAGCTTGTGTATTAGTGTATAGCATGTGGTGATGTCGTTTACAGCTAAAATACACATGCATAATCAAAGTTGAAGTACAACTGCATAATCACATGCTCAAACGTGCATTTGAACCCTTTCTTATGAGAATACTAGCTATCGTTCTTTATTCACAATCCGAAAACATGAGATAAGTCTTTCTTTGTTATACCATTCTGTGTTCCACTCATGTCTCGTACTTGTCATGCCACTCGGAATAAACGTTCACGCCAGCATTAGAGCCAAATCAACGTTCATGCCAGCATTTTGACACAGACTTTCATTATGTTCGCGAAAGAGTTGTGTTTGATGCCCTCATTGTCAATCAGATAATATCTTCATAGCGCATGAACTTGTTCATGGTTTGAGAACTCGTCATGTGGTGTCTACGGAATACATGGCAATTAAATCGGATATGTCCAAAGCGTACAACAGAGTCGATTGGAACTATATCCGAGCTTTATTCTCGGCGATGGGTTTCGACCAAAGATAGACCGATTGGGTGATGATCTGATTAACCTCGGTATCATATTCTGTCTTGATTAATGATTATTCCGGAAAGAGGTCTGAGGCAAGGTGATCCTTTGTCGCGGTTGATGGATTTCGTTCAGGTTTTAATCATATTAAAACAGCCCTAACAACAATCCTAAATCCACGGATCGTGCCAATTGAATCTATGTTTGAATATATATGAAATCTCGAACATACCTGAAGGTTTTGCAGCGGAATAAGAACAGGTAATCGAGATCTCAAGCGCCTCAAGTGCTGCGCCTCTACAGAAGTCCACACGCACACAAACTGGACGACGGGATGCTAGTGCCGGAGCGAACGATTCGCCTTCGGGTTTCTATCTTCGTTTCTGTGTTTTTCTGAAGCTCAAAACAATTTCTGAACAACTTCTGATATGTTTTGGTTATATCTTTTCGAGCAGCCCTATATCATATATATAGGCTGGAGCTGCCGACGGGTGTCGATCGACACCAACCTAATTGGTGTCGATCGACACCATCCAAAAGTCAATACTTCTAGAAGTCGTGACCGAACAAGTGTCGATCGACACCCACCATTGGTGTCGATCGACACCCTCACAGAAAGTCGATATCGACGTATATCTTATATACGTTGATCATAATCATTACTCTAATGATCAAAACCCAATTTATAATATCCAGTTTGCTTAGGTGTGTGACCCTATAGGATCATATGATAATGGTAATGAGTTCATAACTCATAAGTTATAAGCGGCTTCTAGCAAAACATTATAACCATCCAATATCATATGATTGTCTTATCTCGACATCACGACTCTAATAGAATAAATACAAGTCTGATTTCAGGACATTCCCTTCAATCTCCCACTTGTACTGGAATCAAATATTCCCATAATCCCTTTGTCTCTATATCTCGATCTGGCATAAGGCAAGAACTCGTGTCATCCTTAATCAACCAAACCATGTTTATCGAACTCTGATTTATACTGATAAAATACAAACGATTGACATTCAATCCGTTTGAGCGCGGCCACGCATTTCCAGTATCAAATCTTCGATAGGCCCTGAGATATTTATCTCCCGTTATATGGGAGGGACAAATTCCATCTTGTTCCATCCCTGTTCCCTACACACTTCATAATATGCCCAATCAATGCCTTTATAGCCACCAGTTACGGCTGACGTTTGACAAGGTCAAAGCACACCAATTCATATGTAAGAAATCATGATGAACTCAGGTCTAAGGACTATACTCTATAGTCGTAATGAGAAACTCTTATGACACTCATATAACAATCTTGTAGAGTTCTCATTAGCGGGTCATGTCCGATCATGTGTTCTCTAACACATATCTATGTGATTGACTTTAATACTCCTATTAATGACTCCATGAAACTTAGTCATCAGTCACCTCACATACTAGTCTCGCGCGGTTATCAATGTCCAACTTTGATAACCTCGACTATGGACACAATAATTTATGTCATCTATTACTTATAGAGTCTCATGATCAAATCACATATTTGATGATCTATAAGAATGCCATAAATTACTTTTGGACAGTTATTTAATAACACCATTAAATAATACTGAAACAATTTCATTAATAAAACATAACCAAATGTATGTTTACATGAACATCAAAACATAAATATGATAACTCCCACTAAAAACAAGATTACTGCTTAAGGAATCTAATGCCTATAGCAGCAGCATGACTCTCATGCTTCGGTCGTGGAAGTGGCTTAGTCAACGGGTCAGCAACGTTCTCGTCTGTCGGAACTCTGCTGATCTTGACGTCGCCTCTCTCAATAATATCACGAATCAGATGATATCTCCTCTCAATGTGTTTGGATTTCTGGTGTGATCTGGGCTCCTTAGCTTGAGCTATGGCTCCATTGTTGTCACAAAACAATGCCACTGGCTCAGAAATGCTAGGAATCACACCAAGCTCAGTAATGAACTTCCTAATCCAAACAGCCTCCTTCGCCGCTTCCGAAGCAGCGATGTATTCAGCCTCGGTCGTCGAATCCGCCACGGTGCTCTGCTTGGAACTCTTCCAACTAACTGCACCTCCATTCAGACAGAAGACGTAACCAGACTGAGATCGAAAATCGTCTCTATCTGTCTGAAAGCTGGCGTCCGTATAACCACTCACTACAAGCTCATCACATCCTCCATAAACCAAGAACTTATCCTTGGTATTTCTCAAATACTTTAGGATAGTCTTGACGGCAGTCCAGTGACTCTCACCGGGATCTGACTGGTATCGACTCGTCATGCTTAAAGCACAAGCAACATCTGGACGAGTACAAAGCATGGCATACATAATAGATCCTACTGCAGAAGCAAAAGGAATCCTACTCATGCGCTCTCGCTCAGCAGGTGTCGAAGGACACTGCTTCTTGCTGAGAGTAATGCCATGAGACATCGGAAGCAAGCCCTTCTTGGAATCATGCATGTTGAACCTGTGTAGAACCTTATCTATATAAGTGTCCTGGCACAGTCCAATCACCCTCTTTGATCTATCTCTATAGATCCTTATTCCAAGAATATAGGCGGCTTCGCCCATGTCTTTCATCGAGAAACAACTTCCGAGCCAGTCCTTTACTGACTGAAGTAATGGAATATCATCTCCTATGAGAAGTATGTCATCTACATACAGTACGAGAAATGCAACTGCGCTCCCACTAGTCTTCTTGTAAACGCAAGGTTCCTCTTCGTTTCTGATGAAGTTAAACTTTTTAACTGCTTCATCAAAACGTAGGTTCCAACTCCGAGATGCTTGCTTCAATCCATAAATGGATTTATGAAGCTTGCATACTTTCCCAGCAGCATCAGGATTAGTGAAACCCGGAGGTTGTGTCATGTACACATCCTCCTCCAGAATCCCGTTAAGGAAAGCTGTTTTCACATCCATTTGCCAAATCTCATAATCATAATGAGCGGCTGTTGCTAGGAGAATCCGAATAGATTTAAGCATAGCGACTGGGGAATAGGTTTCATCATAGTCAACACCTTGAACTTGTTTGAAACCTTTTGCCACCAACCTAGCTTTGTAAATCTGAACGTTTCCATTCACATCGATCTTCTTCTTGAAGACCCATTTACACTCAATGGCTTTTACACCATCAGGTAAATCACCCAAAGTCCATACTTGGTTTTGTGACATGGAACCGATTTCGGATTCAGCGGCCTTAAACCACTTTTCGGAGTCAGGGCCCATCATTGCTTCTTCGAAAGTCGCAGGTTCGTCACTGTCAATGATCAAGAGATCATGACAATTAGTCACGAGAAATCCATATCTCTCGGGCTCTTGACGAATCCTTTCGGATCTGCGAACTTCTGGCATCACAGGCTCGGGCTCTACAACTCTTTGTAGATCCAGCTCGGGCTCTACAACTCTTTGTAGATCCAGTCGCTGCTCTTCCTCGACAGGTTGAGCAGGCTCCTGTGATTCTCGAACTTCTTCGAGTTGTACTTTACTCCCACTGTTCTTCTTGGAAAGAAATTCTTTCTCAAGAAAAACACAGTTCTTAGCAACAAACACTTTGTTCTCAGAACGGTTGTAAAAGTAGTAAGCCTTGGTTTCCTTAGGATAACCAACGAAGTAGCACTTATCAGATTTGGGTTCAAGCTTATCAGATATCAACCGTTTGACATAAGCTTCACAACCCCAAATTTTAAGAAAAGACAAACTTGGAACTTTTCCAGTCCACATCTCATATGGCGTCTTCTCGACTGATTTTGATGGAACTCTGTTTAGCGTAAACGCAGACGTTTCTAGAGCGTATCCCCAAAAGGATAATGGAAGATCTACTTGACTCATCATCGATCGAACCATATCTAATAAAGTCCGATTCCTCCTTTCAGATACACCATTCCACTGAGGTGTTCCAGGAGGAGTGAGTTGTGAAACAATTCCACAATTACTCAGATGATCACTGAACTCTTGGCTTAAGTATTCACCTCCACGATCTGATCGAAGAGCTTTAATACTTTTGCCAAGTTGGTTCTGCACTTCATTTTGGAACTCCTTGAACTTTTCAAAGGATTCCGATTTATGTCTCATTAAATAGACATAACCAAATCTACTGAAATCATCAGTAAACGTGATGAAGTACTGAAAGTTTCCTCTAGCACTAACACTCATTGGACCACATACATCGGTATGTATAAGGCCCAATAGGTCACCGGCCCTTTCATTAAATTTGTTGAAAGGGGCCTTTGTCATTTTGCCCATTAAGCAGGATTCACACTTCTCAAATGATTCAAAATCAAATGAGTCTAAAAGCCCATCATTATGAAGCTTTTGAATCCTTTTCTCATTAATGTGGCCCAAACGACAATGCCAGAGAAACGTGGGGTTCGAGTCATTGGTTCTTAACCGTTTAGTGCTTATGTTATAGACAGGCAAAGATTGGTTAAGAATATAAAGTCCATTCTCTAATGGAGCGCTACCATAAAACATTTCATTACGATTAAAAGAACAACACTTGTTTTTAATCGAGAAATGAAAGTCTTCTAAATCCAAAACAGAAATAGAAATGATGTTTCTGCTTATAGCAGGTACATAGTAGCAATTATTCAATTCCAATACAAAGCCTGACGGCAAAGACAAATGATAAGTTCCTACGGCCAATGCAGCAACTCTTGCTCCATTCCCAACGCGCAGGTCCACTTGTCCCTTCTCCAGCGTTCTACTGTTGCTTAGACCCTGCATATTTGTACAAATATGAGCGCCACAGCCGGTATCTAATACCCAAGACTTAGAACCTGAAGTAGTAACATTTACTTCTATAACATAGATACCTGAAGAAGTCGTCTCATACGTCTTCTTCGAGTTCTTTAGATCTCCCAAATATTCTTTGCAATTTCTCTTCCAATGCCCAGACTTGTTGCAGTAATGGCATTTATCAGCATCAGTAGGGCCGCGTTTGGGTTTGGAAGAAGTCTCAGGCTTATCCTGATTCTCAATCGGGAATGCCTTAGCTTTTCCTTTACCCTTAGCATGTTTCTTAAACTTTTTACCCCCTTGTACCATAAGTACATTAGGGGTGCCCTTTTTGATGTTTGGCTCAGCTGTTTTGAGCATGCCATGCAGTTCCGTCAAAGTCTTTGTCATGTTGTTCATGTTATAGTTCATGATAAACTGATCAAAGCTTGACGGCAACGACTGCAGAATGATGTCCGTAGCCAACTCTTGGCTAAGAGGACAATCCAGTTTTGCCAAGTTATCAATATAACCCATCATCTTAATGACATGTGGGCTAACTGGACCATCCTTTGGTAGCTTGCACTCAATGAGAGACTTAACCGTCTGGTATCTCTCAGTTCGTGCTTGCTCCTGAAACATCCCTTTCAGGCTAGTGATCATCTCAACAGGTGACACCACGTTCTCGTATTGCTTCTGCAAGTCCGAGTTCATGGTAGCCAGCATGAGACAACTCACATCGACCTCATCATTAGAATGCTTCTCCCAAGCATTCCTTTCAGCGTGTCCGGCATTGGACTTCGGTTTCTCAGGGAGAACCTTTTCAAGGACATATTCCTTTTTCTCCTGTTTGAGAACAATTCTCAAGTTCCGATACCATTCAAGGAAGTTCGATCCATTAAGCTTGTCCTTCTCAAGGACGGATCGAAGCGAGAATGTGTTTCTGTGAGGGGAGCTAGCCATTGCTGAAAAACACAAAATGAGAGTTTAGTTTTGATGTTCAAGAAATGAGAAATCTTAACAATTAAGAAACTCACATTATATTCAAAACAATTTTCCTCAATTGAATATAATGATCCAAGATCCATATTTCACAAAAATTTGAGTGAGCTTTGGCCCATCGCCCAAACTTTAGCTATTTAGGTAAGCAACACTTTGCTAATTATATCATATATAATTCTTGGTCTTGGATTAATATCTAATATCGAATCCAATCCTATATCTATGAGCCCAAAACTATTTTGATAGCCCATTTAAGCAAACCAATCTTTTAAGTCCGTAGTAACGATTACAACCTGCCTCACTCATGTAATTGCGGACACCCTGCTTTGGCAGACCCATCACACAATGAAACGAGCCTTGACAGTTGACAAGATTGGGAAGATATTAAAAGCTTAATATTATGTTTGAGGAACGGAACATTTATCTAGTTTATATTCTAGATATTTTAACTTTGTTTTAAACCTTTTAAAATTTTCTTAAGTTAAACAAGTTACGCAAATTCTGAAGTGGTGTCGATCGACACCAGGTCAGTGTCGATCGACACAACTTTTGTGTTGACCGACAGATTCTGATCCGGTTCAATCGCGATAAACCATTTAACCGATTAAACCGATCGAATCAATTTGCATATATCCATCCGGTGTCGATCGACACTACTTTAGTGTCGGTCGACACCCACCAAATCAGTTTAATTAACGATAACTAATTTACCGTTTAAACCGATCGTAAACTAAAGTTTTCACGCGAAAACTATTTTTCACGCGAAAACCATAGTGGTGTCGATCGACACCGAATTGGTGTCGATCGACACCGAAGAACTCAGAATGTGTTCTTCATCAAAAACGATTTTTGAACAGATTGATTTACATATATTCAACAGATTCAATAGAAACACACCGCTCTGATACCACTGATGGATTTCGTTCAGGTTTTAATCATATTAAAACAGCCCTAACAACAATCCTAAATCCACGGATCGTGCCAATTGAATCTATGTTTGAATATATATGAAATCTCGAACATACCTGAAGGTTTTGCAGCGGAATAAGAACAGGTAATCGAGATCTCAAGCGCCTCAAGTGCTGCGCCTCTACAGAAGTCCACACGCACACAAACTGGACGACGGGATGCTAGTGCCGGAGCGAACGATTCGCCTTCGGGTTTCTATCTTCGTTTCTGTGTTTTTCTGAAGCTCAAAACAATTTCTGAACAACTTCTGATATGTTTTGGTTATATCTTGTCGAGCAGCCCTATATCATATATATAGGCTGGAGCTGCCGACGGGTGTCGATCGACACCAACCTAATTGGTGTCGATCGACACCATCCAAAAGTCAATACTTCTAGAAGTCGTGACCGAACAAGTGTCGATCGACACCCACCATTGGTGTCGATCGACACCCTCACAGAAAGTCGATATCGACGTATATCTTATATACGTTGATCATAATCATTACTCTAATGATCAAAACCCAATTTATAATATCCAGTTTGCTTAGGTGTGTGACCCTATAGGATCATATGATAATGGTAATGAGTTCATAACTCATAAGTTATAAGCGGCTTCTAGCAAAACATTATAACCATCCAATATCATATGATTGTCTTATCTCGACATCACGACTCTAATAGAATAAATACAAGTCTGATTTCAGGACATTCCCTTCAGCGGTTTCTTTTTGTCCTGTGCACGGAGGGTCTTTCGCATCTACTGAATAAGGCGGGGGAAGAGGGAAGCTTATCTGGTATCAGATTCTCTACTGAGTGTCCAGCTATTAATCATTTGCTCTACGCAGATGATAGTTTGTTCCAGTGTAAAGTCAATGTTGAGCAGAGTAGAGTCTTAAAAAGTATCCTCGCAAAATATGGTCAACTAACTGGACAAGAGATTAGCGTTGATAAATCTTCAATCACGTTTGGAAACAAGGTGGATGCAGTGGTCAAAGATGAAATCAAAGCTATTTTCCAAATTTTTAGTGAAGGAGGAGCGGGCACTTATTTGGGGCTGTCGGAATGCTTCAGTGGTTCAAAGATTGATCTTTTCAACTACATCAAAGATAAGCTGAAAAATAGAGTATCATGTTGGTTTGCCAAAACCTTATCACAAGGAGGGAAAGCAATAGCACTGGCCATGCCTATCTATGCTATGAGCTGCTAAAGAATAGGTGAAACAGTTAAAAGCAACGACTACTTATTCTTACAATTTTACACTATCTTTTAATAGTTTACAACTTTTGCTAACGGTTAAAGTATCCGTTCCCATTTTATTCACTAATCGGACCAGCAGTTTTAGAAGGATTAGGTGGAAAAAGCTGGGGATTAGAGTTTTTTCATGTGTTGTTGTCACATATATATACTTTCATAAATATTATAATCAATTGCAAAGAAATCGATATTCATATACAAAACGAGTTTAATGTAGTGATGACTCTATTTATACCTGATCAGTTACAGCATGAAGACATAAGCTTGTGAATTATAATCCACTTATTATTATGTAGGGAATTATTGGGCCAAGAGTGTTACTCGTTTTCATTACCATGACCTCAGACGCAGACATAATAAATTCGTTGTTAATATGATGAATGGAAAATGAATTTTCAGTTGGAAAAAAAGAACAGAAAAATGCATTGTATTTAGCATTTTTAGGGGGGGCATTAATGCATAATATGTTGATGTTGGTTATTATGAATAGAAAAATGCATTGCATTTGGCTTCTTATATTATAAAGTGAAAAGAGCACTTATTAGGTTTATACATTAATTAGTTGTCTGAGAGTGATGGCAGGCGCAAAGTCCAAACCATGTTTGAATACTTTTTTGTGGTGTTTACATATTGAAATCTTTATATATAATTTGAAAGCTACTTTCCACTCTTTGCACACATGTATGTCACGTGGCATTTTAATTTTGAGTCTAAGAAAAAAATGAAATGAGAAAATGGTGTCTAGTGGACTCGAACTCGGATAAAAAGAGTATTAAGCATACACTTATAACCACTGGACCATGTTGTTTCATTAACAATGTTTACCGAAACAAATATATAAACAATACTTCCTCTATTTCTCAATGTAAGGTCTTTTGAAGATTTTTCTTTGTTTCAAAATATAAGACTTTTTGATTTTTCAATGCAAATTTTACCTTTACTGGAGAGTGTTTAACCAATTATATTTTAAAACAGTTTTTATGATTGGTTAAGTTATGTTTATTTATATATTAAATGTTGTTTTTTGCACAAAAATTATTTTCTTAATATGTGTGTTTTTAGCCAAAAAAACTTATATTGAGAAATAGAAAGAGTATTATAGTAAAATATTTTCAAAATTTTCCTAAGATTAATCCGCGAATAATCTCTGATTTTTCGGTAACTCGCTAGGCTCAGACCCACCGCCCGACTCGCAAACCTTGGTTAACACTAACAAAAAATACATTCGTTAAACAAGTTGATGAGAAATGAATAAAGAATTCGAGCTATAATACATTCCGATAACACTAATAAAAACTATTTGATTACAAATCATAGTTTACTCTAATTTTAGATTTAACAACTTTTTATATATAAAATACAATAGGTGTGTAGTATTTAATAATGATCTTTAATCCGAATAAAAAGATAGAATTGATCCATTTTAAAATGATTAAAATGTCATACAAGAAAAATTATAATATCCAGAGGTTTTCAATGGAGAAGTACATTCCATCAAGAGATAATTCATGAGTTTTTATATAAAAAGAGACAATTCATGAGATCGTCTATGGTCACATAAATAGTTTCAATATTTGAATGTAAATATAGTTTTTATCAGTAAATTTGCAACATAAAGTTTTATGAGATATAGTTCTAGCCATGAAGAAGTGAAAAACTATATCTTGCAATCTTCAGTAATTAATCTTATATTGACATAAAAACGTGGAAGAGTTAAAAAAATGAAAAAACATCATTAGATAAATAAAATCAAAGAAAAATTAATATTAATATATTGATACAAATAAACACATAAAATAACAATAATTATTACCTAACTATATAAATTAGATTATATATTCAACAAAAACAAAAACAAAAATAAGACAAACATATACCTCTTGCAAAGAGAAAGAAAGAGAAGTCATTATGGTTAGACATCATCTAGGTTCTGAGAGGTGTTCGAATACTGGATAAGGAACTATCACCTACATGGTACAAATAAGATAATAAGATATCAACACGAAAAAATGACGCATAACAAATAGGTGTGAAAACGCAAAAGAAGGTAAAAAAATATCAATGATTAATTCGCCGGTTCGTCTGGGACAAATAATATATTCTTAAAATACACATAAACAGACAAATAAATATTAAAATATTCTAGATTGCATAATTTTATTATAACTATATATAATACGAAGTAAATAAATATATAATCGACGGAGTACATCCGCACATGCGCGGGGTTAGTAGCTCTACTAGTGATCATAATTAGGTTGAAGTGAATTATTCAAAGAGAAAGAGAGAACAACGCATTCAAAAATAAAAAATAAAAAGATTTTCAGATAATATTGGTAAGTAAAAAAAAATATGAAAAAGGTTTCACAAGTAAAGCTGATCAAATATAACCTCGATTTGCTTCGATGTTTTTCTTAATTTGATGTGAATTTTTTATTCATAATGATTCATATAAGCAAATAGCTAAATATAATATACTATTTTTATTAAAAAAAACTAATCACAAATATCGATTTTAGGAAGTGCAGGTATTTTTTATGTTACTATACACATGTTTTTAACATTTATATTGATATTTTATGTTTGTAAAATATATAAAAACAGTAAAAAGGAAAGAAAAATATTTTAAATAAACTTTATAACTTTCTATTAATTAATTAATAAATAAAATCGGATAACTAAGTCTTAACAAAACAAAATAGAATATAAACATTAATTTTGCTAAATATTTATTTCACCTTGAATATTTATTTAACAAAAATTCAACAGTAAGATATATGAAATTCATGATTTATCTTAAAAAAGAGAAAAAAATCTAAATGTCATTAGTTTGATTGAAAACATAATTTGGGAAAATATAAAGATTTTAAAATCAAGGGACAGTTGGGAAAGTTAAAAATAAAATAAAATGGAGTGACAGTTACTAAAGACGACTATATAACATGCCTAAATCCTAGACCCATGGTTGAAGCATTATGCAGAATTTTAATTTGCAGTTTTTAGTGTAGTTTCGTAATTTTAATATGAATAAAAAAAATTATAATATCTAAATAATTGTTTTAGAAAGAAAATTCAAAATAAAAAAAATAAAAGGTAAGATTTTACAAGACTAAATATAATTTGCTAAAATATTTAAAATATAATGGATCACCGCATGACAATAATTATTTAAATGGTATTACATCGATTTTGTATGATAAATCATCCTATTTTTGGATTTTTTTTTTATCCAGATGTCTATTTCCTTTCCATTTTATTTTGGGATTAAAAGGTTTATCAAGATGTTTATCTCTTCTATATCCAAAAGTTGAAGTTTTGCTTTCGTTGATGGAATATTTACTTCATATGAATTAGCTGTCACCGATTGTTTTGATTTATCGTGAATGGCAGATTATCAAAAGAATTAATTATATATTTTTGTTTAAACTTTTTCATAATTTAGAAGTTTTTTCCGATTTTGATGATTCTATGTTATAAATAATGAATGTATTCGTTTTCTTTGTGCATAATGATAGTACTGCAAAATTTATTGTTTACTATAATTTAAATCTAAAGTATAAATTGGCTTTCATTTATAATTAATAGCTTAGTAATAACATATTATAGTTGATATGACAAATTATATATATATATAGATTTAAAACTTGATTACAAAAAAGATAATTGTAAAAGTAATTTTAAACTTGTAGAGATTTTTACAGGCCAATAGTGGTCCTTGCCAATATGCTCAAAGTTCGGTCCATCGTTCTTATCGATTCTCCAATCAAATTTCCAAGTGGATAAGCTTTTCGTCCGAGTCAGCTTCTTGGATCCGAAACGACCCCACCTGACCCAACTCCATTTTTGCTTAACCGGAAAAGTTATCTTTAATCGTAATTACAAACGGCTTAATTATCAATTAACTAATATTAAACCCTTTAATCACCTCTTTGCCTATAAAATGAAACCTCTCTAGTTTCTTAACATCCTCCTCAACGACACTGCATTACATCAAATCGGAACTGAGAAAAAAATATTTTTTAAAAAAAAACACCGTCATTTCACGATGCTCTCTTCTTCCACAACCTTCTTCGCTGCTCCTCTGTTTATCTCTTCTCCGTCACTCTCGCCACCGTCTCGAAATTCTCGGATCTTGCCGTCTCTTTCTGCGACCACAGCCTCCTCCTACTACACATGCGCCGAGGATCCGCCGAGGTTTCACCAGATCCAGCAGCGAGTGCCGGCGACCGCGTCTCTCTACGAGATCCTCGAAATCCCAGTCGGCTCGACGAGCCAGGACATCAAATCGGCTTACCGGCGACTGGCAAGGATCTGCCATCCCGACGTCGCGGGAAACGACGGTCGGAACTGCTCGTCGGCGGACGATTTCATGAAGATCCACGCGGCGTACTGCACGCTCTCTGATCCCGAGAAACGCGCCGTTTACGATCGGAGGATCCTTGGCCGGAGACGGCCGTTGACCGTCGGTGCTTCCGGACTCGGCAGTTACGGAGGACGGAATTGGGAAACTGATCAGTGCTGGTAGCGAGTTGACTCAGTGATCGAGTTGGATTGCATTAAGTTCCTTTTCTTTTTCTTTTTGGGTGATTAATGGAATGTAAATCATTAGTGTACGTTGTATAATTAGTTGATTAACATGGCGAATTGGCGATAATCAGAATGCTATTAATTTGCGATAATTAGCAAGTGTTCCACAAGTAATAAACTATCTTTGCACAGACTAAAAAATTGCTAAGCAGCAAATACGACAGACAAAGATTCGTTTCTTCTCGTCATGTATCAAAGATGCCATGTTCCAGAACATTGCAATCCCACGAATCTTTCTTACAGTATTTGACAATTATCATATTCTTTTCACACAAAAATAGTTTTTAAATATAATGATTATTCATTGTGTCATTCAACTTTTGGAATATGAAAAGAAAAACCATCATTACAAGAATAAAATCATATACTGATATACATTGAGTAATATCAAAATGTGCTTTCTCCATGCCGACAAAAAAAGGTCCTTTCTCCATATAGTGTCACCTCAGATCATTTACAATAACTTGCGTTATCACTAATAAATTAAAACATGGGGTAGTTTTATTTTTGGAAAACATTCAAGAATAAAAATATGTTAGAAACTCAAAACAAATCAAGTTGAATGTTGAAGTTATGCTCTCTGCCTTGTTCTGGCCCCGGTGTGGCTCCTTCCACTGCCCCTGGTGTGTGTTTTTGTTCCTCGACTTAGTTCGGCAGTTTCTCGGTGCGGTACAAGGTTCGGTAGGGGAAAGCTCCGTCTTTTGCTCCTCTGGTTGATTCGTTGTAGAATAAAGGCGGCGGTCTTGGTTTTGCGCGCTTGCTCTTCCGTGGGATATGGTTATTGTAGCTTCATTGCTCAATTTTGGGGGTTAGAGGCGGCTCTAGTTACCCTTGGAACCCCCCGTGCCGCCGGAGGTGTTGTGGTTTGTTATTCTTAGACCGTTTTTGTGTTAGTCTTCGGAGAAGCTGTAGGTGTTCTGCTTATGAGGTTTGAGGGCTGGCTTCAGGTGGAGTGCTCGTGGCAACAAAGATGGGACTCCAGCTCTTTTGAGTTGCGGCAATATCACGAATGTCCGGCTTTGGTCGGAATCGGTGTTTCTTCATCGAAGATTTTGGAGAGGCTGAGGTGTTTGCTTACCTTCTCGGTTTTTGTCCGTTCTTGTTTCTTGTCGTATTTGTGCGAGTGCACTTCTTAATTGCCACTTTCTGTGACAAAAATAATCTGTCTGCCACCTTTTAATCTCATTGCCACTAGTATCATGAAATACCCAAGTTACCGTGAGAGAGAATTGATTTTTGAGTTGAATTTATGAAAAGAAAATTAAAGAAAAAAAGAAATTGAAAACGAAAAAAACAAAACAAATCTTCTTCCTTCCTCGTTGCTGTATCTCACCTTCCTCTTCTTCATTTTTTTTTACAGATGCCATTATCCGATCACCAGCAAATCACCGATTGAACACGAACCCATATCCGATCGGTCGTCTGCTCGAGTGTTCACCTCTTTCCTCTGCCATTTCTGAAAGAAAATAATAGTTTTTTAGTTTTTCATAAATTTAAAAAAAAAAAAAATCCAGAATTTATAAACGAAAATTGGGGGTTTAAGTATGCAAAATTGGTTGGTAATCACGTTTAATGTAACAATTAGGTGTTTGCATTGACAACATATCGAACGTAGTTGTTGAATCGGGTTGAATCTCATGTAATTTAGAATCTAAAACTCAATTAGAATCCAACAATAGTACAACTGGTACAAATTGTATAATTGTGACTATTGGTGTATTTACAAGTGTGTTATATTTTAGAGGAAATAACTTAAATGAAAATTTTAAATGAAATTGTGTGAAGATTGGTTTAATTTATACTAAAATAAACTAACTGATAAATAAATAAATAAAATATTTATGCGAGTTACATGATATTGATTTCACAGAAAATACCCCTCATATCATATACACATAGCTGTCCCCAAATATCCACTTAGACGTTCGTCAACATAGTTGTACATTCCAGGTTTTTGCGTATTTGTAGTTGAACCTTATGAAAGTATATTATATTCTAGTTGGACGTATTATTTTTCACTATTAATGTTCATTTCCAAGGGTTTCATAACACAATTTTCCCGACATCAATATTAATTAACTATTTTAGTTTCTATGTTAGATTGGTAATCTTGTTTTATAGGTTAATTACATAGTTCTATTGATTATTTGTCGGTACAATAGGTTCAAGTTTGTTCGACTAATTCGGACAATCGGGTCAAGTTGTCCAACTAAAATGTACAACCGAGTCAACATGTCCGGACAACCGGGTCAAGTTGTCTGGACAATCGGGTAAACTTGTGCGGACAATCGGGTCAAGTTGTCCAACTAAAATGTACAATCGAATCAACATGTCCGGACAATCGGGTTAACTTGACTGGACAATCGGGTAAACTTGTGCGGACAATCGGATCAACTATGTCCAACTAAAATGTACAATCGGTGTTACTAATATAGATAAGTTTGGATTGAAGAAATATGGTAATAGTAAATGCAATTGTATAAGAATACAAAAAAAATGGTGGGAAAATCATGTTAGGGGATAATGAATTGAGGGAACATATATTTTATGAAAATATAGGTTCATGAGAATACTTAGACTCAAAATATCTCTCATACTATATGGAAGACATTGGCATAATGACATGGGTATGAATGGAAAAATGCAAAACTACATGTTTTGTGATTATGTTATTACCAAAACTTTAGAATTATGCATCTATAGGGGAAACAAGTTTTGCCAACTAAAACCCTTTATCCGATCTCATGGTCCAACTGCAAATAGTCAAAAACCTAAAATGTACAACTATTTAGAAGAAAAGCCAAATGGACATTTAGGAACAATTGTATGTACAATAGTGTACATCAATGTAAAAGACCACTTTGCCCCGCCGCTTTACCTCACTTTTTCCTATACTTTTCTCACTTTTTCTCCATTTCATCCCACTTTCTCTCTTCATTTTTTACTCACTTTTCTCCACTTTTCTTCTCTCTCTAACGGCACAACCTAGAGTTACAACCAAACAAGGTCAATTCAAAAAAAAGTTTTCATAATTTTTTTTTAAAAAAAGACTTTTTACTATGTGTATATCATTTACACACGTGGTCTTTTTTAGACATCACGAGGGAATTAAAACTTGACTCCCCTTTCACTAAATTCTTTAATAATTTTTTATTATTATTCCAACCATTTAAGTACCCTTCATTCACATCCCAACTATTTTCGATTTTTTTTAAAGATTTTTTAAAAATTTATTTTGCAGCATGTTTTTAACATTATTACTATTATTTGTCTGATTTTTTTAAATTCTTTTTTTGGTAAATAGTTATACCCAATAATTTTAGTTGTACTTATTTGTTATTGTGTTATCAGTTGAACCTAATAGTTGTACCAAATAGTCCAAGTTGTACCTAAAATATTTAGTTGTACAATATAATCCATACAACATATACAACAAACATCAAAAACACACATATACAATCCATAATAAGTCAAATTTCACAAAACATCCGTCAATGTCAATGAATGCACCAGAAGGTTTCAAGCGCTGAACAACTCTGATTGGAGCCTCAAAACCCTAAGCAAAAGAAAAGAAAAGAAGAAATCAGTTGATAGCTAAAACACATTGGACATTATGTACATACAAAAAAGAAGAAAGTTGTAGGAATTTTACTTGAGAACATCAGGTATGACCATTTTCTTGACCTTGTCGTAAGGAGGTGGGACTCCTTCGAAAACCATCAAGCGGTCAAGAGCAGCAGCACCACGCTTGGTCTTGTGTGGAATCATTCTGTCACCAACAAAAACATTTTCATAACATTCTCTCACAACACTTTCTACTTACAATGATACATTTTCAAACAGATACTTCACCAAATCAATTCCTATTTGCTATCGTCTTGCATTAAAAATCACACCTTTACTGATTTTAACAAAACATATACAAGATTAGTTAAATAATAATCCAAGCAACACTCCAGTCTAATTGGGATCTTCACTTCCAGATTCAGAAGACAAACAAGAGCAACAAAGTGTACAAATTTAAGTTTTAGAGATTAGATTACGAACCCACGAACGGTACGCCAGAAGATTAGGCGGAGCCCTGAAGTGAATGGGACCGTGAGAAGGTTTAGTGTTCATGCGTTTCCTGAGAAACTTCATGTACTTCATCTTCTGACGAACCAACCCACCGGAGAGACAAATCTCCTCGCATCGGACAACATCAACATCTTCTAATCAATTCTATTTTTTTTTCAAAAAAAAATTCAACCAAAATCATTATCATCAGCCTAACTACCAATTCAAAGAAATTAGACAACAAAAGAAATGGATAAGAACTTTACCGATATCCCCTCTTGTCAAATTCGAAGGAAGAAGAATTTGAAGAGGACATGAAAGAGAGAAAAGATACCAAGGTGGAAAGAGATGAAAAAACTGAAGAGGAAGGGCGATGGAGGAGGATTATCGGCTGCAATATCGATAGATCGAAGGCGAGTCGGCGAAAGATTGATTTGTGAGAGATTGGTTGTCAAGCAAAAAAATTAAATTGATATTTTGGGATCTGAGTTCTCGAAGAAGAAGACGTCGCAGGGAAGAAAAAAGGAATAAACCGTTAGTTTTTTCTTACAATTTTATCTTTATTAAGTTATTATAAAATTGAGAATTGGGTTATTGGATCTTGGATGTTGGATTGGTGGATATTTGAGGTTGGGTTGTAAATACTGATATAGAGCTCGGGTTTTTAGACTTTTCCATTGGTTTTGAATTAAAAAATAATAGCAAAAGAAAATGAAAACAGAATGGTGGCAATCCTGAATAAATTTTCGGAAGAAATGGCATTTAAGCAATTGATCCTATTTGTACCATTGTTTTTTTAGCTTTTGGTTTTTCTGCTTTCTTTTGTGTTATCTCTGTTTTCTGTAAAAAATTCAAAAATTAGTATAAAATTTAACATTTAAAAAAAAAAAAAAAAGTTATGCTCTCTCCCGAAATTTGTTTGGGACAAAAAGATTGGTCCCATGTGACACCCATATGGCCATATCATATTAGTCGATAGAAAACAATATACTATATCCATTAGCTTCTTGTTCATAAAGTAATTGGGATGCCTTTTTGCTGCATTCTAGAAGAAAAATCGGTACGACGTATAAGAATGCAATTTCAAACCATTGTGGGACTTTATATCAGATTTGTATCAAATTATAGAATTGAGCCTTATAACAATTTCAATATAAATAATTCAGTTGATGAACTAACAATTCAATAATGCCTTACCAAAACACACATGGCCACGTCATTTGAGACTATCCAGACTTGTGATGGGACCCTGTGTCTATCCAAAGCAAACTCACGTTGGGAGACTTAGATCTTGTCGACGTTGTCGTTATATAACTGTCATATATAATGGGAGCTTTTCTTTTTTCTCCTTTTACAATGTCAGATCGATGTGGGGAGCTTCAATTATGAGGCTTCGAATGGTGAAAGCCGTTCAGGCGTTGCAGATCATGCAGATCATGTAGATCAAATGGGATAAGTGCAGATCATGTAGATCAGATAGGACAAAGGCAGATCAAGCTGATTAAACAGTTCAAAACTCGGTTTTTCGGGTTTTTTGGATACTCGTTCGGGTTCGGTTTTGATTTTTTCGAGTTTTCCGGTTTAGATATATAGGATCCATTCAAGTATTTTAGAATTTTGGTTCGGATTCGGGTTCGGTTCCATTCGGATTCGGTTTGAGTACTCGAAAATTTATAAAAATAAAATATAATTTGATTAAATTTAAATTCGATTAAATTAAATTTGACATATATAGCTAAAAGTTTCATATATTTTACTTATTTTGATATTTTACTTATTTTGGTTTAAAAGTAAATCATATATTTGAATTTATAATTATAAATTAGTATAAATAAGTTATATCAAGAAAAATATAATTAATATTTTAGGTATATTGTATTTCGTTTATTTCGGGTATCGTTCGACTTTTGGTTCGGATCAGGTTCTGTTTTGGGTTTTCAAATATAGAAATTTAGGATCCATTCGAGTATTTTATGAATCCGAGTTTGGATTAGGTTTGGTATTTTGGGTTTGGATATTTTGCTTAGACCTAGTTCAAATAGTACATATCAAATATTTAAACACTAAAAAATACAAAATAATTAAAAATGTATAAAATCATTAAATTAATAAGTGAGATTCATTATAAAAACCTATCAATTTATAATTGATATTGTTAAAAAATAATATTTTAACTATTTTGAAATAATTAAATTTATATGAGTATATTCATGATTGTATTTATAAAAATAGTTGTTGTTTATATATTAAATCTATAATGCAAATTAAACTAAAATTATAGCATAAATAATTTAATTGAATGTTCATATTTATAATACAAATTATATTAATTTATAACAATAATCTTCAAAATAATATCTTAAATATATTTATAAATTAACTATTTAATTAATTTAAATATTTCGAACAGTTTAAATAAAACATATCATATTTTATAACTACTAACATATTATATATATGTGTAAATAAATGTTTAAAAACAAATTATTTTTAAAAAAAATATAATTGACAAGAATGAAAGAGAAGTGGACAAGAAAAAATATATTTGTGATTGTGTTTATAAAATGATGCATACAAAATAAAGAGTATAATAATTTATAGAACAAAATTAAATATGTTTAATTTTGTTTTAAAAAAAAACGTGAACAGTAGCAAAAAAACTGGTGGACAGCCTCAAATATGTGGTGGTGAAAAATTGCATGTAGTTCTCCTGCTTTTGAAGAAATAGACAAAAAAAAATGAAATGCATGCTGTTCTCCTATTGATTTGACTATAGTAACAAAAAATGGTGAATGACATTCTGAAGGCAGATGAACTGCATATGTGGGTGAATTGTACTTTTCCCATCCTTCCATTCAAAGCCTGTAAACTCTATTGATTTCTATTAAAGGTTTAGTAGAGAGGGCACATCGACCATTTCCCGGTGCTACGTTGATAAAAATGCAATCCAAAGTCGTGCGTTACATGTTTTGTACCCTTGTATTAATAGTTTAATACTAAATCCTGTGTCTTAACTAAACGACATGTTGGAATGAGTTATGAGTAAACAATTTTCATGGATGGTTTTAAATGTGTGAACCAAATATATAATTTACGGATTTAGAATTGCTATTTTGGTTTGGTCAAAGATCTAAATAAATTGTGATCGGCTTTAGTTATAACCGATTGGATTTTGACATTGAATTGGAACATGGAGGATAGTATGCAGAGAAACCAATTCAGATGTCGTTTGCATTATACGCAATCTAAACAATTATGTTCTAGATGGGTTAAATAATCGATTATTGGTTAGTATGTACAGATATATGCAAAAAATAAACAACAAAAAATAAAACAATAATAGTAATAGTAAGCAGAATGTCGATCACTTTGGGCCATACTTTTTTCGTTTCATATTACTTAAGGTTGGTACAATTTGAGTCTTTGTAAAAGCTTAGATAACACATTGTTTATGATATGTTAAGTGCATATTCTACTCATTTATAACATTGGCATAACAGTTCGGGTGTAAGAACTTAACAAATAAAATGACAGTGACATAAACGTCTGGTGTCACGTTTAGTTTTAAAATTACTACAGTTACAGTGAGGAAAGTTCTTTCCATTGTACTTCTTGAAGTCGTTTATGCATGCGTTCTTCCCGTCGGGGCCACATACCCCAGGGAACAATCCTCCATCATTGTTACACTCCTTTGCTTCAACTAATTTGTTAAGTTGTAGAAAATAATTGTTAGATAAATAACACTTGATAATAATACACCAGCTTTTAAATAAATAAAAATTATATCATAATATCACTTTATGACTAATAACAAATTATCAATATTTTGGTTATAATTTTTCACATCAAAATAAACAAAAACCTAGAATAGTATTTAAAGAAAAACATGTCAATCTATGTATAATTAGTTTTAAGTTGGAAATTAAATCTACTAGAGTTAACAGTTTTTAAATGATATACTAGTAAAGAAACAAGATTAACAAAAAGGATATATATATTACCTTCAACATAATTTCTAGAAAGTAACATGAGAACACAAAAGATCATTAGCAAGAAAGAAGACCTCATGATTCAAACAATTTGATAAAATATTCTTTATGTTGTTTGCAAAATTTTCTTGCTTGTCATACCCTCATTATACTCGGCATAAACTAAAAATAGATGTCTATACTTTCAAATTTGATATCAAAGGAACGAGTAGTGTGGGACAAAGTCAACGTGATTAACGGGATAAAAATGCTTTACTTTTAGAAATCGATTCACTTGTTTTTTTCGATGTAAGTTATAAAAAAAAAAAATTACTTAAATAGTCAGGCCCAATACGTAAGTTAAATCATGGCCCAATTTATAAATTAGGAAAGATCAGGCCTGATCCAAGTGCACACGTGGTAACAACCGCCGATAGAGAAGGAAGCTGACGTGGCCAATTTATCGTCAAATCGAAATTAGGGCTTAATGGATCTTGCAATTTAGGGTTATCGTTTTCCCCCATTTTCTCCACGAACGGTTTCGAGTTTTTTTTTTTTTTCTGTTTCTGATCAAATGGCGCAGGAAGATCAATCGGCGGCGAGATCTACCGGAAAAGTTAATTGGTTTAGCGATACTAAAGGCTATGGTTTCATCGCTCCCGATGATGGCGGGGAGGAGCTTTTCGTTCATCAGTCTTCAATCGTCTCCGATGGTTACCGAAGCCTGACTGTTGGTGAATCGGTCGAGTATGCAATCGCGCTTGGAGGCGACGGGAAAACGAAGGCCGTCGACGTCACTGCTCCTGGCGGCGGATCTCTCAACAAGAAGGAAATGAGCTCCCGCGGAAACGGCGGTAGTTGTTTCAGTTGCGGCGAGGTTGGCCATATGGCGAAGGATTGCGTCGGTGGAAAAAGCTTCGGAGGCGGTGGTCGCAGATCCGGTGGGGAAGGTTCTTGCTACACGTGCGGTAATGTAGGACACATCGCTAGGGATTGTAGGCAGAACGCCGGTGGAAACAGTGGAGGCGGCGGCGGCGGGCCGTGTTACAGTTGCGGAGAGGTTGGTCATATGGCAAAGGATTGTCGTGGTGGTTCAGGTGGAAACAGATACGGTAGCCGTGGATCTGGCGGTGAGGGATGCTACTCGTGTGGCGATGTGGGACATTTCGCTAGGGATTGCAGGCAAAACGGCGGTGGAAACGTCGGAGGTGGCGGTGGAAACACTTGCTATACATGTGGCGGATTTGGCCACATGGCGAGAGTTTGCACAAGCAAGAGACCGTCTGCTGGTGGTGGTGGTGGTGGTGGTGGTGGGCCTTGTTACGAATGTGGTGGAATTGGCCATTTGGCTCGTGACTGTGATCGTAGAGGAAGAGGAAGCGGCGGCGGCGGTAGTGGCAAGTGTTTCACCTGCGGCGAGGAAGGTCACTTTGCAAGGGACTGCTCTTCGCTTGCTTAACAAAGAAAAGAAAGTGTAATGTTCATAAACTTCTTCGTTTCCTATTAAATCTTTGGTTTCTTGATGTTTTACTATTCAAAGGTGCTCTTTTTTTTGGTGACTACAATGTGATAGTTGATGTTTTGGAATGTTTCTTGGGAGTTTATGATCTCTATGTTGCTCTTATGACTGGTTCTTGCAACCTATTCACTGCGTTTGTTGATTCTATAACCCACAAGTTTGTGACTTTGAATGATATGTGTGATTGCTCTAGTTTGCTCTAGTTATGTGATGGTCTTTTACAACGAGTGTGATGTGATGGTCACTTCCGTATCCAAAGATTGATACTTGCTATTAACTTGTTATGCATTTCCACACCATCTTACTATAGACCAGTCCCAGTTCTTTCTTGGTTCTCAAGTTGGAGAGCTTGTTCTTGGGAAGTTCTCTGACATGATTTTGCTACAAAAAGGGATTTGTAGAGAACAATCTAGCCGGCGAAAGGGATTAGTAAAGGCTATTCTGATATTCAGGTTCCTTAGTTATTGTGTGAGGAGAGATTCTCTTGAGCAGAGGAGAGACATGGTGATATTGTGTAGTGCTTATCCCGCTGGCACTTGGCTTCGTCTCTTTCTCTATTACTACAGTTACTATAACCTTTATAATCCGATCCGGACATTCGTTTGTTCTTCCTTATCATTTAAACCAGTTAGTTATATTACCTAACTACAGTTGTGATTAGCACAATCCAAAAGTTTGGGTTGGAAGACCACCAAACAATTATCTTGTATTGTATCCATGTCCTTGACCTCATCCCAACGTTAGAAAATTGTGGTTTGGCGAAAAGGAAAAGCTCTAACGAGTTGATAATTTACTTAGGCGAGAACACAACGACGCAATTAGTGTAAAAAAACAAAATCCGAACGTTATTCAGATCAGTGAAGTTGCAACTTGCAATATAAGGGCACTTGTAACAAAGAAGGAACAAACGGAGTTGATCTCTCTTTAAACATTACCGAAGACCAATGTTGTTGACCAAACCCAATAACTTGTGTACTTCCTTGTATAAACGATCCTACAAATTCCTATCCAAAGTTTAACTTTTGTTTGTCTCTTTCCTTAACAACAAAAACATAAGCATTCGAACTTGGAACACATACGAGTTTTTATTATTGGCAAATAGAATAGCTTAACTCGTAATTTCTGTTTTTAGAAGTTTTCTATGTGAACATTGAAATAAATGAAGAGATCAACGAACATGTATGGGGTTCTGACTTCTGCAATAGCCGACTCAGAGAGGATCGGATCATTGTAGTTACATCAAGCATGTGCTTCTTATTTTTTCACACTATTTATGTATTTTAGAGGACAGCTATTTTTGTAAAAAAGTTGCCCTCTCTATTGGTCAGTCTATCAGATGATCTTAGTATCAAAATTTTATAAGTTTAATCCCCTATATATTATTTGAGGATCCTTTTTAAAAGACTAACCTTTACTTCAAGTGTTTATTACAAAAGTGTCATTCTTACTTATATTAATTACATATAATGTTATCATATGATTTGATCACTTATATTAATTATCACTATTACATAATCAAAACTATGATATATCTCATAGACTCTGATTAAAATACAAGTTATTTATTCATTCATAAAATATATAATTTTAATTATGTATTTGACCAATATAATCAAATAATTTTATATTAATATATATATATATATATCATGTTTATTAAATAACTTTTACTTGAAAAAATATATTATATTTCAGTATAGTTATTCGTTTTAACTTATTTATGAATTACAATAATAACTATATCACTTCATAATAATTTATTTACATAATCTTATATTATATATATTTATAATTCTTTTAATCTTTATTTAATATAAAACTTATAAATACTTTTACTTTATTAATATTATATTATAATCTTATAATATAATAAAAATTATATATTATTTTTCTTAAAGATTATAATATAATAAAAAGTATATATTATTTTTCTTAAAAAGCAACTTACAAGCAATTTTAATATATAAATAAAAATCACTAATTTATATCAACTTACCATGATTATCAGATATATTTATTATAATATATAACTACAGCTATAATAAATTTTATTGTATTTAAACATAATTCAAATTTCCTAAAATAAATCAACATAAAATATTTGATTTGTATTGATACCAATCAGTAATAAAATTATGGTAATGAAAAATTATTCTGTTTCTAAACTTAATTAATAATATAGATTAAAATAAGTAACCACACATTTAATTAAATAAACATATAGTAGTTGAATTTATGCCTATTCATACCAATTTAGAAATAAATTCAGATATAAATAATATGTCATAATTTTTTACTCGATCAATAATGATAGAAAATAACTGATTTTTAGCAATGTTATCATATATATGATTTAATTGTTTTTGTATTTATTAATATACAATTTTAAAAGATTTTGAAAATATTGAAATCATATTATATATCTGTATAAATGACTATAAAATTATATTTAATTAATATTTATATAAATATTTTACTCCGCGCATGGCGCGGGTTACTACCTATTTCATCTATTAAAGCATGATCCAAGGTCATCTTTATGTAAATTTACAATTCTATAAGATGATCTTGGATCTCTCTTAACATTCCCAAAAAAGGAACCAACCGAGTTGATCCTCTTTACATTCCCAAAGACAAGCTTCCAATTAATATTGTTGACCCAACCCAATACCTTATGTATTTCCTTTTTATAAACGATCCTACAAAATCCTATCCAACGTTTAACTTTTGTTTATTATCTCTTACCTTGACAAAAAAAAAAAAGAGAGCTCTTTTTCGAATTTTGAACACTCTTATCCAATTCTGATCATTGACAAATAGCACCTAAATTAAAATGTTAAAGTTCAATAAAAGGAAAAAAGTGAATAAAATAAAATTAGTTCCTAATTTAAAAAAAAAAAACTTTTACTCATAATTTCTATTTTACAAGTTTAATTGTGAACGTTGAAATAAAGGTAACATGTATTGGGTTATGATAATTGATTTTATGAAACTTTCCATTACACTAATCCATCTAATTATCCCGATTGATTATATAAACACTCTCTTTTTTTTTTTTTTTGGGTCAAATTATATAAACACTCTCTAAATTTTTGAAGTGAAAAGCTAAGAATAGGTCTCAAGACTCTCAACTATGGGTATCGTTAAAGTCTCTTCGTGTCTCTTTGTGATTCTATTTCTCATCAATGGCTGTTACTCCACCACTTTCACCTTCACTAACCAATGCAACTACACCGTCTGGCCGGGACTTCTCTCCGGCGCCGGAACCGCTCCGTTATCCACCACCGGTTTCTCCTTAAACTCGTCCGAGTCACGAGTCCTCTCCATACCCGCCTCCTGGTCCGGCCGCATATGGGCTCGCACGCTCTGCAACCATAACGCCACCACCGGGAAGTTCACTTGCGTCACAGGCGACTGCGGCTCATCCCAAATAGAATGCTCCGGCGCCGGAGCCATCCCTCCGGCTACACTAGCCGAGTTCACACTCAACGGCGCCGGGAATCTCGATTTCTACGACGTCAGCCTCGTGGACGGTTACAACGTCCCCATGACGATCGTTCCTCGCGGCGGAGCTAATGGAGTCGGCAACTGCAACGCCACGGGTTGTGCGGCGGATCTCAACGGCGTCTGTCCTGCTCAGCTGAAAGTAACGGTCGACGCGGCGGCTGGAGTGGCAGTGGCGTGCAAGAGCGCTTGCGAGGCGTTTGGAACGCCGGAGTATTGCTGTAGCGGCGCGTTTGGAACGCCGGACACGTGTAAGCCGAGTGAGTACTCTGGTTTCTTCAAAAAAGCTTGCCCGACGGCTTATAGTTACGCTTATGACGACGGCACAAGCACGTTCACTTGCTCGGGGGCAGATTACGTCATCACTTTCTGTCCTCCTTCAAGGTAAATTTTTTATTATATTTACCAAATAAGGAAGTTAATATATTAGAGATGTTAATTAAGTATTTAAGTGATTAAAAGATTGGTTTTGATTCGTAACAAAAAAAAAGGGAAAGAGTTGTTATGAATCCATAACATTCAATTCAAAAGTTAAAAAACTTTCTTCTTGTTTTTTTCGGAATAATCTTTGTAGATTTTGTAACAGCTTTTGTTTCTAAAATTGAATGATATATATATTTTTTTTGTTATTTCATTCAGTACAGGGAGTCCCCAACCGGAGGCGATTAACGTTTCCGCCGCAGCTTCTCTAGCCGCGTCAGTTGCGTTCAAATTAGGCGTTTTAGCTGTTGCGGTTTCTTGGGTGGGGAGTGAGCTTTGGTGATATCAACACGGCACCGACTTTTTAAGTTCATTCTAGTTTTTTTGTTTTAATTTGATTTTGTGTTTGTTACGATTCTATAGATTTAGAAGAGTAATGAAAGAGATTTTTTTCCTCATTTCATGAAAATTATAATTCAATGAAACCTTCGCGTGATATCAACAACACAAGTTTTACATGGGAGCAATGAAAAGTATAAAGGTTCAAAACCGATATGGTTGGCCTTTGCAACCGAGATAAATGATATGAAAACGCTAAAGGATAATTGTTAGAAAGATCTTAGAGATTACAAGATCGGATTGACATACTTTCTTATTGTTAAATAGTTGAATTTCGTATCCAATGAAATGATCAAGATAAAAAAAGCTGATTACTTTGCAAAGTCTGCTAGGAATCGTAACACTATTCTTTTTCTTATGTAAGCATTTTATATTGTTTAGAAGCGGCAGGTAATTAGGTAAATGTACTTACACTTATCACTGGTAGAAAGTGTTGTTTCTGAGTAAGAAAATGCTGATCATTAAAAAATAAAAACTAGACCAATATTGACAAGTTGACAAAAAAGATTAGTATAATTTTTTTTTTAATCTTTATTAATTAGTTAGGAGAAAATACAACAGGCAGTGAATCCAACGGCGGATATGCCACGTATACATACACTCATCTCGCCGCCAAACAGAAAACAGGAGTCCTCTGAAGTCTGAATCCAACGGCGGATAGCACCGGATTCAACACGAATTTGGACTACATCTAATCTGATTCTTCTTGTTCAGTCAGTCTCTGCGAATAATATTTCAGCAATAGAAATGGGTTTTTCCCACTTTATGAGATCATTTGTTCTTGTTTTCATTGTTTCTCTTCATCTTCATTGCACGACTTTATTAAGCTCAGAACCAGAAGTTATTACTATCGATGTGAGCCAAGCTCATAAACTTCTTTACCATGGCTACACTTTTCTCGACGTCCGGTAAAGTTTAGAAACCTTTTCAGATTGAGACATGTCTTTATTGCTGTTCGATAGTATACTTCTTTGTAAGCGATATATCTGGAGTGTGACATGTTTTAAAACAGAACTGTTGAAGAATTCGAGAAAGGCCATGTTGATTCAGAGAAAGTCTTCAATGTTCCCTACTGGTTCTATACTCCACAAGGTCAAGAAAACAACCCAGATTTCTTGAAACATGTTTCATCTCTTTGTAACCAAACCGATCATCTCGTTGTGGTAATAACAAAGTCTTTGTCCTGATCATGTGAAAGTATAGTTAGCTATATATCCCTTTTTCTTTAACTTAACTCACTGGATCTGAATACTAGAACATGTTTTTATAATCATCTTTTGTAGGGATGTAAATCTGGAGTTAGATCGTTATATGCTACCAAAGTTCTTGTTTCTTCTGTAAGTACCAAAAGATTCATTCTCTAATAAATAAAATCTCTGTTTTCTTTTGGTGTGAATAAAGAGTGAAAAACGAGAAGACTGTAAATGCTTTTTCCTTGAATTTCTCTGAGTTTCTTGATGAGATTTAATGGGTTTTTTTTTTCATGTGACAGGGATTCAAGAGTGTAAGAAACATGGACGGTGGTTATATTGCTTGGATCGAGAAGAGATATCCAGTTAAAGTGGAACTAAAGGAACTCAAGTACGATGAGCTATGATTCAGACAAATCCAAAGACAGCATGTTAAACTGAATTTGCAAACTAAATGTAAAATGTTAATTTTATTAATACTAATAGACCCTTTGATAAATTGAGATGCTCTTTTTATGTGTCAATGCAATTCCCGAGAGAAAGAAAACATGGAACTGGTCCGAGAAGATTAAGATTTAACCGAACCGGTTAAGGCCTAAGATGATGTATGTAAAGCTTTAAAAGTAAGTTGAAAATGTGTAAAACGCTTTCACTTATTATAGCGAGAAAAGACACACACACACACATAAGATTTTGGGGTTGAGATTTCATAGAGAAGAAAAAATGGGCAGACCGGGCAACGTAGCTCCGGAGTCAACAATGTAAATATTCCCGGAGACATATCGAGAAGAGTCGTGAATCAGATAGCGAACGAGAGAGGTAAGCCCCGGATCCACGGTCTGTTGCACCTTTAACGGTATACTCCGCTCGTTCACGTTCTTGAGCCATTTTTTCTGCATGAGACCTTGTGTCATCTCTGACTTCAAAAGTCCCGGTGCGATCGAGTTCACTCTGATATTGTAAACACCTAACTCGATAGCCATCACTCTTGTCATGGTGTCAACACCGCCTTTCGAACAAGCATACGCGATCCCACCGGGAACTACACCGCGGTGTAGCCCGGAGATGGATGAAATGTTTATCACCGAGCCACCACGTCCACGCATTAAAACGCAGACGTGTTTGGATACTAACCAAGCTCCGGTTAAGTTGGTTTTGAAGACTCTGTCCCATTCGTTTTCTGACAAATCCAAACTTGAGTTGACATTGCCTCTGATTCCGGCATTGTTGATCAACGCATCGATCTTTCCAAAGATTTCCCAAGCTGCTTTGACCGCTTTTTGAATGGTGGCTGCGTCTGATGAAACGTCTAGCTCAAGAGCAGCGGCTTGGACTCCGGTTGTGTTGATTTCTGAGCAGAGAGATTTGAGACGACCGACACGACGAGCTGCTGCGATGATCTTGCAGCCAGCTTTGGCTAGAACAAGACAAATCTCTCTTCCTATACCAGAGGAAGCTCCTGTCACAAGAACCACTTTGTCTTTAAGTTCACACCATGGCTCCAGTTGCTTCAACACATTAAGAAAAATAAATCAAGTAATTTCTTATCAAAATAAGAGACACACATGATTGACGATTTCGGGGTTATAGAAGACAACACAAATAAAAATTTGAATACGATTAAGATAAAAAATGATGAGGGGCATAAATAAAGAAAATTAAAGAATCTCACAATTTGAAGATTGCTCATTTTCTTCCTTCCTCCTCTATGTGTGTGTGTTTTTCGGTGGAGAAGGAGAAGTCCATTACACATTTAATAAAGCCAGTCTTCTCTCTGTAGACCAAAGCGACAATTTAACGTGGCAGTGTAAGTCTGCAACAGATTCGTGTAATCCACAAAACTGATTTGGTTAGATGATTTTACTATTTCTATTCTCATCAGTATATCCGATGTTTTCGAGGTGAAAGGATTTGTTCCCTTTTTCTTTGGCACGCAGCGAAAATAATTTGCTCTGAAGGCTTTAGCATTTTTTATTTTTTAAATGGTAGTTCACACTTTTGTTTACAGTTTCCAAGATATTCTCTACATTTAAATATATACTAGGATTTTCTGTAAAAATGAAAACGTTTCATCTGGCAGATGAAAATAAAGTATTTAGCTTGCAAAAAAAAATGTCAAATGTATTTACTACAACAGAAGAATCGTTAATCTTCAACGAATATCTCTTACATATAGATCCCTCAGAAACTTTTCGACGAAATTCTAAAAGCTTCTTTTTTTTTTATTTTTTTGAACTTAAAAAGCTTCTCTCTTACTCTCTCAAAAACATATAAAAAAGAAGAGAGTTTTTTTTTTTTTGAAAAAAGAAATTTCAAAAGAGGATTCAGGTCTCTGTAAATGCTTTTTCGTTGAATTTATCTTAGTTTCTTGATAAAATTTAATGGGATTTTTTACCATGTACCCGTATATGCAAGTATGTATACATGGGCGGTGGTTATATATTCTTGGATGCAGAATATATTTCTAAGCTAAAGTAGAACTAAAGGAACTCAAGTAGCATGAGGTCTGATACTGATAATCCAAATATGGCATGTTAAACCGAATCTGCAAAATTAATGTAAAAACTAGATCCGGACGTCGGCGCGCGGGATATAATTAATATTTTTGCAATCACACACATAATTTTATGAATTTTTTTTCTCACTTTTGTGATATAATTAAAATTTATAAAATTATTAAAAATAAACAATTACATAAAGTTGTGGTGTGTATTATTTTGTGAGTTTTTCTTATGGCTTGATTAGAAATTTAGATAAAGAAAGTAGTTTTACAAAGCAAAAAAAATTATGACTTACATTTATAAATAGAAAATCAATGTGATGGAGAGACAAGTCAAAGTTAATTTAAAAATAGAAAATTGAAGATACTAATATTTATAAAAATGTTTAGCTTAATATACTCATATTTGTTAAGATATTGGACTTCAACACTAAATTATACATATTTCAAAATAATGTTACCATTCAAAATTTTTTTAAAGAAACTTTTTCCAATAAAGAAATTTGAAAACACTATCTTTAGTGTCATAAACATACATATAATTTAATAATAAGTTAATCAGTTATTATGTCTTCAATTTACACAAATTTGGAATATTCTTTAATGCGAATTTGTTTTCTAATTTAGAAAGGAGATATATAATCATATCTTTGTCATTTTGAATATGATGTGCTATTTTTGTGACAAAAACATGAAAATATGCTATTTTAGAGAATTGCCCATGATATAATTTATATTAATTTCATGTTTATAGTATGATTATATAAAATATCTATGGATTTATATATATATATAGTTTTAACTATATTAATATATGAATATTATAGTCTGAGAAAAATCACAGGCCCATTATATATAGGTTTGAATGTAATTTCACATTTATAAAAAAATATGGTAACCCGTTAATTTATTAGTTATTTTAAATGCCAAAGAATCAAAATAGATTAATTAAATATCTTAACCCATATTAACAGATTAATTAAATATATTAACCCATATTATTGTTATTTAAATAATTTAATAATAGAAACTATAAAAACCCTGTAATTATGTATATAAAAAATTAATATGTCTCAGGTTATCATTGAATAATCTAATATATATATATATATATAGACTTAGTTTTAATATCTTCATTTTATCAAGTTAAAATACATCAATCTAATTTAAGAATTTTATTTTCCAAGTTAAAAGTTGATATTTTATAAATTATATTTTATTAATATTATATTCAAATTATTTATGTATGTTTTTATTTTTTAATAATTGAAGTATGTTCAAAAGCATATTTATTTATTTTGATTTTGTGATCTATAAAAATAATTAATATGTTATGTTATTTACTTATATTTATTATTTGATTTAATAATTTAATATGTATGATTTTATTTTATTTTTGTTTTTAATTCGTAAGGAAAGTGGAATCCATTATTTTATATTTTTTGGATACTTATTTAATAGAGATAATGTTAATTTCCATAATCCATAATTACCTTTAATGAAATTTTACAAAATAACTTAATTCAGTGGCATTACATGTAATATAACACATGGATAAAGATATTTTTGATTTTTGATTTTTGTTTTTATATTACTATTTTGGATAAAGATATATTTTTTTAATTTGAGAAGTGTTGCTAATTTTATTTTGAATTGACTAAATAATATAATTTATATTAATTTCATATTTATAGTATGATTATATAATCTATCTATCGATTTATATATATATATATATAGTTTTAACTATTTTAATATATGAATATTATAGTTTAAGACCATTATATATAGATTTGAATATAATTTCACATTTATAAAAATAAATATGTTAACCTGTTAATTTATTAGTTATTTTTAATGTCTTAGAATCAAAACAGATTAATTAAATATTTTAACCCATATTATTGTTATTTAAATATTTTAATAATAGAAACTATAAAATCCTGTAATTATATATTAAAAATTAATCTGTCTCACTATATCACTGAATAATCTAATATATATATAGACTTAGTTTTAATATTTTCATTTTATCAAGTTAAAATATACTTATCAATCTAATTTAAAATTTTTATTTTCCAAGATAAAAGTTTATATTTTATAAACTAAATTATATTAATATTATATTTGAATTATTTATGTATGTTTTTATTTTTAAATAATTGAAGTATGTTCAAAAGAATATTTATTATTTTTATTTTGTGATTTAGAAAAATAATGATGTGTTATATTATTTACTTATATTATTATTTGATTTAATAATTTAATATGTATGATTTTATTTTATTTTCGTTTTTATTAGTAAGAAAAGTGGGACCTATTATTTTATATTGTTTGGATACTTATTTAATAAATAATATTAATTTCCATAATATTAGATAAGACCAAAAATGTTATTAGCTAATGAATAGGTCCAAAAAATATTTTTAGGTAGATGTATCCTCCCTTAATAGTATACTAGAACCGGACCCGCGCGTCGGCGCGCGGGACTATATTTTATTTAATATTGATTTTTTTCAAATTTAAAATTTACAGTTTATGAATTGTAGATATAATTATAAAAGTATGTGTCGCTGCGCGGGATATGAATAATATTTTTTCAATTAAATACATCAAGTTAAAGTTTTTTATATATATTTTGATATAATTAAAAATTTTAAAATTATTAAAAGAAAACAATAACATTGCAAATAATTTGTAACAATATATTTTAAAGTTGTGTTGTGAATTATTTTATAAGTTTTTTTAATGGCTTGATTACAAATTTACAGAAAGAAAGTAGTTTTAAAGAGAAATAAGTAGATAAGCCGGAAGAAATTTGTCAAGTACATCAATTTAATGCACACATAAGTGTTTATAAATTTAAATTTATAAAATTTATTATTTTCATACTAAAATATATCAAAAAAATTTAGCATTTATAGAAAGAAATAAGTTTTAAACAAAAAGAAATAGATAAGTAGCAAAAAATGAATTATTACATCACTGTAATTAGAAGATAAGTGGAAGTAAATTGTAAATTATGAAATTTATTATTTACATAAAATATTTAAGATTTTTTAAAAATTCTTCAACATATAAAAACATTACAATTATAAAAATTATAATAGAGGTTATATAATTTTTTCTTTTTGTTATTTGGGCTCACAAAATATTAAAATCATAATTTTTCCAATATGGGCCGAATTAAACCCATAACACTCAACAAATTTGGAAGCCCAATAAGTTTCCTTTGTAATCATCGATCTCAACGTCTCTTTTAACATTAAAATATCAATCGCCATCATTTGTTGTCCGTGAACCTTACCACATTTTTCATCCAAGCTCTCTTCTTCTTCTTCTTCTTCTTCTTTCGACATCTCCGATTCTTGTGTTGATTTTTTAGATCTTGCTTTGGAATTAATTCATAATCAACACCGGAATTCGTCAGATTCTTCTTCCTCTCAGGTTACGAATTCTTCTTAGGCTCGTAGTCTTCTTCTTATTATATTAGATTGTAATTTGATTCCACTAATATATTATATATTAGTGTAATTGCATAAATAGAAACCATAGAGGTTGATTTGTTGCTAATTCAACGTCATCATGAGTATTGAATTTCGAGATGGTTTGTTAGTTACTGCTATTTGATTCTTCTCCTCACTTCGTTTGTATGCAGTCACATCACAGACCTAGAGAAGGGCCGTTTGAGCTGAACGATGTGTTTGCAATAGTTAAAGCTGTTCCTGCGATTGCTCTCCTCTCTTATGGTTTCTTCAACAAAGGACTCGTTCCTCGTCTCTGCTATGGTGTTGTATGTCCTCTCTCTTTCTTCTTCGCAGCTCATTGGTCTATCTATACTCACTTGTGGATTGAGATCGAATTTCTATAAAATTAACGTATCTCTTTTACTTACAGAGACTTCTGTCTCTCTGTATTTGTATTTAATAGAGAAAAATGGACTTTGGTCCATGTGAGGACAAGTAACTCGCTGGCTACATTAATACCATAAGATAGTTTGGTGGCTTAACTTTTGCTTTGTCAGCGTTTTGCTTTACATGTTGTCTGTCTCTCCTTGTATCAGGGATTAGGAATCACTGTGTTTGGAATCTGCTACATGTTTGGAACTGGAGCCAGTGGAGATGACAAAGTAAGAGATTGAAACCATTTGAAACAACTCTTAAATCAAGTGCAGTCTGAAAGTACAGAGGCAGAGACAGAAGCAGGGCAGAGACCAGTGAGAAAAAAATTGTCCACTTGAAATCAAAAGGTGCAAGCATGGATACGCCTATTCCTCAGTCATCAAAGAGCAAGGTAGCAGATTTGAGAACATGGGTTTTCTTGTGAAAATAAAATACTTTTGAACTTCCTAACTTATAATTGGATAAACTGTGTAGAAGAAGATTTCTCGTGCAATGACACCTTCGACCAAAGAATCTAAACATACTTCCAAGAGCTATCCCAAGAGGAAACAGACAGCTGGAGAGGAAATGGTGTGAATTTTTTATGCATTTTCTGTCTATGGTATGGGGCTTTTATTAGTTTCGTGTTTTCAAATGGTCTATATTTGTCTTTGCAGGAGTCCCATGAGAGTGAGCTTCGTGAGGAGTTGGTCGGTAAGAGAGTTAAAACATTCTAACTTGTTTTGGATACTATGACATAAATCTCACCATTTATATTCGCACAGGTTTTGTGAAGGCATCATAAAGTCCTATTGTAGTCGTAAGAAGAAGCATCGAGTGAGTTAACTTCTCGAACTGATATTTCGAAATTCTCACTTTGTTGCGTAATTGATTCATAAGAATTTTCCTACCGGGCCTCGTTGCAGGTATTTTATTCTGATGGTGATGTTGAAAACCTTATTCTTAAAAAAGAACGTTGGGAGTTAACCCAGAATAATTCTTCAAACAGCAAGGTGAGATTTTCTTACATTGTGCGCCTCTTTATGTATTCACCATTTTTTATCTTTTACAAAAAAAAAAATCTAATTGATATGTGTACTTATTTCTCCTCAAAATGTTAAGCAGGATCTGCCTGATTCTACTCGTGTATCTAAAGTGTAAGTGAAACGTTCATGGTTCTGAACCGCTCACAATTTTTTAACATTGGCACATCTTTAGTATTGATTTTTTTGCCTCTATATGCAGAATACGAAGGCAGAAAGCGAAGAAGAGCAATGAAAAAAGGTAACTTCTAAATTGTTACTTTATCCTATAATGTTTTATAAAATTTGTTCACTTATAAGCCTAAATTGTTACTTTGGGTCATGTTCACTTTTCTTATGCTTTTTTTTTTTCCTTTTTAAATCTATGCTGAGGACCAAATTGGCTGATGTCTAGTTCTCACAATTTGGCTACTACAACTGCATTCATGGAAGAGGGTTGGCTTCTGTTGATTCCTAATAAAAAGGTAAATTCTTCCAATTACAAAATATCTAGATTTCAAATGTATAAGTTTTGACAAAAAAACTTCCGAATGAATAAGATTATGCCTAAAAACGTAAGATTAAAGATAGAAAATAGTTTTGAAACAACACAGTAACCATCCACTAATATGTAACTTCCTCGCAAATTCACCTCACAAATTCTGAAACACTTCTTTGAAAACCACATTCATTGATAAGTTATCTGCAAGAAAAAAAAAGACATGAAATTATATTCGTTATCTTGATAGAGAATACAATAGAAAGCGGTTAAAAATAACTACAATAACCCTCTTGATCAAATAAGACCAGTTCGAGTGTCTCTCATGAGTTGAAGGAGTATTGCTCCAGATAGTCTTGAAAGGTTTGATGTTTTTCAATGGGGTTATTGGGAGAGGCTGCGCCATTTTTTAGTTGAAGAATATATGAGGTTTGATTTTTTGGGTGAGTAATGAATGTGGGATTGTGTTGTTAGTTTATATAGGATGATGGTATTATTGTTTTTAGGGTTATAATCTTAGGATAGGAAAAATGGGATTATGGCCGATATAGATTTGATACATATTTGGAGATATTATTAAAGGCATATTCGTTTGTGTGTTTAAGGTAGTTAGGAATTGGTTTAAAATATTGAATTATTGTAGATATTGTGTAAATTTTTAAGTTAGGAAAAATGGTATGATGGCCGACTTAAATGAGATTGTGTCCGAGTTTTTGGGTATTGATGGGAAATAGATTTTGAATATTTAGTATTAATAGGTATATGTGTGATTATGATAGATATGGAGATATTGTAAAAGGCATATTCGATTTCTTGTTTAATGTAGTTACCAATTGTTTCAAATATTGAATTAATGTAGATATTGCTTATATTTTTTTTGCAGATTTGGTGGAGGAAGTTTTTAAATTAAATCTGTAGATATTGTCGATGATTTTGCAAAAAGTTTAGTTTCCTAAAAGCTATATACTGAATTAATCTTAGGCCGTTTGATTTAATTGTAGAGATTGGAGCCGTTTGATTCAATGTAACATGCATTTACAAAGATTGTTCGAATCTGTTTTTTGGGTCCGGTTTATATTGCACAATATGTAACGTTTTAGCTATGTTTATGATTAGAATATTTTTGGTATAAGTACAATATCTTTTTTCTTTTACATAAACTATATTATGCAAATTTTGTATTTTATATATGAGTAAATCGTGATCTACCATATACTTTTATATTTTATATACCAAATTTTGTATTTTGTATTTTATATACCTTTGTGTATTCATAAAAATATGATTAATGATAGTTTATGGAGATATTTTATTATAATCAATTCTGGAATACTATAGACTACAAATATTACATCGTAGTATATTTAATTTTAACAATTTTATGTTAACAATACATCAGTTAAACAATATACTTTAGTGACATTTCTTATTGTATTCTAATTTATATATCATATAATATAGCACATATTCTAATTTTATGTAGGTATGATTTATTTTATGTTACTGATATATCTTTTGAACAATATAGTTTTAGAATATTCCTTATTGCAATGATCAATAGTATATGTAATACGATCATTAGGTTGACTTTTCATTTATTTTCGCATTAGGTGGAACGATTTGATCAAAATCTCGTTGGTTACACAATTTGATTAGCTCGGTGAGTCTTATATATAATCGGTTAATGATAAATCAAATTAAATTAAATGAACCTAATTCAATTGTTGGAGCCATTTTCTTATACCTAAAATACCCTTAATGAGATTCAATAAAAGTCAAAAGAGACCAATGACACAAAAAGTAATATGCCATGGTCCCTTTGTCTTTTTTCATAAAAGACTCCTGTTTTAATATAGTAGATATGTTTAATGTTATACTCATTTATGGGTCAATGCCAATTTCCCAGAGCATAAAATGGACCGACATGAAAAAAAATGGTGGACGTCATAATCAACCAACCGTATAACAGCGCGGGAATGATGTCGGTAAGGTTTAAGTTTTAAACCGAACCGGTCTAGAACGGTACACGCGTTACTTACGCGCAACCTCCACGTCTTCACATCTCCCGACAGATACAGAGATACTTAACTTGGTCACTGTCTAATCTTCTTCAAATAAATATCTTTATTTATTGATCAGAAACCGAGTCTCCCCCATTCTTCATCATTCTTCTCCGATTTCAAATCTCCGGCGACAATGGAGTCTTACGGAAACCCTAACGACAAGCAATCTTCGTCTCTTTATCCTACTGTTGACATGTCGAATCCCGAAGCTCCTCTTAACCCAACTTCCTCCTCTTCTACTAGTAACCTCTATCCTTCGCTCGACATGAATGATCTCGCCAGTAATCTTTTCCCCGAGCAACCGGAGACGAGCTCCGTCCCGGTCTCGGCTCCTCCCACTGCGACGGAGGAGGTGATCTTGAGAATCTCCGGCGCGATTCTCCACCTGATCGACCAATCTTACAGCGTCGAGCTCGCTTGCGGCGACCTCGAGATCTTCCGTCTTCTTCAGGACGGAAACGTGGTCGCCGTTCTCGCTCGCGTCGCCGACGAGATTCAATGGCCGTTGACCAAGGACGAGAACTCCGTCAAGGTCGACGAGTCTCATTACTTCTTCACGCTCCGTCCCACCAAGGATTTTGGACCTGATTCGAGCGACGAGGACGAGGACGGAGCGAAGAAGCCTAAGCGGAAGGGAGAAGAGAACGATATGCTGAACTACGGACTCACGATTGCTTCGAAAGGTCAAGAGCATTTGCTGGAGGAGCTTGAGCAGATCTTGTCGGACTACAGCTGTTTCACGGTGCAGCAAGTGTCGGAGGAAGCCAAGGAAACAGGGGAAAAGGTTTTGGATGTGACGGTGGCGAGGGAGACATCTCCGGTGGAGCTTACTGGAGAGAGGAAAGAGATTGTGGAGAAGCAATGTGCTGCGTATTGGACGACTTTAGCTCCCAATGTGGAGGATTACAGTGGGAAGACGGCGAAGCTGATCGCAACTGGTTCAGGGCATCTGATCAAAGGGATTCTCTGGTGTGGAGATGTGACTATGGATCGTCTCAAGTGGGGAAATGACTTCATGAAACGGAGGTTGAGTAAGGCCGAGAAGGAGAGGGATGTTCATCCTGACACTTTGAAAAGAATCAAGAGGTATGTGTGAATGAATAGATGGTTTCTGCTAAAATTGAACTGTGATTTTGATGATGCTTCTTGAGTTCTTGTAGTCAGTTTGTGGAAAAAGGAAATATTTTTGTGATTCTCTTGCAACTGTGTGAGGTGGAACGTGACTTTCTATTTTAGGAAAATGTTAGGACAAAATCATGTGTATTTGGTAATCTTATATTTGGATAATGGGACACGAGTCATGACTTTCTATTGTTTATTGTTCCCTTTTGTTTGTGCGTATTTGATTGATCCTCGGATTGTTTTGCTTATGTAGAGTGAAGAAGATGACCAAAATGACAGAAAATGTGGCAAGTGGCATTCTCTCTGGAGTAATTAAAGTTTCAGGGTTCTTCACAAGTTCAGTGGCAAACACCAAAGTGGGAAAGAAATTCTTTAGCCTTCTTCCTGGAGAAATCGTCCTTGCAACTCTTGACGGATTCAGTAAGTCCACTGTTTGTCTATCTATGATTTTACGCGGCTATCTTTAGATTTGATAATCATTGGAACTGTTGATTCTTGTTTTGATAGATAAGGTCTGTGATGCTGCTGAAGTAGCTGGAAGGAACGTAATGTCGACCTCGTCCACTGTTGCAACCGAACTTGTTGATCACAGGTAAGTAACTGACAGTAGTGGGAATCTGAAACTCTCGGTGTGGTAAAACCATTTATGTTTGGTGTTTGATGAATGCAGGCATGGTAGTAAAGCGGCTGAGGCGACAAACGAAGGGCTCGAGGCAGTGGGACATGTCTTTGGGACAGCCTGGGCTGCTTTCAAAATCAGAAAGGCTATTAACCCGAAGAGCGTTCTGAAGCCTTCGACGCTTGCGAAATCCGCCATTAAATCTGCTGCTTCACAAAAGAAAGCATAGTAAAGGGTTCCTGATGAAGCAAAAAAACAGGCCTATTGGTTCCTGGTTGTTTATATTGTCTCTTGTCTTTGATTCAGAAGTAAAACTGAAAAGAGGTTTGGTCCGTTTGGGTTAGTTGCTGTCAAGTTGTTTGTGTGTTTCTCTGACTGAGAATCATGTAATGTAATGAATTGATACGAATATGCGATGTACGTGCAAGTAGTGGAAGCTCTTAAGCAATATCAAGCTTTTTAATCTGATCCAAATCATATCATTTGAGGCTATTGATCCCATAATATAGTCTTTGCTACATGTCCAAGCTTCCCATGCTTTATCTCAGGGCCGACTCCAATAATGCTAATGTGTAACATTTGTTAACTGATTCTATTTAATTATAATTACTAGTTCTGAAGACTTATTATATGTTTATGCCTTAATTCTTGTTTTTTCCACATGCAACAGAGCAATTCTTGCATCATGCAACACTCCTTTCCAGCCAATTAAGCAATGCTAAAGAAAACATATCCACAAATCAATCTTGTGGCTAAGATGCGAGTTGTTCTTGCTACTCCCAGAGTATAGCTGTCCAGTTCGTAGTAAGAATTTATGGGTTTGATCCACGTTGTCTGCCCAAAGTAAGGATTCTATACCACAGTCCTAAATTGATGTCTTTGGTTATGCAAAAGGGTAAACCATCGCAGTGAAATGCTTGACCTCATGTATGCAACTCTTTTTCAACGAATTTAGATGAACATAAGCATCTTCATCATCAAAAATATATGTTTGTCTCTGTGGTTCACTACCAATGAAATGCAACTTAATTTCAGTTTCTTGTAGATTCATCTATTACAATCTTTCTACATATCTTATCAACTAACATCAAATAGGTTATTTCTTTCATATATAATATCTTAAGTGCTATACCATACACACAACTTTCACTTGAAACCCATTCTTTATTTTCTCCGGATTTTGAATAGTATCATCTACAATCAAAATGTATGTTTGTACTCATTAGTTTTACACTTATACATACTTTTACATACATTTACTTAGTTTTTTGTTTTTATTTTGTTTTATTTGCATATATATATATTAAATAAAATCTATAATCATAAAAAAAAAATCAAAATAATAGCAAATTATAATCGTTTCACTATATAAAACTTCCAGTCACTTAAATTCTAGATATTAAAACATTAGATTACAAATAATTCAGAAGTTTTATTAATAATAATTTAAAATTAAGCGATAAATAAAACTAGATCTGAGGTATACATTAAATAAATAAAGTGTGAACATATAAAGCAAAAACCATGACAAACCTCAAAACATTAGGAAAAAAATAACACAAATGACCAAAAAAACTTTTGAAAAAATAATAACATAAGTACATAAATTGTACAATTTTAAATAGACTGATAAGAATAAATATTCGCGTGTCAGCGCGGATAGTTTCCTAATTCTGTGAATAAGTTGCAAATAGAATCTACATGTCTGAGTGTCCTTGAAACTGGTGGCAGAACCATTCAAGAACTATTTTCTTCATATTCCATCTTTTCCCACTTCCAGGTTTGTCTCTAAATTATCCGGTTTTCTTTTTCTTGTGTTCTTTTTGACTTCAACAGCCCGGTTGGAATGATCTTTTTCGCAGAGATTATCTCAGCAAATTTTCCTTTGTTGTTCCGTCGAAACATGTTTCCAGTTGTTGATGGTGGAATGATATGTTTCGGGTTCTTTGACTTCTGCCACCGGATGACGCTCATCAATCTTAGGTACCAAAATAGACTCGATGTCCTGTAAAAATAAAAAGCAACGAACTATTATAGCAAAACACGTTCAGCTAAAAAGGGAAATTTCAAGACAAAACAACGAATTATGATAGTTCAGGAATCAAAGTCAAACTAAGAAACCAGCATACCAAAATCAAACTAACCTTATCAGTTCCTAATGACTTGTATATGCCATTACACATAACATTACATAAAAAACACTTAACATTAGCTAGTGGTTTATATAGATTCAGTAGTTATTTAGTTAACTTAATCTCTTTTTTTTTTTCAATTAGTTAACCTTATCTTTCTAAATTGTTATTTCTCTTTTTGAAAAAAGAAAACAGATTATAATTATTGGCAATGACATCATAGAAAACCCACTGGGACAATCGTGGGCTTTTGAAAGGCAAGAATATAGTTGTACTCTTCGAACTCATCTAATTCTTAAGCTTTCAATTGTTCTATCTTTCTAGCAAAAAAAAATTAATTTCATTTTTCTAAGGACTGTTTTATGAATGTTGATTGATACAATATTATTTCTAGAATTGTAGATTTTAAATTTATGAATGTTGATTGATACAAAAATATATATCATAAATATCAATTTGTTTTTTCTTTAATGGAAAAACGATCTATTTCTCATAAGAAGTATCATATAGCACCAGATTTCGTTGGAATTATCATTGTATTCAACTCTCCTACCATGTATCATGAAATCACACCTACCCACTCACTTATGATGAAAACTAAGATATGCAGACCATGAAAAAACAACACAAACAATACATCAAAAAGAAGAAAAGATTTATGCTTCAGAAAAATCAATTTTTGAATAATGTAATTGGAGAAGAAGATGGAATTGGAATTGGGTTTTGGTTCTTTTAGATCAGTTTTAGTCGGAATTGGATTTTAGTTCGGTTTAGAATTGGTTTTGGTTAGATTATGTTTGGTTTTTAAATAATAACCGATAAAATCAATTTTATGTGTTTTGAGGTTTTGAATTTTCAATTTGGGGAGATATAGATTTCGAACTTTGTTTTTGGAGAGATTTAGCATATGGTCATAGTTCGGACTGTATTTGGTGCTATATGATATTTCTCGTGGGGAAATAGATCGTTTTTCCTTCTTTTATTCATTGGACATATGGTTTCTAGTAAAATTCAATCTGGAGGTTTTGGCAACACTTATATATAAAAGAAGATTGACCTTTTTCCCAACAGTATATATGTTTTGGTTTTATATACTCCTTTATATAGCCAGTGTACTTTGGAGTTTGATGATTCTCTTTTCAATATATGAAGTTGACAAAAAAAAAAAAACTACTCCATAGATCGCATAGATGCTGAGATATGTTTCTCTAGACGCTGGAGTACAGTTGATAAAGTACCTAACAATTTATTTTGAACATTGTTAATTTCGAGATACAACAAATGTCGTCTAAATATGGAAATAACGAAATATAAAGCGTGAAATATTTAAAACTGAAAACTATTATATATTCAGAAAATCTTTAATACATTCGTATCTGATTCAAGAAACCCAAGAGATTGACTCTGGTCTATTTCTAGAATCTGTTACAAAATTAAGAAAAATATAAAAGAATGACTATATAGATACATTCTTAGACATAGCCCATAGGTGATAGGTCCACATGAATATATGAAAGGGATTTGAAATAGCAATATAGAACCAAAAGGGTAATGAAAGACTGATAGAAAATCGAATCAAATGCCCTGTGAGTGTCAAAACCACCAATGGTTACTAAGTGCTTTGTACCACTTAATCTTATCCTCTTATTATATTTTATGATATTAAACTTTAAATCGTAAAACTAGTTGTATATGAGATATATATGCTTACAGCATCTTCACTTTATTTTCTTGTCCGATTCTCTCGTGGTTTTTTTTAACAAGTCGTAATCGAGCTACTGCTTTACGATGTTTACCAATTCTTTGTTATCTTATTATGAGTTCACGCTGATTATATATGTACGTTTACCTTACTAGTAATAAATATAAAAATGTGTAAAATTTATTCAATCAAAATTTGTATCACATCAAGTGCTTCTTATTTTGAAAATCGGAAGAACCAAAATAATTGAAAGAATACTACTAAGTAATCAGATAATGAAAAGTTTTCCTATGTTTGTGTTCTCGAACCAAACCAAACAATAATACTCTTTTTAAACTATTAAACATACACATTACAATACAAATCATGTTGGTAAATGATTAATAGGATTATTCAAAAACTTTATACACATTCTAACTACCTATACGTCTATATATAGGTTAATGTCTTACTAGCTTTTATGATATAGCCAACTTATTGTCTATAAAATGAGAATTGGTTGATTAATTTATGGGGAATTCAAAAAATAAACACACTTCCCCCCTCGCCCAACCCCAAAATAAGGAATACTTCTTAAGCTTTTAGGAAACATTCATTGACAAGAAGACTTACTAATGAAATCGTGATATCTTTGGGTTTTGTTGCTGGTATTACCTTTATTTATGCATATATACATATATTTTTAAGTTATAATTTTTAATATAAATTATGCAATAACTTTTTTAAAGACGATTGCAGCTGAGATGGTAGATATTAGATAGGTTTTAAAATTTTGGACCTATGAGTAGTTACATCATGTATATATCGTTAAATTAATATTATGTTATTATAGTTTGTGTAGAAAACTTGATCACAATGTTCTTTTTTTTTTTTTTCCCTGATGACAAGTTAATTATCAATTCAAGCTTCCTGTTATCATAAAAGTAACACGTAAGTTCTTCAGTAAAGAAGACCGGATGAAGAGACGATGCAAAAATCATCAAGTTAAACAGTAAAAAATTACATACGTGTATTTATAAACATTTACGTCCATTGGTCCTATTTTGTTGGCATCTACCACTAGTATTAATATTGACAATATATAAGAAGCCTTCAGTGAATAGTCTAATCTTTTAGAATCCGATTTGCTTGGACGAGTTTGCTTCGTTCAAGGAAGCTTACATCGCATGCACTATCTTAGAGAATTTTATAGATTGGGTTAATTAATTAGCAACATGAGGTAGACTGTCTAAATTCAACAAATTAAGAATCTACATTCTTTGAAATATATAAGACAAATATGAAATACATGTTTATTTCAGTAAGTCATATTGTCACTGATTCACCCGTTAATGGCTAATAATAACTCTTACGTAGCTAGATCTTTATCATTTGTATTTTTAGCTTAATTACTAGATTGTTTAGCACATAAATCATTCTAATACCTAACTAATTGATATGCGTATTACTATTCTGAAGCTAGCTGTATATAACCCACGCACAGGTTGATTATTTATGATCAACTTGCCCTTTGTGGTTTTTTGTCCACAACCACTAATGACCAAAGAGCACACAACGTTAAGCAAACTACTATATAAAATCATATCAATACATATCCGTATATATAATTAAATAAACAAACATATGGAATGCGTGTGAAACTTTGAAGATTCAAAGGCTTGCAATTTTCAGTAACCATGCATGAACATTTCTTTTTCAAGCACACATCATTGCCATGTACCTTAAGTCTTCTAAATAGCCCCTTTTGAGATTTTCTCTAGATTTTCAATCTTTTTATTTGGATTGTGATCTCATTTGTTATTGATATGATGCTAAAGCTAGATCTGAATCTTGCTTTAAGCACAAACAACACACAAAAGTTCTAATACCATATTACATCTAGAAACCATACATTTTTGTTGTCATCTAGATGAGTTAATTATATATCTATCTGAAATTTGAATACATTAGTTAAAATTGGGACTCAACGTATGTGTTTTATCCTTCAAATGATGAGAAATATTTTATCTAAATACAGACAACCACAATGTACATTTTTTTTTTTGTTAGCATGAATAATTTTAGATCTAGTATGTACGAAACAAAGGGATTAATTAGATGTAAGTTTCCATAGTGCGGATTTAAATCCTAGACAAATTGATCAAAGAATATATATGTTCCACTATGTTTAAGAGAAATCCTTTACTACCTTTCAGATTTGAAGTTGAGATATTGAGACAAGTGTGTACGGTGTACCTCACTCTATACTCAGTTTAGTTAGACAATTTAGATAAACTGATAATTTTCATCCAACACAAAGAAAAATCTTATCTCTTTAAATGAAAATGACTTTTTACAAAGAAAAAACACCTTAGATATCTTTAATTTAGTTATTGAAAAGAGTAATTAACGAATTTGTTACTTTTTAACCAAGTTCACGGGTCGTTAATATCACCGACTATGCTTTATAAATTTGTTACTTGATCATGAAGCTCCAAAAGATTCATACTAAACTTTGGTCAAAATTAATTATCACCGTGACATGATGACAATTCTCTTCTTTTTTTTTCCCCTACCAATGACAGTTTGTTCTTTTTTTTTTGTTAACCAATGACAGTTTAACCTGTTAAATTTTGTTATCTATAATAAAAATGATACGCAGATTTTTTATTTAAGAAAAAAATCATGAACAAGCAAAAAAAATGAACCTAACTTTAATAAAATCGAGAAAAACCAAACTGAACCAGTAAAACCAAACCGAAATAACTTCAGTTTGAGTTCAACTAACGTTATACTGAAATGCTACAATTTTTTTTTTTTTGAAAACTAAATTAAAATACTAAATAATTTGATAAACTTGAAATAGGAATTTTTTTAAAACCATGAACAAACAGAAACATTTGTCGAACGAAAGTCACAACGTAACGCAATTTGGAACTTTTCTTTCTTTTTCTCAAAACAAACTTTACTACTAATATGATTATATTTATAACAAATATACATAAGAACAAATATATAATGTGGTAACAAATATCTTTTCAATTCGTACCAGTCGAAATTTTTCTAATTTTTGTAGAGGCTAAATCTACGGATCAGTAGATACTTAAATCAATTTAATGTATATTGTTTAGGAGAAAATTTGGAAAAATACCTTAATAAGAGTTTTTGTTTTGAAAAATACCTTAGTTTTTTTGGATTTTGAAAACTACACTTTTTATGAAATGAAATGACTAAATTATCATAGAATAGAATTTATAATTAAGTTAAATAAAATGAATTTTAAATAATAAAAAGTAGAAAAATTAAAATTTTATTTTGATTTTGTTTCATATAAAATGATAAAAGTTATTTTATTCTTTTTTTATAAATATTAATTTCTCTTTTTTCCTGAACCAATTTATTATTTATAACCTTGATCCATACATGGTGACTAATTAGATTTTATAATCTTAATATTCTTTTCATCACAAAACTTTATTTCAAAATTATTGTCAATTGTTTGATGAAGTTAGATTATAAGTGGGATACTAAAGTTTTTTATATAAGGTTCCAAAAATAATTCTGTTTGTTTAGATATAAAATTTACAATTTAAAATATACTAATCCATTTCAAAATTAATAATTTTAAATAGTTAAGATAATTTTTTATATCGGCAACAAAAATAGAATATTAATCTTAACAATATTATTTTCGAATTTTATGTTTACTTTATAATGATCTAATAATTTTTTGTTTAAATATGGTCAAAATAGTCTTTTAACATCTAAAAAGTGTATTTTCCAAAATCCAAAAAAACTGGGGTATTTTTTAAATATTAATTCTTAAATTAGACATTTTGCAAAATCCCCCTATTGTTTAGTCGTAATATTTTTTTTTAAAAAAAATTTGCAAACAGTAAATAGTTTATACAGTACTACAAAATGTCGGCCAAATACTCAATAAAAAACATTTTCTTTTATCCTATAAGTAAAAGACAAAACCCTAAACAGCAAATCACAGAGCACAAATCTTTGAAACCTTCTGAGAGAGAGACAGCTCAAAGCTAGAAGAATTCTTTTTCTGACAAAAAATCATACACTCAAAGTTAGGTCCCTGAATAAATTTATTCATTTCTTCTTGATAGTATTATTTTAAAATAGTTTAAAAGTCGGAAAATGCTTCACTCCGTACATCCTCTGTAGCTTCTGTGGTATGTGGACCTGAAGCCAAATATAATCCATATTGGCCATTTTACCTTCTACACATTCCCACTGGCCAAAATTCGAAGATCCATCGCAACCACTTTCTCCAAAAATCTTGCTTTTTCGGTTATTTGATTTCATTGAAAATAAAAAAAGATATCATCTTTCTGTTTATTCTCTGTATATAAATGAGAACATTGTTTTGCTTCTCTATTCTCCAGTCTCCTCTTTAATTCTGCCACTCTTTTCTACCAAATTTTGAAGCTTTACCATTTTGCTTCATCGGTTTCTGATTTTTATACTAAAATATTAGTTTTTTTTTTTGGGTATTGATCAAAAAGTGGGGAGTGACACAAGAAGCAGTATTGCTTTCCACTAGATAAAAAAAAAGCACCTAAAGCCACCAACAACAACAACAAAAGACCGAACATGTGTCTTCGTTTCTGAGCAAGATGCGAGGAGATAGCTTCTCAGTGAGTATTGAGAGTCTTCCTGATTCTCCAATGCGTTCGAGGAAGAAGATGAGTAAAGTGTTCGATAAAATGACTGAATGGGTTACCCCTTGGAGAAGCAAATCAGAGCTGCTAAGAGAGAGAAGGATCATACGTGGAGATGTCGAGCAAGAACAGTTTCAGTACGCAAGCAGTCACTGTTTGTCATCTTACTACAGTGTCTTTGTTGTTCGCCTCGCTATTATGGTTTGATTCTTCTTCTCTCTTGAAACTCATTTTGTTTGATTTTCATCTAATCCAGCTACAAAATTTTCCATGATCAAGTTTCTCTGATTTTGTATGTCTAGTTTATGTGAAAGGTGGAAGCTTTATAAGTTGAGAGGTGTGTTTGTGTGTGTGTGTGCAGGTGATGCTAGCAATTCTAATTGGGCTTTTAACCATACTAACATGGCATTTCACGAGGATTTATACAAAGCAATCGCTTCAAAACTTAGCATATGGTCTTCGATACGAGCTTCTTCAGCGTCCAATCTTACGGATGTGGAGCGTTTTAAACACCACATCGAGCTAACAACAGCTCAGGTCAAGCTCTCTGAATATGTCATTAGAAAATATGACAAGCCAACAACTCAAGAAGAACTTGTTGAGGTTTCATTTTCTGTTTTCTTAGTCTATTCTTTGTGGTCCTATGTTTGATGTGAGATGCTTAAATTAGTTATTCTTTTTTTTTTGTTGAACTTTATTCAGATGTATCAGGCAATGAAGGATGTGACATGGGCTCTGTTTGCTAGCGCCAAAGCTCTAAATGCCATAACCATAAACTACAGAAATGGATTTGTCCAAGCTTTTCACAGAGATCCAGCAAGTAGTAGCACGTTCTACATCTACTCTGATCTAAAAAACTATTCCATCAGTGGAACAGGTCTTGAAGATGTAAAAATGTCAATGGGTCACGGGTGGAACAATCAGACAATACACGGGAACATGTCTGCCATTTGGTACCAGCAACAGCTTGATCCAATAACAGGTGCAAAACTAGGGAAGCCTCTTCAAATCCCACCGGATGATCTCATCAACATCGCAGGAATCTCACAAGTGACTGATGGTGAAGCTTCTTGGCATGTGACAGTAAGCAAATACATGGACTCTCCGCTTCTATCAGCGGCTTTGCCTGTCTTCGATGCTTCAAACAAGAGTATTGTGGCTGTTGTTGGGGTGACAACTGCACTTTACAGCGTCGGGCAGTTGATGAGAGATCTTGTAGAAGTACATGGTGGACATATCTATTTGACATCTCAAGAAGGATACTTGCTTGCTACTTCCACAAATTGTCCGCTTCTAACCAATACATCAAAGGGGCCTAAGCTTATGAAAGCCATTGATTCAGAGGAGTGGGCTATAAAGACAGGAGCTCAGTGGTTGGAGAAAACTTACGGGAGTAACCTCCCTGACGTTGTTCATGCTGAGAATGCAAGGCTTGGTGACCAACAATATTACCTTGATTCATTCTATCTTAATCTCAAGAGACTTCCAATTGTAAGTTTTCTCTATCAATAGATCTAAATCTCCCAGAAGTCGTATTGTTTAATTTTTCGGTTTTACGCATTTGCAGATAGGTGTTGTCATTATTCCTAGGAAGTTCATCATGGGTAAAGTGGATGAAAGAGCCTTCAAGACTTTGGTTATACTGATCTCTGCTTCTGTCTGCACCTTCTTTATTGGATGTGTCTGCATTTTAATCCTCACAAATGGAGTATCAAAAGAGATGAAACTAAGAGCAGAACTAATAAGGCAACTGGATGCAAGAAGAAGAGCTGAAGCTTCGAGCAACTACAAAAGCCAGTTTTTGGCAAATATGAGGTTGGTCCATCGCTGCATTTGATATCTTTCCTGCAAAAGAAGTTCTTTCGATCGTTTAACATTCTTAATGCTAAATACTGAGATGAGATTTTCTTGCATCCTAGCCATGAATTGAGGACACCTATGGCTGCTGTGATTGGATTGCTAGATATTCTAATATCGGATGATTGTCTTTCAAATGAGCAATATGCAACAGTCACTCAGATCAGGAAGTGCTCTACAGCCCTCCTCCGGCTTCTCAACAACATACTGGATTTGAGCAAGGTCAGAAAGTAGAATACAAAATCTTATGTTAGTTTTCAGTATTACATCTGCGGATCGTTAACTTAGGCAGTGAGTGAACATTTTAGTTGTTTCAGCTGTGCTTTGTCTGAAGCTACCATGTCACTAGCAGCTACAAACTGTCTTCTGATTTCTTCCTTTTTCGCGCCATAGGTTGAGTCGGGAAAACTTGTTCTAGAAGAAGCTGAGTTCGATTTGGGACGAGAACTTGAAGGACTTGTTGACATGTTCTCAGTGCAGTGTATTAACCACAATGTAGAGACTGTTCTAGACCTCTCTGGTATGACTCGGTATTATGTTTTAGACAGACAATGATTGAATGTTCGTTATAAACTGAAACCTCGGTTTATGATTTCTCTTTCCGCAGATGATATGCCAACATTAGTCCGAGGGGATTCGGCGAGACTTGTTCAAATCTTTGCTAATCTTATAAGCAATTCTATAAAGTTTACAACAAGTCAGTTTTGTTTCCATCTCTATCTTCTCTTGTTTTTTTCATGACAGAGATGCATTGCTAATCTCAAAAAGATGGTTACTTTGCAGCGGGACACATTATTCTTCGTGGATGGTGCGAGAACGTGAGTTCTATACATGATGAGATGAGCATAACTGTTGACAGAAAGAGACCATGGTGTCCAATGAAAACAAAACTGTTGCATCACAGAAATCATTTGCACAAGTCTTGCAAGAACGAGAACAAAATGGTTCTTTGGTTTGAGGTTGATGACACTGGATGTGGTATGACACTTGAGTTCCTTAATTATATACACTTCATTCGCGATCTCCCAGGTTCTGAAAATCACTCTTATTGTACAAATCTTATCTGCAGGAATAGATCCAAGCAAATGGGACTCTGTGTTTGAGAGCTTTGAGCAAGCTGATCCTTCTACCACTCGGACGTAAGTGATTATGATTAAGTGCACACAGTGAACGTATAAGCAAAAGTATGATGTTATTTGAATCTTAAACCTCACTGGTCTTGTACAGGCACGGAGGAACTGGACTTGGACTGTGTATCGTGCGAAACCTGGTTAGTGCAAGTCGCTGGAACTTAAGAGTTTGACGAGTCATGGAAGCAATAAAATCATCTGAAACCTTACTTTGTAATTTGACAGGTAAAGAAGATGGGTGGAGATATCAAAGTAGTACAGAAGAATGGCTCAGGAACTATAATGAGACTATACTTGATTCTGACTATTCCTGACAATGCGGATCATATCTGCCAACCAGATTTCTCCAAGTACGGTCTCGGGGTACGTAAAGCCATGGATTGTGACGTATAGATCATTGATTAAAAAAGTTTCTAGGTTTGTGAGCAGGTGTTGTTGGTTTTGAATGCAACAGGTTTTGCTTTCAATGTCTGGAAGTACAGCAAGATCGATCCAATCAAAGTGGTTGCGTAAACACGGCATTGCGACCGTTGAAGCATCGGACTGGAACGAGCTGACTCAGCTCATTAGAGACCTCTTCGAGAAAGGAAGCCGCGAAAACAGCTTTGATTCGCAGCACAGCGTTGCTGAATCACTGAGAGCGGAGCTTTCGAATATACAAGAGATCAAGAACCCTGTGTTTGTCATAGTGGTGGATATCGGAGTTCTTGATCTCACTACAGATATATGGAAGGAACAGCTAAACTACCTCGACAGATTCTCGGGCAAAGCGAAGTTTGCTTGGCTGCTGAAGCATGACACCTCCAATACAGTCAAAACAGAACTCAGACGAAAAGGGCATGTAATGATGGTTAACAAACCCTTGTACAAGGCCAAAATGATACAGATTCTTGAGGCTGTGATAAAGAACCGGAAGAGAGGCTTTTGTAATGCGGTAAGAAACAGAGGAAACGGAAGCGATGAATCCCACGACTGCTTAGAAATCGACCCAACACAGTTCGACACATGCAGCTCCGATGAATCCTCTGAGACTTGTGGTGGCGATAAACAAGGAGATGACAAATCTGTGAAACCAAGCGCATTGCCTTCTCCAGTGCTTAAGAACTACCTCCTTGACATCACTAAAAGCAGTGATGAATCAACATCTGCAAGTATGACTCAGAGAAAACAAGAAGAAGAAGAAGACTGGAAAGATCGAAGTAACCGGCTGTATTCAGGAGTTGCTTTGGATGGAAAGAATCAGAAATCTCTTGAAGGTATAAGGATCTTACTAGCGGAAGATACACCGGTTCTTCAACGAGTAGCCACCATAATGCTAGAGAAAATGGGAGCAACCGTAACTGCAGTTTGGGATGGACAACAAGCAGTTGATGCACTCAACTACAGATCTATAGATACACAAGAACACAACTCGTCGGAAGAAGAAACCACTAGCAAGAACATTACAAAACCGCAGAGTGATTTACGAAATTCCTCACCTTATGACTTGATCCTAATGGACTGCCAGGTAGTACAATTATATATATTCACATGTACTTCACTTTTTCTACTTCAACTCAGACTTGTAAAAACATTGACATTTCTCATTGCAGATGCCAAAAATGGATGGATATGAGGCAACGAAGGCTATAAGAAGAGCAGAGATTGGCACAGAGCTGCACGTTCCAATCGTGGCATTGACAGCTCACGCAATGTCTTCTGATGAAGCAAAGTGCTTGGAGGTGGGAATGGATGCTTATCTCACTAAGCCTATTGACCGAAAGCTTATGGTCTCTACCATTTTGTCACTCACAAAACCATCAACAGTCATAACTAGTTCATTTTCCAGTTGAAGCAATGGATGAAATCTAACAAGAGAGACTTTTCTTAGGTTCGGGATCTTGGCTTTTGTATATATTTGAATTTGTAGTGTTCACTCAAATCTTGTGACGAAGAGGCTTTTGAGGAGAAGGAATCAAGTTTTTTTCTTTGGGGGTCATCATTTTTGTATACTGCGACACCAAAAATGCTTGTTGTACTTAAATAAATAAGATGATTATACTTGTTTTGATGATGCTGTGTTGCTCAGTATATCGGGCAATTAAAAAACGATACAAAATACTAAAGTGGCCCATACAGGTTTCGAACCTGTGACCTTCGCGTTATTAGCACGACGCTCTAACCAACTGAGCTAATGGGCCATTTGAGATATGACTCGATCTGATATTTAATAAGCAAGTTTTGACTACATGTGTAAAATACCAACTGAAATAGTAACACATCTATATACAATTTAAAAGAATATTATATAGTATATGATCATGAAGAATGTGATCCTGTTTTTGTCAGCCGAAGGAAGAAAACACCTGACATAGTATCATGCATATTTACAATTGACGCAATAAAAACAGTCTCATCGTATATGAGGAAGATAAGTTCTGTGTTTCAATATTGCTTAAGATCGAATCTCCTCCTACCAAAAATGAAGTGATGAATATCTTGAGCATGTGAAAATACAGATTTGCTTGATGCTTACGTGAATAAAATGAGCCAGCTCATTGTACAATAATATTGCCGATGTTGACAGTCTTTGCATATCTACGAGGTACAGGTTTGAAAGGGCAATGTTTAAATTGTCAACTTTTGTTCCTAAACGATATGGAAGGAAGAATAGAGAGAGAGGAAAAGAGAGAAGTAGCAGTGCAATATTAGCTCTCAGCTAAAGCTGGAAACTATTTATCAGTAAAAGAGAAGAAGTAATCGTTTTTTTAGGATTAAGAGAGCTTATCACAACGAACTCTGAACCATCTTTAAGCTCAATGTGTTTCTTCTTCTTAAGCCTTCACTAGAGAGTGGCAGAGACGAGAGTAATAGAGAGAGATGAGCGTAGAGAAATTACAATATGGAGCAGGCCTTTTGTGCTTTGCTCTTCTTTTTCTTCTGCTTTGGAGGTTGAAGTACCACTCTGATCGCTGCATCAAACACCCCCTTCACGTTCTGCATATCCCAAAAAAAAAAAAACAGTCTGAGAAAGCTAATGAAGTAAAAGAGCGAACCCATTTTCAATGTAGTATTCACCAAAAGGGAATTTTTTTCTTTCTTGCCTCCTGTGATTTGGAACTGCACTCGATGTACGCAGGAGCTCCGATTAGTTTCCTTAGTTCCTCTCCCTTTGATGTCCAAAGTGGGGAATGGTTAAGAGGGTTTCGTTTAAGTACCAAGCGGAGTAGACTGAACCAATTTGGCAGAAAATTAAGTTTACCTGAACAGTGGTAATAGGTACAGCACCAGGGTGGTCAACAAAGAACTGTTTGTCATCCCGAAGATCTGCCGCATTTGATGAACACAAACCATAAGAAGAAGATGATAGTCAAATAATCAAAAAAGGATTTTTAGGTGGATCAGGCAGCAGGAATCCGAAAGTGAGCATAGGTATTATTAGTAAGAAACCGAATCTGTTACACGAATTGAGGTGATCTTGTATAATAAGCCTTTACACTAAAGGTTCATAATTGCTATATTTAGACTATAACTGTCTACATGCATATGGTTGTCTCTAACAGTGGAGATGGCAGGTTAACTATAGCGACACGAGAAGCCGTTAAACCCATAGCATAACCCAACAATCTTGTATTAAAACCGAAAGAAGAAACATCAGAGACGAACTTGTAGACTTAGAGTATCGCAGCATTTGTATTATTCCTAAGAGCAGCCCTAGTTTCCATATCAGATCAAAACAGCTACTAAGAATACATAATGGAAGGGAACAAATTAAAGCAGAACCAATGAATGCAACGTAATAATGTCAACCAGTATCACAAATACACAGAGAAGCTTACTGGAGAGCTTATTGTCACAAAGGACTAAGCAAACAGAGACATATATGAAAATCAAAAAAGAAGAAGGAACTTGCCTAGTTTGGTTCCAACAAGAACTATAGGGACACCAGGGGCATAGTGCTTGAGCTCTGGGATCCACTGCAAACAGAAGAAGAAGATAAAGCAGCGAAATCACAAGGAAAAAGACTTGATAACTTTTGTTCCCTTTAAAGCGGAAATAGGATCGCACCTTCTTGGAGACATTCTCATAACTAGCCTTACTGATGAGAGAGAAGGCTAAGATGAAAACATCAGCACCGCGGTAACTCAACGGTCTTAATCTGTTATAATCCTCCTGCCCTGTTCACAAAACAAAACCAACTTCAAGACTCATTTTGGAGAAAAAAAGGCCATAGCTTTGCTGCAACTAAGTAACAAATTGAGAGTTTGAATGAGCACCTGCGGTATCCCACAAGCCTAGGTTCACAGTACTCCCGTTAACAACCACATTTGCGCTAAAGTTATCGAAAACGGTCGGGACATAATCCTGTTCCACAAAGATACACACAAGACTGAGTAAAAAGACACAAATCTTTTCAAAACAAAGTTAATTAATTGTGGATGGTTCGGATACAACTAAAAAGAAAAGCATATGAATCGCATTCAGATAGAAAAGACCTAAGCTTCATCCTATAATTCAATCAATGAAGGAGGAAGGAGGAAACATGACATATACCGTAGGGAAAGTGTTGCTGGTGTAAGAAATCAGCAAACAGGTTTTACCGACAGCTCCGTCACCGACGGTCACGCACTTTATGAACCTCGAAGCGCTCATTTCCACCGCCTTCTCTTCTTCTTCTTCTTCTTCACCAGAATTCGTAACAGTCACGTGATCACACACCAAGAGAATAAAAGAAGAAGAACAAAAATCTCCCCTACTCGAAAATAATCCAACCTCAGATCTACACCTGAGGAAACAAGAGCAAAATCCCCTCAATAGAAACTAACAAGAATTCCTCCGTCGTCTTCCAACTTTCAATCCGCCATCAAAGGTGCAAGAAAAACCCTAAGAGATGTTCAAATTAGGAAACCCTAGAGACCAAATCGGAAAATGTGAGAGAATTCAGAACAAGTGATCAAAGAAGAAGAATAGACGTCAAAGATGATGAATCGGAGAGAGAGAGAGAGAAGTAGAAAAGTGATGGCCGGAAATTTATGCCATTGAAGCGTTCACAGGAGGAACAATCTCCTCCATCAACTTCCCGATTGTTTTGCTTTTTATTTATTTATTTCTCTCCTTTCGTCTTTCTGTTAATTTGTTTCTTTCTTCCTTTTTTGTTTTTAAGTTTTTTTTTCTTAAACCAACAATTTGTTTTTTTTTTTTCCTAAATAATTTAGTTTTTGTTCTCACTGTCTAATTTTTCTATTAACAGCAAAAGATACCAGTGTCATTTGTGAAGAGGATTGCATAAAATTGGATCACAGTTCTATTAACCGAACGTCCTTGAATGATAAAAAAATATTACGCATTCTTCTGATTATTATTATTATTATTATGGCATGTGTTGTTGTTTATTATTATTATGTCACCTTTTCTGAAACAACATTCATATATCATGCCTTCCTTCGTAGTTCAACCCACATATATCGTGTGTCTAATGAGTATTTTGACTGTAAATTGAAGCTTCACAAATGTCGTGACTCGTGAGGGCTCTTAGTTTTGCGTTATACAACTTATTGGTAGATATCATTATTATGAACTTGACCAAACAATGATAAGATCAACTGATAACTCATTCGATATTTGTCATGTTGATAACAGTTCTAATGACAATTATATATTTTATGAGAACCTCATCTGATAATCCCAATGTTAAACTCCGATTACTCACACCAGTGATCAGGTAAGATTCGTATAAACACAGCAAACTCCACAAGTTACAAAACCCTGAACCGCCTTGAAAATCAGACGAACAGACCAGACCTAAACCGGGTATACATTTCGAGCAGCAATCAACACACACAAAGAGTCTCTTCCGGATTCTCAAACGACCCAACCAAAGGGGTTCTAAACAAGCTCTCCTTGTTACCTCTTTGTTACCAATAATATATTGTGATATTCTATACTTTGATCTCCTCGTATCTGTCACCAATGGCACCGCCTTTCTGCTTTTGGAACTCCATGAACCGAAGCGTACTTGCAAAGAACGATTCCGCAGATGGGTCAGAGGACATGGATTCTTCGTTCTTTATCAGTTGGATCAGGCTCTCCACTGATTCAACTGTGATCTGTGGAATCCCTTTCTCAAAGAAATAAAGGTACCTACACATTTACATTAACATTAGCTTACACAAAGATGATGCTGCTCACTCCGAATGAGAAGATGAAATGTGATAAAAAAAAAAAAAAAAAGCAAGGTTTACTTGTTTAATATCTCGATGAAGAGGGTAACAGATCCTGTACCACCCCGAGCTGCGCTGCTCATTTGTTGAGCCGAATTTGCAATTTTAAGCGCTCGTTTGAGACAAAGTAGAACCCTAATTTCAAAAGCAAAAAAAAAGATGTTATACAATATGGTGAGTTAGTAAGATACACATTTTCTTCTATTGTTCACGCGAATACATTATACCTTTCTCCATCTTGTATGGTCTCATGATCTTGGAGCCAGAACAGATGAGAGCATGCATAAACAGCTCGACATTGGTCAGGTTTCTTTAGAAGTTTCGCTGAATACTGCAAGAGGATAAGTTTGCCCTTATCAGCTTTTTTTAGCAGAGAGAATTGAATCTAGCGGAGACAAATTAACATATCATGAGGAAATACCCCCGTAGCCTTGTGTGTTAAAGTATCTCTATTCTCAACACCAAAAACGTGCATCCTTTGCAGAGTTCCAATTATAAGTTGTAAAGCGGTCACCTGGGCCTTTGAGTCCTTTGCAGAAGAAAAAGTTTTTTTGAAGTATAAGAAAAACGAAACTCACCCACCTATTTTGGTTTTAGGCTAGAAACGAAAATAGTGGTAGCACATTTTCGTCCAGGAAATTACAACTAACCGAAATTTCTTCTTCGTATAAGATGTATGCCTGTGTGAAAAATTCGTATGCAATTGGCTCTTCATCACACTTATTTGCAGCCTGATGAAATAGGAAAAATATGTGAGCATTTTACTGATCTTAATTGCATACTAATGCGCACGAGGGAAATTTACTTACCTCAGCACACTGCAAGTACAATCGGAATGCCAAGTCAGGTGATGGAGCAGTAGGTAGCGCTTCGATAATCTGCAACAAGCAAAAGACTCCAGCAGATCAAGACAAGAACTGAAGACTGAAACAGGGTCGGAGCAATACCATTGGTCCCCTTGCTAAAACTAAAAATACTGTCGACTGGGACTTTTCAATGTCCTCAATCAGCTCGTATGAACTAAATCTGGCCAAGTTTGAGCAAGGAAATGCAGCTCTGACACACTGTTCTACCTAGAAAAACAGAAATGAAAACTCTAGCTATGTGAAATAATGAAAACTTACCTGATTTAGAAATTGGAAGATTTTAGTAGCAGACACCGAAGCCTCTTTTCCAAAAGGATTGTCTCCTTCCACTGGCAACCGCCTGATTAGCTGCAATTTAATACAAGATAAATGCAAAACATTGTAGATATATTTAGGAAGAAAAATTCCACAAACTACATCAGATCCACATCTATGCAGTATAACAGATAAAAAGAAACAACAAAAGTGTCATCGCGGATCAAACTCAAAATAAATAAATAAACTCTTGAGGGGGATTTAAAGAGTGGCATCATAGCACTTAACTCTATGTATTTTGAATGGCTTCAATAGAAAAACCATACCTTCAGAGCAGAAACAGCAAGGGGAGGAATGGTGAACTTTAAGCGATTTGGCCCCCCTGTCAGGAAATACTTCTTCAGGATACTGATAATCTGAAATTTAATGAAACAGCTTCAAAGACTGAAAGCCAAACCTTAAAAGAATGTTGAAGTACAGTATATGACTGACTAGGAAAAATACAACAAAGAATACAGGATGCAATAGAACTGACGCCCTGACACATAAAAACTCTAAATGCAAGCCAATAACTAGAAAGCCTAATGTCAACATAAAAAGAGGCCACACATAACGAAACTGAATGTGCAAGAGCTTCATGCACCTTAAACATCTCTTCCGGGTCATCAGTATATAACATGTGAATGAGACGCGCAACAGAGTTCTGCTCCTCCTCAAAGTCATCTTCATCAACCTAAAAGCGTAGAAAGATGTGAACAGAAGTCAAAATTCAACTTTCTTTTGGGGTTCTGAATCAGTTCTTTGTGACTCAAAAATAATAGAAAATATCACTAAATGATTACAACAACCTCAAGACCTTGCGGCTCATCCAGGTCGTTGATAAGGCCTTTGATCAGTTCAAGCAATGCTTCAACCTACCAAAGTAAAACAAGACAAAGAAATTAAATTTTACCACACAGATGGTTCAACCAAAAAGGCAAGGGCGCAAAGTATCCTACCTTCTCGGCTGTAGCAATAGTTGTCTTGTTTTTCATAATGCTTCGGATTATAACAGTAGCCATTACTCTCTTTGTCTCGTTATCAAGGTATTCCAGTACAAGGGGATAGTTTGTTAGTTTAAGGGCGGTGACAACATCATTATACTTCTCTAGGGGAGCACTTAAAAGTGTGACGATCTCCTTTGTTGCACGGCTGTCATCAATCTTTCCTTTTCTGGACAGTTGCTTAATACATGATCCCTAGGCAGAGAAAGTGGAGAACATCAAATTCACGTTCTTTCATCCAATTTACCTTATTCCAGCAAAACATTTGATAAATAGTATGAATTTTTATGAAAAAGAGACTAGTTTATAAAGCGCATACATATAGTAGAATAATAATAAAACTGCTGAACCAACATTCGATAGCAGAATATATAAACAAACATAACCTGGATCCAGTTTTATTTTATATAAAAGATTGGCATCTTCTGATACAGCTATCAAGAATTTGTCAATATCTTGGCAATGTGAACTGAAAGACAAGTTTATCTAATTAATGAAATCGAGAGAGCTATTAAGCACCATTGACAAAACAAGACGTATTTAAACTTGGCTTAAGAAGAGAACAATATGTAAATACAGTCGCTGAAAGAAAACTGACCAACACTTGGTCCGCATAATCAAGCCGATCAGGGTGAACATGGAGAGTAAACTTAAGAAGCGAGGAATATAGAGTTACTGCACTCAGAATCGGCATGTCATCTTGTGCTTCTATCACCTGCAACATCATAGTATTTTCTTTAAGAAAGTCTTCCATCGAAGGAAAAAAGACATCAAAATCGCGTTATTTAAGAAATGGAACAAATATGCAGAAAGGATGGTGTTTTGCAGAGAAAACATCTAACACATAAAGAACACTGCATGTTTCTACACGCTGATGGATTCTTCTAAAGAGTTTTACTTGAGAAAGAAATGTCAAGCAACAAAATACTCGCGCCTACTCCATGTTTTTCGTGATGCTAACAAGTCAGGTCAACAGGATTTCTAAGCTATAGCATTACTTTCTTCCTCTTTTAATTTTTACAGAAACCAAACTGCAACTGCAACTGTACATACACAGCCAGTTGATCACGGCCTAAACACAAAGGTTACCTTTCCAATTGCAATATTCAACTTTGAGAAAGCTTCCACTTGAAGGAAATAAGGTAATACTTCAGCATCTAAGGCAGCATAACTTGACAGCCTCTCCATTAAACGTGAAAGCACTGTCATGATGTCAACCGATGGCTGAGAAGAAAACCAAAGAGAAAGTGAGATATACAGGAGGTCAGTGAATTACTGACACAAAAATATCCGAAAGTTCAGTTGATACTAATCTATATTGAAGGACCATGCACAATTTCTTGTTTAGTACAGCCAAATTAGATAGATGGGACAATAGCATAATGCCAACTGTGAAGGGATACTCAGACTACCTGAAGTTGTGGACAAGCCCCAAGTAGTACATCAAGAGTCTGCAAGTGATACTCGTCGGGAAAAACTTGAATAATACAGTCCATTAGGTAATATTGAGCAATCTCATCTCTGCAGTTCACTATCTGAGCAATTATCAGACAAAAATCAGCTTTTGGTTAATAAAAAAGTGAAGTTTTATATGTATGTGTGTTTATAAGATATAATAAATTTTACCTGCTCTAGGACTCTAGGAAGAACTGTATCTCTGTACATATCAAGGTCCACACCTTCTAACTGACCCAGCACATGAAGGTTCTTTCCAACCTGATACGTGAGGAACGCACGCTTCCATCAGTACAAAACGAATTGTAGGCACTTTCAGTACAGTGTTACCAGCTGTAAGAAAGTCATATTACAAGGTCACGAAGCTCGCTCCTCTCTCTCTCCCGTCTCTCCTTTTCTCGAGCAGGTCCCTGCAGACCAGAAAGCCCGACAGCAAGCCTCAACTGAGGATCATCAAAGGGTAATGATTCACAAGCAATACAACACCTGCGTGATCAGAATGATGCCCTCATAGTACATTTATATCTCCATGATGCGCAATCATTCTGGCAAGCTCGTTTGCAAAATGAGTAGAAGGGTGTATAACAACAATCGCGAATCATGACTCACCTGGTGTTGCATTCTGACCCAGAGTTTATTCATCTCAGTAAAGTTCAGTAGTACAAACTCCACAGCATCTGTGACTGTATCAGCATCTCTGCAGAGAGTAGCAAACGAGTTACCAACTAGATGAATCTAGATTTCAGTATGTCAGTAACAAAAGTTTCTCGACCGTAATAGATTTGGATCATGATACTAATAAATGTCGGGCTAAATGACCCAGCAGACGGCCAACATCTTCTCGAAATACGTCAAAAGAAACTAGAGATCTTCGACTAAGAAGATAAAACAAGTACAGGCACAAGCATAAGCAAGTACCCCGTGGAGTTCTGGCCTGCTAGGAAGATACAAACCAAACGACAGTGTCTAAGGGCTTACCCTTCATACTCAGAACCAATGTCAGGTAATTTATCTCGACTAATTTGCGCAAGGTAACTTCTCAAGAAGAGACCACGCAGAGGATGCTGAATCCCACGGCACATCTCAACAAGATCTTTAAGAATTTCCTTGGCAGGAGCTTCCTTGGTTTTGATATAAACGGATCCTGCTGTACATAATAGATATCTGTAGAAGGAAAAAGCGATAGTACATTTTAGCTAGAAACAGGAAACAAATTATTCTCCGAAGAAATGCTAGCAACATTAAATAGTGAACAAATAAAACTTCTTTGAATTTTATAAATTTTGGCTAAGGACCAAAGCGATCCTAAAATGAAAATTTCCGAAGGCATGACCGATCCAAAAAACTTGCCAAAACATAGGAACATAAAAAGAAAGGGATTGTATTTGTCACTTACAAACGTGGTAATATGTTACCAGCATGCTGTACAAGCTCATACAGTTCAATGACCGAGCAGCCACGCCGAGTTTCTTCCATGAAGAAGATTTCAAGTTTCCTCAACTCATCAAAAGCTCGCATATCTAGAACCATCAAATCAAATCACGAAAGCGTTGAATTTAGGGATTTAGCGAAACATATGATCACCTTTCTTACAAAAAAAAACAAAGAAGCGGAGATCACGGCAGATCATAGCACGGAACAACTCACAGAGGTCATAGTACTTGTGTGGTGAAAGCTTCGAAGTCCGTAACTCGCTAAGCATCTGAGCCGAATACTTGAGAGCATCTTTCAGATTATTCGAGTCCTAATCAACGAAAAGTTTTATCCCCCAATATCAAAGTTAGGGTTTTTCACTAATTCCACACATCTATTTCGTGAAATGAACAGTCCCAAACGAATTTTTAGAAATTTCTCAATTTCCCACAGCAAAGAAGAAATATAGTCACCGAGAAAACGAACGGGAAGAAAGTAGAGAGAGCAGAATTACAATAGCGCGTTGCATGTAGAATGCGTTCTGCTTAAAAGCCGCAGCACCGGCGGCGAGCCATTTCTCCTCATCTTCTGCTCCGTCTGCGATCATCTTTCTCTCTAAATCTCGATCTCTCTGGGTTTCAGGTTTCTTTCAATTTGTCAAAAAAAGAGGAAAAAACGACTTTGTGAAGTCTTTGGAATGGGAAATTATATCATGCTTCACACGTGTACGCTTTTCTCAGTATTCACCGTTCGATGTGCTACTTAACTTCAGATCTAACGGTCAAAAGTAGCTATTTAGGTTGGGAGAAAAACACCGAACCAAACTAAACCGAAATGTTTTGTTATAATCCATTGGTTTCAATTATTCGAAAACCGGAAGCACCAATGCGATTTTTTAGTGTCTTTAGTTTTTTCAGTGTCTTTAATTTTTATACATAAATATTACAAATTAATGTGACACATATATATTAGTATATTAAAACAAGACTATTATATGAAAAAACTCTTATATGTGATTATGGAAAATTTCATTGTCTTTTAATGGTTTTTTAAAAAAATTCATTAAAGGTATTTACTCAAATGATATATGTAAATTATGATTAAAATTTAAAAAACTAAATCCAAATAAAATTATTAAACTAAACTGAATCAAAACTTCTTTTCAAAACATATTTTAAAATATTATATTTTAGATTTTATGCAAGTAGATCTTATGGGGAATAAAATTTGATTATATATATATATATTAGATTAGTAAATATTAATTTATAGTTTTAGTTTAAAAATGAAAGATTTTACCTTAAATGAATATTTTGATTTAAAATCATTTCTATAAATCATAAAGTCAAATTTGAGTATGTTAATTCATTCTTTTTTTGAGTATGTTAGTTCATTCTTTAAACCCATCTTAGAGTAGTGTAAATATTTTGAATGTTTGACAGAACGATCCAAAATAATCTCAACCAGTTCACAATACAGTCGAATAGAGTAATTTCAAATATTGAACTTTTGTTATATTAAAAATATATTGTTCTAATTTCTAATATACTTAATTTTTTGAAGTAATTAAGAAAATTACTATTATTTTGAATCTCAGTTTTATAATATGATCATTTATAAATATTTTTATCCCAAAAAATAACTAAATATCAGAAAAAAAATGAATTAAAAATTTCAAGTAAATGAAAATTTTAATTTATCCTAGTTATGAATTAAATTACTATTTACTTTATTTTTAGGTATATTAATTTTTTGTTTAAATCGAACCACATCCAAATGGAAACCGAACCCATTTTAAAAAAATTGTAAACCAAAATAAAACCAAACCCAACTAGGCAACTACAAGTTTTGGTTTTTAATTTTGTAAAACCGATAAAACCAAAACCAACCGCATTGTACGTTTTGTGTGCGCTCTTTGTCACAAGCTATACATTTCAAGTGCAAGAGGTCGGCATTTTAAAATTACTTAAAGAGCAAAAGAGACTCGAAACTCTGATGTAAAATTGATTTCGATTTAACTGTTATATATAACTGTGCATCTACAATGAATCACACATACTTTCCGAGTTTAAAGGCTATCTAAAATACATTGGAAACAATCTGCTGGTCATGTCAACAACTCTCTGAACCAATGCTTTGAGGAAATCAGAACGGGACAGTGAATGGCAATGCGTGTAGTTCAGCTTCCGGAAGAAACCGAGCAGTTGGCCACACCATCGAACTACGTACGTTGCTGGTTGTCCGATTGCTAATTTGATGATGATGTCTTTTAGCACCACCCTTCACGAACAACCACCATTCTCGATCTTCAGAGTCGGTGGGCTTGCTCTCAACCTGATCAGGAGCCCAGTTCTCGATAAGATTCAAGAATCGCATGGCCGTGGAAGGAGGACATTTGCTGCAGAGCTTTGAACCTCCAATGGCTTCTTGATGACTACAGGACTGTATCTCTTTACCTAGTTTCATACTAGTTTGTGTGTTTGCTTCCCGAGATTTGACGTCTTTGAGAGGAATTGTTTTCTTCTCTTTACTGAGTTTTGCTGAGATATCTACCGCTGTATCAAAAACTGGATCTCTTCTCTTCTCTTGGCAGACCCTTAAAGCATCTTGTGGAGCAGAAGTCGAATAAGGAAGACCAACGGACTCGCTAGGAGCAGTATGAGAAGCATCTAAGTTTTCCCGGGAATAGCACTGTTTGTGATCCTTGTTGGTCATTATCATCAGCTCAGTCTCGTGATATTTCTGCCCCTTGCCATGTAACGAGATCCGTATGCTGGTTTCTTCAAATCCATAGCAACAATTTGAAGAAAGAGTGTCATCATCGTGCATGCAGGCGAAGCAAACAGACCCAACAACAAGTGAACAAACAAACTCACCAGAGTCGTTATGCCTACCATCGAGGGGCTGACTCTTAGTGCCATTTGGTCTCTCATTGCTATGAATAGTACTATCACAAGAATTCTGAGACGACGTTTGATGCTCAACTTCCATCGTAAGGCAGCTCTTCTCCAAGCACTCAAGCTCATTGTTTACTACTAATCCGCGACCATCATCAACCTTCTTACTAGCATTGGCGCTTTCATCTTTGCGCCGTCTCTTGTGACGGTGATTTTTGCTTCGGTCAGCCTCATTTTCCCTCTCCTTCCTCTTTTTATCCTTCTTGTGTTTTCTATCTTTCTTTTCTCTCTTAACTTCATCCTTTGCCCCCTGGATTCTCAAACCAATGGAACAACAACACTTAAGTGTCCATAATTTGCTTATCCAATATAACTCCAAACCATTGGGAGGGACAAAGAAGCAGAGACAGAAATACAAACAATGTATAATTGTCACAGCCACAAATTTCAGGTAAGTACTTGAATTGTTTACAAAGTCCTCTACTTGAATTGTCTATCTTAAACGAACCGATTCAAAGAGTCCAAATTTTTTCATGCTTTTGATAGTTTTGAGTAAGATGTGGATTCCCATCTAACAATTTTCATGCCTTTACTCTTACTTTAAAGCCGATCAAGTTTTTCAATTTTCATATAAGACCGAACAAAGAACCAAACTTTGTGAAACAGGAAGCTGAGCATTCATTAATCACATGAACTTGAGGACATTAGGAAAGAAGAAGAAAAAAACAAAGCCATGGACTTTATAAATTGTTCAACAAACCTTGATCGACTCGATCAGAGACTCATCCCGAGTTTCGTTTCGTACATAGCCACGCGGTGGGAACGGGTAACACCGAGACATTCCCTCACACGATCACAGACAAAACCCAAAGACCAAAAACAAAACAAACAAACAAAACCCTAGATTGGTTACGAGAGAATCCGCAAGTGGGGATTACAAAAGAACGTTGTGGGGCTTTTTCTTATCCCGCCATAAAATTGGAAAAACCAAATTGAGAAAGATAGGATTCGGTAAAAGAATTCGAAGAACAACGAAGGGGTCACGACAATTCCCAGGCTTCGAAGCTCTCCGATCCAGAATTTTGCTCTATTATTCTCGTAGCTCTCCGTTATTTATAGACGGAGGGGGGTTTGGTTGTCTTATAACGAACAAAAGGCGTGTTTGGCAACAGGAATAGTGAGAAGTACTTAACAGGCCCATAGAATGTCCAATAGGCCCATGATATTTTCTGTCACGTTTATTTCGGTTCTTTGTACACGCACCGACCGCTTCAACGCTCACGGTCTCTCGGAGGATACGTGGTAGATTCGTAATTACGGGCAGTGACATATGGCTAAATTCGTAAATCTCAACTCCTGCAATTCTTACGTGGCAAGTGAAGACATGAGAGAGGATAAATCAATAGAAAAGAAAAAAAAACATAAAACAACCAAAGCATCACCGAACAATAACTCTTACGAGTCAATGAGCACTTAGCTTCTACTTCTTATCTTGTGGATGATCTCTCTGACCTTATCTTGATATTCTCCAGTGGAACATTATTAAATCTTGATTTTCTTCAGACAATTTATTGACGTGAGCGTTTCAACAATGTTCCCTCTCTTTCGCTTTCTTTTTTTTACAATTTTCTGGTTTTATTGTCTGTTCCGTTTGATTTGACTCAAATTTTCTCTTTCGCTTTCGTCAATTTTTAACTGTTCACAGAGAAGTTGCTCTCTTTTTTTGTTGTCAACTCTAAATTCTAAAAACGTTCTCTGTGTTGAACATCTCTTAACGAAGTAGTAAAATCTTGCAGACCTGGAGAATTATCTTGACCGGAAAATCAAGAAATGGCTCATTACTCATGGGATCAGCTAGGGGAACTTGCTTCGGTGGCGCAGCTTACAGGCGTAGACGCCGTGAAACTGATCGGAATGATAGTAGCCGCCGCGAATACAGCTCGGATGCACAAAAAGAACTGCCGCCAGTTCGCTCAGCATCTTAAGCTCATCGGGAACCTCCTCGAACAGCTCAAAATCTCCGAGATGATGAAGATGCGTTCTGAGATTCAGGAGCCGCTCGAAGGTCTTGAGGATGCTCTTAGAAGATCTTACGTTCTCGTCAATAGCTGCCAGGAACGGAGCTATCTCTACTTGTTAGCCATGGGATGGAACATTGTGTACCAGTTTCGGAAAGCTCAGGACGAGATCGACCGTTATCTCAAGATCATTCCGCTTATTACTTTGGTAGACAACGTTCGGATTCGGGTAAGTTAGTAAAATTGCATGGTTAGCCACATTCTTGTTCTTCTTGCCTTTGTCGGAAAGTTGAGTTGGATATTTGAGAAATATGATAGGAGAGGCTTGAAGTTATCGACAGTGATCAGCGTGAGTACACACTCGACGAAGAAGATAGAAACGTGCAAGATGTGATTCTGAAACAAGAATCCACCAGAGAAGTTGCTGCGTCGGTTCTGAAGAAGACGCTCTCTCGTTCGTACCCGGAGATGGGTTTCTGCGAAGCGCTTAAAACGGAGAATGGGAAGTTACAAGTTGAGTTGCAACGTTCGCGTGCGCGTTACGATGCGGATCAATGCCAAGTCATACAGCATTTGATTGATGTTACAGAAACTGCTGCTGATGTGGAAGATGATTCGGATGCTGCGGATTCTCCAAAGAAAAGTAGTACTCGGGCAGCTTCGAGGTTAGATGATATATGGTAATGGTGTTTTGATGATTCAAGACTAGTACTATATTGTAGCATTGTAATTGCATAATTGTTTGTCACAGATCAACATCTTCTGTTTCGTCCCGAAGATCATCGCAACACCAGGAAGAATGGCACACCGACTTGCTAGATTGTTGCTCAGAGCCTTCTCTATGTAAGCCATCTCCTTTCTATTTCTACTATGAGAAACCAAACATTGTTCCACTCTCAAGATTCATGCTTAAACCTCTAAAAGTTGTTAAATAATTTAAGGTTTGGAACGCAGGCTTGAAGACATTCTTGTTCCCATGTGGTACATTGGCAAAGATTTCTTCCGTCGCAACAAACAGACAAATCTGTAAGAGATCTTATACGAATGCAGACTCATTTGTGATCTTCAATATACAAGCTTCCAAGATTCTGATACAAAATTTCGATCATATGGCTTCTCCAGCTTCAACTGAAGCTTGTAATGAGCTAATGGTGTATTCTTTGATACTCTCATGCTGCTGTTACACTTGCTGCATAAGGAGGAAGCTTAGAAAGACATTGAACATAACGGTAACAGCCTTTGATTCCCGCCATAAATACTTTGTCTAAGGGGTTTAAGGTCGTGATGCTAACGTTATCAATCCAAAAAAATACGGATGTCTTGATTTGGCAGGGAGGGTCCATTGACGACTTTTTGTCACATCTAATATGTTGTTGTTGTGCCCTTGTCCAAGAAGTGAGAGAAGTGGAGATTCGTGGAGCTTCTTACGGTAAATATGTACATTTACAGATAGATTAACATATAGATTTTCGAATTCTTGGATCTAATATTCGAAGCAGATACAGAGAAGAAGAAGAAGAAAACTATGACTCCACCATCACCTCAGTTCATGGAAGAATGAGGCTTTTTCGAACGCGGAATAGAAAACATTTATCTTGAATGATTTTTGTTGATAGATTTAATGTAAATTAGTATCCATCGATAATTTCAGAACGTTCCTTTGTTCCTTTATGTTACATCGAATTTGTAATTATGTAGGTGACAAAACATAGTGTAAAGTAAACAATGGACATTTGATGACAAAGAGAGAAAACAATGATGGGTGAATCTATAGGTTATAGTGTTGTGATTCGTATACTTTAAATGGCTAAAACATTGAAGTAGATAAAGCCCTGTTCAGCCACTATTGTTCCTAGTGGTAGGATTCAAAAATCAGAAAATGTTGGATTGGGGTTCAATTATACCAAAGAATGTGAAAAAAAAAGAATTAAACCAAAAGGAGAATGAAGCAAACTCATAGTTACAGTGTTTCCAACTTTTAGTATAACATTAGATTCCACCAGATTTGCTCTTATGTGTTTTATTTGTCTCTCTATTTTCGGTTAATTACTAAAAGAGTATACAGAGAAGAAGTCAACAACAGATAAAGTAGAATATTCTTGGACATCACCATTAAGATTTTTATCCCTATCAGGTAGACAACCAGTGTATTAAGCAAGAACTACAGTGCTCTTAATGGGTTAAACAGTGAAAAGTGAAAACAGAGCCTCGTATTCTACTGTGACTTGCTCTAGGACACAGGTTAAGTAGAAAATAGTACATAAAGTCAAAAGGGTTGATAAGAAAACGACAAAAGACTTGAAAGTTGGTTTCTTTTTTTTTTTTTTTTCTCTAGATACTTTTTTCTACACTCCCCTAAATTACTACATCCACAAATTTACCTTAGCTAAAAATGTACAGATATTTCCTGCTTCTTTTCTCCATGGCTTGTAGATTTTCTCAAAATGGAGCTGTCCAAGACCGTTGAAGTGTTTTCTTTGTTTGGTGTTGAGTTGCTTCCGCCATTTTCAACTGCATTTTCCCAAAACAGACACAGGAACCCCAAAAAAAAAAAAAAAAAAACTAGGCATAAGTAGCAGCAATCTTATTACACTCACAATGACCTTAGGACAGAAAAATGGGAAGTTACTGCAAATAGTAATGCATAAATTTCTTAAGACAGAACTGGACTGCAAAAGGTTGTACCTGCTCTTCTTGTCTTTTGAGTCTTGCATTTTCCTTCTGCAAGTGAGCAATTTCAAGCTCCAGCTCGTTTGTATATGCCTGAAATATAAGGGGAAAAAAAAAAAATCCATATACCATTTTTAATACAGAGGACAATTTACAAGCTCCAGCTCGTTTGTATATGCGTGAATTTGAAGAGGTGATAAGAGTTAGGAGAGACACATTCCTGTTTCCTAGCCCTGGAACGAGCAGCAGATTCTCTGTTCTTGATCATACGCTTGTGCCTTCTATCACCTCTGCTTTCATCAGAATTTTGCCCTCTTTTCTTCCCAAAACAACCAAACCTAGCGGATTCCTCAAAGTGGGTATTAACGGAGTGAGGGTTCAAGCTGAGAACTGTTGCAGGAGGAAGAAGAAGAGAGCCGTGGTGAGTGGAGGAAGAAGAAGGTGGTGGTTCGTGATTCAAAGGCTTGTTGAGGAAATCTTGGAAGATGGAGTTATTAGGGTTTTGGTTCCTCAACATTGTCTCACGATCAATGTTTAGCTGGCGATGTTGGTGAACCGAAGCAAGGTTGATTTCTTTCCATACTTCTTCCATGGTGACTTGAGTCATGTTCTTGGCTTGCGAAAGTGAATGAGATAATGAAGATGATGATGAGGAAACTGAAAAAGCACTATGGTTGATCTTATGCTTTGCTGATGACAGCATTGGAGAACAAAGCAGCAGAGAAAGTTTGTCTTTTGGTTTTGGTTTTAGGGTATCAAATGTCTTATAGCTTTGAGAAAGAGAGAGAGAGAGCTTCTTCTTTTTCAATCTCTCTCAATCGTCTTTTCTGGTATTATGATGGTTGGGTCCAGCAGAAGAGACAAAGATGCAACTGTTCAGGATAAAAATATATATGTTAATGTGACGACTTTTCTTGCTTAATCCAAAATGTGATAGTGATAAATCTATAGTTATGACGTCAAACTTTTTCTTATAAGATATCATTTTAAAATTACAAGATTGATTATTTACCAATTAACATGATCCTTAAATCTGGAGTTGGTGGCAATGGGTAAGGTCGTAAGGAGATTCTTTGGTTCTAAAAAGGTAGCCAATAAGGTATTGTTTTGGACATTGGTCTCACTTTAATATCATACACAATTCAACACCCTTGGATAGCTTTCAAGTATCACCTTTGCTTTAATTTTTACCAACTTTTCTATTTGTTTTTTTTTTTTTTTACTTTTTGGTAATTATATTTTGAAACCTATTGTACATCTAAAGCAAATTGGATCACGTAGACATTAGCTACGCATAAGGATTAAAGTAGTTTATGTCTTTTTAGTAGTTTTTTTTTAAAAGCACACACAAAAACAAAACAAAACAAAAAGATAATGATAATCAATTCTCTTTACTTGTAGTCTTATCCTATGATTTTATTATGTCTGACCCCCTAAAAATAGATCTGTCACTAAGCATATTCTGGGTTCGGCCATGTTTCGAGTTATATATGGTATAGACGTATAGTGTAACAAAAACTGTAATACTCCGGTTTAATAAAAAAACAAATAGAACATTTAAAAGATTCTTTTATCTAGAAATTCGTTTTTGTCACTATCTTATTTATTTTCTGAAAATTATTCATTTTTAATATATAATTTTTTTTTTCAGAGAATATCAGTCTTTTATTATTGTTATCTTTCTTAATGCATGTCTGAATATTATTAATCTCTAAAAAAAGTTAAAGAATAAAAACTTTCAAAAAATACTATAACTAAAAACAAAGCGTAAAAAAATTTAATAGCAAGAATTATCTAAACACTCAATTCAACTTCGTGTCACAGTTGATCATATATATAACCATCTAGAACTTTCTAAGTGCAAGGTATGACTATAAACGTTGTTTTTTTTTTTTTTTAAACATATTTTATTTGATTATAGGCAGAAGCCGTTACAGTCTATGACGGAAAGTCATACAGTTTTAAAATTTTAAAAGTGATATAAAGTTTGTAGCAGATAGAAACGAATCTTCCGCTAAGTAGAATTGAATGATTTGTTAGACTTTTCAGCCACATCCACCTCTGTTTCCATGACCACCGTGTTTGCCACGACCACGTTGATTGCCACGACCAGGTTGGTTTCCTCGACCACGACCCACAATTTGCCACACCATCTCTTTCGCTTTTGTCGAAGGTATAACAGGTCGTTCCCTTAGAATATGTTGTTCTAAATGTACCATCAAGTCATTCGACATTGTTTTTTCATCTTCAGACGCAGATTGTTCTTCTTCTGACTCTGAAGAGGGCTCATCACCTTCAGAATAACTCAAAGAAGCAAACTTGTTTGAGCGTAGACCGAACTCTACTTTCTTTTCACTTTCTCTATGGATTTGTGCATCAACATGGGTAAACACTGATGGATTTGCTGAATGTGTTTTTGCAATTTTTGGAGAAGATTCAACTGATTCTGAACATTTGTCAGAGGAGGTGGCTTGAAATTGAACTGAACTGGGGGGTACACACCCACTGATCTGATCCCTAGTAGGAGCTTTTGTAGTCTCGTTTGTTTTTACTGATGCTGAACTAGGGGATTGACCGGGAGTCACTTTTTCCACTTCTAAGTCAACTTTTGTTTCACTCTCTGAGCTTTTCTTACTAACAACCGTATTACTTCCTTCCAACTTTAAGCATCGTTTGACCTTGTGTCCTAATTCTCCACATCTACTGCATTTAGCGGGAAGCCAACCATACTCTACATCCACCATTGATATAAAACCAGATTCATCTTCAGCTGCTATACGAGAGGGAAACGCTTTGCTTAATTCAACCTCTACCAGGATCTTTGCCTCCCCCATACTAAAAGGATCCAGCCAAGGCTTGTGTGTTGCCATAGGAGCCCCTAAACATGAGGCAATGTGACTGATTCCAGGGATAGAGTACAAAATGTTTGGTATCCTCTTTAAAGTCAACCAAATCGGGATTGTTTTAATTTCTGGAATATCTAAGGATGCTTTTGGAGTCCAAGGCGCGACAAACATTAAGCAATCATCAACATGCCAAAGACCTCTCTGAAGAACCCAATTCCTAGACGATTCATCAGGAACATGGAAGAGGTAAGTAGATTCACTAAGCTTCCTAATGGTGATCCTACATTTTCTTCCCCACAATTTGTTGAAAACCGCATATATTAGACCACCAGATGGCGGAGAGCATCTATAAAACTGGCCTAAGATATAATCTTTCTGATTCTCAATGCCTTGTAATAGAACTTCTTGAGGAATTGTTACCTTAGGGGTACCATCCTCTAGGTAATCAGGTTCAGAAGCACGGTAGAGATTCCTTGAAGCTTGATTCATTTTTGCTGCCCATGGAAACCGTTCATTGTCCTCGACTGCTACCGGTTTGAAGCTTTTCTGTCTATATCCCTTCTGACTGCAGATCGCTTTTGTTTCAGAAAGAGAAGGCCACTTCGAGATTTCTCCGGGATTACAAATTTGATGGGAGGCAGAGTTTTCTCCCAAATTCAGCTTATTAGCCCAAGCACCTTGAAGAGGAGGAGCCTTAAACGGAATTCGATTTTCATCTGACTTCATATTAACTTCTTCCTTTTCAGAACATTTACTTGGAGTCTGTTCGAAGTCATTAGCCACGGTGTTGTTTGCCGCCTGACCACTCACCGCCGCGGAAGGTTTGTCCGATGGAGAAAGATCGACCAAAGCCTCTGAATCCGTTGGAGAAGCAGATGACTGAGGACGAAAAAGCTCCGCTTGTGGCCTTTTTGACGGAGGTAAGGTTGAAGGAGAGGAGATGGGAATCGAGTTCGGAGACCATCGACGAAGGTAAGGCCAACGAGGATCCGGTTTATCGTTTTGATTGATCAGAGAATTTGTCGCCGTTTCTCCGTTAGACGAATCCATGGAGGATTGAACGAAAGAGATGCTTGAGGTGAAGAAGAATAGTCACCGGAGTAGATCCGGTAACTGCCGACGACGACTCCGCAACGGCAGATTCGTCGAGATCTCAACGCGAAAATTCTTGAAGATTCGCCTCTGTGATCGTCGAATTGGGGGCGCGTGGAGGCTACGCTCAAACTAAAAAATTCAGTTTTCGACTATAAACGTTCATTCTCGTGTAACACTCTTTAACTATATGATATATCTCATATAACGAGATTTTAAGTAATATTTTCTATTTCAAAAGAGCAGCATACAAACCCATTCCGCAAAACGTCTTACGTGCTCCAGTAGACTACGATAATCGTCAAATCTTGTAAATCGCATCAGTTATAACTTTATAATCCGAGGTAATTAGAACATCAGAATTATGCAATCTCACAAACTCTATAATACTCAAATAACACACCGAAAACTCCGTAATCACACGATTTGAAAACCGTGTAAATTTCACAAACATGCATGAAGCAAAACCGAGCCTACATGATCTCGTGCGATCCAAACACCTCCGCTATGGAGTACAAGGTTACACCAATTAGTATTAACATAACACTTACATATACTAGAAGGCAGTGGAATCCATATCTACTTCTTAAACCAATTAGTTTTGTTTGATAAACGTTTTTTTCTTTCAAATGGAACATCTTGAGAAAGAGAGTAACGATGTTCCAAACAGCAAAGTCCAGGACAGATTAAATCGGGTCTGGGTCCAAGGTGACCGGGTTCGGGACGTTGCCAAAACAACGTACACATTCATCCCCTCAATATCACAACACGTGGTTATAAAAAATTTAAAATGAAAATATAGGTAATGGAAACCAACTCTTCTTTGGTAGAAGCAACTTATTGGTTGAGCGAAAGATAACTGAGCCTGATTTGATTGATTTCTCTTTTCCCAGAATCGAGAGGCGTAATGCGAAAGGGATATTGGAAAACAAAACAAAAGATACAATATGGTCTAAATTATATTCACATTTCCTCATCATCATATTCTTTTTTCTGATGAATTTATTTGTGTTTTCTATATTATTGAAAAAACTATTCACTTGTGACGAAATGATATGTTATCTCATCTGCACGTTCCTCACTTCATCATTGGTGCTTTATCCACACAATTTCCACATTTCCCATTGATTTTTCAACATATCGCTTAAACTCTTTCTGCTCTACCATGAGTCATGGTCCATGACTAAAATGTCGTTTTGACATTTTCTACAATAGTACATATTTTATTGAAGTTTTACAATTAACTCTTGGTGTTCTAATATTATTGATTTTAACGTGAGACTAAAAGATCTCTGAGCCTGAACCCAAAAAATCAAAGCAGAATTCTTCTGAACCGAACATGAAGGACTGGTTCTGATTCGGTCAAATCGTATACAAAGAAATCCCTAAACCGTAGTTAATAACCGGATAATGACGTGGCAAGCTCCTATGGGTAGGACAAGTGTCATGTCTGTATTGCTCTTTCCCAAACTTCCCAAACCTTTGCCTCTTCGTTTAATACTTTGTCCAACATCGAGCTTTCTTTCACTTCATATTATGACCTAATCTAGACTAACTTAGAATATGACTAATAATAACCAAAATTAAACATCAAATGACTAGACCCACTCAATGGCTATGCTCGCAATGTACAAAATTGCGCTTATGGCATTAATGGTCTTATATCATCAAAATTATTACAATTATGTTTTCCACAGATTTTTAAAGCTACAATATTTTTTTTCTTTTTCTTTACTGTACAAATCAATTTTTTTCGAATACTAATATTTTGATTTTGGAACTTTTTTATATTTAAGAAGATCTACGGCCAAAATTTTACAACATTAAAAGGCAATATTGGTTAATGTTGTGGCTTTAAAAAAATTTCTATAGAATTTATGCCATTTGTTTCTCTGGCTATGTTCTTTTTAAATCATAAACTGATAGGTAAATATTAATTTTATATTGTAGATTAATATCTGGTAACCTATATTAAAAATAGATTAATATTAATATATATATAATTATTAATTTCATTTATATGCATTTTCATTTTAGATAGAAAGAGAATTAAATTTGTGGTGGAGTAAAAGTAATTTTATGAGTATATATGTGATTTTAGTAAAATGATGGTACAATGATATTCTCTCTGTTTTCGAATAATAGTAGATTTGTTTTCAATTTTTTAGGTGTGTTAAGAAAATATATTAAATTTTGACTACAACATATTTATACAGCTGCAAAAGAAAAAAAAAGGACCCAAAGAAACTACAATACAAATATTTTATAGAATATCACACCATTAACAAAAAAAAGAAAAAAGAAAGAAAGTAAAGAGTATTTTAAACGATAAAAGAAAGTAAAGAGTATTTCATAAAATACTCATGAGAAACTTTTCTTATATGTGTCAACTAGATGATAGCCCGCACCATGTACGGGTATAATATTTTGTATATAATTGATTATTATATAGATTGTTATCATGGTATCATAGTAGTAAGTTTTTTTATGGCTAATATACTATCTGTATATAATCTAATAAACAATAGTAATATATCATCAAATATAATTTAAATTTATTAAAATAAAAATACTTATAATATTATAATTTTCATAAATTTAAAATAATTTTAATATTTTCACAATTTATCAAGTAACTAATACTTGAATTTCCATCAAACAAAAGTACATAAATATTTAATATTCAGTTTAATAACGTAATTCAAATAAAGCTTTATTAAATAAAAAAACTTTGAAATTTTGGCGTCTATTAAATATTTCATATGCGTAATTCAAAAAATTATGAGTAATTTTAATTATTTATAAGAAATATGCATGTCATCCTTTCATTTTGTAATCCATGTGGGACAAAACTTGTATTTATATAATTTCTAAAATTTAAATGTCACACAAGCCATTAAATCTCTTAATTATATGCCTTTAACTGTTTGAATTTATTGATACCATAAATAAAGAAAAATCTGAGAGAATATCTATATTTCCATATATTAAAAAAGTGTATTATTTTTTTATTGACGTGTCTGAATATAAATATTTCATTGGTTAACTTCTCCTAAAAATACTCTGAATGAGACACGTGACAGAATTTTCTCTCTCTGTATTCTCTATTAATATATAGGGGATTTGTGAGTGTTTTATTTATTTTTAAAAATCAAATCTAATTATTTGATAAATTATTATTGAGATAGCAATATTTTTATCGGTGGGAAACTCTTTTGAATATCCCAAGTTCTCAACCAATCGAGATAGTCTGAGGTGCGAGTTTTTAAAAAACAAATCAAAGCTTGATTGTTCGAATCTTGTGGCTGTAGAAATATTTTTGGCTTTTCTACATCAACTTCAACACCAACAAATCAATCCCAAAATTTACAGTTTTAATTATACAGCAAAAAAAGAATCTAAAGATACGGCTCTCACTAATGAAGCCCATAATCTTAAAATTTGGTGGTTATAACTTATAAGCTAATAGTTTCGATTGCTGCTTAAAAAAAGAAAACCTTTTACGACAATTTGTTACCGTAAAAGATGGATTATTTGTTTATCATTTCAATTAGCTATTTAATAGTTTCTCAGTCTACTTCCACAATGTAGCTCTATGCATATATACTGTAAATCCTATAATGTTATAGGAATTGACCATCAACCAACTCAGTCAATACACAAAATGACTAAATTTTTCTGTTGCTTTATCTTTTTATCTTCTCATCTTTTTTATCTTTTAGATTTATGAACTGACGGACAACGAGAATGCCCCATGAGTTTTCTTTGACCGTCTCTGATGCTTTCACTTTGGATATGCAGAGATATCTATCAATAGCCTGTCCCTAGATCGTACCATAGCAACAAAGTAGCTGTAATAATTACTACTATTAAAACTAGCAAAGGAGAAGAAAAAAAAGCAAGAAGTATGAGTTTAAAGATCCAAATGAATGCTAACCGTTGGATGGAGAAGAAGGTTATCTTCTGTACTTTGCAACTTAAATTGGTAAGAATCATTGGGGAAACTTACTATCTTGTATATTTTTTGTTTTATTTATTTATTTATTGCATGTGTCGTTTTTGATCGTTTTCCTTTAACAGTTTTTGATGAATAATTGTGGGATTTTTTTTTTTTTTTGTTGAAATGTTAAATTTATATATCAACAAAAAAAACAGAACCATGGCAATTTTGACCATTGGTTCAGAGGTTTGGTCAACATAATTGTTTCAAACTAGAGCATTAAAATATTACATATGAGTAATCATGTTCCATCGTTGAAGCAGTTTTTCCGTTCTCTCATCTTGACCATGAAGTCGAAGTTGTATCTCGTTCTTGATCGTCTCAGCCGTGAATTGAACAGAGTGCGAGAGGGTTGTGTGAATTCTACCGTTTCTCTCCCTCCATAACCAATAGATCGTTGCTTGGAACGCCATTTTTGCAAGTATCTTGTCAGTGGTAGGTAATCTGTTTTTGAGTAGGGATCGTACCGTATTGTTCCAATCAGGTGTGATCCTTCTTTGAAGCAGATTTGATACCACACTCATCCATACTGAAAAGGAGTATGGGCAGGCGACGAATAGATGATCCCGGCTTTCTTCGGATTCACCACATAATGGGCAATGCTGGATTAGTCCCCATAAGCGCATCCTAGTTCCTGTGGGCAGACGATCCCTCATTGCAAGCCATAAGATGAAGCTTTGACGGGGGATAGCTTGGGGAAACCAGACGAGGCTGTGCCATTCTACGACCGGGTTTGTTTCTCGTATCAGTTCCCATGTTTTTTTTGGATTGAATCTCTGATCGTAAGTTTCTGACTTTTGTTTCCAAAGTATAACATCAGATCCCGCATCATGATTAGGCACCGAGAGCCTGTGAATCTTGGCTACTATATCCCGATATTGGTCGCTTCTCACTCTCCACTGTTTCCAGCGATTTCCTTGTACTGCCTTAGCAACCTTATCGTTGCGCTCTATACCCAGAATTCTTGGCCCCGCATCTCCAAATTTCTGTATCAGTGGACCTGTATCTAACCAGTTGTCAAACCAGAAATGTGTAGATAACCCATCCCTTAACTCCATTTTGATAAATTTGGAAGCAATCGGTCTTGTTCGAAGTAACTTCTTCCACATCCACGAGCCCCTAGTTGTTGTATTAGGAATGTCCCAGAATGAAGACTGTCTGAGTAAGTAATGTCTAGTCCAGGCAACCCATAGAGAACTGGTATTAGATAGCAGACGCCATATCATCTTGAGGTTGAACATCGTTGATACATCCTCCAGTCTTCTGATTCCCAACCCACCTTCATGTTTAGGCTTTGCGAGGTCCTCCCAGGCAACCTTTGACTTATTAGTGTTATTCGGATTTCCAGACCAAAGGAAGGCACAACACATACTTTCAATTTTGTGTAGTATGTGTTGTGGGATTTTTTATGATAAAATGTTTTAAAATTACTCCCCGAGTAATCTCCGAATAATCCCCGAGTAATTGGTAACTCGCTAGGCCCCTGTCAAGCGAACGTATAGCGCCTAGCGAAATCTTGAAACTTGGATATACCTAATATTTAAATTTAGAGTTTGAGCTTCTAAAACTGGAATCACCGTCAAAATGAAGGCTCTTGCATTTTCAAACTCACCTTTTTCAGGTTCACAATTTGAACTTGGGTGATCACCATTTTCCACTTACAATTTAAAGGCCGGAACTACACTGTACAATAGTGAAAGTAACAAATTTTAGTTATCACCACCTTTTATCTCGGTGTAGAATTACAACTCTCAGAAGTAAAAAAAAAAAACAGAAAAATGGACTGAATAAAAATGAAGGGGGTGTATTGCATATAGTATTTGAGAAAATATGAGATGATTTGATTTCTAATAAATTTGTAGATGATTTTGAATGAATTAGGGTAATTGTTGTGATTTTAATTTAAAAATCTCTATAATATTTTCAAGTAAGAAATTCCACCAAAACATTTTGAAACGCCAACAACTCCAAAAAAAAATAAAAGTAAATTTTAAAATTACAATTTCAATAACACTGAATTTTAAAATATGTATTAAAATTCCTGTTTGAATAACAATGAATTTGTCATTTTAATGCAAATCACTATGAATCTCTTCAAATCATAGATTCAATACTAAGTGACGTACGGGTTAGCCAACTATGCGTTTTCTTCCATTAGGTTTGCATATTTTCGATTTGGTTCTTCTGGATGTAGTTTCGTCTTTAATGAGGATCTAGCCGGACTTTCGTGGTCTAGACAAGTTCGTATGTAATTCTTTCACTTTTTTAATAAACACCGAAGAAACATTCTCTCAGTTTCCTACAAAAAAAAATTTAGAAGTAAATGAAGTGAAGACTTTGATAAACTTTTTTTTTTGATTTTCAGTGTTTTTTTTTCTTTCTTTTTTCTGCTTTTTTGTTTTTTCTGTTTTTTTGCTTTTTTTTTTTTGTTTTTCAACACATTTCTAATAGCTAACTATTTGGTTGCTTCAACTTGATCCTACTTCTTCTTCTATTATCTACTCCACCGGCATGTTTTGATGGTTGTTAGCCACTGCGTATTATGGGTTCAGATCAAAAAGAATCCGCGAATCGCGAGGCATCACATATTTTCTCCAGACATGCAGATTCCTTAATTCATAGCTCTATATAAACAAACACATCACAAATTGTTGTAGTCAGCAAAAATCACAAGCATAGTAAAATGTTTTGTTATGGGTTCATTAAAAATTGCCTTTTCTGTTGAGCTAAAAATTAGGAAATGAGAGATTTATGAGTTTTTAATTCCGAAATTTAATTTTTGAATAATTCAGAATATTCGGTTAGTAAATAATTTCCATAAATGATAAAAATTTGAATTAATAAAATTTAAAAGATCAAAAACGTGGATAAGGGCATCTTATATAATAATATTATTTGAGAAGTCACTTGCATATGTGTCGCATTCACGTTGATTCTTACAGTGGTTGATTACAAGCATACCCTTAATGAGATAAAATAAAAGAAAGTTTTAATTTTTATTTTTATTAAAATTTTAAAAACGTATTCATATTTATATAAATAAAGGGAAGTTTTACTTTCTTAATTTTTAAAATTATTTTAAAACTTTTTCTTTTTAGTATGATTTCAAAAAGACTTTCCTTTTTTGAATCAAAGTTTCTATATCTAATAAAAATATTTTTATATTTCAAAGGTATTTCATTTTTAATATTATTTTAAAAAGACTTTCCTTTTTTTAATTTTCCTTTTTTATATATGAAAAAATTATTTCCCTTTACTAAAGACTTTCCTTTTTGTATTTTTTTTCGTTTTTTATATATGCAAAAATTATTTTATGTTTTAAAATTATTTCCCTTTATTAAAGTTATTTTGAAAAATAGAAATAAATAAACAAAAAATTAAAATTTTACAATAATAGCTTTACAAATCTAAGATAAAAAGCTGAGCCAACTTTAGCTTAAACAAAAAAAAACAAATTAATTGTATTTCAATTCAAAGGAGTATATGCCACATAGTAAATTTAAAAATGAATAATGGTACCTATCTAAATTTTTATACCAAAATTTTTTTAGTAAGATATATAACATCTTAAAATTATTTAAAACAATCTTCTATTTACATGAATAAAATAAAAGATAATATTAACCAATAATCTTCTATAGTGGACAAAGCAAATAGAAACTTATAAATAAATAAAAGATAATATTAACCAATAATTTTAAGTGAGTTACATTGTAAAGATTCATACCCGTACTATGCACGAGAGAATCACCTAGTTGGTAATATTTTTAATACAACTTTACCCTTCACAACTTTCTTTACAAATAATAATGGCATTGGTAATATGTGTAATTTTAGTTGTAAGGGTAATGACATTTTTCTAATTTTACTTTATTTTTAATAGTATTATTATTAAGATAAGATGGTTGCAAAGTAATTAAATAGAACCAAAACCGGATTTTTTAATATTATTTTCCGATTCTATTACGGGTTCAACCGAAACGAAAGCCCATGCCAGGCCGGGTTACATGGGAAACCGAGAACCACAATGTATAAATAGCAGAAAAATATATCCCTTTGCTCCGTTTTACACAGAGCCAGCAGTTTTCTCTCTGCTCCGTCAATTAGGGTTTTTGGATTCGCCTGGTGTCGACACCTGTTTCTCTCTCGGTTCTTTGAGCAAGCAGTTGTGGGTTTTGTTTGTCTGTCTGTCTGTCTGTCTTGTCGCAGATCTTGAGCTTGTAAGTAGACAATGAAAGTTTCGTAATGTCTGTTTTGTTTTTTCTTGCTTTGTAAGTAAGCAAAGGCCTTGTCGCAGATCTGTCTGTCTGTCTGTTTTGGAATGCTGATTTTGTTGTGTGGTTTTGTAAAACTGGACTCCCGCGGCTTGGGGATTTGCTTTGGAAACTAAGACACTGTCGATGGCAACCATAGTAGCTGTAAGTAAGAATTTTTTTCTTTCTTTTTCAAGATAAAGTTTCCCTCTTTCCGAATTTCATGATTGATATTTGACAGGAGGAAACCGGGGTAAATCTGAAACGGCAACTAGAGAAGTTGTTTGATGCTTCTCTGAAATTAGTAGCTCCCGATGAACTTGGTGTTGTCGAGGCCTCGGTTACTAAGCCCAATCCTCTAAACCAAAAATATGGAGATTATCAATGGTGCTCCATCTTCTTCTTTTGCGTGAAAAAAACTATAATTTCTTCTTCTTTCCTCATACTGTTGTTTGTTTGCAGTAACAATGCAATGAAGATAGGGCCTTTAATAAAAAAAAAGGGTCATTGCCAGCTCTGCAGTGATACTAAAAGAATTGGACAGGTTTGTTTATCAGGGTCTTATGGATTTTGTGGCTTTTTGTATGCCGTGTGGTCATTCTTATTGAGATGGTGGATTCATACTCTGTAACTGGACCTGGATATGTCAATGTTGTACTATCAGCTGACTGGATGGCCAAGGTAGTGTTGCTCACTTGCATAGTCATTTGTTTACAAGTCTCCCTCGTAATCTAATCTAAATAATTTTATTTCCTTGATTAATCTATTCGGCAGAGCATTCAGAATATGCTTATCAATGGAATTGACTCATGGGCGCCCAATCTCCGGGTTAAGAGAGCTCTGGTTGATTTTTGCTCCCCAAACATTGCAAAAGAAATGCATGTTGGTCATCTAAGATCAACTATCATCGGTGACACGCTTGCTCGCATGCTCGAGTTTTCAAAGGTACAAGTTCTACGTAGAAGCCACATTGGTGACTGGGGAACACAGGTCAGCTCTCTTAACCGAGTGTTTTTGTTTTTGTTTTGTTTATTTATTTTTATTCATCTTTCTTTTGTTTCTCTTTTCTCTGCAGTTTGGCATGCTAATCGAGTTCTTCTTTGAGGAACTCTCTGGTTCTAATGGTGTGGCCGTGCCAGCAATTGGAGATCTTCAGGTACATCATAATGGCCACTCTCATGCTTTACCTTTTCTTCTTATGTAGCAATATAGAACATGTGTTCTCTATGTTAAGAACCGACGCAAATCTGTTGAAGTTGAGTCTTGATTAAATCCTGCAACAAAGGAAAAGCTTCAAGTACAAGAAGAGAAGAAGAGAAGCAGATGAAGAACAAAGAAAAGGAAGAAGAAGTTGAAGCAAGTCATCGACAAGAAGAAGAAGAAGAAGACCAAAGTCAACAAAGAAGAAGAGGTGGTTTGGTTCGTGTAACAAGATGTTGCACAGCAAAAGGAACCAAAGTAGTTGGTTAGCTTAGTCAAAAGCTAACAAGTTAAGTTGTTATGTTTAAGAAGTTAGTAGGAGTTGTTAGAGTTGTTAGTTGTTAAAGAAAGTGGCTTGAGTTGCTTGTAAGCAACATATCTAGAAGCTAGATGTATGTGGGAGTTGTTAAGGCTAGAGTAAGCATGAGTGAGTGTAGACAACTATAAATATGTATGTGTGTGTGTTGTGTAAAAGCATCCGATTCTAATAGAAACAGAGTTGGAGAAAATAACAATGTCGACATCAAGAGTAAAGTGTTTCTCTTGTTCTCTCTAAAAACAAAGCACAAGAAAGAGTGAAAGAGATCAGAGTAAAAACACTAAGAAGAGAGCAGCTCAAAGAGTCTCTTCAACACCTGCAGTTTCTACAAAAGTTCAACAAAATCTGTTTCTAACTTCATATGTTGTCTGATAGTCTCTTTACAGGAAATCAAAATTGAAATTCGACAAGGATCCTGCCTTTAAGGAAAAGGCACAGCGGGCTGTGGTCCGTCTACAAGTAAATCAACTATTTTCCCTAACCTGAATCACTGCCTGCGTCTTTCTGTTCGGCAGTGTCTCAGCTTATTTCTCTTGTGCAGGGTGGAGATCCGGTTTACCAAAAATTTGGGCCGAGATTTTGGAAATCAGCCGAACCGAGTGTGCCAAGGTTATTAACCGCCTTCAAGTTGAGCTTGAAGAAAAGGTAAAGGAATAGCTGGACCTGCACTACATTTGTTTTGGAAACAGAATGGAAATGCGATAACAAATGAAAAATATGCATTGGTTTATGAACAGGGAGAAAGCTTTTACAAACCTTACATCGGTAACGTGATTGAGGAATTGGATAACAAAGGGCTGGTTGAAGAAAGTGACGGTGCTCATGTGATTTTCATCGAAGGCATCAAGTCCCCACTCATGCTTGTCAAGATTGATGGTGGTTTTACCTATGGCACAACGGATGTGGCTGCTCTTTGGTGGGTACAAACTAGCAACCTTTGGAAATATGTATCTCATATAATATTGAATGACTTTTTGTTTCTGCATTTGCTCAAGTTTGTGTGTGGCTTAATCTGAATTGCAAAAATCTGCCTGGTATCGGCTTCATGAAGAGAAAGCTGACTGGATTATATACGTGACAGATGAGAGCCAGCATGAGCACTTTGATAAGTTGTTCAGAGTAGGTTTTTTTTTTTTTTTTATGAATATATTTTTAATATTTGACGTCTTAGTGAAATGTTGAGTCTTGATTGAAACTGTCAATCGGTTATCCTGTTACTCTGAACCAGGTTGCCAGAAAAGCAGGTTGGCTTCCAGCTACTGATGATGAAACTTACCCCAGAGTTAGCCATGTTAGTTTTGGCCTTGTCAAAGGGTTAGATGGCAAACGTTTTAGAAGCAGGGATGCAGAAACAATCCCGCTGTCTAGTTTGCTGGATGAGGCCAAGCATCGCAGTAAAGCTGCACTTATTAAGCGTGGTATATAATTTTTTTTTGTTTTCTTTTTCAGATTTGTTGAACCAATCGCTTGTTAGTTTATCACTTACATGTTCCTTTCTGGTTCTGGTTAAGGTAACGACTGGATAAGCGAGGAGCTGGACCAAACAGCGGAAGCAGTTGGATACGGTGCGCTGAAGTAAGTATCATCTCCATTCTAGTGCTGGTGATGGTGAATTCTTTTCTGGTTTTCTGTAACCAAGTCTGCGCAGATATGGTAAATGTTTTTTACAGCTAACTTGGTTGCATTTTTTCTTTCAAGGTATGCTGACCTGAAGAGCAACAGATTGACAAGTTGTGAGTTCAGCTTCGATCATATGCTTAGGGACAAGGTGCGGCAATATTGGGAGCTAGCCTTTATATATATATTTTGTATTATGCTTACTGGATATATTTGATCATGTAATGCCTCATTCAGGGAGATACAGCTGTTTACCTTCTTTACGCCCATGCCCGGATCTGCTCAATCATCAGAAAGTCTGGGAAAGACATAGATGAGCTGAAAAAGGTATTTATTAGCAAAAAAATCTACATTTGTTCCTCTTCCCCCATTGTCATTTAAATTAAAGCTCTATTTTTGTTGCAGACAGGAAAGCTAGCATTGGATCTCGTAGAGGAAGGGGCACTGGGGCTTCACCTGCTTCAGTTTGCTGAGGTAAAAACAAACACTAGCTTCACCAGTTTGCAATCCAACAATTTGCCAGACGGTTGAGGAAGCTTGCACGACATTGTTACCGCACGTACTCTGTGAGTACCTCTACGAGTTATCTGAACTCTACACCAAATTCTACTCCAAGTGCCAGGTCAGAGCAGCAGCCTTCCCAAAAAATTCTACTTATTACACTTGCGTCAGTTGTTTTCATCTTTCACTTAAAACATCAACTTATCACAGGTCAATGGCTCAGCAGAGGAGACGAGCCGTCTTCTACTCTGTGAAGCAACGGCCCTAGTCATGCGAAAGTGCTTCCACCTTCTTGGAATCACCCCTGTTTACAAGCTTTGATACCATCACGTCATTATAATGTATAATTAAGCGAACCCTAAATGTGCAATAAGGGTTTTGTCTGTTTCGATTAATTTTTAATTTATGCTTCACACAACAACTAGCGAGAAACGCTCCTCTCTGTTAAAATTTAAGAAATAGACAAACAAATCTTGTGACACTATGCTTTAAAGCGTTAATTTTTATAATAACTCTTATTTTTTGGCATTTTTTTTGACACTATGGATAAGATATAATTTCTATTATTAGACTTTTCAGTATAGTATCATCAAAATGTTCTAAAACTAGACTTTGGAACTAGAGGTGAAGTTCTGTTTCAGTTTAGATTCAGAAACATAACTTCTTCCTTCAAGTCATACAAACTGGACTTACCGAGTAACCTTCTACAGCTTTGGTTCTCAAATCCATTCCCACACTTTGAGCCTGAGCCCGTCTTGTGTTGTACAAAGTTCAATGTAACTTCTTCTTTTGGTTGGTTTCTACTTCCGTTTAGGTAATCGAAAACCCTATATATTGTCCTAAATTTTGCTCATATACAAATCATATGTTGATGTGGGGATTCAGGCATTCAATAAATACTTATTAAAAGGGGTCGAAAAATACTAAGTATCAATATAGAGAGATCGGTATGTCGATTTCCGTTTAACTAAAGAGAGAGGAGGTCGAGGGTCTAGGCTCGGAGTTGTGTCTTAGTCCTTTCTCTTGTGTTGCAGATTTCTTTCAAGGAGGAGGGGATCCTCCTTTATAGACGTGAAGTAGTCGGTATACCATGCCCGTGGGCTTTCTCGTCGAGAAAAGGAAGCTTTTGTCGTAAACCATATAGTGGATTGTCATAACCAAGTCCAGCCCATCTGTATTAGGATTACATATTTTCTATTTGTATTAGGATTTCCATTTATCTGTACTTTTCTTTTCTGTTCTTTTTCTCTTATGTACTCATCCTTATATAAATGATTCATTCTAATGGAATAAACATAAGTTTAACAACACGCTATCAGCACAAGTTTGCTCTGATAAGTTCTTCGAATCCATAAACCTTAAAATCGATCCATCCCTTCCAATCGCTAAAAAAACCCCAACCGATCCGATCAGCTCGTTGCAATCAGTCCATCGATTAATCCGATCAGCTCGTGTGTTCGTTGTTGCTCGTGTGTTCGTTGTTTCTCGCGTCCAGATCCGATCCAGTACGTGTTCGTTGCAGCTCGTGGTCAGCTTGTTTTCCGTGGTCCTATAGCTCCCAGTTCCAGCCATTCAACCCATTCAACCCATTTCATGTTTAAGGTAAAAATCGAATTCATAAAACATATATCGAATCTGTGTTTTATGAATATATCTCAGATGTAGAAAATCAACAACCTTGATTATGCCGCACTTACTGTCTCTGGTGACAACTACTTACAATGAGTCTTGGATACTAATATTATGCTGAAATCAAGAGACCTTGGTGAATGCATTGTTGATGGCAACAATGCCACCGAAAGAGAGATATAAGGTGATTCTTATCATATGCCATCATCTTGCTGAGAGTCTCAAAAATCAGTACCTCACCATTGAGAATCCTCTGGACCTTTGGGTAGATTTGAAAAATCGATATGATCACCAAAGAACAGTGCTATTACCTAAAGCCCAATTCGATTGGAAGAATCTCAGAATCCAGGATTTTAAATCCGTTGATGAGTATAATTCAACGGATTTTAAATCACATCGTCCAAAGATATAAATATCACGGCTGTGCCGTGGTAGAGGGAATGGACGTGGTGGTGGTCGTGGCAACTACTATTAAAACGGTCAAAAAACCATTATGGGGGTAGAGGCCGTGGGAATCATGGCCGTGGAAGAGGCCGCAGTATATCCAAACCGCAACACTCGCATAATTCAATACTGAGATTATGTGGTGAGGAAGTCACTAAGAATGACTTGCTAGAGAAAACATTCTCAACCTTTCACACGAATAATATATTGCTTCAGCAACAATATCGTGAGAAAGGATTTAAGACATATGCAAGTCTAATCTCTTGTTTGCTACTTGCTGAGTAAAACAATGAGTTATTGCTGATGAATAGTGCAATGAGACCTCCTGGTTATACCCCAATACCAGAAGCCAATAAGGTTGAAAAGGCCAAGAAAGAGCCTATAGAGACTAAAGAGTCTAACATCGTCCAAAGATATAAGTATCACGGCTGTGGCCGTGGTAGAGGGAATGGACGTGGTGGTGGTCATGGCAACTACTATTAAAACGGTCAAAAAACCATTATGGGGGTAGAGGCCGTGGGAATCATGGCCGTGGAAGAGGCCGCAGTATATCCAAACCGCAACACTCGCATAAATCTGTTTGCCACATATGCGGTATGGCGAACCATTGGGCAAAGACGTGCAGGACACCTAAGCACCTTGTTGATCTCTTTCAAGAGAATTTGAAAAGAAATCCAGAAGCTAATTTGGCTCATCACGATGGTGAAGGGGACTTCGACCATGAGAATGATGACCTAATAGATTATGAGACTTCGGATTGTCTAAAAGAAGACTAATCGATTTCGACATCAAGTGTTTTGATTATTATTATTTATTTTTTTAGTTATTTTGATGACTTTGGATTTATTTATGTTTTGAATTTATTTGTTTTATTGCTTTATTTTGAGAATTTCAATTAAATAAAATATCTAAGACATAGTCCTTGTCTATTGAAGTAATGAAAGAGGACAAGAACATACTGTGGTGGATAGTGGATCAAGCCACACAATTTTGAAAGACAAGAGATATTTTGTGAATCTTACATTGAAAAACGCCAATATTAACACAATTGAGGATGTAGCTTGTCTTACTGAGGGCTACGGCCAATCCCATATTCTTTTACCTAAGGGCACACATCTTTAAATATCAGATGCTTTATATTCACCCAACTTAAAAAGGAGCTTATTGAGTTTCAAAGATATTCCTTTGAATGGTTTCCATATTGAAACAAAGGGTGAAGGGAATAAAGAATTCCTACAAATTAGTGAGATCACCCGAGGCCATAAGAAGGTCTTAGAGACTATACCCACATTATCTACTGGCCTTTACTATGCCAAGGTCAATATGATAGAAGCTAATGCTGCAGTAAGCAAGATGTTTACTGAGAAATTCCATATATGGCATGACCGGCTTGGCCATCCCAGTTCGAACATGATGTGTAAGCTAATATCAAATTCAAAAAGGCACACTCTAAAAGAGAGACGAGTTATCCCTAAGAATCTCACGTGTGTAGCATGTGCACATGGGAAACTCATTATAAGGCCATCATCAGTCAAAGTAACAAAAGAGACTTTGAACTTTCTGGAAAGGATACAAGGAGATATATGTGGACCAATACACCCACCATGTGCGACGTTTAAATATTTCATGGTCCTCATTGATGCATCGGCCAGATGGTCGCATGTTTGTTTATTATCCGCTAGAAACTTGGCGTTTGCTAGATTACTGGCCCAAATCATACGTCTGCGAGCCCACTTTCCATATTTTCCACTTAAGATTATACGTCTAGATAATGCTGGTGAATTTACTTCTCAAGCGTTTAATGACTACTGTATGTCCATGGGGGTAAGTGTGGAACATCCCGTGGCACATGTCCATACACAGAACGGATTAGCTGAATTCTTCATTAAACGGATCCAATTGATTGCTCGACCATTACTCATGAGGTCGAAGCTTCCAGTAGCTGCTTGGGGACATGCAGTATTAAATGCAGCAGAGCTTATACGCATCAGACCATCTAGTGAGCATAGATATTTGCCATCCCAATTACTCACGGGTAATGAGCCAGAAATATCCCATCTAAAGACATTTGGGTGTGCCGTTTATGTACCCATTGCACCACCACAAAGAACAAAGATGGGACCTCAAAGGAGGATGAGAATATATGTTGGATATGATTCTCCCATCATTATTAAGTATCTAGAGCCAACCACGGGTGATATATTTAAGGCCAGATACACGGATTGTCAGTTTGATGAGTCTGATTTTCCTACAATATGTGGAGAGACAAACAACCTGGTTAAAGAGGTATCATGGAATCAAACATCCTTAAATTGGCAAGATCCTCAGACTCTGGAATGTGAATCAGAGGTCCATAAGATTATACATTTGCAAAAGCTAGCTAATCAATTGCCAGATTCCTTTGTTGACCCAAAGAAAGTTACAAAATCGTACATACCAGCTTGTAATGCACCAATACGTATTGATGTTCAAAAGGGACACAATAAAGTTGCTACAGAGTCTACAGCACGTAAGAAACGTGGTAGACCAATAGGTTCCAAAGATAAGAACCCTCAGAAATCAAAGAAAGGTGTAATTGAAACCGGGGCTAAGGAAACCATAGACATGGCCACGGCTGACCATAAGGAACCGATCAATGAAGTTTGGGACGCCAAACCTCAAGGTCCTGAAGGTCTAGATAATAATGAGATATCAATAAACTATATCATGTCTGGAACACAATGGAACCGAAAAGATGTCGACATAAATGATAGATTTTCTTACAAGGTAGCACTTGAGTTAAATGAGGATCATGAACTCACGTCTATATTAGAGAACTCAAAGATCTGATTGGCTAAAATGGAAAGAAGCCATAAACGTGGAGTTGAATTCATTAAGAAAGAGGAATGTGTTTGGTCCAATAATAAGGACACCATTCGATGTGAAACCAGTGGGACACAAATGGGTATTTGTAAGGAAAAGAAATGAACATGGTGAAATCGTGAGATACAAGACACGGCTTTTTGCACAAAGATTCTCACAGAGACCAGGAATAGATTATGAGGAGACATACTCCCCTGTGGTGGATGCTACGACATTTATATTTTTGATAATTCTGGCTATAAGAGAAAAAATTGATCTGCGGCTAATGGATGTAGTAAACGCTTATTTATATGGTCCACTGGATAATGAAATATATATGATATTACCAGAGGGTATTGAGCTCAAAGATAAGAAAGGTTCTCGAGAACAACACTGCATAAGACTGAACAAATCCCTTTATGGACAGAAACAAAGTGGACGTATGTGGTACAATAGATTGAGTGAGTACCTAGTCAAAGAAGGCTATAATAATAATCCCATCAGTCCATGTATTTTCATAAAGAAGTTTGCAAACAAAGGATTTGTAATCATAGCAGTATACGTGGATGATTTAAACATCCTGGAACCTCTGGAGAAATCGCCCAAACAATTGAATACATAAAGAAAGAATTTGAGATGAAAGACCTAGGTAAAACTAAGTCCTGTTTGGGATTGCAGCTTGAGTACATAAATAATGGGATCCTTGTGCATCAACTAGCATATACTGAAAAGGTACTCAAGAGATTTAATATGAACCAGACCCATCCATTGAGTAGTCCAATGATGGTGAGAAGCCTCGGATTGGACAGTGATCCATTCGGTCCAAAGAAGGATGATGAAGAAGTTCTCAATCCTGAAGTGACATACCTCAGTGCCATATGAGCTTTAATGTATTTGGCTATCCACACTAGAACAAATATTTTCTTTGCCGTGAACCTCCTATCTAGATTTAGTTCATGTCCAACCCAAAGGCACTGGAACGGTATCAAACACATCCTTCGTTACCTACAAGGAACGAAGGATTTGGGTTTATTCTATACTAACCATAACAAAGAATGTTTAGTTGGTTTTTCTGATGCAGGTAATCTGTCCGATCCACATAATGGTATATCACAGACTGGCTATGTGTTTACACATGGTGGTACAACAATATCATGGCGTTCCATGAAACAGACGATTGCAGCCACTTCATCAAATCATGCAGAAATTTTAGCTATTCATGAAGCCAGCCGTGAGTGTGTATGGTTGAGGTCTATGACTCAACATATAATATCAGATTGTTGCATGGTCGATGACAAGGAACCGACCATCATGTATGAAGACAACGCAGCCTGCATTGCAATTGCAATGCTCAAGGACGGCTACATTAAGGGCGACAGAACGAAGCATAATTTGCCTAAGTTCTTCTTCACACATGAACTAGAAAAGGCCGGTGGAGTTCAAGTATTACAAGTCCGGTCCAGCGACAACTCAGCCGATCTCTTCACCAAGTCTTTACCAACATCAACATTCAGAACGCTCACTCATCAGATTGGGATGCGTAGACTCAAGGATCTTCAGTGATGTTCAGAACATGGGGAGTAATGCATGCTGTACTCTTTTTCCTTCACCATGGTTTTGTCCCACTGGGTTTTCCTGTTAAGGTTTTAATGAGGCATCATTCCCAGCGTATTATTATGATCTCTTAGTATCATGTACGGTTATGTCATCCAAGGAAGAGTGTCGTAAACCATATAGTGGATTGTCATATCCAAGTCCAGCCCATCTGTATTAGGATTACATATTTCCTATTTGTATTAGGATTTTCATTTATCTATACTTTCCTTTTCTGTTCCCTTTCTCTTATGTACTCATCCTTATATGAAGGATTCATTCTAATGGAATAAACATAAGTTTCACAACAGCTTTCTTTATTCTTCAATATTTATGGGATATCAAGGAGAATTGGCGACGACCTAGATAGAATAGTTAGTACCCGACCTGATGGGTTTATAACCCGAGGAAGCTCTGGGGTCATCCCAGGAAGAGATTAGAGATGCAGCTTTTCATTTAGTGCCAAGTTTTTGATAAAAGGGTGTTTACGCCACCATCAACAGTAAGTTCCCCAGTTCGTTTAAGGAAAAGCTTGGTCGGAGTCAACAAGTTTTCTAGATCAATAGCTGGGAGATATTTGAGATCATTTCCGTCCAATCTTTGGCATCAACGGGTGTTTTCTGAAGTGTGATACTAAAATCCAATTGTTGGTTGTTGTGGGTAGAGAAAGCAAATAACCAGATGTATCCAATAGCTTGGGCGATAGTTCAAGTGGAAAAAAGGATAACTAGTTGTGGTTCATTGTGAAATTGAGGAAGGACTTGGATCTCAGAAGGAGAAGGATTCACGCTTATATCTGATAGAAAAAAGATAAAACTTAAGTATTTTTCATTTTTGATGTTTGGGTTTGTGATCTTTAACATCTTAGTTCATGAATTTTGCAGCTCTTACTTTTTTCAGGGTTTGCTACTTGCTGTTTACCACCTACTTCCCAAAGTTGAGCATCGAATGTGCGCTCCACATATTTGGGAATCTAAATAGAAAATTTCCAGGAAGAACTCAGCTGAAAACATTGTTCTGGGCGGTTGCAGAGAGTTTCAACGAAGCTGACTATCGCAAAGCAGTAAAAGCAGTTGAAGAATATGACTTCGATGTGCACAAAGAAATGATGGACAAGGACCCAGAACACTGTAGTCGTGCTTATTTCAAGACAACAACTACTTGTGAAGATGTTCACAACAACTTTTCAGATTCATACAACAATGTCATTGGTAAAACTCGAGTAATACCTCTAGTGGAGATGTTGGAGACAATTAGAAGACAGACAATGGACTCATATTTATTTAAGGAAGGATAAATCATTATTTCACAAGGGAAGTACAACCTCAAAGTAGCTAAGGCCATCAACTAAGAAAAGAAACATGTTAAGAGTTGCACCTTAATCTCTGGTCCGAATGGTTAGTATGAAGTGTTAGAGAATGAGATTTCACATTCGTTCACTCTGTCAACAAGTACATGCACGTGTCGGAGATTCGACATGACTGGAATACCGTGCAGGCATGCTCTGATGGTGATAAATGCGAAGAAGTTAGAAGCATAGAACTTTGTTTCAGACTAGTATTTGGTAACGAAGTGGCGAGCTAAATATAGTGACTCGATCAAACCTGTCGATGGCATGCACTTTTGGAAAGAGACGGGAGAAACCAGGATTCAACCACCACAAATGGAAGTCACACAAGGACCAAAAAAGATTCATAAAAGGATTAAGGGTAAACACGAATCACCGAAGAAGAAACAAAAAGCTAATCAGGATGGAAAGGAAGAAACTAAAGTCTAAGAAAGTCGAGTTCCTCGTTGCGCACATTGTAGCGGCACTGGTCATAACAAAAGAAGATGTACAAAGGTTGGAGCTGATAGATGGACATAACCAAAGAAGAAGCGACAAGCTGAGAGTATGAATCTTGCCTTTGGAGAAGGACCAAGCCAAACCCAACCATCACAAGAACCGTCTGTTGAGTAAAGGTAAAATGCACAACTACTTGTATGCGTTTCAGTTCTGTCTTCGTTTTGTGTATTGGTTTTAATTTGCTGTCTTCTCTTCATATCGCTTGTTCATCTGGTGATCCATAGGCGTAGAGTAATTTTATTTTTAGATGTTTTTTATATCGGCTAAACACAGGAAATATAAGAAATTTTGGCTGATTGCAATGTTTAAGGCACTTACATGCCATTTTGGTTTTTGGTTTCAGGCAAGATTATTACAACAATAGATATTTAATAGTATCCTAATACAATGATGATCTACATGCAAGATTCCACAGAAGACTCTATGGTTACAGCTCTCTCCGCAACACACAAATACACGACAGACGGCTAGACCTTGACACCTTAACCCTTGACTCTCGAGACCGGACGACTTTATCTGCAGCGCGCTGGAACCTTCGATAAGCATTGCGTTAATAATCTGCAAGAAAGTGCATCCTCTGGGATTCGAACCCCACACCTGATGTAGAAGCTTTTTAAATCTTTGACCACTAGACCAAGGTGCTTCCACAACATTTTGCTCTCTAAAACAGTTATTGGTATTGTCTTCTCTCATTTCAATTCATGTCTACTTCTTTAGGAATAGTCAACATGCATTTAAAACACGACGATGGGTTCTTAATTAGGATTTCAAAAGACATAAAAAGATAAGAAATAGATCACAAGGTTTTAAATGACATAATTAAATAAACTCAAACATACATTAACCAAACAAGACAAACTAAACTACGCCAATGACCATACGACATACGAGTTCTTTAAGCTACGAATCTGAGCTCAACGTCGTTAGATATTATGGGCTCATCGTCGTTAGATATTAGTCTACTTTCTTAATGATTTTTATTTTATTTTATTCAATAAATTGTTGTTTTTAAGTTAAATTTTTTTAAAAAATTATTGTTTGCAGTTTTAAATATTGTTTTTTTTTTAAATTATTAACAGCCACAGTCTCTACAGCTTTTGATACCAATCAAGCTTTTAAAGCCAAAATCTTTACAGCCAAAAGTCTCTAAAACCAAAATCTCTACAGCCTAAAGCCTAAAGCCTAAAGCCACAACAGTCGTGTCTCCAATCAGAGCCTTAGTCATTCTAAAGCTTACTTTTTCAATGTGTTTTGCCTTGGAAATTAAGACGTAGTTGACTTTCAGAAACTCAAAAAGATTGAACCTTTTGTTAATTTGACGACATTTTTCGGCAACTAAAACCATGGAATTGTCGGACGAATTCTTGGATTTCAAATGTTGATATGATCTGAATTTCATGCCTCTGTTGAATTCTGTGAAAAGAATAAAATTTGAATACTCGGTGCCTCGGTGGTGAGTTATTTGTTTGAGTGATGCTCTATGCTTAGTTCTCGCTTCTGCTAGATATTTTCTATTGTCGTAGTTACACAAGTTCCACTGACGTTAACTTCGATCTACTGGCTAAGAGTAAAGTCTGCACGTACTCTTTCAATCTTGGAGGGGTTATGCAATTTGAGGAAACTACTTGTTTGGGTGGATAGAATTGTATTGGGTTTACTTTGTCTTGGTGCCTTGATGAGTTGTTTTGGTAATGGCTCTAACTTTAGTTTTATGCAAACTAGTGTTTTTTTTTTAACACTGATTTATATATTGCAAATTATGAAAACTATTACAGTGATGCAAACTAGTGTTTTATTGCATAGTATAGTCAGATATTTGATTCAGCTAGTGGTATTTAAGGTATCCTACAAAGGTGTATTTTTTCTTTGTTTATGGTCTTCAGATTTCTGATACATCATATAATATTATGGGAGATTTATCTAAATATGATAGATTGAAAATAAAATTGTCCCATTATGCTTTTCTTTTTTTTGGGCAACATTTGACTTTATTGCCCTTATTTTAATTTTCGAAAATACATAAAAATAACTTTTAAAATTTGAAAAAATCCGAAAAATATAGAAAAGGAAAGATAATATTCAAGAAATATTTTTTCATATAAATTTTGTAAATAATGGATTTATTAAAAATATTTTTGATTTTAGGTTAGAATATACATTCTATGTATTAGTCATAGTTCTACTTTGTATAGAATGTAGGTTCTAGTTTTTCTAAAGATTCTAGGGTGGCATAGAATGGATCGGTTCTATTCTATCATTTGTTATACATTCTATCCTTCGATAGAATATATATTCTGAAGTTTTGCCTATGTTCTAAGTTGGTTAGAATACATATTCTACACTTTTGTCTATATTCTAACTTCGATAGAATACGTGTCGATCTATTCTAACCTTTGTTCTATCTTCTATTCAGGATAGAATGTATATTCTAATTTTTTGTCTTCGTTCCACCTTTGTTAGAATAAGTTTCGTTCTATTCTATCCATTACTCTATATTCTAACCATGTATAGAATTTATATTCTAGCCGTTTCGCTTTGTTCTAACCCTCTATAGGATATTTATTCTATTTATTTGTCATTGTTCTATCCTGGTAAGAATTCACATTCTGTATAATTCAGTTAAGAAAATCTTTAAAAAATCGGATATGGTTAGTGAATATTCTACAAAATCTAAACTATATTCTAAAAATATTTTTTTCCTAATATTTTTGTTTAAAAAAAATAATTAAAAAAACGAAAAAAAGCTTTGAAAATTAAATCAGACCGAACGGTTATCGTTTTTGTTCGGTTTTGTACTCTTAAATCGAAATGAGGGAGCAAACGGTGGTAGGTGGTTTCTCTTGGTATTTCTGAGTTTTGTTTCACCTTTTTGATTTGCTGCAACTTGAACTGAGTTTAAGTGACGAGACTGATCATCATATCCTCGACAAAAAGGCTTAGTAGGGTTGGCACTTTGTGAGATTATTATGAGACTGTGGTGTAATCTTTGCAAATGGCTTCACGTTATATGGAAGCTCTCAAGTACTAAAACTAGTTCTTAACGAGTCTGTGATTTGTTTGTATTGTACCAACAAAAAGAAAAGGTCTGTGATTTTTATCCGCAGCAAAGAGATGTCAGAGAAAATCTAGCTAGTTTGACTTTTCAATGGTCCTAAGAACAAATGTCGCAAGATGAGAACAAGCCATATGCTGTGCAAATGTGAAGAGGGAAGAACATAAGCCCAAGTGAGAAGAAAAGATCAGTGAATCATACAAAACGTGAAGAGGGAAGAGAGTGATAAACCACAACCATACAAACGAATGACAAAGCTATCCAGAATCTCATCTTCTTTGCCTCCAACTCAACAATTCTGTTTCCTATATTACTTTTCTCTGCTTCAGCATTGCTTTCTGTCCTTTTTTTCTGCTGCTACATTATACACAGCTTCTCTCTTGTAGCCATGGCTTCGGCTACTTTCTCTGTGGCCAAAGTTTGCTTCATCTTGCCTTCTGCATTATCTTCGTCAGTTTCCAGACTTTTCCAGACTTCTGCAGTGAGTTCCGTTCCCCTCTATTGCTTTTGTGTTATATATCTTATGGCACAATCTGTTAAATTCAACAGCTGTCTCTTGTGTCTAATGCCTTCACCATTGTGTATCTATTTATCAAGCGTGCATTCCATGATCAACACAATCATCACAAAACTCCGAGGAAGAGAGACAAAGAAATAGTGTACATGCCACACCTCATACCATCATATAATGATATATCTATATATCCAAAGAACTACAACATATGGTGTACATGATTTTCTTGCTAATTTATTCAATCTTTTGAGTAGAAGCTCAAGTAATGATTTAACAAAACTAGTAAGACAGAGGACATAGTGTAGAGAATTCCACAAAACATAAGATATACCTGATTTACTTGGGGTTCAAAATAATTAAGATAACAAAATTAAATCTTCGAGATTTTCCAGTTTGTAATGTTACCTTTAAGAATCGGCGAAGCACCTGCACACAACACGTAAAATATATGGTAGGATAAAACATGGGAAACTTCACAAATCGGAACCATAAAACTTCCACTCACCGGTTACGCAACTCAAGGAGAATCGGCGTCAAATCGGAGAGAAGAACTCAGACGAGAGAGAGCTTGAGAACCTTCTTCCAGAGCTCTGGGAGAAATTCAAAAAAGGTTTATAAAGTGATATAGAGATTAGATGAAATAGAGAGACAAAGGAGAGAAGCGTCGATACTCACCGGAGAAACTTTGGTAGTCGCCGGAGAGAGCACACCACTAGCCGGAAAAAAAACCCAGAGAAAACGAGGCGGAGAAGATGAGGCTGAGGGGACCAATATATTAAACTAAAGTTTTCATTGAATTACTTCTTTTTTTAGTTTATTACATTTATTAAACTAAAGTCTTCATTTAACTATTTTTATTAGTTGATTAAAGTAAAAATATAATCATCATAATGGGATAATAATTTTGTTTTTTAAATCAATTATTATTTCTTAAATTAAGGGGCAAAATCGGATTAAAATATTTCAAAAACATAATTGGACAATTTGTGATCACAAAAACATAAGGGGACAATTTGATTTTCAATCTAGCATTTTTAGCTAAATTTCCCTAATATTATTGTTCTATAAAGTGATCTTTCACATTCAATTAGCGTTGATTTCCTATTCGCTAACATTGGTACAGTCAGTGGAGTATTAATCCTTGGAAGATACTTTTGTGTGTTCAATAATAAGGACCGCTTTGCATTCTTTTAAAGTTGGATGAAACATAACGAACCACCAATCTGTATATACCCTTTGTATGAATTATATAAAAACTATGGTAGCAAAAGAGATAGTAGTACTGAAACTGTTTTTTTTTTTTTTCATTCAGCTCAGTCAATGGTTCACTGGTTGTTCCTTACCCATTCATATTGGTTGTTTTGGTAAGGTGCGTTAGCATCTCTCTTCTTTTATCATGTTTTCTTTCTCTGCTATGTATTAATTTCCTCATCCTGAATCTTTTTTTCCTTCCTCTTTGCAGTCTTTTCTCCGCCTAGTGTTAAACTCTGCACCAGAAGTAGAACCAAATTTATGTGTGTAGACTCTATCTTCTAAGCTCTGCTCAACATTCTTTATAGTTCAATTGATCTTTTTGTTTTCCGAAATGTAATTGATTTAACTAACTCTGTTTATTTTTTACCTCATGTCTCGTATCTTCACCTCTCAGCGTTTGATTGAGGTGAGATTAATCTCTATTTCTCGTTCTCTTATATGTCTTTATGTTAAATTGGATAATAATACACAAAGGATTGTTAATTCATTAAAAAAATTTTGTTTTTTTTTTGCGAGCATAAACCCCCACTTATGTGAAAGACAAAAAAGAATGTCACTAAGGATGGAAAGAGGAGATGATCAGCCGGTCCTTTTAGCTGCATTGGAACCAAATGAAGGTTAGAGTGGAACAAACCTAATCTTTTAATTTAGATACGCATTAGGAAACAGAATGGATTCATTGGATTAGTTAGCAAAAACCGCTGTCTTTGAATGAACTATGAATTGCTTGCCATGGCTAGCTCTCACTTATAGGTGGAACGTTGTTGGTTGTTTTAATTCTTGTAGTTAAGATGGATTTAATGATCTATGAACAGTTTGTCATGGTTAGAGTATCATTAGAAGTAATATTTGGTTGTCTGGTTTCTTTGATTTAAAATCATTTTATGAACGCAAAAATCTACCAAGTTAAGATATGCATAAAGACATTCATGAATATGTCTTTAACTATTTTTGGCTGTGTCTCAAAGATACGATCGTGTCTTTCTTATTGAAAGGACAATTGAAAAATGTTAAAAAGATTTTCCTAAACGTTAAGATATTAATATGGAAACAATATATGCATAATATCTTTCTGATATTTTTAAACTGATATTTTTTATTGTATTAGTTTATTCACGAATATCAAACCGAATATATTTTATTTTGCTTATAGATTTTAGTTTGGATAGACAAATGGAAGGAATATCTTTGCTGTTTTTAAAAATTTGGTATGGAGATTAGGTCGAGATTCTATATCTTAACCTAACAATATATCCGGTTTTTAAAGTCTTAAAATCTAATCTAATATCTAATAGGTTTATGACATTCCAAACTATATATCACGATAGATTTATTACATTCCAAATTATATATCACGATAGGTTTGAAAATATACTTTAGTGTAATAGTTTATTGACTTTATTCTAATGATAATATATGATATATAATATTTGGAATGGAGAATGAATGATATACTAAAGTTTTTTTTTTCATTTCAATTTTAGGCTGAATCATCTAAACCCTATAATTTTGTTAGAACATGAAAACCAAAATAATTCATCATAAATCATCTAAACCGTATGTGTAATGAATATTTTTGTGGTATATTTTACCATTGAATCATCTAAACCGTATGTGTAATGAATATTTTTGTTAGAACATGAAAACCAAAATAAATCATCATAAATCATCTAAACCTTAGGCATTTATTAGAACATAAAAACAAAATCAAATCATCATAAATCATCTAAACCGTATGTGTAATGAATATTGTTTGTGGTATATTTTAGCATTGAATCATCTAAACCGTATGTGTAATGAATATTTTTGTGGTAAATTATAGCATGGAATCATCTAAACCGTATAATTTAGAACAGAAGACAAAACCGAAACTGTTTGGACAAAATGTAAACAGTATATTACATATGTTTCGTATATAGTAATTTGTTTGGATGGGAAACACCAAATTTTATTGTCTATATTTGCCTTAACGAGACTCTAGTTAAAGGAAAGAAATTCAGTGGCTTAAAAAGTAATACAACATAGCAATAGGATAGCATATACATATTCAGTGATTTTTTCATATATGTATCCTTTTTTTAATAAGATAGTTGTAAGAGCGATCCAACGACATACAAGTTACAAATACACTCAAAAATCAAAATCATGTTTCTACGCTTAAATTATATAAAGTCGTTACTTACTAATTAAGTTCATGTTTGCTTACCTGATTCTGAACCAATAAAATATCGTTAATGGTCAATAACTTTTGTGATAGGATACATCAAAGTTCAAACCATTTCCATAATCTGTATTTCAACTTCGAAACTACTATAATATTATCTATTATGTAAAAGATCTTTAATGACTCATATGAAAAATATATTAATTTCTAATAGACTCCCGTCATCATATCCAATGGAATATTAAATATCGTTATCAAGTCATATAAGCAGGCCCGGCTTATAGGGCAAGCAGGTGAAGCAAAGTTTTAGGGTATCTATTTTATAGGGGTATCTATTTTATTTAAAATATAAGTTACATATATATATATATATCTGTATTAATTTTATAGGTATAAATAAACTTTGGTTTTTGTTTGATTTTAAAAAGTAGCAGCTGCAAGTGAGGATACTTTGATGGTATCATGTTTGAATTTAGGTACATGAATTAAAATCAACTCTACAAGTTTTATAATCCACTGTTATTCAATGATTGATTTTAAATTCTTTATTAAAATCTGCTGTTATTAGTTATTGTATTTTAAATATATATATTAAAAGATTTAAAATCTAGTGTTATTGGTTTTTGTATTTACAAACTCATCATTAATAGAGTTTAAAATATATTGTTAGTCAATTAAAGATTTGGATATAAGAAAAAAAATGTCATGGTTAATTTTTTTTTTAAAAAAAACATATTGTTGAAATACAAATGGTTGAAATACATATTTCTCTCAAGAAAAATTTACTTCCAAATTGATCAAACCCAGATTTTATCCATCTAACATCTTTTTTTTTTATTTGGAATTTCAAAGGAAACAAAAATTTCATTTTTTGAAATATATATTTCTCTTAAAAAAAATTCACTTCCAAATTAGTCAAACCCAGATTTTATTCATATAACATCTTTTTTTTTTCTTCTTTGAAATTTCAAAGGAAGTACAAATTCCAATTTTTAAGTTATTGGTTTCATTATTTTGATTACATGAATTGGCTGATTCATCATGTATATATTTGATTCTAACATTTTTAGGTTTTTTCATTTTCTCTTTTGTTTTGTTTGGATACCTACATAATTTTTTTGTAGCTTTCTTTTTCTGTATTCATTTTCGTTTATAAATTTGTTTTGAAAGAGTGTAATTCCATTCACAATCTGTTGTGGATATCAAATAATATTATATTGATTTATAAATACTTTGATACAGATTTTAAAATCATATATCTGAAATTTTGAAATGAAATTTTTTTAAAAATCTGATATATTTCTAAATTTTAGTTGAGTTGATTTCAAATTATACAACCAATAAGCTTCTTTAGAGAATGATATGCATTCATATATTGTTGTGGATGATTTGTTTATGAAATTAAAGATTCTCCGAGAATCAATACCAATGAAACTTTATTGAAATGTTTTAATCAAAATGCACAATTTTTGAACTTGCTAGGGCATTCCAAAACGTTGCACCGGCACTGCATATAAGTCATCTAATTAGGAACAACTCAAGAAGATATATTAAGTTTAAAGTAGTGGACGAATAATGGGTGAGACTGAATCGATGGATAGCTAGAGAAAGCTTTAAAGAGAGGGAGTAATGAAGTTATACGAACAAAAGTGCCAAGAAGAGGCATGTGGGCCTCAGCTGGAAGAGAAGGAATCTTTCTATTTTCAGCTTTCTCTTCACTTTGATTTGTTATTTTTTTTTTAAAGCAAAGGCTGAATCCCCCAAGAAGGAAAGTTAAACTCATCACTGCCATCTCTCCACTACTTGTTTGTCTTATTGTATTTCAAACTCGCCATGAATTATGATAATGGCTTGTGATTTGCTGGTGTATTTTTTCTTCTCAAATCAGAAAGTGGTTTAAATCCAATTGAATTCTTTCAAAATAAGTAAAAGTATCAACCATTAATTAAAAGAAGTAAAATGAACGAAATTGTTAAGTAAAAGTATTGCATGGTGAAAAGATTTGAGAAAACGTAAATGGAAATAGTTATTACTGAGTATTGAAAATCTAAACCCTATAAAGAATGAAAATTACATGGAACATATTAAATTAAATGAATTTGTAGAAAATTACTATCAAAAGGTACAAGTAAAATTAACAAGAACAGGAATAGCTACTCAGATGGGAGAACTTTGGATACCCTATTTTCAGACCGGTTGAGATCGGATTAATCTTCAAATTCTGGGAGAAGAGCCCAGATCTGACTCTAGTCTACGAGTATTCCAATCATCACCATATCCTTAATTTAATATGAAATTAAACATCAATACTTGTTATAAACAAAAATAATGTAATATTAATAACTTCAAATTTATTTTGATTTCAATATAGAATAATACAAACTGTATAGATGAAAAGATTATAATCATCAAATATAAAAATTAATTAGTTTAAAAATTATATATGCGTTTTGGTAGTTACTTGCCACAATTTTTGTTGCTAGAAATAATATTATGTTTTGTTTACTAAACGTTTCCCAGCAAACGACAAATCAAGAATCTAGTCCTGGGTATTCAGATATTCGGGTCGGGTTCGGGTCGGATCTAATCGGGTTCAGGTTTTTCGGGTATATGAGTTTTGGACCCGTTCGGGTATAGGAGTTTTGGACCCGTTCGGGTATTTACAAATTTTCGGTCCGGTTCGGTTCGGTTCTCTCCGGATCCGAGTCGGTTCGGGTGGAAATTTTTCATATCCGCAAAATACCCGAAAATTTTGTACCAAAAAAAAATCGGTTCGATTCTCTTAAAATCGGGTATCCGGGTCTAAATTACCCGAAAATCAAACAAATTACCCAAAATTCAAATACATAATTGTCCTTAAACCGACATAACCAATATTAAACCAAGAAATAACCAGCAGTCCAGCACAACAATTCCCATTTCAAAGTTTTCAAACTGTTTCATTTCAAAAAACACCAAAAAATGCAATGAGAAAGAGAAAGAAACAAAGTTCAATTCTGCAATCTGTATTTGCATTACAGCAAACAAAGTAAACAAAATAAACCAGTAGAAGAGAAGTAGAACAGTTTTACACTGTAAACCCTAAATGACAAACGGGTCCTACTTATTCGAGAATCTTGTCCTTCGAAAGACAAAGCACGATCAAGATCCCTTGGTCAATAATTTCCTCACGTATGCTACAGTTCGACAGATCATCTCTTTAGTTAAGCAACATTTTAAAGTCATTTATTTTTCTCTCTAATAACAAAGTTAATTAGTAATTACAATTATCTAACTTGATTATTCAATGACGTAGTATGACCAGCAGTGCCGGTGCAACGTTTTGGAATGCCCTAAGCAAGTTCAAAAATTGTGCATTTTGATTAAAACATTTCAATAGAGTTTCATTGGTATTGATTCTCGGAGAATCTTTAATTTCATAAACAAATCATCCACAACAATGTCTGAATACATATCATTCTCTAAAAAAGCTTATTGGTTGTATAATTTGAAATCAACTCAACTAAAATTTAGAAATATATCAGATTTTAAAAATTTTCTCATTTCAAAATTTCAGATATATGATTTTAAAATCTGTATCAAAGTATTTATAAATCAATATAATATCATTTGATATCCACAACAGATTGTGAATGGAATTACACTCTTTCAAAACAAATTTATAAACGAAAATGAATATAGAAAAAGAAAGCTACAAAAAATTATGTAGGTATCCAAACAAATCAAAATAGAAAATGAAAAAAACCTAAAAAATTTAGAATCAAATATATACATGATGAATCAGCCAATTCATGTAATCAAAATAATGAAATCAATAACTTAAAAATTGGAATTTGTGCTTCCTTTGAAATTTCAAAGAAAAAAAAAAGATGTTATATGAATAAAATCTGGGTTTGACTAATTTGGAAGTGAATTTTTTTTAAGAGAAATATATATTTCAAAAAATATAATTTTTGTTTCCTTTGAAATTCCAAAGAAAAAAAGATGTTAGATGGATAAAATCTGGGTTTGATCAATTTGGAAGTAAATTTTTCTTGAGAGAAATATGTATTTCAACCATTTGTATTTCAACAAGATGTTTTTTTAAAAAACAAATTAACCATGACATTTTTTTGGAAGAGGAAAAATGTTTATTAATAGTGAAGGATTTCAAAATATGAGGATAAATTAGATGGTTGGATTTTAATTACTATAATATATACATGAAATTAGATTTAAATCCATTCAAACTTTTCAAATCAAATGAACTATATGAATCTTTCAAACATGAATAACACAAGAATTTATTTCTTATATCCAAATCTTTAATTGAATAACAATATATTTTAAACTCTATTAATGATGAGTTTGTAAATACAAAAACCAATAACACTAGATTTTAAATCTTTTAATACATATATTTAAAATACAATAACTAATAACAGCAGATTTTAATAAAGAATTTAAAATCAATCATTGAATAACAGTGGATTATAAAACTTATAGAGTTGATTTTAATTCATGTACCTAAGTTCAAACATGATACCATCAAAGTATCCTCACTTGCAGCTGTTACTTTTTAAAATCAAACAAAAACCAAAGTTTATTTATACCTATAAAATTAATACAGATATATATATATATATATATAAATTATATTTTATATAAAATGGATACCCTTATAAAATGGATGCTCTAAACCTTTACTTCACGTGCTTGCCCTATAAGCCGGGCTTGATGACCAGATAATAACTTCGGTTTTGGTGTTTCTTTTTTTTTGTTTTCTCAAATAGAGTTTCAGATTTACATAACCAATACATTTATTATAAACTGATTTCAGATTAGTAAGTAAATTGTCTTTGTTTTCGTTCGCGATTTATGTAATTCTTATATGCTATAACAACAACTATAATAAGAACCGCACATTGAACATATAATCTTATTATATTAAATATATATATATATATATATCTGTATAGATATTGGTTGAAATATTAGAAAAGTTATATAAACTTTTAAAAAAGCTGATGGAGATTTTGTTATGGAACAAGTATATTATATATAAAATACTTTTACTAATGATTTCGTAGTGGAGAAAATAAGCTAGTTTTATCTCAAAAAATAAAAATAAAAAAATAAGCTAGTTTTATATAGCACAAGATTGATAATTTCATTAGTTGGACCTTGTAATTAATGTACAAAATTCAAAAGTGCCAAGAAGAGGCATGTGGCCTCAGCTGGAAGAGAAGGAATCTTTTTATTTTCAGCTTTCTCTTCACTTTGATTTGTCTTTTTTTTTTTTTTAAAGCAAAGGCTGAATCCCTCAAATTTACATAACTAATACATTTATTATAAACTGATTTCGGATTAGTAACTAAATTGTCTTTGTTTCGGTAACCGCAATGTCACGCCTGTATATACCGAAGTATGTCTCTCATTTTTCTCACCCCCTATTCTCTATCTCTCATATATACATAATGGTTGCATGGCCCTCATTTTCCCCGATTGTTCTATAACCTTCAATCAGTAAATGAAGGAACGCCTGGTAATTATTTTTTTTCTGGTTTCTTTTTAAAAAAAAATCAAATTGCTAATTTTTTGTTTTGTTTTGAAGCTATCAAAACCCTGCTGGACAAAACCGCGAGACAAGAAATTACCGATGAAGAAATGATAGTCATTGCGGTATGGATTACGATGCAGCAGAATTCCTATTTGTATGGAACAACAACCGGCTTGACTGAAGCTACACGGCTTGTTCAAGATAGACGTCCCGGAAAACCAGTTCATGGGCGGCCAACAGTGCCGGTGCAACATTTTGGAATGCCCTAAGCAAGTTCAAAAATTGTGCATTTTGATTAAAACATTTCAATAGAGTTTCGATGGTAATGATTCTCGAAAATCTTTAATTTCATAATCAAATCATCCACAACAATTTCTGAATGCATATCATTCTCTAAAGAAGCTTATTGGTTGTATAATTTGAAATCAACTCAACTAAAATTTAGAAATATATCAGATTTTAAAAATTTTCTCATTTCAAAATTTCAGATATATGATTTTAAAATCTGTATCAAAGTATTTATAAATCAATATAATATCATTTGATATCCACAACAGATTGTGAATGGAATTACACTCTTTCAAAACAAATTTATAAACAAAAATGAATACAGAAAAAGAAAGCTACAAAAAATTATGTAGGTATCCAAACAAAAATAAAGAGAAAATGAAAAAACCTAAATATGTTAGAATCAAATATATACATGATGAATCAGCCAATTCATGTAATCAAAATAATGAAATCAATAACTTAAAAATTTGAATTTGTTCTTCCTTTGAAATTTCAAAGAAGAAAAAAAAAAGAAGAAGATGTTATATGAATAAAATCTGGGTTTGACTAATTTGGAAGTGAATTTTTTTAAAGAGAAATATATATTTCAAAAAATGGAATTTTTGTTTCCTTTGAAATTCCAAAGAAAAAAAGATGTGAGATGGATAAAATCTGGGTTTGATCAATTTGGAAGTAAATTTTTCTTGAGAGAAATATGTATTTCAACCATTTGTATTTCAACAAGATGTTTTTTTTTGAAAAACAAATTAACCATGACATTTTTTTGGAAGAGGAAAAATGTTTATTAATAGTGAAGGATTTCAAAATATGAGGATAAATTAGATGGTTGGATTTTAATTACTATAATATATACATGAAATTAGATTTAAATCCATTCAAACTTTTCAAATCAAATGAACTGTATGAATCTTTCAAACATGAATAACACAAGAATTCATTTCTTATATTTAAATCTTTAATTGAATAACAATATATTTTAAACTCTATTAATGATGAGTTTGTAAATACAAAAACCAATAACACTAGATTTTAAATATTTTAATACATATATTTAAAATACAATAACTAATAACAACATATTTTAATAAAGAATTTAAAATCAATCATTGAATAACAGTGGATTATAAAACTTATAGAGTTGATTTTAATTCATGTACCTAAGTTCAAACATGATACCATCAAAGTATCCTCACTTGCAGCTTTTACTTTTTAAAATCAAACAAAAACCAAAGTTTATTTATACCTATAAAATTAATACAGATATATATATATATATATATATATATATATATAAATAAATTATATTTTATATAAAATGGATACCCCTATAAAATGGATGCCCTAAACCTTTACTTCACGTGCTTGCCCTATAAGCCGGGCTTGATGACCAGATAATAACTTCGGTTTTGGTGTTTCTTTTTTTGTTTCCTCAAATAGAGTTTCAGATTTACATAACCAATACATTTATTATAAACTGATTTCAGATTAGTAAGTAAATTGTCTTTGTTTTCGTTCGCGATTTATGTAATTGTTATATGCTATAACAACAACTATAATAAGAACCGCACATTGAACATATACTCTTATTATATTAAATATATATATATATCTCTGTATAGATATTGGTTGAAATATTAGAAAAGTTATATAAACTTTTAAAAAAGCTGATGGAGATTTTGTTATGGAACAAGTATATTATATATAAAATACTTTTACTAATGATTTCGTAATGGAGAAAATAAGCTAGTTTTATCTAAAAAAATAAAAATAAAAAAATAAGCTAGTTTTATACCTTGTTCGAAAACTCTCCCGCCTAGCCGAGTATACGTCCAAAATACTCTAGACGGTGGTGGAGTGTGGCGAGTTGAGTTATACGACTATATTATAAAGTGTCTAGTGTTTTTTCCGTCTAAACCATATAATTGAAAAAAGCCGAAGTATAAATATGACAACTAAATCAATATAGATCACTTAAATCGATAATAATATGACAAATTTGTAATATTTTATTCTAAATAACAAAATAAAAAGGAAAATTGACTACAAATATGTAAAAGATGAAGATGAAGTAGTTAGAGTTGTAGGAAAAAAAATCACTTAGAACACTGATCTCATGATTTTTATTACTTTTCTAATCATTAAATCATGTTATTCTATTAATATTATTAACTAAAACAAATTTATAAACAAAATTATAATAAAATGTTTTAAAATTACTCCCCGAGTAATCCCCGAATAATCTCCGAGTAATTGGTAACTCGCTAGTCCCCTATCGACCGTACGTATAGCGCGTAGCGAGATCCCGAACAAGGGTTTTATATAGCACAAGCTTGATAATTTCATTAGTTGGACCTTGTAATTAATGTACAAAATTCAAAAGTGCCATGGGCCTCAGCTGGAAGAGAAGGAATCTTTTTATTTTCAGCTTTCTCTTCACTTTGATTTGTCTTTTTTTTTTTAAAGCAAAGGCTGAATCCCTCAAATTTACATAACCAATACATTTATTATAAACTGATTTCGGATTAGTAAGTAAATTGTCTTTGTTTCGGTAACCGCAATGTCACGCCTGTATATACCGAAGTATGTCTCTCTTTTTCCTCACCCCCTATTCTCTCTCTCTCATATATACATAATGGTTGCATGGACCTCATTTTCCCCGATTTTTCTATAACCTTCAATCAGTAAATGAAGGAACGCCTGGTAATTATTTTTTTTCTGGTTTCTTTTAAAAAAAAAATCAAATTGCTAATTTTTTGTTTTGTTTTGAAGCTATCAAAACCCTGCTGGACAAAACCGCGAGACAAGAAATTACCGATGAAGAAATGATAGTCATTGCGGTATGGATTACGATGCAGCAGAATTCCTATTTGTATGGAACAACAACCGGCTTGACTGAAGCTACACGGCTTGTTCAAGATAGACGTCCCAGAAAACCAGTTCATGGGCGGCCAACAGTGCCGGTGCAACATTTTGGAATGCCCTAAGCAAGTTCAAAAATTGTGCATTTTGATTAAAACATTTCAATAGAGTTTCATTGGTAATGATTCTCGAAAATCTTTAATTTCATAATCAAATCATCCACAACAATGTCTGAATGCATATCATTCTCTAAAGAAGCTTATTGGTTGTATAATTTGAAATCAACTCAACTAAAATTTAGAAATATATCAGATTTTAAAAATTTTCTCATTTCAAAATTTCAGATATATGATTTTAAAATCTGTATCAAAGTATTTATAAATCAATATAATATCATTTGATATCCACAACAGATTGTGAATGGAATTACACTCTTTCAAAACAAATTTATAAACAAAAATGAATACAGAAAAAGAAAGCTACAAAAAATTATGTAGGTATCCAAACAAAACAAAAGAGAAAATGAAAAAAACCTAAATATGTTAGAATCAAATATATACATGATGAATCAGCCAATTCATGTAATCAAAATAATGAAATCAATAACTTAAAAATTTGAATTTGTTCTTCCTTTGAAATTTCAAAGAAGAAAAAAAGAAGAAGATGTTATATGAATAAAATCTGGGTTTGACTAATTTGGAAGTGAATTTTTTTTAAGAGAAATATATATTTGAAAAAATGGAATTTTTGTTTCCTTTGAAATTCCAAAGAAAAAAAGATGTTAGATGGATAAAATCTGGGTTTGATCAATTTGGAAGTAAATTTTTCTTGAGAGAAATATGTATTTCAACCATTTGTATTTCAACAAGATGTTTTTTTTAAAAACAAATTAACCATGACATTTTTTTGGAAGAGGAAAAATGTTTATTAATAGTGAAAGATTTCAAAATATGAGGATAAATTAGATGGTTGGATTTTAATTACTATAATATATACATGAAATTAGATTTAAATCCATTCAAACTTTTCAAATCAAATGAACTGTATGAATCTTTCAAACATGAATAACACAAGAATTCATTTCTTATATCCAAATCTTTAATTGAATAACAATATATTTTAAACTCTATTAATGATGAGTTTGTAAATACAAAAACCAATAACACTAGATTTTAAATCTTTTAATACATATATTTAAAATACAATAACTAATAACAGCAGATTTTAATAAAGAATTTAAAATCAATCATTGAATAACAGTGGATTATAAAACTTATAGAGTTGATTTTAATTCATGTACCTAAGTTCAAACATGATACCATCAAAGTATCCTCACTTGCAGCTGTTACTTTTTAAAATCAAACAAAAACCAAAGTTTATTTATACCTATAAAATTAATACAGATATATATATATATATATAAATTATATTTTATATAAAATGGATACCCCTATAAAATAGATGCCCTAAACCTTTACTTCACGTGCTTGCCCTATAAGCCGGGCTTGATGACCAGATAATAACTTCGGTTTTGGTGTTTCTTTTTTTGTTTTCTCAAATAGAGTTTCAGATTTACATAACCAATACATTTATTATAAACTGATTTCAGATTAGTAAGTAAATTGTCTTTGTTTTCGTTCGCGATTTATGTAATTGTTATATGCTATAACAACAACTATAATAAGAACCGCACATTGAACATATAATCTTATTATATTAAATATATATATATCTCTGTATAGATATTGGTTGAAATATTAGAAAAGTTATATAAACTTTTAAAAAAGCTGATGGAGATTTTGTTATGGAAAAAGTATATTATATATAAAATACTTTTACTAATGATTTCGTAGTGGAGAAAATAAGCTACTTTTATCTAAAAAAATAAAAATAAAAAAATAAGCTAGTTTTATATAGCACAAGCTTGATAATTTCATTAGTTGGACCTTGTAATTAATGTACAAAATTCAAAAGTGCCAAGAAGAGGCATGTGGGCCTCAGCTGGAAGAGAATGAATCTTTTTATTTTCAGCTTTCTCTTCACTTTGATTTGTCTTTTTTTTTTTTTTTAAGCAAAGGCTGAATCCCTCAAATTTACATAACCAATACATTTATTATAAACTGATTTCGGATTAGTAAGTAAATTGTCTTTGTTTCGGTAACCGCAATGTCACGCCTGTATATACCGAAGTATGTCTCTCATTTTTCTCACCCCCTATTCTCTATCTCTCATATATACATAATGGTTGCATGGCCCTCATTTTCCCCGATTGTTCTATAACCTTCAATCAGTAAATGAAGGAACGCCTGGTAATTATTTTTTTTCTGGTTTCTTTTTAAAAAAAAATCAAATTGCTAATTTTTTGTTTTGTTTTGAAGCTATCAGAACCCTGCTGGACAAAACCGCGAGACAAGAAATTACCGATGAAGAAATGATAGTCATTGCGGTATGGATTACGATGCAGCAGAATTCCTATTTGTATGGAACAACAACCGGCTTGACTGAAGCTACACGGCTTGTTCAAGATAGACGTCCCGGAAAACCAGTTCATGGGCGGCCAACAGTGCCGGTGCAACATTTTGGAATGCCCTAAGCAAGTTCAAAAATTGTGCATTTTGATTAAAACATTTCAATAGAGTTTCGATGGTAATGATTCTCGAAAATCTTTAATTTCATAATCAAATCATCCACAACAATGTCTGAATGCATATCATTCTCTAAAGAAGCTTATTGGTTGTATAATTTGAAATCAACTCAACTAAAATTTAGAAATATATCAGATTTTAAAAATTTTCTCATTTCAAAATTTCAGATATATGATTTTAAAATCTGTATCAAAGTATTTATAAATCAATATAATATCATTTGATATCCACAACAGATTGTGAATGGAATTACACTCTTTCAAAACAAATTTATAAACAAAAATGAATACAGAAAAAGAAAGCTACAAAAAATTATGTAGGTATCCAAACAAAACAAAAGAGAAAATGAAAAAAACCTAAATATGTTAGAATCAAATATATACATGATGAATCAGCCAATTCATGTAATCAAAATAATGAAATCAATAACTTAAAAATTTGAATTTGTTCTTCCTTTGAAATTTCAAAGAAGAAAAAAAGAAGAAGAAGATGTTATATGAATAAAATCTGGGTTTGACTAATTTGGAAGTGAATTTTTTTAAAGAGAAATATATATTTCAAAAAATGGAATTTTTGTTTCCTTTGAAATTCCAAAGAAAAAAAGATGTGAGATGGATAAAATCTGGGTTTGATCAATTTGGAAGTAAATTTTTCTTGAGAGAAATATGTATTTCAACCATTTGTATTTCAACAAGATATTTGTTTTTTAAAAAAATTAACCATGACTTTTTTTGGAAGAGGAAAAATGTTTATTAATAGTGAAAGATTTCAAAATATGAGGATAAATTAGATGGTTTGATTTTAATTACTATAATTTACACATGAAATTAAATTTAAATCCATTCCAACTTTTCAAATCAAATGAACTGTATGAATCTTTCAAACATGAATAACACAAGAATTCATTTCTTATATCCAAATCTTTAATTGAATAACAATATATTTTAAACTCTATTAATGATGAGTTTGTAAATACAAAAACCAATAACACTAGATTTTAAATCTTTTAATACATATATTTAAAATACAATAACTAATAACAGCAAATTTTAATAAAGAATTTAAAATCAATCATTGAATAACAGTGGATTATAAAACTTATAGACTTGATTTTAATTCATGTACCTAAGTTCAAACATGATACCATCAAAATATCCTCACTTGCAGCTGCTACTTTTTAAAATCAAACAAAAACCAAAGTTTATTTATACCTATATAATTAATACAGATATATATATAACTTATATTTTATATAAAATGGATGTCCCTATAAAATGGATGCCCTAAACCTTTGCTTCACCTGCTTACCCTATAAACCGGACCTGGCGGCCAATGGGATGCTGAGAGAAACTGGAAGTTTACCGAAACGGCCAATGGGACGCCCATGAACTGGTTTTCCGGGACGTCTATCTTGAACAAGCCGTGTAGCTTCAGCCGGTTGTTGTTCCATACAAATAGGAATTCTGCTGCATCGTAATCCATACCGCAATGACTATCATTTCTGAGAGAAACTGCAAGTTTACCGAAATGGAAGTTACAACGAATGTAAAATCTCACTCTCATTTTCTTTTAAACAATTGTTTAAAACTGTTAAGTTTCTTTTGTTTTCTTTTGTAGATCTATGGAGCCAGAACACTGAAGAGATATTCTACTCCACACGCTACATCTAGGTTTATGCATAGGATTATCTACCAAGTCACTGACCCAAATGGCAATGTTACTGTTGTGGTTCACACCTGTGTGTAGCAAATGATGATGATGGTGAAGAGGGGTCTGAGCGGGCTTTGTGGGACTATGACTAGTTACTACTACTTGTTGATTTATTGTATCTAGGCGATGAGAGTTTCTTCTGCGTTTTGTGTCGTCGGGTGGCTAGCAATCTTCTTCGCCAAGGTCTTACTCAGGATACCAAACCAAGGCGCTTATGCTGGTCTCATAGTTTTGCCTAATGTATCTCTCTCCCTCTTGTGATAAAATGGTGTCTTAATCAAAGGGAATAGTTGTAAAGAAACCAACACCGATAGTGCTTAGCACTAGCCCAAGACCGTAATACCCGAGAAACCCAAGAGAATAACCCTCTAAGTATGTGAATGAATATGGAAGAACAATTAGAGAATACTTGAAAAACTTTTAAAGAGAATTTTAGAACTTATGATGAACACTCTTTATTATTTTAACTTATTGTACATCTTACAAATGAGGGGGTGATGAGGTATTTATAGCCTCCAAAAGATCTTACAACATAAATCTAGATTTTTCTACTCTAACCTCCTTAACCTAGATATTTCTTAATTTTCTAGATTTTTTTTAATATAATATATAGATTTTTATCATAAAAATCTAGATTTTTCTACACAAATATCTTATCTATAACTTTCTTACTTCTAAGATTTTTCTATCATAATATCTAGATTTTTATCATACAAATCTAGATTTTTCTACACAAATATCTTATCCATAACCTCATTACTTCTAAGATTTTTCTACCATAATATCTAGATTTTTCTAGACAAATATTTTATCACCAAATCAAGTTTAATTTCAATACTCCCCCTTAAACTTGATTTTGTCAACCATCCCGAGCTTTGAACGAAGTAGCTCAAACTGGCCTTTTGGCAGTGACTTGGTGAAGATATCTGCAACATTGTCTTCACTTCGAACCTCCAAAGCTTCAATCGTTCCATCAAGCACCTTCTCCCGTATGAAGTGATGTTCCAACTCAATATGCTTAGTCCTTGCATGGAACACCGGATTATTCGCCAGCTTGATAGCACTCTGATTATCTCCATAGATAGTAACTGGCTTGTTGATTGGCTCGAACAAGTCTTCAAGGAGTCTTCGAAGCCAAATACACTCTTGAGCTGCGAGTGTTGAAGCTTTATACTCCGCTTCAGTGGTTGACAGTGACACTGTTGCTTGCTTCTTGCTGCACCATGAAACACTTGTGTCTCCACACAGAAACACATAGCCCGAAGTTGATTTCCGATCATCCAGATCTCCACCAAAGTCTGCATCCGTGAAACCATAGAGAGAGACCTTGGCATTGTACTTATACACCAAACCCATGCCAAGAGTTGTCTTCACATACTTCAAGATCTTCTTTGCTGCTTCTAGATGTGGCTTCCTCGGTGTCTGCATAAACCGACTTACAAGACCAACCGCAAAGGAAATGTCAGGCCTTGTAATGGTTAAGTACAGAAGACTTCCTACAAGAGATCGATAAGGTCGAGGATTGGGTAGCAGAAATCCTTCATCGCGCTTCAGCTTAATGTTTACATCCATCGGAGTAGTACGTGTCTTTCCTTCGTGTACCCCGAACTTCTCAAAAATCCTTTTCGCATAACTTTGCTGGCCGATGAATATTCCATCCTTTACTCTTTCAACCTCCAAACCAAGGAAGTTGTTAAGCTCACCCAACTTCTTCATCTCAAACCTTATTGACATATCCTCTTGTAGACGAGCGATTTCCGCTTCATCATTCCCAGAAATTATCAGGTCATCCACGTAAAGAAGAACTACCACGTGGACTCTTCCATTCTTCTTGAGGAATAGGCTCGGATCAGAATTAGATGGGACAAACCCACATAACTGAAGAAACTGAGCAAGCTTTCCATACCAGGCCCTTGGAGCTTGTTTTAACCCATATAGAGCCTTCTTTAGCTTGCACACATAGTCAGGATGCTCCCTTGATATGTAACCAGGTGGTTGCTCCATATAGATTTCCTTATCAAGTTCTCCGTATAGAAAGGCATTCTTCACATCTAACTGCCATAACTTCCAGCCAAAGCTTGCAGCTAAAGATAAAAGCGAACGTACCGTAGTCATCTTCGCTACTGGACTGAAAGTCTCATCATAATCTTCTCCATACTTCTGAGAGAATCCTCGAGCAACCAACCTTCCTTTGTATCTATCAATGCTTCCATCCGTCCTTCGCTTGATACGGTACACCCACTTGCATGAGACGGGTTGGACATCCTTGGGTTTTGGAACCAAATCCCAAGTTTCATTCTTCTTAAGAGCATCCATCTCCTCCTTCATTGAAGTCTCCCACTCTTTAACTCCTTTTGCTTCATCATATGATGATGGCTCTTCTTCATCTAATGGAGCTGCAAAATAGCATGAGTAAGTAGTGACAAAACTGTCATCTCTGAAACGAGCAGGCTTGACAATGTTCCGTTTCGGCCATTTATTAGCCATGGAACCATGGTCTTCTTCCTCATCTTCTTCTTGGTTAGTGCTCCCCCTTTCACCTTGTGTCTCTTGTTCAGAACTTCCACCTTCACTTGGTGTCTGAACAGCTGGTTCATCGCCTTTCAGGGAACCGGTACCATCTTTCTCAAACAAGACTTGAGGAGGTCCATAATATGAAGAAACTTCATCAAAGACAACATCACGAGATACAGTGTACCTGTGTGTCTCTGGATCCATACACCTCCAACCCTTCCTTTGTTCATCATAGCCGACAAATATGCACTTCTTCGCCTTTGCCTCCAGTTTGGTTCTATGAGAATCGAACACATGGACATAGCAGACTGATCCAAATACCCTGAGATGTTTCACCGTTGGCTTCTTCTTATGAACCATCTCATACGGAGACTTCATATTATTTGGACTAAGCGGCATCCGGTTGATGACATAGGCTGCACATCTCATACCTTCTGCCCATAAGGCCTTTGGTAAATTCTTCGCATGTAGCCAGCTTCTGCAAATCTCGCTTAGATGCCTGATCTTCCTTTCTGCTACTCCATTTTGTTGAGGTGTATATGGACATGTAAATTCTCTCTTGATACCATGCTTCCGGCAGAAATAGAGAAACTCCTTTGACATAAACTCCCCTCCCTTATCCGTCCTTAAGGTCTTGATTTTCCGACCTAACTCTCCTTCCACGGTAACCTTGAATTCTTGAAACCTTGAAAATACCTCTGATTTTTCCTTCACGAAGTATACCCAAGTGTACCGTGAGAAGTCATCAACGAACAACAACATGTAGCGGAACCCGGAATAGGAGGATGTTCTCGTTGGACCCATCAAGTCACTATGGACCCTCTCCAATGGAGCACTGCATCGTGAAGTAGAGTTGTCAAACGGAAGCCTATGTGATTTTCCATATTGACAACCTTCACAAAGTATTCCTTCATTCTGAATCTTCAACTTTGGGAGCCCGTTAACCAGATCTTTATTCACCATAACCTTCAGCTTAGTCATATTTATATGACCAAGCCTAGCATGCCATATGAAGGCATTATCATTCGTACTCATCTTCTCCACATAAGTGTTGGAGGCAGATAAGACATAAAGATCTTTAATCCGTGCTCCAGTGTGAACTACGTCTGCCTTTAATTCCTGAATATTTTTCAAGAATTTAACATCTTTTGGGCCAAATAAAACGTAATTACCTGAGTCTACCGCATTCACCACTGAGAGAAGGTTCTTCCTTACTCCAGGGACATGATATACATTCTTGAGAGTGATTGGACTTCCATCATCTCCTTCAATGACAACAGTCCCTTCCTTCTCAACCCGGTGGATTGAATTATCCACGGTAATAATGGCTTCTTTCCCGTCATGACTTTGAAGACTGGAAAATAACTTCTCATCTCCGGTAATATGATGGCTACAACCAGAGTCCACGATCCAATCATTTCTCAGATTTTCAGTTTTGGATGTACCTGAAGATGCAGCCTCCACCGTGAAGCATTTTCCCCATTCTTCGTCTTCAGCATGAGCTTTTGATTCCACCATATTTGTTTCCTTCAGCTTGACTCTGCAGTCTTTTTTGAAGTGTCCAATCTTTCCACACCGGTAGCACTTGAACCGCTTCTTATCTCCCGTAGAAGATCCTTCCCGTCCATCATTGTTCTTTGGACCTTCATTCTTGGTTTTGTCTTTGAAGCTCTGTTGCCTCCGAGCTACGAAAGCACTCCCCGAGTTATGTTGGATTTTGACTCCAGCCATTTGTGTGGCTAATGATTCTTGCGAAGCTAGCAGGTTCTCAAACTCCTCCAAGGAAGGTTGTGTAGCCCATCCTTGAACGGAAGTCACAAACGGTGTATACTCGGGCCGTAGACCCCGAATAATAGACCGCTTTAACCGTGCTTCGGAAATTGATTCCTCCGGATTAAGAGTATTAATCTCAGAGCAAAGGTTCTTTACCTTGATGAAGAACTCTGAGATTGAAGACTCCCCCTGCTTCGCATTCGCCAGCTCATTCTCTAACAACTGTAGACGAGCTTCATTCTTCTTGTTGAACAACTGATCCAGCGCCTGCCAAATGGAACTAGCGGATGTGCACCTTGAGACATGCTCAAATACTCCCGAGGATATTGACCTCTTCAACGCAAACTCCGCCTTGGCATTTTTTCGTGTCCACTCCTTTATCGCTTCCGCTGTTGCAGCATCTCCCCTTGGTGGTGTTGTGCTGCTACCGCCGACGACATCCCATAAGTCCTCACTCACCAAGTATGACTCCATACATGACTTCCACAACCGGTAGTTAGATTGGTTTAAGATCTCCATCCCCAATCCAACAACACGACCCATTGACTCCATACTTAGAATAACCTCAAGCTCTCTTTAAATCCCGATCTTGAAAAGAACCAAATTAGAATGGCTCTGATACCATGTAAAGAAACCAACACCGATAGTGCTTAGCACTAGCCCAAGACCGTAATACCCGAGAAACCCAAGAGAATAACCCTCTAAGTATGTGAATGAATATGGAAGAACAATTAGAGAATACTTGAAAAACTTTTAAAGAGAATTTTAGAACTTATGATGAACACTCTTTATTATTTTAACTTATTGTACATCTTACAAATGAGGGGGTGATGAGGTATTTATAGCCTCCAAAAGATCTTACAACATAAATCTAGATTTTTCTACTCTAACCTCCTTAACCTAGATATTTCTTAATTTTCTAGATTTTTTTTAATATAATATATAGATTTTTATCATAAAAATCTAGATTTTTCTACACAAATATCTTATCTATAACTTTCTTACTTCTAAGATTTTTCTATCATAATATCTAGATTTTTATCATACAAATCTAGATTTTTCTACACAAATATCTTATCCATAACCTCATTACTTCTAAGATTTTTCTACCATAATATCTAGATTTTTCTAGACAAATATTTTATCACCAAATCAAGTTTAATTTCAATAATAGTGGCTCTGGATCTCGGAAGACTTGCAACGGGATACGGAATGGGAGCATTCTCCTATGTGGTGAGCTCAACGAGTTGATTTATCCTCTGTTCAAACATCATCAAATGTATACGACGAGTAACACTCTGTGAATGATTTGTTGATGGTAGGTACCAATCTTTATAGCAGAAATTGCACCTAAAACCTTTAGAGGGGCTCTAACCACACTTAATCAGGTAGAAAGCACCATGAAGATGTTTTGTCTTCTTGATTTTCTGTTAGAGAATTTTGAAAAAAATCGAAGTTTCCTTCTTGTGCCACAGATTCTGATATGCACTGGAGTGTCGGTTTCCTTCATCATAGGCACAGTAGTGACGTGGAGAGTCTTAGCACTAATAGGTTTGGAATCTGTGTATACTCCATTGAAGTCAGAATCATCTGAAATGGTACTTTGGCTTCAAGACTCATCCCCTGCGCTGTCTCCTTTCTTGGCCTCTTTTGTATCCCTGAGTCTCCAAGATGGCTGGTAAGACCAGAAGATGCACCACCATGGAAGCTCATGTATCTCTTTCTTGGTAATTTAATGGTAAAATGTTGTGTTTTCAGGACAAGATGGGGAGTGATACAGAGTTTCAAGCTGCACTAAGGAAGCTCCGTGGGAAGAAGGCTGATATATTGGAGGAGGCAGCAGAGATTTAGGTTTTTTTTTGTATTCTTCTAAATCAAGAAACCATCTCTTGATCTGAAAACATATCTCTATCAATCTTTGACAGGATTATATCGACACTCTGAAAAGGCTTCCGAAAGCTAAGGCGCTGGATTTGTTTCAGAGGAGATACATACGCTCTGTTCTTGTAACACCATAACCAACGTTCTTTGCAAATCAAATTTTCATTTCTTGTCGCGCTGCATATGTGACCCAATTGCATGCTTTGTTGGAGCAGATCGCATTCGGGCTGATGGTGTTTCAGCAGTTTGGAGGAATCAACGGGATCTGTTTCTACACAAGCTCTATATTTGAGCAAACAGGTTCTTTTAACATAGGGAAGCTTGTATTATACTATATATACACCTACACTTTGTATCTAATCTGCCATCTTTTTTGTGTCAGGTTTCCCCACAAGACTTGGGATGATAATATATGCTGTTCTTCAGGTCCCAGCTTATTTATCTTACGAACACGAGTCCAATCAATGTCATAGAATGCTTGTATTATTATTCTCGTTCTCCCTTGTTTTGTACACAACCAGGTGGTCATCACTGCACTGCGCTTAATGCACCAATAGTTGATAGAGCCGGAAGAAAGCCATTGCTACTGGTAAAAGAAAAAGAGTCTTTGGCAAGATTTAGGTAGGATGATTATAACTAACTCGCTGTGGTGGCAGGTTTCTGCAACAGGGTTAGTGATAGGCTGTTTGATAACAGCGGTCTCATTCTATCTTAAGGTTCACGACATGGCACACGAAGCAGTCCCTGTCCTGGCTGTTGTTGGTATAATGGTAAGTAATTTGATCTTACGTAGTTTTCACCAAACCCACATAGATTGTTTAAGATCATATGTTGCTGAGAGCAGGTGTACATAGCATCGTTTTTAGCAGGAATGGGAGCAATGCCGTGGGTCGTCATGTCTGAGGTAAATAAAAATAAAATAAATTATTTTGAGAGGGACAAAATTATCTATTACCAAACAAAAACTGGAACTTGCAGATATTTCCCATAAACATAAAAGGAGTAGCAGGAGGCATGGCGACGCTCGTGAGCTGGTTTGGAGCGTGGGCCGTTTCTTAAACGTTTGGAAGAACCAATAGAGATACCTGATGCTGGAGATCCGAAATGTACACACTAGACCTCCAAGTTGCTTGTTATTTTTTAAAAAGACTTGAAGAATATCATTAGCTAACCTCGAGTTGTGAATAAGTATTGGACATTGCAGTCTTTAGTTTACCAACCTACATAACAAATAAAACGTCACAAGAACCCACATAAGAGATTTGGTATAGGAACTTACTCTTTGTGTTCAATAAGTTTGAATCTTTATTGAGAAAGCCCAGGTATCAGAGCATATAGCAAATTCTGGGATTGGGAGATAACGTGCATAGCAAATAAAACGTCACAAGAACCCATAGAAAAGATTTGGTATAGGAACTTATACTTCGTGTTCAATAAGTTTGAATCTTTATTGAGAAAGCCATCAGAGCATATAAAAATTCTGGGATTCGGAGATTGTTAGAAAACATAGACAACTTACCTTGATATGAAGATATGTGGTTGTTACCGGATCAGACAATTTCAAGGCGGGAACTACACTGCACAATAATGAAAGTAACAAATTTTAGTTAGGGAAAAAGGCCGAGATACCACGGAAATTATGTGATATTACCAGAATCAAACAGATCTTTCGTTAATTACTGACATATTTTTTATACCGAGCGTACCCTTATGTTATGTTGTAACAAAAAACGTAATTACAAGAATACCAGGGCCACATAAGAAAAAAACGGGTGCCACGTAAGAGACTGCTGACTGCTGACGTGTATTAATGAACTCAGCCATAATGCGCTACGGCTGAGTTACGTTTACGTTTGGACTGAATTAATGTTATGTTATGGCTGAGTAAATAAACACGGCTGACTTATGAGTACGAGACTGACTTACTATCATAAATCAGCCGTTAGTCACGACTGACTTATGAGAGATGAGCTACCTATGAGATATGGATCGACTTTCAAACTTAAGGCAGCCGTTAGTCACGGCTGAGTTATACACGATGGTTGACTTACGAACATAAATCAGCCGTATTATGCGGCTGGATTATTAAAGGTCTGGCTGACTTATGGAACATTTGGCTGAGTTTTTGGGTAGAGACGGTTGGGTAATGTTTTGTAGTGGTCGGCTTATGGGAGGTAGTTACGGCTGAGTTTATAAACTCAGCCGTAATAAGGCTGAGTTTAAGGTTAATCCAACCCTGTTACGGCTGACTTACTATTGAAAGAATAATTACTGAATAACTTTTATTTGACGGCTGCATTATTTTACGACACAACTGGCTAAAAATTTTCCACTCTGTTTATGGCTGATTTATTAACGAAAGATTAATTACTAGAATATAAGATTAATTACTAGAATACTACGCATGTTGTGACAGACTTACATTATATCCGATTTGCCATGTCATCAGATCCGATTTGCCATGTCATCAGATCCGATTAACCATGTCATTAGCAGAGTCCAATTAGAGTGAAAACAGCAACGTCGTTCTTCTTATTCTTCTCCTTCGTTGTGCCTTTGATATTTTCATTCAGTTATCAGAGATACTATGGCTCTGGTAATTGTTGTTTCGGGTAACTGGGTTAAGAAAAACAAAAACAGATGCATATTCATGGCCGACAGTAGAGGGAGTAGATTGGTACATGCAGATGATCGCATAACCCTAGACAAACTTGCGAAGACAATACTCGATGATTACGGAGTGAAGGACTCTCGCCATCAGATACAGCTGAGCTACATTTTATCCAATAATCTTTGAAAACAATGTCGCACGATAAAACTCCACCAGTTTACGTCACCAACACTCGACAGTTGCAACTTTTTCTAGGTGAACGGAAAACTGAACAGTTACGTCTTTGTGTGGAGATTACAGAGACCGAGGGAGCGAGAGAGAAGAGGAAAAGGTTTGTCAGCTACAACTCAGAAGTTGAATCCATAGACGAAGATTATGGCGGGAGATGTGACGGTTCCGAACCGGAGGACAAACGCTACGACGAAGAAACTGATTGCTCTAGCAAAGTGGAAGGAGAGGAAGATGAAAGGTCTGGCGAAGAAAATGAAATAGTCGACGAAAATGGAAAAAGCGAAGCAGACGAACAAGATGATGAGTTTGATAGCCGATTTGATATGTTCGATGACTCGGATGGTGAGTCATCTAGAGATCATAACTTCAGTATACTCGATGATGATAACTTCAGTATACTCGATGAGTCTCTAACACAAGACGAAAATTCACCGACGCTACCTCCTAAGAAGAGACCTCATAACTTCTCGAGTGGCGGTTCTAAAGGGAATCCGGAGGTTGAAAGGTTGGATATGTCTTCACTAGATCTCTCGGTAGAGCAGAGATTCGAGAGTAAAGCAGATTTTCAGAGACGACTGAAGCTTCTTGCCGTGAGGGATCGGTTTGATTTCGATTTACCCGTATCCGATATGGGTAGACTCGTTGTTGAGTGTTGGGTTCAGGGATGTCTCTGGAAAGTTCGTGCTCCTAGATTAGGGGATACCCCAACATTTTATATACGTGGTTACCATTCGGTGCATACATGTTCTGTAACAGAGCGTTCTGGTCGATCTGGACAAGCAACAACAGATATATTAGCAGAGTTGTACAAGGATTCACTCAGCGACGTTGGTCCGTCAGTCCGACCTAATAGTGTCGGAATAGCTATAACTAAGCACTTTGGTGTAAAGGTAATTGCTGCGGACTTATACGGCTGACTTATTTACAAGATTAGTTGCGGCTGACTTATGTTCATAACTCGGTGACATATTTGTATAATTTTACTTGTGGGCAGATGGGTTACTGGAAATCATTTAGAACACTAACATTTGCAAGGGAGATGGCGATGGGAACTCCTGAGAGTGGGTTTGAAAACTTGCCTTCTTACTTATACAAGATAAGAAGGGCAAATCCGGGCACAATTTCGCGTCTTGAAATCGATGAGTTTGCAAGATTCATGTATGTCTTTGTTGCATTTGGTGCCAACGTTAATGGGTTTCCGTTCATGCGCAAAGTTGTCATCGTCGACAGTACGTTTCTTAATGGTAAATACAAAGGGATGCTTCTGACAGCACTAGCTCAGGATGGTAACTTTCAGATTTTCCCAATTGCATTTGGTGTGGTCGACACCGAGAATGATGATTTGTGGCACTGGTTTTTCACGCAATTAAAAGCCATCATTCCTGACGACCAGGGTCTTGCGATAATATCAGATAGGCATAGCTCGATAGAGAAAGCAATTGGCAATGTCTATCCGTTGACTTCTTGGGGAATTTGCACATATCACTTATACAAGAACATTTTGACCTGCTACAAAGGAAACGAAGCATTTCGTCTGGTTAAGAAAGCGGCAAGATGTTTTAGGCTGCCTGATTTTGATGAGATATACGAGGAGATTGAAGCGATTCATCCGGCACTTCATGGCTACCTAGAAAGAGCTGATGTCCGGCAGTGGGCGAGTGTTCATTTCCCGGGCGACAGGTATAATTTGATGACCATGAACATAGCGGAGTCAATGAACAGAGCACTTTCAGATGCAAGAAGTCTTAGCATTGATCGACTATTGGAATCGATACGGGTCATTGGTCCACAAATGCAATGCGGTCAGAGTAGAAAGGGGTAGGATCTCGCATGGACCTTTTGATAAGAAGTATGATATATGCAGAAATATGCTGTACAAAGAATATTAAGTTAGTCAGTGAATTAATACAACTCAGCCAACAACTAATCTTAACTCTGTCATAATTCAAGTATAACCCAGCCATCGAATTACCAGCCTTATAACAACGAATAACTCAGCCGTCAAATAACTAATAATTCAGCCATCAAAAGATCACAACTCAGGCATAAAGTAAGTAACTACTAACAAATACTCACACTATCAGCCAACCACCCAGCTTCCCCGTTTTCCCTGTCCGGCCAGTCTTTCCTTTCTCCGACGAGGATTTTGAAGAAGTCAACCTCCTGGTTACTCCTTCCCCATGGAAGATTCCTGAAAATTGAACATAATTCAGTCAAGGCAAATATTGCTAATAGTTGTATCAAAATTAGGCGTAAAATTCCTTACGTGAATGACCTTAAAAAGTTCATGAGCTTCTCCACTTTAGCAGGGTCAGCAGGTGAGTAAGGATCGTACAATGCCTTTGAAGGTTGGACAATCTTCCGCACCAACGTCGTCACCTTGTCTCCAACATACGGAAAATCTTCTCCTACTGAACGCCATGCTGGGTGCATCGTGAACCCTTCAGTGTCTATATGAACAAATCTATCTCGATAACTCCTGATTCTCACATTTTTAAGCTTTTCGTCCTTCTCCTCATCAGACGACGGTAACGGCTCGTTTGCTGCTGCGATAACCCGTTCGGTTACATCCGCAATTTCACCGTCGTCGACTGGAACACACTTCTTAGTAGATTTTCTATCGGTCGGGTTCCTTGGCACAGCCGCCTGCTTCCTTGGCGCAGCCGCCTGCTTCCTTGGCGCAGCCGCCTGCTTCTTCCTTAACTCACCCGTCTGAGCATCCTGCTTCTTCTGTAACTCAACCTCCTGCTTGTTCTCTAACGTAGCCTGCTTTCTTGACTCGACTGTTTGCTTCCTCTTTAAAGCGGCCTCTCTCTTCTTAGCATAAGCTTCCTCATCATCGGCCTTTTTTTGGTGGCCTCCTGTCGCTGCCACGTCGTGCTATCAGTGCCTTAGCAGGGAAGACGCTGATGAAATCTGGATTGTCATCAGCAAACAAAATCTTTTTTGGACCTGCTGGTATCGATGCTGCTCTCGCCGCGAGGCGTTTCCCTTTCATTCTCGCAAGATTATCACCAAGGGTCTCCTCCTAGAGATCATCATGAGTGGTCTTTTTCGCCCCAGAAACATTATCAGGGGTCTTTCTCTCCCCGGAAAAATGAGCAAGTGTTTTCGCCGCCTCCTTAACAGTGGTCTTGCTCGCCCCCGAAATGTTATGAGGGCTCTTAGATAGCGTCGGGCTGTTAACGGAATTCTGCGGTAACTCGAGGAGAAAATTTTCACCACTTTCCGGTACCCCCAGACATTTCAGACGATCTTCGACTAAGGCATTGACCCTATCACCAATGGTGCTCTCCATATGTTCAATTCTCTGGGTTAACCCTTGGATGGTGTAATCGTACGAGGTGAACCACGAGTCAATCTTCACTAATCTACAATCCTGGCTATCAAACTTGGCGGAAATTTTGTCCAGAGAGAAGATTACTCGAGTAATAGTCGCATTGTTCCCCAAACCAGTTGAACATGATTCCTGCATTTCTTCCTTATTCTCCTCTCTTTCAGCAGCGTCCCCGTCTTCTTGCTTTATGCTTTTCTTCTGCTTATCTCTGGGTGGCTCACACTCTGACACAGCTGGAGCCGACTTGCTTTTCTTCTTCGCAATATTCTGCGCATCCCATTGGAACTCTCAGACATACCAATCCAAGTGTATGTCGGTTATCAAGTTCACGAGTCGTGGGTCATCTTCTTCACCGTCCCACTGAGGAAACATATCTTCTAGAGACTCCTTCTCAACCATATGCCTCACGCGCACCTACAACAGCAACACATAACTTATGCATCAAATATTAACAAGTCACCGCCAACTATGAATAACCCAGCCGTCATGCAAACAATAATACAACCATCAAATATTAATAACCCGACCATAAGATAACGATAACACATCAATCAAAAAACAACAACACAAACATCGATAAAATCGTTAATCAGTCTGAGTCCTTACCTGGCCATGCTTTTCAATCTCCTGTGCAAAGACATTTTCAAAACTTGAACGAGTCTGCGTTCCTCCCCATCGTAAAAGCTGATTTTTTTCTACATCAACTACTTTGCTGAAACACTCTCCAAATCAAACGATGGATTCATACACCCAAGCCATTAACGCGTAACTCAGGCCGGATATACAGTATGACCCTCCTTGCGGGTGCAACGTCTTGATAGAGTCAACGAGAACTTCAAATGCAGTGCGAACCCACGGATAGGTCTTCATGGCGTCGTCATCGAATACTCTTTTTGCACTTTCAAAAGGAATCCTTGAATTATGATGCAAAGCATACAGTCCCATGGCTTGAAGCAGTAGCAGACCTAACCATTTGCGCTTTTCTGGGCTCCAGCCCCGAGAAACTTCCAGTGCATCCCTCAGTTCATATATCTTGGGTCTAACCCCATACGGCACTTTCAACTCCTCCTAGAACGCTCTACATTGCTCAGGTTCAAACTTTTCTTTTGGTATCGGATCTATGTTTAGCCCAGTGATCTGCCCATATTCTAGTAAGCTGAACCTGATAGGTTGATCAACAACGAGGCTCCAGATCTCCTTCTTCCGTATATGCAGTTGTCTACATAGAAGATAGTGTACAGTCCTACCAGACCAGTTGCTTGTGCCATCAGTTAGCTTAGAAATTATTCTTACAGGATATTCCTTCAGTGTATTCCACAAATCTCGACCTAATTTGTCTCTAACTGCAGCGAGTTCTAACAAAGAGCAAGTGTGATTAATGTCTTTGTTATCTAGATTGGAAGCCCTTCAGGGTAAAGTCTTCGCGGGTAATTGGGTCATGTTTGTTCCATCTGATCATAAAGAACAAAATTAACTAAGCCGCAATTTAAGCGTATCCCAGCCGTAACATAATATGTAACTCAATGGCGTTATAACATAACCCAGCCACAAAAACATATGTAATGCAATCAAATCCTAAACGTTTCTCAATCAACTAACCGCAATAGAACCGTTACTCAGCCCCAACATAAATCTACACCAAAACAGAACGCATACACAACATAAATCGGCCGCAATATGAAACTCTAACTCATCCACCCCATAACTCAATCGCCATAGATAAGCCACAAATAGTTTATAGCTTCAACAATATACAAAACATAACAAAGACCCAACATACCGGAGAAAGATTTTACAGGCGACTTCGGATATGACGATTTCGACGGGATTTTAGCCAATATGATTTTCGTGGGAAGACAACAGAACTAGATGATATCGCAAGAGACACATAATGCAGTAAAGACGATTTCACCAAATATACTTCAAAGAAGATTTCGAATGTCCACAGAATGTCGGAGAAGATTTCGAATGTTGAGTGCAGACGATTTTTGTCTTCAAAAACGAATGAATGTTGAAAACAAATTCTTTGTTTTTTTTTTTCTTTTAAGGGGATGGGAAACTTAAACGTTCCCTCCCTTCTCATAAATAAAAAGAAAAAAACTGACGTGGTTTTTCAAAATTAGTGACATGGCTTTTTAGTTAAAATCGATCAAAACAAAAAAAAAATAATGAAGGGTGTTTTCCGTAATTTACTAGGGTTGTGTGAGTATTTGAGTAATTTTTGAAACATCTGACATATTCTAGTAATAAGTGCTAAGATTGATGGTATTTGAGCAATTCTTTCTTTTAGTTATCATCACCTTTTATCTTTGTGTAGAATTACAACTTTCAAAAGTAAAAAAAAAAGAACAGAAAAATGAACTGAATAAGAATGAAGGGGGTGTATAATACACCGTGTATTGAATATAGTATGGGGCCCATATAGTATTTGTGAAAATTTGAGATGATTTGTTTTCTAATAAGTCTGTGGATGATTTTGGATAAATTAGGAAAATTGTTGTGATTTTAATTTAAAAAACTCTATAATATTTTATTAGGAGACTTGAGTTTTTATATTTTTAACTAAGAAATTCCACCAAAACATTTCAAATCCCAACAACTCCAAAAAAAATCAAAAGTAGATTTTAAAATTACAAGTTCAGTAACAAATGGATTTTAAAATATGTATTAAAATTCATGTTTGAATAAAAGTGGATTTGTCATTTTAATGCAAATCACTCTCAATCTTTTCAAATTATAGATTCAATACACTCTCGAAGTGAATTGATCAAATCCGAAAATGTACCACAAATAGAACTAAATCAGATAATATCTTACATCATCTCAATAACAAAAAAGTCCACTATTGGACTTAGTAATAGTGATTATGTGGTTGTGGTCGATTTTTTAATGAAAGTGATTGATGTTTGTCATCCGCTATCGTTTCTGGTGCGAATGTGTGGTTCATGTATATAAGGCATCTAATCGTCTAACTGACGGGTTAGCCAACTATGCATTTTCTTCCATTAGGTTTGCATATTTTCGATTTGGTTACTTTGGATGTAGTTTCGTTTTTAATGAAGATTTAGCCGGACTTTCGTGGTGTAGACAAGTTCGTATGTAATTCTTTCATTTTTTAATAAACACTAAGGGGCATTCTTTCAGTTTCCTACCCAAAAAAAAAAAATCTAGAAGTAAATGAAAAAAAAACTTCCATAAACTATTTTTTTTGGATTTTCAGTGAAATATTTTTTTTTCTGCTTTTTTTTGTTTTGGTTTTTTTTTTTTTTGTTTTTCAACACGTTTCTAAAAACCAACTATTTGGTTGCTTGAACTTGATCCTACTTCTTCTTCTAGTATCTACTCCACCTGCATGTTTTGATGGTTCTTAGCCACTGCGTATTCTGGGCTCGGATCAAAAAGAACCCGCAAATGGCGAGGCATCACATATTTTCTCCAGACATGCCGATTCCTTATTTCATAGCCCTATAAACAAACACATCACATATTGTTGTAGTCAGCAAAAATCACAAGCATAGTAATAAAATGTTTTTATCGTTACACCAAACCAAAGGAAATAAAGATCATTTAAGCGATCAAAGGTAGATAATGAAAAGAAATACCTGCACTTCAACGACTTCTGAACCTTGTAGAGAATCCAGTATAAGCTGAATGTCAGCTGTTAGTGCGTTAAGCTGATAAGATACAAGAAACCAACAAAGATAAGTACAACGCAGAGAAGATAAATGAAACCATCATGAAACAAAAAAAAAAATCATATAAGAATTTCACCTTATTGAAACGAGAGATTAACTCTATGTGAACAAAACCCTCATCATTCATGCGTTTGCGAAGGTATACGTCGTTAGGTAAATTCTCCTCACTGTAATTAATAAGAGCAAAAACACGAAAAACAATCAAAACTGAGTTTTTTTTAAGTACATATTTTTAAAGTGGTAAAAAGAAAGTATTACCTCAGGTAATATTGAACTTGATTCAATATTTTGGTTTTAAGTGGAACGGACAAGACTGGAGGAGACTCATTTTTAGATGAGGACAAGACAGGAGATGGGAACAGGACCGGAGGAGGCTCAATGAAAGGCATGCGATGAGGATGATACATCATCGGTGGTGCCAACTCTAAAGAATGAAACATGTGTGTAAGAAACAAAAAAAAAAAAACTCGTAAAAGTGCAAAAACAGAATCGATATTTACAGTTTGAGTTGACTCACCAGTGAAGAACATTTGATAAAAATGCTGTTGAAGTGGCATACACTGACCATAGAATGGCGGCACAGGTGGTGGTGGTGGTGGTCTTACAAAACCCAATGGACCTCCTCTTGGTGGTGGTTGTGAGAACCACGGATTCAAATTCTGATTCACATGTTCCTGATTGCGCCTGCCTCCATGACTTCCATGAGGATGGTGGCTAACGTTTTGGCTCTTGTTTGAGTTACGTTGGTGTTGGTTTTGGGTACTGACATGGGACTGTGATGATGAAAAGTCGTTCCACTGGTTTTGGCCTCGAAGAGAAGTGTAACTAGATGAGCTTTGCCCTGAGGTTTGAGCAGCAGTAGTAGTTCCATTGGTACCTTTGCTAATCGCAAAAGCAACAGCTTTTTCAATGAAGCTTTGGTCCGTTATTGGTTCTACTTCACCAAGATAAGCACTTCGCTGAAATAAAAAAAGACATTACTAGAATCATAACATCACATTGTAAGAATCCGAGAGACAAACTTGCAAAACATGTTCTATATATATATATCAAAGGTTACACAAATCAGATAATCATTTTTTAGTAAAGGCATCATCGAGCTAAAGATTTGTATGGACGGTTCAATGAATTCAAACCTGAGAGAAATAAGTGACAGATGATGATGATGATGATCCATCGCCGCCGAGACTTTTGAACGAATCAGAGGAAGACTTGTTCCAACAACGAACTGCTTTCGTTGTCTCAGAAAGTGACGGCCACGAAGAAGCTTCAATGACTTGCTTGACCAGGGGATCGCCATTAGAGAGCCTGTTCCAAGCAGGTTTCTTCTCCGCATTACCCTTGAACATCCCAGAGTTGTCTGATTTCTCCTTGTCCATGATCGTCGGTGAAGAAGCAGAGGATACAGATGGAATCGGAAAAATTAGGTTTCTTCTTCTACGAAACTCTCGAGTCTACGGGACTCTGATCAGTATCTTTACAAACATCTATGATCCCAAAAGAAGAAAAAAATAGTCTTCTAAAACAGGTAAAAGAAAGAATCAGGAAAAATCTGAGAAATTAGGGGTTAAAGAAAGTATTTTGCAAAGAGGAAAAAGGGAAAAAGGAAACAGAGGAACGAACCAACAAATTTCTCAGAAGATGGAAACGGAGACGGAGACTCTTCTCTTCTTCTTCAGATTTTGTTTTTAATTTTTTTAATATATATGGAGATTTGTTGAAGAGAGAATCTTACTTGCCGCGGAATTCAGAAAATACAGTTGTCCTTAACAGAAAAATGTAGATTTTGAGATCTTATTGGCTGATTACGATTTGTGAAAATTTATGTCGTCAGTCTTGCCTGACATATTAACTTTTTTAAGAAAATATATATACTAGGTTCGGAGTCCAGAATTATATTTAAAAAAATAATATTATGATAATCAAATTATAATAAAACAATTGTTGTCATAGTTATATGATGTAAGTTTATCCTTTATTTACAATGATCTAAAATATATTGTATTTGTTAAACTGATCTAAAATATAATTTATGACTAAATGTCAATTCCATATAATCATCCATAATTAAATAATAAAAAAATTTAAATTTATATAGAAAATTCATAAAGATTTATTATTAAATAATAAAAATTTTAAATAAAAAAAACTTGTTTGATGTATATTTTCTGGATTACAAATCTTTTGCAAGATTTTACCGTTGACAAGAATTACATACACTAAATTCTATTCTAACAAACTGTTTCTTCTTCGACCAAAAAAAAACCGCTTTTTAACTGTCACGGTTTCACCAACAAAATATTTATTAGTTTGACGAATAATAATCTATCTTTAATCAATAAAAAAGAAATTATTTAAATCTAAATACCATATATATAAATATTTTTTTATATATCTATTCAAATCCATTAACTTAAGTGTATGATAATTTTGTTAGGCTGTAGAAGCTATCTACAAAAAAAAAATGGATCTAGAAACCTAGAAATATATTTCTTTTTTATTATTTAGACTAGAGTAAATTTATCTTGATAATTTATAAAGATTTATTATTAACTAAACAAGATCTTAAACACAGGAAATCTTGTGTGATATATATTTTTAAGATTACAAATTTCTTTTGCAAGATTCTAGCTATTTTCTACGGTTGACAAATGTTAGATACACTAATCACATTTATTTGAATCAGTTTATTTAAATTATATTTAATCTAACATTTTTTTCTGAATTTTCATTAATATTATAGGTACATATCATATATACACATCCCACGGTTGTAAAATCAATTATCATATACAATATAGAATGAGAAAAAAATACAACTGTAGTACAATATTTTTAATAAACCAATAAGCTTCTAAAAAATATATATAAATTGGTGTATAGAACCAAATGGCTAAATATATGTATAATCTTATTATAATCAAAAGATAGCCAAAATTGAGAACAAGTAGAATAATGAAAGTGAGAGGGAGAGCGAATAATAAGAGGAAGAAGACGTGCTTGGTCTTTGAGATGGTATGTTAGTGGCCTCTGGGTCAAACGAAGAAGCTGGCGGTCTAGCCGAGGAAGATGAACGGTTAGATGGAAGCGCCCTAGCTGAGGTCTCACCGGTGTAACCTTTAGCAATGAAAGTAAAGACTGATTAGGATCAAAGGGAACGAGATGATATGCTCTACAAGGAACAAAGAGTTTGATAAGGAACTCACAATCAGATTCTTTCCATCCCAGAACCAGTTTCTCACGATCAAAGACAACGCGATAGCCAGTCATGAAGTTCTCTGCAAATCCGATAAATATTTGTGAGTTTAGAAAGACAAAACATCTTTTTGGTTTTGAGTTTTATCCGAGTTAATACTTACGTCCGATGATGCTAATGTCTTCGATCTTCATGACGGCTAAGCAGTACACATCTGTGTCCTGATAACATCACAAGGAGAGACAAAAGGTTTAAGTTTAATGGCAGAGACGGGAACAGAGTTGAGCTGTAATAACAGAGGCCCTACGAACCTTCATGGAGATTACTACTAACGGGTGATAAACGGGATATGAGCTCCCGCCTTTCATTGTCAGATTCACAGCTGGATACTGGAAGCTGTCTTTGGTTGGGCTGCGATTACATAAATCAAAAAGTTATGAGTAACATTTTTGAGAGAGAATCAGAGAGATTGTGACTAGAGTAAAGAGGCAACCTTAATGCATAACAATACTCGAAAGGCAACTCGGAATCAGTCTGATAACGTTTGTCCAGAACTAGAGAATTAAACTGCAAAATCACATCGGATTATTATGCTGCCATATTACGACCAAAACCAAGATCATGACACATTACATAAGACGAAGACTTACACTTTCTGAAATAAGGGTGTAAGCTGCATCAGTCAGATAAGTGAAGGAGGTTCCAGAGTCGAAGACAGCATCAAATTCAAGATCCCCAGTATTTCCTCCAACGCTTATTTGAGTGACGGTGATGTTATAAGTAGGACTGGTTAACATGAAAAAAACAATATAGTAATTAGAAGAAATAATTTGAAGTAAAATTCAAGGAGATGGACAAGTTGGATTGTCCGCTTGCTTACTGTGGTTGTCTTATGTTCAATGGTGTTTCCCGTTGGTCTACGCTACCTTTATCTCCAAAGCTGATCCTACCAGCTCCATCGTTTCCGAAACACATTGAGAATGAGTTTGCTGCAATCCCTTCCTTGGCTAATACGCTAGGAACCGATATGTCTTCTAAGCCAAGACCGAAAAGACCATTTGGAGCTGCACCATCATGGAATACACCAGTCTGAACTTGACCACAACTGCTCAGCACAGAAAGATTGTTAAGATGACAACACAAAAAAAAATTAACAGAAACATAACAAAGTTCTTCTGCAAGGAGGAAATCACTTACCCCAAGGTAACACGAGCGCGAATAGGTTTGGAGTTTTTCTCACTGGAAACTAAATGAATCACATCCTCCACCAAGACTCCAGTAGAAGAGGTACCGTTTGAAAGATACCGTATTTGGTAAGGGCAATTGCTATTAGGGGAAGCGCATCGATCACCTCTTGTACATAACGTGCTATTACAAGGAACTTTAGAACTCGTCGATGATGCATTAGGGCTATAAATATTGAGGTCCAAGCTCTGTTCAACAAAAGAAAAAAGAAAAAAAAAACTCATTTTAAGAACCCAACAATTTGCAGATATCAAAAATGCCTAATGAGCTAGCACACTAGAAGTCGATAAAACAAAATCTAACAAACATAATATCTTTAATCACTAAAGATAGATGCATAATCGATAACTCTAGTGCCAGTTTCACTGTGTTTTAAGTGTTGAAGACTTTGTCAACACAGAGCTGCCTAAGTCAGATTTTTATCAACACGAGTAAACTGAAGTCTTTTTTAACAACAAAAACCCATCGGATTCTTCACAATCTCGACCAAAAACCTCAAGAAAACAAAAGATACATGAGCAATATAACTCACATATAAACAAAAGTTGAAAACGTTACCGAGCCTCCAGGTGCTTTCAGTTCACGGACACAATTGGTACAATCACAGGGCAACCAAAACAAGTCACTTCCAGTGTCTAGAGCAACCAGGAACCAATCAGACGGCGTCCCAACCGTCACATTCGCGTAATGCAAACTGTACAAAAACATGGAACCAAACAATTTTAACAAAAACATCTCCAAAACCTCTTAACAAATCACATGTTTTTGATAATCACATCAAGCTAAGAAAGATCAGAAAATTTCGATGAGAAAGGAGAAAACCTTACAATCCTAAGGCGTCGACACGAACAGTTTCGTTGCCGTCAGCGAAACTGACGAGTGATTGATCTTCGGTGGCGAGTCTACGGCCTCTGATTAACCGATCCCGATGAGCCATCACTCTGTAATACTTGGACGAGTCTCGATTAGGCAACCCGTCTCCGGGCAGAACCCCAACGACCTGATCGGAGAAACGGTGGTGAAATTCAAACCCGAATTCGCCGGTTCCTTCGCATCTATCCAATCCCCAGCTCGAGACCAGCATAACAATCAGACCCACAAAGAAAATTCTACAGCTTGGGTACCAAACCATGGCGGGTTCGTCGTATAAAGAAGCAAAGTACTCCGCCGAGATCTCGGAAACTTTCTTGGAAGAAAAAGTTCCGAAATTCCGAGAATTCGATTGTGAAAAAGATATCGAAAACCTCAGTATGAATCTTCTCTTAAAGCTAAGGAGTGATGAGAATTCTGATACGAAACCGATGAATTAGGCAAGAAGGAAGGATCGTGAGTGGAGAGGAGGAAGCAAAAGCTTCGAAATGTTCTCTTTCGCTTTGTATTATGAACTTTCAAGTCAATTTCTTTACCAAATAAAAACTTTGCAAGTCAATTTTTTTTTTTTTTTTTGTCAACAGCAAAACAAACCAAACACCGAAATCTAAAATGACTCGACAAGCCAAGTCGGAACATCAACACCAACATGAATAATGTATGAGGGGAAAGATCTAGCACTTCTTGCTAGTTTATCCGCTCTTGAATTGGTTGATCTGGGGATATGGATGAGCGCGAATATCCCAAAAGCCCTCTTTGCTCGCTGAAATTCTTCCAAATGCACTGCAAACGCCGGCCATAACATTGGTTCAGAGACCAACTTCACTAACTCCAAGCAGTCTGAAGCAAAAGTTACTTCTTTGAATTGTAAAATACTCATACAATCCATTGCCCAAATAAGTGCTTCGAATTCTGCATGTAATGGTGAAAGACTACACCTTACATTCCGGGCTCCCATCATTACCTCACTTTCTGCACACTCCGTAATCCAACCTTGTCCAGAGAAAACATCACCTGCTTTCCAAGACCCATCCACTTGACAGTATCTACCTTGAATAGCTTGCACTGGCTGACCACTTTGCTGACCGGTTGGCTGGCTTAATAAACTATTCCTAGCAATCTCCCCTGAAATGTTTGACCCCTCCATACATTGTGCCTCTGTCCACACAGAAGCTTCTGCCTCCGCCATCCGAACAATATCAACAGCACTCCGATCAATATTATTGAAACATTTATCATTTCTACCTTTCCAGATATACCAAAGTAGCCACGGGTATGCCTGCCCACGATCATCCGAAGGTATACGCCAGAACAAAAAATCCATATTCGTAAATACGGAACCAGTTGGAAAAACAGCAGGATTCGACGGCACTGAAGATAAAGCCCAAACTTGAAGCGCGGGAGGGCACTCAAAAAGAACATGATTAATCGTCTCCACCTCCGCCCCACATCTCCCACACTGGGAATCACACTGGATTCTCCTAGCCTTAAGGTTACCGAGTACCGGTAAACATCCCGAGACAACTTGCCACATAAAATGTCTCAATTTTGGGGGACACTTAACCATCCAAGTAAAGGCTTGTAATGGTTTTATATCCGGCCCAAGTATAGGAGGACCCCTATTCGCAAGCTGAGATTCCCGTTCCACATTATACCCAGATTTAACAGTGTATCGACCCGATTTAGTAAAATGCCATCCGTCACGATCTGACCGGAGTAATCTACTGATCGGAATTCCCTGAACAATAGCTGCATCCTCAGGACAAAGAAGGTCCTTAATTAGATCGACTTTCCATGTCATCGTCCGTTCATCAATGAGATGGTTCACACATAGGTGGGGATACTGAACAAAAGTTTTTGGTAGTGCTGGTCTCGGGCAGTGGGCCGGGATCCAGGGGTCATTCCAAACTGAAATCGACGCGCCTGTACCAACCCGTTTGATTAGTCCTTTTCTAACCAGAGAGCGAGCTGAGATAATACTCCTCCATCCATAAGACGGAGAGTAGGATCGGATAGGAGCTAGAGGATCCGAATTCCTAAAATAGCGTCCTTTGAAGACTCTAGCAAACAGTGAGGAGGGATGATCCATTAATCTCCATAGTTGTTTGGCAAGAAGAGCCGTATTAAATTCCTGAAGAAGTCGAAAACCCAAACCTCCATCAATTTTTTTCCGACATAACTTCTCCCAAGATAACCAGTGCATACCCCTCGACGAGCCCCCCGAGCTCCACCAAAATTGACTCACCGCACTTATCAGTTTGGTTGTAACCTTTTTTGGAACTCTAAAACATGACATAATATAAGTTGGTAAGGCTGTGGCAACCGACTTAATCATAACTTCCTTGCCTCCTTTAGATAGTAATTTTGGTGTCCATCCATTAATCCGTGACAACAATCTGTCTGTTAGAAAACTAAACACTTGTGTCTTTGGTCCCCCCAAGCTCTCCGGTATCCCCAAATAAGACCCCATTCCACCCATCCGTGAGATACCCAGAGTACCTTTTATTTCCTCCTGAATCCCTGCATCCACTAAATGACCAAACTGAAGTGAAGATTTTTCAAAGTTGATTTGTTGCCCAGAAACTAATTCATACTCCTTCAGAAGGCCCAGTATAACCTGACACTCCTCTTTGGTGGCCTTACAAAAGAATAGACTATCATCCGCAAATAAGAGATGAGATATAGCAGGGCTAGCTCTGGCTACCTTTAGCCCCGTCAATAATTTCATCCTTTCCGCCTCCTTTAGGTTTGCAATCAATGCTTCCGTACATAATATGAAGATGTATGGGGACAGTGGGTCACCCTGCCGGAGTCCCCTTTTAGGGGTTATCAGCCCCTTTGGTTGCCCATTGAGGAGGACACTATATTGAACTGATGTAATACACTGCATCACCATAGTCACCCATTGCGGCGCAAATCCCATCTTTTGCATAACTTTTGCAATAAAGATCCATTCAACCCGATCATAAGCCTTACTCATATCCGTTTTAATTGCTAAGAAATTACTCTTACATGACCTATTTGTCCGTAATCCATGAAACATCTCTTGTGCAATCAGAATATTATCCGAAATCAACCGTCCTGAAACAAATGCCGATTGCGTCTCTGATATAAGTCCCGGAAGGAAACACTTTAGCCGTTGACAGAGTACCTTCGAAATAATTTTGTACCCCACATTACAGAGACTGATAGGCCGTAACTCCGTCATACGGCTTGGCCTCTCTGTTTTTGGGATCAAACAGATGTTCGTCCTATTCAAACGCGGATCAAAAACTCCTGATCTGAAGAAATCATTGACCAACTGAACCACTTCCGTTTTAATAATTGCCCAAGATTGTTGAAAGAAGAGTGCCGTCATACCATCCGGTCCTGGAGCCTTTTCTGGGTGCATCATAAATAAGGCCGCCCTTACTTCCTCCTCTGTCGCCAAAGCTGTTAAGCGGTCATTCATATGTTCCGTTATTGTCGTCGGAACCACCCTCAGAAAGTCATCAAAATCTAAGGGGTCCGTAGAGGTAAAGAGCTCCTCGAAGTAGTCTACTGCAACCTTTTCAATTCCCGAATCCGTTACCAACCATTCACCCTGATTATTATAGAGGCCCACAATCCGATTACGAATTCTCCTCTGTTTGGTTAAGGCATGATAAAATTTTGTATTTTGATCCCCTGATCGATGCCACATGTTTCTACTTTTTTGTTGCCAATACAGTTCCTCATCTTTATAAGCCTCCTGCAATTTCCTCGAGATGTCTTGCACTTCCTCCGCTGTTCGAGAATCATCATTTTGGACCTCTTCTAGAGCCTGCTGAAGCTTACTTATTTCCTCTTTACCGTATGGCAGGTTTTCCTTTCGCCATTGTGATATCCTGTGCCTACAAGAATTTATTCTGTCAACAAAATTATTCCCCCACCACCTCTGTCTACCTCCCCACCCTTGCGCAATAGAATCCATCAAACCCTCCTGGCCAACCCAACGTTTATCGAAACGAAATTGATTTCTTCGTCTGGGTGCCGTGACGTTCAAGGAAGCAACTATTGGCCTATGATCCGATCCCACCATACCTAAATATTCCACAAAAGAAGATGGAAACAGATTATGCCACTCTACATTGGCTAAAGCTCGATCCAATCTACACCGAATAAGTTTTCGACCTCTCCTTCCCCTCCACGAGAAAGAGTTCCCGACCGAAGGGAAATCCACAAAACCACAATTATTGATCATATTATTAAAGTCGACAAAGGACGATGCTGGCCGTAAAGATCCTCCCTGCTTTTCATGATTACCGGTAATCTCATTTAAATCCCCAATAATAAACCAAGGTTCATTTCTGAGCAAACCATATCTCGTTAGACGTTCCCAGACAATCTCCCTTCGCTTTTGAACAGGATCTCCGTACACAAAGGAAAGAAATACTTTTTTGCCTTGAATTTGTGCCTCCACATCAATGATCCTATTATTAGCAAACAAAATGTCTACTGAAAATGAGTCATTATAAAAAAGAGCCAAACCACCACTTGATCCGATAGGATCCACCGTAAATAATTTGTCATAACCGAAATGATGTTGAAACCCTTGTACAAACGGGGATCCTTGTTTTGTTTCCGATAAGAATAAAAATTCTGGCTTGAATTTAAACCAGATCTCCCGTAAATAACTAATAGTCCATTTGCTTCCCATACCCTGACAATTCCAACTCAAAACCCGCATTTTTATACTACACGACTTGTAAGAATCGTAGCAGTTTGGGTTTGAAGAGACCCATTGAGAAAACGTCGTCCATCATAGAAAATGATGACCCAGGATCGTCCAGACCCGTGACCAATACAGTAAAAACCCAGAGCAGAACCTGTGGAAATTTGCCTTACGAATAGCAAGATCAAGCGAGACCAAATAAACCAGTAAAAACAACAGCCAGAGATATTTAGCCGATAATGACAAAGGCCAATGGAACACCGAACAAACAAAAAACCAAAAGAGAAAAAATAAAGTTCTCTACAGCACCGCCATAAGGAGAGCGAAATCCAACAAAGCAAAATAGACGAATAACGAGAACACCAAGTTTTATTCATGTGAAGACACTGATGATCAGTACATATATAACAAAACCAGAATAGAGAAATCCCACATAAGACAAATAGCAGAGCCACCACTATAAACTGAGTTTGTCGTTCCGACGAAGACGACCTGTGTACACAACACTCCCGAGACAAATACACACCTAAGCAAAGAAATCCCTTTGATAGCCAGCTAGACACCTTATGAAGAAGGACACGTAATTCCCACTTATGATAGTCAACATCCCCATAACAAAGGAACCAAGACACGTATCCATTAATCACCATAAGACCAGAATTAAAATCAAAAACAACTTGCCCACTCTCCATTAACAAACAAACCCAACAATGAGTAAACAAAATCTCATTCAATAACCGCTCAAGCAGAAACCAAATTAATATAAATGAAGAATGTTGACTCTTACTTTGTAAGAAAACATACGACAACACATACTCGATATAACCAACAAGAATAAATAAAACTCCATCCCAATCAGAAAAACGAAGTACCACCCAAACCTTCCGCAACCGTTTTATCAACCAAAGATTCAAAGTGCAAAAGAAACACCAGTCCAGAGAACCTAGAAGCAAAATTAAACATAAGATCTCGCCTATGATCCAAAGCACCATAATCCTCATCCCCTGCGTAAAACCACAACAAAAATAGATCCATACCAAAAAGCTCTCATATTCCATGACCAGACGAAATCAAACCTTATGAACCCCAAACAAACCGTAAGCGCTACCTCATCTTTTACCAAATCCAAGTACATCCGATCTAAACTAAGATCGCCAATTGAAACGCACAGAAAAAATGATAACTGTAATAGCCACCGTGAATCTACCATGCTCAGAGACAGAAGACTTAAACACCAAACCCAGTAAACCATCAATCCAGTTTTATTCCACTTACTTATCCCACAATCATGGGCGAGCCTTACAAGAAAAATAAATCTGCCACAGATCATGAAACAATGAAACGAAAAACCCTGAGAAAATGAATTGCTGCCTAAGATTATGGAACTCAGAGAAGCCTGTAAATCCAAGCCGTTATTATTCGACTTGCAAGTCAATTTATTTTTCCTCGATTTTTATTTTGTTATTATTAAGAGAAATTTATTAATTTTTTAGTAAAAAAAGGTGGCAGGTAACTTTCCTTCTCTACCTCAGAAACGGCAAAAGTCAACGTGGAAGTCGTCGAAGTGGCCCCAAACTCATCTCGTGTGGAATATTCAAACTATGTGTTTTTTTTTTTTTTTTTTTATAAAGGGCTTTCATATATTTATATATAACGTTTGAAAAGAAATGAAACCCAAACAGAGCCAGATGCCCAGTTTGTGTCGGGCCTTGCCCAATTGTTTTTTTAAAAAAAATTAAAACTCGAAAACTCGAAGACTGAAGTAAAACAGACGCATGATAAACACGCGTCGAAATCAATTTCCTGCGATTGAAGCTTGTTGTGGTTCTTGAGAGAATCGATTTGCAAACCATGATTCCATCATTGAAGAAGCTGTTTGTAGTCGAGATTGGCGAAGACTTAGTATTCTGTCCGTTACTTGGCGTCTGATAGAGAGTATCAGTGAATCGGCCGACCTGAACGAACCACGATGTAAGCGCCCATTCCTCTCCCCCCATAGCCAATAAATCGCTGCTTGCCAGCAAATTAAGGTGAGTAAAGACTGCGGTTTCTTGTGAGGAAGTCTATTCATCTGTTGCAATGTTAAATCCCAAAGTGGAGTTGGCCTTAGTTGACATTGTGTTGCCAAACTTTCCCAGACTGACCAAGCGTACGTGCAGGTGAAAAACAAGTGGTTGCGCATCTCCGCCGCCGAGTTGCATAACAGGCATTCCGGGTCAGTACCCAGACCCCATGAGATGAGGCGATCTCTAGTGGGGGATCTATTTAAGAGAAACAACCAAGTGGTGAATGAGTGTCTCGGGATCCCTCCAGAGTTCCAAACGGACATGTGCCAATCAACTTCAGTCTGCTGTCCGCAGAGAGTGTCGTACATCTTCCCAGTCGAGTAAGAGTTTGATGGTGCTCCTTCCTGCTCCCATTCGTAATAATCGTGCAAATTATTAAGATGAATTGTTGTTAAGTGAATTTGTAGCGCCACCTGGTTTTCTGATCTTGCCGGTGAGATTTTCCATGTACCACGACGGTATAGACTTGAGAGAGTTGTCTGCAGCGGAATGCCCAGAAGAGAATTGGGACTATCTGGTAGGAAGTCAAGTAGGCGACCAAACGGTGACCAATTGTCCGTCCAGAATCTGCAAGTCTTGCCATCTTGAGGCCTCATTTTTATCCAGGTATAGATGACATCACGCTCCTTTAGCAACTTGTTTATTAGCCATGAATGTGTTTGTTTCTTCTTTATAGTCCAGAAATTACTTAGAGAGCCTCCTAAAATTTCCCGTCTGAACCATGCCACCCAAATAGACCCTGCCCGGAAGAATAGGATCCATATTAGTTTTAAACAGCAAGACCTATTCCATACGAACAGGTTCTTTATACCAAGCCCGCCATTCTTTTTTGATTTTGTAACCACCTCCCATGAAACTCTTGCCGAGTGGTTGCCTTTCAATATTTCCCTGCCATAAGAACATACCTGAAAGGGAATTAATTCTTTTAATGCAGCTCTTAGGGAGGATAAACGTGGAACACCAGAAGGTGGTGATCCCCGCAATCACTGTCTTTAGTAACAAAAGCCGACCAGCAAAGGATAAGGTCTTGACAGTCCATGAAGTAAGCCTCTTTTTATTTGATGAATTAGAATTTCGCAATTATGCCCATTGAGTTTTTTACTTGAAAGAGGTACTCCCAGGTATCTTACTGGAAGAGAACCGTGTGGCATGCCTGTGGAAACTTGGATCGCATCGATTTCTTGCTGAGTTAATCCCGATGAGAAAAATGAAGACTTCTGTGCACTTATCGCAAGGCCTGATCGATCTTCAAATTCCCGGAGAACTTGTAGAACCTGTTGAACTGATTGAAGAGTTCCCTCCACAAAAATTAGGAGGTCATCCGCGAAGCAAAGATGGGTAAGCTTTGATGAGGCACATTTGTTATGATAAGAGAATTTCCCTTCAGCAGCCGCTTTGTTTAACATAAGTGAAAGGAAGTTCATTGCAATGACAAATAGGTAAGGAGAAAGGGGATCCCCCTGGCGCAATCCTCTTTTGCCCTTGAAATAACCTTGAACTGTTCCATTGAACCCAATTGTGAAGTTTGTGGTGCAGATACAAGCACGCAGCCAGGAAAGGTATCTTCCAGGTAGCTGTAACCCTTCAAGACTGTTAAAAAGGAAGTCCCAAGAGAGAGAGTCAAAAGCTTTGGCAATGTCCACCTTCATGGTAACTCTCTTCGGACCCTTGTTTTTGTGATAACCGCTTACAATTTCCCCCGCCAGGATTGTGTTTTCTACTAGGAGCCTATCCGAGATGAATGCAGTTTGATTTGGCTGAAGTAGGTCTCTGAGCATTGGCTTGATGCACTTGACCAAGAGGCGCGAAACGATTTTGTAGACCGTGTTGAGGCACGCGATTGGTCTGAATTCTGTGATACGGGATGCTCCAGGATGTTTGGGGACCAGCGCAAGAATGGTAGAGTTTGTAGCAGCAGGCATGAAGGCGGAGGAGAAGAAGTGCTTAACAGCGGCAAGAACTTCCGGCCCCAAGAACTCCCAGGCAGCTTTGTAAAAACCCGAAGTTAGTCCGTCCGGACCTGGCGCTTTGTTAGGATTGAGTCTTAGCATTGTCTTAGTTATTTCCTCATCAGACGGTAGAGCAACCATTAGTTGTTGGGTGGTGAAGGAGCACAAATAGTGTGATATAGACTGGAACCAAGAGGGTGGTGAGCGTATCCGAGTTGGAGGTAGGATGTGCGGACCCAGTATACTTTTAAAATGCATGATGGCATGGGCACTCATTTGTAGAGGATCAAAAATAGTCTCTCCCGAAGGGAGGACTAATGATCTTATAGCATTGAAGCTCTGCCTGGTCTGAAACACACGAAAAAAGAAAGTTGTGTTCTGATCTCCTTCTCGCAGCCAGTTTATTCTTGATTTTTGTCTGAAGTAGCTCTCTTCAATATCTCTTAGGAATGTCCATTTCTTGTATAGATCTCATTCCTCCGCAAAGAGCTGTGGCGAGGGAGACGTAAGAGCCTGAACCTGCACAGACTGAAGCAAACAGTTAACCTCACTTACTCTCTTTTGAATTTGTGAGAAGTTATCCCTATTCAGAGATTTTAACACTCTCTTTATGTTTCTTTGTTTCCAGCACAGGTGAGAGAGATTTGACGCAACACTTCCGGCGTGCTTCCAAGCATCGAACACAAGCTGGTAGAAGCTAGGGTGCTTGGTGAGATAGTTTAGGAATTTGAAAGGTCTGGTACCAGCTATAGGTAGAGGATGGGCTAGGTCTAGTAAACAAGGGGCGTGGTCGGAGATGAAAGGGGGAAGGAAAAAGGCTGAGCTGTTTGGAAACGTAGCTAACACCAAGTTATTGACCAGGAGACGGTCAAGTTTCTTCGCAATGGGTCCATCTGCCTGCTTATTAGACCAGGTAAATAAGGGACCTTGATACCTTAGGTCGAATAAGCCTAGCTGAAGGAGGCAGTCTCGGAACTCCAACATATGGTGGTCAACGCTATTCACAGTTACGCGAGAGTGTTCTGAGGGGCATAAAATCTGATTAAAGTCGCCTCCCATAACCCAAGGGTTCACGTGAAGAGAGAAAGACTGATGAAGGGTAAGAAGCTCAACCCAAAGATCTGTACGGTCACTGTGTAAGTTTGATGCGTAAACCGCTGTGTAGACAAACGGAACAGCATTTGGCATTTTAACTTCACAAGTTACCGTCTGATAGGACTGATGGAGAAGGCGAATGACAACCGGATCTTTCCAAATGAGGATTATCCTTCCGTCTTCGTCTGAGTGATGATTTGAAGCAAAATTCCAACCCGGGCAGATGGCTGACATAATATGGCTCAGGTTAAGTTCTTTTATATGAGATTCTAAGATAGTTCCAAAAAAAGGCTTATGGCAATTAAGCCACTGACCAAAAGACCGATGCTTATCCGGGTCGTTAAGACCACAGATGTTCCAAAAAAAGAGTTTGCAACTCATGGTGATAATCAGGAGCGATCACTCCCCAAAGGAGGAGAGAGACCGGAGGTTAACAGGAAAGTGGGTTTGGTAAGAGATGGCTTTTTATGAACGTGGGTTGGGGTTAGTTGGGAATTGGGAGAGAGGTTATGGGCAGTCGATGTGAGTGTGAGAAGAAGGGGTTTGGGAGAAGAGCTTAGAGAAGGGTCGGAGCGACTTCTTTTTAGTGAGGATTTTGAAGAAGTATCAGGTTGCAGGAGAGGCGGGCCGAGTTCATTTGAGTTTAGTTGAGTTGCGGGAAGAGGATTTTTGCCTTCATAGTCAGCTTGCAAAACAGTAGGGCTCTGAATTGAGTTGGAGTCCTGGTTGGTATAGGCAGCCAACATGTGAGAGTTGTCAATCAAAGCAGTAGTAACAACCTCATTGGTTACAACCACAGTAGCTTCACTTGCTGGGGATTTGACTGCTGCATCATTGGGAGGTGAAATAGTTGGTTGTTGTTGATTGATTGGTGAACCTCTTTCAGAATCCTTAGAAGTAGAGGTATATTTTTTTTCCTTTTTTTTACCATCTTTAGCTTGAATTGGGACGTGAAGGCAGTTTTTCATTATGTGCCCTAGCTCCTTGCAGTGAGCACAAGTCGGAGGCAACCAAGGATAGTCTACATTGACCTCCACCACTTCACCACTTTCCCTGGAGAATTCCACAACCGTAGGCAGTTCTTTACGAAGATCAAATTCTACTTTGACATGAGCTAAGGTGAGGCTGACCAAATTTTTGGTGAATTCATCAGTTTCCTTGGGTTCACCAATGAGCCCAGCAATCAGACTAAGACCTTCTTGATGACGTAGGTCCAAGGGAACTCCAGTAAGGTGTGCCCATATTTGGATTCCAGAGAACTGAGATGCATTAGATGATCGGCTGGAGGCCAATGGAACAGCACGGAACAAAGAATCTCCAACGTACCAAACTCCTTTCTCAATAATTTTTTCCCTCAAGTAGTCACTCGGTATACGAACAATCATAGATCGATTTATTTGGTTGAAGTGTATTTCAACTTTCCTCCCCTTACCCCATAAGTGGTTGAGGACATTTTGAATTTGACCATAGGGAGGAGGGCGACCGTTGAAGTAACACACTATAAAGTCACGGTGGAGGGCAGCCCCTTTTTCGAAGACAGCATCGGAAATAAGAACAGTGGGCCTGCCCGACGGAGCGATGGATGCATGAGCTATTCTTTTGAGCTTTTTTTCCTCTGCAACCCGGATTCTGTCTGCTAGAGTGGGGAAAGAAGGCTGAGCTTTTTGGGCCGACTGGTGGGGATTATCCGGGGACGGTGTGGATGCGTTTGGAATCGGGGGTATAGGTTTCTCAGCAGGGTTGAAAGGAAGGTTGGCGTGAGGATGCAATGATTTAGAAGCTGGATTAGTGAGAATTGGGGAGGAGCTCTTTGGATGAAGCACAGTGAACTTTTCACAAACAGTACTTTTTTCTCCAATTTGAACTGGCCTCGCAGATTTACTTCCTGCTAGGATAGTATGGGACTTTGTCAGATCGACAACAGTAACAGGCGCGGACAAAGTGACAGATGCTGGATTGGCGCCAGTAGGGGAAGCAGATCCCTTCTGAACAGTAGATCTGGATAAGGTAGGAGAAAGAGGGGGGAACTGGTTGAGGGATAAGGTCAGGTGAGGGTCTGGCGGGTCAGGAGGGACAGGAGGACCAATAGGAAGCTTTACACCAGAGGTGTGAGGCAAAGGGAGCACGCCGGAAGTTCGGTCGGACGAGAACCAGCGGTTCTCTGATCTCGTATTCAAACTATGTGTTATGTGTGAATCCACCGTAATCACCGATTTGCTACTGAATAATTATGGATACGTCGTCATTTAATTATTTAGTTTATCTTTTGTCAACAAGTCATTGAAATTTGAAAGCTTGATATTATGTAGTTGGACCAACTTTTCGTCATTTTCATTTTCTTAATGTAAGTATGTAACTAACTATATGTAAGATCTGTGGTCGCTAAAATTAGTTAACATAGTTAGATTTTATGATTATTCATTATAGCTAATCCTTCCATAATTTGTTATTTATGGGTAAATAAAGGTGGGCTAATTGTTTAGTTGGTTAAACGGTTTGCCTATAATTAGATCGAGGAAAAATAATTAAACCATACTCAAAACAACAAAAACCCAACCAAGTCCTAAATTGAAACTTTTTTTTTTTTTTATCAATTTCATCCAGGGTGTTCTAATTAAAGTTGAGAAAAATATGTGACATGTTTTTAGGGGTGGACATGGAGCTGATCTTTGTATTCTGTTCCATTTTATTTTTTGAATATACAATTTTTTTTATCAATATCTATTTAGGAGCTAAATAGTTATATGAAGAAGAAGGATATATAATTTGACGGTACTAAATTACTATTGTCAAATTCGTTTGATCAATTTGGTAATTAGTTGGATTACAACGAAAAGGACTCCAATTGTAAGAAAACACTGAAAATTAATTAACATGAAAATGATGTATTAATTTATGATAGAACAATTTTTTCTCGTTATAATATTATAATCGAGATAAGACTATAAGCCAATATTTATGAATTTTGTTGACGGAATTGAGAGATAGTCAACCTAAAACTTATTGCTCTTGACTAGTCTCTTAATTAATCCTTTTATCTTTGGAATTTTCAGCAACAACACACGGCTAGGCCTGGCAAAAAAACCGAACCCGAAAAATCGAACCGAACCCGAACCGAAAAAAGTAGAACCGAACCCGAACCGAAATTCGTAAAATACCCGAACGAGTCCTAAATTTCAATATCCGAAAGCCCGAACCCGAATCCGACCCGAACCGGAAACCGAATGGGTACCCGAAATAACCGAAATACAATTATATACCTAAAATATTAATAATATTTAGATTTGATATAGCTTATTTATCCTAAATTATAATTATAAATTCAAATATATGAATTACTTTTAGATAAAAATAACTAAAATATCAAAAATAAATAGAATATATGAAATTTTTAGTTATATTTGTCAAATTTAATTGATTTATATTTAAATTTAACTAATTTTTATTTTCTTCTTCTAAATGTTCGTGTACCCGACCCGAACCCGAATAGAACCGAACCGAACCCGAACCCGAACCGAAATTATAAAATACCCGAATGGGTCCTAAATCTTCAAACCCGAAAACCCGAAATCCGAATGGACCCGACCCGAACCTGAACGGATACCCGAACGCCCAGGCCTACACACGGCGGGATAAGGACGAAACAGAGTTTCGCATTAGTTTCAGAAGGCCGACACATTTACGATAGGCCTTAATTATTGGGCCTAACTTTAAACCCAATTCTTTAGTTATTCGCTTTCTTTTTTATTCTCTCTGTGTTGATCATCTTCACTCTCTGCATACTTTTCAAACCCTTTGTCCTTTAGCTATTGTCGTTGACTTCCGAAGCAAGAAAAATAGGAATGAAGCTTTTGGCGAGCATAGCTTTTGTAGTAGTAACAACGCTCTTCATCGCTCTGTCTTTCTCAATCTATCTCACGATCAGAATCTTCACCGGAAAATCCATAAACGACAAGGAATATTCTCCAGTTGTTAGCTTTTACTGAAAAACATTAATCACTTTGTGTTTGAACATTGCTTTAGCAGAGAAATTTATATTGATAGAGAGTAATTAAGATTGCATATTTTGATAGATGATAAAAGACATAAACGATTACATACTTATAGAGACTACTCTCTTACTCATCATGACCACTCCAACAACTCCCACTAACCCTTCTAGACTTCTAGCTTAGGTTAATCTTACAAGCAAAGTTAACTTTAACAACTATACTATTCCTAACAACTTCATTAGATTTAGACTCCAGCTTAACTTCTAGTTTCAGTTTGAGTTACAAAATGACATTACTCAACACTCCCACTTGCCATTTTGTCACTCAAACCAAGTTTGTCTCGAAATTTCTCAAAGCTTTGGCTTCTCAATGCCTTAGTGAATATATCAGCTAATTGTTCTTCTCCTTTGCAGTACAGCAGTTGTATGTCTCCATTCTTCTCATAATCTCTAACCACATGATACTTGATCTGAATGTGTTTAGTTCTTCTGTGTTGAACTGGATTCTTGCCAATGGCTATTGCTGATTGACTGTCGCTGTAGATAGGCACACCATCTTGAGTGAAAAATCTCAACTCTTCAAGTAATCTTCTTAACCATACGGCTTGATTTGCGGTAGCACATAGTGCCATATACTCTGCCTCAGCTGTTGATTGAGCAACTGTCTCTTGCTTGCTTGTTTGCCAAGAGAAAATTGCAGAACCAATGCTGAAACAGTACCCTATAGTTGATTTGAGGTCTTCTCTGCATCCACCCCAATCGCTGTCTGAGTAACCAATCAATCTTGGTTCTTTGACTGTCGTGAACTTCAGACTCATAGTGACGGTTCCTTTGATGTATCTGAGCACTCTCTTGGCTTCTAGAAGATGTTTCTCTTTTGGTTCTTTCAAGTACCTGGACAAATAGGATGCAGAGAACATTAGATCTGGTCGAGATGCTGTTAGATATAACAGTCCTCCAACGAGACTTCTGTAGAGCTTAGGATCCACTAGTTCATCTGCTTCTTCTAGATTCTTGCGATCAGGGACTAATGGTGTTTCCATAGTCTTGCATTCGTTCATATTGAACTTCTCTAATAGCTTCTTCGCATAGCATTCTTGAGACAGAGAGATACCTTCTTGACTTTGTTCGATCTCCATACCCAAAAAATAATTTAGCAATCCCAGATCAGACATTTCAAACTCCTTCTTCATTGTAGCTTTGAACTCTTCTACCATGTCTCGATCATTTCCAGTGACAATGAGATCATCAACGTAAATGCAGACCACCAGAATCTTTCCTTGATCTTCCTTGATGTACAGCGCATGATCATTGTCACTCCTTCTGAATTTTTCTCTTAAGAAAAATTCATCAATTCTGCTGTACCAAGCTCTAGGAGCTTGCTTTAATCCATATAAAGCTTTGTGTAGAAGGAGAACATGATCTTCTTTTCCTTCTTCCTCAAATCCGAGAGGTTGCTCAACATAAATTTCTTCTTCTAACTTTCCATTGAGGAAAGCTGACTTCACATCTAGCTGAAACAGTTTCCATCCTTTCTGAGCAGCAACCGCAAGGAGTAGTCTAATGGTTTCATGTCTTGAGACAGGAGCAAAGGTCTCCAAGTAATCCACTCCATGTTGCTGAGTAAATCCTCTTGCAACCAATCGAGCTTTGTGTTTCACCAAGTTTCCTTTCGCATCCTTTTTCAGTCTGTAGATCCATTTGACACCAACTACATTCTTGTTTGTTGGTCGCTTGACTAGTTTCCAAGTCTCGTTCTTCTCTATCATCTGAATTTCTTCCTCCATAGCTTCTATCCATTCAGAATGTTTTGCGGCTTCTTCAAACAGGGCTGGATCTTCAATACTCGAGAAACATCCTTCAACAACTGCAGAGTATTCGAAGTTGACGTGAGGAGCAGTGAGAAGAATGTCTTCCATTGATCGAGTCTTTCTATTTGGTGGGCTTGAGCTTTCACCTGCGAGATTTTGCTCCCTTCTTGATGGAATTTGTTGACTGTTTCTTACATCTCTGAGTTCATCATCACTTGATTCAGGTCCATCAACTTCTGGACCTTCTTCGTCTCTAACATCAGGTTCTGAGGATAAGTTGCTCTGCTTGACTACTTCCTTCTTGTTCCAGTCCCATTTGCTTCTCTCATCGAAGATGACATCTCTGGAGATGTCCACTTTGTTTTCTTCCAACAGATACACTCTATAACCTTTTGTTTGAGAGCTGTATCCAATGAATATAGCCCGCTTGGATTTATCATCCCACTTCTTTCTCTTTGCATCAGGAACATGAACATAACAGACACAGCCAAATACTTTCATGTGCTTGACTGATGGTTTTGTTCCGATCCAAGCTTCTAGAGGAGTCTTGTTTTTGAGAGCTTTTGTTGGAGTTCGGTTTTGAACATAAGCTGCATTATGTACAGCTTCAGCCCAAAACTTTAATGGTAGCTCCTTGGCTTTGATCATAGCTCTACCCATCTCTACTAAATTTCTGTTCCTTCTTTCTGAGACACCATTTTGTTGAGGTGAGTAGGCTGCAGTTAGTTGCCTTTCGATCCCATTTTCTTCCAAGTACTTTGTGAATTCTCCAGATAAATACTCTGTTCCTCTGTCACTTCTGAGCTTCTTGATTCTGCAGTTTGCTTGATTTTCTACAAGCTTCTTGAATTTTTTGAACGTCTGAAACACCTCTGACTTTGCTTTCAGAAAGTAGACCCACACCATTCTTGTTGCATCATCTATGAAGGTAAGTAAGTACCTGCTCCCACTGAATGATGTGTTTTGCATTGGTCCATAAACGTCACTGTGAATCAGTTCCAGCTTCCTTTTTGCTCTTGTTTCTGACTCTCTTGGGAATGAATCACGTTGATGCTTGCTAATGATGCAGCTCTCGCATCCTTCTTGATCTACTCTGAACTTGGGTAAGCCTACAACCATTTCTTTTGACTGTAGAATCTTTAGGTTCGAATATCCTGTATGCCCAAGTCTCTCATGCCATAGCTCTGCTATTTCATTCTTTGCCACCATTGCTGTTTCTTCGTTTGAGGCCCATTTGATGTGGAAACTTTTGTTCACCATGGGTATTATTCCTATTTCTCTTCCTGCACGATCATGAATGGTACAGCTTTTTCCTTTGAACGTAATCTCATACCCATTTGTGATCATCTGTGGAATACTTAGAAGATTCTTTCCAAGCTTTGGCACAAGCAAAACATCTCTTATGATTCTCTTGCCCTTCTTAGTCATCACTTCTATGTCGCCTTTTCCTTCAGAGATCACCACAGACCCATTTCCAACTCGTATTGGAATGTTTATCTTCTTGTTTATGTTGACAAACATCGCCGCATTGGGAGTCATATGATTTGTGCATCCGCTGTCAATGAGCCACCGGTTTTCTTCTTTGGTTTGCTTATCTTTTAGACTTGCAGTGAACATGTGATTTTCTTCATAATCACCATGTTCTTCTTCTTCTTCCTTGTTCTTCTCTGTTTCTTTTCTTCTTTTTTCTTTGGTGTCTTCTTCGATCACCTCCTTTTCCATTTTGGTTCCTTGAACCATGACTTCGGATTCTCTGTCCTCAGCCTTCTTCATTCTGGTTCCTTGAACCATGACTTCGGATTCTCTGTCCTCAGCCTTCTTCATTCTGGTTCCTTGAACCATGACTTCGGATTCTCTGTCCTCAGCCTTCTTCATTCTGGTTCCTTCTTGGTCCTCCTTCAGTGTCTTGTTTAATCCGGCTCCATGAATCAACATGAGCTCTGATACCATGTTAGCTTTTACTGAAAAACATTAATCACTTTGTGTTTGAACATTGCTTTAGCAGAGAAATTTATATTGATAGAGAGTAATTAAGATTGCATATTTTGATAGATGATAAAAGACATAAACGATTACATACTTATAGAGACTACTCTCTTACTCATCATGACCACTCCAACAACTCCCACTAACCCTTCTAGACTTCTAGCTTAGGTTAATCTTACAAGCAAAGTTAACTTTAACAACTATACTATTCCTAACAACTTCATTAGATTTAGACTCCAGCTTAACTTCTAGTTTCAGTTTGAGTTACAAAATGACATTACTCAACACCAGTACACGCCACAATCTTCGATCTCTTCTTCCACAGAGACAGTTTATACGATTACGAGACAGATATCGCAAAAAGACATCCAACTTTCAGGTTCTTGTCTCCAGGACAGAGCGAGATATTCACTGCAGATCCTCGCAACATGGAACATATTCTCAAGACAAGATTCGATAACTATAGTAAAGGAACCAGTAGTCGTGAGAATCTTGGCGATCTTTTAGGACATGCAATCTTCGCTGTTGATGGAGAGAAATGGAAGCAACAGAGGAAGCTCGCCAGCTTTTAGTTCTCTGCTAGAGTTTTAAGAGATTTTAGTTGCTTTGTTTGGAGGAGAAATCAGCCCGGCTTATAGGGAAAGTTCGCCAGCTTTGAGTTCTCTGCTAGAGTTTTAAGAGATTTTAGTTGCTCTATTTTGAGGAAAAATCAGACCGGCTTATAGGGCAAGCTCGCTAGCTTTGAGTTCTCTGCTAGAGTTTTAAGAGATTTTAGTTGCTCTGTTTTGAGGAGAAATCAGGCCCGGCTTATAGGGCAAGTTCACCAGCTTTGAGTTCTCTGCTAGAGTTTTAAGAGATTTTAGTTACTCTGTTTTAAGGAGAAATCAGCCTCGGCCTATAGGGCAAGCACGTGAAGCAAAGTCTTAGACATCCATTTTACAGGGGCATCTGTTTTATATAAAATATAAGTTATATATATATATATATATATATATATAAATTCTAAAGGTATGAATAAACTTTAAGTTTTTGTTTAATTTTAAAAAGTAGCAGCTTCAAGTCAAGATACTTTGATGGTATCATGTTTGAACTTAGGTGATGTTATTCAATACATGAATTAAAATCAACTCTATAAGTTTTATAATCCACTGATATTCAATGATTGATTTTAAATTCTTTATTAAAATCTGTTGTTATTAGTTATTGTATTTTAAATATATGTATTAGAAGATTTTAAAATCTAGTGTTATTGGTTTTTGTATTTACAATCTCATCATTAAAAGAGTTTAATATCTATTGTTATTCAATTAAAGATTTGGATATAAGAATTGAATTTTTGTGCTATTCATGTTTGAAACATTAATACAGTTCATTTGATTTGAAAAGTTTGAATAGATTTAAATCTAACTCGACTCGTACCCGCGCGTCGGCGCGCGGGATATGAATAATTTTTTTTCAATTAAATATATAAATTTATGAATTTATAAATTTTTGTGATAGAATTATAATTTATAAAACTATTAAAAGTAAACAATTACATAAAGTTTTGGTGTGAATTATTTTGTGAATTTTTTTTTATGGCTTGATTAGAAATTTAGAGAAAGAAAGTAGGTTCGACATCCAACAACGGTGGTTCAAGTCCGTCCTCAAGTCCAACCACTTGGAGACGTATCAACGTCGATTATCATTTCGACTATCTGTTGCTCTTTAGAGCATCTGTTTTCGGGTTGCAGGTGACGTTTCTCTATGAGTTTTATTACGCTGCTGAGCAAGTCTCGCCCCTTAATGCGTATATCTTTTATGTTATTGTACTGCTGATGACTCCGGTTGTATCTTTCCAAGTCCATTGGACGCTTAGTTTCTAGTATAATATGTTGTCCAAAAAAAAAAGTAGGTTTACAATGTGAAATAGATAAAAAGCAAAAAATGAATAATTATATGTAATGTTTGCTTGCTGAAATAGAATTGCTTTTGTTTTCCCGAAACATATAAATTATAATTACATAGTTTTATAATTTAGAAAACTATCTTTAGTATCACAAACATATAATTTAATTTAATAGTAAGTTAATCAATTATTATGTCTTTATGTTTACACAAATTTGAATATTCTTTAATTCAATTTTTTCTAATTTAGAAAGAATATAATTTTATAGATTAAAACGTAATTAGTTAACTAAATCATTTCTAATATTTTTTTTTGAAGTTTGGTTGGTGAAATTATTTTCATAATATTGATATCTAATCAATAAATTTTATTTAACTACAGAATCTCTGATATTAAATATATTGTAATCAGATATTTTTGTAAAGTTCTGTTATGGAAATCAGAATATAATTAATATAATTATTTTTAAAAGTTCGTTTCGAATATTGTTTATTAAATTGTAAACATTTAATATAGTTTTAATATATGCTAAGAGCAGATAATATTTATTTTTGATTTTTGTTTTTTTATTTTCTATTTTCGTTAAAGATATATTTGTGTAAGTCATAATTTGAGAAGTGTGGCTAATTTTCTTTTGAACTGACTATAATAATATATAATTTATATTAATTTCATATTTATAGGATGATTATATAATATATCATCGATTTTTTATATATATATATAGTTTTATTTATTTTAATATATGAATATTATAGTTTGAAAAAATTGACAGACCCATTATATATATTTGAATGTAATTTCACATTTATAAAATAAAATATGCTAATCCATTAATTTATTAGTTATTTTTAATGTCATAGAATATATATTAAATATCTGTCATAGAATATATATTAAATATCTTAACCCATATTATTGTTATTGAAATATTTTAATAATAGAAACTATAAAAACCCTGTAATTATATATTTAGAAAAAATTAACTTGTCTCACTATATAATTGAATAATATAATATATATAGACTTAGTTTTAATATTTTCATTTTATCAAGTTAAAATATATCAATCTAATTTAAGAATTTTAATTTTGCAAGTTAAAATTTTATTTTATAAATTATATTTTATTAATATATATTTTAATTATTTATGTATGTTTTTATTTATTAATAATTGAAGTATGTTCAAAAACATATTTATTTATTTTGATTTTGTAATTTATAAAAACAATTAATGTGTTATATTATTTACTTATATTTATTATTTGATTTAATAATTTAATATGTATGATTTTATTTTATTTTTGATTTTAATTAATAAGGAAAGTGAGACCCATTATTTTATATTATTTGGATACATATTTAATAGAGATACTCTGAATTTTATAATTACCAAAAAAAAGTTTTAATGATAAATGTTTATCTCAACTTCTAATCTAAACCGTTGATCTCAACTTCTAATCTTAACCGTACATTATTAATGATATGATAATTGACAAAATTACTCTTAATGAAAAACTTAAAAAAACCAAAGAAAGACAATGACACAAAATGTAATATAACACATGATTAAAGGTTTGTTTCAAAAATGTTCTCTGTTTTACTATAGTAGATTTCATGTGTAAATTATAGTAATCAAAATCAAACCATCTAATTTATCCTCATATTTTGAAATCCTTCACTATTAGTAAACATTTTTCCTCTTCCAAAAAAATGTCATGGTTAATTATTCTAAAAAAAACATCTTGTTGAAACATTTTTAGGTTTTTTTTTCTTTTTTTTGTTTTGTTTGGATACCTACATAATTTTTTGTAGCTTTCTTTTTCTGTATTCATTTTCATTTATAAATTTGTTTTGAAATAGTGTAATTCTATTCAAAATCTGTTGTAGATATCAAGTGATGTGATACAGATTTAAAAATCATATATCTGAAATTTTGAAATAATTTTTTTTAAAATCTGATAAATTCTAAATTTTTTGTGGAGTTGACTTCAAATTATACAACCAATAAGCTTGTTTAAAGAATGGTATGCATTCAGACATTGTTGGTGATGATTTATTTATGAAATTTAAGATTCTTCGAGAATCAATACCAATGAAACTATATTGAAATGTTTTAATAAAAATGCACAATTTTTGAACTTACTTAGGGCATTCCAAAACGTTGCACCGGCACTGGGAGAAATGCATCTAAGCTCGTTGGTTTTGTCAAAGAGTTTGCTCTCTCTGGAAAATCTTTTGATGTTCAAGTAAGTTTTAAATTTCTTTACAAAGACTCTGTTATCTGTAATTCAAGAAACATAATTCTTGTTTTAACTCAAAATGGATACTTTTGTTCTGTTTGGGTTTGAGGTAGGATATGTTGATGAGATGTACATTGGATTCAATCTTTGAAGTGGGTTTTGGTATGGAGTTAAAATGTTTGGGTGGGTTTAGCAAAGAATGGGAAGAGTTCATGGAAGCTTTTGATGAAGGTAACGTTGCGACTAGTTCTAGATTCACCGACCCGCTTTGGAAGCTGGTAGACTCATTACCACTAAAAGGGCATCACTACTATAGACAAGTTTGGATCAAAATCTAGACTCAAGAAGGGCATCACTACTATAGACAAGTTTGTCTATAGACTCATTACCACTAAAAGGAAAGATGTTGAATTCTTCCATAAAACTGCAGGTGTTGCAGGTTTTACTCTTCTCGTTCTGTTTCTCTCTTGGACTCACAGCTCTCTCACTCACTCTTTGAGCTGCCCTCTTCTTAGTGTTTTACTCTTTACTCTCTCACTCTTTCTTATGCTTTGTTTTAGAGAGAACAAGAGAAACACTTTGCTCTTGATGTCTACATTGTTATTTTCTCCAACTCTGTTTCTATTAGAATCGGATAGATCTTGCATCCCATACACATACACATTTTATAGTAGCTCTTCTCTACTTACTCTACACAATCACACACTTACCTTTCACTGCTCCCATTTGCCCATACCTCTACTTTAGGCTCTAGACTAAGTTTACACACAATGATTCAACAACTTACTTTAAACACTAACAACTCCTAACAACTATTACCAACTCTCAGTCACTCTTAACTTAGTTAGCTTTCAACTAAAACTAACTAGTTACTCTTATTCTTCTTGTTATGTAACTTCTTGTTACAAGTCCTTCACTTGCTTCTTCTTCTGTTATAACGGATGTGAGAAGACTAAACAGAAAACGTAAGAACACAGACACAGAATTTACGTGGTTCACCAACGTTACGTTGGCTACATCCACGGGCAAAGAGGAGACTGATATTATTGAAGGAGGAGGCAGAAGTTTCAGGTTACAGATTGAGATTAGAGGAGACTAAGCTATTTATAGCAACCCTAATCACAAAATGGGCTTTGCCATAATTTGGCCCAACACAGATTTGGAACAAAGCCAGAATTCACAACAATGCTCCAGACTTCAGAATATAAGCAGCCAGACTTGAGAATATAAACTGTGGACTTCAGAATACAAGCTCTAGACTTCACCAGATTCAAGGCATATTTGACAAATCTCCACCTTGACTTGAATCCTCCACAATACAGATGTACCAGATGCATCATAAGATGCAAGATGTACCACGTCTTTCTCCTTTGCCTCAAATGTCCTTTCGGACCAGATGCCCTATAGGGCCAGACTAACAGCTTGAGATGTTTAGCAAGTCCAAACAATGTTGGAACTTGCTATGAGGAACTGGCTTAGTGAACATATCAGCAGGATTATCAGCAGTTCCTACATTCTTCACGTTTATCCTCTTTTCACCTCTCAGAAAATGATACCTCACATCAATATGCTTGGTTCTTTCATGATGAACTTGATCCTTGGCTAAACAGATCGCACTCAAACTGTCACAGTACACTGTAGCCTGATCATGATGCAGACCTAGATCACTAACCAACCCTTACAACCAAATACCTTCTTTGGCTGCTTCAGTTAACGCCATTTACTCTGCTTCTGTAGTAGACAATGTCACTGTTGGCTGCAGAGTTGCTTTCCAGCTAATAACAGAATCACCTAAAGTGAATACGTACCCGGTCATTGATCTTCTACTGTCCACATCTCTAGCATAATCTGAATCAGAATAGCCTGTGACCTCACACGGTCTCTCACCTCCGTAGATGAGACCAACATCAGATGTACCAAGAAAATACCGGAAAATTCTCTTTACTGCTTGCCAGTGCTCCTTTCCGGGTTGTCCCATGAACCTGCTGACCAAAACTGACAGCCTGTGCAAGATCAGGCATTGTGCAGACCATAGCATACATCAAACTTCCTACAGCGCTAGCATAAGGAACCCGAGACATATACTCTTTTTCTTCTTCAGACTGATTTTGAACACTGGTGAGATGAATATTTGCATCACTTGGTGAATCAATGGGTTTGGCCGTCGACATACCAAATCTCTCAAGCACCTTCTCAATGTAACCTTTCTGTGACAAGAAAAGTTTCCTTTGTGCTCTGTCTCTAAGAATCTCTGTTCCTAGAATTTTCTTAGCTGCACCGAGATCCTTCATCTCAAATTCTGTGCTGAGAAGGTCTTTCAGCTCCTGAATGTCACACATACCTTTGGCAGCTATCAGCATGTCATCCACATAAAGCACCAGATAAATGTATGATTCATCTTTCAGCTTCTTGTGGTAAACACAACAATCATACAGACTTCTTGAGTAGCCCACCTTGATCATATAGCTGTCAAACTTCTTGTACCACTGTCTGGGAGACTGCTTAAGTCCATACAAAGACTTTTTCAGCTTACACACATAATCTTCTTTTCCTCGAACAAGAAAACCCTCTGGCTGAGTCATGTAAATCTCTTCCTCTAACTCGCCATGAAGAAAAGCTGTCTTAACATCGAGTTGCTCAAGTTCCAGATCTTGGCGTGCCACTACTGCAAGTAGCGCCCTGATCGAAGTGTGTCTGACCACTGGTGAGAAAATCTCGTTGTAGTCAACCCCTTCTCTTTGACTGAAACCTCTAGCAACAACCCGAGCTTTATACTTAACTCCTTCTGTTGGTGATATCCCATCCTTAATCTTGAAGATCCATTTGCATGTAACAATCTTTCTCCCTGGTGGTGGTGTGACCAGATCCCATGTTTGGCTCTTATCATGAGACTGCATCTCATCTCCCATTGCAGCAAACCATTTCTCAGCCTCAGCACTCGAAACAGCTTCTCTGTACGTGGATGGCTCATAAGTATCCACTTCTTCAGCAACCTATAGAGCATAACCAACCATGTCCTCGAACCCATACCTCAATGGTGCTTTAACACCAATCCTCTTAGGTCGACCCAACGCAATACTGCAATGTGGACTATCAGATGGTTGATTTTCAGATTCTGCAGGTTCAGACGATTCACCTTCTTCTAGTTCTTGACACTCTTTGTGTTGCTGTAAACCACTCCCTTCAAGATTAGGTTGCAGCTCCACCTGTTTGTCATGAACATCATCCTCGGTGACATCAATAGGCTGTGCAGAACTCTTGAGCATAGAAATTTCATCAAAGACTACGTTCCTGCTCAAGATGACTCTCTTCTCTGATGGAGACCAGATCCTGTACCCTTTGACACCTTCTCCATAGCCTACAAATACTCCCTTCTTGGCTCTTGGCTCTAGTTTACCCTCACTTACATGATAGTAGACCGTGCAGCCAAAAATCTTCAGGTTTGAGTAATAAGAAGAGTTCCCTGACCACATCTCATTTGGCGTCTTTAGATTGATAGCCGTGTGTGGCCCACGGTTTATCAAGTAACAGGCTGTGTTCACAGCCTCATCCCAAAAACGCTTTTCTAAATCGGCGTGAGAGAGCATGCACCTCGCTCTTTCAAGCAGTGTCTGATTCATCCGTTCTGCTACACCATTCTGCTGTGGTGTATGTCTGACTGTGTGACGACGAGCAACACCCTCACTCTTACACAACTGATTGAACTCAGATGAACAGAACTCTAGACCGTTATCAGTTCGCAACCTCTTGATCTTCTTTCCAGTTTGATTCTCCACTAGAATTTAACTCAGATGTTAATGAAGTTAAAATTTTGATTTTGAATTTTGTGTTTTTAGTTCATTGAAATGACGAAGAAAAAATATAATTTTTATTATATAAATATTGTTTCAAATAAAAGAGAAATGACGAAGGTATTCATTATATATAAATAAGTTTGATATTTCCACAAACATTTGCGTGGCACAGTGGTAGCGTGCTTTCTGCTTGATTCATAGGTCACGGGTTCGAATCTCCTTGAAATCAAAATTTTGTTTGATTAAAATGCTTAAAACGACGTAGTTTTGATAGTGTATATACGGTCTTATACAGATTTTAAAACCTATACACGATGGAGGGTTATATTGCGGGTTGACTGAGACTTCATAGGTTTGATTTGCATTTTCACCGAGTCAAGGGTAAAATTGCAAAAAGAAACCGAGTTAAGGTTTTTTTTGCAGAAAACCCTTTAAAAAATAATAGAATTGAAAAATAACTAAATGAGAGAGATTCCTAACCAAGTGATGAAAGAGTACTTGGGAGTGGTTTGTGAAAATCAGACTCCTTTAGTCCATTCACATCTTGGCTGCTCCAGTCTAAGAAGGTTCTAAGTCTCCTTCGTCCAGAAATTCGTCTTATAAACCGTCCTACAATACTTCTCCATAGATCAATATATATCCACTTCGTTTGGTCTATTAATTCCACTTACCAAGTTCGTCTCTTTCAGGGGTCGCAGCCCAAGGCTTCCCTTGCACTTTGGCTTACAAACCTCTTTCCAAGCAAAATTCGCTTTGCTTGTATTCAGCTCTGGCCTCGACCAGAGGAATGCATAGCATAAACTTTCAATTTCTTTCATACAAACGCTCGGGAGTCGTTATGCTGAGGACCAGAATGATACTCATAAGCACTGATTTGTTTTAGAAAAACAGATGGTCCAGCCGTCAGGTACTCATAAGTCAGCCTGACTGGTATTTGAACACTCGCTGTAACAGTCCTTACCTCGAATCTTTTCCACCAATCATGTTTTGTCATCCCTTTAGTCATGAGGGATGAACCAAGATAACGAATTGGTAACTCCCGCTTGAAACAGGAAATTTGTCAAGATTGTTTCCTGTGCAATGCTTTCCATATTAGTTGTGGACTACTCCAAGTCTCCAACTTACCTTAAGACCCGACCATCTGGCATAAAATCACCAAACAACGATATGATTCTCTCTATAGATTGTTTCTTCCTTTCGAAATATATTATGAGATCATTTGCAAAACATAAGTGCGTTAGCCAAGGATTTTTGCATTGAGGATGGAATCCCAATATCTTATCTTCCGCATATAGCACATTCATACGGATCACAAATAGATATAGGGAGAGAGAACACTCCTGTATGTTAAGCTCTAAGTTTAAATCTATAACTATATATTGACTGTGTTCCCAAGTGTTAAAGGAAGCAATTACGTTAATTCCATGTTCTCTGTTAAAACTCATTATATTAATTTGTCTTTAAGCACAAATTAAATCTATTTATCAAACCGTTTAGGCGTTAACCTTCCTAGATTGATAATAAATAGTACTAATATATTTAAGTTAATATGATGTAATACAGAGATAAGAGATTGTTATGGTAATTTGGTAATACATACATGATGTAATATAGAGAAATTCAAAAGTAGCAGGATATATAGTGTCGCCATGATTGCTGTATTAATACTGCTGAAACCCTAAAATTTATTAATGAATAAATGAAGCCAAAGCTCACCATATTCGTGCTTACTCTGTCAAAGACAACAACATTATTATCTTTCAAACAATATTTGTTGTTAAACTAAAGCAAAATTCTAATACAGAGATACTCAAAAGTTATGTAATACAGAGAGAGTCAAAAGAAGCGAGATAGTGTCGCCATGATTGCTGCAATACCTCTGAAACCCTAAACTTAATTAATGAATTAATGAAGTCAAATCTCACCATATCCGTGCTTGCTATGTCAATGACAACAACATTATTATTTTTCTAACAATAGTTTTTGACAAACTAAAGCAAAAATGGATGTATATAATGAGTTATAACCACAAACACGGCGACGACTTTCCTTTTGTAGATTATATAAGACAAGTGCATGATTTAAAAAATAATAGAATTGAAAAATAACTAAATGAGAGAGATGGCAATGCAAAGTTATAACGACATTATGAACTTGGGAAAGCCTGAAAGAAGAGAGGAAGTATTAAACAAGTATAACAAAGTTACAATTTTTTTAGTATAAATAGATCACCATACCTATGGATTTGTATCAGCAAAGTTTTAAGCTTATTGAAAATAAAAGAAAACGGAAAAGGAAAAAGAAAAGAAATGGCAAAGACCCTCAACTCCGTCAGCTTCACCGTTCTCTTGGTTGTTCTCGTGATGGCTTCAACAGGTATTAATTTAAAGAAGTTGATCTCTACTATATTTTGCAGTTGTCGTTTCATTATCTTTTGCTGATGATCTTGACGAATATGTCAACATCTAGGAATACTTAAGAGCGAGGCTCTGGACTGCATCAACAAGGGTACTGCTACATGCTCTACTTCCGCTAGCCGTGTGTTCCTCGGGGAGTGCGGGCCTGCACCGTTCGTAGGTGGTGACTGTCCATGCTGTTTATGTTGCCTAAAGACATACGGCAGTCCTCCAGTCTGTTGGGCGATTGTTGAGGGAAGCGACAATCACTGCCATTGCTACACACACGCCTGAGGTTTGTAATAACCTCACTAAAAATCCCAAGTGTAACTGTTGTTTCTATTCGGTGTGAGGACATGACATGTGTGTATGTCGATGTTCAAGTTTCTTTTGCTTCCAAATAAAACATATAGGGCAAAGCTTATCACTGCTTGCCCCCAAGTGTAAGCTCATGTACATTGTGTGTACTTTTGTGAATCTATAATAAACTCGTTTTGTGTTTGTGTTCCTCATTCCATTTCCGCTTACATTCAAATATCTGTCTCTAGAAATCCTCTATTAATACTGACAAAATCTGGGATCCTAAGATCAGTTTTGAACATGCATATTATATTCCATGCAAAAAGTGTTAGCGTCGTGATTCCATTTCTCCATTTGGTAACTAGTTGACAGTCGATTGTGCATCGCTAACGAAGCGATGAAAGAGTACTTGGGACTGGGAGTGGCTTGTGAAAACCAGACTCCTTTCGCCCATTCCCATCTTGGCTGCTCGACTCTAAGAAGGTTCCAAGTCTCCTTTGTCGAGAACTTCTTCTTATAATTATATCCGTCCTAGTTCACTATAGATCAATATCCTCTTTGTTTGGTCTTTTAGTTACTTTGTAATTTTCAATCTCCCTTTCCCCTCCATTTAGCGACTTAACTATATGGCGTCTGCTCCTTTGTTCCATCCGAACCTCCCCCACTGTTGTATTGCACAATTATACCTAGATCAATGTATCCACAATCTCCATATAAATCAGACAATACACCAAGAGTTGACGAATTGTCGTGCCAAAAGGAAGTTAGCTTCCCATTTCTTATTTCTTTTTCTGAAAGGTTTTTGCTATATGCCTTAATATTAATTAGTATTTTCTTCAACATCCAACACCCCTCGTTTGCTTTACCACTAAACTTCCCAGAAAGTCTTTTGTCACATTTGAACCCATTGACCCCACAGAGATTTAGTTGAGAACATCCTCCATATCTTCTTAAGTCCACTTACCAAGTTCGTCTCCTTCAGTGGTCTCAGCCCAAGGCCTCTCTTGCACTTTGGCAAGTGGAATTTTTCTCAAAATTAAAAAGAAAGTTTCATAAAATAGGTAAAATGTTTCTAAAGTTGTCTTTGACAAAAAGAGTTTCCAAAGTTGTTAGAACTAATTAACTCATTCCTTACCTTATTAATGGCATTTCTGAAGAACCCAAATACTGACCTGTCGAGTTCTGAAGAAGCCATTGATTTTTGGTGATCGCCGAAGAAGTCATGAAGACAGTAAAGCCTGTTATTTTTGAGGAAAATGGAATTTGGAGGATGAATCTAGGTTGTATTATATATTGCATATATGAACAACGTGAGGGAAAAGATGAGAATTGGCCGTTAGAAGAACGAATCTGTAATGGTCCTGACTCCTGAGAAATAGTAGTGATGATTAATTGAAGGTTTAAAGACAGAAAATTGAAGAGAAAATCAATCATAGATACCGTAGCATAACTTCTCAACAAGATAAATCGTTAGCTATATTGAATCGTTAATTTCTCAACGTAACTTTATATTTAAAATTATGTAAACACGACTCTGGAGAGTTTCCTGATGCTTTCATATAGTAGATTGTTGGAGAAAACTGTAAGAGGTCGTGGCTATAAGCGAAGAAAAAGACTGTTAAGAATGGTTATTACCAAAGTTTTTTGAGCAACTTTTATTCCTTTACAAATGTCCGAGGAAAAATAAAAGAATCAGGAGGATAATGCCTGAGGTGGAAATCCATACATTGCAAGTTCTCAATTAAAAGTCATAAATTTTTCTTTAAGCTCAAGTTAAATCTAATATTGATTGTGTCTCAAAGTGTTAAAGGAAGCAATTACATTGTATGTTCTCAATTAAAACTCATAAAATTTTCTTTAAGTTCAATTTAGTTCTATTAATTATCAAACCGTTTACCATCCTATATTGGTAATTAATTCCTATATGGTATCTCATTTTTGCTCGTTTTTTGGAAAATGATTATGGTAATACTCACATGATGTCATACTTAAAAGAAGCGAGATAGTGTCGCCATGATTGCTGCTATACTGCTGAAACCCTAAACATTATTAAAGAATCAATGAAGGAAAATCTCACCATATCCATGCTTGCTTTGTCAATGACAACAACATTATTTTTTTCTTCAAACAATAGTTTTTTGTCAAACTAAAGCAAAAATGGATGTATATAATGAGTTATAAGGACAAACACGGCGACGACTTACCTATTGTACTTTATATAAGACAAGTGCATTCTAAAAAGTAATATAATTGTAATGAGAGAGATGGCAATGCAAAATTATAACGACATTATGAACTTAGGAAAGCCTGAAAGAAGAGAGGAATGATTAAACAAGAATAACAAAGTTACAATTTTTTTAGTATAAATAGATCACCATACCTATGGATTTGTATCAGCAAAGTTTTAAGTTTCTTGAAAAGAAAAAGAAAACGACAAAGGAAAAAGGAAAAAAAAAAAAAAGAAATGGCAAAGATCCTCAACTCCGTCAATTTCACCGTTCTCTTGATTGTTCTCGTGATGGCTTCAACAGGTACTAATTTAAAGATATTGATCTGAGATCAATGATCTCTGTTATATTTTGCAGTTTTCTTTTCATTATCTTTTGCTGATGATCTTGACGAATATGTCAACATCTAGGAATACTTAAGAGCGAGGCTCTGGACTGCATCAATAAGGGTACTGCTACATGCTCTACTTCCGCTAGCCGTGTGTTCCTCGGGGAGTGCGGGCCTGCGCCGTACGAAGGTGGTGATTGTTATTGCTGTTTATGTTGCTTAAAGACATATGGCAGTCCTCCAGTCTGTTGGTCGGCTGTTGAGGGAAGCGACAAGCACTGCCATTGCTACACCCACGCCTGAGGTTTGTAATAACCTCACTAAAAATCCCAAGTGTAACTGTTGTTTCTATTCGAAGTGAGGACATGACATGCGTGTTTGTCGATGTTCAAGTTTCTTTTGCTTTCAAATAAAACATTAATGGCAAAGCTTATCACTGCTTGCCATACAAGTGTAAGCTTATGTTGTGTGTACTTTTGTGAATCTATAATAAACTCGTTTTGTGTTTGTGTCATATAGAGGTTTTACTGGATACGCAGATGTTGAACCACAGTGATATATAGACAGAAACCTATATGTATTTGTTGAATTACAATTACAGAATGCGAATTCTTTTAAGATTTTGTGTTCAAACAACTCTCAAGCCACAAACAACTAAATAAATAAAATTCCCGGAAAAAAAGATGGGGAAGAAAGAGAAGCAAAAGAGTATATAACGAGTGATATATACTCTTCCGCAAGAAGAAGAGGTTTTGTGAAGCTTTTCGTCTAGACTTTTTTGTGAGACTAATAATTCGACATAAATTCCAGTTTCACAATGAAGGATCTTACCTTCTTCTACAAGTAATTTGAGATGTGAGTGCCAACGACACTAACACCGATGGTCAGATGTGCTCACAATCTTCTCCAACACATAGGCTGGTCCAAGAATAGCAAGGATCGGAGCTTAGAATACATATCGGCTGAGAATAGTGAGGATCGGAGTTTGCATTATTATGAATCTTCTCCTTAAAGCTCAAGGCCTTCCTTAAGCCGCAAGTTAGTATATATACGCGACACTAACATCAGCCTCGGATCATCCTCTGGTATTTCACGTTTCTGCAATTCCAATACAAAACAAAACCATCAAGAGCTAATTACAAAACCATTTGGTTTAACATTTTCATCTCTCGATTAATGAATATGTAGAAGAAGAAAAAGGGCTTACTTTCAAGCCATTGTAGTAAGCATCAACAGCAGGAAGTGTAGGTACAATCTCCCGAGTCTGCATCAACTCCCATATCAAATTGGCAACTTCATAACCTCCCATCTGCCATACACCGTGTTACGATTCACTACTGATTTTGCTTTGTTACTCGCTGTATCTTTTAACAAAGAATATAATATCTTAAGAACCGACCAGAAACCTAGAGCTTTGTTACTCATTCTTCCCTCTAACTATCTTACTAACTGAATGCTAGTGCTTATGTAAAAGCTGAACTTTATGAATTATTACGAGAACTTAAAGAAAACCGAAAAAAGAAAGCAACAAGAAGTTGTTGAGGTTTATTTCGGCTTGCCTTGGGGAGAAAGAAATCGCAGACTTATACCTTTTCACCAGCAGCTTTTAAAAGTAGACAGCTTCCAATTTTAGGATCCAAGAAAAAGCCAGAGGTATTGATCCGGATCTGCAATTAGTCAAGTAAGCATGAGGTTGCAACATTTGGCAAGAGTCCATCAAACTCGGTTTTAGAAGTCCCTGCTACTTTTTCATTACAAATAGCTTGAGAAAACTGCAAAATTAGTGGCTATAAGCGAAGAAAACGAGAGCTTCAAGATGTTAAAAATGGATATTACCAAAGTTTCTTGAGCCACTTGCATCCCTTTAGGAGTGTATCCGGTCATAGCCCCCTCTACAAGTGTCTGAATAAAATTGAAAAAACGAGAATACATCTTCAGTGAATAGCCGTGGACAAAGAGAAGAGAATCATAAATGCTTTCAGTTATAGGATCCATCATGAATACATAGATTTACATTTCAATGTTTTAAGTTTGGAAGTTTGAATGAAATTAGTTTAATCGAAATTTTCGATTCCCATTCAACGTACAGAAAAGATCAAATTAGGTCGCAAAAATATTGAAATTTGGAGATAAAGAGCGCGGTTACCGTGTAGAGGTCCATGGCAGGTAATCTTCCCGCCCTTACATAATCTTCAAAGCATTTATTGCCGTTTCCAAGGTCACCAGAGTGTAGATAGCACCTAACATATTCATGTTTGATAATCAATGAAAACTTTTGAATACAAATATATGCTACTTTTGTACATTATTGCTTTGCAGTTGAAGATGAAAACTACAACAGTCTAATTGAGTCACTGGGTCATCTGGTGAGTAAAGCAGTAGAATTACAGACTTTAACCAACGTTCATGAGAATGATGTACCTCATAATTTGTGTCACGATATATGTGTCAGTTTCTTTACCCTCCTTCTTAAGCATCTCCTGAAGAGATTCCATTGCCTGCAATGGCAGAATCCGACAAAATCAGCCTGGAAAATGCTCTGATTGTATTCCCAGAACAGAACCATCTCGCACAATAATCAAGACATTTAAAGTAAATTTGTAGTTTTTTACATCGACGGGAACTGCTTACTTTTACGTCCCTGAGTTCAGCGAGAGCATTGAATGCAACGTGATACACGGTTAGGTCCCTCTGCAAAAACTTTTTCATGTGGACATACTCTGCGGTTGGAAGATTGTACAGTTCTTCTTCAAGAACATTAACCATCACATCTCCCTCACTTTGTTCCGCTGAGTCAGCTAGATATGAATCCTTTGACTGCTCAACTAGCTCAAGAATCTATTGAAATAGCAAGGTATATATATCATCAGAGAGCATACCTTGATCTTACAAAAAGAAAAAAGAGGATTACCTTGGCAGAAAGATTATCCGGTCTAGGTAACTTATTTAAGTGTGCAGTTATAAGTCCCGCATAGCAGAATTGGTTTAGACCAGCACCAGAAGTAGTCAAATCATTTGCTATAGTATCACTGTTCATCATTTGAAAACATATAAGCAAGAGCAAAAACGAATCAGATCGCATCTAAGGCTCTCTCAGAAAAGAGAATCAATAACTTCATAATAAGCAGAGGAAATTTAATGAAAGGAATCAGTTTTGGCTTGTGAGCGCTGAATAGATTACAGAAGCAGTTACCTACACACAAATTAAATGGCCAGCTGCAGCGCACGCGTTGAGTAGACAAACATGTGTCTGCTTATTTTGTTCTACTCCGTATGTCTTCATCTCTTCATAGACCTTTCCATAAAAGAAGAAAAAGATCAAAGTTTTTTAAATATGAATTCAGCAAAAGGGATGTAGATGGGAACTGTTAAAAGAAGCAAACGGAAATTGAATTACTCGGATAGCCTCGTTTGCGTTCTTGCATTTACCACATGTAGAAATCAAGAAGTTGTACAAGTTAACCTATTATAAGCAAAACGAACACTTGGTTAACGTAGCTAAAGTCAAAATTTCATTCCAAGAAGATGAAAAGTTGAGATTTTGAGATATACATGAGGAAGCATTCCCATGGACTTCATCTGTTGATGGAAGAAGAAAGCATCTTGCAATCGAGCACCTTTCAATACTCCAACAGCTAATGAATAGAATGTATCTGTATTGGGCTGCTCACCATCTAGCATCATATCATCATACACATCCCTCAATAAAAAATACCTAAACCAAAACACAAAAACTAGTACTGTCATATCTACAGGGACGAACGCAAAAACACATTGATCTGACTCAAAAAGAAAGAAACATGAAATTAGTCATTCAAGAACATTAGGAACAAGATTGAATTGACAAAAAGAGTTTTAAGCTAAAAACCTGCGTTGAGCTGTGATGGAAATGACAATTTGGTTGTAATCATACAGATTGTTTGCGTAGTTCCTCTTTGCATATTCCTCTGCTGTTGCCACGAAGTTCCTTCGACCTAGAGCTCGAATCAGGCCAAGATTCTTCCCTGTTTCAATCCGATTACAAACAGAAGGAAACCCACAAATCAAGATCGCATATTGGTACCATACAAACTGACTAGAACTTCCTTACGCATAATACGAGAGAAATTGGGGAGGACGCAAACTTACTAGATATGGATTCGAGGAGGGACCTCATATCTCACGAAACTAAATTGAAACGGGACGAATCTCGGCCTGTAATCGGAGGCCGAGAGACTGAATTCAAAGTTTTTTTCCGGCGAAGCGCCTCAATAGATAGAGAGACTGAAGTCGTCGGGATAACAGCAACTCAGGGTTTTGGGTTTAGGGATGAAGCCAAACCGGTAAGAAATTAAAAAATAAATAAAAAATCAAACCGATACGAGCCCGGTTTATCTCACTGGTCTCGCAAATCAGAGAGAAAAAAAATAAAATAAAAACATCCCCTTCTCTTTTTCTTTTATTTTTAAAATATGTTCTTCCATTAGGATAATTGGGGAAACAATACATGGACTGATACAACAAGAAGGACATAGAAGTATGTTTGAAAGATCTTAAAAAGACTGTTTGATCAGAAGTTACATGTTTGACTAAGTAGTCAGCTACTTTGTTACCGTTCCTCACTTCCTGCAAATCCATAAAAAAAAAAGAGAAATTTACACTATGGGTGACTTTCCCCAAGTTTGCTTACAAAATAAGGACTTTGCACATGTTGGTGACTTTACCCCTTCTTTTTGCAGATGAGTTTACTCTTCTGCCCTTCTTCTTCCTTCTCATTTTTTCCTTCTCTTCTCCTTCATATATTAATTTGATGATTTCATATTTTCTAAGAGACATAAAATATTTTTGATTTCATAATTAGAATTATAATTTTTTTCTCTACATTTTGATATCCACTTTGATATATTTTAGGTATTTATAAAAAAAATTGTGGACAAAACAAATGTGGACACGGAGAACCATTCAAACATTTTCCCTCCTCGAAGCAAAAAAGTGGACAAAGTAAACGTGGACACGACAACCATTCATGTAAATGAAAATTGTGGACACAATAAGTGTGGACACGGACAACCATTCATGAATGGTTGTCATGTCCACGTTTATTTTGTCCACTTTTTTGCTTCGAGGAGGGAAAATGTTTGAATGGTTCTCCCTGTCCACATTTGTTTTGTCCACAATTTTTTTTATAAATACCTAAAATATATCAAAGTGGATATCAAAATGTATAGAAAAAAATTATAATTCTAATTATGAAATCAAAAATATTTTATGTCTCTTAGAAAATATGAAATCATCAAATTAATATATGAAAGAGAAGATAATAAAGTATATAATAATTAAAAAGGGAAAAAGGAAAAAGAGAAAAAAAAAAGCATTTGTAAAAGAAGGAAAAAATGAGAAGGAAGAAGAAGGGCAAAAGAGTAAACTCATCTGCAAAAAGAATGGGTAAAGTCAACAACATGTGCAAAGTCCTTATTTTGTAAGCAAACTTGGAGAAAGTCACCCATAGTGTAAATTCCTCAAAAAAAAACGTGCGTTATGAAATCTTTTGTCTTCCAATTTGCTTCTCTCTGTAACCAGATCAGGTACCACTTTTTTGTCGCCTTCAAACATTACATATTCTGGTAACCTCGAACCCACGTGTGTTACATTTCCATGAGAAACATTTGAGGTTTCATATTCATATATATAAAGTACAAAACAACTAAAAAATTATAAAAATTGAAGACAAAATACCTAGTTATTTTGTAAATGCTATATTAATACATATAAGCTTACCTAATACACCAATTATGTTTGTTTATGCAATTCAAAACCAATTATCACCTTTTTCAAAGAAAATTCTCAAAACAACATATATCAAATTATATAGAATTTAACAAAAATATATTTATAAATCTAAAATGAAAAAAAAACGAAGTAAAATTAACATAATTAACCTGGTTTTGGCTAATTATAACAAAAACAAATTATGGTTATTTTTGGGTATATTTTTGGATCAGAGATCAGAGATCATCTGAATTTTTATATTTAAAATCAGAGATCTAATTAAGATAACAACATCTTATTATTTAGAACACTCTTCTACTAAATTTTCATACACATAATTAAATTACAAAATAACTTAAAACCTACAAACAAATAAAGATGAAGTATTAATTATTATTTGACGATTAATGACGTTTCGGTCTAGCATCTGATCTGGCTATCCACTGGAAATTGCAGAATTCTTTATTCACCCTAATAGTGCAATTGCTTGTTCTATAATAATCGGCTTCTTTCATGCAAAAGACACGACTAATTAATCGCTTAAATTAAAAAAGATAAAATTCATTTAAAAACTAACTTATTTTCTGTAAATTATTATGATATTTATATTTTTAAGGTATAAATTTAGCCGATCAAAATTAACTTCTTCTCAATTTTCAAAACTTTAGATTATTTTTTGAAAATTAATTTAAGAGAAATAAATATCTTTTTCTAATTTTTAATTTGCTTAATTTTTGTTTATGTTGTAAGTGTTTTTTAGCTTTTGTCTAAAAGAATATATTTATCTATGAGAAATTTTGAGATAAAAATTAATTATATAGTTTATTAAATTTTAACTCGTGCTGAAGAAGAATATTATTTTTTATTTTTCATATTTATGTTTTTAATACAAAGTCAAAATTTTAGATATTATTTTCAATGAAAATTAATTTACTCGAATCATGATTTTAATCCTTGCTATCTTGTTGTATCATGATTTTCAAATCAATATTATGATATTTGATTTTTAACCGAATATTTGTTGTAAATGTTATATAATGTAAGTTTTATATATTTTGCGTCGAGCTATAATATTTTATTTTTAATATTCTATTTTTTTAATTTTTTACATAATTATAACAAAAGATTTATATGTATCATTTAGCATTGTTTTAACTTTATTTTCTATATGTTTATAGTCAAAATGAGTTAATGGATTCTTTTAATTCATCTTGCAATATTCAAATTTGGTTTCATAATCAGAATATGATAATTTGTTCTTTTAACCCGTTTGACAAAATAATCCAAAATAGATATCAGTCATAAAAATAATATTAATCTTAACCCGTCCACAATATAATTAAATTATATAAATAATGAATAATTTTTTGATATTTTTATTTTTATTAAATTTTAAATAAATCAGACTAATTTCTAATATTCTTAATTTTTAACAAAGTAAAATTTTTATTTTTTCGTTTCAAAATTAATAATTATTAATTTGAATATCATTTCCATAATATTCACATTTTGAAATTTTTTTGAAAAACAATTGATGTATGTTTACTTAAATTTGATTTTATGATTAATAAAAATAGTTGTAAGGAAAAGTAATCATTTATAAATATATTTTTTTTGTTTCTAAAGCTATAAATTAAGATTTACTAATCAAATCTTTTTGCATAAAATCTAGATTCAGATATTTTAAAATATTTTTAAAAAGAAATCTTGAGTCAGATTGAATCAAAAAGATATTCTGAGATTTTATTTTGATTTAATATGTATCTCACCTTACCTTGTATTATTTAGGGAGATATTAGGTAAGACCAACAAATAATGATCTAATGAACATATAACAACCTTTTATAAGTATATAATAGATGATTTCATTAAATCTGGTGTTAGTATGATTAGGATTTTAAACAATTTCATTAAACAAAATTTTGAGAATATCATCTATATGTCTTAGATTCGTAAAATCATTATTGTTAGAACATTTCCAAAAATTTCATAAATGTACAAAACTCTTTATTACTTTTTACAAATTTAACAAATCTCTTAACTTCTAAAATCAAGAACCTCTCTATAAACCTAACTCCCAATAGCCCTCCAAATGTAAATAGCAAAGATTTGAAGACACACTACCACTTCCAAAAATATGGTTATGGTGATTTTCCAAATTCATAAAAGATATGTATTTTTAAATAGAAAAGTTATATTTTAATGAAAACCCCACAATATATATACACAATCAAATTGAACAAATATTTAAAAAATAATATTGATTTTATTCTCCTACCCTACTAAGGAGGGGGTGGAAGTAATAAATATATCTTATATATTATTATACTTGCTTATTATATAAAATATAAAATAAACAAATAATATTATTAAATAAATGAATGAAAGTTGGCGGAGAAAAACTGAATGAAAAATTTTGGTGTATTATCAGATTACTGACGTCTCGGTCTAGGGCAACCGTGGAACCACGGGCAATTGCAAAATTCTTTATTCCCCCTAGTAATGCATGCGCTTGTATTATATAAATGAATGTCTTGTATCTTGCAAAGACGGAGACATTCATTTTTTTCTTTGTTCTTTTTACTACAGATCCCCGGCGGTGCATTGCTTAGTGGAACTCCAGCACAAGCTCGATCGGTTTCCGAAGCTTTACCTGTTAGAATAGCGATTATGAACAAAAAAAAAAATATTATAGCTTCTTTCTATAGATTATTTGATTGATTATTTTTTATGTTAAATATTATAATGTTCTAAAGAAACCTGTTGATGCCACAATTAAGCTAGTAAATTTTATAATACATATCAAACAAATCAATTAAAAAAACAAATCAAATTTTTAATAAATTTATATCCTGTATTGTAGAAATTACCTGTTGACGTTAACAAAAATATCACAAAGTAAATATTCAAGAAAATTATAATTTTATTCTTAGACATGTTTTTTCTTGATCTTCTCTTCAAACTGTTTTTTTTTTCTAATTGATTTAATGTATCATGTATCTCTTTGTCAAATTAGTCTAGAAATTTCAATTCTAAACAAAGAAAAAAACACAATACGTAAAAAATGCCTACAAAGTTGCTAGAGAAGGTGAAAAACAGAATATTAATAAAAAATGCCTACAAACTGAATTTTTTCTCAATTTTCAAAATTTTTGATTATTTTTTGAAACTTAATTTAAGAGAAATGAATATATTTTTCTAATTTTTAATTTGCTAAATTGTTTTTATTTTTTTAGTGTTTTTTAGTTTTTGTCTAAAAGAATATATTTGTAAATGAGAAAGTTTGAGATAAAAATTAATTATATAGTTTATTAAATTTTAACTCATGCTGAAGAAGAATATTATTATTTTTTATGTTTTTAATACAAAGTAAATCATTTAGATATGTTTATTTTCAGCGAAAATTAATTTACTCGAATCATGATTTTAACTCGTGCTATCTTGTTGTATCATGATTTTCAAATTAATATCATGATATTTTATTTTTAACCGAATATTCGTTGTAAATTTTATATAATGTAAGTATTATATATTTTGCGTCGATCTATGATATTTTATTTTTAATATTCTCATTATTTTATTTTTAATTTTGTATATAAATATAACAAAAGATTAATATGTATCATTTAGCATAGGTAACTTTACTTTCTATATGTTTATAGTCAAAATAAGTTAATGTATTCTTTTAATTCATCTTACAATATTCAAATTTGGTTTCACAATCAGAATATGATAATTTGTTATTTTAACCCGTTTTACAGAATACTCCAAAATAGACATCAATCATAAAAAAAAAAAATTAATCTTAACCCGTCCACAATATAATCAAATAATATAAATAATGAATAATTTTTAATATTTGTATTTTTATAAAATTTCAAATAAATCCGACTAATTTCTAATATTTTCAATTTTTAAAAAAGTAAAATTTTAATTTTGTAGATTCAAAAATAATAATAAAAATAGTTTTAAAGAAAAGTAATCATTTATAAATATTTTTTGTTTGTTTTTAAAGCTATAAATTAAATTTTACTAATCAAATCTTTTTGCATAAAACCTAGATTCAGATATTTTGAAATATGTTTAAAAAGAAATCTTGTTTCAGTTTGAATCAAAAATATATTCTGAGATTTTGTTTTGATTTTGATGCCAAACATATGGTTATGGTGATTTTCCAAAATTCATAAAAGATATGTATTTTTAAATAAAAAAGTTAAATTTTAATGAAAAACCCACAATATATAGGGCAATTCTCAAAAATACCACACTTTCATATTTTTGTGACAAAAATACCACACCAAGGTGAAAATGACAAAAATGACATTTTTTAAAAGAAAAAAAGACTATTATACATTTATTTTCATATGTTTTTTCTCAATCCCTTAAACCTAAACCCTAAAACCCAAAATCTAAACCCTAATTAATGACTTTTGAACCCAAATTTATTAATTTAATTATCTTTAAACCATTAAATAAATATTATTTTTGTCATTTTCACCTTGGTGTGGTATTTTTGTCACAAAAACATGAAAGTGTGGTATTTGAAGGTATTTCTCCAATATATATACACAATCAAATTGAACAAATATTTAAAAAGTAATATTGATTTTATTCTCCTACCCTACTAAGGAGGGGGTGGAAGTAATAAATATATCTTATATATTATTATACTTGCTTATGATATAAAATATAAAATAAACAAATAATATTATTAAATAAATGAATGAAAGTTGGCGGAGAAAAACTGAATGAAAATTTTTGGTGTATTATCAGATTAACGACGTCTCGGTCTACGGCATACGTCGGACCGGAGCCACTGGCAATTGCAAAATTCTTTATTCCCCCTAGTAATGCATGCGCTTGTATTATAAAAAGTGTCAATTCGTTGTATCTGGCAAAGACGGAGACATTCATTTTTTTCTTTGTTTTTTTTACTACAGATCCCTGGCGGTGCATTGCTTAGTGGAATTCCTGCACAAGCTCGATCGATTTCCGAAGCTTTACCTGTTAGAATAGCAATTATGAACAAAAAAAATATATTATAACTTCTACATTTCTCCAAATAGTAGATTATTTGATTGATTTTTTTTATCTTAAATATTATAATGTTTTAAATAAAGTTGTTGATGCTAAATTTACAGCTAGTAAATTTCCAAATACATATCAAACAAATCAATTAAAAAAAAGCAAATCAATTGTTTAATAAATTTATAAACTGTAAATTACCTGTCGAAGTTAGCAAAAATATCACAAAGTAAATATAGAAGAAAATTATAATTTCATTCTTAGACATGTTTTTCTTGATCTTTTCTTCAAACTGATTTTTATTTTCTAATTAATTGAATGCATCATGTATCTCTTTGTCAAATTATTATATAAAGAAATTCAGTTCTAAAATAAGAAAATATAATAATACGTAAAAATGCCTACAAAATTGGTAGAGAAGGTGAAAAATAGAATATTAATTGTCACCATGTATTTTTCAACCTCTTTTTATTTTTAGTATCCTTTTTATTTAGAAAATCTTACGCTTTCGGGTGTTAGATTGCACAATACGAAATTAAATGACTAAAATTGAAAAAAACAAATATTTAGAAACTATATTTTACTGTAATCTACTATATGAAAGTGCTAAGCACTCTCCATGGGTTGACACATCAACATTTTTGTGCTCTAAGAGCATGACATCTCAATTAATGAGATTTTATTACAACCAATCAAAACAAAACATAAATACACATAAGATTAATACATAATTAAATTTTTTAAAAAGTTTAAAAACTAATAAAAATAAAACATATACACATATTAGATTTTTAATGTGATTTATAACATTAAATTGGTTGGACATATTCGGTTGGGTTTGGACGTTCGGATTTGATTTGAATAGTTCGGATTTTTGGGTTTTCCGGGTTTTCGATTTTGGAATATAAAACCCGTTCAGATATATTTTAATACCTGGGTCAAATTCGGTTCGGTTCTGGATTCGGGTACCCAAAATATCTAAAAAGTAATAAAAATAGTTGAGTTTTTTAATTATGTATTAATCTTATGTGTATTTATGTTTTGTTTTGATTGGTTGTAATAAAATCTCATTAATTGAAATGTTATGCTCTTAGAGCACAAAAATGCTGATGTATCAACCCATGGAGAGTGCTTAGCACTTTCATATTTGATTTGAATAGTTCGGATTTTTGGGTTTTCCGGGTTTTCGGTTTAGGAATATAAAACCCGTTCAGATATATTTTAATACCTGGGTCAAATTCGGTTCGGTTCTGGATTCCGGTACCCAAAATATCTAAAAAGTAATAAAAAATAGTTGAGTTTTTTAATTATGTATTAATCTTATGTGTATTTATGTTGATGTGTCAACCCATGGAGAGTGCTTAGCACTTTCATTAATTGTGGTCTCGCAAGATCAGAGATTCATCATTACGGAAAGCATGGAATAAACAAATAACGAATAAAACGATCAAAGGAGATGAATTCTGAACGGTGGTGACAATGAAGAAGAAGACAAAAAGAGAAATACTATGAGAATCGGCTGATTTATTATCGCCATTTATATAATATAAAAAATCAAAAGAATTATTTTTAAATTTAAAATTGTATGAATTCTGTAATTATAAAGCGATAATATAATTTTTAATTAGTTCAAATTAACCTAATTTTGAAAAATGTAAAAAGTATTTAGAAAATATACACAATCGAAAATTTATAATTGTTATGTATTTACATTTTATAACATATCATTTATTATATTAACAACTATAAATTATAGACATTCACAATAATTAATTTATGTGTATTATGTTAAATTTAAGTATAAATTTGAGAGTCATGTAAAATAATCATTAATCACGATATATATATTAATTTTTATATGTTACATATATGTATCTATTACTATTTATGAAAATAATAAAAAGTATTTTCTAAACTAGAGTCCTTCTTTTTTGGTCCAATAAGTAAACATTATTCAAAATAATTTTAAAAAACAAAAAACAAAAAAGAAGCACCCGCTGCGTAGCGCGGGTCTGAACCTAGTAAATATATAAAAATCTTATTATATAAAGTTTGGTTTCAAAGTCATTAATTAACAAGATTGTGCCATGTGGCATGTTCTTATTTTAGAATTTTGACATGTGTCAAATAGATAATTATATTTCAAAAAAAAATTCTGAAGAAAAAAAGGAATTGTAGAAAAAAAGAAATTCTGATTCTCGAGCAACAAAATATATATAGAAAAATATTTATAATGAAATAGATATAATGAAATCTCTGAATTAAAAAAGAAACTATACATAAATATTCATAGTTCGGTTAATTTTAAAGATAACTAAAGGAAATAAACTTATTAGTATTTTATTAAAAAAAGGAAAAGATTTTAGTTTTTCAACCAAGAAAGAAAGTATAATCGATAAAAATGATAGATAAAGAAAATAATTATTACTTTTTAAAAAAGTTTGGATATATTTATGATGTCTATATAAAGAACTTAACTCTTTCATAATTTACATGATCATAAAATATGTTGATTGTGTCGATCAAATTTGATACATAATAATTTTATTTCTGTAATTAAATAAAAAAGAACATTATAATCAGTTTTTATCGATAAAGAAAATTAAATTTTATGCGGGTTTTAATCTAAAAAAAAATAGATTTCAAATTGTTGATAATCAAATTTTAATCTTAAAATCTAAATATATAAATCATGATATGCGGGTCATCAATTTTAGATTTCAAATATTTCATTTTCACATGCGTATCACGCAGGTCATAATCTAGTTAATAATACGAAAAAGAATTCTCGGTTAGTCTCTCATTAACTAACTTAGGTACTAAACCTTATCCAGACATTAGATTAAACAAAGTAACAAACGCTTAGCAATTTTTTGTAGTTTAGCAAGAACAGAGGAATAAAGCAGCATAATTAGATCTTAGCAGCGATTTACGTTTTTTTTTTCTGCACAAGGGTTGATTTACACTTTCCTTTTTCTGCACAAGGGTATTTACGCTTTAAATACAATATAATTGTTCTGGACACCGACAAAGATCAGAGACTAAAGGTATGAAAACTTCCAAATATATTTTAATAAAGAAAGAACAAAAGAAAAAAGGAAAAAAAAGAAGACATTTTGTTTGGGAAAATTTGTTGAATGTGTACTTTTTGGGGGCGTCAAGATGATAAACCGTGAGAAAGAAAGTCTAGGGGTACTAGGAGAAGTAGAGGACAAAATTTTAGTAGATGTCATATTAATTACGATTGTGTATTGCAATATGGCGCTTGATAAGGACTTCAGCCGTTACGAGTGTTGTTACTCCACACACACATAAAATAATAATCTTAAACATGATTAGGTAATTAGCAAACGACATTAAACAGTGCTTTAAATATGAAGTACCTATTAAGTTTGGGTACACCAGACAAGAATCTGGTACCATCGTTTGATGGATTTGGTCCCCTGACTTTGTGTCTCTGATCTCAAGACCTCAAAAAAATAATGCCAACCATCTAGTTTCTGGTTTCAATGGAACACAAAATAAGCATTAACGAAGAGAAGATAAAAACTCTTTTTTTTTTGTGTGTTTCTTTGGCTATTAATCTTGGAATGTTCGGGCATGGATCGACGACACCGGTTACGGCCCTGAGTTGTCGATGGTTGGACTAACTTTGGGTCGGATCGGGTTAGATAGCGTGGATCAAGCACTGATACCATGTTCTATGCGCTTCCAACTCAAAACCAATTGGAAATGAGTGAATTGGTCCACATCACTTATATATTACTTAATATCATTTCCAACTTCCGATGGGAGATATTAGAGAATTTGTCAAAAATACCACTTTCATCATACACATTTTCAAAAATACACTTTCCACCAGAAATTTTTTTTCAAAAATACACTTCTTTTCATCTTTTACAAAAATGAAGGTTTAGGGTTTAGGGTTTACGATTTAGTGTTTAGGGTTTACGATTTAGAGTTTAAGGTTTACGAATTAGGGTTTATGGTTTACGATTTAAGATTTAGGGCTTAGGGTTTAGGGTTTACGATTTAGGGTTTAGCATTTATGGTTTAGGGTTTAAGGTTTAAGGTTTAGGGTTTACGAATTAGGGTTTAGGGTTTAGGGTTTAGGGTTGACGAATTAGGGTTTCGGGATTAGGGTTTACGATTTAGGGTTTAGGGTTTACGAATTAGGGTTTAGGGTTTACGATTTAGAGTTTAGGGTTTAGGTTTTAAGGTTTAATGTTTACGAATTAGGGGTTAGGGTTTAGGGTTTAGAGTTTAGGGTTTAGGGTTTAGGGTTTAGGATTTAGGATTTAGGGTTTAGGGTTTAGGGTTTACGAAATAGACGATTTAGGATCTAGGGTTTAGGGTTTAAGATTTAGGGTTTAGGGTTTAGGGTTTGTGAATCTAAACCCTAAACTCTAAATCTTAAGGATTTGTGAATCTAAACCTTAAACCCTAAATCTTAAACCCTAAACCCTAAATCGTAAACACTAAACCCTAAATCGTAAACCCTACAACTTAAACTCTGAATTGTAAACCCTAATGGAAGATTTGCCCTAAAAAAATTTAAGAGTTTATAAAGCTTTATAAAAGAGTGTAAAATTGAAAATGTCTTCTTTAGAAGTGCAAAACTGAAAAAGTGTAACAAAGAAAGTGCATTTTTGAAATTTTCCCGAGATATTATGTCCTAATAAATATCAAGAAGATATGTCATGCCGTAAATTAGATTGCTAGTAGTATATTCCGAAGGAGTATAACGGTAATTGTTAGAAAAAAAAGAGCTGTAATTTAAATGAAAGTTGATAGGACTGGACTCTTGAGGTAAAAGCTGCATAGATGTATACGAACTGCCCGGTTTAACAGCTGTAATTTTTTTTTACAACCGCAATATGATATTTTTAATCGAGCCATTATCAGATTTTTAAATAACTGTGTTATAATAACATTTTTTATGTATTTTAAAATGAATATATTTGTTGAAATGGTATGGTTTTGGACATGATGAATTAGTCGCTGTGAACACTATAACGTAATATATTTACATGTTAAAACTGAATGAAATATGGGCGTCTAAAGTGGGTGAATGAAAAGCATAATTTGGATCAAATGAAAAGAAAAAAAGATGGGCAATTCTCAAAAATACCACACTTTCATGTTTTTGTGACAAAAATACCACATCAAGGTGAAAATGACAAAAATGACATTTTTTAAGAGAAAAAAAAGATTATTATACATTTATTTTCATATGTTTCTTCCCAATCCCTTAAACCTAAACCCTAAAACTCAAAGTCTAAACCCTAATTAATGACTTTTGAACCCAAATTTATTAATTTAATTATCTTTAAACCATTAAATAAATGTTGTTTTTATCATTTTCACCTTGGTGTGGTATTTTTGTCACAAAAACATGAAAATGTGGTATTTGAGGGTATTTCTCAAAACAATTCATATTAGAGATTCAAAGAGAAGTATTTTACTATATAAATTTAGAAAGGATAGTGTATACAACTTTTAGTTTAGAAGATTTGGATGGACATTATGGTATAGTGGATACCAGATAGAATCAAGCCCGACCACAATTAGGATCGGGTTTGAATTTTGGATTTTGTAAATATGTTGAAAATATTGTACTTTACATAAAATGATTCCAGGATAAAATGTGCATTTTACATGATATTTATCCATATTATTAATTCTCTATATTTAAAATATATTTAGTTTTAGTGAGACTCCATATATAAAAAAGAGATACCTTCAAATAGCATATTTTCATATTTTTGTGACAAAAGTAGCACATGAGATTGAAAGTGACAAAAATAGCATTTATTAAATGATTTAAAGACAATTAAACTAATGAATTTGGATACAAAAATTATTAATTAAGGTTTTTTTTTTTTTTTGTCAACATAGGGAAACATACAACTTTAATACGACTCGACAAGCCAAGTCGGAATATCTACATCATCGACAAGCCAAGTCGGAATATCTACATCAACATGTATAATACTAGATGGGTAGACTCTAGCACTTCGTGCTAGTCTGTCTGCTCTGGTATTGCTTAAGCGTGGGATGTAGATGAGTTTGAAATCCTTAAAGCTATCATTTGATCTGTGGAATTCCTCGAAATGCACTGCAAATGCTGGCCATAACATTGGTTCTGACACCATCTTCACCAATTCCATGCAGTCTGTTGCAAAAGTACCCTCTGGGAATTGTAAGATACACATACAATCCATTGCCCAAATAAGGGCCTCAAACTCTGCGTGTAATGGAGAGAGACTCCCTCGAACATTCCGGGCTCCCATCATTATACCGGTATCCCCCGACTCTGTTACCCAACCTTGTCCCGAAAAAGTATTTCCTTCCTTCCAAGAACCATCCACTTGACAGATGCGACCATGAAACTCAAGCAGAGCGCCCGCAGACATATTATCGCGGACCTCCTCACCCGATTGTCGCGTATCGTCGATTATTTGTGCTTCCGCCCAAGGATTGGCTTCAGCCTCAGCCAAACGAACCGAATCAATGGCCTCTCTATCGATGTTATTAAAAACTTTATCATTTCGTCCTTTCCAAATATACCATAAAAGCCACGGATAAGACATCCCCTGAACTGGTGATGGCATTCTGGAGAACAAATAGTCCATATTTGTGTAGATTGAAGATGTCGGAAAAATAGTTGGATTAGACGGAATTTGGGATAAGGCCCAAACTTGTACCGCCGGAGGACATTCAAACAGTGCATGATTGATTGTCTCCGTCTCCAAGCCACATCGAGCACATTGCGTATCGCACTTTATTCCTCGTGAATGAAGATTCCCCATAACCGGTAAGCAACCCGAAACCGCCTGCCACAAAAGTGCTTTAGCTTAGGCGGACACTTTACCCGCCAAGCTGCAGCTTGTAACAATTTAAAATCCGGTCCATACTGGATGGGACCTCGCGTAGCCTCCTTAAATGCTCGCTCAATAGCATATCCTGATTTAACCGTATAAAGCCCTGATTTTGTAAAATGTCATCCATAAGAATCCGGTCGCCGAGATCTGCTAATCGGTATACCCATAATAAGAGTCGCATCATCTTGACAAAATAGATCCTTGATCAAATTAACATTCCAGGTCATTGTGCGCCCATCAATGAGATGGCTCACTCACAGTTGAGGATATTGAATTACAGTTTTTGGTAAAGCTGGTCTCGGGATATTAATTAAGGTTTAGATTTTGGGTTTTAGGGTTTATGGTTATAAAATTGGGAAGAAACATAGAAAAGTAAAGGTATAATAGTCTTTTTACTGTAAAATTTAATGTTCACTAATCAAAATATATAAAAACTAACAATACGAAAATAATTTTCCGTTAGTCTCCAATTAACTAATTTAGGTACTAAACCTTATCCAAACATTAGATTAAACAAACGCTTAGCAAAATTTTATATTTTAGCAAGAACAGATGAATAAAGCAGATGTGGTAATTTAAATACAATATAATTGTTCTGGACACCGACAAAGGTTATAGACTAAAGAGTATGAAAACTTCCAAATATATTTTAATAAATAAAGAACAAAAAGAAAAGCAGCGACTCAAGGTTTTGGGTTTAGGGATGAAGCCAAACTGGGAAGAAAATCAAACCGATACGAGCTGGGTTTATCTCACTAGTCTCGCAAATCAGAGAAAAAAAAGAAAAAAAAAACCTCCTGTTGTAAACTGAATGTTCTGTGTGTATTATTATGAGGACCAAATGTCTCTTTATATAGTGGTTACACCAGGTAGAGAAAAGGTAATTATCCTTTTACTACTCATAACAAGAAAAGGAAATATTCCATAAACCTATTCCTTGTCTATAAAGGAAAACATCTAATTATACTAAGGACCGGTTATGTTAATAACCTCTATATGGGTCGGTCTATATTGAGTCCATTAACCAAACGGTTCATAACACTCCCCCTTGGACGAAATGACCGAACCCGATGCTACCAAGGATCTTTGTAATACGCTTGGGGATGCTGCCTCATTAAAACCTTTCTAAGGAAAACCCAGTGGGACAAAACCTTAGCGAGGAAAAAGAGTACATCACGTATTACTCCCCCTGTTTTAGACATCACTAAAGTCCTTTAGTCGGCGCATGCCGATCTGATACACCAGCTTCTTCAGCGTGGAGGTTGGGAGCGACTTTGTGAACAAGTCAGCTGAGTTGTCACTTGAACGGACTTGAAGCACTTGCATTTCTCCAACCTTCTGGAGATCGTGAGTGAAAAAGAATTTCGGCAGAATGTGCTTCGTCCGGTCTCCCTTGATGTATCCATCCTTCAGTTGAGCTATGCACGCAGCATTGTCCTCATGAAATACGGTCGGTTCGTCCTTTCCATCTGTCATCCCACAATCTCGCTTTATGTGCTGAGTCATCGATCTCAACCAAACACATTCACGGCTGGCTTCATGAATTGCCAAAATCTCTGTGTGATTTGATGACGTGGCCGTGAGTGTCTGTTTCATGGATCGCCATGAAATTGCGGTTCCTCCGTGAGTGAACACATATCCTGTCTGAGATCGTCCATTGTGTGGATCCGATAGATAACCTGCATCAGCAAAACCAACTAAACCTTTGTCGTTATGGTTAGTGTAAAATAGACCCATATCTTTCGTTCCTTGTAGGTAATGAAGTATGTGTTTAATCCCGTTCCAGTGCCTCTGGGTCGGACAAGAACTAAATCTTGATTGGAGGTTCACGGCAAAACAAATGTCTGGTCTAGTATGACTAGCCAAATATAATAACGCTCCTATGGCACTGAGATATGACACTTCGGGACCAAGGACTTCTTCATCCTTTCTTTTCTTCGGACCGAATGGATCACTGTCCAATCCAAGGCTTCTCACAACCATTGGGCTACTCAATGGGTGGGCCTGGTCCATATTAAAACTCTTGAGTACCTTTTCTGTATATGCCATTTGATGCACAAGGATTCCATTATTTACGTACTCAAACTGTATTCCCAAACAGAACTTAGTTTTTCCTAAGTCTTCCATTTCAAATTCGGCCTTTAAATATTCAACTGTTTGGGCGATCTCTCCAGAGGTTCCGAGGATGTTCAAATCATCCACGTATACTGCTATAATCACAAATCCTTTGTTTGCAAACTTCTTTATAAAGATACACGGACTGATGGGATCATTTTTATATCCAGATTTAATCAGGTACTCGCTTAAACGATTGTACCACATGCGCCCACTCTGTTTCAGTCCGTATAAGGATTTGGTTAGCCTAATGCAGTGTTCTTCTCGAGAACTTTTCTTATCTTTGAGCTCAATACCCTCTGGTAATCACATATAAATTTCATTCTCCAGTGGACCATATAAATAGGCGGTTACTACATCCATTAACCGTAAATCCAATTTTTCTCTTATGGCCAGACTTATCAGGAATCGAAATGTCGTTGCATCCACCACATGGGAGTATGTCTCCTCATAATCGATTCCTGGTCTCTGTGAGAATCCTTGTGCCACAAGCCGTGCTTTGTGTCGAACAATCTCTCTTTGTTCGTTTCTCTTCTTCACAAAGACCCATTTATGTCCAACTGGGATTATATCTCGAGGTGTCCGAATTATGGGACCAAAAACCTCTCTCTTCTTTTAAAGAGTTTAACTCCACGTCTTTTAAGCCAGTCTAATCGGCGAGTGCACTCTAAAATGGACGTGGGTTCTAGATCCTCATTCATTACATTAAGGGCTACATTGCATGCAAATATTTCATCGATGTCGACATCTTTTCTGTTCCATTGGATTCCGGACTTAACAAAATTTATCGAGATCTCATTGTTATTTTGAACTTCAGAACCATGAGGCTCAGCGTCCCGAGCTTCATTTTGCGGCACCTTAGGCTCATCTGTGTCCGGACCATCCATTATCTCCTCGGTCTGAATTTCAGCACCTTTCTTTAATTTTCGAGGAGTCTTATCTTTGGAACCAGCAGGTATCCCACGTTTCAAACAGGGTTTAGACTCTGTAGCCACTTGCGGTCCATCTTGGACATCAATTCGTATTGGTGCATTCACGGCTGGTATATACGATTTAGTTACTCTCTGCGGGTCAGCAAAGGAATCTGGCAATTGTATAGCTAGCTTTTGCATATGAATAATCTTTTGGACTTCCAAGTCACTTTCTTGGGTCCGAGGATCTTGCCAATTTAAGGATGTATGATTCCATGAGAGTTCTTTTACCAGCCGGTTCTCACTACCTACTGTTGGAAAAACGGACTCATCGAAATGACAATCCGCGTACCTGGCCTTAAACAAATCACCGGTAGTTGGCTCTAGGTACTTTATGATCGTGGGTGAATCATATCCAACATATATTCCCATCCTCCTCTGAGGTCCCATCTTAGTCCTCTGTGGTGGAGCAATCGGTACATAAACTGAACAACCGAATATTTTAAGATGGGATATGTCTGGCTCTTGACCCGTAATTAATTGGGAGGGGGAATATTCATGGTCACTTGATGGCCTGATACGGATTAATTCAGCGGCATGTAAGACTGCGTGTCCCCAGGCTGATACTGGAAGCTTTGACCTCATGAGTAATGGTCTAGCGATCAGCTGTATGCGTTTGATGAGAGATTCGGCCAAACCGTTTTGTGTATGTACATGTGCCACGGAGTGTTCCACACTTACCCCCATGGACATACAGTAATCATCAAATGCTCTGGAGGTAAACTCACCCGCATTATCCATACGGATGGTTTTTAAAGGAAAGTCTGGAAAGTGTGCCCGTAGGCGAATTATCTGCTCAAGGAGTCTTGCAAATGTCAAGTTCCGTGTTGACAATAAGCATACATGTGACCATCGTGTAGATGCGTCAATGAGGACCATGAAATATCGGAACGTCCCACAAGGTGGGTGTATTGGTCCGCATATGTCTCCTTGAATTCTTTCCAGGAAATTTATCGTTTCCTTAGTCACTTTTACTGGTGACGGCCTTACAATCAATTTACCTTGTGAACATGAGGCACAAGTTTGAATTTTCGGGATCACTCTCCTTTCTTTCAAGGCGTGTCCTCTCGTGTTTAATATCAATTTCCGCATCATTCCTGACCCGGGATGTCCCAGCCGGTCATGCCATAAAGTGAACATATCCGTAAAAGCTTTGTTTACGGTGGCATTGGCTTCTATCATACTGATTTTTTTATACAGCATAAGCCCGTAGCTATAGCAGGTATAGTCTCAAAGACTTTCTTTTGGCCTTGGGCGATTTTAACTATCTGGAGAAATTCTCTGTTTCCTCCGCCCATTGTTTCCACGTGAAAACCATTCAAACGAATGTCTTTGAAACTCAATAAGTTTCGATTTGAGCTTGGTGAAAACAATGCATCAGGGATTTCTAGATGCGTGCCTTTAGGCATTAAAATGTTGGCCTGGTTGTAGCCTTCTATAAGGCCGGCCGGTCCTGCTATAGTACTTATGCTTGCCCACAAGAATTTATGTCTTAAAGCCTTAAAAATTATTCATTCAAATCAAAGAAACAAATCCAAAGACATAAAATCCAAACACAAATAAAAGCAACATGAAATGGAAAAACTTAAAATCTCGGATTCACTTCAAACAGTCGGAAGTCTCATAATTCATGTTATCGTTCCGATCTGTGTCCATAAGATCATCTTTTTCATGATCGAAGTCACCCTCATTGTCATGTTTATGCTGGATCATGTGGGTCTCAGAATTCTTCCCTTTAAGGCTCTCTTGATAGCATTCTACAAGATGCTTCGGAGTCCTGCAAGTCTTGGCCCAATGATTACTCATCCCACAACGATGGCAAACAGATTTGGTCGGGTCAGACTGATGTCCAGATTGATATCCGCGGCCATTTCCACGGCCACGGCCACGGCCGCGGTTAGAGTCCTCTTGGAATCCGCGGTCGTTACGGCCTTTGCCTCGACCATAAGGGTGGTAATTGTTACGACCACACCCTTTTCCTTTTCCACCACGTCCACGGCCGTAATGCCTTTGATCTCTATGGACGTAGTTTGCCTCGTTTTCTTTCTTTTTCTCAGCGGCCAAATTGGCTTCAGGGAGTGGGGCTGTTCCAGCTGGTCTCATTTCGCTGTTGACCAGAACAAGCTTGTTGTTCTGTTCCGCAAGCAGCAAACAAGCGATCAGGTTCGAGTAAGTCGCGAAACCTCTTTCGCGGTACTGTTCTTGTAACAATACATTACTCGAATGGAAGGTGGAGAAGGTCTTTTCCAGCATATCCTTCTCCGATACGGTCTCACCACATAGTTTCAACTTTGAAACTATCTGGAACAAGGCTGAGTTGTACTCATCCACGGACTTAAAGTCCATGAATCGCAAGTTCAGCCAGTCGAATTTTTCCTTAGGCAAAACGACCGTTCTTTGATGGTTATACCTCTTTTTCAATTCCTTCCATAGTTCTAACGGATCTTCAATTGTTAGATACTGATCCTTGAGACTCTCAGTAAGGTGATGGCGTATGATTTGAATCGCCTTGTATCTATTTCTCACGGACTCATTGTTTCCGTCGTTGATACATCCACCAATTTCTTTTGAGTTGAGCATGATTTTTGTGTCAAGCGCCCATTTGAGGTAATTATCTCTAGAGAGATTGAGGGCCGCATAGTCTAAGTTTGCAACTTTAGACATCTGAAAATATCCAACAATTTTCAGTTAGGACTTTAAATATGATCCGGACCTTAGGAATATGGCCGGTCATGCATCAAATTTTCATTCAGGACTTTTAATAAAACCCGGACCTTAGGAATATGGCCGGTAATGTTTATCCGATTTTAAGCTTTACAATCAATCAAGCAATTTATGCAATCAAACAATAGGGCCGATTTTAATTTAATGATTAAACAAGGTGATCTAACAACCTAACTCATGAAACAAGCAATCCAAATTCGATTTTCATGATTAAACAACCTTAAGCATGCGATTTCTATATGAGCCAAACAAGCTCTTATGCGATTTTAAACAAGTAAACAAACAGGCTAAGGAACCAAATTTAATCATGCAATAATCGATTTCAACAAGCAAACAATTATTCAAGCAATCCGATTTTAAAGGTTTCATATAGCTTAGGTCAAATTCGATTCTTAGGGTTTAAGTAAGATCAAACAAGTTTAAACAAGCAAATCGATTTTAGGTCATATCCTTAGCTTAGGTTCAAGTTCAGATATTGGTTTAAACATGAACAAACAAGTTCTAGAGAGAGATTGATTTTAGGGTTTCTTATTCTTCTTAGTCCAATTCGATTTGCTCTTATTCTTAGCTTAGGGTTTTACCTTGATCTTCTTTGGGGTTGAATTGGAATGGACCGGGAGCTAATGACCTCGGAAAACACAAGCTGAAATCGGATCTCCTTGGTTTATTTGGTAGATCGTCTTGCACTGTATGCGTGCGTGAGAGCGCGTCCGGTGTCGGATCGACAAGGGGTTTTCACCGGTAGATTCGTCTCGTCGGGGGCTTCGATTTGATATCTAGATCGCCTTCTAGTTCCTCACGGTTTGAAAGATATGACTCTTTAAAGTTTCGGCGGCTGCTCAGGGTCTCTAGGGCTTTCGTGCTGATAACGTGTTGTGAACTGAATGTTCTGTGTGTATTATTATGAGGACCAAAGGTCTCTTTATATAGTGGTTACACCAGGTGGAGAAAAGGTAATTATCCTTTTACTACTCATAACAAGAAAATGAAATATTCTATAAACCTATTCCTTGTCTATAAAGGAAAACATCTAATTATACTAAGGACTGGTTATGTTAATAACCTCTATATGTGTCGGTCTATATTGAGTCCATTAACCAAACGGTTCATAACACCTCCCCTTTTTTTATTCTTTTATTTTTTAAAATATGTTTTTTTTTTCATTTTGTAAAATATAAAATATGTTCTTCCATTGGAATAGTTGGGAAAAAGATGCATGATGGACTGATGGTCCTCGTAGGGAAACCAAGAGATACAAGAAGGGACATAGAAGTATGTTTGAAAGACTTTTGAAAAGACTGTTTGATCGGAAGTTACATGTTTGACTAAATAGTCAGCTACTTTGTTATCCTTCTTGACTTCTTTGATTTCCATAACAAAAATGTGATGAAATCTTTTGTCTTCCAATACATTATATCTCGAATCTAGTTATATATTTGAAAGTCCATTTGCTTCACTGTAACCAGATCAGGTACGACTTTATTGCCACTTTCAAACATTACATATTCTCGTAACCTCGAATCCACGTGTGTTGGATTGCCATGAGAAACATTTGAAGTTTCATATATATAAAGTACAAAACAACTCAGAACTTATAAAAACAGAAGATGCTCATATTAATACATAAGCTTACCTCATACACCACTTATGTTTGTCTATGCAATTTAAAACCAATTATCACCTTTTTCAAAAAAAAAAAAAATCTCAAAACAACATATCATCAAACTATACAGAATTTAACAAAAATATATTTATAAATTTAAAACGAAAAAACCGAAGTGAATAAAATGAACATAATTAATCTGGTTTTGCCTAATTAGAAAAAAAAATAATGGTTCAATTAAAAAAAAAGACGCAATCCAATATACCCAAACATTAAAAATGAAATCAATTTGAATTCTTATACTCAAAATCAGAGATCTAATTAAGATAACAACATCATATTATTTAGAACACTCTTCTACTTAATTTTTATACATATAAATTATAAAACAACTTGAAACTTACAAACAAATAAAAATTGAAATATTAACTAACTACATTATAATTATTTAATTTTTAAATCTTTCCCATGCATGAGCACAAGATCAGTCACATAATCCATTAGTAAATTCACATGATTAAATAACACATGATTTGAATTATGATTTATAAATCATAAACATGATTTCAATATGAAATTTAAAATCATAGAACTAATAACATTGAATTTTGTTTGGATTTTCAAATCCATTAAAATAAAAAAAAACTTAATAATCCCTACTTAAAAGTAAAACCTCCAAATTTGTATATATTAATTAAAATGTTAGATTTTTAATCAATAAATTTTACTTATTAGTCTATTTTGCAAGGTAAGTTACATTACCACGCAAGAAACCCTTCCTCTTATTTTTTTATTCTTTCTTGTTCTTCTCATTCTTAATTACCCCTTCACCATCTGTATATGACCCCATTCTGATATTTGATATTCATTATTCAATCAATTTGATATTTTATTTTAAAAAAAGAAACCCTTCTTCCTTTAGGCTAGTCTCGTCCCAAAACTAATAAAGGAAGGTTACCCGATTTAATAAAAGAAACTCCAACGATTTACATAATTGTGAAAACTAACGGAGCAATAGAATCATTTGGTTTAACCGTGATCATTAAAATGATTTCCTAAGTTCGACTTGTTGTTTTACACGTCACCAACTATACATACATCAACTAATTGGTTTCTGATTAAGAATTAACTAAGAACTTGAATGGGATTTTTCGAGGAGCCTAACTCGAGGAGAAAACGCATCGTCTTCTAGTTTTTATTAATTTTGCCAAACTTGCTTGGTTGAATGTATAGGTAATGCGGTTACCTTTAGTCGTTCATGTCATTAATTGCAATACGAAAACGCACATGGAATGAGTCCTACGGCAGAGTTGTTTCTAGCAGCAGTTTCTGCGTATGATGAACCTCGTTCGTTCCAAGAAGCTATGAAACACAATCATTGGAAACTAGCCATCAAGAATGAGGTTGTTGCACTTGAAAAGCTTAATACATAAGATGTTTGTGATTTGCCTTCCAATAAACGCGTTATTGGAAACAAATGGGTCTTCAAGGTCAAGATGCATTCTGATGGCACTCTTGAGTGGTATAAAACACGTTCGGTTGTTCTGGGCAAGCGTCAAGAGGAAGGGAAAAATTATGATGAAACCTTTGCACCAGTTATAAGATGACTACTCTGCACATTTTCCTCAAGGTAGCGTCCGCGAAAAGTTGAAAATATTTTTGTCAAATATCTTGACAACTAGAAAGAAATTAGGCTCAGAAGTACAAGATCGAGAGAGAAGTATAAAAGACTTACGAAAGAGAAAGGACCAAATAGGCGAATGTTGGATTCATTATATATATCTTTGCTCTCATTTTTGGATTAATTGTTAGAAATTCAGAGTTCGATATTTAACCAATTAATATTTATTCTGGAATTCTCTTGATTTTTTTATCAAGTTTGAGATATGATAACAACGAAAAGTTTGTACAATTAGAAAAAAATATTGTATTCTAATATTTATAATTTTTAAATATATATTAAATTTGAGATTTTATCCAAGTAAATATAAATAGCAAAGATTTGAAGACGCACTACCACTTCCAAAAATATGGTTATGGTGATTTTCCAAAATTCATAAAAGATATGTATTTTTAAATAGAAAAGTTATATTTTAATGGAAACCCCACAATATATATACACAATCAAATTGAACAAATATTTAAAAATAATATTGATTTTATTCTCCTACCCTACTAAGGAGGGGGTGGAAGTAATAAATATATCTTATGTATTATTATACTTGCTTATTATATAAAATATAAAATAAACAAATAATATTGTTAAATAAATGAATGAAAGTTGGCGGAGAAACACTGAATGAAATTTTTTTGTGTATTATCAGATTAGCAGTTCATCCACTGGCAATTGCAAAATTCTTTATTCCCCCTAGTAATGCATGCGCTTGTTTTATATAAATGAATTTCTTGTATCTCGCAAAGACGGAGACATTCATTTTTTTCTTTGTTTTTTTTACTACAGATCCCTGGCGGTGCATTCCTTAGTGGAATTCCAGCACAAGCTCGATCGATTTCCGAAGCTTTACCTGTTAGAATAGCGATTATGAACCAAAAAATATATATTATAACTTCTACATTTCTCCAAATAGTAGATTATTTGATTGATTTTTTTTATCTTAAATATTATAATGTTTTAGAAAAAGTTGTTGATGCTAATTTTACAGCTAGTAAATTTCCAAATACATATGAAACAAATCAATTAAAAAAAGCAAATCAATTGTTTAATAAATTTATAAACTGTAAATTACCTGTCGAAGTTAGCAAAAATATCACAAAGTAAATATAGAAGAAAATTATAATTTCATTCTTAGACATGTTTTTATTGATCTTTTCTTCAAACTGATTTTTATTTTCTAATTGATTGAATGCATCATGTATCTCTTTGTCAAATTATTATATAAAGAATTTTCAGTTCTAAAAAAAGAAAAAATAATAATACGTAAAAAATGCCTACAAAATTGGTAGAGAAGGTGAAAAATAGAATATTAATAGGTTTTTAATAAAGTTGGTTTAATATTCTCAAAATATTTTACAATTTGAAAACTAACACATGTTTTCAAAACTTTGTAAACTAACTTTTCTATTAAATAAAATAATTATTAATACCATAATCAGCTTTCATTATTTATAATTAAAAATGATATACACGTTTAAAAAACTCAATTGAAATATATATATATATATATTAAATAAAATATTTCAATAGTATATTATATTTTAGATATAATTTTTGGTAGCTTATATCAAATTATCAAAAAATCAAGTAAATTGACAAAAAAAAATATTTATACTTTCAGATAATGTTATTACTAAACTATGTCATATAAAAGAACAAAAAAAATATGTCATATATGTGCCATGAATTTTTTTTTAAAAAAAATTACAACATCATATATTTAGAAATTTCAGTTATGAAAAAGTAAAAATGAAAAGTTTAAGGATATTTAATTCAATTAAGTAGAAATGAGAACTTCAGATATCTGATACAAAGAATTACATTATTTTTTATAACTTTTTTCTAATACTGATTTTGTTAAAAATGATGAGTTTTTTTTCTTATAACTAAATTTAGAAAACATTTGATAATAGATTTTATGTATTAATTGTAAATAATAAAATTGAATTTATAATAATTTATATATTTGATTTATTTATGGTTTTTAGATGGTTTTAGATTTCATAAAGTTAGTTTTCAAACTTTCAAAAAGAGAGGTTAGTTTTCAAAATATTTAAAAATTTTAGAATATTTAATCAAATTTTCTCATATTAATAGTCACCATGTATTTTTCTACCTCTTTTTATTTTTAGTATCCTTTTTATTTAGGAAAGCTTACGCTTTCCGGTCTTAGATCGCTTTATGCACAATACGGAATTAAATGACTAATATTGGAAAAAAAATATACTTAACAAATATATTTTACGGTACTAAATATATAAAAATTAATAGTACGAAAGAGAATTCTCCGTTAGTTTCCCATTAACTTAACTTAGGTACTAAACCTTATCCAAACATTAGATTAAACAAACGCTTAGTAAATTTTTGTATTTTAGCAAGAACAGAGGAATAAAGCAGCATAGCTACATCCGGCGATTTAAGCTTTTTTTTTCTGCACAAGGGTATTTACGCTTTAAATCCAACATAATTGTTCTGGACAGCGACAAAAGTCAGAGACTAAAGGTATGAAAACTCCCGAATATATTTTAATAAAGAAAGAACAAAAGACATTTTGTTTGGGAACATTTGTTGAATGTGTGCTTTTTGGGGGCATCAAGATGATAAGCCGTGAGAAATAAGGTGTAGGGATACTAGGAAAAGTAGAGGACAAAAGTTTAGTAGATGTCATATTAATTACGATTGTGTATTGCAATCTGGTGCTTGATAAGGACTTGAGCCGTTACGAGTGTTGTTACTCCACACACACTTGCAATAATGATCTTAAACATGATTAGGTAATTAGCAAATGACATTAAAGGGTGCTCTAAATATGAAGTACCTATTAAGTTTGGGTACACCAGACAAGAATCTAGTACCATCGTTTGATGGATTTGGTCCCCTGACCTGATCTCAAGACCTCAAAAAAATAATGCCAACCATCTAGTTTCTGGCTTCAATGGAACACAACATAAGCCTTAACAAAGAGAAGATAAAAACTCTTTTTTTTTTGTGTTTCTTTGGCCATTAATCTCGGAATATTTGGGCATGGATCGACAACACCGGTTACGGGCCTGAGTTGTCGATGGGTGGACTAACTTTGGGTCGGATCGGGTTGGATAGCGTGGATCGGGCTCTGATACCATGTTCTATAAGTTTCCAATTCAAAACCAATTGAAAATGAGTGAATTGGTCCACATCACTTTTATATTACTTAAGATCCTTTCCAACTTCCGATGTATGTCCTAATAAATATCATGAAGATATGTCATGCCGTAAATTAGATTGCTAGTAGTAAATTCCGAGGGAGTGTAAATGGTAATTGTTAAAAAGAAAAAGAAAAAAAGAGCTGTAATTTACATGAAAGTTGAGAGGACTAGACTCTTGAGGTAAAAGCTGCGTAGATGTGTACGAACTGTCCGGTTTAACCGCTGTAATTTTTTTTGTTTTTACAACCGCAATATGATATTTTTAATCGAGCGATTATCAGATATTTAAATAACTGTGGTATAATAACTTTTTGATGTATTTTAAAATGAATATATTTGTTGAAATGGTCTGGTTTTGGACAGGATGAATTAGTCGCTGTGAACACTGTAACGTAGTATATTTACATGTTAAAACTGAATGAAATATGGGCGTCTAAAGTGGGTGAATGAAAAGCATAATTTTGATCAAATGAAAAGAAAAAAAGTTTCATATTAGAGATTCAAAGAGAAGTATTTTACTATATAAATTTAGAAAGGATAGTGTATACAACTTTTAGTTTAGAAGATTTGGATAGACATTATGGTATAGTGGATACCAGATAGAATCAAGCCCGAATTAGGATCGGGTTTGAATTTTGGATTTTGTAAATATGTTGAAAATATTTTATTTTACATAAAATGATTCCAGGATAAAATGTGCATTTTACATGATATTTATCCATATTATTAATTCTCTATATTTAAAATATATTTAGTTTTATTGGGACTCCATATATAAAAAATAGATACCTCAAATAGCACATTTTTATGTTTTTGTGACAAAAGTAGCACATGAGAGTGAAAATGACAAAATAACATTTATTAAATGATTTAAAGACAATTAAACTAATGAATTTGGGTTCAAAAATCATTAATTAGGGTTTAGATTTTGGGTTTTAGGGTTTATGGTTATTAAATTAGCTAGGAAGAAACATATGAAAAGTAAATGTATAATAGTCTTTTCTCTTTTTTAGTAAATACTATTTTGTCATTTTTATCCTAACGTGCTATTTTTGTCACAAAAACATAAAAATGTAACATATTTTTTGAGAATTTCCCTATATAAAATGACTAAAATTGAAATATATATATATATATATATATATACACTTCCATAAATACATTTTACTGTAAAATTTAATGTTCACTGATCAAAATATATAAAAATTAATAATACCAAAATAATTCTCCGTTAGTCTCCCATTAACTAATTTAGGTACTAAACCTTATCCAAACATTAAATTAAACAAACGCTTAGCAAAATTTTGTATTTTAGCAAGAACAGAGGAATAAAGCAGCATAGTTAGATGGGGTAATTTAAATACAATATAATTGTTCTGGACACCGACAAAGGTTATAGACTAAAGATATGAAAACTTCCAAATATATATATTTTAATAAAGAAAGAACAAAAAAAAGCAGCGACTCAAGTTTTTGGGTTTAAGGATGAAGCCAAACCGGGAAGAAAATCAAACCGATACGAGCTGGGTTTATCTCACTGGTCTCGCAAATCAGAGAAAAAAAGAAAAAAGAAAAAAACCCTCCCCTTCTTTTTTCTTTTATTTTTTAAAATATGTTATTTTATTTTTCATTTTGTAAAATTTAAAATATGTTCTTCCATTGGAATAGTCGGGGAAAATATGCATGATGGACTGATGGTCCTCGTAGGGAAACCAAGAGATACAAGAAGGGACATAGAAATATGTTTAAAAGACTTTTGAAAGACTTTTGAAAAGGGTGTTTGATCGGAAGTTACATGTTTGACTAAATAGTCAGCTACTTTGTTATCCTTCTTGACTTCCTTGATTTCCATAAAAAAAAACATGCGTTATGAAATCTTTTGTCTTCCAATATTATATCTCGAATCTTTTTTTTTTTTTTTTTCAACTGATATATAATATTCAGAGAAAACGATACATTGTTTTTGATATACATAACATTGATTAAATAGGGAAGCAAAATTTTAAGAAGATTCTGTATGTTACAAGATATCCAAGAGATAGTCAAATTTTTTAAGTTAATTCGAGCATCCTTTGCAAGCCTGTCTGCTTGAGTGTTAGCTTGCCGATGTATGAGCTGGAATGAGAATGTTGGTGAAGCTAATTTTCTGATATCCTGAATATAGTGCTCGATGTCCTGGTTGGCTTTTGGAGAGTTCGGATATGTTTGGTTATGATTAGCCAGGGGTTCGTAGACCATTTTGGAGTCTCCACAGAAGGTTACATCATTATAGCCTAACCTTTTGATTTGAAGTAAGGCTTCTCGAAGACCAATTGCTTCTGCTTCCAAAGGAGTTTCAACTGGATTTATTGAAGCAGAGCCTGAGAGAATATGTTGCCCTTGCGATGAGTATAAGGTCCATCCAATACCAGCCGGGGAATTAGAGTTGATCCACGATGCATCTGTGCAACAACAATAAGCAGATGAAAGAGATAAAACTTCTGAAAAGTTAACAGACCTGTTTCTTCTTTCCTGTGTAGGGTGTGTGCTATTATGAGTTAAAGCTAAATTAGCTTCATGCCATGTTTTATGGTCTATAATGGCATTGGAGATAATGTCACTGATGTGCCTTCTTCTGTTATTGAAGAGAAGCTCATTGCGTGATTTCCATATTCTCCAGCCAATGTAAGGAAAGAGTTGCTCTTTCCCATAGATACAATTATTAAGATTTTTGAGTTGTTGGAAACACTCAAAGAGGTTGTGATTTGGATTGAACTGATCCTGTGGCGTTTGAACAGGGGACAATTCCCAAATCTCTTTTGCAACCCTACAGTGAAAAAGAAGGTGCAAGGCCGTTTCTTTGTCTTCCCCCTTACATAACATGCAATCAGGAGAGATTTTAAGATTTCTTCGAATCAAAGCATCTGCTAAAGGTACTGCCCCATGGAATATTTTCCACCAGAAGTGTTTAATTTTAGGCGGTATTTGGAGAGACCAAAGATACTTACAGGTTGCATTTCGAAGTGGGATAATCGATGATTGCTGTTCCGATGGCTTCATTAGTTGATGATAACCAGATTTAACTGTGTAGTTGCCATCTTTGGTGAAGATCCATTTTGGGACATCTGTTGCAGATGTAAGTGGAAGCCTGATTCTTCTAACAAGAGGGACATCATCCGGATGTAAAATTGTTTGAAGCTTGTGATCGTCCCATTGTTTTGAAGCAGGAAGCAAAAGTTCTGAAACCAGGAGGTTAGAATTCAAACAGGAGTTTATCATTTTAGCTGGGCGTGGAGGATTATCTATCCATTGATCTTGCCATATTCGAGTTTGCGTACCATTGCCTATATGCCATTTAATTCCTTGTTTGAGAAGTTGGTTACCTTGAATGATGCTTCTCCAAGCGTGGCTTGGTCTCGGACCGAGATTGGCTTCTAGTAAGGGTGTCTTGTTGTAATATTTTGCTTTAAGCACCTTTGCCATAAGGGAATCAGGTTGAGTTAGGAGTCTCCAGCTTTGCTTGGCAAGTAAGGCAATATTAAACTTGAGGAGATCTTTGAAACCCAGCCCTCCATACTGCTTCAATTGCGTTAACTTTGCCCAGGAGACCCAATGTATTTTTGATTTTTCCTTACATGATGCCCACCAAAATCTTCTTATTATTCATGTAATTTTAGAGAGCAAGTTTTTAGGAAGAAGAAAGCATGACATAGTGTAAGTTGGTAAAGCAGTAGCTACTGATTTTAGCAGTATTTCTTTTTCTGCAGGAGATAGTAGCTTAGAGTACCAGCTCTCTATCTTAGTTTGAACTCTTTGGGCAATAAAAGAGAAAGCATCTTGTTTATTTCTCCCAACAGCTTCCGGTAAACCAAGATATTTTCCAAAGCCTCCCACTTTGTTTATTCCAGTTAAAGAGATAATCTGAGTTTGTAAATCAGCGGGAACTGATTTACCAAATAATATTGCAGATTTTTGAAAGTTTATATGCGGACCTGAAGCTTGAGCATAGATGCGAAGTAAGCCTAGTAGGTGCTGACATTCTGCAATAGAAGCTTGGCAAAAAAGAAGCGAGTCATCAGCAAAAAACATATGGGAGATAGCAGGCCCACTTCTACTTGCTTTGAAACCTTTTATGCTTTTAGTAGACATAGCATTGTTAAGGATACTTGATAAACCTTCCGTGCAGAGTAAATAGATATAAGGTGAAAGGGGATCACCTTGTCTGATGCCTCGCTGAGGAAGGAATTTGTCAGTTGGGGATCCATTTAAAAGAACAGAATAGGATACTGACTTAATGCACTTCATTACCCATTGGCACCATTGATCTGCAAAACCAAGCTTTTTATGAACATCCTCTATGAAGCTCCATTCAACTTTATCAAAAGCTTTCGTGATATCTAACTTGAGGGCCATGTAAGGTGTTTTAGTGTGCTTTGTTCTAAGGGAGTGAATGAGCTCATGGGCTATGATGATATTATCAGTTATGAGTCTTCTAGGAATGAAGGCCGTTTGACATTCAGAAATGAGGTTTGAGAGCCACGGTTTCAGCCGATTTGCTAGGATTTTAGAAATAAGCTTATAGGCAACAGTACATAAGCTTATGGATCTAAAATCTTTGACATGAAGGGGATTCTCTATCTTAGGAATCAAGCAGATCTGAGTGTGATTCAGATCAGAGTCAAGGTAGCAAGACTCAAAAAAATATTTAATATAACCAACCACACCTGATTTAATCGCTGTCCAATGATGCTTGTAAAAACCAGCTGTAAAGCCATCCATTCCCGGCGCTTTATCATCGTTCATTTGGCATAAGGCTTTGTAAATTTCCTCCTCAGTGACTGGCTTTGTTAGCGATTGATTCATTTCCGGTGTTACTCGGCGATTCAGATGTTGGAGTACCTCCTCATTATTAGATCTGCAGTTGGATGAGAAAATATCAGTGTAATAAGAGGTAAAAGTATTTTGGATTTCCTTTTCTGATGTTTTAAGAACTCCAGCGTCATCATGAATGGCAGTGATGCGGTTAAAATTTCTTCTTTGCTTTGTTTTGGCATGGAAGAATTTAGTGTTTTTATCTCCAGCTTGAAGCCATTGAATTCTACTTTTCAATCTCCAATATTCTTCTTCCAGTCAATATTCATGATTCAACTTCGACTTAATTTCTGAAACTAATGAAAAATCAACAGGATAAGAATCATACACTTTTTGTAGTTCAGCCAGGAGCTCTTGAATCTTTTTCGCAGAGTTTTGATTGTTCTGAGCTTTCCATTTGGAGAGACTTTTCCTGCATATCTTCAAAGCTTGATGAAAGGCCTGCGGTTGAAGATACTGACACTGTGTGTTCCAAGTCTCTTGAATAAGATCACGAACTTCAGCCAGATTCTTCCATCTATTATCATATCGAAAGGTCTTGCATCTCTGCCATTTTCGTTCATCTGAATCAATCAGCATAGGTTTATGATCAGATCCTATCCAATGTAGAAGATAAGCTTTTGCATTAGGATACTGATCAATCCAATCGGTCGTAGCTAAAGCTCTGTCAATTCTTGATTTTATTTGGCCATTCTTCCTGACTCCTATCCAGGTAAAAACTCCCCCGATCGTTTTAAGATCATGAAGACCTGAGATATTAAGCATCCTGTTAAAGTTTGCAAAGTACCATTGCGGCTTCAAGGATCCTCCACATCTCTCTGCATTGTTTTTTGTTTCATTAAAATCTCCAACAACTAATCTCGGTTTACCTCTATATAGTCCTGATTGACTAAGATTACTCATGTGATTCCATTGTTGTTGACGTTGCGCTCTCTTTGGATATCCATAAACATAAGTGAGAACAAAAGATTTGCTTCCATCTTCAATATATACATCTGTATAGTGAAGTGTTGGCTGGCTAACAAAAGTACACTTCACTGAATTCCGCCAAAAAATAGCTAATCCTCCACTAAGTCCATCAGGAGAGACCAAAACTTGATGGTCAAAATGAAGGTCTTCACCTAGTTTCCGCACAAAGTTATCCTTGTTTTTTGTTTCAGTGAGGAACAAGATATCAGGCTTATATCTACAACTGATATCTTTAAGATATGGAATTGTCAAGGGGTTCCTCAACCCTTGACAATTCCAGTGCAAAACTCTCATGGCTCTTTTGGTGGCTTTGGGGGTGCCACCGAACCCTTAGTGAAGCCAGCAAAGTTTCCTTCTTTCTTCTGTCGATTTGTAGACGTCTCATCTTCAAGTGTAGGCTCCGTTATTTTCCTTTTTATACCTCTTTCTGGTGGATCAATTGAAGGAATTTGTACAGGTTTTAATCTTATTAAAACAGCCCTAACAACGATTCCTAAGCCACGGATCATGTGTCAATTGAATCTCAATAGATCTCGAAGATACCTGGAGGTAAAGCAGCGGAAGATGATCAGGTACAACGAGATTAGGAGCGCCTCAAGTGCTGCGCCTCTACAGAAGTCCACACGCACACAAACTGGACGACAGGGATGCTAGTGCCTTGCGAACGATTAGCCTTAGGGTTCTCTCTGTGTTTCTGTGACGGCCAGGAACTTCTGATACTCTCAAGGTCGTGCCCTATATCCTATATATAGGCGACATGAGAAAACCTAGTTGACCGACGGACCAAATCGGTTTGATTTCAATTAAATCAAAACCCAGTTCTCGATCCCGAGTGGTGTCGATCGACACCCACCTTTGGTGTCGATCGACACCCTCACAGAAAAACGATACCAATGTATATCTTATATACATAGATCATGATTATTACTCTAATGATCAAACCCAATTTATATTATCCAGTTTGCTTAGGTGTGTGACCCTATAGGATCATATGATAATGGTAATGAGTTCATAACTCATAAGTTATAAGCGGCTTCTAGCAAAACATTATAACCATCCAATATCGTATGATTGTCTTATCTCGACATCACGACTCTACTAGAGTAAATACAAGTATGATTTCAGGACATTCCCTTCAGTCTCCCACTTGTACTGGAATCAACTATTCCCATAATCCCTTTGTCTCTATATCTCGATCTGGCATAAGGCAAGAACTCGTGTCATCCTTAATCAACCAAACCATGTTTATCGAACTCCGATTTATACTGTTGAAAAACAAACGATTGACATTCAATCCGTTTGAGCGCGGCCACGCATTTCCAGTATCAAATCTTCGATAGGCCCAGAGATATCTATCTCCCGTTATATGGGAGGGACAAATTCCATCTTGTTCCATCCCTGTTCCTTATATACTTCATAACATGCCCAATCAATGCCTTTATAGCCACCAGTTACGGCTGACGTTTGACAAAGTCAAAGCATACCAATTCATATGTAAGAAAACATGATGAACTCAGGTCTAAGGACTATACTCTATAGTCGTAATGAGAAACTCTTATGACACTCATATAACAATCTTGTAGAGTTCTCATTAGCGGGTCATGTCCGATCATGTGTTCTCTAACACATATCTATGTGATTGACTTTAATACTCCTATTAATGACTCCATGAAACTTAGTCATCAGTCACCTCACATACTAGTCTCACGCGGTTATTAATGTCCAACTTTAATAACCTCGACTATGGACTCAAATAATTTATGTCATCTATCACTTATAGAGTTTCATGATCAAATCACGTATTTGATGATCTATAAGAATGCCACAAATTACTTTTGGACAATTATTTAATAACACCATTAAATAATACTGAAACAATTTCATTAAATAAAACATAACCAAATGTATGTTTACATGAACATCAAAACATAAAAGTGATGACTCCCACTAAAAACGAGATTACTGCTTAAGGAATCTAATGCCTATAGCAGCTGCATGACTCTCATGCTTCGGTCGTGGGAGTGGCTTAGTCAACGGGTCAGCGACGTTCTCGTCTGTCGGAACTCTGCTGATCTTGACGTCACCTCTCTCAATGATATCACGAATCAGATGATATCTCCTCTCTATGTGTTTGGATTTCTGGTGTGATCTGGGCTCCTTAGCTTGAGCTATGGCTCCATTGTTGTCACAAAACAATGCCACAGGCTCAGAAATGCTGGGAATCACACCGAGCTCAATAATGAACTTCCTAATCCAAACAGCCTCCTTTGCCGCTTCAGAAGCAGCGATGTATTCAGCCTCGGTCGTTGAGTCCGCCACGGTGCTCTGCTTGGAACTCTTCCAACTAACTGCACCTCCATTCAGACAGAAGACGTAACCAGACTGAGATCGGAAATCGTCTTTATCTGTCTGAAAACTAGCGTCCGTATAACCGCTCACTACAAGCTCATCACTTCCTCCGTACACCAAGAACTTATCCTTGGTATTTCTCAAATACTTCAGGATTGTCTTGACGGCAGTCCAGTGACTCTCACCGGGATCCGATTGGTATCGACTCGTCATGCTTAACGCACAAGCAACATCAGGACGAGTACAGAGCATGGCATACATGATGGATCCTATCGCTGAAGCAAAGGGAATCCTACTCATGCGCTCTCGCTCAGCAGGTGTCGAAGGACATTGCTTCTTGCAGAGAGTAATGCCATGAGACATCGGAAGTAAGCCCTTCTTGGAATCATGCATGTTGAACCTGTGTAGAACCTTATCGATATAAGTGTCCTGGCACAGTCCAATCAGCCTCTTTGGTCTATCTCTATAGATCCTTATTCCAAGAATATAGGCGGCTTCACCCATGTCTTTCATCGAGAAACAACTTCCGAGCCAGTCCTTTACTGATTGAAGTAACGGAATATCATCTCCAATGAGAAGTATGTCGTCTACATACAATACGAGAAATGCAACTGCGCTCCCACTAGTCTTCTTGTAAACGCAAGGTTCCTCTTCGTTTCTGATGAAGTTAAACTTTTTAACTGCTTCATCAAAACGTAGGTTCCAACTCCGAGATGCTTGCTTCAATCCATAAATGGATTTATGAAGCTTGCATACTTTTCCAGCAGCATTAGGATCAATGAAACCCGGAGGTTGTGTCATGTACACATCCTCTTCCAGAATCCCGTTAAGGAAAGCTGTTTTCACATCCATTTGCCAAATCTCATAATCATGATGAGCGGCTGTTGCTAGGAGAATCCGAATAGATTTAAGTATAGCGACTGGGGAATAGGTTTCATCATAATCAACACCTTGAACTTGTTTGAAACCTTTTGCCACCAACCTAGCTTTATAAATCTGAACGTTTCCATCCACATCGATCTTCTTCTTGAAGACCCATTTACACTCAATGGCTTTTACGCCATCAGGTAAATCACCCAAAGTCCATACTTGGTTCTGTGACATGGAACCCATTTCGGATTCAGCGGCCTTAAGCCACTTTTCGGAGTCAGGGCCCATCATTGCTTCTTCGAAAGTCGCAGGTTCGTCACTGTCGATGATCAAGAGATCATGAAAATTAGTCACAAGAAATCCATATCTCTCGGGCTCGTGACGAATCCTTTCGGATCTGCAAACTTCTGGCATCACAGGCTCGGGCTCTACAACTCTTTGTAGATCCAGCCGCTGCTCTTCCTCGACAGGTTGAGCAGGCTCCTGTGATTCTCGAACTTCTTCGAGTTGTACTTTACTCCCACTGTTTTTCTTGGAAAGAAACTCTTTCTCAAGAAAAACACAGTTCTTAGCAACAAACACTTTGTTTTCAGAACGTTTGTAAAAGTAGTAAGCCTTGGTTTCCTTAGGATAACCAACGAAGTAGCACTTATCAGATTTGGGTGCAAGCTTATCAGATATCAACCGCTTGACATAAGCTTCACAACCCCAAATTTTAAGAAAGGACAAACTTGGAACTTTTCCAGTCCACATCTCATATGGCGTCTTTTCAACTGACTTTGATGGAACTCTGTTCAGCGTAAACGCAGACGTTTCTAGAGCGTATCCCCAAAAGGATAATGGAAGATCTACTTGACTCATCATCGATCGGACCATATCTAATAAAGTCCGATTCCTCCTTTCAGACACACCGTTCCACTGAGGTGTTCCAGGAGGAGTGAGTTGTGAAACAATTCCACAATTACTCAGATGATCACTGAACTCTTGGCTTAAGTATTCACCTCCACGATCTGATCGAAGAGCCTTGATACTTTTGCCAAGTTGGTTCTGCACTTCATTCTGGAACTCCTTGAACTTTTCAAAGGATTCCGATTTATGTCTCATTAAATAGACATAACCAAATCTACTGAAGTCATCAGTAAACGTGATGAAGTACTGAAAGTTTCCTCTAGCACTAACACTCATTGGACCACATACATCGGTATGTATTAGGCCCAATAGGTCACCGGCCCTTTCATTAAATTTGTTGAAAGGGGTTTTTGTCATTTTGCCCAATAAGCAGGATTCACATTTCTCAAATGATTCAAAATCAAATGAGTCTAAAAGCCCATCATTATGAAGCTTCTGAATCCTTTTCTCATTGATGTGGCCCAAACGACAATGCCAGAGAAAAGTGGGGTTCGAGTCATTGGTTCTTAACCGTTTAGTACTTATGTTATAGACAGACATTGATTGGTTAAGAATATAAAGCCCATTCTCTAATGGAGCGCTACCATAAAACATTTCATTACGATCAAAAGAACAACACTTGTTTTTAATCGAAAAATGAAAATCTTCTAAATCCAAAACAGAAATAGAGATGATGTTTCTGCTTATAGCAGGTACATAGTAGCAATTGTTTAATTCTAAAACCAAGCCTGACGGCAGAGACAAATGATAAGTTCCTACGGCTAATGCAGCAACTCTTGCTCCATTCCCGACGCGCAGATCCACTTGTCCCCTTTCCAGCGTTCTACTGTTGCTTAGACCCTGCATATTCGTACAAATATGAGCGCCACAGCCGGTATCCAATACCCAAGAGTTAGAACCTGAAGTAGTAACATTTACTTCTATAACATAGATACCTGGAGAAGTCGTCTCAAACGTCTTCTTAGAGTTCTTTAGATCTCCCAGATACTCTTTGCAATTTCTCTTCCAATGCCCAGACTTATTGCAGTAATGGCATTTATCAGCATCAGTAGGGCCGCGTTTGGGCTTGGAAGAAGACTCGGGCTTATCCTGATTCTCAATCTGGACTGCCTTAGCCTTTCCTTTGCCCTTAGCGGGTTTCTTAAACCTTTTACCCCCTTGCACCAAAAGTACATTAGGGGTGCCCTTCTTGATGTTTGGCTCAGCTGTCTTGAGCATGCCATGCAGTTCAGTCAAAGTCTTTGTCATGCTGTTCATGTTATAGTTCATGATAAACTGATCAAAGCTTGATGGCAATGACTGCAGAATGATGTCCGTAGCCAACTCTTGACTAAGGGGACAATCCAGTTTTGCCAGGTTATCAATATAACCCATCATCTTGATGACATGAGGGCTAACTGGACCATCCTTTGGTAGCTTTCACTCAATGAGAGACTTAACCGTCTGGTATCTCTCAGTTCATGCTTGCTCCTGAAACATACCTTTCAGGCTAGTGATCATCTCAATTGGCGACGCCACGTTCTCGTATTGCTTCTGCAAGTCCGAGTTCATGGTAGCCAGCATGAGACAACTCACATCGACCACATCATTAGAATGCTTCTCCCAAGCATTCTTCTCAGCGTGTCCGGCATTGGGTTTCGGTTTCTCAAGGAGAGCCTTCTCAAGGACATATTCCTTTTTCTCTTGCTTGAGAACAATTCTCAAGTTCCGATACCATTCCAGGAAGTTCGATCCATTAAGCTTGTCCTTCTCAAGGACGGATCGAAGCGAGAATGAGTTGGAGTGAGTGGAGGTAGACTAGACATAGCTGAAAACACACAAAACGAGAGTTTTAGTTTCGATGTTCAAGAATGAGAAATCTTAACAATTAAGAAACTCACATTATATTCAAAACAATTTTCCTCAATTGAATATAATGATCCAAGATCCATATTTCACAAAAATTTGAGTGAGCTTTGGCCCATCGCCCAAACTTTAGCTATTTAGGTAAGCAACCCTTTGCTAATTATATCATATATAATTCTTGTCTCGGATTGATATCTTATATCAAATCCAATCCTATATCTCTGAGCCCAAAACTATTTTGATAGCCCATTAAGCAAACCAATCTTTAAGTCCGCAGTAACGATTACAACCCTGCCTCACTCGTGTAATTGCGGACACCCTGCTTTGGCAGACCCATCACACAATGAAACGAGCCTTGACAGTTGACAAGATTGGGAAGATATCAAATACTTAATATTAGGTTTGAGGAACGGAACCTTAAATCTAGTTTATATCAATTATATATCCTAGATATTTCAACTTGTTTTACACTTATAAAATTTATTAGGTTAAACAAGCTAGGAATGCGAATTCTGAAGTGGTGTCGATCGACACCAGATCAGTGTCGATCGACACAACTGGTTTGTGTTGACCGACAGATTCCGATCCGGTTCAATCGCGATAAACCATTTAACCGATTAAACCGATCGAATCAATCGCAGATAACCGTCCGGTGTCGATCAACACTACATTAGTGTCGGTCGACACCAACCGAATCGGTTCGAGGAACGATAACCAATTTACCGCTTGAACCGATCGCGATAACCGGTCCAATCCAATTGAACCAATCGCGATAAACCGAGTGGTGTCGATCGACACTACATTAGTGTCGGTCGACACCAGTGGTTTGAGGAAACACGATCTTCGATCGTGACCTAAAAGCTTCACGCGAAAACCCGATCGGTGTCGATCGACACACACTTGGTGTCGATCGACACCCGTTTCGCATGAACCCTAAATCGAACGAATTCAAGAGCAAAAAAACGATTTTAAACTCTAGCATGCAATCCTATATATCACATATATCGATTTGAATTCAATTAATTCATTAACATGCTCCAGATTCAATAAAACACTAGGCTCTGATACCACTGAAGGAATTTGTACAGGTTTTAATCTTATTAAAACAGCCCTAACAACGATTCCTAAGCCACGGATCATGTGTCAATTGAATCTCAATAGATCTCGAAGATACCTGGAGGTAAAGCAGCGGAAGATGATCAGGTACAACGAGATTAGGAGCGCCTCAAGTGCTGCGCCTCTACAGAAGTCCACACGCACACAAACTGGACGACAGGGATGCTAGTGCCTTGCGAACGATTCGCCTTAGGGTTCTCTCTGTGTTTCTGTGACGGCCAGGAACTTCTGATACTCTCAAGGTCGTGCCCTATATCCTATATATAGGCGACATGAGAAAACCTAGTTGACCGACGGACCAAACCGGTTTGATTTCAATTAAATCAAAACCCAGTTCTCGATCCCGAGTGGTGTCGATCGACACCCACCTTTGGTGTCGATCGACACTCTCACAGAAAAACGATACCAATGTATATCTTATATACATAGATCATGATTATTACTCTAATGATCAAACCCAATTTATATTATCCAGTTTGCTTAGGTGTGTGACCCTATAGGATCATATGATAATGGTAATGAGTTCATAACTCATAAGTTATAAGCGGCTTCTAGCAAAACATTATAACCATCCAATATCGTATGATTGTCTTATCTCGACATCACGACTCTACTAGAGTAAATACAAGTATGATTTCAGGACATTCCCTTCATCAATCATCGGTGTTGGTAGATTGTCTTGTTGGAGGGGTGCCTCTAGAGCTGGACGAGATGGTTCACCCGGTTCCAAAAGATTTATGTAGTCTTCCATTGATCCCGTTAGAACAATGTTGCCTGAGGTTTCCATTGTCTTTAGGTTGGAGCTAACATTTTCCCCCATTGTGTCATCATTCTCCAGATTCTGATTATCTTGGGATAGGTTCTCATTTGGAGGAAGCTGAGGGCGATAGTCGCAATCTGATGCTTCATGAGTCAGAGCTCCACATTTGGTACAGAAACGCCTAAGTTTGTCATAGGTGAAGCGTATGAGAATCGATTCTTCTCTATCGTCAAAATGGATGTAACGCGAGAAGGTCAATCTCTCATATGCATTCATCGCTATTCTGACCCACACTTCTCCTTCTTGTTCTCTATTTGGTTGAACTATACGGACTTCCTCCACAGATCCAAGAATTTCTCCAATCTCCCGGACTGCTCTATCTTCTCTTGAGTCATCCGGAACATTGTGAATTTTAACCCAGAATTTAATTTTAGATAGATAGTCCGGGTAGTACCTTCTTGTCCATCTGTCAACGACGACCATCCACTCTCGATAGCTCCAGGGGCCGTTGTCTAAAACTGTTAAGAGCTGATGTTCCTGCCGGAAGAAAAATTGAACTGTCTCATCATCATTGATTCGGCTCGAGATTCTTCCGTCAAGATGCCACGCCTTTGGCATAACTACACGAATCCCTGCAGGATTTTGGTGTAGAGGGTTTAAAGATTTGACTATGAGGCTGAGGCGGTGGTTGTCATCTCTTAACTTTTTGGCTTCAGAAGATAATTTGAGAGGAGCCCTTTCGGAACCAAGGTTGAGATTTTGTAGAGATAACCACAAATCTTTGTGTGTCATCTTGAAAAGCTGAAGATCCGGTTGCCGGAAGGTAGATCGCAATCAGCGAAACGAACGAAATCACCGAAGTGAAACAGTTCTCGAATCTAGTTATATATATTTGAAAGTCCATTTGCTTCACTATAACCAGATCAGGTACGACTTTATTGCCACCTTCAAACATTACATATTCTGGTTACCTCGAATCCACATGTGTTGGATTGCCATGAGAAACATTTGAAGTTTCATATATATAAAGTACAAAACAACTCATAACTTATAAAAACTGAAGACAAAATACCAACTAATTATTATAACTTAGTTATTTTGTAAATGTTCATATTAATACATAAGCTTACTTCATACACCACTTATGTTTGTCTATGCAATTCAAAACCAATTATCACTTTTTTCAAAAAAAAAAAAATCTCAAAACAACATCTCATCAAATTATACAGAATTTTACAAAAATATATTTATAAATTTAAAACGAAAAAACAGATATAAATAAAATAAGAAAATTTGTTAAAAATACCACTTTCATCATACACATTTTCAAAACTACACTTTACACCAAAAAAAAAAAAAATTTCAAAAATACACTCATTTTCATCATTTACAAAAACGAAGGTTTAGGGTTTACGATTGAAGGTTTAGCTGAGGACAGAAAGAAAAGGTTTATAAGTCATTGATCGCTATAAGCTATCACAAAGCATCACTTGTACCTGAGCTCTGAGGTGTGGGAAAACGCTTCCCATTGTCTGCCCAGCTTTTCTATCTGCAGTCATCAGAGTGACACCGAAATGCGGATGATTTGCAAGAAGCCTAACGATCTGCCATTCCACAATCCAAATCATTTGTTAAAACCAAAACTTGTTTGTTCATGTATTTGCATAAAATTTTGGATACCTCACACATGGAACTTTTCAGACATACTATTCTGGAACTAAGACACCGGTGACTATAACAGAACTAAAACTTCACATATTTGCATAGGCTAAAGCAAGGAGGCCAATAGACATAAAGACACGAACTTGCAACAAGATGCATACCACTACTTAAGCTCTGACTCGTTCCAAAATCGAAGAGGTCACTAAACACAAGCAAGATTCCAACTTGAAACAGAGAAGGTGACATAATACAAAACCTCAGCACCAGTATAGCCACTTGCACCAAGAAGACCAATACGAATATCCTTTTTAGAGTTATTGGCTGAAACTCTGAAGCTAATTGAAGATGGCCTCTTAACTCGCTTATCCGCTACGTGAATCTTCCTTTCTCCCTTTTCGGAACAGAAAAAAAAAAAACAATTGGTTTTAAAAACACACATATTTGTATAATCAATATTGAAACTGGAAATAGAAATGTTACCTTGAACCAGCATCCTTGTTCGAAGCAAATTGAACTGAATGTTGACGCACTACTCATTCTTGATTGGTGTCTGCAACAATCAAGAATCAACAGGACTGGTATTTTCTTTCTTCTGCAACAATCAAGAATCAACAATCAAGAATCAAGGATATTTAACTCCACAACAAAATCATGAGCCTGGTATATGTCTAAACAGGAAAAAAAAAAACAACAAATAAAGCGGACAATCAATGCTCTAAGATAAATGTGACTCCAAGTCGAAAGAGATACACAACAATATCCAAGAATCACCAAATCGAAAGACCAAAATGTTGCGGGAACAAAGTTAATCGGAATTGCATAAACCAATAGTAACACTAGTCACCAAGTTCCAAGTGATCAATACGGCCAAAAATTCAAACAAGAACAAAACATAATGGAAAACAAAATGATTCAAAACAACTAAAGATTGAATTGTCTCATAACCCAAAAGAACCAATCGAACATAGAACCAGAAGAAACCAAAGAAGGAGAAAAATCTCAAAATTTAACATTTAACCAGCAAAAGTAAGAGTTAAAAGTAGAGACAACAAAAAGATCCCAGTTTCTAACGAGCCCCATAAATCCAACATTACCCATCTGAATAAGAATACAACCGGAGCAATACCTACTTGTCGGAGAAGTCTTGATCGATGGGTGCCGGATAAGGAATCGCCGGATAAGGAATCGCCGGAGAAGGAACTCACTGAGAAAAGAGTGAAGCGAGAAAATGGCTCAGATACTCTCGCAAGTGACCAAATAACCTCAGATGCTCTCCTTATAATTTTTTTTTTTTAAAACAATGGAAATGACCATAAAACCAGATGAAATACATAAGATTTACAATTTGACCTTGGGTCTGAAATGAGTTTTCTTGAACTTGGGCCAGATATTAAAAAATTGGAAGAATTCTTCAAGTTCCCTCTTCCCTTCCGAACTCTCTCTCTTCTCTTCCTTACAAACTCAAACGTCCCATTCCGTCTCTCTCTCACGAAACCGAAATTCCCCCAAAACCACCACTTTCTTCCCAAACCCTAACAGCGACGGAGACTGTTTCACGGCAAGCAAAAGATGGCACCAAGGACGAGAAATATGCGGAAGAAGAACCCGAACCCGAGTGAGAAGCCGCCGCCGCCGGCAAAAGATGACCCGACAGACGGTGACCCACCGAATACTGACCCGCCGAACCATGTCCCCACAAAGGCTGACCCGCGGGGGGAGGCAGAAGAAGAGGATGAAGCAACAGGTTTGCAGGAAATTTGTAGTATTATTTGGTAATACTAGCTTGATGGTAAAACTAAGAAAACCGGGTAAAACTACTGAAATTTTCTAATATTCTGTTATATTGAACTTGTGTATGTTGCAGGGTTTGATGCGACCAGAGTTATTCTTGAAGCCGGATGTATATTGCAAGGGCATTAAACTACCCACGAGCATGCGTTAATTTTGAACCTTTGTTTTGGAACCTTTGTTTAATTTGAAACTTTTGTTTTGGAACCTTTGTTTAACATAGTGTTACGAAGTAACATTAGAAATACCCAGTGTTACAAAGTAACATTAGAAATACCAAGTGTTACGAGATATGTATCATTTTTATTATTTATTATATTATGTTTTATATGATTATAGTTTAACATTGTAAATACGAAGAACAATATAACATTAGAAATACTAAGTGATACTACGACAGAGTAACAAAAGTGAAACTTAGTACAACTATCTAACATTAGAAATACTAAGTGATACGAGTAACAAAAGTGAAACTTAGTACAACTATATAACATTAGAAATACTAAGTGATACTACAACAGAGTATCAAAAGTGAATACTAAGTCGTCAATAACACGGAAATTGCAGATAAGTCTTCAATAATAAAGCTGCTTTTCCATCTCCTCAACTGTATTTCCAACTTTCTGGATCTCTTCTTCAACTCCAAAAACTCATGGCTAGCGATAGTGGAGTCCATTATCTCCATAAAAAACGAACAGATATGAAATTGAAGATTTTACTCACCAAAAAGGACACAAAAACCCAGATCTGAGATTGCGGATATTGTACCTTGTAATCTGAGAGATGAAGGAGAGATGAGAGATTTGAGAGAAAGATGGATGAAAGAGAGAAAACAATGGATGAAAGAGAGAGAACGATGGATGAAAGAGAGAGAACAGAGATGAAAGAGAGAAGAAAGAGAGAAGAAAGATTTGTGCAGAGAGAGAAAGTGAGAGGTTGGAATGACAAAAGTGAGAGGTGGGAAAGAGAGAAGAATTGTATTTTTCGCCTAAAAAAATCACTTTCCCTCCTAAAAATTATAATTTCCCGCCTATTTTTTTATTTTCCGCCTCTATTTTAAAGTTACCCATTGGAAATACACGTAGTAATACCAAGTTCTTAGTTATACCAAATTTCGAAAAATTTGACCAAAAATTTCACCACCTTATCCTAGTATTACACCAACTAGAAGTTATAATTTTTAGTATTACAGTTCAAGTACATTGTTTTCCATGAGAATATCATAGTCCTGTGCAATAATATGATCGAAAATGATATTATTGTACTTTTCACTAAACAAATTGGTTCTCCTTATGAAAGAGTTTGTTAAAGTATAAGGAAGTTTCTTGGAAAAACCATGTAAGTTGAAGTTTCTTTGAAAATAAGTTGATGGGTTAATTATTATGTTTGTTTGCCATATGAATTTTAATTTTAACACTAAAAACTAATCCATCTCGACAATCAGTTATTTTTTTCAATTATTATGTTTGTTTGCCATATAATTTATAGTTCTAACAATTATTTGCTTTGAAAAGTCAAATGAAACACAATATTGATAGTATTACAACTATTATACAGAAAACAATAAAATAACCCAATTTATAGCCTAATGATATTAAATTACATAAATCAAACGTTGAAAAGTCAACTCAAACACAAATTCATAGTTTTACCAGTATTACAAAAAGACAATACAAAATCATAAATTGAAGTTTTCTCCAAAAAGCAACCCTCCTTGATGTAATCCGGTACATTCCACGAATCACTATCAGAATCACTATCAGAATCATCAACCTTTCTTTCTTCTTCTCTCTTCTTCTTCTTCTTCTTCTTCATTTCCACCTCTGTTGTCAACATGCAGCGTTATGGCATTAGGTCCTATTACTACGCTTTCATCATCAACACGCTTATAATTCTTACCATAAGAGCTTGTTCCGGCTCTCGATTGTTGCACGGGCTGTTCCGGTGTACTAAGCAACTTCACTAGCAACACACATCTATGGTTCTCACTATCAAATGCGTTAAATATACCAAGAGATCCTCATCATCACAAATATATGACATTTGCTCACATCCACCCAATCTAGCAATGTAACTCAATTGCAATCTAATCTTACTTTCATCTAACCCAAGCTTCTTGTATAACCTAGCTTCGATCATCGGCATAGTTATCTCCTCAAATGATGTCTTGAACATTAGACCATTGATGAGACCTTCACATTTATAATGTATGGCCATGTTATTGCTCATTTTAACCTGCCAAAAACTAAAAAAAATCCCACAAATCTCGATCAATACTGTTTTTTGTTGACAGTAATACCCTAGTTTTTCTAAGTTATACACTACTTGTTCCCAGTTAAATACTAGTTTTACTAGTTATACATCGTTTCCCATTGTTTCTAGTATTACTAGTTATACTATTTTCGCAGAGATCCAGGTTCTCAGATCCAATCGAGATTTCAAAAACTTATAATTCACCACGATTCAGCCACCGTATTGCATTTGTAGCCAATGTAGAGTCATATTCAACCCAGAAACATTCGTTACACACCAATGCATCAAATCCAAATTTCTCCTACTTTTTCAATTTCAAATCCCTAAAACCAAAAACCACAAAACCTAAAAAAATTAACACATACCTCAATTTCGGACCTCCACGAAGCTCGGCGGTGAAACGGCGGCGAACAGAGGTCGACGGAGCTCGTCGGTGTCTCTCGTCGGGGAGGGAAAGAGAGGGAAAGAGAGAGAGAGAGGAGAGAGAGTAGAGAGGAGAGAGAGAGAAGAGAGAGAAGGTCAAGGTCAAAGAGGGAGAAGCTGGGTCAAAGTCAATTCATTAAGGGTAAAAGATCAGACAACATTAACAAGAGTAGGGTAGATTGAAGGAGAGTTTGTTGATCACTTTTTTTGTAGAGGAGCATCTGAGATGATGTCCCCTCAACAACGGGACAAGGGCTCAGATACTCTTATGAGACACAAAATGGGCTCAGATAATCCTCGGGTGGCGAAATGACGAAATTGCCATTAATAAGGTTATTATCGGATGATAAAGGTTAATATAATTCAATCGGTAAGGTTTCAACGAAAAACACGGTAGCTCAGTGGTTACGAGCACGCGCACACGCACGCATCCAGGCGCGCGCCCAGGGTTCAATCCCCATACGGGTGATACCGAGTAATACCGGGTACTACAAGGGTAATACCGGGTAATACTAGGTGTAGTGGTAATACCGGATATCGGTAATACCGAGTGGTACAAAGACACACTGGTAATACCTAGAGAACGGTAATACCAGAGTAATACTAGGATAACTGGTGGTACAACTAGGACGTTCATTTTCATAAAATTATTAGAGGGGTAGTTCGTACTTCACTATAACGAAGAGTATTATAGATTCGTGTGAGAGTGTTGTAGATCAGTTTCCTCCAAATAGGAGCATCTGAGACATTTTCCCCTCAACAACCCTCGTCTTCTTTCTTCGCTCGCCGCTTCACTCGGGACATCATCTCAGATGCTCCTCTACAAAAAAAAGTGATCAACAAAACTCTCCTTCAATCTACCCTACTCTTGTTAATGTTGTCTGATCTTTTTACCCTTAATGAATTGACTTTGACCCAGCTTCTCCCTCTTTGACCTTGACCTTCTCTCTCTTCTCTCTCTCCTCTCTACTCTCTCTCCTCTTCTCTCTCTTTCCTCTCTTTCCCTCCCCGACGAGAGACAACCGACGAGCTCCGTCGACCTCTGTTCGCCGCCGTTTCACCGCCGGAGCTTCGTGGAGGTCCGAATTGAGGTATGTGTTAATTTTTTTTAGGTTTTGTGGTTTTTGGGTTTTAGGGATTTGAAATTGAAAAAGTAGGAGAAATTTGGATTTGATGCATTGGTGTGTAACGAATGTTTCTGGGTTGAATATGACTCTACATTGGCTACAAATGCAATACGGTGGCTGAATCGTGGTGAATTATAAGTTTTTGAAATCTCGATTGGATCTGAGAACCTGGATCTCTGCGAAAATAGTATAACTAGTAATACTAGAAACAATGGGAAACGATGTATAACTAGTAAAACTAGTATTTAACTGGGAACAAGTAGTGTATAACTTAGAAAAACTAGGGTATTACTGTCAACAAAAAACAGTATTGATCGAGATTTTGTGGGATTTTTTTTTAGTTTTTGGCAGGTTAAAATGAGCAATAACATGGCCATACATTATAAATGTGAAGGTCTCATCAATGGTCTAATGTTCAAGACATCATTTGAGGAGATAACTATGCCGATGATCGAAGCTAGGTTATACAAGAAGCTTGGGTTAGATGAAAGTAAGATTAGATTGCAATTGAGTTACATTGCTAGATTGGGTGGATGTGAGCAAATGTCATATATTTGTGATGATGAGGATCTCTTGGTATATTTAACGCATTTGATAGTGAGAACCATAGATGTGTGTTGCTAGTGAAGTTGCTTAGTACACCGGAACAGCCCGTGCAACAATCGAGAGCCGGAACAAGCTCTTATGGTAAGAATTATAAGCGTGTTGATGATGAAAGCGTAGTAATAGGACCTAATGCCATAACGCTGCATGTTGACAACAGAGGTGGAAATGAAGAAGAAGAAGAAGAAGAAGAGAAGAAGAAGAAGAAGAAGAGGTTGATGATTCTGATAGTGATTCTGATAGTGATTCGTGGAATGTACCGGATTACATCAAGGAGGGTTGCTTTTTGGAGAAAACTTCAATTTATGATTTTGTATTGTCTTTTTGTAATACTGGTAAAACTATGAATTTGTGTTTGAGTTGACTTTTCAACGTTTGATTTATGTAATTTAATATCATTAGGCTAAATTGGGTTATTTTATTGTTTTCTGTATAATAGTTGTAATACTATCAATATTGTGTTTCATTTGACTTTTCAAAGCAAATATTGTTAGAACTATAAATTATATGGCAAACAAACATAATAATTGAAAAAAATAACTGATTGTCGAGATGGATTAGTTTTTAGTGTTAAAATTAAAATTCATATGGCAAACAACATAATAATTAACCCATCAACTTATTTTCAAAGAAACTTCAACTTACATGGTTTTTCCAAGAAACTTCCTTATACTTTAACAAACTCTTTCATAAGGAGAACCAATTTGTTTAGTGAAAAGTACAATAATATCATTTTCGATCATATTATTGCACAGGACTATGATATTCTCATGGAAAACAATGTACTTGAACTGTAATACTAAAAATTATAACTTCTAGTTGGTGTAATACTAGGATAAGGTGGTGAAATTTTTGGGTCAAATTTTTCGAAATTTGGTATAACTAAGAACTTGGTATTACTACGTGTATTTTCCAATGGGGTAACTTTAAAATAGAGGCGGAAAATAAAAAATATAGGCGGGAAATTATAATTTTAGGAGGGAAAGTGATTTTTTTAGGCGAAAAATACAATTCTTCTCTCTTTCCCACCTCTCACTTTTGTCATTCCAACCTCTCACTTTCTCTCTCTGCACAAATCTTTCTTCTCTCTTTCTTCTCTCTTTCATCTCTGGTTCTCTCTCTTTCATCCATCGTTCTCTCTCTTTCATCCATTGTTTTCTCTCTTTCATCCATCTTTCTCTCAAATCTCTCATCTCTCCTTCATCTCTCAGATTACAAGGTACAATATCCGCAATCTCAGATCTGGGTTTTGTGTCCTTTTTGGTGAGTAAAATCTTCAATTTCATATCTGTTCGTTTTTTATGTAGGATAATGGACTCCACTATCGCTAGCCATGAGTTTTTGGAGTTGAAGAAGAGATCCAGAAAGTTGGAAATACAGTTGAGGAGATGGAAAAGCAGCTTTATTATTGAAGACTTATCTGCAATTTCCGTGTTATTGACGACTTAGTATTCACTTTTGATACTCTGTTGTAGTATCACTTAGTATTTCTAATGTTATATAGTTGTACTAAGTTTCACTTTTGTTACTCGTATCACTTAGTATTTCTAATGTTAGATAGTTGTACTAAGTTTCACTTTTGTTACTCTGTCGTAGTATCACTTAGTATTTCTAATGTTATATAATTGTTCTTCGTATTTACAATGTTAAAACATAATCCCAACATAAATATGAAAATGATACATAATCTCGTAACACTTGGTATTTCTAATGTTACTTTGTAACACTGGGTATTTCTAATGTTACTTCGTAACACTATGTTAAACAAAGGTTCCAAAACAAAAGTTCCAAATTAAACAAAGGTTCCAAAACAAAGGTTCAAAATTAACGCATGCTCGTGGGTAGTTTAATGCTCTTGCAATATACATCCGGCTTGAAGAATAACTCTGGTCGCATCACACCCTGCAACATACAAAGTTCAATATAACAGAATATTAGAAACTTTCAGTAGTTTTACCCGGTTTTCTTAGTTTTACCATCAAGCTAGTATTACCAAATAATACTACAAATTTCCCGCAAACCTGTTGCTTCATCCTCTTCTTCTGCCTCCCCCGTCGGGTCAGCCTCTGTGGGGACAGGGTTCGGCGGGTCAGCATTCGGTGGGTCACCGTCTGTCGGGTCATCTTTTGCCGGCGGCGGCGGCGGCTTCTCACTCGGAGTCGGGTTCTTCTTCCGCATATTTCTCGTCCTTGGTGCCATCTTTTGCTTGCCGTGAAACAGTCTCCGTCGCTGTTAGGGTTTGGGAGGAAAGTGGTGGTTTTGGGGGAATTTCGGTTTCGTGAGAGAGAGACGGGATGGGACGTTTGAGTTTGTAAGGAAGAGAAGAGAGAGAGTTCGGGAAGGGAAGAGGGAACTTGAAGAAATTCTTCCAATTTTTTAATATCTGGCCCAAGTTCAAGAAAACTCATTTCAGACCCAAGGTCAAATTGTAAATCTTATGTATTTCATCTGGTTTTATGGTCATTTCCATTGTTTAAAAAAAAAAAAATTATAAGGAGAGCATCTGAGGTTATTTGGTCACTTGCGAGAGTATCTGAGCCATTTTCTCCGGGAAGTGTCACTTTAGTTTAAGTTTAAAGAGGGGCACTCTTGTCATTTACTACACTGTACTTTACCTGAAAATGTGTTTCTTTTCGAGTTTTGTTTACCTTGTGTTGCTGATGTGCTCTTTCAATATACTGAGTGGAAATGAGATTCGTGTGGAGCAACAAGACAAGATTGCTCCTCCACCTGAGAAACCAAAGCAAGAAACTATATTACCAGATGCAAGAATCAAGCTTTTAAGACAAAAAAAAAAACAAAGAAAAAAGAGTTTGAGATTTATCTTTTCATGGGTCTCTCTACACAACACTCCATCGTTCACTATCAACATCCTGCAAAAGCATGAGTTGAGGTTTGTAATTACATCATGTTAATGCACATGATACAGAAACTTCATTTCATCAGTTCAGCTTAAGACCAAGATACAGCACCAATATTGAGAGTAAAAACAGCCACTCGTCAGATACTTATCTCCTAAGACAAAAGTTTATTAACAAAGTTTTGGGAAATTTTGCGTAGAACCTGAGACGGCGAGAGGGGTTGGTCGGAGATCCGGTGAAACGAAACAATCGCAGCACAATATCTTGGATTGATTTATAGAGCGTCACAATCCGAACTACTATCTCAAGGGAAAAAAAAAAAAAGATTTTCTCCAATTTCTTGGAAAGCAAACCAAGCAATTTGGATTCTTTAGCCATATTTGAATCAAAGTCACTTCCTTTAATTGAAGAGAATTGAAATTATTATTATTTTATCCACAATTAAATTAGTGAATCAGTAGAACAACTGTCAGAAAATAAACGGATCTAGTTCGGATCCTGCCGATCTCCTTTCAAATCAGTATCGGAATATCCCAACGGCTATATTACTAACTTAATTTCAGAAAATGGAAATATTGGATCATTTAATGAACCCAAAAAAAGGAAATTACAACATTTTCGCTTAAACAAAATGCGTATATATATATATACATATCTGAGCCTTCGTTGTACTCACTATTCATTATTATTGCTAATCCTCAACTTTCTTGTTCCTCAAAGACTCCAAAAAACCCTAAAGGCATTTTCTTTTCTTCTTCTTTTGCGTAAACAATACATTCTTCTTCTTCGACAAAGATGAGAACAGACAAATTGGCTGTGAGGAATCAAATCCGTTTCAAGAATTCCGCTGCGAAGAAGAACACGGATTTGTCTTCTAGAGAGCGCACCATCTTCAAAAAAACCTACGAGCTTGAGACTTTGTGCGATATCGAAGTATGCGTTCTCTATTACGGTCACGACGGAAACCTCATCAAGACTTGGCCCGTGGATCAATCCAAGGTCAGAGACTTGGCAGAGAGGTTTCACAGACTTAGCGACAAAGAAAAACTCAAGAAAAGCACAAATCTTTCTCAATTTCTGAACAAGAAGATCAACGACGAGAGGAAGACATCTCTCGGTACCAACGACAGTAAACTCTCACACAAATTCTCGGAGTTGGAGGATTCTTTACGAACTCAGTTACGGATATTTCAAAACAAGATTCCGCTTCTCCAACAGACCGAGCCAGTTCAAAACCAGAGCCTTGTGGCTTCTTCGTCTAGCTTCCTCTCAACGGATGGTATGTCTTCTCCGGTACTATCAATGATCCACTGATGAACTTGTCAACGTCGCTAATCCACGATCAGAGCCGTGCGGCTTCATATGGCTTCACAACAACTCATTTATCTCCAACGCTAATTGGCCATCCTCATCAACAATGGACAGAACCATTAACCAATCATCTCAGTGGTGTTTACTCCGACAGCTTCGCAACTGATTCATTGAATCATCGCCAGGGCAAGTTCTCATTTTTTCTGTACAACCATGACGAAGGTAGCTTCTCTCAACTCGCTGACCAAGCCACGACTTCTTTGAGTACGGGTACTTGGGTCGCAAGTGTTTCATCTAGGAAGCTGCAGCAACAAAATTGATCTTCCCGCCATGATTCCTCCTTATCAGATGCAGGCACAAGACCCACTTCTCAACTTTGATCAGTATGTGGCGTCGAATCAGACACCATCTTTTCTAGATCCAACGATGATGTTTTCTTCTAATAATTAGGTCTCCAAGTTTTTATTTTTGGTCATATTTGCATCGTAATTAGTATATTCTCAAGTTAGATTAACACTGTAACACAACAGTCTCTACTCGAGGCCGATTAAGAGTTTTGTAAGAAATGCTATAAGCATGAATGCTAAAATTTTCAGGGTTTCGGTATTGGTTCCTTCTATTTTGGTCATATTTGTTTTTGCTATTATATTCTCAGGTTCATAAATTGATTTTAACTCTGTAACAACAGTCTCTCCTCGATCTCGATCCAGAACTTTGTAAGAGAAAAACACAAACATCATGTCTTATTCAGTTGAGCAGGTCCAATTAGCTTTGAGCTTCCTAATAAATTATTTGTTAAAATACAAATATGATTTTAAATTCCTAATTTTTCCATTTTTCTTTTCATTAGTTGTTTTCTTTCTCGTGGACAATTATTTATTTGTCATACCTCATTCCAAATAACGACTTGAATGGTGGAGGAGGGGTAACTATAAACCATCATTTCTATAGTCTATCAATACAGAAATTATTAGTATTATGGAATTGTTGACAAGTCACTGCGTCATAATTAACAGACAACATTTCCATTAACAAAGCACACAATTTGAACACGGAGAGTCTGTTTCTTGTTGTGTTCTCATTTATGTTCACCCAAAGTCAACAGTCAAACTCCAAAAGTCTCCTCTCGGTCAACTCTCTTCCTCGTCCTTTTAGTTCCACCCAAACAGAAAAATCCAGATCACAGATTACCTTAGAACTCTCCGGCGACAAACAAAAAAGAAATGGAAACTTCCCGTTTTACCCTTCCCCTTCCCCTTCTTCTCGTGGCCTTCTCCTTCCTCCTCTCTCTCTCCGCCCAGATGACCGGAAACTTCAAATGCGGCGAACCCGGTGACTCAAACTCCACGTGTCGCTCTCTAGTCGGTTACTCAAGCAAGAACGCCACAACGTATGGCAATATCCAAACCCTCTTCGCCGTCAAGAAGCTTCGTTCGATCCTCGAAGCAAACAACCTCCCACTCTCCACCCGACGCGACCAGCGCGTGAACCCGAACCAGGTCGTACGCGTCCCGATCCCATGCTCTTGCTCAAACGGAACCGGCGTCTCGAACCACGTCCCGATGTACACCGTTAAGCCTGATGACGGTCTCTTCTTCATCGCATCTCAGGTTTTCGGAGGGTTGCTTCTTTTCCCGAAGATCAGTGAGATGAACAACATTTCCGACCCAGACAAAATCGAGGTCGGTCAAAGGTTTTGGATCCCTTTGCCTTGTAGCTGCGATGAATTGGACGGTCAAGATGTTGTCCACTATGCACACGTGGTCAAATCCGGAAGCTCCCTCGGTGAGATCGCAGCTCAGTTTGGAACGGACAACACGACGTTAGCTCGGCTCAATGGTATCTCCGGCGATGCTCAGCTCCTCGCTGATACCCCTCTCAACGTCCCTCTCAGAGGTACAAAAGAAAATCAAAATTTCCTGACTTTTGAATTTGAAAAGTCTGTGACTTTAGCAGTTTCTTTTGACTAATCTATATGGGTTTGAGGTTGATGATGGTTTAGATGTAATAAAGGAATTGGAAAGTCAATGACTTTAGCAGTTTTTCATTGGACAAATCTAGCTGAGTTTGAGTTTTTAGTACTAAGTGATGATTGGGTGTCGAATTTTTTAAAGAAAGTTAAGAACTTTTAACTTTAATCACAGCTTGCAACTCTTCCGTGAGGGACGACTCGTTGGATGCTTCTTCAATGCTTTTGCCTAACGGCTCATACGCCATCACTGCAAACGATTGCATCAGGTGCTCTTGTGAAGCTTCTAACAATTGGACGTAAGTGATGGATAATCTTGGAGTTGTGTTTGTCCAATATGATAAAAATTGGGTTTTGATAGATTCTGATGGTTTTGGTTTTGTTGTTCTGTGATCAGTTTAAGCTGTGAAGCCTCTCAGCTTAAGCCTTCGACCTGGCAAACTTGCCCGTCTCCACGATGCGAAGGAGCAGAGAATCTGTCTCTAGGTAACACGACTAATACCTCTTGTGGACCTCGTTCATGCGCCTATGCTGGTTACTCCAACCAGACAATCTTCGCAACCCTTTCTGCAGATTCCTGTTCAGGTTTGTTTGTTTAAGGTTTCTGCACGTTTTGTTATTGTGTCGTGGCGATTAACGAGTTAATAATAATAATCTGGTTTCACTCTCTGATGAACAGATTCTAGTGGCTCTGGACCTCCTGGTAACTATGCTCCAACGGTCAGCTCAAGCTTCAGTTTTGTGATGGTGTTGATTCAGTGTGCTCTGCTCTGTCTATGTCTTCTCTAGTACTATAATGGTGTTGTGTTTATGAGTGTGAATCTAAGTACAGTTCGGATTGAAATAAAAATATGTTCCACTTGAATCATGGCTATTTTGTGTTTGTATTGATAATGTACTTCAACTTTTGACAAAGATGTGGTAACAAAACCAGAAAACATTCTCTTGGCAACGCGTGCTCGGAAAGGTTGTGCAACGCTTCTCTCGCTATGGCTCACTCATAGTTAAAAAATAGAGTTTTTTACCTTCTTCTTCTCTTTGCTTCTATTTGGTTTTTAATTTTTTTTGGGCCTTCGAAGCTACTGGCTATCACAGCTATTGTAATCAACTTGAGTTTGATAATATAATTTACCTTTATCAAAAAAAAAAACCAGAAAACATTAAAACTTTTTACAAGAAGTTAAAAGTAATTCTTCTTGGGAGAGCATAATCGCAATTTAAGCGACAAGACAATAAAGAAAACCATGTGCTGAGTGGAAAATTCGAAACCCAATTGGAGTTATGTCGAAAAGAATGTGGAAAGATAAGAGGTACAAAGCCATACACCAGCGTGTGTGCATCATACTACTTTTCTCGAGTTGTGATGATTACGCAAGTGGAAATTGGAATTGTTCAAGTCAATCCAAAAATTTGCAACGACTGCGTCAACGACCACTTCAAAGAACACAAATTTCAGACATTTGATCAATGAGAATCAATACCACACAACCTAATATTCAAAGAGGCACCAAGTTTTACATCACTCAAGTTCTCCCTCTTACTTTTACGGACAAGGAAAGGAGAAACATAGTTTGATCTTGTTCACGAGCTGCTCATCGATACCAATAATCTTGCTACCAGATTGAATTACCACTTGGAATCATTTTTTTAGATAAAGGCTAATGAATCAAGAGCAATCTAAAGAAAAGCCAAATAAATGATGTACGAACTAAAACTAAGCTACTTCTGTCTGCTACCAAAATAAAACAAAACAAAGAACAAAAAAAAAAAAAGTTGACCGCCGAAAGGAAACAACCGTGAACGTTCTAAAGATCTCTGATTCCTTCGACTTGAAGAAATCTGGGAGCAACCCATTACCTACCGAGACGAAAGAAAAGTAAAACAATCGCAAAGATCGAGTTTTTATCTCCGAATCAAGAAATGCATATGCTCCTCCACAATTGATTCAAGATGCAATCAAAGAGCGTCGTCGGTTTAGCTCCGGCGTTCACCTTCTTCCCAAGCCTGAACACACCAACAAAGACCTTCACTTTCCATCAAGTCTTGGTTCTCATCATCACCTTCGTAGCCTACGCTTCGTTTCACGCCTCTCGTAAACCTCCAAGCATCGTCAAGAGCGTTCTTGGACCTTCCGTTGCAGAACCCAATTCCACTTCGATCGATAGTGGATGGGCTCCGTTCAACGGAACCGAAGGGACACAGAGACTCGGCGAGCTCGATCTTGCTTTCCTTTCGTCGTATGCTCTGGGTATGTACTTCGCAGGGCATTTGGGAGATAGAATCGATTTGAGGTTGTTTCTTGTGTTTGGTATGATGGGAAGTGGGATCCTCACTGTTGTGTTCGGGTTAGGGTATTGGATGGATGTGCATTTGCTTGGGTTTTACATGACTGTTCAGATTGTTTGTGGGTTGTTTCAATCTATTGGATGGCCTTGTGTTGTCTCTGTCGTTGGGAATTGGTGTGGGAAAGAGAAACGTGGGTTGATCATGGGTGTGTGGAACTCTCATACATCTGTTGGGAACATTGTTGGCTCGGTTGTAGCTTCCTCGGTGCTTGATTCCGGATGGGGATGGTCTTTTGCTTTGCCTGGTCTGCTGGTGATTGTGTCTGGATTGGTTGTTTTTATGTGTCTTGTTGTGAGTCCTCATGATTTGGGGTTTGAAGAACCGGGAAAAGAGATTGAGATGAGTTTAGCTGAGAATGTAGTACAAGGAGAGGAGGAAACTCTGAGGAAAACTGAAGCTGATGATGTAGGGCTTCTTGAAACTGTTGAACTGAATGATGATGAAGATTCCTTGTCAGCTATTGGTTTTCTCGAAGCGTGGAGATTGCCTGGTGTTACTCCTTTCGCTTTCTGCTTGTTCTTCTCCAAACTCGTAGCTTACACGTTCCTCTATTGGTTACCATACTACTTAAGGCACCAAGGTAAGCTTCGTTTCTTTCATATTATTAACTGAAACTTACATCAACACGAAGTACGAACTCATGTTCTTTCTTTTACTCTCTATGCTTCGGGAAACAGCTGTTGCGGGTGTTTATCTCTCCCACAAAACCGCTGGGATTCTCTCGACGGTATTTGACATTGGAGGAGTGTTTGGTGGAATATCAGCAGGGTTCATCTCCGATAAAATCAAAGCACGTGCACTCACATCAATCGCGTTCTTGTCTCTCTCAATTCCTGCCTTGATCATGTACAGAGTCTACGGGAGTGTGTCTATGTTCATAAACATCGGTTTGATGTTTGTATCCGGGTTATTAGTAAATGGTCCTTACGCACTCATAACCACAGCAGTTGCAGCTGATCTTGGAACACAAGACTCCATTCGAGGGAACGGCCGGGCGTTGGCGACGGTAACAGCTATTATAGACGGTACTGGTTCGGTTGGTGCGGCTCTGGGACCGTTGCTCGCTGGTTATATATCGAGCAGAGGGTGGAACAGTGTTTTTTTCATGCTTATTGTTTCGATATTCTTTGCGGGTTTGTTCTTAGTTCGGCTTGCAAAGGCTGAGATCAAAGAGATGAGTAGTTCCGGAGAATTGATAGCGTCTAGTGGTCCTTAAGGCTGATGATTTTGATCCCAAGAGGAGTATTTGTATACCAATGTATTATCAGGTGTATAGATTCAAACCAAACCGTACAATACAAATTATAAGACACCACCTTGATTTGTCTACTACAATCTTAGCCTAGACGAAGTACTTTTCAGTTGAAGCATCGCATACCAATGTATTATCAGGTTAAAATTACTCTCTCGTCTCATTCCCTCTCCAGCTTCACGCTCTTGCCAACAATGGGACCCCAACGCATATACTCTCTTGTGCTGAGTTCCAACCACAATGACTCAAGAATCCTTTGACACTTTTATGTGACAATATCTCCCACTGGTCCACCCAATCTCTCACTACCATCCCAGTGATCTCTCTTATTCTATCTTTGAGGCCTTTTCCAACAGTTTCTTCCACGTCTTTTCTTGTGACCCATCGAAAGTTTACCTTTAGAAATCAAACACCATGAAATAAAACATTTAAGTTATTAATTCAACATATGCATTCATATATAAAAAACATGCATATCGTACACTTAATACCTAACTTACATAGTCACCATTTAAACTAAAGTGATGAAAATGAAGCATTTGATACTTTTGTTTGAAGTGTTTATTATGGTATTTGCCTTCCAAATTTTTTAATTTATCACAATCATGTTTAATTTGATTTGGTATTTGATATTTGAATCTGGTTTTGGATATTACATATTATGCTATTATTCGTTTTTCTTTCTTCTATAATTTTGTTGTAAAATATCCAAACCAATCCGAAACCTGAATAGTTTCCAGTTTTCAACCATCTATCCGAATCCGACACTATCCTAAGCGTATCCAATCCAAATTTTCATAAATACCTAAATGAGTTCTATGAGCCGAATCCAATCTGAAACCGAACCGACACACGAAGGTCCAGAGGCCTAGTGGAAACAAAGAGAATGAAATTTGGGCCAGGTTTAAATCAGCCCAAAAAGGAATTAGGGTTAATATTATATATTATCGGAAGGATAAAGAAATCGAGTAAAAGTAGGCCTGGGCATAAATAACTGGAACCGAAGAACCGGAACCGAAGAACCGAAAAAATTTGGTTCGGTTCCGGTTCCGGTTCCACCTTAAGTACCCATTGGATCCTGAGTTGAGAAAGTTTCGGTTCCGGTTCCGGTTCCTACCCTAAACCCGAAATGAAGAACCGAAGAACCGAAAGTATATAAGTATATAAGCATATTAATATATAAGTTTATCAAACTTGAAGAACTATGTGGTTTTCATTTTAGTTTTTGAATTTTTATTGTGGTTTTCTTTGGACGTTGGTTGTTGGAATTGAAGTAATTCGGATATTTAAGTTTTATTTCAGGTAATTTTAGTTGATTTCGGGTACAAAATAGTATTTCGGGTACAAAATGTTATTTCGGGTATATATATTACCCGGAACCGTATGAGAACCGAAAATTTCGGGTACCTTATGGTTCCTCAAATTATGGAACCGAACCGAACCGGAACCGACAGGAACCGAACCGGAACCGAACCGAAAAATTATAAGTACCTATTGGATCCTAAATTATAGGAACCGAAATACCCGGAACCGATTGGTTCCTACCCGGAACCGAACCGAATACCCGAATGCCCAGGGCTAAGTAAAAGCATCAAAAGAGAAGTCCGTCGTTTTGGGGGAGGCAAAAACTGGTAAGGTAGTTATGGCGAGATCGAAGTGGAAGACATGGTTAGAGAAGAAGAGGAAGAAGGAGCAAAAGAGGAAGAAGCAGGCTATTGCTGAGCTTGAGTACAAAGGGAAGTGGAAAGAGCGAGAGGAGAAGAAGAAGAAAGAGATGGCTAGGCACGAGCCAAAGATAACTCTTATTTCTTAGTTCTTCTTTGAAATATCTCTGCTTTCTCGTTTATAAAGAAACGATGCAGGAACTGTAAAATAAGTTTTTTTTTTTGTTGAATAATTTAACATTCTTTCAAAAAAAAAAAAAAAAAAAAAGAGAAAGAGGAGTAGAAAGAGGTGGTTGCGTCGGTCTGGATGCGTATATTGTCAAGTGTGAGGCTTATTATTGGCGTCGAGTGTGGAAATCAGATGCAATTAAACTAAGTCTCTCTATCTCTCTTTCTCGTACGTAAAGATTCTCATGCGTGTTGGTGTCTTAATTAGGGGTTCGACGTCGATGGTTTGAATTTACCCAACGCTCAGAAAATGGTGAACCCGATGATTGTCCCCTTATAGTGCGCCTTTATGCTAAGATGGGCCTTCATCGTTACAATATGCTTCAGGGGACCAACTTGCAGCCTTGGTGCGTAGAGAGATACAATAGGCAAGGCACGTCTACGTTGACGCCTAGCTCGTATTATGTAACTTTGCTTGCATTGGATCCAGCTACGGATCAGGCTAGTAGTCACGAAAGAACAAAGCACAAGTTGTATGTCAGGTTCTATGTTGCTAGACCTCAAAAGTGGTTAAAATTACTTTTTATTATTCAAGAAGTACAAGAACAACAACAAAATGCAGAGCATGTGGATCCTTTCCTTTCTCAGGTTCATATCAAGAGCAAGTGCGCTCTCTCTCTTTCTCCAGCTCCACGCTCTTGCTCTTCTCCTTTACTGTTAACTCTCTGCCTCAGCAGCTTCCCTGACTAAACGCTTTTACTCTTCCCGGCTCTGCCGCTCCATTGCCTTATCATCAGAACGAAAGAAAGATGCCACAAAATTTAGACAAAAGGCTAATGATAAGATCTTGTAAAAGCAGCATCTTGTTCCTCTCTCAGGCGCAAAATTGTTTCTTCTTTCCACATGACTCAACTGTAGCAGTTACCAGTTATATCTTCTACCACTCTATGAGCAAAGCTTTTGGGTCCCTCAGAGGGACTTAGGAGATAAGTATCTGACAAGTAGTAAAATACCAAGATGCTTTCCCTCTGAGGGAGTCCCTCTTTACCCGCCAAGCAACATTAAGAACTACTTCTCCTGTCCTGCCACACCACTCGCTACTCAAACACAGTTCCCTGTTCTTTTATGCAAATACCAATCACCTTAGAGAAGTAATAATCTTGTTACCAGATTCACAGCCAAAGCTACCTGAAGTCGAGAAATTACCTCTTCCATCAGTCTATTGCAGTATAGGCTAGTCAATGAAGAGAAATCTAAGATTGGCCATATATAATCAGACTGTTTCTTTACCAGCCGAAGGAGAGCAATCATGTGGTTCGGCTTGAAGGCGTACTGCTCCCACAAAATCAGAGGCAATGACTTTCCGAAGAGACCACCAACACAAGCCGAGCCCATGACTCAGAAGAAGAACCATGAACTGATACAGAAGGATGCAGTCTTCAAGAATACGGCTTCGAGCTCCAGTGTTTCATTAATTGGAGATGGTTCGAGTGGGAAACACGAGAGTGACTCAGAGTTATGAGTTTGCCTTCCCCGCTTTGGAGAATGAATGAGTATACAGATATACTAGACATATATCTTGAGGTGCTTCTTTGCATAATGACTGCAAAAAAAAAGAACATATACAAATCGATTAATCATCCCAAAGCATTGACTGGATTTGTTGAATGTGCAAGTAGAAGCTATTCATCATGCTAGTTCTGAATTTGTACCAAAAACTAAAAAAACGCAGGGAGGTTCCATGAAAGTGAGAAACAGCTTGAAATTTGTAAGTCCATCTCTGGAGCAGATAGAATGGGAATTCTGAAATTCTGGGATCCTAAAAAGCTGTTTAAGTTCGAGGGACAGAGGCAAAAGATACATCCTTTTTAGCGACTTGCATCTTGTCTTATGTACCGGAATGAGAGAAGACACTTGACAGACATGAGACACACCTCCTTAGACATGACATGAACTCATCATCTTAAGACGATTAGAGCCACGCATAAAGCACAACTAATGATAGAATTCTAATCAAAGTTGAGATAATTCAGGACCACAGTGAATTGAACCTAAAAATTGAATTGAATTGAATTGATTCCTAAATCTTCTTATTCTAGACATGAATACAGAAAGACAGAAGAAAAAAAGAAGAAGAGTGTTTCATACGCAAACAAAAATTTACAATTGGAGGAAGGATACTATTCGAGACGTAGACATGAATACCTAAAAAAATTGTTTCTTTTTTATACCCAAAATTTAATTATGTAAAGGATTCGAGGACTCTACACTATCTCACCTTCCTCAAGATCATCATCATCATCATGGTTAGGGCTAGGAGGAGCTGTTACCAGATAAAAATCGTCGTCGCAATCATCGTCGGTTTTTAAGACGAGGCCGAGCTTCTTAAACAACGACCGATCCCTCGCCATACGAGAGCCACCGCATAGATTCACTATCTCCCTCGCTGCCGAGTGACTATTATCGTAGTTGGACTTGGCTTCCTCTGCCATCTTCTCCAAGGCAAGCCTCTCCTGCTCTCGAGCTCTCTGCCTCATGGCTCTTGCTTCGATCACAGCCTTCGCTTCCTCATACTGTTTCCGAAGCTTCTCTCTACTTATCCTCGCCGCACCATCGTTGCCTCTCCCCTCCACGATTCTCTTCGATTTCACGATTATATCTGAGAATCGAATCATCATATTCGCCGCACGAACTGATGTCGCCATCACTTCAGATCAAACGAGTGAAGAACGCAAAGCAAAGCAACTATTAGGGCTTTGTTTTTGTTAATCTGATTTTTGTTTCGTTTTGGGGAGTGGATCAGAGTATTTATAGAACCTAGTCGGAAAAAGGAAACTGAGTGAAGAAGAAAGGAAATTGTGTGAAGAAAAAAGGAAATTGTGTGAAGAAAAATGGAAATTTGTGTGAAGAGAAAAAGGAAATTGTGAAAACACGAAAAATAAAAAAATGGAAAATGTGGAAAAAAAAAAGGAAATTCGCGTACGGTTTAAAACTTCGGTTCAAATTCAACTTATGGTACCGGGAAGGGAGGGTTTAAAATGGAAATTTTGTTATTTCAACGGTTTCTATAAGAATACGCTCCGGTTTAGTTTAACGTATCAAACGAGAACTGTGTTTAGATGTTTCAACGTATCAAGATTTAATTTTTTAAATTCAAATTGAATATGGGAAATTACAATATTTTTTTTCAAACACATAAATTTCCCCAGTTCCGTAATATTGTATCACACTTTTATAAATCAAATTGAATTACTACCTGAGTTGTGCTTTTTTTCTTAAGAGATTTTTTCATTACTAGATCATTACTAGATGACGACGGTAAAAAGTGGCGGTTTATTTATATTATATTAATCGAGTTTCAATCGTAAGTGTGAAACCCTAAATCCTAACTTTTCGAGCAAGAAAGTAGAATTACCGCAAACAAAACGACAGCAGGAAAAACGAAGAGAAATAGAGCAAACTTGCAAATAAAGCTGATGTTATCGATCTAATAATGACTTCATCTCCACCCATGAAGATGTAATGTTCTCGTTAATAAACATCCTAAAGAAAACAGACTCATCATGGATTATGAGACCTTTTAATGTATACTTTAGTGAGAACCACGGAAGCGATCGATCAAAACAACCTCCTCAAGTCGATTGCTCTCGGCCTCATCAATCATGCCAAACAAGTAACCGAGACGTGCCCTATCATGTTTCTCAATCTCATCAAATTTCAAGAGATTGTGTTGCTTCACGTGAACAAGATCTTGACCTTCTATAAATCTGAGGCGTGCAGAAGAAGAAAGAGGTAAGTGATTGGTGAAGAGCAAGATGATCACTATACAGATGAAGCTGATTCTACAAGTATTCGCCATTGTCGAATAGAAGATCGATCAGGGTTTTAGAGTTATCTGGTTGTTCAAGTTCGAAAAAGCTTGCTGTGGATTTAGGGTTGTGATTTGTGTGAGCTTCTGTCTGACTTGTTTATATATACAGAACTCAACGTGTTTCCTGATAGACTTAGGTGTAAAAAGGCGGTCGCATATAAATCTGTTTAAGCGTAATCATCAAGTTATTTTATTTCCTTTTAGTTCTGCCTCTGAAAGATAAAGAGGCAAAAATTATTAATTACTGTTACTCGTTTATGCATAAAGCCCGGCTCAAATAAATCTCGGCAAAATTAAGCCCAAAAGGGGTTAAAAAGTGGGGAATAGAGACAAAGGCCATGATAATTAAGGGGGTCTTAGTGGGAATCAATGATTGTTAAAATTTTCAGATTCTATTGTTATTGGTTTATGAATTTTGACATTCTTACTAAAATCTAGTGTTATTGGTTTGATGATTCTTTAATTCCATCCAAAATCTATTGTTATTCAAAAAGTTTAGTTTTTAAATATTCTATGATTTCATTAAATCTGGTGTTATTGGGATATGAATTTTAAACAAATTAACTCATTAAACAAGACTTTGAGAATATCACCTATATGCCTTAGATTCTTAAAATCATTATTGTAAACAATATTTCCAAAGATTTTCTAAATACACAAAACTCTTTATTACTCTTCACAAATTTAACATATCTCTCAACTTCTAAAATTTATCAATTCTCTATAAATCCAACTCCCACTAAGACCCCCTAAGTGTTTAAAGTAAACTCTATGTCAAGTCATCTATAAAGTGATTTTACTCACTTTGCAACACCTAATGCCACATGACGTTTTTATTTTGAGTCTAAGAAAAAAATGAAATGAGAAAATGGTATCTGGTGGACTTGAACTCGGGTAAAGAGAGTATTAAGCATACACCTATAACCACTGGACTATGTTGTTTTGTTGACAATATTTACCGGAACAAATATCCAAACAATATTATGGCTCCCACCAAGGAATATTTAACAAAACAGATTTGATAGATCGCTAGGCCCAGACCCACCGCCCGACTAACGCCTAGCGAGTTCCCAAACCTGGATTAACACTAACAAAAAATACATTTGTTAAACAAATTGATGAGAAATGAATAAAGAATTCGAGCAATAATACATTCCGATAACATTAATAAAAATCTATTCGATTACAAATCAAGGTTTACTTTAATTTTAGATTTAGCAACTTTTTTATATATAAAATACAATAAGTGTATAGTATTTAATAATAATCTTTAATCCGAATAAAAAGATAGAATTGATCCATTTTAAACTGATTAAAATGTCATACAATAATAACTATAATATCCAAAGTTTTTCAATGGAGAAGTATTTTCCATCAAGAGACAATTCATGAGTTTTTTTTTATATAAAAAGAGAATTCATGAGAACGTTTATCATCATATAAGTTTCAATATTTGAATGTAAAATATAGTTTGTATGAGTAAAATTTGCAATAATTTTTTTATGAAATATATTTCTAGCCATGAAGAAGTGAAAAACTATATCTTGCAATCCTCCGCAGTTAATCTTATATTGACACAAAAACGTGAAATAGTTAAAAAATGAAAAAATTATCATTAGATAAATAAAATCAAAGAAAAATTAATATTAATATATTGATACAAATAAACACATAAAATAACAATAATTATTACCTAACTATATAAATTAGATTATATATTCAACAAAAAAAGACAAACATATACTCCATGCAAAAAGGAAGAAAAGAGAAGCCATTATGGTTAGACATCATCTAGGTTCTGAGAGGTGTTCGAATACTAGATAAGGAACTATCACCTACAAATTACAAATAAGATAATAAGATATCAACACGAAAAAATAACGCGTAACCAATGGATGTGAAAACGCAAAAGAAGGTAAAAGAATATCAAGGATTAATTCGCCGGTTTGTCTGAGACAAATAATGTATTCTTAAAATATACATAAACAGACAAATAAATATTAAAATATTATACATTGCGTAATTTTATTGAAACTATATATAATACGAAAGAAATAAATATATAACCAACGGAATACTACTCCGCGCTTGCGCGGGGTTAGCAGCTCTACTAGTATGATTAATGGAGATGTATAGAGATAATCTTAGTGATGATACACCCATTGTAATGCAAATGCTTCAAGTAAGGTTGTGCCAGCCAAACTATTGTATGCAAACTTCTGAATACTTTTGCGTTTTGCGATTTTTTGTTCACTTTTCTTGTTTGATAGGTGTGGAAGTTGAATGAATCAGTTTACATGAGAAAACGGCTCCATACAAATCACAAATAGCATAACTTCAGTTTTTAAAATGAAGGAGGACATACAAGTTGAGATAAATTTTCCAGGTTGTTCGTACTGAAAACTTGTCAAAGTATAAAAAAAAAAAAAAGAGCAAAACTCAAGTAGAGCATGTCTTCATCAAAACTTGTTGGAAAGTTTCTTTCTGCCATTGTTAGCTACCACGAACCTCTCACTCTCTTCATCCTTTTCTCTCCTCCTCTTCTTCCCGTCTGATTCTTTCATCATCTACAAGAATAATTACCCAAAAACGCATAATTTAGTTTTCTATATATATATCAAAAGATATAAGACCATATATACCTCCATAATCTACTCCAAAACGAATGTTCTACTCCAACATGAGATTAGGAGTGCAAAAAAAAAAAGCAAAACAATTATCATTTGACAATTAGAGGAGAGGTAGATATACCATTGCGGATAATCTTTTTGCTTGTGCAACTCTGTCCAACAATGACAAGACTTCGTGTTCCTCAGCTGGATACTTTGGTAGTTTCTCGCCTGGATTGTCGAAAGTCTTTTTATCCTATGAGAGAAGAAAAATAAAGTGTATCTGTGCAGATATTTTACTTACCAATGAGTTTCTCTATTTGTAAGTACCATTCGAGCTCATACTGGTTTACAAGTGATATCCCGACACCAGAACGTCCAGCACGAGCAGTTCTTCCCACTCTATGGATGTAATCCTAATAACACGTACAGACTATGGATGTATGTTCTCAAGATCATTGATTCATAAGAAACAAGCTGGAGAAAAAGATCGTGCAAAAACCTTTGATTTTGTGGGAATGTCGTAATTGATAACCACATCAACCGATGGGATATCGAGCCCTCTGCTAGCCAAATCCGTACAAACCAAAATGTTGCATTCCCCTGCTTTGAACTTGTTCAAGGCTCCTAGTCTCCTTGACTGTGAATGTTTTGAAAATAATGAGAGAGAGTGAGAGAGAGAGATAAAATATGTTCAGACAGTGGATTGTATCATTTACCTGAGTCATTTTGCCACTGATAGGAATGGCTCTGAATCCAAGGCTCCGAAGCACCAAGGCCAGAAAACAAGTTCCATCACAGGTCCGAGTGAAAATCATTGATACTAATCCAGGCATTTCACTCAGAATGTATACAAGATAGCAATCCTGTTAAGGTGATAAAATAAAGATATAAAACTTGTCCTTATGTGTTTGCTACTATCTATCTACCAGGCTCAAGGTACCTTGTATTTAGCAGGAACAAGCCGATACTGCTGCTTTAGAGTATCAACAGTGGAGTATTTGGAGGCAGTTTCAATCTGAGGGAAAGTAACGAACACATAAGTACTATATACAGATGCTGTGACAAGAAACAAGTTCAAGTAACTTTAATTTTTTACATACCTTCACAGGATTCCTCAAACAAGCCCTTTGAAGTTTTCGAACCTAGAAAGAAAAAATCTTTAATCCTTAAACTTGCACTCCCCAGATATGCTATAAAGAGACAGTTACAAGAAAAATGTCAAGCAAGGTCCCTACCTTCTCAGTCATAGTCGCTGAAAAAAGAAATGTTTTACGGACGCGGGGGATCTCTTCCAAAATCTGGTTAACAGATATCTCAAACTGGTCATTCAGCAGTTCGTCGGCTTCATCAAGAACCTGTTGAATAATGTTAAAAGAGTGAATATAAAAATGAGTGAGAATTACGAAAAGAACGTATACAAGCTTTTAAGTTTACCAGATATTTCAGTGTTTTCAGAGAAAAGCCTTTCGTGTCAGACATGTGATCCCACAGACGACCAGGTGTTGCAACCTACGAAAACAACATTGCACATGATAAGTGGGAAGAAACAGACAAAGGAAGGGACCCTTTAGATTAAAGAAACAAACGTACAATAACATGAGGACGCTTCCCAAGAGCAATAGTTTGTTGCATTCTGTCCATACCTCCAACAAGCTGAAAATATATACCAAGAAAATTTATTCCCATTCAGGTAACGCAAATACGGTAAAATTTAAGTACCAGAGCTTACCACAGCACACCTAAGACTTATATCAGATCCTAGAGCTTCAAACTGCTCAGCAATCTGGATTGCAAGCTCTCTGGAGGAAGACAGAAAGCATAAACATGACGCAAAAAAAAAGACATGATCAAGAAGAAACAGAACCATACCGAGTTGGAGATAAAACACAAGCGAAGAAGGCAGTATCAGGTTTACGCCGGCCAGAATCATAAACATGCTCCAAAAGTGCTTGCAATATTGGCAAAGCAAAGGCTCCGGTTTTACCAGAACCGGTTTGTGCAAGTCCAATCACATCTTTCCCTGAACCAACACATTAGATATATTCCAATGAATCCCATGATTAAAAACCCAAATTTTCAAGCTTTTCAATATTGTAAAGACCTAAACACAGAACTAATTAAGAGCATCGATTTTAAAGTTAAAAATATAAAAAAACCTGCCTTCAAGGGCATAAGGAAGGGCTTGGGCTTGAATCTTGGTTGGGTGTTTCCATCCCAATCTCTCGCAAGCTTTCACAAGCTCTTCACGCACACCAAGTTCTGCAAATGTCTTAACCACTCCCTTCTCTTCCTCCATTTCGGCGCCTGTGGATTTAGGGTTTTGATTTGTGCGATTCTGTCTGACTTGTTTAGCTCAACGTGTTTACCTAATTTACTTTGGTATAAAAGAGGCGGTCGTATATAAACCGGTTTAAGCGTGGTCATCAAGTTTCTTCTTTTACTTGAAAAAAAGAAAAGAATTATTAATTATTGTTACTCGTTACTAGGCCTCGGACGGATCCGGATATCCGGATTTTTTTTAGGTATCCAGATCCGGATTCGGATCCGGCCGGATCCATATTTTCATTTTCCGGATCCGGATTCGTGGGGTTCCCGGATATCCGGATCCGGATTCGGGGTTCCCGGATATCCGGATCCGGATTCGGGGTTTCCAATTATCCGGATTTCGGATATCCGCCTAAATATCAAGATATCCGCAGATATCCGGATCCGGATCCGTTAAAAAATATATTAAATTTTAAAATAATATTAAATTAATTATTTATATACATTTAAAATAAATATATAATATAAGAAAATATAATACAATATTAAAAATAAAAATAGAATATTAGAAAAGTAATTTTAAATTTATTTTTTATGTATAAATATTAATATATTTAAAATTTTACTAATAAAATAAAAAATATAATATTTTTAAAAGATCCGGACTTGAAAAATTAGATATCCGGATCCGGATCCGGCTTAGACGGATCCGAAGTTTTATTATCCGGATCCGGATCCGGCCCTCCGGATATCCGGATTTTCGGAGCGGATACGAAGCGGATCCCGGATCCGGATCCGGATCCCGGATAATATTCCCAGGGCTACTCGTTACCAGGTTTAAATTAATCTCGGCCCAAAAAAGGGATTAGAAAATGGGGAAGAGATAAAGGCCCATTTGTCTTGGTGTTCTGGTTCTAAGTCATATGATTAGAAGTGTGTAAACTCTATGTCTGGTTCTAAGTGATATGATTAATGGAGATGTTTAGAGATAATCCTAGTGATGAGACACCCATTGTAGTGCTTCAAGTAAAGGTTGTGCCTAACTATTGTATGCAAACTCTCCTGAATGTTTGCCGAGTACTTTTGTGTTTGTGTTTTGCTTTGAGGCTTATTGATTTTGGCTGCTGGAAACACATTAACCAACGGTTGCATGTCTAGTGCAGGTAATTGGGTGTTTCTTTTGCAAATTCTTACATTATTCTGTCTGGTTATATGGCCATTCTTACATTTCACTCCATTGATTAGCCTATACTGCCTTGGCTGTGAATCTGGTAGCAAGATTATTACTTCTCTTAGCTGTTTGCTATTTGCATAAAAGAACAGGGAACTGTGTTTGAGCTTTTGAGTAGCGAGTGGTGTGACAGGAGAAGCACTTTTAATGTTGATTGGCAGGTAAAGAGGGACCCAAAACTCCAGAAGAAATGCTTTGCTACTCTGCATAGAGACATAGAGTGGTGGAAGATATAACTGGTAACTGCTATGGTTGAGTCAGAGGAAAGAAGAAACAATATTGAGCCTAAGAGTGGAACAAGATGCTGCTTTTACAAGATCTTATGATTAGCCTCTTGTCTAAATTTTGTGGCATCTTTTTTTCTTTCTGATGATAAGGCAATGGAGCGGCAGAGCCGGGAGAGTAAAAGCGTTTAGTCAGAGAAGCTTCTGAGGCAGAGAGTTAACCGTAAAGGAGAAGAGCAAGCGCGTGAAGCTGGATAGAGAGTAATTTTAACCTCTTACAAATTCTCGTTGAGTGAGTGGAAAGGTTTTGATTGTATTATTGAATTAAGAGTTTTGGATGAATGTGCCGAACACTTGACACATGTTAAGATTTTGAGATACATTACAAGAAATCAAATGAATTAATCAATGCAGTAAGTAAATGAGACCAAACAAGAAATAAGATTCATGTCAAATTGTTAAGCTTCTTCATACGATAGAAAATATCTGAGAAACACACAACGGACAAGTTACTAATAAAAGAGAAGAGGAAACCTAATTTTGTTAGTTATAATTACAACAAGTTACTAGACCAAAAACCTCCAGAATCGTCTGAAATTAGATGGCAGTGCGAATAATTTTCTGGAAATGCAAAAAATATGGATTTGTGGGGGAAATGCGACATTATGGCGTTGTTGGGAAAAGTAGTAAATCATATTTCTCCTTTGCTTACTGCATATTTCATCAAGCAGATAACTCGGTATAAAGAACAAATTGATAATCCGAAAACAAATAGAGCAACAAAACGATTTAAAATATAAACATCGTTCCAGTAGAAGCAGGGGATATTTACAGAGCTAAAAATATCCCAAATTTTGACAGAGATTTGGTAACAAAACCAGAAACACGGTAAAGCTAGTAAAAGTTTCATTTATTAAAAAAAGTACAGCAACAACAAAAAGATCATACAGAAGCATATGTATCCTTTAATTCCTATCTTCTTGGGTGAGCAAAATCGCAATTTAACGAAAACCCAATAGAAGTAGTGAAGTAAACAAATTTTTAGTGGAAATTTCGAAACCCAGTTTCGAATTATCTCGAAAGAATGTGGAAAAATAAAGCTACACACACATGTTGTGAATCAGACATACCCACTTTTCTGGAGCAGTGGTGATTCAATCCAGATTTGCAATGACAGCGTCAACGACCTCTTGGGTTGTACTGTTTCCGCCAAGATCTTCGGTCCGGCATTTTCCTTCAGAGATGACACGCTTCACAGAGGTTTCAAGCCTATCAGCAAAAGAAGGGAACTGAAGATGTCTAAGCATCATGGCTGATGAGAGCAGCAACGCCACAGGGTTTGCATTCTTTTGCTCTTCCGTCGTGTCCTTCCCCACGTTCCCCGCTGATGCACCTTGCTCAAACACTGCATACTCCGCTCCAACGTTCCCTGTTGACAACCTCAATCTAATAAGCAAGAAGATACATCTCTCTCTTATTTCTCTATGGTGCGTTAGATCAGGGAAAAAGTTTACCTCCAGGCATGACTCCAGTGCCCCCAGCAATACCAGCGGCTGTGTTTGCAACTAGATTACCATAGAGATTTGGCGTCACCTGCAAAGTGGAGTCAAGCATGTTATTAAGCTTAATTCAAGGAAGCTAGTCCAAGCAGATGATAAAACATTTACCATGACGTCGAATTGCTCTGGTCTTGCTACAAGTTGCATACAGCAGTTATCAACAATGATCTCGTTGTACGCGATGCTCGGATACTTCTTAGCAACCTCTTGACAAGATTCCAAGAAGAGACCATCAGCCAGTTTCATGATGTTGGCCTTGTGCACTGCTGTAACTTTCTTCCTGTTGTTCAAGTAGGCGTACTCGAAAGCATACTTCGCAATACGCTCCGAACAGAACTTTGTAATCACCTATCAGGCCAATAAGCATCAGAGACATCTTAAATAAGACTTGTGGAACTCACATACACACAAAGACATGATAATCAAAGTGCATCCTGTGAAGAATGTGAAAATTTCGTAGATTCATACACACACAATAGACACAAGAACCAAGTTCATGGACAGTGACTAGCATTCTGCAGAAAATTCCACTCAATTCACAATAACACGATCATGTTAAATCATGGTTGTGCATTTCATTCAAGAATGCACATTTGCAACCAAAAGATTAACCAAAAAAGAAGAAACTTTATGAAGAAGTTTTCACCTTAAGGCTCTCAACAACACCAGGAACAACCTCATGCTCAAGCCCTGCATACTCACCTTCAGTGTTCTCTCTGATCACCACGATATCAACGTTCTCATGACGAGAAGCTAAACCAGGCAAGTTGAAACAGTTGACCAAAGAGGCAAAGAGATCGAGCTCTTTCCTCAGATTAACATTAAGCGAGCTCACACCACCACCGACGGGAGTCTTGAGCCCTCCTTTCAAACACACTTTGTTCTTCTTTATCGATTCCAGCAACCCCTCCGGCAAACTCTTCATGTCTCCGTGAACATCGAACGGCTCGAAGTAAACCGGCGCGTGCATCGCCTCCATCACTTGCTCCACCGCGTTCGTCACCAGAGGACCGATCCCGTCTCCGGGAATCAACGTCACCGGCCGTGGCTTCCCGTCGCCGGGTCGGGGCATGTAAGTCACGGATCGGGTCTGAGTTTTGGACCCGGTGGTGATTCTACCGAGATGCTTCAGTAGAGAAAGCGATTGGCGGCGAGACATCTTCCTTCTGCAACTTCGATCGGAATCGGATTCTTCTTCAGTAGAGGTGAGAAAGAAGAGAAGGGAACGTGCGACTTTACAACGAAGGTTGAAAGAAAAGCGTTTACTTCGTCTGAAACTTACTATTATTTACAAAGTAACCCCACATTCTTAAGACTATTTCTTTTTGGCTCTTATTTAGTTGGATATTTGATTATGACCCCAATTTGGAAAACCATGTTCATATACACCCCACCAATTTTGAATTTCATTTCAGTTTCCATGGAACAGTCTGGTACGCTTGTGAAGGCTTTGTTGAAGAACACGAACAATCCGAGGTTAGCATGGGGAATCTTCAAGAGGGTTTTCTCTTCTCCTTCGGAAGAGAGCCATGGCATGTCTTTATCTGCAGCACCCACGATCGCTCGTATCCTCGTTCGAGCCAAAATGCAAGAAGAAATCGACGAACTTCACAGTCTTATCCTCTCCTCATCAGTCCAAAGCGCAAAAGTTTCGTCTTTTCTATCCGTTGTCTCAATCTTCGCGAAATCGGATTACATCGACAAAGCGTTTTCGCAGTTCCAATTCGTCCGGTCGCGTTTCCCTGAGAATCATCCCGGAATCTATTTGTATAATGTGTTGCTGGAAAGTTGCATAAAGGAGAGACGTGTGGATTTCGTTACGTGGTTGTATAAAGATATGGTGCTCTCTCGGATTGCTCCACAGACTTATACGTTCAATCTCTTGATCCGTGCTTTGTGTGATTCAAGTTGTGTGGATGCTGCTCGTGAGTTGTTCGACGAAATGCCTGAGAAAGGTTGTAAGCCAAATGAGTTCACTTTTGGGTTACTGGTTCGTGGGTATTGTAGAGTCGGTCTGCCTGATAAAGGACTTGAGTTGTTGAACTCAATGGAAAGTTATGGGGTTTTGCCTAATAAAGTTGTGTATAATACCATCGTTTCGAGTTTCTGTAGAGAAGGTAGGAACGATGATTCTGAAAAACTGGTGGAGAAGATGCGAGAGAAAGGTTTGGTTCCTGATATTGTAACTTTCAACTCTAGGATATCAGCGCTTTGTAAAGAAGGAAAGGTTCTTGACGCGTCAAGAATTTTCAGGGATATGGAGCTAGATGAATATCTGGGTCTTCCTCGTCCTAATCGTATAACGTACAACTTGATGCTGAAAGGATTCTGCAAGGTAGGGATGCTGGAAGAAGCTAAGACCCTCTTTGAGTCGATTAGAGAAAATGATGATCTCCGTAGTTTGCAGAGTTACAATATTTGGCTGCAGGGATTGGTCAGACATGGGAAGTTTATAGAGGCTGAAACTGTCCTTAAGCAGATGATGGATAAGGGAATATGGCCGAGTATATATTCTTACAATATCTTGATGGATGGATTTTGCAAATTGGGTATGCTGTCCGATGCAAATGCTATCGTTGGTCTAATGAAAACAAATGGTGTCTCTCCGGATTCTGTAACTTATGGCTGTCTTCTTCATGGTTATTGCAGTGTTGGGAAAGTTGACGCAGCTAAAAAGTTATTGCAGGAGATGATGAGGAGTAGTTGCTTACCAAATGCTTATACTTGCAATATTTTACTCCATAGTCTTTGGAAAATGGGGAGAATGTCTGAAGCAGAAGAGTTGCTGCGAAAGATGAATGAGAAAGGTTATGGACTAGATACTGTCACCTGCAACATTATAGTTGATGGACTCTGTGGAAGTGGAGAATTAGATAAAGCTATTGAGATAGTTAAGGGAATGCGGGTGCATGGAAATGCCGCTCTCGGTAACCTAGGAAATTCATATGTTGGGCTGGTGGATGACAGCATGATCGAGAACAATTGCTTGCCTGACCTGGTCACATATTCAACTTTACTTAATGGTTTGTGCAAAGCCGGAAGGTTCGCTGAAGCAAAGAAGTTGTTTGCTGAGATGATAGGAGAGAAACTGCAACCGGACTCTGTCGCATACAACATTTTCATCCATCATTTCTGTAAACAGGGGAGAATATCATCTGCATTTCGTGTTCTCAAAGACATGGAGAAGAAAGGTTGTCATAAGAGCTTAGAGACTTATAACTCACTGATCCTGGGCTTAGGCATTCAAAATCAGATATTTGAAATTCACGGACTGATGGATGAGATGAAAGAAAAGGGCATTTCTCCTAATATCTGCACTTACAATACCGCAATTAAGTATCTTTGCGAGGGAGGAAAAGTTGAAGATGCAACTAACCTTTTAGACGAAATGATGCAGAAGAACGTAAACCCAAATGTATTTTCCTTCACATATCTAATTGGAGCGTTCTGTAAGGTCCCTGACTTTGACATGGCTCAAGAAGTTTTCGAGACTGCTGTAAGTATCTGTGGACAAAAGGAAAGCCTTTACAGCTTGATGTTCAATGAGCTGCTGGCTGCAGGGCAACTCTTAAAGGCCACAGAATTACTTGAAACTGTTTTAGATAGAGGTTTTGAGTTGGGGACCTTTCTTTATAAAGACCTTGTTGAGAGCTTATGTAAGAAAGATGAGCTAGAAGTAGCTAGTGGAATTTTGCATAAGATGATAGATAAAGGATACGGGTTTGACCCTGCAGCATTAATGCCTGTAATAGATGGCTTAGGTAAGATGGGAAATAAGAAAGAAGCAAATGAATTTGCGGAGAAGATGATGGAAATGGCTTCAGTTGGTGAAGTGGCAAACAAAGTCGATCCAAATGCGAGGGATTCACACCAGAAAAAGCATAATAAGTATGGTGGAAACAACTGGCATAATATACTGCACAGGTATGGATGATACTTTCTTCTTCTGGTTTGTCTTCTTCTATTGCTTCTCCTGTTTTACCATTTCAATTGGTATTTTAAGATGCTTTAATTAAAGGTTTCGTAGTTCTTTGCTTTGTCCTTTGAAGTTCTGGTTTTTCTTAAGAAGGTTCCAAGATTTGGAGTAGTTATTCATCTACATGATTAGAAAAAGAACTCTTTGATTTCCTCTGTGTTCACGTTGAGAAAATCGTTTAAATGTCTCTTCAGAAATTTGATCATTGGTCTCCCTATCAATCGCTATTTTGCAGAGATGACGGCAGTGGAATTGCACTAAAATCTCTGACAAGGGTGAAAAAAGGATGGGGGCAGGGGGATATATCAAGCTTCCAGCCTCCCAGAGTTGACTACTTAGACTACTGGGAAGACGATGGTTAGGGATATTGCATGAATCTGTTTTCTATCTGATGGGAAAGTTCAGATGACGGTCAAGCACATATTTTAGGTGCAGCTCATCAAGGATGCAAAGGCTAGCCTTAGTTGACTGGTACAGAGGTAAAAAAAAATTAGAACTGAAAAAACGTAACAAAACCCAACACCAGGGTCCAGGGACGGTGAAATAAGAAAGAAAATTGTAGAAAAATCGTTGCTGTAAGCTCAGTTCTTCTAGTAACATCCTTCTCATATAGAGAGGCTTCTAAGATCTATGGAATACAAAAAACAAAATTCTCTCTTTTTTTTTATCAATAATCAATTTGTAGTAACGTAGAGCAGGAATGGACTTGCAGCAGTAACTTTATTCATTGTACTCCTGCTCTAAGCAGTAGTATATGTAAGTTTACAATCAGATGTTTAGTCGAATACGCATCGAGTGGTATACTCTTTTGATCATTGCCTCTCCATGCTCCTAATATAAGAATTTAGCCTTATTATAGTAGCTAACGATGTACAGCCTGAGAGATCTATAATGAAGCTAAATATATCCCTATAGCAAAAGTATCTGACATTGATAATGTTTAGGAATCCGATCTATCATCAAAAACCTTCATGGTCGGTGGAACTGTATTTCAGAGTTGGACATTCATATTCTGTTTTTGTCTTTCTTTACAGCTAAGCCAAGTAAAGATTGCGTTCAGGGTGTGTACATTGAAGTCAAGAGATATAGATAAAATGACATCAGTGCGTGAACACAAGTGGCAAGACCAAGCTAGTGGAGAAAAGAGGGACAAGAGCAGCCCACTTTCATATGGAATGTGAAGTCAACTCTGAATTTTGGGTCAAGGAACACAACCTACATAATTGGAAAAATATGTAAGCTACTACTATTCTTGTGCTTTTTGTCCGCACAGTTTCTGGTTTCTCGAACAATAGGATAGGAGTTTAGTGGTACAAAGCGACTAAGTTTGTTGAAACATAAACATACAGATTGTGGTTTTCATGCTTTAAGAAAGACCAGCTAAAGTGTTTAGATCATATTCAATATAGTGAAATGGATATTCTATAATCTTGGCACACTCTTTTCATGTTCTGCGTCGATCAATGAAATCATGTAGTAATATAGTATCGGGAAACCAAACATTCCCAAAATTAAATAAGTGAAAACACATAATAATTCAATCTCTGTAGTTGCAAATGATTGTAGAGGCATAAAGTAGAATGCATCGCCTTTTATACAAAAATCTGTCAAGGTGATGTGATGCAGGAGACCATTACTAATTGCCACTTTGCAAAATGGTCTTCAGGGCACTGGAAATATGTTTACACACCATTCCGAGGCTAAAATGGTAAGTGTGATTTCTAAGCATTTTCTAAATTCGCAGATTCTTCCTGGTGCTTTGGAAGCTACAACCTTGCTTTGATTCTTTATCAGGATGGACCAGTGCTACCAAAAGAACCTCCCAGTTTTAGTTGAAAAGCTTCGTGCAAACTTATTTTAATTGTTTGGCTCTGTGATGATCTATATATGTCGATGCATTCCTCGAGATCGGCTTCACATGTCAGAAGAACCCATTCCTTATCATCATCCAAATACTTCAGATCAAACCAGGAAACGTCATCTATATTGAAACGCCTAGCAATCTCTTGCTGCAGCTCTCTGTAGCCCCAGCTCGGGAGCAAGGTAAACCGTATTCTGGCCTCACCAAATGTTGCTTTCACTTTAAAGGCCCCTCCAGCTCGTACGTTCATGTTGCCACTACCTGGTAATGGAGGTAAATTTTCAAGAAGAGGAGGCTCCTTGAATATTTTAGGGCTCTGGGTTCTTGAGAATTTTGTTTCCTCGTGATTTCCGTTTTGCAGTTCCGCCTCGCTGTGAGCTTTTTCCAAGACCGCATCAGCATCCTCATTAACCTGCAGAGTGTTTGCAATATTGGTGCTTGAACCAGAGCAAGAAGATGATGGTGACCTTGGAGCTGGTTTATCCTCTGCCAGACCACCGTTTTCGGTTGGAACATTCAAATGCTGTAACTGTTCATTACTTTTCAAGGAAGGGCCATTACTGGACATATTTGGGGAGTTCAACTCTGGGAAACTTGTATAGAATGAATCGAGTGGGATAGATCCCTGTGCACCTTGAACAGAGTCCATAACGAGTTGGAGTTTCTTCAACGAGTGTCCAACCTTCTTGATTTTCCGGGAGGGCCATCTTGTTATTCCGTGGTGCCTGCATATCCTTTTCAAGGTAGTTGGACAAACTGCAACATAAGAACGAAACACTGTCACATCACTGTCTGAAGCGATAAATAGGCATGATGAAAATGCTGGTAGAGCACTACTTTATAGATAGAATGGGAAGACTTTCTGGTTCTCGTTTAAGGCGTGTGTGTTTATATTTGCTGTGGAGTGTCATATTTCCCTTGGTAGTATTCATCAGGCTTGAATTTTAGTGTTACGTATTCAATTTCGGATCCGAGGCTTGGGTTTGGACGAAGGAACAAGAAGAATCAAAAATCATAAAGAGTGAAGCTATGTTTCTAGTAGTGTACAACAATTTCTTACCACCAATGCTCTTGGCTGCATCCTTAAGGCTTCCGGCAAAGTATTGTCGAAGAACATCCAAGCCAATGATCTTTTCTGTTTTTGTTCTTCTCTTTTCCCCTGGTCTTCTACTCCCTAGCATATTTCCACCACCAGTCGAAGGTGATTCGGTACTTGGACCAGCGTCGACTCTAAGTCCTGAAGTTGATGCTTGTTGCAACTGGTCAGCTTCTGAAGGAAAATTATTGGGGACTGGATCAAGCTGACTGTTATCCCGGCCCGATGAGAGCTTGAATTCATCTTTCGGATCTTCATTCTGGTACTCCCAAGAAAGTGACACATCTTTACCCTTCTCGTTAGCCTTTATCATGTGGGAGATCCAAGAGGACTCTTGCAGCAGATGAATTTCTCTCAAAGACTCTGCGGTCTCTGCTCCGGTTAGTGGGTTCTCTGAGAGAACCATGCCCTCTCTCACAAGCAATACGACTTCTAACTCTAGATCTTTGTCAATGACAAGATTTGAACTCCTGAAATCCTGCTGCAGAGTCACAGACAGTGACTTGAGCAATTCCTGTTTTGCTTCAGTGTCAAGGCAGGCTTTTGGAAAAAAGAATTCCAACACAAACTCGACGGAACCATTGCATTTGCTCTTTAACGGGACTGCTAAAGCAGCGTGTAGTCCGGATATCTTGGCGTGGTGCGCAAGAGGGTAGTTGGTCTTGCTAAATGTGGTCACTTCCGGCACAAAAAACAGTTTGGTTGCCTTAAATGCTTTCCCAACAATGCCTTCCCCCTGGAGTAGATGATGTTCAGAGCATGCCTCCAGAAAAGATTTGCTCTGTTCATCCAGGACGAAGCAAGCAGAATCGATCGTCGAAACGCACTGAGAAAAGTTCTCATCAGAATGTCGAGATCCACCTTTCCCCTGCCTAGCACACGGGGCCCATGACAAAGCTAGAGGCAAATCATATGATCTGCAGACTGATGCCAAGAAGTCTGATATCTCAGGTAATGCAGCGCAGTAGAAATCATTATATACCTGCAGAAACTGAAACACGAGGTATGACCTTAGCAATGCATATCATTGTTTCTATGACCTGAATGAAGTAAGAGTCCAGTTAATGCACCTCAATGCTTGGAGGGTTCAAGTTACTTGAACTCCTTAGATCAACGGCCTGCAAAAACAGCAACGTCTTTAGGCTATTTTGATACAAAAACAAAACTTCTCACTGTTGTCACATAGAAATTAATCAAGGAAAATTATGACCTAATGACTGACAGAAAGAAACATGGATGCAGAAAGATAGAACAAGATCTATCACAGTTCAAACATATGCAGACGAGAACTGAAGATTGTGCTATTGAATTATAAAGAGCACAAACAGAAAGCCCTCCAGTGAAGCTTGAATGGACGTTCAAGCTAAGGTTATATGGTGGTTGTTTGTCTGAACTTGTGTGGTAAGACTTGCGGATGTAAAGAGTTTTTTTTTTCTGAGGTTAAGGTGAAACCAAGGGGAAGAGAAAGACCTCAAGAGCTTTACAGATATTCTCAAGTTCTGGCCTGTAATTCATCTTCTGAGTTGTTGTGACGATCTCAACAACACCTAAACAAGTTCCACTACCTCTTCCGAACACAGGAAGAGCAAGTGACCCACGAACATCACACTTTTGTGCTTCTTTGATGCGCGGATATTCTTCGCTTCTAAAGAATCGTACATCCGGAGTCCACTCAGGCAATTTCTGCAGGAAAACACGACCGGGAAGACCTACTTCTGTCGAACCCTCATCAGCCGGGAAATTATAATTCTCCGAAACATGTCTGTATTTTGCAAGGCTGGAGTATTTTTGGTTGAATAAATGTGGTTGCGCCAAAGTGGTTAGAAAGTTCTTTCCTTCCTGCTGAAATGGCACCCATATCTGTACCAGGAAGTCCTTATCCTGCACCGACTCGTCGAGACCGCTTATAGCTTGTAATAGTCTCTCCTTCACTGACGAAGAAGGGACTTCACTTCCTCTCGGGGCAATCCACCAACTTCTTCCAACCTCAGCTTCCTCTAGTAGAAACTTTTCTGCTTGCTCAGAACTTGTTGCAACCTGGTTAAAAGGTTCTTGACTCACCGATTTGTCGTTCTTGAGACAATTAGGTGAAGGAAGAAACATTCTCTCTGTTTCTTCATTGGAGAAGTTATCTTGAGATGGGTTCTCACCAAAGCAGAGGAAAGGGCTATTGTCATTCATGGCGGTAGAAGCTGTAGCAGTTTCTTCTGTCTGCTTCAAGCTCTTACTATCTGTTGTCTCTAGCCAACATCCATCGAACAAGAGCTCATCCATGAAATCAAGATCCATGGCCGTCTCAGGGAATGCCCCAAAGCTAGAATTAGGTGAAAACCCACCATTTCCTTCGCCTCCATCGCTACCACCACCATCATCTTCCATATGTAAAGATTCCTTTTTATTCTTCTCAATCTAGCATCCAACAGATCCTACCAAATCCCCAAGTTCTCAGAGACTGTGCTCAGCTACATGAACCGACCAAATCCATAAGCCTCTTAGAGATTAAAAAAAAGACACAGGAGCAAAGTCCAGTGAATTAATGGTACTCTTCTCAGTATGTCAAAACCCAAATCTGAAAAAAAAGATGCAGAAACATTATCAAAAACCCATCCACAAACAAGAGAAGAGAAGAATCAACATGTTGTTTTCCCAATTTTCAATATCATAAGTGCTTTTTTCGAAAGGATGAGATCAGATATGCTATGAAAATTAAGATATAAGCAGCTTCGCTTTCAATGGAGAGTTGACTTAAAGAAGGTATCAATCAAAGTAGTGCCATCAATTTCAAATACAAGATTCTCCCCTATGCACATGGAAACTCTCCTAGAGGACAAAATCATTGAAGCTAAATCAAAGAAAAAATCTTCTGAAAAAAACCAGACCCAATTCCAAAAAATATTCTAACTGAAACCCCCCCCTCCCAAAAGAAAATCAAAGACATTTAGTAAAAGTTTCAGCAAAAATTACCAACTTTACAAAGATTTCTTGCACAAAGAGAGAGAAAGAGAAAGCTCCAGGTTGGGGTTATGACCTAACCCAAGAACACATAGAGAAAACACTGACAACAAACAAAGATTTGGTTTCCTCTCTGTCTTTAATAAGAAGTTGATGTTCTATAATTGATGAGCAAACTATGGGAAAATAAGAAAAAAATAAAGCTGTAAAGTTTCTTTTCTCACAAAGCATGGTGTTTTTCTTTTTCTTCTCTTCTTCTTCTGGACACAAGTAGCTGAATGAAGGTAAGATTAGTCTATTTTAATCTCTAATCATGTGAGTGATATGGGCTTAAAGATTCTTTCCCGAGAACAAAGTGGACCCGTGATAAGAGCAACCACTGTTCTAATCACACTTATATATATGTATAACTTTGTCTGTAGCTGCAATAAAAAAGAAAAAGAAAACAGTTTCTTGGTTTTTTCAAGGACAAATCAAACTTGATCTGCTTTCCTTCTGAAAAAAAGAAAACAGTTTATGCTTGGAGCTGAGATGCTAAATGATCTTGTTAATGGTGTGCTTGTTGTCCTGTCCTCTTTGTTCAGATTCTTTTGCCCCTATAGTATTTATTTTTAGAAAAATCTATTCGTATAATATTAATTAATTAGATAGTATAAGATTATTAAACATTTGTCTTGATTACGTATGCGTACTTTCTTTTCTTTGGTCGGTACTTCTTTTATTTGGCTCGCTCTGTTTCATTGGTGAAAACTTGGCTGTATAAATGAATCTGTAGAAGAAAGATTCTGAGAAGACATGTCTTCTCGTGTTGAACAAGTGAATAGTTTTTAGTTTTTAGAGAAGACATGTCTTTTCCTTTTTTACATATTAATATAATTTTTGACATCAGCCCTATAGTTTAAAAGCTTGAAATATTGCTTAAGGTCGAGATTATGATCAGTATTCTCTCAATAGTCTTTTTGCAATTAATAAATAGAAAATTATAAATAATACTGAAGTAAAAAAGTGCACTGCAAAAGTAATAATAATTGGTGATTCTGCATATATATTTTCATAGTTACTGACTTACTGTTGAAGTCTTCGTTACATTACATGTATGATTACATTCACATCTAATGGCATGAGAAATTTATCCTATCTAGTTATTAGATACTAGTATTGTTTTTCTTTATCTTATCTCTTGGAGTGATTAAAACAAAGTTAAGCTACCATATAAGTTAAGGTGGTTAGGGCATCATTAACGCAGGTTCTTGTGACAGTCTCTTAGTGAAAACATGAATTAAAATAAATGAAAAATAAATAATAACTGAAGAAATGTATCCTAAGAGCATGATCAACGCGAGCTCTTAGTATGGTCTCTTAAAACATTTGAGCATTTAATTAAATGAAAACTAATAAAAATCAGAAGAGACGTCTCCTAATTAAGTATTTTAAGAGACGTATCCTAAGGGACACGTGTCAAGAGAGCTGTGTAATTTTTTTTCGATCATCTCTTTCGTCGATCATCTCTTTCTTCTGTTTGGTTTCGTCGATTTTCGTCGATTTTCTGTGTATTTTCTTTTGTTTGATTTTCGTCAGAGTTAGGGTTCTCTCAGCTCTTCAATCGCTCAGGCTCGGATCATCGATCGTCGGGCTCATGATCACAGCGTCGCACAACAAAGTCTCCTACAATGGCATCAAATTCGCCAATCCATCTGGTGGTATGTTTTCTCAGGAATTGATTGATCTGATCCTTTGATTCTTTCTTTGATTACGTTTGGTGGTGAGAATGGGAAATGTAGTTTCTGGAGAAGATGAGAAGAGCTCCACTGTTTCGATTAGTGATAAATTTTATTCTAAGGAGACTCTGTCTCTTGTAACTTTTTAATTGAGTTTCAGCAGATTTGAGAATCATTGTAGTGTGTTGTGCAGTGCCGCTTGTTAGTTATTGACATTGTGTTCAGCTGGTTAGAGTTATTTGGTAATGTGCTGTTTCATCTCTTTGAGTTTTCAATCTTCAGGCGGCAGGTATTGCTTCTGTTGATGTAAAGAAGCTTAGGGATGCTGGTCTCTTCACTGTCGAAGGTGTTGCATATACTCCAAGGAAGGATCTCTTGTAGATTAAAGGAATTAGTGATGCCAAGGTTGACAAAATCGTAGAAGCAGGCATGTCACGTGAAAAGAATTCACATTCCTTCTCTGCGTGATACATAACATCTCTTTGATCTTTTTGTTTATGCATTTTCTTATTTGTGTTTCCCTCTGTGCCAGCTTCAAAGCTGGTTCCTCTGGGTTTCACTAGTGCTAGCCAGCTCCACGCCCAGAGACAGGAGATCATTCAGATTACCTCTGGATCACGAGAGCTCGACAAAGTTCTAGAAGGTTGGTTCTGATTTTGGTGCATCCTGAAATGTCATTTTGCTATTGTGATCTTACTTTGCCTATACTCTTAATAGGAGGAATTGAAACCGGATCCATCACTGAGCTATATGGTGAGTTTCGATCAGGAAAGACTCAGTTGTGCCGTACACTGTGTGTAACATGTCATGTAAGAACCTTTTCCTGAATTCACCACTCTGCTATTGTTGCTTTGTCTAGTAGGAATCAGTGACTTTGAATTTCTCCGTACATTTTGCAAAACTGAGAAAGATATTTACATTAAGGTTCGTGTTTTAAATGATTAGCTTCCCATGGATCAAGGAGGTGGAGAGGGAAAGGCAGTGTACATCGATGCCGAGGGAACATTCCGGCCACAAAGACTATTGCAGATAGCTGACAGGTAAGCTATCTTTGTAACACATGTGAGAGAGCACGTTGGGGTTCTTGAGACAGAGTAACCCGTACTAAACCAATTAAAATGATGCAGGTTTGGACTAAATGGAGCTGATGTACTGGAAAACGTTGCCTACGCTAGGGCGTATGATACTGATCATCAGTCAAGGCTTTTGCTTGAAGCAGCGTCAATGATGATAGAAACAAGGTGCGTTGAGTTTATTTTTGGTGTTCAGTTGCATTGTGTTCAAAAAATTTAAGAACTCCTAATGGGTTTTACCATTGGAGCAAGGAAAACAAAAATATTTAAACATGATCTCTTACCAAAAATTTAGTTATTAAATAATACTTAAGAGACCTTAGTGGGTCTCCCCCATTGAACATGCTCTAATTAAGAAAATTAAGCGACGTATCTTCGAGAACACGTGTCGATACTTTTCTTTTTCGTCTTCGTCTTCGATCATCTTCGATCGTCTTCTCTTCGACTTCTACTGGAAGACTTCTCTTAAAACGATTTGATTTTTGTTTTAATCATGTGGTTTCGCAATATTTTTGTTATTCTTTTGATTAAGAGTCCAGATTGAGACTCCGCCTCAGCTCGATTCTCTGGAATCAAATCGTGTGTTGCTGCATGTTGAAGAGCTTCGAAGAGAACAAAGATCGGCCGGAAAAGCCTCGCCGTGACGGTGATGCGAGGTCCTCGTTACTTCGTTCTCAGCCAGAAAGTTCTTCAGGTACCTATCGTTAGTCCGGTTTATATTTATCACCATTCCTAGAAAAATGATCCTTAGATACAATATCACTTAATTGAAGTATTCACCCGGATTCTGATTAGGCTTTACGGGGTTAATTGTGTTGTAGGAAATTTTTGAAACGATAGGACAATTTGGTGATGGGTTAAAGTTCTGGGGAGAACATCAAAGAACATATTTAGCTGCTTCAGAGGACAATTAACAAATGCACATATGTAGCTGCTTCAGAGAAATTTATTCTTCTTGGCATGTCTTTGAGGACAGTATCAAGTTATTATTGAAACTGAATTCAGAATTTGTAATCAAGGTGTATTAAGAGAGATTTGAGTTTTTGCAGCTGTGTTTGAGAGAGATTTAGTGTTTGTATTCATATGTTCTCTGGATGCGATTTGCAGATGAGAAAATTCTTCCTTTTTTTCCTTTTTCTTCTTGATTTGAGATTTTGAACCCTCAGATATCTTTTTTGCTGTTTGGATGTGTTTAGATAGCGGAGCATTACGTGCCTCAAGGATTGAGTATTATTGAGTATTGGTGTGGCTAAGAACATTGGTGATCATATCTCTAGCTAACCAATTATCTTGGTGAATGTCTTTATCCTTAACTTTCCGATCACACCAGTTTACTGAAGAACACTAGGTCTAACCATCTTATGATGTTTTGTAGTTGAACAGCAAAAAGCTTAAAGCCTTAGCGAAGGGTAAAGATAGAAGCCCTCCGAACAGGTTGGTATTTCTACTCAGGAAAGGTTTTCGAAAGCTTGGATGTGAGAGGTAGAAGTTAGTCAATTAAGTAAGGAATAGATATCAAGATCACTCTACACCAGTTTTTATTTATTTTTAGAAACCCCCATTGGATTCTACCATTGGAGCAAAGAAAACAAATTTATCTTAACAAAAGTTCTTAACATTAGTTTTATAGTTAAATATTAACTAAGAACCACTTTTGAGGTTATTGCATTGAGGATGCTCTTACATGCTCAGTCTCCAATCGAACACTAACACATAACATTCTTAAACAATTCATCATTCAATCAAAGTTAATGGCTAACTTGTGTATCTTTGTGTATTATGTGCGTGAATATATGTAATTTGTACAATTACAAAATCTTAAAAAGGTCAGGCTTAGTTAAATTATCTAGCTAATGACTCTCAATGATCTGGGGAGCCGTCGTCCCTTCTTCATCGTACGTTTATTCTCTATTAGTCGCGTCCAGGACATGACCAAACCAAAGGTCATTGAACTCTTTTAAACAATCTTCACTTCCTTAAGACTTAAAATTATAAATATATATTATTAGTTGTATCCTCGTGTAAATCATAAATTCCATATCAATGATTAAGATATCTTAGTATTATATACAAATACTTTTCGCACGATGTCTCTAGCTCCTTTTTTGTTTTTGTTTTATAATAAGGATAGATTGATCAAAACCCAAATTAATCCTGAGACATGCACAAAAGTCAGGGCGGTCTTGTCATTTAAGACGCCTATAGTGGCAAGAAAAAATTCACAACGATTTATATATCATGATCATTAATTGTCATGCATGATGTGTCGTGTGTGCATATATCAAATTATGTGATGTCAAAGCCACCTCGAGAAAATGTATGATGGGTACACAAGCAAGTTAGCCAAACCCTAAGGCAAAAGCAAGTATGTCCTTATTTACTGATGAACAGTTTATGCAGAGAACGTAAGAGATGTATACAAAACGTATATATAATATACATATAAACTATATTTATAGACACACTAATGTATTGCCTATGTAAAGAAATAAGTAAAGCCCACGATAATGGAAGATGATGTCACACTAATTTTACTGACTTTTGTAGTGAAAGCGAAGTGATATAATTAAATAAACGTCGTTATTGTTTTATAGTTTCGGCCATTTTTGTGATACATTGGGCTAAAAGAAAGTAGTCGTACAACCGAGATAAGAGTATTAGCAGATGGGTCAACACAAAAGCCCAGTCTACAGCAAAGGAGAAGACAAATCTGTTTTAAGTTCGTTGGAGGCAAAAGCAGAGGAACATCTTCTTCACGACTTAATTTGTATCTTCTTCTTTTTCCATACTTCCCCTTCGATTTATGATAAACGAACAGAAGCTGTAAACACAAGTCATTGCGGTAGATTGTAACCCTCAGATTTTGAAGATTGTGGATGTTTTTGAGCTAAAGTCATACTACGTGTCGACACCAGAATCAACGACTACTTATTCAAAAGAGTTATGAACGTGTTTTAACTTGTAATAACTGAATCCACCATAGTAAAAAAAAAAAACAATAAATGTTGTATCCAGTACATGGAAGATGTTAAACATGATTTCTAAATTCTAACTATAGAAACAGAAAAAAGATCAAGGATGAGGAGATACAGTTTTTTTTTACACACACACTCCTAATATATATATGGGTGAAATGGGGCAATAACACTGGTTGACCGTTTAATTGGATTCATGACCCTGGATAAACGTAAATTGGCCCAGCCAATTTTTTGTGACCCATTTACCCCTACTGAAACTCGTCACACCTATTTTAAAGTCTTTAAAATGTTACACCCTATATATCCTTTTTTGATAAAAAAAACAAACAACTAAGATATTCGAGCCGTCGCATTAATTGCTATGTCTCCTCAATATGGTGATAGTATCAACAAAAAAATATACTCAGATTAACCAAAAAAATAAAGAAAATAAGAAAAAATATTAAGGTTCATTTAATGAGCTTGGTCCCCAATAGCAATTACCGATGTTATTTGAAAACTGACACATACGACCGCCAAAATGAAAACCGGAGAGCCACACAAAATCGACTGTGTGTTCCTGATGACGTTCTCAACGTAAATATTGTTAATTAATTTAAATAATATCGAAATTATGCTATACATATCGAACACTCCCTATTAAATGAGGGAGAGATAGTTGCCTCATAAAGATCACAACCAGTGAAGAAGAATTAAAATTGTGCGACAGCATTTACTCCGATGTGTTAAGGTAGAGCAGCGAAGTTGCAGATAAGCATTTATTCAGGTGTTTTCGGAGCACTGGACGGTTAACAGAGGCGACGCACAATTTTAAGTAGTGTTCCCAATCTAATTCCCGGACTAATTCCCGATCTAAGTAGTGTTCAACCCGGTTATATACTAACATGGTCACGGTATCTGATATCCTGTACTATCTCGATATCCTGTACTCTCCTGAATGTTTAATTATCTACTTATGTTTGTTAATTTGATGTGCTATAATTAAATGATTTTATGTTTTTTGTGCAATAACTTTGTTATTCAACTTCGGTTATAGTTATCTTGGAGTACAAAATTAATTACCTTAGCGTAGCTTGTTATCCATTAAGTATCCAACAAAAAGTTAGTTACAACCCATATATTTACTAATTGATACTGTGATAGAGTTAACAAATAACGAGTGAGGTTAACATATAATGAGTTAAGTTATAGAGTTAGTTACGTTGCAACAGAGTTAACATATAACATATAACCAACTACACTAGACCTTAAACAATGATAGAGTTAACATATAACGATAGAGTTAACGTATCACGAGTTAAGTTACGTTGCAACGGACTTAACATATTATAACCTAGTCCGATACAATGATAAAGTTAAAATATAACGAGTTAAGTTATAGAGTTAAGTTACGTTGCAACAGAGTTAACATATAACATATAACCAACGAGGTAACATGTTGACATATAACATATAAACAAAGCCCTAGGACGGCCACATTCGCTGTTGCAAGCTGTGAGATATCCCTGCACTTAATCCAGGTAAGCATCATGTCGAAGGAACGTCTCCCCTACGAATACGTGATGAACTCATCCAGGTTGCATGCCATTTCCGCGTTTTCTCTGTTGATATTGACTCGCGGAAAATGCATTGTCCGGAGAAGTATCCCGTCCACCAACGCTAGACATGCAAGTCGGCGGCGTGTCTGCGGATCTGAGGAATTTCTCTTACGCAGCATATTTATGACTCTCTCAACAGTGACATCTTCTTCGGTCCGACAAAGCCGCCCTAATCATCAGGATTAAGTTGAGCTTATGGTAAGTGTTGACTCGCTCCCCAAGCGGCTTCTGTCCCTCTGCAAGAATCCGTCGAGGGAGTTCCATAGTTTCCGGCGTCATCTGCAACGCAAATCCACTATTTTCAGAATCAGTGTTAGAACTTTATAGTTAGCGGGTGTTTGTATGGTCCTTTAGTATGCCATTCACGTGAAGACGTTAGAGAAATAACTTACCTTCTTTGCGAAGCTCTACTCGTTCTCCGACACAAATCTTAAGTTGCTTTATTCCGGCAATTTCTGTATACTTGGGATGGGAGAAGAATTGAACAGAAGAGATTTTCCTCTTTTTTTAGGGTTTAATGTGAGGAGATAACGAACCACCGATGTTATTATATTGGTTCATGTACCCACGCACCTTTTCCGTTTTTATCGAAAAAGTATTTATTGGTATTCTCGATAAAGTATAGAAGCAGAAGCATCATCATATCCGAGTGTTATTTGAATTTTTGTGTTTAATTATATTTTTTATATTAAAATATAAAAGATATCGTCAGATTTGTGTTGGAGAATCTTTATAATGTATATTACACCAACACATATGTCGGGCAAGAGTGAGTAGGGGCTTTTGCGTAAACTCCATTATGAACAGATGCCATTGAATAGTGTCCTGTCTGAGAAACTAATTTTCGAGTTATTGAGGTATATCCAGTGGTAATTCTCTATATATATTTGTCGAGCCTTTCGTTGCTGCATCAGTTCCCTGAGTTTACAAGTTCCTTATCGCTGCTCTTGATTCTGAAGCTACCAAGTGGAAGTTTCATCATAGTACCGATTGCTTTTTGTTTCCATGTTTTTATCCTTTTTTGCCATGGGACCAAACTTATAAGGTCAAGCAAACTGTTTCACATTTTGTAACACCTTACATTTCATTTTTCTAATGATATTTACATTCTTAGCAAAAAAAATGTAAATATATATATTTGTCAGCTAGTTTTCTTTCCGCATTTGTATTTCTATTCATGTAAAAATATTGTGTAATCATCAATATTGAAGTCCATTTGCTCTTGCACTTTCCTCGTTTTTCTACTTCGCTTCATCTCAAACATAGTTTACCTCAAACTTTTTAATATTAATCAGGAAGTCATTCATTTTCTTTTATATCATAAGTTGATTTTGGTCTCCAAATTATTCTGAGTTACAAATTTTGACAGTTATAATATGTTCACCAACATTCTCCTTTTGATCTTCTTAAGGTAAATTCTCAAATGTAATGTTAGAAAGAAAACTCAAAAGAGAAAAATATAGTTTCAACAAACTATGTAATTAGATCATTTAGATATGCCATACTTATTTATTGGCTATATATATATTTTTTATGCTTAACAAAAGTGGCTCTATATTCTTCTTGTCTTTGATCATTTTATTTTATTTATGCCATATTTTTATCAGTTCATGTCTCAAAACAAATATAGATCTTCTCTGTTCCTTTTCTGTTTCCAGCAGGATTACGAATAATCACATTTACATTTTGTCAGTTTGCAAAGCACTAAGGGCTACACAATTTTCCATTCCACTATCTGAGGAAATTCAAACTGATGTGATTCTAATCCAAGTTATACGGTAGAAAAACGATCAACTAACCTTGAATTTTCTTCGTTATTTGAGTGGTTCTTATCAACTTTGGCACTTATTGTTTTCTGGAACGAGTCAACTTTTGCACTTAGACATCTTTTTCTCCTCGTTCCGACTTTAGTTAGCTCTAAGTCAAGTTGAATGGGTCGTGACTCGTGACATATCTCCAGTGGGAAGCCACACATCTATATATTATCATATATACCAATCTTCTTCTCTTACTCTCTCTTAAAACCAAAATCATTGTTCTTATAAAGTTTTCATGACGACCATGTCGGTTGCATGGTTACTCTCGCTACTCTTACTCTGTTGTGTCTCCTACTCTTCATCAAGCGTATTCTTTTTTGAAAATCCTGTTGTTGGCCTTGTCGCTTGTGGTCCCCACCAGATTCAAGCCTTTACGCAGTTCAAGATTGAGTTTGATACCCGCGATTGCAACCACAGTGATCCCTTCAATAGAGTCTGGTGCGATAACTCGACGGGTGCGGTCACGAAGCTACAGCTCAGTGCCTGCCTCAGTGGAACTCTCAAGTCGAACAGTAGCCTCTTCAGTTTTCATCAGCTTCGTTACCTTGATCTTAGTCATAACAGCTTCATCTCCTCTTCACTTCCTCCGGAATTTGGTAATCTCAACAGGTTAGAGGTCTTGTCTCTTCCCGCAAATGGCTTCTTCGGCCAAGTTCCTTCCTCATTTAACAACCTAAGCCTCCTTTCCTATTTAGACATTTCCCAAAACGAGCTCACTGGTAGCTTCCCACTTATGCGGAATCTTACCAAGCTCACACTTTTAGACCTTTCTCATAATCAATTCTCTGGGACTCTGAATCCCAACAGTAGCCTCTTTGAGTTAAACCACCTCCATTACCTTGATCTTGGTTACAACAACTACAGTTCTTCACTCCCTTCTGAATTTGGCAATCTCTATAGATTAGAGGGATTGTATCTTACCTCTAATGGCTTCTACGGTCAAGTTCCTCCCACAATTAGTAATCTAACTCGATTAACAGAGTTGCAGCTTGACGAAAACAAGCTCACAAGTAGCTTCCCACTTGTACAAAACCTAACCAAGCTCTCTGTTTTACAACTTTCTAAAAATAATTTCACTGGCACTATTCCTTCTTCCCTCCTCACTATGCCTTTCTTATCATATCTTGACCTGAGTGAAAACTATCTCACCGTGGCTTCTATGGAAGTTCCTAACTCATCTACTTTGTCTAGCCTCAAGATCCTCCACCTTGGGAACAATCTTTTTGAAGGAAAAATATTAGAGCCTATCTCAAAGCTCATAACCCTCACAGAAATCGACATATCTTTCCTAAACATCAGCTACCCAATTAACTTAAGGCTCTTCTCCTCTCTGAAATCTTTGTCGTACCTCGATCTCTCCGGTACCAGTATATCTCCGAGCAGTTTAAGTTCAGAGTCATACATCCCATTGACCCTGGGAACATTGTTCTTGAAGTTCTGTGGCATCAGCGAGTTCCCGAACATGTTGAAGAACCTTGAGAACTTGAAGGATATAGTCATATCTAACAATGAAATCAAAGGGAAAGTCCCCGAGTGGTTATGGAACCTTCCTCGTCTAAGGATGGTGGATATGTTTGATAATTCTTTCAACGGTTTCCAAGGTTCCGCATAAGTTTTAGTAAATTCAACCGTGCAGATACTAATTCTGGACTCAAAAAAATTTGAAGGAGCCCTTCCTCATCTACCATTCTCTATCAACGCTTTGTTTGCGGGTGCTAATAGTTTCACAGGGGAGATACCTCTTTCAATCTGCAACAGAAGCTCACTCTCTATCCTTGATCTATCGTACAACAACTTCACCGGTCTAATTCCACAATGTCTAAGTAACTTCACCGTTGTGGATCTCCGGAAGAATAACTTGGAAGGAAGTATTCCTGACCTGTTCCACGGTGATGCCTCTATACAGACACTCAACGTTGGCTACAACCGACTAGGCGGGAAGCTTCCAAAGTCTCTTCTTAACTGCTCCTCTCTAATGTTTTTAAGCGTTGACAACAGCAGGATCGAAGACACGCTTCCTTTCTGGCTCAAGGCTTTACCGAATTTGCAAGTCCTGATCCTCGGTTCAAACAAATTTTATGGCCCTATATCTCCTCCTCATCAAGGCCCTCTAGGGTTTTCAGAGCTGCGGATTCTTGAGATATCTGATAATAAGTTTACTGGAAGCTTGCCACCAAGTTACTTTGTCAACTGGAAATTAGCATCACTCACGATGAATGAACTTGGGGGTCTATACATGCTATACGAGAAGAGACCTTACGATGTATATTCCTATAGGTATATGGATCATATAGATTTGCAATACAAAGATCTACACATGGAGCAAGCGAACGTCATCACTTTCTACAGCGCCATTGATTTTTCTGGAAACAAACTTGAAGGACAGATTCCTGAATCCATTGGTCTCTTGAAGGCACTGGTTGCACTCAACTTATCCAACAACGCCTTCACAGGCCATATTCCTCTGTCTTTCGCCAATTTTGTGAAGCTCGAGTCACTAGACCTGTCAAGAAACCAACTCTCAGGGACTATTCCTAATGGACTAGGGACCCTCTCGTTTTTGGCTTACGTGAATGTGTCTCACAACCAACTCACGGGTGAAATACCACAAGGGACACAGATTATTGGGCAGCCTAGATCATCTTTTGAAGGGAATGCAGGCCTTTGTGGTCTTCCTCTCGAGGAACGTTGCTTTGGGACTAATGCACCACCAATACAGCAACCTGAGGAAGAAGAGGAAGAAGAGGTGTTGAACTGGAAAGCAGTGGCACTAGGGTCAGGGTCTGGAGTGATACTTGGAATTACAATAGCACAAGTTATTGCCTCATGCAAGCCAGAGTGGCTTGTCAAGATCTTTGGTCTGGCTAAGCGTATATGAATATTTCCGGTTTTGAGTTTGATCGTTCCATATGTGTCAAATAGTTGTTGGTCTTGTATTGAAGTCCTTTAGTTTGTTGTATCTTCATCTGATGCTTTGTAGTACTATTTCTTTTTTATAAAGTACTAGTGGTGAATTCTCTGTGTCAGATTCATATATATATATAATATATATATATATATATTATATATATATGTTTTTTTTTTTCTAAGGCAGCGAAGAGGTTAAATGGAGATCACATTAGGGTTTATGGTTTATCAGTCATACACCGATTTCATTTCGATAACAAATTTAAGAAAATTTTGAGAGCAAATATCAGTGAAAATCCATGTTAAAATGCAATATATACAAATAATAAACTAATTGCCCTTTGACTTTGAGATGGATCGTCTAGATTCAACTAGTTTAACTATTCGTTTTCTGTAATGTGTAGTGACTTTGAGATTGAGTGGATGATGATGAGAATCAAGGCAATGATGATATATACTGAGGACCATGAGCTTAATCTTCATGTTCTGAAATCATATCTTTCTTCTCATATTTGTTTCTTGCCTTCTAAAGTCTTGTGCCAGTAGATATCAGTTATGATACAAAATAGCCTGTATAGATGGTTTAGAGACGATAGTTCTTTTGTGTGACTAGAACAGATGTAGAACTATAACATGTACTTTTCGATGGTTTCAAGACAGAAAAACTTTTGGGGAAAGAACACAAGTAGATTGGAACTAACATGTATCTATGTATCTGCTTTTAGAATCAGTGTCTTCCTTTGATTGCTTGTAGATCCGAACGCATCAGAACTTTAGTATTCTCTTTTTTTCTGTGTTTTTGATTCACAGAGAAAAGTCAAAACATGGAATGGCCCACGAGGTTGAGAGTAGCTTACTGTATAGCACAAGCATTAGAGTATTGCACTAGTGCAGGTTTTGAATCTTCCAGAAACTTGACTGCTTACTCGGTTCTCTTTGATGAGGTAGTAATTCTCTTCTCAAAAATCCAACTTTTAATGCCTTTCTCTACCTTCTTGTGATCTAATATTAAACTGTTTTCATTTCTTAACCGGCAAGAAGGGGGAAGCATCTCTTTCATGTTTTGCATTGGTGAAAGAGCTCGGTGATGATCTAAGAAGTGTGTACTCTGAAAGACTGACATTCAGATTTGGTACTATTCTTTTGAATCTGCTAAGTGGAATGCAAATTCCTCCAAGCGTTGTAAGTGGTTACGTTCAAGTCCTCTCTTGCCTTCTTTCTAGTTTAGTTCCACTTCTCTTGACTTTGTGATTGTACATTTCTTGCAACACAAGCCAGTTGCTTCTAGGCTCCAGATATGATGATTAAAGGAAATAAGGCTATTGAATTGATGGATCCAAACCTGGAGGGAAAGTTCTCTTCAGAAGAAGAAACCATTGTTTTTGAACTGGCCTCTAAATGTTTGAAATATGAGGAAAGCCTCAGTGCAAAAGACCTTGTTGCAACACTTGAAGCATTGCAAACCAAAACAAGAGTAAGGAGGCTTATTGCAATGTACCGTGCATGCATTCTCCTGATGATTTTAACCAGTTCAAGTTATCATTTTTCTTTAGGTTTTGCAGGTTCCATATTTTGAAATGCCTGACATGGCAATACAGCAGCAGGAGGCATCATCATCGAGCCAGCAGCAACAAAATTCACCTTTGCAAACTGAGATAGAAGTAAGAAGCCACTGCACAACCTAAAAAATAGAATTTCTCTGTTTTGTTTCTTTTCAATTTCACATTTGTGTTAAAACCTCTGCAAATGTGCAGACTCTCAATCTGTTGAAATGACAGGATGAAGCATCATCATCGTGTCAACTGTCGCCTCTAGGAGAAGATGCTCGAGAATGGACCTCAATGTCATTCATAAAATCTTGGTGAAGACACAATATCAAGATAAACAAGCTGTCTCCAAGGTAACCAAACAGAACTCACCTCTCATCACACATTTAAGCCTAGTCTAAAACTTGCTTTGAGTCTTAATTTATAGTTTATTTGTTTCTTCAATGTTCTTTCAGTGAATGGTTACCAGACACGAAACAACTTGAACAAGTGAGAAAAGACGCTGATGATGCGATGCATTCTAAAGAAAAAACAATAACAAAAAAGTTTACAAAAAATAATAATATAAGTACATAAATTGTACAATTTTAAATAGACCGACACGAATAAATATATGTGCGTCAGCGCAAGCCATTTCCAAAGATGGTTATACTTGAATTCTACAAAAAAAAAATTCCTGTAGTTAGGATATTTGATTACTTCTTAGTCCTACGACGTTCATAGATATTTATTAAAACTTAGTTTTTCTTTTAGTTTTTGAATTTGGTTTGTTACTAATTTGTTTCCTTTGAATTTGAAAGGTTGAAAATGGACTTTAACAAGGGTAATAAGAGGGAAAAAACAGCAGAATTCCTACACAGAAAAGAAAAGCAATAAAATGACAAGATCAAGTGGTGGATCACAGTTGGAACTGGAGAAATGGATGAAAATGTCTCACCTAATATAAGTTCTGACTCATTTGTAAGTTATTCCTTATGTCAAATGATAACTTGAGAATTCTTGTGAAATTAATTAATTTGCTCTGAATTTCCTAGTCTTTTGAATGCTCTAGTGCATAAATCAAATCCATATCATATTACTCAAGGAATTCTTTGTATATAGGGTTAGATATTTTTTTGGGGCAAAAATAGAGCTTAGATATATGTTTATTGTTACTGTCCACATATCATTAGAGGCAGAAATGGTGCATGCCCACTTGTTTACGCGAGGTGAGGCGATGTTTAAGCTTATTGTTATGCGATAAAAAGGAAACAGCCTTTCTGGATGTGAATACTCTACCAGGCCTGGATAGAGAATGGCGGCCCACAGTCGGTACTTGATTTTTGTGGTAGCAGCCCAATCCGGCATGCCCACTACATATGTTGATGAGCTCAAAAAAGCAATTGATCTTGAACAAAAGACACAGAGAACCATGGTAAGGGACGAAGAATCTTGATTTTGCAGGTTTTCTCTAGGGTATAAAGGAACAGAAACACACACAGGTTTATAAAGAACTTGCTCTCTTTATTGATGTTTAGAAAATCTCTCAAAACTAAACAACTTTGTTTCTTCTTAATGATCTCCATAGCTTGGTGATCATATATATAAGACTTAGAGTTTCCTTTTTCTAATCCTATTACAATTTTTCTTTTATCCTATTTTTCCTTTTAGGATTACAACTTGCCTATTCCTAATTAAGGATGAATTAGGAAGTCTTTGGCTCCAAGCTATTGAAGCTTATCCAACATTCACACCCTTAAGCTTCAAGTGATTTCCGTTGAGGTCTTGAACTCCGATCAGATCTCTCATTGTCTTGAACTTGATTCTTGCTAGAGCTTTAGTTAAAATGTCTGCACATTGTTCTTCTCCGGGAACATGTTCAACTTCAATGTAATCGTTTTCAACACATTCCCAGATGAAGTGATATCGCTTGTGGATGTGCTTGCTTCGCCGGTGAAAGACAGGATTCCTCGTGAGTGCTATGGCGGATTTGTTGTCAACATATATAACCGTCCTTTCACTCTTCTTACCTGTTATTTCACTTAGCAAATCCTGAAGCCAGATCGCTTGTTTCGAAGCTTCTGTTGCAGCCATGAACTCGGCTTCACAGGATGACAAAGCGACTGTTTCTTGCTTTTGTGAACACCAAGTTATTGGTGTTTTTCCGTAGTAAAACACATGTCCGGTTGTGCTTCTTCCATCGTCTTCATCTACATTGTGACTGCTGTCACTGTAGCCACTGAGTTTCTTAGCTCCTTCACGCTTAAAGAACAAACCAAAACTCAGATTTCCTTGTAGATACCGAAGGACTTGTTTTATGGCGTTACCATGTGAATCTCGTGGAGACTGCATATAACGGCTCAAAATACCAACTGAAAAATCTAGATCAGGTCTCGTATGTAAGAGATACCTTAAACAGCCAATTCTTCTTCGATATAATGTAGCATCGATCTCAGGTTCCTTTTATGCCTTAGACAGCTTTAAACCGAACTCCATTGGAATGTGAGTCGGATTACACTCGTCTAATCCTGCTTCCTTTAGGATCCGGGGAGCGTATGCTTCTTGTTTGATCTCAATGCCTTCTGCACTTTGCTTAACTTCTAAACCGAGTTAGTAGGTAAGCTTCCCTAGATCAGACATCTCAAACTTCGAAGACATACCTTCTTTAAACTCTTTGATGATCTTCAATGTATTTCCGGTAACGAATAGATCATCCACATAAACCGCAACAAGGAGAAGATTGCCTCCTTCTTCCTTTCGATATACAGAGCTTTCCTTAGAACACTTTTTGAATTTCAGACCTTTTAAAATCTGATCAAGTTTAGTGTTCCAAGCTCGTGGAGCTTGTCTCAAGCCGTATAAAGCTTTAGAGAGTTTGAAAACCTTACTTTCTTCTCCCTTCTTTTCAAATCCTTCCGATTGAGACACATAAACTTCTTCGTTTAATTCTCCATGTAAGAACGCGGTTTTAACGTCAAGATGATGGATCTCCCATCCTTCAGAAGCAGCTAAACCAATTAACAGTCTGATAGTCTCTAGACGAGCTACAGGTGCAAAGACTTCATCAAAATCAATCCCTGATTGTTGCACATAACCTTTGGCAACAAGCCTTGCTTTAAACTTGTTAATTGTGTCGTCTGCATTCCTCTTAATCTTGAATACCAACTTGAGACCAATGACTTTGACTCCAGCTGGTTTGTCTACTAACGTCCAGGTTTTGTTTTTGTTTATCGACTCTATCTCCTCTGAACATGCATTAGTCCACTCGACCCTTTCCTTTGCTTCTTGATAATTGTATGGCTCGTCATTGAGAGATAGCAGAAGAATCTCGCACTCGATGTCAGCCATGAGAACATAATCATCAAGATAACCAGGTGGATTAGATTGTCGTGTTGAACGTCGGAGTTGTACATGGTCGGTAAGTTGTGGAGCTTGGTCATTGATTTCGCTTGCAGCTTCTTCTGCAATTTCCTCTTGATTTTCCTCTGTTTCGATTTCAGAGTCACTCATGACTTGAGTGTTGCTGACTATGAATGGACCTTGTCCATCATCTGTAACTTCTCCCCAAGTTAATCGAAACATACCAGGTTCTGTTTGCTCTTCTTGTTCAGCTCCCTTCCAATTCCAACAAGCCTTCTCATTAAAGATCACATCTCGACTTACAATGACTTTCCTTGTAGTTGGATTGTAGAGTCTGTTCGCCTTTGAACCCGGTTCAATGCTGAGATGAACAAGAGTCTGAGATCAATTGTCAAGCTTCTTAAGGTGAGTTGAGTCAACTTTTGCATGAGCTAGACAGCCGAAAACTCTCAGATGTTCAACATTGGGCTTTCTTTCCTTCAGACACTCGTATGGAGTTTGATTTTTCAGAGCTCTGGTGGGTACACGGTTGATTAAATATGTGGAGTGACGAACTGCTTCTCCCCATAAGTAGTTCGGTATGTTCATCGCTTTGAGCATACTTCGTGTCATCTCCATTAACGTTCTGTTTCTCCTTTCAACGACTCCATTTTGCTGTGGAGTGTAAGGAGCTGTGAGATGTCTCTTGATCCCGTGTCTTCTGCAAAAATCTTGGAATTCAGCCGAAGTGAATTCACCTCCTCTGTCCGTACGTAGTATCATAATTGTCTTGTCAACATCCTTCTCAACAAGGGTTTTGAATGTTTTGAACTTCTCAAAAGCATCGCTTTTATCTTTCATCAAAATCGACCACATATATCTCGTATAATTATCTATTATAACGAAGATATATTTGTTTTGAGAAAGTGTAGCTGGTGAGATTGGACCACACAAGTCGGCATGTAGTTCCAGAGGTTTTGATGCTCTAAATGTTGTTGCTTTCGGAAAACTCTGACGAGTCTGTTTTCCAACTAAACAAGATTCACATACTTCTTTTTCTCCTTCGAGCTCTGGTAAGCCGCGAACCATCTTCTGTTTTGCCATCGACTTCATGGTTGTGAAGCTGACATGACCAAGTCTCGCATGCCATTTCCATGATTCTTCATCGAGTTTTGTAAGCAAACAGACGGCTTCACCAACTTTGAGACTTATCTTGTAAAGTCTATTAGGGGTTCTGAATACTTTTGCTAGTAGCCTTCCATTCGGATCTCGTAATGTCAGAAAATCATCCTTCATTCTAACTTCACATCCTTGCTCGGTGGCTTGTCCTAGACTCAAAATATTGCTCTTTAATTCTGGAATAAAGTAGACATCTTTCAAGAGTTTCTGTTCTCCAGTTTTTGCTTCGAACTTAATTGAACCTTTGCCGTTGATATCTACATAGGATCCATCTCCGAATTTGACTTTACCTCTGATGTTCCCATTTAGCTCTGCGAAATACGATTTCTCACCAGTCATGTGATTACTCGCGCCATTGTCTAAATACCAGATACCTTCTTCCTTCTTTGTTGTCTCGTATTTCTTTGGCATCACTTTGCTTTCGTTCAGAAAGATGATCTCATGCATGTAAAGAGCTGCATCTGCGTCCTCTGTTTCTTTTTTATTGAGCTCGTCTAGCTTTTTCTTTCTATCTGGACAAACCGAAGCAAAGTGACCTATTTTATCACATCGAAAACAGGTGATTTCCGATTTGTCCCTTTTTCTTTGTTTTGGTCTTGAGAGTTGTCTCTCCCTCATCCTCTTCCTCGACCTCGACCTCGACCTCGACCTCGACCTCGACCTTTACTTTGTCCTCGTCCTTTGTTTTCATTCGATTCAGAATTTGAAAACATCAAAGTTTCTTGATCTTCGGTTTTGGGTTTTGATTTTGCTGCAAGTATTCTCTCTTCGTATGTTTTGAGTCTCCCTACGATATCTTCAAAGACTGTGTTGTTTAAGTCCAGCACTTACTCAAGAGACACAATTATTTGAATATACTTTTCAGGAGGCAGACTCTGAAGAAACTTTTTCACAAGTTTTGGCTCTTCCATCGTTTGACCTAAAGATGAAGATTTAGAAGCAATCTCTGATAGCTTTCCCGCGAAGGCATCAATTGATTACGTCCCCTTCATCTGTAACTTGTCAAACTCGGCCATTAGGGTTTGAAGTCGCTTCTCCTTCACACGTTCTGCTCTGACGTGTCTCGCCTTGATTCCTTCCCAAAGCTTGGTCGGAGAATCTAACTCTCCAATCTGAAGAATGAGATTCTCGGGTATGGATTGAAACAAAAGAGCTGTTGCGACGCTGTTTTTATTATCGCTTTTCGAACCAGGCTCAATTGCTTCCCATACTTCATGTGCGCGAAGAACGACTTTCATTCGCATCGCCCATACGGTGTAGTTGCTCTTGTTAAGCATCGGACATCGTACGGCTGAAGATACAGAATCTTTCGACTCTGTTCCAGGCTTCGTCTCCTCCATGATCTCGGAAAGAACGTAGCTTCACCAGGAACCTATAACTCAGGCTCTGATACCAAAGACACGAGTTGATGTGGTTCTTGGCTTGAAGGGGAGATTGTTGGGATACAATCCAAGTCCCACATCACCAGAAACTTGGCACTCAACTTGTACTGCCGTACTCACTCTACAGAACTCTTTACAAGTCTCTCTGGCACCCTTATCGCAAGGTTACCTTGAGGGTTCTCTTCCTCCCACAACGAACATGCAGACCCAACCCACTTTTCCAGGTCCACTCTTTGCAACCTGGCTCTGATACCAATTTTTGGGCTTTTTTAAAGCCTATGTCCAACTCTGTCTATAGTATGATATTGTCCGCTCTGGGCCCAAGAGGCAAAGCCCGCACAGATTTGTTTTTGGTTTCCTTCCCAAAAGGTCTCATACTAATCAGAGTTGGACACTACTTATATATTAGACACATCCTGTCTAAACTTCTGATGTGGGACTTGGATTGTAACCCAACAATCTCCCCTTCAAGCCAAGAACCACATCAACTCGTGTCTTCCCGCCTTAGCGAAACTTGGTACTCAACTTGTGCTGCCGTACTCACTCTACGGAACTCTTTACAAGTCTCTCTGGCACCCTTATCGCAAGGTCATCTTGATGGTTCTCTACCTCCCACAATGAACATGTAGGTCCAACCTACTTATCCAGGTCCACTCTTTACAACCTGGCTCTGATACCAATTTTTGGGTTTTTTTAAAGCCCATGTCCAACTCTGTCCATAGTATGATATTGTCCGCTTTAGGCCCAAGAGGCAAAACCCGCACGGATTTGTTTTTGGTTTCCTTCCCAAAAGGCCTCATACTAATCAGAGTTGGGCACTATTTATATATTAGACACATCATGTCTAAACTTCTGATGTGAGACTTGGATTGTATCCCAACATTCTCCCCTTCAAGCCAAGAACCACATCAACTCGTGGTTTCTATCCTTAGAGAAACTTGGCACTCAACTTGTACTGTCGTACTCACTCTACGGAACTCTTTACAAGTCTCTCTGGCACCCTTATCGCAAGGTTACCTTGAGGGTTCTCTTCCTCCCACAACGAACATGCAGACCCAACCCACTTTTCCAGGTCCACTCTTTGCAACCTGGCTCTGATACCAATTTTTGGGCTTTTTTAAAGCCCATGTCCAACTCTGTCCATAGTATGATATTGTCCGCTTTATGCCCAAGAGGCAAATCCCGCACGGATTTGTTTTTGGTTTCCTTCCCAAAAAGCCTCATACTAATCAGAGTTGGACACTATTTATATATTAGACACATCATGTCTAAACTTCTGATGTGGGACTTGGATTGTATCCCAACATTCTCCCCTTCAAGCCAAGAACCACATCAACTCGTGGCTTCTATCCTTAGAGAAACTTGGCACTCAACTTGTACTGCCGTACTCACTCTACGGAACTCTTTACAAGTCTCTCTGACACCCTTATCGCAAGGTTACCTTGAGGGTTCTCTTCCTCCCACAACGAACATGCAGACCCAACCCACTTTTCCAGGTCCACTCTTTGCAACCTGGCTCTGATACCAATTTTTGGGCTTTTTTAAAGCCCATGTCCAACTTTGTCCATAGTATGATATTGTCCGCTTTAGGCCCAAGAGGCAAAGCCCGCACGGATTTGTTTTTGGTTTCCTTCCCAAAAGGTCTCATACTAATCAGAGTTTGACACTATTTATATATTAGACACATCATGTCTAAACTTCCGATGTGGGACTTGGATTGTATCCCAACAGGGTAAAAGCTCCATAAATCTTTTTTCATCTTCTTTTGTTTTCTGTTGTTTCCGAATAAAGCATTTTGTGTAATTTAGAATATAAAAAACTATTGTTGGACCTTTTTGGTGTGAATCTCCATTTTCATCTCTTTTGTAATGCCATTGTGAAGATATACAATTTTTTTACACAGAGAAACATATGGAGATTGAAGGATTGTGAAATGAGAAATAAAAGGCTGACTTTGACATTTGATCAGCGTCTTAGCTAATTCCATCCCCTGTTTCTGATTCCTTCTCTTCCCTTAATCGAGCTTCAAATCATGCGTCGGATCAAGCTTTGAGTTTGCTGCTATCATGTATTGCTTCTCTTAGGCTCATATATCAGGAAATGTTTAGCCTTTTTCAGCTAGAATCGAGTAATGTCGTAAGTTGCGTTAACATTCCTATGAGTTTTCATGATTTTTCACTTAGTAATATCAGAAGGAAACAGTTAGGATCTTGCAATAAATATCAATGTTCAAAACCAGTTTCATTTGTAAGAAACATTTTTGCTTTTGAGGAAATCTTTTGCCAATGTTTATGGTCAGTTCAGGTGTGATTCTCTCAAGATCGTTGTGGTACTAGTATTTACTTGTTTCTCGGATTAAACGAAATGAAATCTTGTGTGTTTATTGCTTCTTTCTTGTTTGTCATGCATGTCCCATCTACAAGTAGCAGAGTTTCACGGAGGATCAAGTCTAGCTAGAGTTCAATTAAGGAGCATTGTTTATTGATGTGTATTCAATCCTTTTTGTTGCATTTTTTTTAGCTATTAAATCAAGCTGGATTAAACCTTGTGAAATCAATATTTGAATCATACTACAACAAAGAAAAAGACAGGAAAAAAAGAACTAGTCTTGGAACTCACTCAATCTAACATAATTAACGTCCAAATTGAGGAACCGAGATCAAATTGGGGGATCAATTGCTTTATTGCCACTTTCGCAGAAAATTTAATCAGGAGTGCCACCATTCTATTTTGATTTTCTTTTGCTATTATTTTTTAATTCGAAACCGAATGAAAAGTCTAAAATCCCAATGATACGATACATAATTACGAACCCAACCACAATCTATTCGACCCATAACCAAAAACCCAACAACCCAGTCAAATCCAATTTAAAAAAAGACAGAAAAAGGAAAAAAATAAAGATTATTTGCTGTGTATTTGACGAACAAAGAAGAAAAGCCATAAAAAAAGAAGAACATAGTGACGGCCATGGCGATTGGGAGTCAAGGTTAATGGAGGCTGATATGAGTTTCTACGGGGTCTCATAAGTGACAGTTTGGAGGGACTAAGATTTCGAAGGTCATGGTGATTTATTTGGGAAGTGGTTTGAATTTTGGTTTCACCGGTTCAGATCTTCATCCAGATCTGTTTTTGGGGTTAATCAAAGATTTGATTGTCTGGATCTCTCATGTGATTCAGCTGCTTTATGAGATTCATCCTCTGGTTTATTCGATTGAGGTTCTTTTGGGAGGAGTAATGATTAGATCGACAATCAGGAATTCAGGATTATAGTCAAATTTTTTTATTTTTTTTGTCAACTTGATTATGGTCAATTTTTTTTGGGAAGTTTTCTTCAATCAAGGATGATTTCATGGGATAGGATTTGTGAATATTTTCACTGGCGGCAAGGGTTTTACTTACGGTTGTATGAATTGTATTTTGCAAATGCAACAAAATATTTTAGGTACAATTTGAATTATTATGTACAACCATTAAGTTAAACTTATAATCTAAAAAATAAATAAGTACAACTAGAAAAATTGGGTACAACTATGAACAATTTTTTTAAAAAAATATATATATATATATCGGTAAAAAAACACTAATATCGTTAAAAACGTGCGCCATACAATGAATAAAAAATGTTTTAATATATTTTTGAAAACCTTCTAAACTTATATTTATGGTTTTTAATATTTTTTGAATACAAACACACAAATAAGTACAACTAGAACAACTAAGTATAATTATGGATAATTTTAAAAAAAAAAATAATTCCGAAAAAACATTAATAACGCAAGAATTATTCGGTACAACTATTAGGTTGAACAAATAACACCAAAGAACAAATAAGTACAACTATAACTATTGGGTACAACAGGAAATGATTTTTTTTTTTTAATAAAAAGTTCCACACAAAAGAATATTAATAATGTTTCAATATGTTTTTGAAAACCTTATAAACTTAGATTTGTCATTTTTTATATTTGTTGAATACAAACACATAAATAATATTTGTTGAATATAAAAACACAAATATATTTGTTGCGTGTGTTGTATGGACTATATTGTGCAAATGCAACTAATATTTTAGGTACAACTTGAATTATTGGGTATAACTATTATGTTGAACTAATAACACAAAGAACAAATAAATACAGTTAGAACTATTGAGTACAACAGTTAACAAATTTTTTTTTTGATATTTTTTCTTTTTATTTTGGCATTAAAAAGAAGAAAAAAACTTTTAATAAATATTTCTAGACAAAGAATATTAATTATGTTTCAATATGTTTTTGAAATCCTTCTAAACTTAGATTTATCGTTTTTATATTTTTTGAATAAAACACACACAAATAAGTACAACTAGAACAATTGGGTACAACTATGAATAATTTTTTTTAAAAAAAAATCCGGAAAAAGCATTAATAACGCTAAAAACGTGCGCTACAAAATTAGTGAAAAGTTTTTTTTTTAAAAAAAAACCCTAGGTTGCGCGAGAGAGAAAAAAAGTGAAGAGAGAAAGTGGGATGAAATGGAGAAAAATGGGAGAAAAGTATAGGAAAAAGTGAGGTAAAGCAGAGGGGCAAAAGGGTCTTTTACATTGATGTACACTATTGTACATACAATTGTTCCTAAATGTCCACTTGGCTTTTCTTCTAAATAGTTGTACATTTTAGATTTTTGACTATTTGCAATTGGACCATGAGTTCGGATAAAGGGTTTTAGTTGGCAAAACTTGTTTCCCCTATAGATGCATAATTCTAAAGTTTTGGTAATAACATAACCACGAATCATGTAGTTTTGCATTTTTCCATTCATAACCATGTCACTATGCCAATGTCTTCCATATAGTATGAGAGATACTTTGAGTCTAAGTATTCGCATGAACCTATATTTTCATAAAATTTATGTTCCCTCAATTCATTATCCCCTAACATGATTTTCCCACCATTTTTTTATATTCTTATACAATTGCATTTACTATTACCATATTTATTCAATCCAAACTTATATATATTAGTAACACCGATTGTACATTTTAGTTGGACATAGTTGACCCGATTGTCCGCACAAGTTTACCCGATTGTCCAGTCAACTTGACCCGATTGTCCGGACATGTTGGCTCGATTGTACATTATAGTTGGACAACTTGACCCGATTGTCGGCATAAAAGAGAAATAACGAAAATTGTAAAAAGAGAAAGAAAAAAAAACACCTAAGTTGTACAATTTGTAACAGTTGTACTATTGTTGGATTCTAATCAGAGTTTAGATTCTAAATTACTTGAGATTCAATTCGATTCAACAACTATGTTCGATATGTTGCCATTGCAAACACCTAATTGTTACCTTAAACGTGATTACCAACCAATTTTGCATACCTAAACCCCAATTTTCGTTTCTAAATTCTGGATTTATAATTTTTTTAAATCTATAAAAAACTAAGAAATTTAAAAAAAAATTCAGAAATAGCAGAGGAGCCGGCGACAGGGGTTCGTGTTCAATTGATGATTCGCCTGCGATTCAATAATGGCATCTGTCTCAAAAAAAAAAAAAACGAGATACAGCAACGACCGGAAGAAGAAGAAGAACAGTTTTTTAAAAAAAAATTCAAATAATCAACTCATTTCATTAAGGGTATCTTGGGGAATTCACAAAATAAGTGGCATTAAAGTGTGGCATGTAGATTATTTGTTTGCCTGAAAGTGGCAATTAAGCATTGCACTCCAAATTGGGAGTGTAAACACAGTGACAATTATACATAGCATCCCTAGAATCTATTTGAATCTTCTTGCACAGATCTCTCTTCGTAATATAGATGCAAGCCGCTCCAGTTTCATTGTCGCCACAACACATGAATAGGGTCTTGTCATAGATGAAGTAACTAATACGATCACGCTTATCATATAACGTTGGCAAGTTACTTGTTGGCAAAGTCATTCATTTTGTCCACGCTACTTCCTTCCCATCGATCTTATTCGTTACCCAAATCTCAACATTCCTTGAGACATAACATTGCTTTAACAAGGAAAACCGATCTCCCCTAAAAACCGCGAGAACAAGTGTATCACGAGGATGGTTCTTCGGACACGGAAGGTGACAAAAGGGTTTGAAATTATCCACAGAGAAATCAAATCTTCGGATGCACAACTCAGTAGTCGTCGTCTCGAGACTAGGAGTAATCCAATAGAGATTTCCATTCAAGGACGCACTTGTTTGTGAAAATTCTAAGTGCCATTTTCTTTCAGGTGCATCAATGAACTTGAACGCGTGAGACGCACAATCGTAGATCGCAACTCCCATGTAATTTGTACGGAAACAAGCTAAATGGCCTAAGATCTTGTAAACCTTTACGGGTCTACTATTATCGTATCCTAAGCCATAAACCCAGAAAATGTCGTTGCTCTTCCTCCATTCAACCTATCTCAACGATGGATTCCAGAGCGCTGTCTATCTATTCTCATGCCCATACTGACAAAACAAGACCTCATCGAAATTGCTGATTCTAACGAGGTTTATGTACCTGATCAGTTCATGTACATCTCCGAAAGGTATATCAGACAACAGTGGTAGCTCATGCAACTCCACCGTTGGGTCGATGCTGTCGGGATCGATGATGTCTATCATCAGATACTTTCTGGAAGAGGTCATGAAGATGAACCGGGGACGGGAACGAGACAGGTGGTTGTTTACGAATGCCTTGTCATTGAAAAGAGCGTTCCATCGTTGACATACACTTCGGAATCGAACAAGAGACTGAGGTGGAAGACGAGAGAGTATCTCTTCCTCCAGTTCCCACGGAAGCTGCCGAGCCATTAGGTCTTTTATGTTTCAATTTTGTTTGTGACTTAAAAAGAGTTTTGCTGATTTTAAATGTTTTTACTGAATTAAAAAAAATACAATTTTTTAAAGAAAAAAAAAGAATTTTGTAGATTATTTTAGATTATATCTAAAAGTAATTATAACTTTGTAGATTTTATCTTCTAATTAGCATAACATTTTTTGATTAGTTTGTTATTAATATTTACTAATTTTTATTGAATTTTTATGTTTCTATAAATTGTCTCACGGTTTAAACGTTATAACAGTTCACATAATATAGATTATCAACTTTCTTTATAATTTGTGTTTAGTCTCCCTCTCTGTTTGCTTTTCTTTGAATTATATGAATCAGTTTTAAAAACAAAAACAAAAAAAAAAAAAAGAGAAACATAAAGACTTAAAGATTATGAAAATTAATGGGGTTAATAAAAAAAATAACTCTGACATTTATATAGAAACAAGAAAGGAATTCAATAGGTTATCTTAATTTGCATTTTTGTTGGAAAATCCTTTTAACTTAACTCCATTCCCTCGCATCCGCAGATTGCATGCAGATTGCATTCAGTAATCATGTTCTGCTGCTTCACTGCCAAGAGAGTAAGGACAAAAATAAAGATGCAAGAATTAACTCTTCTCCCCAAAAGAAGTGCCAATTCATTAATTCATTTTTTGAAGCAAAAGTATTGATAGGTTCTCTTGAGCAGGTTCAGATTCATTATTATACAAAAGGTAATGGATAACACTTAATTATAATTTTATTAAGAAGGAAATAAAGATTCAGGATAATTTGAGAGAGAAAATGCATTAGATCAAATAGAAACACTAAAGGGAACGCCCATTCCGGTTACACCAGGTTCAGAGATGGGCTTCAAAAGCTCGTACTTAACAACACCGGCTCCAGCTCTATTCTTTAGAGAAACGTTAAGGTTCCTATCATCTATCACTCCTTCTAGGTATTGGAGCCGGCCTTTGAATCGTTAATTCATATGCAGCATAGATGACAGGATCGTTGGCCCAAGATGCTTCTGGCTCTTCTCCCAGATACTCTTCGTCTGGTGAATGGGTGGATAGAAGATCCAGAGTCACCATCACTTGAGTCGCTTGCCTCTGCGACGGGAATGTCTTAAGCATCACCTTCTCTGGCTCCTCATAGAACTCTTTCAGCACTTCCTCTGTCGGCTCTTCCACTGGCATTCTTATCCTTGCTGTGGTTGGTCGGTTGGGAAAGTATCCTCCATACCCGTACTGTCCAAAATTTACAGCTGCATGGTGACCTGACGCGACCCATGCAACCGTAGTCAGAACGCTGATCAAGTCATCTTGTGTTCTGAGGACAGGCCACCATGGTTCGTCTTTCTTGTCTCCATGCCCTATATTCCTCACTTCACTCCACCATCCTTGGAGTTCTGTATCCAACTTTATTAGTCCTGCATCTGGATAATAGTGCTTCACATAGTCTGTGATCCATTCCTTAAGAGCATCCCACAACATTAGACCGTCATTCGCAAATGGGTAGTCTGGTATCGTCAGGCATAGCCCATGTTCCGCTGTCTCATCCTCTACAGCCAGCCCTCTAAGATGGAGTATTTTTTTTTTTTTTAAGTTGAAAATTTGTTAGCATAGTTTGTGGTGACAATATTTACAAAAGAAAAAAAAATAAAAGTATGATACTAAGAATTACCTGCTGATAAGGTCTGCAGGTAAGCCTTCTCTGTCAAACCTCCATAGTTTATGATAGACGTCTGAACTTAGCTCTAGTGAGTACTTTCCAGGCCAGAAACAAGTCTCAATGATTCCACCTGCATTGACGAGACTTTGGCGTGCACGAGCATTGATCTCCATGGTGTAGCGGAAGTGGGGATGCATCAGCCTATAGATGGGATGCATGGCACTTAGTTGTCTGTTTGCCGCTATAATGTATGGCTCCATACAGCAGTGTGTCCTCAGCCTGTAATTATTTTCCATCTCTTTATTAGTTAGCCATAGATAAACATAGAACGGGAATTCTGGACTGGATGGAGAATTTTGGGAATAAAAAGCTTATCCCTTTTATGTCTCTTTTAAAATTCCGGACAAGAACCGTTTAAAAATTAATTTTTTTTCTTAAATTTTCTTGTATATTGATTATATTTCTTTTTTTTTGTTGAAAGGCTTAAAATCTTTTTTTTAATAAAATATTGATAACTCTATTTTTTAGTAACTTAGTTGTCTTTAAAATTAACCGAATAATATATATTTTGTATAGTTTTCTTTTGAATTTAGAGATTTCATTATGTCTATTTTCTTTAGTTTTTTAAAAAATTAAAACCACAATGAATATCTTTCTATGTTTTCTTTTTTGCTTTAGAATTGAAACTTCTTTTTTCTATAATTTCCTTTTTGGTTTAGAATATTTTTCTTGAAATATAATATTGATCTTTCCTTCTATTTGACACGTGTCAAAATCTTAAAATACCACATGACATAATCTTGTTAATTACTAACTTTGAAAACCATACTTTATATAATAAGATACGACACACGTAGAACACTTTATGCAACTCCATCATCAACAAATTAATTTTATATGAATAATACCCCAATCCTTTAACTTCATCTTACAGACCGATACACACACAAGCAGAGAGTTTTGTTGAAAGAAATATAGACCCCAATAAAGTATTATATATATTATCAAAGTCCTAACCTAAGATCTAAAGAACAATTTGACAATGTGTCTGAAGAAGAACCAGGCAAGTTCGTCGACGCAGGAACATTAAGATCGATTAAAGTCGAGTTTTGGTTCTTCTCCTTTTGATCTCTCTGCCAATGACACCTCATGTGACCTCCTAAAGCTTGACCACTCGAGAACACTCTAAAACAGATGTTACATCGATGATTAATCCCTGAGACCAACTTCTCACTCTTGCTCTTATGATCTTGTTCTACGATCTCTTGATGATGATGATGATGAGGAGGAGGAGGAGGATCTTCGGTTAAGTTTGTAATGGCGGAACATCCTTTTACGTGATTGTGTAGCGTTTGATGTGATCTAAACACTTTCTTACAAAGTTCACACTCGAAACTTCTTTCCACTTCTTCACTTGGACCGGTCGTGGAGCCATTAGCCAACATTAGTAAACTAGAGGCAATGGCCTTATCTTCCTCCGATGTAACCGGAACCGGCGGTGCTGTCGTGACGGTTCGTTGGTGGTTAGGAGGAGGGTTGATGCCACGCCATTGACGCTCAGGGTGACATCTCATGTGTCCGTGGAGTGCCTTCAAAGACCTGAACTCTCTACCACATTCGCTGCATGGTTGTGTGATATTGGGAGCATTAGGGTCTGGCTTCTTGACTCGTTTAGGGGTTGGAGAGGAAGATCCGGTTTCGTTGGTGGAGATTTTAGTGCGTTTTTTTCTTGGGTTTTGATTGCAACTCGGAAGAAGTACATTCGATGGAGAAAATGGGCGATTGAAATTAGGATCGGAGTCTGAAGTGTTCGTCATTGTTGTGAGTTTAGAGAGAAGACAGAAAAACAAAAGAGAGGCTAAAAAGAAAAAAAAGTTGAGTAGTGGGAGTTATGGTTAGTTATATACAAGGAACAAGTTATTCGTGGAGTCGCTAATCGCTTTGCGGTTTCTTAGCAGTTACTTGTCGAATTGTTTACATGCCCCCTGTTTTGTCGGATTTACATTTCCATATACATTATTCTCTGCTTTTCTAAGTCTTCAAAACAAAATATTCGCCAAAGAATGAAGGTGACACAAAAATAAAACCGAATAAAACTATGCCAATATGAAACTGGTATGCAACGAAAGAAGAACTGACACATGGTTTAGCTCCAACCGGAAGGAATCAAGCCGAACAAAAAAGACTAAACCGTTTTGTTTTGTTCGATTCGGTTTTAATTTGATTACCTTCGATATTAATCCTAAACTGCATCAAAGCATCTTTGAAACGTCTTAACGATGAACGCATGACACGTAAACTTTATAAGAAGAAAACGTAAATGTAGCCATTCCAAATTCCGAAACCAGCTCTTACAGATGTATATTGTAACAACTCAAATAAAATCTGAAAGTTAAGACAATGAAGGACCCAAAATATATTAAAAAAAAAAGTTTTGGGGATGGGTAAAGAGAAAGAAGATGACCCACAAATACCGTATATTGATGCGGCTTTTCTATCCACAAGTTTTCACGATCCTATCATAAATATAAATTTATAAGAATTCCATAAATATCATCATATTACTGAAACACAATTCAAAGGCTGTTTATTCTATAACTGAGAGAATGCCACACAGATATTGGATGAGACATCAGTTCACGAACCTGCTACTGGCCAATGCTCCCCAAGAGTCGTTCTACAGCAGCGTTAACGTTCCCATTGGTTGCAAGCAATGCCCTTATGTTCTCTGCTCTGTCATAGAATCCCATTTCTTGTAGCTGTTGCAACTGAGTCGCGTAGCGTTCCTCAGGGGGCACTGCAATCAAATAAGAGATATGTTTCAATGGAACCATCCTCAACAAGACAACAAAAGGTTATAATAATCCCAGTGAAATCTAACCATTGGGTTGGTTCGTGCCACTCAGGCCGCCAGCACCAAGACTGCCAAACATATTCATCAATAGATCCAGCCCCGCGTTATTGCCTGCCCCTATAGACAATGCCATCGTAATGATTTGTTTACTCAATTAGCCAACCATATGAAAATATATGTGCTAAAACAAAAACATATATGGAAGCAAAAGGCGACTATAAATGAAATAACTAAAGCCTTTATACTCAGATACAGATAATATCTTTCAAGAGTACCTGCGGCAGCAGCTCCAGTTTGCCCCGGATCCCTGCAGGAAAGATGGATGAATACGGATTGATGGAAAACAAATAAAATAAAGAAAACAACACTCTGTTAGCAGCTTATGCCAAAAGGCAGAACAAAAGAGAATTAAAAAAGAATCAAGGTTATTTCGACAATTAAATTGCTTCACAGCATTTAACAAAAAGGTTACCCACGATCAGACCGGTAAAACATACAAGAGTTCCTGCATTACTCATGATTCAATCATATCTTGCTTAACTAATAGAACCATCTGTTTAGCTAGTCACACTATTGTCTAAACGCAATATAACAAGAAATACAATCAAGATATATAAAGGACATGAGAAGGGTATCCACACTTACCGGGTGGTCGTATTCCTATTCTGAGAGAAAAGTGATTGCTGTAGAGACATCATTTGCTAAAGAACAAAAAACAATCCATGGCATTAGGTTGAAGAAACTTCATCATCTGATAAAAAAATGTTTCTTTGGAGAGACCACATGTTCAAAATTCACGCGCATAAAGTCAAAAGAGGCCCAACTGACCTGCATCATCTCCGGAGAGCTAAACTGACGAAGAAAATCTGGGTTCTGCATCATTTCCCTCAACTGAGGATTCGAATCAAGCATGGTTCGGAGTTGTGGGTTGAGACTGATAAGCTGGAATGAAGGAAACACATTAAGTACATGTTCACAATAGCAGCAATATCTTAAGTTCATGATAATCTAGGTGTTACCTGGTTCATGTATTGTGGATTGGAAAGTATGCTTTGCATCATCTGGGACATGGCTGGATTTTGCAATATCTGGCTCAATTGAGAAGCATCTGGAGTGACACCAAGAGGTGAATCCGCTCCAAGCGCACCGAGTCCACCAAGGCCTCCGAGACCACCAAGGCCTCCGAGACCACCAAGGCCACCGAGTCCACCAAGGCCACCGAGACCACCAAGTCCAGGGCTTCTCGCATCCCCACCAGAATTTGTCCTTCCAGGGGCATTTGTCTGGCCTGTCAAGTATCCCCACAATATGGTCAATAATATTTATTGCATTAAGAGTTAAAGTTAAATAAGAAATAAGCAGCCAAGAAACTTCTTCATACACAAACTACTCGTAACAACAAATTATGAGAAATACATGAACTAACTCAGCAACTTATTATACACAATATTGCTCCTGAACCAGTGTGGTAAACATAATCTTCCATTTCTTCTAAACAAGCCAAATACTATCGAATCCTTCAAAAGACGAGTAATCCCGCAGGCAATTAAGAGGATGAGAATGCAGTTTCTTACCAGCAGTAGCACCCCAAGGATTAGGAAGTGGATTTGCATTGGGAATACCATTTCCTGTCCCCGTTTCAGCATTCGGTGTCGAAGAATTATTAGAAGCATCGGTGCCTTGTGTAGTAACCCCCTGGTTTCCAAGGAGAGCAGCAAAAGGATTATTAGCCGTATTGTTTCCAGCGTTCCCGGACATAGTAGTAGCATTCATGAGCGGTTCCTGGACGTTTTCATACATACGCCTAAGATGGTTAAACCCCTCCGGCATAGATTCAATATTACTCATGGCCCTATCAGTATTCCGCATCATCTCACGCATAAGCTCCGGGTTTCTCGCAGCTTCCAAAGTTTGGCGAAGGATGCTTGGGTCATTAAGCACATGACCAAGCTCAGGGTTGCGATCCACAAGCTCACGCATTTGAGGGTTGCTCATAATCATACTCCTCATAAACTCCGGGTTGTTCATAAGGTTCTGAATGGCTGGTGTATTCATCATATCTCTAATCATGCTAGGGTTTTGAGCTAGCTGTTGCTGCGCCTGCTCAAGATCCGGAAGACCAGCTCCAAATAACCCAGACATGGCATTCCCACCACCCAAAGGATTAAATCCAAGCCCAGGGAACAAAGATTCACCAGGATTTGAGCTATCGTTAGAACCAACCCCTCGAGTAACACTAGGTGCAGTGTTTCCAGCATTTGCAACCGGAGCAGGAGGTGATGCTGAAGATGGCGCAGAGCCTCGAACCATATGAACGGTATGATCAGCCTGCAAACCTATTCATAAAACAGTCCACACAGATAATTAAAAAAAAAAACATTAAGCCTCTTTGGAAACTATCCCAGAAAATCAGATCACAGCTTGAAAATCGTTTCACTTTCCGTCATGATAACAGAAACCAGATACAATCTAAGTAAGACATAGTAAGATTAAATCCAAAGAACAATACAAAATCCCCAAAACGAACAATCAGAGAGAAAGATGAAAAGACCAACCATAGCTGAGAAGAGTCTGATCGTCCTTGAGGATCCGACCTTTGTAAATCAACCGCTGCTGATTCGCTGGCACTTCGCTGTTCTGCGCCACCAGCTCTTTGAACGCCTCCACCGTCGAATCGAGACTCGTCCTCACACTAAATTTCGATCCATTCGAGCACCTGACGTTCACGGCCACCACAGCTCCTTCTCCTCCTCCTTCGCCGCCATCAACGGCAGTCAGCGGCTGACTCGAATCTCCTTCTCCACCCATTCAAAATTTAGATCCTAGCTCAAGAGAGTTCCGCGAAATCGATCAAGAGCCCTAACCCTAGAAAATAAAAATTCAACGATGACGAAGAAGACTCGAAAAGATCTTAAAGTCGGTTTTGGTAGATTTCTTGAGGAAAGGGATATGAATTTTTTTTTTTTTCTTTTTCTTTTTGGTCGAATAACAAATGAGAGAGACTCTGAGAATTGAAGAAGAAATTAATTATTGTTGGCTCTGAACGGCCAATCAAATGTGAATCGACAGACTTCCGCTTCAGACAACGTATCGACTCGACCGGTCGAGTCGGGTCGAGTTCGGTCGGGCTGGATTAAACCCGATTCCTTTAATTGATCCGAATCTGAGAATATAGCGAAGTGATCCCAATTACTGCGTCGTTTTATAAAATTTAACTTATATCCCTAAGGCCCATTGGGCCTTAAATCCATTCCGTTTTATCGTCTAACTTCAAGCATCTATGAAGACTCTGAACGACGCTGTTTAAGTGACAATCACTGTGTCCTAGCTTCTCTCCGGCCAAAAACCTCTTCGCCATGGTTCCCTCAAGAACCGTGCTATAACCCGCGACGACCCGAACCTTTCTCTCCTTCACCAACCTCCTCATTGTCGCTACTTCGTCCCATGATTTCTCTGCAGCGAACACGCTTGACGCGAGCAAATACCCTGAAGAACACAAGGGTTCAAGCTCAAGAACCTCAGCTATTGCCTCTGTGGTAAAGATTCCACTCTTTAAACGGTTCCTGCAGCCGCTAAGAATCGATCCCCAAGCACTGGCCCCGGGATTTACGTCTTCTGGAAGGTTCTTGATTAGTTCCATCGCTGTATCAATCTCTCCACCTCGGCTAAGCATGTCCACAAGGCAAGAGTAATGTTGCAACGAAGGTTTGTTGTGATCTTCAACCATTGATTTGAAGATCATGAGACCTTGCTTGATCAATCCGCCGTGATTACAAGCTGATAAAACTGCTAGATATGTCACATCGTTTGGTGTGTAGCCTTCTCGTTTCATTTCCTCGAATGATGCTAATGCTTTTTCCGGTAAACCGTTAAAAGCGTATGCTGATATGATCACTGTCCAAGAAACAACATTTTTCTTGTGATATGATCGAATGTCCTTCTCGCTACTTCTATGGCGCCACATTTTGCGTATGCGTCAACAATAGAGGTATCTACTGAGATGTCAGTTGTGGCTAGGCCTCTCCGGATAGCAATTCCATGTGCCCATTTGGATTTTCTCAAGTCTGCTGAAACAGAGCATGCCTCAAGAAGGTTTACGACGGTGATTGCATTAGGCTTATCCTCCATCTGACAAAAGATTGAGATTGCTTCATCGGATCTTCCACAACGGGCTAAGCCAGAGATCATTGTGCTACATGACACCACATCCTTGTACACCATCGAATCAAGCACGGTTCTTGCATCATCAACAAGACTGCAGCTTGTATATGCATCAATCAAAGAACTCAACGCCACTTCGTTGGACTCATATCCATGCCGGATTACAACGCAGTGTATTGACTTGCAGAATACTGGCTGCTCAAAGAACTTGCAAACCTGGAGAAGACTCACGAGAGTAACTTCATCCGCTTCAATCACCTCTTTTCTCATCAAATCAAACATCTAAGAGCCTCTTCATACATTTGGTTGTGTACAAACCCAGCCAGAATCGAATTCCATGAAACAATGTTTCGACAAGTCGTCTCGTCAAATACTCTAAATGCTGAATCAACATCAAATCCTTTGGAATACATGTCGATGAGCGAATTACGCACAAACACATCTTCCAAGTCAAAGCCTTACGTATAGAGAATCCATGAACTGATCTTCCCACATTGATATCCTCAAGAACAGCACACGCCTTGAGAACACTTGTTACGGTTATACTATCAGGCTCTGTTTTCGCCTCGTGAACCATCTCTCGGAACAACTTCAATCCAAGAACAGGTTCGTGGCTTTGCACATAACTCCGGATCACCACACTCCACGAAATAACATCTCTCTCAGACATTTCGTCGAACAGCTTGCGTGCGCTTGACGAATCACACTCTGCATAGATGCACAAGATCGAATTTTGAACAGAAGGAATCCCCCAAAACCCACTACGGATCACGTAGCTGTGGATCTTCTCTCCATCGAGGTACGATCGAAGACCACGAAGAGCGTGAATCACAAGAACCAATGTCGAAACATTCGGTTCAAAACCCCAAACTCTCGACTTCGAAAACCACCATAGCCCTTCTTCTGCGAAACCATGATCAAGAAGCCCGAAAACGATTACGTTCCAAGAAACCGAATCTCTCCAAGTCATACAGTCAAACTCTCGCGTCGCGGAACACAAGTCTCCGCATTTCATGTAGAAATCAGCGATCGAGTTCCCGACAGAGACAAAAGACTCGAACCCTCTCTTGTACAGACTCGCGTGGATGCATCTACCTTGTAACAGCCATGAGAGCTTAGCACAAGCTTTGAAAACGATGGGGAAAACGAAAGGATCGTGGAGTTGGATTCCACCTCTCTGTATCTCTGAATAACCAGAGACCACTTCCCGCCATTTTCCATTGAAGGAAGCTTGCTTAATCCTTGAAGACAAAACTTGTAACTTTGAACACAAGTGTGTTCGCATAACTTCAATCTCATGAGAGCAAACTCATTTCCATGGCCACTTATCTAGTCGAAGCCCACACTTGAAAAATGACATATTTATGAGTTTAATTATCTGACTTGAACTGTTTAAGCAATTACAAATGCACACAGCAAACACTACACATCTACTAGTTACAACATATGTTTTCTCTTGTCTTTTGGTAACACGTAATCTAATCTCTTTAACGAATACAAAACCAGATATTAAAAAAAAAAAAGAATCTCGTACGTGTGTTCAATCAGAAACAACACTAGCGAGCTCGTGCCGCGGTTTGCCTCGGTTGAAATGACGATAGATGTTCCCGGCGATAATGGCTTTTATGTTGGCCTGCGGCTGTGGAAGCTCTAGTGGTCCTTCGCTCCAACGGTTTCTCATTGGCAGCTAAAACGAGTTCGAGCGATTCCACCACTTCGTTCATCGATGGACGGTTCTTGGGTTCGGCTTCAAGGCATTTCAGAGCAAGTTGAGCGACTCGGAAAGCTGATTTGAAAGGGTACTTTCCTTCAAGACGAGGGTCCATGATGCTCCTCAGCTTTCTTCTTTCGGAGAGATGAGGCTTGATCCAGTCGGTTAGATTGTGTTGCCCTGTAGGACGTGTAGGATCAAGCGCGTGTAAACCGGTCAAGATCTCAGCCAAAACAACGCCAAACCCGTAATTATCACTCTTTACATACAAGTGACCTGTTAGAAGAACCAACCAACATGTTGATAGTTTGTCCTTGAGAAAACCAAAAGAACCAAGAAGATAAAGACATTGTATATTGTAGTACCTGTAGCGACATACTCTGGAGCTGCATAACCCTGTGTACCCATAACCCGTGTTGTGATGTGAGATTGACTCGCGGAAGGACCTAACTTGGCCAATCCAAAATCTGATAGCTTAGCGTTATATGACTGCATCAAGATCAAACCAGTTGAGAGTTCCACGCTTGGTTATTTACCACATCAAATGCATAAGCCATGATTATTTTACTTACCCCATCAAGTAGAATGTTTGAAGCTTTGAAGTCTCGATAAATTACTTGCTTCTCTGAAGCGTGCAGAAACGCTAACCCTTTAGCTGCTCCTATTGCTATCCTAAGCCTTATTTCCCATGAGAGCGGCTGAACAACAGAACCCTCTGGAGGAACAGAAGCAGATAAGGAATATAATCCGACATTAACATGTAAAATGACTTGAGCAAAAGATGGTTCTTACTTCGGAAGAGATGATTCTCTAAGCTTCCTTTCTGCATATATTCGTACACCAGTAGCAAGTCGTCACCTTCCAAGCAGTATCCTAACAGCTTCACGAGGTTCGGATGAGAAATCCTCCCAAGAAAATTTACCTCACACTACACAAAAAAAACAAAGAAAGGATCCATCCAATAAACAAACAAAACTCCTCATTGCATAGCAATGATAAGTTGGGACTTTACTCACTTGCCATTCCTCGAATCCTTGGAAGCTTTCAGAGTTAAGTTTCTTGACAGCAATCACAGTACCAGTGGTGTGATTCCCGGGCCCTTTCTCTTCGAGCCAGCCTTTGAAGACTTTCCCAAATCCTCCTTCTCCAAGAACATTCTCAGACTTGAAGTTCCTCGTTGAAGCTCTAAGTTCTGCGAGGCTGAATATCCTTAGATTCGGAACGGGAAGTATCTGACCCTCTGGATAAGCATCTTCACCACTTGCCGCAGAGAATGCACTATTGCTAGATATGTTACTTCTTGATGTTCCCGTAGTCGTTGACTTAAAAGGACCTGTTTCGATTAGAACCATTCCACAACAAAATCAAGCCCAAAACATGAGAAACAATAGAGCAATAAAGTTGATTCAACAACAACAGGAAAAGGCAAGTTTGTTACTCAAAAGCAGAAAACTTTCTGTAAAACCCATATGAGAAAACAACAAAAGAAGACACTAAAACAAATTAAACAAAAAGTTCCATCTTTTAAGGTTCTGTAAAAAAGGAGAGACCTTTATGCATCGAACAAACAAGTACGGTTTTGAGCAGATGAAACCGCAACGTATTACGCAAGTTTTAAAGTTAAAAACCCATATGGGGAGAAATGAATAGATAACTCCAAAAAATTGGCAGAAGACGAACCTGAACTGATGTTCCCAGTAGAGCTAGGTGTTGTTGTTGAAGGTGATTTAGATGGCGAACTCCAGCAAAGCCCCATACCGACAAACTAAAATTAAAAGCCAAACCTTTTTTTACCTCCTCTTCAATTATATATACAAAGTATCTATCTATCTAGACAATCATCCTCTTCTTTACAGGGTCTTACAAAAGTCGGAGAGAAGCGTGTGAATCTAAAACAGAGTGCTTTACAAGAAAAGAGAATGGATGGAGATCGTACAGGTACCGTTTAGAATTGGGTGTGAATGAACACACACAAAAAAAAAACAAAAGAAAAAAGATAACTTTTTTTTTTCTCCAATTCGACGAAAATTCTCTTCTTTCTCTTCTCCGTTTTCTGACTGATTTAATTTATTGTATTGGATGGACCCCATGGAGAGAAGAGAAGCATAGGCATGTGGTTACTTTGTTACCAAGCACCATTGAGGTGAGAAAGAGAAGACTGAGTCTTGAAAGAATGAAGGTGCCAGACTGCCAGGATTTGAGGAATAGTGAGGAGAGAGAACGAGAAGTTTATGGTCAAGTCAACTTAATAGAAATATGTTTTCCTTGGCCACCTATAATGAGAAACCAATAAATTCCTCCCAAACAATTATCCTCGGCAATTTCTTCATTCTAAACTTCAACTTTTCAACAAGTCACTATCTCTTGTTTGAAATACTCGTTCGACCTTTTCAGCAAGTTGGGATTTTGAATTATATTATACTACAACATATATACAAACCCCATTCGTAGCCTAATATTAAGAGCTTAAATGGTGATCAAATAAATGGGAGACAATAAGGGCATTCCAATGGTATGATCACTAAGTTCTAAAAATGTGGTTCTAAACAAAAATGATAATATTAAACAATTTTGGAGTTCTAAAAATGGAAATAGAAAGTTCTAAGATCAACATTATTGGAGGTTGTTTAGCAGATGTTCTAAAAAATAATAATAATAATAGATTAGTATTTATTTATTGTTTGAAGTTCTAAAACTTGGGTAATGATTACTCAATAAAAATACTAATCTATTATTTTATGTTTACTTTTTTTTCTAGAACCTCTCCTAAACAATCTCCAATAATGTTGCTCTAAAAACTCTAATTGAAGAGACTTTTAGAAGGAGTTTGAACCCCAAAGTCATATTTTATTATTATTTATTTCTTCAATATATTTATAGAACTTTTTAAAAAATTTAGGAACTCATTGTTGGAGATGGCATAAGAGCATCATTATTGGAGAGTTGTTCAGGTGAGTTTCTAAAAAAAAAATAAGTATAAAATAATATATATTGTTTTTTAATTGTATGATCATTACAAAGTTTTAGAACCTCTGTAAATAAAGAAACAATATATATTATTCTATAATATTTTTTTTTGTAGAAACCCACTTGAACAACCTCCAATAATGATGCTCTAAGCTTCTAACCTTGGTAACCAAGTGGTGGTGGTCTAGTAGTTTCCACTTGAGCAAAACATTTTTATCTACGCTTAAACATTTTTCCATTTGACCACATTAATATAGGTTTTTGCTTACAGTTTATTTGAAAAAATAGAAATGACGTCTATTAGTTTCGGTCCCTCTCTGAATTATCAAAAGAAAAAAAAGTTTGAAACACTTTTCTAACCTTAGTTAGTTTTAGTAATTTATCAGCTGCAAGTCTTGATAAATTCTCCAATAGTGAATAGTCTAGTGGCAAATGGAGTTGTACATGAAAAAATTAGAGTTCGACTTAGAACTATTTCATCGAGGTCATTAAAGATACAAAACTAAGAAACGTGCGTATCTATACGCAATTAATGTAAAACAAGTTAATGTTGATCATTTAATTAAGTTGTAGTATATGCTCACAAATCATACGTGCATCAATAACATATCATGACGACGAGTAGACTAGATTCACCACACGCTTATAAATAGATAATGCCAGCGACCCAGCGTGACATACGACTTACGCGTAATGCGTCGGTCAAAGGATCATCATATAAATTTTGTTTGTAGTCCGCACAAATTTGAAAGAACGAAACTTACAAATTGACGTGAGAGAAGAAATAAATTTTATTATTTGTTGATAAATAATTGAACGTGCTTGAACCTATCTGACTCTTTTCTCACTTTGCACCACATAATGTCAGGTGGCGTTTTAATTTTGAGTCTAAGAAAAAAATGAAATAAGAAAATGGTGTCTGGTCGACTCAAACTCGGATAAAGAGTATTAAGCATATACCTATAACAACTATATCATGTTGTTTCGATGACAATGTTTACCGAAACAAATATATAAACAATATTATAGTAAAAATTTCTTCAAATTCTTCCTCGATTAATCCCCGAGTATTCTCAGATTTTTCGGTAACTCGCTAGTTCCAGACCCACAACCCGACTAACGCCTAGCGAGTTCCCAAACTTGGGTTAACACTAACACAAAATACATTCGTTAAACAAGTTGATGAGAAGTGAATAAAGAATTCGAGCAATAATACATTCTGATAACAATAATAAAAAACTATTCGATTACAAATCATGGTTTACTTTAATTTTAGATTTATAAACTTTTTATATATAAAATACAATAAGTGTGTAGTATTTAATAATGATATTTAATCCGAAAATGATAGAATTGATCCATTTTAAACTCATTAAAATGTCATAAAAGAAAAATTATAATATTCGGTTTTCAATGGAGAAGTACATTCCATCAAGAGACAATTCATGAGTTTTTTTTATAGAAAAAGAGACAATTCATGAGATCGTCTATGGTCACATAAACAGTTTCAATATTTGAATGTAAAATAAAGTTTTTATGAGTAAAATTTGCAATAAATTTTTTTATGAGATATAGTTATAGCCATGAAGAAATGAAAAACTATATCTTGCAATCCCCAGCAATTAATCTTATATTGACATAAAACGTGAAAAATTTTAAAAAATGAAAAAAATATCATTAGATAAATAAAATCAAAGAAAAATTAATATTAATATATTGATACAAATAAACACATAAAATAATAATAATTATTACCTAACTATATAACCACTGGACCATGTTGTTTCGTTGACAATGTTTACCGAAACAAATATATAAACAATATTATAGTAAAAATTTCTTCAAATTCTTCCTCGATTAATCTCGAGTAATCTCAGATTTTTGGGTAACTCGCGAGGTCCAGACCCACCGCCCGACTAACGCCTAGCGTGTTCCCAAACCTGGGTTAACACTAACAAAAAATACATTCATTAAACAAATTGATGAGAAGTGAATAAAGAATTCGAACAATAATACATTCGGATAACACTAATAAAAAACTATTCGATTACAAATCATGGTTTACTTTAATTTTAAATTTAGCAACTTTTTTATATATAAAATACAATGAGTGTGTAGTATTTAATAATGATATTTAATCTGAATAAAAAGATAGAATTGATCCATTTTAAACTCATTAAAATGTCATAAAAGAAAAACTATAATATTCAGAGGTTTTCAGTGGAGAAGTACATTCCATCAAGAGACAATTCATGATTTTTTTATATATAAAAAGAGACAATTCATGAGATCATCTATGGTCACATAAACTGTTTCAATATTTGAATGTAAAATATAGTTTTTATGAGTAAAATTTGCAATAAATTTTTTTATGAGATATAGTTCTAACCATGAAAAAATGAAAAACTATATCTTGCAATCTTCAGCAATTAATCTTATATTGACATAAAAACGTGGAAAAGTTAAAAAATGAAAAAAAATCATTATATAAATAAAATCAAAGAAAAATCAATATTAATATATTGATACAAATAAACACATAAAATAACAATAATTATTACCTAACTATATAAATTTGATTATATATTCAACCAAGAAAATAAAAGTAAGACAAACATATACCCCGTGTAAAGAAGAAGAAAAGAAAAGTCATTATGGTTTGACATCATCTAGGTTCTGAGAGGTGTTCGAATACTGGATAAGGAACTATCACCTATAGGTTACAAATAAGATAATAAGATATCAACACGAAAAAATGACGCGTAACCAATGGGTGCGAAAATGCAAAAGAAGGTAAAAGAATATTAAAGATTAATTCACCGGTTTGTCTGAGACAAATAATGTATTCTTAAAATATGCATAAACAGAAAAATAAATATTAAAATATTCTGGATTGCGTAATTTTATTAGAACTATATATAAAATACGAATGAAATAAATATATAACCAACGGATTACTACCTGATATATCATGGTTTTTATGGTTTTTAGCCATGATATAAGTTATATATATAGAGTCTTTTTAGTGCTTTTGGAGTCTTTTAGAGTCTTTTACAGGTTTAGGTACGTTTGGAGCTTAATTGGAGATTATGGATCATTCTGAAGTTAAATAGGAAGCTGTGCTGAAAAATGGAACTCGGAGCCTATTTTCAAGTCTGGTGTCGATCGACACCACTTATGGTTGTCGATCGACACCGATCGGGATTTCACATTCTGCCGACTTTTGAAGAAAGGAAATTGCCCAGAAGTTTCATATATTTGCAATTAAGTCCCTGGACGAGTTTTTAGGATATATATACTGTTTTAAGGTCATTGTTTAGACCTATCTATTATTCTAAGCTAGAGCTTTGGAGAGAAGAATTCAGACTCCTTCAGAGAAGATTCAGAACTCCTTTAACCTCTATTCTTATTTCTTTTATGCAATCTTACTCAAACATGTTTATTGTTTCAATCTCCATGTCTGAGTAGTTTGCTAGTTAGGTTTAGGGTTTCTCATTAGGGATTTCATGGATTGCTAAGTTGATTGGTTAGTTAGGGATTCTGGAACACTAGTTCTTCATCTAGGTTGTGATTAATGCTTGATCTGAACTGACGAGTTAGATTATTGATCATAGGTTGATTCTCGCAACGAGAGTTGGTTAATTAGCTAGAAAGAACCTTAGATGAGCAAAATAACTATTCGCAAAGAGATTTGGTTTAGGTATTTTGTGAACTTATCGAACTTAATTTAATGCATGTCTGAGCTTTTGAATTTGCAAAGAGATTTGGAATTCTAGGATCTAGACATAGAAATCTCTGCAACGAGAGTTGATTGATTTGAATATTGTGTTTCGAGTTCTAGAACATAGCAGAATCCCTATTTACTGATTAATTTGCATTCCACATTTCCTGAGAATACCCTGAGCCTGACGCTTTTCCCATCTGATCTTAAAACCGATTTTCTTGTTGTCTTTTAATTACATTCATTCTCGTTTAGCTTAATTCGAACACTACAATCTATTGTGCGAATCTTGAGTCTCTGTGGAAATCGATCCCTAAGTACTGCAATTGATCTCTTAATTTGAGATAGTAGTTCAAAGGGTAAATTTGAGCCTATCAAATTTTGGCGCCGTTGCCTGGGACTCTTGAATTGGCCATTAGATTAGGAATAGAATTTAGTCTAAGCATTTTATTTCTTGTTTACTTACATCTGTTCTATCTCCTTTCTTGTGTTTCAGGTGTATGCAGCCTCGCATTACCAGGAGCAACAAAGAAGCTAAACTTTTGAATCTTACGAATCAGGAGTTGAGAGAGTTAGAACGCACGAACCTTAAGGCAAAGAGATCAGCAGATATGAATCGAAGAGTTATCATTCGACCTGATGCTGCTGGAGTCTTACGAGACCAAGAGGGTCATGCCTACAATGAAAACGGTGACCAAATTGATGATCAGGGAAATATAGTCCAAGAAATCGTTGCTCAAGCTAGAGGGATGACCCTTGCTGATTTCAACAGGCCTGATCTTTTCAATGAAAACAGGTCTGCAATCCGCCCTCCTCCCTTCCAAAGGAATGATTTTGAGTTGAAGCCTGTCTACTTCACTCTTGTGGGTCAACATCCTTTCCATGGTCTTCCTCATGAGCACCCTATGGATCACATTGAGAAGTTTGAAGACTTGGTGACAAGCATTAAGCTTAATGGAGTTTCAGAGGATTATCTACTGTGCAAGCTCTTTCCATACTCTCTTGCTGGGGATGCAGCTTATTGGCTCAAGAATGAGAGTCCAGGTTCTCTGACCACTTGGTCTGATACCATGACTGCCTTCCTCACCAACTTCTTTGATGATGCAAGGTCTGAAGATCTGAGAACTAAGATCTCTACATTCAAACAAGCGCCTACTGAAGCCTTCAAAGCTTCTTGGTTGAGGTTCAAGTCCTACCAGAGAGACTGTCCCCATCATGGGTTCAGTGATGTTCAGCTGTTGGGCATCTATTTTAGAGGAATTGACTGGAGGTATCAGATGGCTCTTGATGCTGCAAGTGAAGGAAACTTCAACACTAGAAGTCCAGTTGAAGCCAAAAAGCTTATTGAGAACTTGGTATCTAGCAATAGTACCAAGAATGCAGACTTTGAGAGGAAGAAAGCAGCTGGAGGAATGGATGGAAGTCAAATGGCTGAAGTAAAGGCAAAGCTTGATTCAGTTCACAACATTCTTGTGGGCCAAAAACATGTTCACTTTGCTGCAGAGGTTGAAACTCTTGATGGTCAAAAAGAGGATGTGAATTATGTTGGTGGAACAGGTTTTCAGGGACAGAGATTTGGGAATCAGCCTGTTATGGTTCTACTTACCAGAGACCTTTTCAAAACACCAACTTTGCAAGGAACTATGGCTCTTCTTCCTACCAACCAGTTCCTCCACCAAATGCAGAAAGCAAGATGGAAGGCATGCTGGAGCAGATTCTTCTTGGACAGACCAAGTTAACAGTGGATTTTAATGGGAAGCTGGATTCCATGTACACTGATCTGAATGGGAAATTTGAAGTTCTGAGCACCCATGTCAAGAAGCTGGACACTCAAGTTGCACAAACTGCTTCATCAATGAAAAGGCAAGAAGGGTTTATTCCTGGAAAGACTGATTCAAACCCAAGGCATCATTTAAATGCCATCATGATAAAAGAGGAAGAAAATTTCGTGGGTTCTGCAGATTTTGATGGCGGTTTTGACGTTCCAGAGGAGGTGTCGATTGACACCAATCTGGAGTGTCGATCGACACCAAGCCAAAAACTCGAGATTTCGAGTCATGACGGACGATTGTCGACCAACCCGGTCGACACCACATTGGAGCGGTCGACACCAGTCAGTGTCGATCGACACCATCTCAGTGTCGATCGACACCAATCGCAGAGCAAGCCAGAATTGGCTAATTCTCACACAGCACACGAGGAGAATGCCTATAAGCCTAAAATTCCCTTTCCAAAGGCATGTAAGAAGTCCAAACAAGAGTTGGAAGAGATCAGATGCAAGGCAATCATGGATAAGGTGCTGATTGAGATACCATTGGTTGATGCAGTCAAGCTTTCACCTCCAATTAAGAGGTACGTCAAGAGGATGGTTGTGAATGGTATAAGTCCTGAGGAAGCAGCTTTGCTCACAAAGGACATTAGTGCAATCCTTTTGAAAAAGACATTATCAAGGAAAGAGAGGAAGGTGAGAGTGTCTGAACAGGTCAGTGCTATGATTCAACATAGGATTCCAAAGAAGTTACCTGACCCAGGAAGTTTTGTGCTAGATTGCTACATCTCAACAGAAAGGTTTCCTCACTCTCTATGTGACCTTGTCTCAAGCATTAACCTAATGCCGTATTCTGTTGCTGTGAGACTTGGGTTGACTGACTTCAAGCCTACAAGGATTCATCTTGTCCTTGCGGATCGTTCCAAGAGGATTCCAGAAGGTGTTTTAGAGGATGTTCCACTTCAAATTGCAGGAAGCATTATCCCCACAGACTTTGTGGTTTTGGAATATGATGAAGAACCTCAGGATCCTCTTCTTCTCGGAAGATCATTCTTAGCTACAGCAGGTGCTATTATTGATGTCAGAGAAGGGCAGATAGAGCTTGATTTGGGTGATAAGGTCATGAACTTTGACATGGAGAAGCTGAGGAGAAAACCTACCATTGATGGTCAAACCTTTTGTGTAGAGGTTGCCATGGATGAGGAGCCAGACGACATTACTGCTGGGTATGTCAAGGAGCCGGAGGTTACTGAGCAAGTGAACAAGCTGATTGTTCAAGAGGATTTGGTTGAGACTTCTAAGCAAGCTGCTGGGCTTGAAGATTGGAGTGGAGATCATCTTTTTAGGACTAGGGTCGAAGATAAGGGTCCAATTAAAGACAAGTTGATGGAGGATGACGTTTTTGTGATGGAGACACGGATTGCTGAGCTGAATTGCAGAAAAAGTGCAGAGTCCCGAGTTTCAGGTTCAGTGTCGATCGACACCACTATTGGTGTCGGTCGACACCCTCCACAGGCCATGCCAAAGACACCTAAAACTCAGAGTTTTCAGAGGTTTTCTAGTTCAAAAGACTCATCAACTGTTGTTAAACAGAAAACTCTACATCACGCATCTCACTCACCTCCAATAGAGCAAAGGTACGCACTTCCTGTTCCTAATTCTAAACCTCCTGATATCATCAATAAGAATTTTCAAGGTGCAAAAGCTGTCTCACAGTTAATCAAACCACGAGATTATCGTAGAGCGCTTGTTTCTTCTTTTGATGATTTTGCAGGTAAAAGGAGTGTACCACCCAGAACTAAGTCCCACCCTGCTGCTGTTCCTTCATTCCTCGGTCGATCTCATTCACAAAATGCTTATACACCACCTTGGATGATGAGATACTCTTCCCAGAGGCATTCAGTGCCACTCTCTGATCCACCAGATGCCTAAGCTCCAACATAGTCAAGTTAATGACTGTAAATAAGCGCTGAGTGGGAGGCAACCCACTATTAGGTAGGAGTTTTCTTTGGATTTTGTTTGATTTTTGCTAATATTTAGTTTTGTTTTTCTTGTCTCTCTAAAAAAAAAAAAAAAAAAAGAGAGAAAAACAGGATCGTGGCAGACTAGTGTCGATCGACACTACTCGTTGGTGTCGGTCGACACCCATCGCGACTGCAGGGAAGCATCTCCAATCCTAACCCTTTATATTCTATTTACTTTCTTTTACCAATCTCAGGCCTGTTAACACTGGGGACAGTGTTATTCAAGTCTGGGGGAGGTGGTTACTAACTTTGGTTTTCTTTTTCTTTTGAGAGTCTTTTGTGTCAAAAATTTCTTTTTATTGAGTCAAAATTTAGCAAGGAACTATGAGCTTTCCTTGGAACCTACTGTCTTAGCTACCTCTTTAGTGACCATTCTTACAGCCATTGATAGCAGTTTCTACCAACAGGAAATTCTGAAGGTAAACTAAACTTCCATTATCCCCATACTATTTGAGTGTTTAGAGGATCCAGAGCTGGCCTAGATATAATGAACTTAATTTTTCTCATCTTGGGGCTTGGTATACTTAGGATCGGATTCCTTGCTTAGGTCTGATAGGATTAGTCTGTGATTATGGTTTCCCTCTCTCTTCCCTTCAGTGTCTCTAAGAATAGAAAAAGGAATGAAAAAGAGTAGATTTGAAAAAGGAGTGAATTGAGAAGTTGAATCATGGAATACTTGTTTAAAAAAAAAGAGAACAATCAGTCGATAAAAAAAATAAAATGATACCCTAGTAGGGAAAAATCGACTGATTGGAAGCGAGAAAAGAGGGAGAAAGGAAACTAGAAGCAGGCTTTCCACAAATTCAGTTTCTTGAGTAAGTAAGAGTCCATGTGTCCTTAGATCGATATTCCCTCGATGAGACTGCACTTAAAACTTAAAATAAGGTCAGCAATGGGGATTTTAGATTACTCTTATAGGTTGTGGTTTGGAATCTGGATGGTTAGTAAGTCTGCAGAAAATTACTAGAGGTTCTAACTTATGTTGGTAATGTTTGATGTGGCTTTACTCTGGTGTTGGTTGATTCAGTATTTCTAAAGTATAAGTGAGTTCCTATGTTTTCAAACCTCTTTCACGGGTCTAGTCTTCTGTTTTGCTTGAGGGCAAGCAAAAGCTAAGTCTGGGGGAGTTGATATATCATGGTTTTTATGGTTTTTAGCCATGATATAAGTTATATATATATAGTCTTTTTAGTGCTTTTGGAGTCTTTTAGAGTCTTTTATAGGTTTAGGTACGTTTGGAGCTTAATTGGAGATTATGGATCATTCTGAAGTTAAATAGGAAGTTGTGCTGAAAAATGGAACTCAGAGCCTATTTTCAAGTCTGGTGTCGATCGACACCACTTATGGTTGTCGATCGACACCGATCGGGATTTCACATTCTGCCGACTTTTGAAGAAAGGAAATTGCCCAGAAGTTTCATATATTTGCAATTAAGTCCCTGGACGAGTTTTTAGGATATATATACTGTTTTAAGGTCATTGTTTAGACCTATCTATTATTCTAAGCTAGACCTTTGGAGAGAAGAATTCAGACTCCTTCAGAGAAGATTCAGAACTCCTTTAACCTCTATTCTTATTTCTTTTATGCAATCTTACTCAAACATGTTTATTGTTTCAATCTTCATGTCTGAGTAGTTTGCTAGTTAGGTTTAGGGTTTCTCATTAGGGATTTCATGGATTGCTAAGTTGATTGGTTAGTTAGGGATTCTGGAACACTAGTTCTTCATCTAGGTTGTGATTAATGCTTGATCTGAACTGACGAGTTAGATTATTGATCATAGGTTGATTCTCGCAACGAGAGTTGGTTAATTAGCTAGAAAGAACCTTAGATGAGCAAAATAACTATTCGCAAAGAGATTTGGTTTAGGTATTTTGTGAACTTATCGAACTTAAATTTAATGCATGTCTGAGCTTTTGAATTTGCAAAGAGATTTGGAATTCTAGGATCTAGACATAGAAATCTCTGCAACGAGAGTTGATTGATTTGAATATTGTGTTTCGAGTTCTAGAACATAGCAGAATCCCTATTTACTGATTAATTTGCATTCCACATTTCCTGAGAATACCCTGAGCCTGACGCTTTTCCCATCTGATCTTAAAACCGATTTTCTTGTTGTCTTTTAATTACATTCATTCTCGTTTAGCTTAATTCGAACACTACAATCTATTGTGCGAATCTTGAGTCTCTGTGGAAATCGATCCCTAAGTACTGCAATTGATCTCTTAATTTGAGAGAGTAGTTCAAAGGGTAAATTTGAGCCTATCACTACCCCGTGCATGCGCGGGGTTAGCAACTCTACTAGTATACGAAATTATGAACGGCAAAAAGAGAAAATATTATAGAAGGGTGTCGAAGGTTTATCGATTAAGATTAATAATAATTAATAATAATAAATGGATAAATCACTAAGCAGGTATTGTGCTTTTTATCCAATGTTTGAACTTCAGTTTCCTTTTCTCGGACAAGTAAATGTGATTCTAAATTCAAAGAATAAACTAAATTATATTGCAACAATCCAACACTTGAAAGATAATCTTGTTTTGTTTGCAGGCCAATGACTAAAGTATTATGACAAAGCGTCCTTAGCTAAATTGGAAATTTTTTTAGGCAAATGCTTAGAGATCGTTTATTCGAATGACATTTGAGATGAAACTAATTTAACATATTGTGGTTTTGGATCCCGAAGAATTATAGGCTTCGACCCGGATCTCCTAATCATTTTTTTTTAAAATGATTCTAACCAAATAGTTATATACACCAGACCCTTGTTTCTTCTTAGTATGCCAATTACATTTTTTAAAGAAAGATGAGAATCTTTATGAAAATGTTTTGTTTAAAACAACTTATTAATATACTCATAACTTATCTTATATATAATTAGCCAACTCACTCTCCTCCTATACTGCCACCTGTCCTCAAATAATTATGACACCTAAAACTTAATTAAAAAAAATGGATTTTATTTGAGAGAATAGACTTCGAACCTCTCACCTCTTAGCCACTAGGAAAGAGATCTAACCACTGCACTAAAGAATTTAATTGAAATTGTTACCCCAATAATAGTTATTATATCTCAAACCAATACTTTATAAAACTCATTTCACAATTCTATTTTTCATTTGTTTTCCTTCTCTTGGTATTACAATGAAATGTATATTTCAAAAAAATATTTAATGAAGTCCATTAGTAAAAAAAATTCACATTATGTTTTTTTATTTTAATTTTTATCTCGGCCCACCTTTGTTTTCAAAATAGAATGGCTTATTTAGTTTGGTCATAAAAGCATGTTGTCGGAAGGCTTTGAAGATGTGAAGTCAGCGAGATAAAAGAAGGGGCAGTTGCTACAATGGCTCATTTTGAAACTTTAATTGCAAAAAGACACTCCTTTGTATTTGGGCGTCCTCAGTTTGAAAGCACGAGGTCATTTTTGTGATTAAAGTCTCAAAATGACTCATGTACCACCATTCCTTCATAAAAGAAATGCACATAGAAAACCACTAGAGAAAACAGTATGTCATAAATATTGTGTACAAGAAGCTTTTAGTGGACTTTCTTCAGCTGAAAGTAAGTATTTATCTTCATAATATATTTATTTATTATAAATTAAACAAATTTTTCTTCATAACTATAAATTTCACCTATAGATTACGAAGAAGAGAAGGAACTATCAACACGTATGAATGAAGCGTAACTAATGAGTAAAGGCTTTCAAGATGTGAAATCAGCGAGATAAAAAAAAACCACTTTGAAAACCCACAACCACCAGAGAAAACAGTACGTCGCAAATATTGTGTACAAAGAAGCTTTTCGTGGACTGCCTTCAGCTGAAAGTAAGTATATATCTCCATAATATTTTTACTTTATTATAAATTAAACCAATTATTCTTCATAACTATAAATCTTCACCTAAAAATAATGAAGAAGAGAAAGAACTATCAGCACAGATGCATGAAGCGTAACCAATGGGTATAAAAAGGCAAAAGAAGGTAAAGAGTTATTAAGTTGCAATAAAAACATTTAAACGTAAAGAACATAAAACATACATGATTTTACTGATAAATTACGCACTTCACACAGAAACCTCAATGGAACAAAAGACAATCGCCCAACAGAAGACAAAAACAAAGAATTAAGCATTTGCAATCTCATCCCTTTTAAAAAACCATTAATATACTGTTTTCATTTATTCGTTAAGTATTTTGCTTCGATTTTCACAACAATTATGTTTAACTAGGGGTTTTGAGTAATATGCATATAATAATTATATCCCAATTCTTAAAATATAATACATCGGACAAATAAAGATATAAATATTATGGATTGTTTTCATTTTATTGAAAATAAATATAATATAAATAAAATAAATATAAAACCAACGAAACCCCATATAAAAGAATGCACTTCCAAAACGCACCGGAGAAAACAATATGTCACAAATATTGTCTACAAAAAGCTTTATGTAGACTGCCTTCAGCTGAAAATAAGTATTTATCTCCATAATATATTTACTTATTATAAGTTTTCACCTACAGATAACGAAGAAGAGAATGAACTATCAACATGGATGAATGAAACGTAACCAATGGGTATAAAAAGGCAAAAGAAGGTAAGAAGTTATTAAATTACAATAAAAGTTTAAACGAACATAAAACATATATGAGTTTTACTGATAAATTACATCCTTCACACATGAACCTCAATGAAACAAAAGACAATCGCCCAGTACAAGACAAAAACAATGAATCAAACATTTGCAATCCCATCCCTTCTAGAAAAACCATAAAGAGACTGTTTTCATTTATTCGTTAAACATTTTCCTTTGTTTTTCACAACTATTATGTTTGATTGGGGGGTTGAGGAGGAATATATATAATAATAATTATATCACAATTCTTAAAGTATAATACAACGGACAAATAAATATATAAATATTATGGATTACTTTAATTTTATTGAAAATAAACATAATACGAAAAAAGTAAATATATAACCAATGAAACTCTGCTCCGCGCGTGCGCGGGGTTAGCAGCTCTACTAGTTTTGAAATAACTATCCTAATTACCAATAGCTTATTTCGACCGAATGGTAGTATGGTACATGTCTAATTATAGATCAAATAAATTAATTAGAAATTGTACACTACATTAGTATCGCATAATTTGAAAATCGTCAAGCTTACGAGTAATATTTCTTTGACATATTCACATACTATTTACGCTACAAGTAAATGATAAAAGATATTACATGGTAAAAAATCATAAATGCAAATGACAAACACTTATAAAAGTTACCAAATCTGCTAGTTTTTTGTGGGCTTTCAAGTTTAGCTTGTAGTGAGTGGATAAACCAATGTTCTTTATATATGTATAATTGTTTTAGGTTCAATCATACTTTCGATGTGAATTAGGGTCTATCCTGTTCAAGTAAGGTCGTTTGTTGTTTTCCATAATCTTCTCGAGCTTCCCATGTTTCAATAGACATACCGTTTTGTTTGCAATTCTCTGTTGGTTACGAGTCCCATACATGACAAGAAAAGTGCTTCCTCAAATGCTCCCATAACTCGCAAGCCACATCTCGATGCAAGATGTTTCCCCTTAATCCTGAATAAATTGTCATCTTATTCTACTAAACAAGAAAAAGAAGATGATTGTTAGTCCACAAGTCTTCAAAATTGTCGACAGGCTCAATCTTGGTAGTTGTTCCTTCGGAGAAGAGGATGAGATATCATAGTGGAGACTTATCTTCAATCTTCTTCTACTCGGGCAAGAGGAGAGGATTCTGATTATGGTTCGTCAAGGGTTCCTGCCTCCTGGTTGTATGGAGGATCGACCATCGTTTGGACCGATATCTTTCGGAAAAAATAACAAAAACGTGTTTTATAGAAAGTAAGAGACGACATGGTTTTGATAGTACTTCACCAGAGAATATTAAGCCATTTGCCTTTAATTAATACACCTCAATCAAGAAATGAGATATTCCAAAAGAAGAAGAATTAAACAGTTAAAGAGGGATTGATTATCCCACAATTCCCACATAAAATAGGTTTATTGGAGTTAAATCCTATAGGAACCAGATGCCCCGAGCCGTGGGATAAATACATATTCCACAACCACTATATACCACAAAAGATCATTCCCACAGTATCAAGAATCTAACAACAACATATAGATGATAATAAATTAGATATATTTTGCGTAGTTATCTATATCATTATTATTGAAATTTAGGTTTAGCATATACAAAATGAAAATGAACCTCGTTTCTCATATATATATATATATATATATATATATATTTTCATCAAAATAGAATAAATTAATGCTGACTTACGTTGGAACGATGTACATAACTACATATAGTACTTTTCTATAACATTAAGTATATATATATATAAACCTTTAACTTTGTTCCGTTAGTAAAAACTGTCATTTTAATGATAACATTTATACTATTTGATTTTCCAAATATTTTGTGGAGAGATGCATTGACAGTACTCACAAACACTGGCACATGGCTTACATACATATCGTTATTATTACAAATTAACAAGAAAGGTACACACACGTACACAAACAATTTCTGAGAGAGCAACGGATTCGGTTGATGTCATCGTGACATACAATTCACTCAACCGATTTGATCCGTCGTCACTTTTTGTTTTTCGTTTTATTTATAAGAGCATGTTCAATGGGGGAGACCCAAAAGTGTTCTTATCTAATATTTAATTACTAAATTTTTGCTAAGAGACCTTGTTAATATATTTTTGTTTTCTTTGTTCCAATGGTAAAACCCTTTTAGGGATTCTTAAAAAAAAAAATCAAACATAAACTGCTTAACTAGAGAAAATCTATAGACTCAAAACATGGTGAAGTAAATCTATAGATCATCATCTCTTTCACTCAGTAAATTGTTAATCCAATGGTAATCAACAAACTTGTAACTAATTAACTAAAACAGAAAGCTTCTATGTGAGTTGATAGTCGCTGAGGAACAAGACTTACCCTGGTCCACGGCCGTAGCACATTTCATTCTTTCCACCACAAGTAATGTGGTTGAACTCACAAGGAAGGCCTATGTCTATACAGAAGGCTCCCAACACGTTCGGACTAACATCACCGCAGTTAGTTTGACAGAAGGCAGCGACGAAGCTCGCTTTGTCACAGACCTTCTTGACATCTTTTCACCTGATTTGGAGTAAACAATCAGTTATTTCCCATTCTCTTTGTCCTTCTTGAGAAGCATAGCAACGTAAACAAACACAGACACACGCAAATTTCATGAATCTCAATTATTTAAATCAAGAAAACATCCAACCGGAAGAAGAACAAGAAGTAACGCAAAACCATATATTGAGAAATTAACACATCATTCACATTCGAAGAACTCACCTTTCTTCATACACTGACCTCAAAAACTCTATTTGCAGTGAATGAAGTTAAAAATTAGTCTTTTTTTTCTCTATGACATGTAGAACAAAGATTTTGTTTCCTGATGGGAAGATTCCAAGAAAGACTCATGAGCAAACTAGTTCTGTAAGAGACAGGACATTCATGAACATTGCAATCCATAATACAGGATGAGTTCGGAAAACATCATTACATTCACTCATCAACTGGGTAATCAAGTTCTCATATTCATAAATCACAGTGATTTCAGTAACTTTAGGGTTAAAGCTCAGAGTCTAATTCATCATTACCTCGGCTATTTTGCAGACGGTGTAATGACCTTCTTTCCCCCAACTCAAAGCTCCATGGATGAGCTGTGTAAACACGAGTGCTCTCGCAAACCACAGTCGCAGCGACAAATTCATTCTGAAACAGGTTACAAAGTTTCGTTTTTACACTAACACGTTTGTCGAATCGAATATGTTATTGCTCGATTTTGCTAAATAATAGAAATTGGGCCATTGGGGTTTACCGTAGAACTAACGAACCGATTCAAAACCAATTCAAAACGAGAGTCAAACTGTCAACGAGTCAGAACAATGTTAAAAGAACTGGAACTCTGTCTGGATGGATACTTCTCCCTGATGCGAGAAGCTTCAATTTGTCTCCTCTCTGAGATAAAAAAAACCCAATAAGGAGTGATTATAAAAGAACATATATAATCAGGAGAAACCATTGGACACATTAGTGATTGATCAATCTTACAATCCAATAAAAAGTTTACCCTTTTATAGGGTAACGAGATGGGTTTATCAAATATCGATAATTTCTAGTGATCACTAACAAAATCCACAAGTATCTGATGATGAACGAAGAAGAAGGAAGATCAAAAACCTTACCCAGTGGGTGTTCCAACTTGAAAGAGATATTGGCCATGGCGATTAAGAATCCAATTCCTGGAATCAGAACAACAAATCAATCAACACGAATTGAAATATGATAATTCAATAACATTCTCGCGAGATCGAATCATCTGGCAAAATTATAGAAAAGCAAAAACCCAAGAATTACAGAAACATACCAATATTGTCGAAAGAGAAGAAGATAATCAAATACGGACACTAGAAAGGATTAAAGCTCGTTTTAATCATGAGGTAAACGATCTAGAGCAAAACTAAAACTTGAGAGATGCTTTAATTCTAGATTTTTTTCTTAAAATGGAAGGAAGAAGGAAAGATAGCATTAGGAGACGTCTCAAGAGACGTATACTAATTAGGAGAATTAGGAGACGTCTCTTCATTTTTTTGTGATTTTTGATTTATTTTTTAAAGTTTTTATCCTAAGAAATGGTGTTAAGGGACGGCGATAATCATGCTCTAAACTTGCATAAGATTAAAACACACGTCGCTATATGCGAATATAGGATAATAGATAGATAAGTGCCTCAGGGGGCATATATTCTTGTGGTCTTGATAGAGTCTTTGAACGCATGCATGCGCATCAGAGATTCTCGGAAGTGGCGATAGCTAAGAACTCAACACCGATATATATCTCGTCGTTCACCAGATACCCATTTGAAGGATCGTGGAGTTCCTCCAGTGGCATAAACTTTTTCCTGCCGATTTCTGGTTTATCGCAGAAAAACCAACCTTTCGTCTCTTTAGCAAACAAGCAGAGTTCAAAAGTTAGCAAACCGCTTATATATAAGATATGGTGTAAAGAAAGAAAAGGAATTAGTTTAGTATATGTACCAGTTTCATGGTGATTGCGTTTGAATTGGTCCAACACGCGCAGTTTATAGTTGGCGAAAGTTGGCTTCTTTGGACCCCTAGCCACGTAATCTGAAGCAGACAAGTACACCGAAAAATTTCCTGACTTTCCTTCTGGGTACATCACTATTATCCTAGTTGAAATAGAACACATATGTAAAAGATCAATACCTTAATACATGAAGAATAGTTAATTAGGTGAAACTTATGAAAATGTACAACATATTATAAACTAAAAACAGAGATGGAGTATATGATTTTCATACCATTTTGCTGGTCCAAGCGTGAACTCGTTTGACGAATGACGCTTACCATTGAAGGAGGAAAACTTCGTGATCTTCCACGTGAACCTAGAGTTGTTTGGAGGCACCTCGAACGGTGTAATGCATTCGGCTGTACCCATGCTTCGAGCGATAGTGGTGACGGGGAAGCTTGCTTCGACATCGGTGATCTCGACCACGAAAACCGCTTTGTCGTTCACAATATAACCATCCTTTAACATCCCGTATGATATGGAGCTGTGGGATCCGTGGTGTACTTTTACGTTTTCTTTGAAGCACATCGGAAACGCTGATAATACGACATATATATCTCGGTATTAAAATCAATAAACCAATTAGTTAATGCTTATTAAGATTTTTGATATATATATGTACACGCAAAACATACATTCGAATGTATAATAATGAGTCTGAGCTAGTACGCTGAGTTTGACACTGCAGTTCACATTCCAATTAGGACCAGTACACTTTTTATCTGTGATCCGGAGACGAAAAGGTATATAGTCTTTTTTGGCCTTTGTCTGACCAATAATCAGACGCCTATATCGCCAACAAAGAACACACAATATTAGGTTAATTATATATATTATAAACTCCTTGTTGTTATATCTATATTTTTTAAAGAGCTTAATTAACTAACTGTATTGCAGAACCGTGTTGGGGTACAAGATTGTATATGACTCACCACTGGAGACCAGAGACATGGAAATCCGATGACCAACACTTGGTAACTTTTCCAGTCATTAGCTTAGACATTCCATCAACCATCATAAAGTGTGCGTCTCTGTGATCCCTTAGCTGCTTTTTTGTGGTTTCTAGATTGAATATATGCAGATGAGCAAACATATATAGAAATAAATGAAGTGAACTTGTTTGTATGTATGGATGTATTAGTAAAACAACGAACCTTCAAGTGTTGAACCCTTTTTCAAGGCGGGGAGCATCTTAGTTGCCATAGAGTAGGGTTTTGTTTTCTTACTTTGATATGGTCTGTAGTTTGTATTTGGAGTGAGAAGAGAGGGGTATGTCATGTGTATATTTATAGGCAGTTTCCTTCAGGAAAGGGTTTCAATTAGGATCTATATGGATTATTTTACTTAAAAGAACAACCACAAAAAAAAAAAATGTAAGGACCATATATATTCTCTACAACTTTTTCTTTGGGCAAAATAAATTCTCCACAACTATTAAAACATTTCTACACTATGATTCATGACGTGCGCAGGACAATCATCATAAATTAATAAATATTTTCCATTTCGATCGGACCAATATAAAATCAACAAAAATCGATATATAGTATACATGTTTTCTGAGTCATTGATATTAAAATACTATGCACTGAGTTTTCTATTAGTTTCATCCCTAGATCAGCCAATGTTCAGGCGGATAGTTTAGCTAAACGATCATTATGTGATCTGCAATCTTGTCTCTTTCGTTCTTTGAATAAAATGAGACTACCGTTGCCAAAAAAAAAAGAAACGAAACATTTTTTAAAATAGTTTAAATGAATTTGAAATAGAAACAATATAACGTATATATAGCAATTAGGGGCAGCCTTTATTAAAGATTAACCGTTTGAAGGATTAGATTCCAACATTGAAATAGATAGATTCGATCATACTGAGATGGATAAATTCAATCCAACAATTATGATTAGATTCCCATATTGAAGTAGATAGGCTGAGACTCTTATTTTCGGCGGAAAAACTCGGATTCTCGGTTTTGGCGGAAAAATTCGGATTCCCATTTTTTGCGGGTAAATGCGGATTCCCGTTTTTGGCGGGAAAACTCGGATTCCTCGGTTTTGAAGGGAAAATTCGGATTCCCGGTTTTGGCGGGAAAACACGGATTCTCGTTTTTTGGCGGGAAAACTCGGATTCCCGTTTTTGGCGGGAAAACTCGGATTCCCGTTTTTGGCGGGAAAACTCAGGTTCCCGGTTTTGGCGGGAAAACTCGGGTTCCCGGTTTTGGCGGAAAACCGGGAATAAAACGGATTCCCGGTTTTGTTGAAAACACGAAAAATATTAGTTTGTTTTAAATTATTGTGGATTATTATGGTATTTTAAATTATTTTAGATTATTTATGATTTATTTTAGGTTATTGTGAATAATAATTAAAATAAAAAGTAAAAACAATAAATTAATATAATTTAAATAGGTTTAAATGGGGTTTATATAGAGACCCTATTTTGATGGGTTTTAAATGGGTAAACCCTAATAGATAGTAACTTAAATGGGTAAATCATAATATGTACTAACTTAAATGGAATATAAATGGATGGGGGTTAAATGGGGCGGGTGTTAAATGGGTTGGATCTAAATGGATTGGGTATAACCATTTTAACATCCTAGCTGAGAGCATAACTAAAAGATTTGGAGGAGTAGATTCAATTCCCACATTGAAATAAATGAATTCGATCATATCTACCTATAGCCTCCAGTCCCTATATACCACAAACAAGCTTTTATTTCGAGTCGTTCTTTTTCTTTTTTTGCTTTTACAAGCACTTATATTCCCCACATTATCAAGAATCGAACAATAGTGGCGTACAATCTACTATATAATGATAGAGTATATTTTCTCCGTTGAGAATGTCCATCTTAATTTACTATTTTGACATGTATCACTTCTTCTTAAAAAAAAACACACTTACACACACAAACTTAATTTTCCCTTTATTTAAAGAATTCAAATAAAGACTAACTTCTACGTATCATATAGTACTGTTTCAAAACTAACTTCGACGTATTATATAGTAGTAGTACCGTTTTAAAAGTCATTTGATTCAAAAATAAAGGTGCTATTTATGGTCTTTAAGGAAAGTTTGTTTACAACACACAAATAGAAATAATTCAACTGCGATACTTAAGCTTTTGGAGAGGTATAAAGATGTCTTTCTAAAGAAGATACCACCAAAAACTGCCACTAATTATAGGTGTTGAGCATGCACCACTACCTAATAAACCAGATTATAGAGTCAATCCATAAAAAAATCTAAAGAATTGGAGAAACACATCTCAGATTGTATATCTAGCAGATACATAAGAAAGTGCTTAAACTCTTGTGTTGTTCAAGTCTTATTAGTACCAAAGAAAAATTGTACATAGAGAATGGGCGTGAATTTCCGAGCCATAAACAAGATTACCATAAGAATAGGCATCTAATTTAAGTACTAGACCTAGACGACATGTTAGATAAACTTTATGGAGCAACTATTATAGATTTAAAGAGTGATTATCATCAAGTCAGAACGAATGAACTATGATATGATCATGGATAGGACTAGGCACAAGAAGCTTGTAGCTGAGGAAGCAGCTTATCATGGAGATACTTTGGAGCTTAATTGGAAGAAACATGATCCTAAGCCTCCCTGGTTTATGATCCATCCAAGTTATACTCAACCGAGCTCAAGTTAAATAGCATATGGTTTGGTAAAACATGGTGTGCTCTTTTTTTCTTCCTTCGGTTTTGTCCCACTGGGTTTTCCGAAGAAGGTTTTTAACGAGGTCTATGTTTTACCTTTGTCATTGCCCATCATGCTATTTCGAAGACCCAAGCCCACATCCCTTCTTTTCGTTTTGAATTTTAAACTTGGTCTTTGTGTTTATTCTTTTGCTTATTTTCGAGGTCTTCTTGGTGCATGTACCGAGACTCCTCTTCTTTATATTGTCTTGTTGGTTCCACATAAAAACCTATCTAATCTTTATTCTAAAATTTTTCTAAGTTAGATCACTTCTGGTGTGTTATATCTAGGAGACCCTTGTTGTTCTGATCGTGTGTAATATCCTTTGGATCAACAAGTTTGCTTGTTCGATTTCATTGTGTGTCATATCAGTGGAATTGGGCAAGTTCGTTTGCAAGAGTTCATCCATCCCTCTTGCTGACTCCATTATCTACCTTCTTCCATCAAATCCCACTTCTATCTCATTTGCAAACCATCACTCAACCCTTCATCTTCCACCGAGTTTCACTCCAGCCGATCATTCATCTCATTTCCATCATATCACCGAGTGTTCTCCTGATCGTTTGCTTTGTCAGAGTTCAATCCTTGGCCAGGATCGTGTTAAACTAGTTGAATAAAAAACCTCTTTCAAGATCAAGAAAAGTTTATACAAGTGGTTAGCATGCCATTGGAATAATAAATGCACAAACTAGATTCATGAATCATGTCCTAAAAGAATAAATATTTATTTTTGTAATTTTATACTCTGATTATATCTCAATATATAGCCAATGCTTTACAAAATATTTGAAACATCTTGAATTAGTATTAGAATTGCTTCGGCTATTCAAACCTTAAAAATACATATTTTCACTGATAAATTGGTCCTTTTAGGTTTGTTGTTAGTTCGCAGGACCTGAAGAAAATATCAAAGTAATAAAAGAGTGGTAAACACCCTCAACAATCGGACATATTAAAAGCTTTTATGGACTATAACTAGCTTCTGTATAATATTTGTCAGAGGTTCCCCTACTATTGTTAGAGCATCACCATCGCAGTTTTCAAACAAAGTATCTGAACCTTTTTAATAATAAAAAATTCATAAAGTAAGAGAGAGAGAGAGAAAAATACATATTTTCACTCATAAATTGGTCCTTTTAGGTTTGTTGTTAGTTCGCAGGACCTAAAGGTTAATGAAGAAAATATCAAAGTAATAAAAGAGTGGTAAACACCCTCAACAATCGGACATATTAAAAGCTTTTATGGACTATAACTAGCTTCTATATAATATTTGTCAGAGGTTCCCCTACTATTGTTAGAACATCACCATCGGCAGTTTTCAAACAAAGTATCTGAACTTTTTTAATAATAAAAAATTCATAAAGTAAGAGAGAGAGAGAGAAAAATACATATTTTCACTCATAAATTGGTCCTTTTAGGTTTGTTGTTAGTTCGCAGGACCTAAAGGTTAATGAAGAAAATATCAAAGTAATAAAAGAGTGGTAAACACCCTCAACAATCGGACATATTAAAAGCTTTTATGGACTATAACTAGCTTCTATATAATATTTGTCAGAGGTTCCCCTACTATTGTTAGAACATCACCATCGGCAGTTTTCAAACAAAGTATCTGAACTTTTTTAATAATAAAAAATTCATAAAGTAAGAGAGAGGGAGAAAAATATGAGAGACTGTGTCTCATTTCACATATTTTTAGAACTTTTTAGAGACTCATGTTAACATATGTCAGTGTTTTAATAGATAGTTTTGATTTAATAATTAAAATGTATATATGTAAATAAATAAGTTTAGAAATATTAATATATAATTTTTCAGATACCCAATTGACCATCTCCACCAATGGAGATGACCTTAGTCTCACTGACCTTGGTGATCAAAAAGAGTATTGTTTTTTTGTGTGGATAAGTTAAAGAATATGCATTCAACAAGCTAAAATACAGTATCATTGTAAATGCATGTTTTTCTTTGTAACTCAATTCTATAAACTTAAACTTAATTTGTACAATTAACTATTCTCTCGATAATGTCTTTATATATACACTAGGGGTTAACCCGTCCTACATGCGGGTAAGAAGATGAATGAATAATATAAATATAATTTTTTCATCTAAAATTCTATCTTGAATTTTAAAAAATATTTGAAAATATTTAGTTTACTTTTAGTTGAAAATAATATTAACCTTAAATTTTAATTTGGTTATTCTTGTTAAATTATAAGGTTATCTTATCATATAAAATATTCTCATGCATATATAACTGTTTTACATTTTTTATTGTCTATTTTACATAACTCTTTAGAAATACAGTCATTTAATATTCAAGATGCATAATTGTATTATTTGTTTCAATGTTTGTTTCTTCAATCCACTCATACCATATTGCTTAAAAATTAATATCCATTTGTATCCTTCTTTTCATATTTCTTTTTTAAATCACTAATTTAGATGAAGTATAAAAGTAGTTTAAGTTAGATATTATATGCTAAAATTATAATTTTAATTTTCTAAAACAAATTGTATATAGTGCTCTTTTCTAATTTCTTATTTTATGATTTTTGGTTATATAAAGTTCAGATACACAATTTAAATTTTATTTTTTTGTGTACAAAAGAAATTTTTATATTTATTGATGGTAGTTATTATAAATATTAAAGTTTCAAAATGACCCATATGACACAATTCCTTCTTATAATAAATCAAATAAATAGTTTTTTGTTAAAATAAATCAAGGTAATAATTATGAATTACTAAAATGAGGTAATGATGTGTCACAATTGTAAGAGAGGTGTTGATGAGGTGGTTTGACGAGAAGAGAGATTGTTTTATTTTATATATATAGATATATTCTATAAACATAATTAAATAACTTAGTATATCAATTATTTTTATATATCATAAAATCAAAATTAAGTAAGCAACACCATTTACTTTTCAATATAATTTTTTCTTCTAAATGTGAATATTATGAAAAATAATATTCAAGCTAATAGTAATTAGTTTTAAATTTATAAAATGAAATTTTACTTTTATAAAAATTAAGAATATTAAAAAAGGATCAATTTATTTTTATCCAATATTTATATTATAGTGTGTTACGTGTGTACTGAATATTTAGTCAATATTTGTCATGGGTAAATAAAAACAGGTTAAGCTTGCGAGTGTTAAAATACATATCCACACGCACCCTAATTTAAATTGTGGCCGTCATAATTAGTGAAGACAAACTCTACGGGCTTTGGTCCACTTTGACATGCCTATAAACAGTCATTGACTCATAGTTAAGAACAAATGATAAACAATTCAGCATGAACTGCCGGTCCACTTCCTCACAACCGAGCCCTTGGAGTCTTTGTCCTGAAAACAGGCAGAGGCAGACCACACCACCTCGGAAACAAACAAACAGCACATGCAGCAAACAGAGACCGGCTTGCAAGCTAATGGACGAGGTGATGGACCTGGATCCCTTTAGCACACCCCTCGGCTAGCCAAGTAAACATCAATTATCTACAGTGAAAATATCATGAGATAATTTGCTAACGAGGTGAAAAATGTGAAGAAAGAAAGGTTGAGGTAGTAAATGCTGTTTCCATTGACAATTGGTAATGATTGTTGTTTCAAATGTGGTCCCTTTCTTAGCTGTCTGTCGTTCACAAAACACCTTCTCTCAATTGTCTCTACCACTCGCCTAGTCTTTTAAAGTCTTTTTCCTTACCTTTATTATTACATTGCAACATTTGGACATACACTAACACTAGCTTTTTAGTATTAGATGTTTGATTGGTAAAGAGAGGCAGAGACGATGGTTCCGAATCTACTTATACAAAAATTAGTAAACCATCACATTCTGAGGAAGGATATTAAAAACACTACTACTATTCGAATAAATTAAATTAAATACATGTAAAGATGAACGCATGAATGTTTGATTAGACATATTAATTAGGAACAACGTCTGAAAAATGACCAAAATTCATTTTAGTTTAAATATATAAGTTTAAGAAAATCGGATCTCTCATGCTAAATCCATTTGGTTTACAGAATTTTGAGTTTAATCCTAACCGGAATAGAATCAATGCCCAAAATTATCTCGTATGGCATGTAATGTTATAAATATTATGATAACTGTAGTGTCATCACAGTCTAATTTTAGTATTTATTGCATATGTTGAACAAATATAGAAGTACTTGACCAAAAAAAAAAAAAAAAAGAACAAATATAGAAGTCATCTACTATAAGTCTATAATACATTAAAATAGTGATTTATATTTACACTTGGTTAGATAAATTTACATTTTATGATCAAATAATAATATCTATAATTTTTATGTTTTATATAATTTACACATATCAAAATTTTATACAATTTTTTACCTTTTATATGGTTTTGATGACATGAAAATTTGGAAAACACTAAAAATTTGGAAAGAGTTGAAATATATATATTTTTAATATTATAATTTATTAAATAAAATATTTTGTTTTAATATAAATTAAATTGAATAAAAATATTATTAATCATTGTTGAAATTTAAATTAATTTTATTTTTGTTTATAAATTCATTTTACTAAAAAAAAAAAATTTTAAAGTAAAAAATACTAAAATCTCTGTTATCCATTCCGATTGACATCCATATGCTTGCTACACATTCCGACAAGTAAAATCTAATTGCAACTAAATTGATTAATTAAGAATCTTACCTTGTAAGAGTTAAGATTCGTTTCTCCAGATCATGTCAGTTCTCAATCCAACAAACCTTTTATTTTAAAATTTTATTGGTCTTTCACTTAAACACATGGAAGACATGTAAGTTATTGTTATCGTACACTTCCATTTATTGAAACCGATAATAATTTGCAGAGAAAATATCTAAGAATTTGAATTCAAACGTTTTGCTTTCCCGAAGTAGTATTACAAAAAAGTTCTGTACATTAGACCAATAGTAAAAGCATTTTGAAATCAAGATTCATTCAAACATCACAAAAAGCAGTGTAATAGTATATATATATATATCAAAAAAGAAATAATTATGAGAAAAAAAATGCAACAGAAATAATTAATGTTACACTATTAACCTAATTCTTAGCACCAAACTAACTCTAAAACAAGGGTTACTTCCATGTTAATCACGGTGATTAACACAAATCACCATAACCAACATACATTCATCTTCGTCGTCTTCCTCGTCTAGTCCACAGAGTTGGGACCAGAGCAAGCTTTCAGATTAGGGTTCCAGATCCATTGAACCAAAAACTTCCTTCCTCCTTTACCATTCATATTAAACGTCTTCCCTTCTCTATCCTGCATCACTTGACCAATATACCCTCCTCCTCCGCCGGTTCCGTACAATCCTTCGCACAAATCTCCGATCTCCGTCGGCGCCGTTGGATCTTCTCCGGCGTACCAAGCGTTTATCAACGGATTCGACACAACTTCCGCGAGCTCATGCCCAATCACACTCACCATCCCGTCGACTCCGGTCTCTCCGTTCGGCGGCCGGAGCTCTCCCGGACCACCGTGACCCATATACCCCGGCAAGGCGAACGGATAAGCACAGACCTCCGGGCATTGCTTCCCCGACTGGCCAACCCAAGCGTACGGCATCGTGTAACCAACCATCGACGGGAAAGTGAAGTAGTGGAAACCGCAGACGGCGCGGCAAAAGTCCTGCATCGTGACGTCGTGTGACGTCAGCACGAGGTACATCCCGTTCTTGTGGTCCACCGGGAACGAAGCGGATCTCGCGGCGCTCGCGATGACCTCCTGGATCGAGAGCCGCGTGAGGTGCCTTCCGTGGGAGTACTTCGCGTCGGAGTATTCGCCGGCGATGAGTACCGACCGAGATACGTTGGCTCCGGTTTGGTCCGTGTACAGCGAGGCGGTGCGCCACCACTCCGCGACGGAGGGAGAAGGAGCTTTAGCGTCGGAGATCGAGTTGAGGAAGTCTCTGATTAGCGACTTATGCGGCCGAGACCACCGTCCGTACCAGATAACGTAGATGTTAATCGGAGAAGAGGAGAGAACCGGTCCCATATGGTACCGGAGGTGAATCAAATCGGAAGATCCTTCGAATTTCTTCGACGACGTGAGGGAGAGACTCCGCGGCGGAAGCTTAGGGTTCACCATGTTTATCTCAGCTGCTGTGGCGGCGGCGACATTTAAGGAGTGGAGAGCGGGTTTCTTGCTCTGAGAGAGAGGAAGAGAGGAAGAGATGGAGAAACAGAGAAAGGAGAAGAGAGTGAAGAGAAGGTTAAACGCCGGCGACGACATTTGCGAGTGTGAGTTTGATAAGTGGAAGAGAGAGTGGTGAAGCGAAGATATAAAGGAGAAGAAGGAATGAGAGGGAAACTGGCTGTTGCCAGCTGCAGCGCGTCTGTGTTGTCACGCGCCCACCTTTGCCTCTTGTCTTCTCCGATTGACATAAATGGGGAATTGGGAATGAGATTCCAATTTTTTCCCTCTTTTTATAGTTACATAAATTTTAAATTTATATACATTTTTTTTTTTGGGAAACTCAAATTTATATACATTGAGTGAGATATTAATCATAGATGTAAAAAACATCTATACATCTATGAGAATTTTTATCCTTTTTTCATTGACATAGAGGAAGAAACAATATTTTGAAGTTTTGATCATGAAAAATGTTATTATTTCTTTTTCCACAAAATTATAATTTTCCTTTCTTAGATTGGATCTTCTTCTAATGCGAATTATGTGTTTGGTTAACAATTCTTGGTTCAAACTCCTTTGTGACTTTGTCACACATTTGGATACAATTAGATACCAATGTTTACATATCCAAATTTTACTTTTACTAGGTTTTTCACCCACGCTACGCGTGGGGATTTTATAATATTTTTTATATAAGAAACATTAGTAATATTTGTTGAAACATTATTTTTATATTCATAATACTATAAAATAATATATTTAATCACTAAATTTACATATTATCGATAAATCAGCTATTTATATAATTTTTTTATTTAACATATTTGTCATTTGAATTATTTTTGATAAACAACTTATAGTTTGTTTTCCGTATATTTAACAATACTCTAATTTATATTTATTAATTATATATTTTACATCATATATTTGTCAATAATTTATTTATAATAAAGAACTTATATCCTTTTGTATATTTAACAATATTTTAATTTATATTTACTAATTATGTATTTTACATCATATAAACTATTTTTATGTTCTAGTGGTTTTAAAAATGAATTCTAACGTTTTTCTCTAGCATCAATAGTTTTGTGAATAATTCATTATCTTATATTATAAGTTATTTTTCTATGTATATATTTCATTTTATAAATAATTGAATATTAGATTCGAATCACACATGTTAACCTTTCAAATCTATTTAGAAGTACACAAGTGTCATTTTAAAAATATTTTTTTTCTAATTATATATTTGTTAAAAAACTACCAAAATAAATATAGTTTTATACCTACATCAAAATCTATATAATTCTCAATATTTAACTAATTTTATAGCCTAAAAGTTTTTCAATAAAATTTTAAAATATTTTTACAAAACCGAAATATGTTTTTTTAAAATAGAATAATGCAATTTAATATTTTATATTTTTAGAATTTCTGATGTTTAGATAAGTGATATTTAAATTTTGCTATGGAATATTAAATTTATAGAAATTTTAAATTTACAGAATAAATTCAATCATGTCGACAAACTAAATACAAACACTCTACAACATGGTCTACTAATTTATTTTATATCACATCATATTTGTATCTCATAAGCTCTAAAGGAATTTATTTCTTCTTCAAAAAATCGATCAAATCGCTTAATAAATATTATAAACTCATGTATTATTTATTTGATTGAGTAGCTACAAATTCTAATATTAAAATTATCATTAGTTTACTCTATTCAACTTATAATATTCGTCATTACATTTGTCTGTTTCACAGTTAATTACAATATTGCATAATCTATTATATAAAATTATTAAAAATTAATTAAAGCATTTAACATACATATTTTTTAATATAATCATATCCATTATATTCAAATACTAAAAAGTTAAAATATATGAATAAATTAAAACTCTAAAAATATACAAAAATATAATTAACTTAAGATGATAATTTGGAATGTTTAATTAATTATTTCAAAGCTAATATAAACAATTTTAAAACTATATAATGACAATTATATTAGTATAATATTTAATTGGCTAATTTAATCAGCTTAAAAGGTATATATTTTCAATCTTATTAGTATAACCAAAAAATAATCATCTTCAGAAAGCTATTATTATTATGTTTGATCTATATTTTTTTGTCACCAATATTTATTTTAAGTTATATATATTGAATTATATAATTGATAATTATATTAAATTATCAAATATTCGTAATATAATATTAGGTTAACTTTTTATTGATAAAAGTTTATAGATATGTTTCTTACTTTATCTATTTGTTTTTAGTATTCTTATATCTAGTCTTTTATTAAATTTATTATAAGTTTTTTTTGTCACCATTGTAGATTATATATAGTTAATTATAAAAATGAGATAATTATTTTAAATTAAAAAGTTTCCTAATATAATATTAAGTTGATTTTTTTATTTAATAGAACTTTATAGATAATTTCCTTATCTTATATTTTCAATTAGGAAGTTTCTTAATCTAATATCAAGTTGACTTTTTGTTTAATATAAATTTATAGATAATTTCCTTATCTTGTGTATTTTTATTAACTATACAATTAAAAATTTTAGAAAATTTCTTAAACTTTAAATGTTGATGTGGAATGATACTATTGGTTGTTTTATAATTTTAATCCTATGTGGACACTCTTAGAGCACTATAGCTTCAACTTTTATATATTAATAGATTAGGGTTTGGTTTTAACTTTGTCGTCTTTCAATAAATTCTTTGACATTGTTTCCAAATTTTATTCTGGATCCTATTGATAATAAAAGAATAACGGTTATTTTAGTTGTTAGCGGAAGCTCTAAGCTGTTAAAAAATAGTATAACTGTAAGTTTAACTACCTTAACTGTTTTCTATTTGTATAATTATCCAATTATTTTGGTGATTAGTAGCCATTATGCAATTTTTTTCTAACCGCTACATTTTAATATTATCAATCAAGAGCAAACTCTTGGACAAAATATTTCATTTCTCTAGTTCTCCATGTTCATATCCAAAAAAAAATCTGATTTGCCCTCTCCTGATATATTAAAAGTTTCAAAATCGACAAAAAGGTCCAAGGGGAAACAAGTCCATCAGAGTGATGTATTTAAAAATCGGCGGTTGAAGAGATAACTTTGTGATCGCTAATATTGCTCATGATCAAACCAATTTTGTTTGCAAATTCAATAGATCAATAAAAAAGTGAACAGATTCTGATCTTCCACTTAAACACACTCGTCCATTCGTGATTTTGTTAGTGGAACATCAACACCAGAGACAATATAGCAAATCGAGATTGAGAAATAAGATGCATTATTAACTAAAATTGATATAAACAATAGAAAATAATCAGAGGAGCATTGGAATTGGAATATAAAAAAACTCCAAGACGGTTTGAGGATTCGAATTTTATTTAGAGGGGATAGTTGTGAGCAATCGTTAAAGAATTCACTGAACAAACCAACATGAATATTCATAATCAAACAGAATCTGAAAATTAGCATTCTTTAAAAAAGGCAAAATTTTGTAAAATATATAAACAAACATTGTAGAAAAGGAAAATATATTTGTTGTAAACCCTAGAATTAATTAAAGTAGAAATGAGAAAGAATAAACCATCAAAGTTAAAATATATTGGAGAAAACAAATAAACAAAGTTGTAATAATCGTTTGTAAAATCGTCTACTTTTTTTAAAAAGATAAAATTGTTAATTTATATCTATAAAAAGTAATAATTATATCTATAAGATAATAATAATAATTATTAACTGTGTATACTTAAAAAGGTTGGCAAAAGGAGAAAACCGTGAAAGGTTTGTTAGTCAAGTGGTCTCTTATTAGGAATAGTGACAAGAAAACTAAGGTGTTTGATGTTACTTGTATGATGTATTTAATTTCAATGTTTCAGATACCTCCAAAATTTCCAGTTTGTACCCCTTTTAATTATCAGTTTCCTGCTTGCCATATACTTTTGTTTCTCACATATAAATTGTCAAAATTTAAAATAAACTGAAAACAACAAAAGCAGCAAACAAGAGATCAATGAGCATAATAGAATCTTGAAATTAGTAGGGATTCGAACTTTAGCTTAGATAGCTAAAGAAGAAAAATATAGTCTCACAAAAAAAAAAAAGAACTATTGTCTCTTTTCTTTTTGTTTGTTCTCTTGTCGAATTAAATATCTAAGTTAAATGCAAATGTTGGCCCTCTATATATATATGTGCTTCTTTTTGTCACCGGCTATAATTAAAGGCAAATTTTATAGAGATCCGTGGATGAAGAAAATATCTTAAAGGTTGTTGAGACTTTTGAGTCTCTTGATGCATACTAGTAGTACTATCTTTTTACTTTATTTAGTTTCTTGTAATTCTCATTTGAGTTTTTGTTTTCTTCCAACGCTAAATCACATGTATAGCAATATCTTGCTAAAATACTCCGTAAAGAAACACTAATAAATTCCTTAATACAGTATTTGGTAGTAGAAGAGTTTGAGTGGTGACACCATAATAAACGGTGCACAATGAGAGAAATAAATGCAATAAGCACAACTAGACGATAGTTACATACTAATAAACAATGTGACACACTGAAACAATCAAACATAACAGCCATCGAAATTCATTGATTTATGTTTATTTCTTGTGACTACAACGTTTTTGGCTAGTCATCTCGGTTCAATTTGTTTATTTTCCTTCTTTCTTTTTTGGGAGATTTTCTACAGTGGCCTCTTTTGAGACATTAATGTAAAGAGAGACCCACCGAAAAGGAAAATTTGTGAAATGACCTTTTTGTCAAATTACGCTCTTACCCTTTAAGGAAAACTAAACCCAACCCCCTTAGGGAACAGTGAACCCAAACAAAATTTGTGTACAGTACGCTGCCCTTTCTCTGCCCTTTCTCTGCCTAAAAATATATGTCATTTACAACATTTTCCTTTAAGGTGGGTCTCTCTTGACATTAATGTCTCAGGTCACTGTAGCAAATTTTTCCTTTTTTTTCTTACAAAAGTGCCGAGTCCCAACATTAATTATGGGCCGTATATTCATGTTTGTAATAATTTAGCCTTTTTGGATGGTGGTCCATCATTAGGTATGGTTCTTTTGCTACATTCGAATCTTAATACACTATTACGTTATTGTTGGTCGAACAAAAACAGAGTATATACATACACTCAGATGTATGTAAATAATAAAATCATATTTTCAAAAATTGGCACACGATTTTAGATTTATTTTCCGTTGCCAGCTATATGTGTAGATGACCAGCCACTTGGGAGGTAAATAGCTTATCGGTTCGTTTTATGGTCACTCACTTCCCACGGAGCCGTGATCCAAGTTTGTTATGACTTTTGGTTCTCAAGATTAAAGGTTGGAAAGATTTAGACTTTTTGAACTATAAAGCTAAAGAAAAATAGAGTACAAAACTCAAAACTGAAAAATGAGACAAAAACAGTAAACTTTGGGTGAATTCTCCAATGATCTAAGACCATTTATGATTCTTTTTTATTTCATCGCGATGACTTAAAAGTTACTTTTGTAATTTAAATTAGAGAAAGTAACAAAATTTAAAGGTTAAGTTTTGGTTTCTACAGTTGACAAAAAAAAAAAAAAGTTTTGGTTTCTACAAACCGGCAACGAGATGAGGATGATTAGAACATTAACTAGTCCAATGTGACCTTATAAGTGTGTTTATTTTGACCGTATCAATAAAACCATAGTAATAAGCAATAGAAATAGTATGGTGAAACAACTGTATATTTTAATCACTGTACATATTAACTAATTGTGAATAATTTATATATAATTATAAAAATATTTAGTACTTATAAATATTATATTTGGAATAAGTTGATATGCTCAAATTTACCCCAGAGCTACTCTCTCAAATTAAGAGATCGACTGTAGTACTTAGGGATCGATTTCCACAGAGACTCAAGATTCGCACAATAGATTATAGTATTCGAATTAAGCTAAACGAGAATGAATGTAATTAAAAGACAGAAAAGCAACTAAAATCGGTTGTAAATCAGATGGGAGAAACGTCAGGTTCAGGGAATTCTCAGGAAATCAGGAATGCAAGCTAATCAGTAAATCAGGATTCTGCTATGTTCTAGAACTCGAAACACAATATTCAAATCAATCAACTCTCGTTGCAGAGATTTCTATGTCTAGATCCTAGAATTCCAAATCTCTTTGTAAATTCAAAGGCTCAGACATGCATTAAATTCATGTTCGATATGTTCACAAAATACCTAAACCAAATCTCTTTGCGAATAGTTATTTTGCTCATCTAAGGTTCTTTCTAGCTAATTAACCAACTTTCGTTGCGAAAATCAACCTATGATCAATAATCTAACTCGTCAGTTCAGATCAAGCATTAATCACAACCTAGATAAAGAAATAGTTTTCCAGAATCCCTAACTAACCAATCAACTTAGCAATCCATGAAATCCCTAATGAGAAACCCTAAACCTAACTAGCAAACTACTCAGACATGGAGATTGAAACAATAAACATGTTTGAATAATATTTCATAAAAGAAATAAGAATAGAGATTAAAGGAGTTCTGAATCTTCTCTGAAGGAGTCAGAATTCTTCTCTCCAAAGCTCTAGCTTAGAATAATAGCATAGGTCTAAACAATGACCTTAAAAACCCATATATATAGTCTAAAAATATGGAAAACACGTTTGGCACTTAATTGTAAATATTAGGAGCTTCAGGGATCTGTTTGCAACTCTGCAAAGCTTGGAAAACTCGTATTGAAATTGCCGTCAGGAATTGGTGTCGACCGACACCAGGGGTGGTGTCGATCGACACCGTCTTTAAAATTTGGCTCCGAGTTGAATTCTTCTGCACAGTTTCCTACTCAACTCCAGAATGATCCATAATCTCCAAATAAGCTCCAAACGTACCTAAACCTGCAAATGACTCTAAAAGACTCCAAAAACACTAAAAAGACTTTATATATACAACTTATATCATGGCTAAAAACACTAAAAACCATGATATATCAACTCCCCCAGACTTAGCTTTTGCTTGCCCTCAAGCAAAACAAAAGACTATACCTGTGAAAGAGGTTTGGAAACATAGAAACTCACTCATCCTTTAGAACACTGAATCAACCAAAACCAGAGTAAAGCCACATCAAACAGTACCAACTTTAGTTAGAACCTCTAGTAATTTTCCGCAGACTTACTAATTATCCAGATTCCAAACCACAACCCATAAGAGTAATCTAAAATCCCCATTGCTGACCTTATTTAGTTTTAAGTGCAGTCTCATCGAGGGAATATCGATCTAAGGACACATGGACTCTTACTTACCCAAGTACTGATTTATTGAACAGTCTGCTTCTAGTTTCCTTTCTCCCTCTTTTCTCGCTTCCAATCAGTCGATTTTTCCCTACTAGGGTATCATTTTATTTTTTTTATCGACTGATTGTTCTCTTTCTTTTTTTAGACAAGTTTCCAATGATTCAACTTCTCATATCACTTCTTTTCAAAGCTATGACTCTTTTTCATTCTTTTTTTTTAGAGACACTGAAGGGAAGAGAGAGGGAAACCATAATCAAAGAAAATAATTAGAATAGAAAAGGTTAGGATCGGAGATGCTTACCTGCAGTCGCGATTGGTGTCGACCGACACCAACGAGTAGTGTCGATCGACACTGGTCTGGTCACGATCACCTTTTTTTTTTTTTTTTAAACAAGAAAAACAAAACTAAAAATTAGCAAAAAATCAAACGAAATCCAAAGAAAACTCCTACCTAATAGTGGGTTGCCTCCCACTCAGCGCTTATTTTCAGTCATTAGCTTGACTATGTTGGGGATTAAGCTTCTGGTGGATCAGAGAGTGGGAGCGAATGCCTCTGAGAAGAGCATCTCATCATCCAAGGTGGTGTATAGGCAGTTTGTGAATGAGATCGACCAAGGAATGAAGGAACAGCAGCAGGGTGAGACTTAGTTCTGGGTGGTACACTCCTTTTTCCTGCAGAATCATCAAAAGAAGAAACAAGCGCTCTACGATAATCTCGTGGCTTGTTTAACTGTGAGACAGCTTTTGCACTTTGAAAATTCTTAATGATGATATCAGGAGGTTTAGAATTAGGAACAGGAAGTGCATACCTTTGCTCTATTGGAGGTGAGTGAGGTGCGAGATGTAGAGTTTTCTGTTTAACAATAGTTGATGGGTCTTTTGGACTAGAAAACTTCTGAAAACTCTGAGTTTTAGGCGTCACTGGCTTGGCCTGTGGAGGGTGTCGATCGACACCAACAGTGGTGTCGATCGACACTGAACCTGAAACTCGGGACTCTGCACTTTTTCTGCAATTCAACTCTGCAATCCGTGTCTCCATCACAAAAACATCATCCTCCATCAACTTGTTTTTAAGTGGACCCTTATCTTCGACCCTTGCCCTAAAAAGATGATCTCCACTCCAATCTTCAAGCCCAGCAGCTTGCTTAAAAATCTCAACCAATTCCTCTTGAACAATCAGCTTGTTCACTTGCTCAGTAGCCTCCAGCTCCTTGACATACCCAGCAGTAATGTCATCTGGCTCCTCATCCATGACAACCTCTACAGAAAAGGTTTGACCATCAATGGTAGGTTTTCTCCTCATCTTCTCCATGTCAAAGTTCATGACCTTATCTCCCAAATCAAGCTCTATCTGCCCTTCTCTGACATCAATAATAGCACCTGCTGTAGCTAAGAATGATCTTCCCAGAAGAAGAGGATCCTGAGGTTCTTCACCATATTCCAAAACCACAAAGTCTGTGGGGATAGTGCATCCTGCAATCTGAAGTGGAACATCCTCTAAAACACCTTCTGGAATCCTCTTGGAACGATCAGCAAGGACAAGATGAATCCTTGTAGGCTTGAAGTCAGTCAACCCAAGTCTCACAGCAACAGAATATGGCATTAGGTTAATGCTTGAGCCAAGGTCGCAGAGAGAGTGAGGAAATCTTCCTATTGAGATGGAGCAGTCTAGCACAAAACTCCCTGGATCAGGTAACTTCTTTGGAATTCTACTTTGAATTATAGCACTGACCTGTTCAGACACTCTCACCTTCCTCTCTTTCCTTGATACTGTCTTTTTCAAAAGGATTGCACTAATGTCCTTTGTGAGCAAAGCTGCTTCCTCAGGACTTATACCATTCACAACCATCCTCTTAACATACCTTTTGATTGAAGGTGAAAACTTGACAGCATCAACCAATGGTATCTCAATCAGCACCTTGTCCATTATTGCCCTGCATCTGGCCTCTTCCACCTCTTGTTTAGACAGTTTCGGCTTCGGGTAAGGTATCTTAGGTTTGTAGACCCTCTCTTCAATGGGTGATGGGGTTTTGGGATGATCAGCACGCTCTTCTGACGGCAATTGAAAAACACACGATTGGTGTCGATCGACACCCCCATCTGGTGTCGATCGACACCCGAAATTTTTGTTGAAATGCATCGATTTATTTCCGTCGGAACCCGAAAAATCGCGATTTTCTTCTGGTGTCGATCGACACTCCTCCTGGGTGTCGACCGACACTGCTTTGCTGTCGATCGGGTTGATCGACAAACGTCCGTCACGGCTCGAAATTTCGAGATTTTGGAGTGGTGTCGACCGACACCCATCAGAGGTGTCGATCGACACCAAGTCTGTGACTCCAAAATCTGCATCAAACACTGCAGAACCCACGAATTTTTCTTCTTCCCTCACCATGATGGCATTAACATGATGTCTTGGATTGATATCAGTCTTTCCAGGAAGAAATCCTTCTTGCCTTTTGAGGAATCTGCAGTTTGAGCAACCTGAATATCCAGCTTCTTAACATGAGCACCCAAAGACTCAATTTTCCCATTCAGATCAGTATACAAAGCATCCATCTTCCCATTAAAGCTCACAGTCATCTTTGTCTGGCCTTCCAATACCTGTTCTAGCATTGACTCCATCTTGTTATTCTGCTCAGGAGGTTTTGGTAGGATGAAGAACCATAAGTTCTTGTGAAAGTGTTGTTCTGAGAAGGTCTTTGGTGAGTAGAACCATAAACTTGCTGATTTCCAAACCTTTGTCCCTGAAACCCAACTTCATTGATGTAATCCACATCCTTTTCCTCTGATTCAAAGGTTTCAACTTCTGCAGCAAACTGAACATGCTTCTTACCCACAAGGAGATTGTGGACAGAATCTAATTTGGCTTTCATCTCAGCAATCTGACCTCCATCAATGTTTCCAGCCAACCTCTTCCTATCACAGTCTGCATTCTTGGTACTATTGCTAGATACCAAGTTCTCAATAAGCTTCTTAGCTTCTTCTGTGCTCCTAGTATAGAAGTTTCCTTGGCTTGCAGCATCCAAAGCCATTTGATATCTCCAATCTATCCCTCTGAAGAAGATACCCAGCAACTGAACCTCACTAAAGCCATGGTGTGGACAATCTCGTTGGTAAGCTCTGAATCTCAGCCAAGAAGCCTTTAATGCTTCAGTAGGTCCTTGAGAAAATGTAGAGATCTTTGTTCTCAGATCCTCAGACCTTGCATCATCAAAAAAATTGTTGAGGAAGGCATTCTTGGTATCAGACCAGGTGGTTAGAGAACCTGGACTCTCATTCTTGAGCCAATAAGCTGCATCCCTAGCAAGAGAATATGGGAAGAGCTTGCACAACAGATAATCCTCTGATACTCCATTAAGCTTAATGCTTGTCACCAAGTCTTCAAATTTCTCAATATGGTCCATGGGGTGCTCTTGAGGAAGACCATGGAAAGGGTGCTGACCCACAAGAGTGAAGTACACTGGCTTCAGCTCAAAGTCATTCCTTTGGAATGGAGGAGGACGAATCGCAGACCTGTTCTCATAGAATAGATCAGGCCTATTAAAATCAGCAAGAGTCCTCCCTCTAGCAGGGTTCGCAGCAGCGTCTTCTTGGAAGACATTTCCCTGTTCATCAATTCGGTCGCCGTTTTCATTGTAGGCATGACCCTCTTGGTCTCGTAAGATTCCAGCAGCATCAGGTCGAACGATAATTCTTCGATTCATCTCTGCTGATCTCTTTGCCTTAAGGTTCGTTCGTTCTAACTCTCTCAACTCCTGATTCGTAAGATTCAAAAGTTTAGCTTCCTTGTTGCTCCGGGTGTTGCGAGTATGCATAAACCTGAAACAAAAGAAAGGAGAAAGAAAGAATGTGAGTAAACAAGAAATAAAATGTTTAGTCTAAATTCTATTCCTAATCTAATGGCGAATTCAATGAGTCCCCGGCAACGGCGCCAAAATTTGATATGCTCAAATTTACCCCAGAGCTACTCTCTCAAATTAAGAGATCGACTGTAGTACTTAGGGATCGATTTCCACAGAGACTCAAGATTCGCACAATAGATTATAGTATTCGAATTAAGCTAAACGAGAATGAATGTAATTAAAAGACAGAAAAGCAACTAAAATCGGTTGTAAATCAGATGGGAGAAACGTCAGGTTCAGGGAATTCTCAGGAAATCAGGAATGCAAGCTAATCAGTAAATCAGGATTCTGCTATGTTCTAGAACTCGAAACACAATATTCAATCAATCAACTCTCGTTGCAGAGATTTCTATGTCTAGATCCTAGAATTCCAAATCTCTTTGTAAATTCAAAGGCTCAGACATGCATTAAATTCATGTTCGATATGTTCACAAAATACCTAAACCAAATCTCTTTGCGAATAGTTATTTTGCTCATCTAAGGTTCTTTCTAGCTAATTAACCAACTTTCGTTGCGAAAATCAACCTATGATCAATAATCTAACTCGTCAGTTCAGATCAAGCATTAATCACAACCTAGATAAAGAAATAGTTTTCCAGAATCCCTAACTAACCAATCAACTTAGCAATCCATGAAATCCCTAATGAGAAACCCTAAACCTAACTAGCAAACTACTCAGACATGGAGATTGAAACAATAAACATGTTTGAATAATATTGCATAAAAGAAATAAGAATAGAGATTAAAGGAGTTCTGAATCTTCTCTGAAGGAGTCAGAATTCTTCTCTCCAAAGCTCTAGCTTAGAATAATAGCATAGGTCTAAACAATGACCTTAAAAACCCATATATATAGTCTAAAAATATGGAAAACACGTTTGGCACTTAATTGTAAATATTAGGAGCTTCAGGGATCTGTTTGCAACTCTGCAAAGCTTGGAAAACTCGTATTGAAATTGCCGTCAGGAATTGGTGTCGACCGACACCAGGGGTGGTGTCGATCGACACCGTCTTTAAAATTTGGCTCCGAGTTGAATTCTTCTGCACAGTTTCCTACTCAACTCCAGAATGATCCATAATCTCCAAATAAGCTCCAAACGTACCTAAACCTGCAAATGACTCTAAAAGACTCCAAAAACACTAAAAAGACTTTATATATACAACTTATATCATGGCTAAAAACACTAAAAACCATGATATATCATAAGTTTTGCACCAATCTATATCATGTGATATATGAACAATAAATGCACCTAACAGACACATCAAGTTACTTTGTTACTGTTTTTGGAAACCCTATCGATATTACGAGGATTAATCCACACACATTCAAGAGATTTCCCCCTAAAATCTTGGGTGAATGAGGACATATGGGGTATGAAATCCATTTTTGGATGTTTATTCGTTTGAATGAGAAAACCAAAGATAAAGAAGAGGCAAAGGAGGCCGGGGAACAACAACAACAAAAAACTAGAAAAAAAGATTCAAGTAAATTCACATACTTAGACCACCCAAAATAGGGTAAAAGAGTTCATACATCTTTCTTATTCTTTCACCATTGGACTAAATATTACACAAACAGACAGTTGTTTCGAATGTAAGTAGTAACTAATGAATATTATTACCAGCCTCTTGAAAAATTCATATTCTCAGTTAATTGAGAACCTAACTTAGACATTAGAAAGTTTGAAAGAAAATTTCATTATGTTTTTCTCTGGGAGATCCCAGTATCTTACTTTCTTTCCCAGGAGAGATGAAGATCTACAACACAGTCCGATGTTTGGCGAAAATCATATCGCTATTCAAAATATATTTTTCGAGAACATAAAGCAGATAATTTATCTCAAGTTCACATTTTCTGGAGTTATCTGACAAAAACGTTCCAAACAAATATATATATATATATATATATATATATTTATATTTATAATATATATTTGAAATATTTTTCATATTTACTTACATATAATAACTTAAATTCTGAATATTTAAATAATTTATCGAATAAATAAAAAATAAATTAATGGTAATCTTAGTTTTCAGAATATAAATTTATATTTTATCATAAAATATTTTGGATATTGTTAAGTAAAATAAATTAATTATATAATTTTTTTTAAAAGTTTTTAGATATTTTAAAATTTGTGAATTATTAAAATCTTTATATAAAAGCATAAGTGAAGATATATTTATTGAGTATCTGAAGGCCTTAAGTGATTTTTCGAATTGCTTTATTTTTTTTGGTTGGAATGAGGAGCGCTAGTCTCCCGCTTTATTAAAAAACAAACCAGATTACATAAGAACACTCCTCGGGTACGCAGTCCCTCGGTAGTCATCTTCAAAAACATCAGAAACAAAAGTAGGGCAAGAATCAAATAAGCAAACTCCTAAGGGTTGGGAAAAAGCATAGTCGGCAAGACCATCGGCTAGACGGTTTGCCTCTCTATACGTGTGGGAAATACGGACTGTCCAGTCCTTCACAATGAAGCCATAGCACATACGTGCTAGGAACGCCAGGGGGTGGGTCTCACTAATCCCCGTCGTCAGGAAACCAACAACCAAAGCGGAATCTACGTGTAGTTCTAATTGGGGAAAACGCTTCTCCCAAGCAATACTGAGTCCGTAATAGACTCCCCAGAGCTCTGCTAGAGTTGCCGAACACATACCAATGTTAAAAGAAAATCCACCTATCCAATCTCCATTAGCATCCCGTAGGACACCACCCGCTGTTGCTATACCCGGGTTCCCTCGTGAAGCCCCGTCTGTGTTCAAACGAACCCAACCCTCCGGAGGAGGAGACCACGAAATTTGTTGTACCTCGCGAACCCCAGTCCGTCTCGGTATGAGCGTATGAGCCAGAGTTACTTCTCTGGACACATTTTTAATATAGCGTACTCGATCTCTGCATTTCCCAGTCACACCAAATACATTACTACAACGCCATTTCCACCCCCACCAGCATCCCATTCCGAACATCGTGCTCCAAGAAGCTCCATCTCGTTTCTGAGTGTCTCCGAGATTGGTGTAGATCCATTCCATGAGCGTCTGTCCAAAGAAGACATCTCTTTTGTTCTGGGGGACGATGCGATGCCAGATTCCCGACATCGCTGGACAATCCCTTAATACATGAAGAATAGTTTCATCTCCCCCTTTACAAACCTCACATATCCCTGAGGCACTCAGATGTCGCCTCTGTCTTTCAGTATTGGTCATGATCATCTTATTTGTTACTTGCCAGAGAAAAACTCTGACCCTTTCCGGGGCAATCACCTTCCATACACGATCAAACAAACTTGTCATATTCGGCCTCGGTGTTTTATCAATTGTCAGAAAACGATATGCTGATCTAACGGAGAATCTCCCATCTTGACTCTCACTCCATGCTATCCTATCTGTTGTGCCAGTAACTGAATCAACCATGATAGCCAACAATTGCAATACTGTAGAGGTTGAGACAAAAGGCTGTATCCGTTGAAAATCCCATCCGACTCCTTCAATCCATAGGTCTCTTACTCGAATGTTAATTAAATCGCTCGGGATAGTAGATGTAGCCATGTCGACGAGAAGATCCCTCCCCATCCACCGATCTCTCCAAAACCTTATCTGCGTACTTATGAATATTTTCAGAATACCCAAACTGGATGAGTTAAGGGTCCCAAACAAAAAATAGTATGGACCCTATCATCCGCAAAGCCCAAAATAAAGCCCGTGAAGCCGCTAGGCCCAATACCGCAGCTCAAACGCAGCATAAGCTTCTTTAGCAACTTGTCACGATAATTCTTGGTTGGTGGAAAATCGATTATCCCCGTCCGGAGAGCCATGGCGTCGCTTTGCTCCGCGAGGTTGCTTCCTTCTCCGTCGCTCGATGTTCTACTGTTTCCATCTCCGACGAAGATGTCCTCCTCGTCTTGCGTGCACGACTCGCGGTCGATTGTTTGCTCTTCGTCGCTTGCCCATGGTTTCTCGTCCGTTCGCCGTTCTTCGCGTCGCAGTCAAAATCCGAGCCTTCGGATGGCTAGAAGAGCGAATAATCAGCTGCACGTTGTGTCTATGGCTCCCGAGGAAGAGAAACTCACTCGTCGCAATCCTCTAGATTTCCCAATTGTAAGCTCCGATTCTTCCCTTCAAATAGTTTTCGGATCTTCCCACGAAATTTACAGTTTCACATTTATCCCTCCGTTTGATGCTTAATCGGTGATTGAGGATAAAGAGGGTTTGGCTTTAAAGTAGCTAGTGTTGTTGTTTTCCTCCAGATTTGTGTTACATTCTCCATGTTTCTACTTCATTCATGGCCTCTCCTTGATGTTCTATTGCTGGTTGTTTCACAATTACATCAAGAGTTTGAAGAAATCGACCTGTTACTTTTGTCTGTCTGTGATGAATATATATAAAAAAAAAAAAACTCATCACGGGTCTTTAGGTTGCATAACTTATGTTTCTATTCGAAGCAATTTGTATCATAAATATGATTTCTCAGCTCACTTCTTGGTTATTCTTTCTCTATGAGTCTACCTGTGTTAACAGTTAAATCATTTTGGTCTATTGTCTGTAGAAAAGCTCCCTATTCATGACTCCAATGTGATTACAAATGTCATGATTTCGTTGCACCGCACCATTTGCTTTGGAGTGTTATGTAAACTCTTAGTTATAAGGGATCAGTGTTAATTCTTTCTCTGTAGTTTTTAGTTATGAATACTAGAGAAATCGACATGGGTTCGATATGGAAACAACATGTTCTCTTGCCATTCTCATTATAGAAGTCGACACCTGACTTGAAATGATTGTAATGTCGTTGTGATCTACTGTTAGGAGTGGGAGAGACCTAAACCTGGGAGGAGGCCAGACATTTTCCCCAAGTTTAGCCCTATGAAGACACCATTGCCACCGCCGATGCCTTATGATCCTCCGGAAGAAGACGAAGAAGAGGAAGAGAAGAAAGAAGAGGAAGAAGAAAACCCAGACCAAGAAGAAGAGGAACAACCCGAGAAGCAGCAATAGATTTTTTATGATTTTCGAGAAAAATGAAGATGGAAACATCGAGATCTATGTCTGTTTCTGAGTTTTGTAGTGTTTTTTGGAGGAGAAAAAAGAAAAAAATCAGTCGTTCGCATATTTAGTTGTTAGCTTTAAATTTCATACTCGTGTTGTACTAATATTTGTGTAATGCTTCAGTTTGGGAATCCTATCGTTTACACTACTATCCTCTCGAACCTTGTTCGTATGTTGAAAAGAGCAATAATCATACTGCAGCTATAAATGTAAATAAAAAAAGGGTGGGGTCAAATGTTCATATTCAGATTATTTGAGGTTTTAGTGTAATTTTGTTGTTTTCGTGAGTGCAACATACGACGTCGTGTTACTTGCAATTACATAGTTAGGTTTTTGTTGTGTCTCTCTGCTATATTCTTCTTCGTCCTCTTGTCTCCGCTACGAACTAGAGCTCAACAATGGCGTCCATCCTCTCGAAGAAGCTGAAGAAGAAAGAAAACTACACGTTGAAAGAGCTCAAGTCCTTAGGCTGCGACTTGCTCTCTTCTCGAACTCACATCAACAACCTTCCTCTCCTTCTCTCCTTCATCTCGCCGGAATCTCCGCCGCAGTTCGTGGTGGAAGCCCTCCTTTCCCTCCAGTCTTTTTTCACCCCTCTTCTCTCTCAGCTTCCCTCGACTTCTTCACATCCTTCTTCATCGAAACGCCCTCGTCCCGAAGACGACGATGATAGTTCGTCGAAGACAACTGAAGTCGATGACCCTGAAGTTATCTTCAAAGCTTGGCTAAGATCAAATTTTGACGAGTTCGTGAAGCTTCTACTCGATGTTCTCGTCTCTGAACAGTCCGAAGATACTCTAAGGGTAACTCTCTTATCTTCTCATTGCTGTGAAAGTTCGTCTTTTTACGATGATGATTGCTTCAAGTTACATAGTATTGTTGTCATGTATGCTTCGTTTGCTTCTAATGTTTTTGATGTATTGGTTTATTTTTAGGATATTGTTTTAGGCACATTAATGGAGTTTGTAAAGCTTCTGAATGCGGGAAGGTTTCACTCTTCCATCTACAACAGACTACTAAATGCTATTGTAAGTCTCCTTCAGACTTATTGAAAGTTTGTTCTTTTGCTCATTATTTTCAGTGGTCTAATGATTTCACTATTGTCTCTGTAGATTCATTCTGCAGTTGATATCGATATATTCTTGGATATACTTACCACAAAGTTCTTCAAGTACATTGATGTCCGGTAGGCTGATAACCCTTTTGCTTTATTTGTATACTCCCTGATGCTTCTTCTGATTTAGCATGTTGTTGTTTTCTCATTTGGGATTGACTCTTTATATTCCACTTATGCCAGCTATTTTACATACATCAGCATGGAAAAGTTTGTGAAAACACTGGAAGGATCAGCTGTGTCTGGTGAGCTTCTTCGTGCTTGCTCTCTTCACATCTCTCTTTCTTGTTTCCTCTTAATCACGTGATGTAAAATTCTTTTCTCTTTGTGTCTGTAACTGATGTGGTTTTGGCGTTTGTAGCTGATAGGAACGTGATTGAAAATAGTGAGGCTGAGAATGATTCGAAAGACAGGTTAGTATCAGCAAATATTCGATTCTTTCATTGTATATCTTATATGTGTCGCCCGTTTCTTCCAGACGGTTTGAATGTATCTTTTATGCTCTAATTTTTTTGTTATTGCGTTGTTGATGATCTGGAAAATTTGTTAATTGTAGCCTAGAGCTCTCTGTTCGCAAGATCTATCAAGTGTTATCTCGAATCCCACCTCCTGAAAAAGATTCTGAAAAGTCTAACCACGAGATGTGGAGTGGTACAGGTGACTGTTTCTTCGCAGTTGACTATTTGTATCTCTCACCCCATCTGTGTTTAGATTTGCTTATAAAGGTTATTGGTATTTCCAGATGAAAGTATTAGTGAGAAACCGAAAGATAAAAAGAAAAAGAAGAAGGATCAAGACAGCAATGTGAGTTTTCATTTGCAAATTTGCTATATTATACTGAATCCGTGAATAGTTTTTCTTCTTGTGATGCAGCTACTTACTTTTCCTTCTTAATTTTATTCTGTCAAAAACTCTAGCTTCTTTCTCCGACTACAATTGCCAAGAGGATGAAGTTGAAGTTCACTAAAGCATGGATCTCATTTCTCAGACTGCCACTTCCCCTTGACGTTTACAAGGAGGTTAGCTAGTTTACTTCCACAAAGAACTCTTTTTTTGGAATACGGCATGGTTAAACTTACCAAAATATGCTATCTTTTGATGATCAGGTTCTTGCTAGTATTCACCAGACAGTCATTCCCCATTTGTCTAATCCTTCAATGTTATGGTGGGTATATCTACCGAAGCTTTTATTGTTCTGTATATTGTTTCTTTCGATAATCGCTTATATATGTTCACTTTGCAGCGACTTCCTAACAAAATCATATGATATCGGGGGAGTTGTCAGTGTGATGGCTCTAAGCAGCCTCTTCATTCTCATGACGCAACATGGTTTGGAATATCCCAACTTTTATGAAAAACTCTATGCGTTACTGGTCCCTTCGGTCTTTGTGGCAAAGCACCGAGCAAGATTTCTTCAGGTATTTGCCGGATTTGAGTGACCAATGAATTACTGTTTTTTATCCGTTCTCTTTATATATCTGAAACGCTTTCTGCAGCTTCTTGATGCTTGCCTTAGGTCATCATTGCTCCCAGCATATCTGGCAGCTTCATTCACAAAGAAACTAAGCAGATTGTCACTTTCGGTTCCTCCCTCGGGATCGTTGGTCATAACGGCTTTGATCTACAACCTGTTGCGAAGACATCCTACAATCAACCATCTTGTTCACCACGTATGTCCTATTTTCGTTAGTGTTTGAAAATATGCAAAAAGATATGTTGCAAGATGGGAAAGCGACTTAATTCTATAGGATCATCCCTCACGACTGAACAAAAAATGTATAGAAAGCATGGACTCACAATGTGGTCACTCTTGTGCAGGAATCCGTTGATAACGGCAATGAAGCCAATTCAGAGGCTGACGAACCCAATGAGAGCCGGACAGAGACCAACAAAAAGCTCGGTATTGACTATTTCAAGAACCAGGAAAGTGATCTCAAGAAAACTGGTGCCATGAGTAAGTATTTGATATTCGCAGTCTTTCTATCTATAGTTTCCACGGCTTTAGCACAGAATTTCACCACGAGATGTATTAGTTTGATTAGAAATGGCCGGTTTCTCTAGATTAATAGACAAAATGAAGCGATGCTTGCTTGGAGAGCTCGAAAAAGAGTGTTACTTAGCTATATGTGAGGTCATTTCATAAGAGAACTGATGACATTCATTACTTTTTTACAGGGAGTTCCCTCTGGGAGATTGACACTTTGCGCCATCATTACTGCCCACCAGTTTCAAGGTACATTTACTCACCAAACAATAACATCTAAAAATTATTTATTCTCTTACATTTTGTCATCTCATTGATCTTTCTTTTCCTTGTGTAGGTCTGTTCCATCGCTAGAAACTGATTTAACCATCAGAGCAAAAACCACTGAAATGAAAATAGAAGATTTCAGCTCTGGTTCATATGCCACCATATTCGGGGACGAGGTAATGCATCTCTGGTTCATATGCCATCAACTCTTTGCTATAACTTTGAAGCCACTCGACTTTGACCTTCCATTTATCTTGGTGCAAAACCAAATACCCACTATACCGAACTAACAATGGAGATATTTGAAAATGGCAGATTCGGAGAAGGGTAAAACAAGTTCCTTTAGCGATCTACAAAGCGGTTCCAACGTCTCTGTTCGAAGATTCAGATTTTCCGGGGTGGACATTCACCATTCCTGCAAATGCTGACTGATTTCAAAGAGTAGCCAACTAAAAACACTGCAGGTATTCGAAGATTTGTGACACCACCAAATTTTGTAGTTTGGATCCTTCAGATATAGTTTTGTGTTTTGATACTGAATGTATCGTACATCGTGCACGTCTCTGGTCGCTTTGAAGAAATTTATTTTTGGCAAAAAGAAAATCTGTTCACTCGTGGAATCAGTTTGACGCTGCGGAGTCTGAATGCTCGATACTGAACCGAAAGAACAATCTGCTTTTTTTTTGTAACAAAACTGAGGAATCACATTAGAAAATTACAAAACCTTTCTTTTCGTCGTAGGTAAAAATATGATCTTTTAAGTTCACACTAATCAGAATGCGTTGATGAGAGTCGAGAGATAGTCTGTGGTCCAATTTCAGTGGAGATTCCACACAAATCCCATTTAGGAGGAAGAGGGAAATGTGCAATTTGCCCATTACACTTTGTGGTTTTTTTTTTTCAAATAATTCTTATCCTTCCATCATTTCATTATTTTCATCGTGCGTTGGTTGTTCAATTAGTTATTGATAACACCAATTTTGTATTATTATTTTTGTTGGTGATCACCAATGATATTTGTATTATTAAGAAGAAAAAGAAAATAACTAATATTTTGTTAAGTCATCTACTCAAGTTCTTCTCCACCTTCTGGTGTTTTCGGGTTTGGAGAAGAAAGAGGTTCACTTTCACAGTTTCAGTGTTTGTCATTTTCTTTTACAAAAAAATACTAATGGAGATCTTCTTTTTGACCACTGTCGTTGTTGGCCATGTCATTTCCCACGTTTCTCTTCCCACGTTTTATCCTGAAGCCGTGTCTCCTCCATGGATTCTGTTTCCAGTAAACAGTAATCAAAAAATTTCAGAAGCTATTAAGAAAAGTTTGTTCCTTTCTCAATTCTTCAACTATTTATATTCGCTTCTTTTGTTGAACAAGCCTCTCGCTTTCATCTTCTTTATCCCCTGTCCTGTCATTTTCTTTTCTCTTGCTTGTTCCTCATGTCTTCGACTATCCTTTATTAATCTACTTTTAATTTTTCAACGCCTCACGAATCTTACTTTTTCTATTTATTAAAGCATGATTTGGTTTTGGGGTTTGGCATCATCTCTGATTCTCTGCCTCTAACTCATCTCCACCGTCTTTTGCTTCGTAAAAGCGTTTGATCCCCGTGACACTTTTTTTCAGTTCCATTTCTCACTGTTCAAACTGAAAGCTACTTCCTTTTCTTCTCTGTCTGTGAAAAACTGGTTTAGTTTTAGCTCAAGGTCTCGTTTTGTTTATCGATATTAAGGAACCAAGCAATGACTTGTGTTCTGTTGAGCTTCATTGTTCTTGTTGCTGGTGTTGGTTTACTTTCAGAGAGAGCTTGTAGCTCTAGGCCTCCTGTTATTACAGTGGGTGCTATTTTCGGTTTAAACACCATGTACGGCCAAACTGCAAATATTGCTTTCAAAGCTGCTGTGGAAGATGTAAATTCTGATCCTAGCTTCCTCGGTGGATCGAAATTGCGTATTATGATCAATGATGCTAAACGCAGTGGTTTCCTCAGCATTATGGGAGGTTGAAGAATGAAAAAGCTCAAATCTTGTTTTCACTGTATCCATATTTTCTTGATTGCTTTTGGAATACTTACTGCACTTATCCCTTTTTGTTGTTGCAGCATTGCAATTCATGGAGACTGATGTAGTGGCTATAATTGGTCCACAGACATCAATCATGGCTCACGTATTGTCTCATCTTGCTAATGAGCTTACTGTTCCGATGTTGTCATTCACGGCTCTTGACCCTACCCTCTCTCCACTCCAATTCCCTTTCTTTGTCCAAACAGCACCTAGCGATCTGTTTCTGATGCGCGCCATTGCAGAGATGATCACATACTATGGCTGGTCGGATGTAGTGGCGTTATATAACGACGATGATAACAGCAGAAACGGCATTACAGCGTTAGGCGATGAGCTTGAAGAAAGGCGTTGCAGGATTTCTTACAAGGCAGTACTTCCACTGGATGTTGTGATTTCAAGTCCAGTTGAGATCATAGAGGAGTTGAGAAAGATCCGGGGAATGGAATCTCGGATAATCGTTGTGAACACTTTCCCGAATACAGGGAAAATGATCTTTGAGGAAGCAGAGAGATTAGGGATGATGGAGAAAGGTTATGTTTGGATAGCTACAACTTGGTTGTCTTCTCTACTAGATTCAAATTTGCCTTTGGATCGAAAGTCTCTAAATGGAGTTCTAACGCTGCGTCTTCACACGCCCGATTCAAGAAAGAAAAGGGACTTTGCGGCACGGTGGAAGAACAAGTTGAATAGTAATAAGACTATTGGGTTGAATGTCTATGGTTTGTATGCTTATGATACCGTCTGGATCATTGCTCGAGCTGTTAAGTCATTCCTGGACGCTGGAGGTAATCTTTCCTTCTCTCATGATGCAAAGTTAAGCAGCTTGAAAGGTGAAGCATTGAATCTAAGTGCGTTGAGCAGATTTGTTGAAGGACCACAACTTCTTGATTACATTATGCATACAAAAATGTCCGGTCTAACAGGTCCGGTTCAATTCCATCAAGACAGATCAATGGTACATCCTTCATATGATATTATCAATGTGGTTGATGATAAGTTTCGCCAAATAGGTTACTGGTCTAACCATTCTGGTCTTTCTATTGTGCCTCCTGAATCATTCTATAGCAAACCTTCTAACCGTTCTAGCTCAAACCAACATCTGAAATCTGTAACTTGGCCTGGTGGGACTTCAGTGACGCCTCGTGGATGGGTTTTTCCTAACAACGGGAAGCTGTTGAGAATCGGTGTTCCTGATAGAGCAAGCTTCAAAGACTTTGTCTCAAGGGTCAATGGAAGCAGCAACCAAGTGAAAGGATATTGCATTGATGTGTTTGAAGCTGCGGTGAAACTGCTTTCTTATCCGGTTCCTCACGAGTTCATCTTTTTCGGAGATGGTCTCCAAAATCCAAACTACAATGAGCTGGTAAACAAGGTCACCAATGGGGTTGACTTTGATGCTGTTGTAGGAGATGTAGCCATTGTCACAAAACGAACAAGAATTGTGGATTTCACTCAGCCATACATTGAGTCAGGCCTTGTAGTGGTTGCTCCTGTCACAGCACCTAACGAAAATCCGTGGGCCTTCTTACGCCCTTTTACTCCTCCTATGTGGGCTGTAACAGCTGCTTTTTTCGTTGTCGTTGGAGCTGTAATATGGATTCTTGAACACCGAACAAACGATGAGTTCCGGGGTCCCCCAAGGAGACAAATCATTACCATTCTCTGGTTAGTACACAAGAGTCGATCTTATTTGTCTGCATAGAATGAAAGATTACCATAGCTAACGCAAGCTCTTATCTCTTATTACAATGCAGGTTCACTTTCTCGACGATGTTTTTCTCTCACAGTAAGTCTCAAAACCACTTAAAGCTTAGTTACTTGCAATTCCTGTGTGAAGTTTTCTTAACATCTTTATGAAATCCAACTCTCAGGAGAGAATACAACGAGCACACTTGGTCGTATGGTGCTGCTGATATGGCTCTTTGTGGTTCTGATCATTACATCTAGCTACACCGCGAGTCTCACATCGATGCTTACAGTGCAACAGCTAAATTCACCTATAAAAGGAGTAGATACACTCATCAGCAGTACTGGTCGCATTGGCTTCCAAGTCGGTTCTTTTGCTGAAAGCTACATGATTGATGAGCTCAACATCGCCAGATCAAGACTTGTGGCTCTCGGCTCTCCTCAAGAATACGCTACTGCGCTACAAAACGGAACTGTTGCTGCAATTGTCGATGAACGTCCTTATGTTGATCTCTTCCTCTCGGATTACTGTAAGTTTGCCATCAGAGGCCAAGAATTCACCAGATGCGGGTGGGGATTTGTGAGTCTTCTTCTGACTTTCTTCTTTCTTTACCGAGCATGTTTGAACATAACGTAATCAATTTTTTTTTTTTTTTGTACTTGCTGTTCTTAAAAAGGCATTCCCAAGAGACTCTCCTTTAGCAGTTGACATGTCAACCGCGATTCTTGGTCTATCCGAGACTGGCGAGCTTCAGAAGATCCATGACAGATGGCTTTCAAAATCTAACTGCAGCAGCCCGCACGGGTCTCAGTCAGGTGATTCAGAACAGCTCAACGTGCATAGCTTCTGGGGAATGTTCCTAGTCTGTGGGATCGCTTGTCTTGTCGCACTCTTTATCCACTTCTTCAAGATAGTCCGCAACTTCTTCAAACACAAGCCAGAAGAAGAAGAAGCTATACGTTCACCAGAAAGTTCACGTTTGAAAAAGCTGCAAACTTTTTTAGCATATGTTGATCAAAAAGAAGAGGGGTCCACGAGAAGGTTGAAGCGGAAAAGGAGCAATCTTTCTGTGAATACGAATAGTATCACATCTAGACAGATATGAAGAAGCAGTGTTCTTATGTTTTGTTTATCCGTACATTTTAACATACTACACCTCATTTGTAAGCAAAGTGGGATTTTGTCTTAGATACAGATTTGGATAAAGATTGTACATTACCAATCATTCAGACTAAAGCATAAAGTTTAACTTGCGAACTACTTGTAAAGTTGTAAGACAGACAAAAGTGTAATACAAGCTTTTTCCAGTCCGGTAGAGTTCGGTTTAGAAATGTTGTGGTTAAACTTAAACATTGTTTCACTGATCAGGAGTGAATGGAAAATGTCGAGATCTGATTCTGATCTCATTCCACTAATCAGCTTTACTGAGGAAGTAATACAAGCTTTTTCGTTACTTCAGTTGAATTTGAACAACTTTTGGTTGTTGTTGTTGGTCAATAACTATAACAATAAACAGAACTAATTTCTCATGGGGGCACCAAAACATAACACATGGTTATTCAAGAAACATTGTTCATGCATGCATGATCCTTGTCCCGTCCCCAAAAGCAGTGCCGGCCCTGGGCTAAAGCTGGTAAAGCATCAGCTTTAGGCGCCAGAAAATATTAACTATATTGAGGGCATAATTTTCCTAAAGTTTGTTGTAGTGTAGTGGTACAAACCATCCCTGTACTATGGCGAGGAGGTGGGTTCGAATCTTCCCTTCTTCATTAATAGAAGAATATTTTTTTAAAGGGCAGCATCAATGATGTTTGCTTTAGGCGTTAGAATATAACGGACCGGGCCTGCCCAAAAGTCACACTCTGGTTAGGTAGACAGTTAAGACATCGGGATATAAATAAAGCTAAAGAGATTCAGAAAAACAAAGAAGAAACAGTGTACAGAATCAGGGGCGGATGCACAAAATTATTTTATATGGGGCACAAATAATTTTTTAATATAATAAATATTAATTAAAATAAAAAGTATACTCTAAATCTTGAGATTCATATAAATTTTAAAAACTATTAAAAAATATTTCTAGTGATTTATTTTTCTTACATATATATGAGCTCTAAAATAAATTACATGGGTTATAATAAAATAGTTTTATTTAAAATAATTAAATTTTAAAATATTCATATACTAAAACAAAATCATATAATTTGCTAGGTTTACTAAATACTGCCTCACCTAATTCATAAATAGATTGTATAAGTTACTTTAATGAATCTAAATTACTATATTAAAAAGTGTAAACTAATATATTACAAAGAAACTGCAAAATATAACATGCTACTCAATGTTTAAAAAAATGAATCATGATAAAGAATTGAAAATATTGAATAATACTGAAAACAAATTGAAATATGGATAGATGTAGAAAATGAAAAGTGAGTTTTGATATTAAAAAAAAAATCCAAAACAGGAGCATAAAACATAGAACGACTTTCAATCTTAAGACATTTTTAACTAGCTAAACTATCTAATGTTACATGTATAATAACTAATTGTGCAAATTTGAAAATCAGTATGGGGCACGTGCCCCAACTCCCACAACGTACGTCCGCCCCTGTACAGAATCACCTAAGGGATCTCTCACATAGAGTCTTTGCGAGCAACCGAACCATTGTTGTCTCCTGGTAATGTCTTGGAGCTTGGTTTCTTCAAATATTGAGCAGAGCTGATTGTCTCTGTTTGCTACCCACACAATTTCTCTCGTCGATATTGCGTTGTGCAAGATTCCGAGAGACTTCGTGTGGATAGCAAACAGAGACAATCATCCAAATCTCAAGTGGAAAAGCTTTCCGGTCCGGTTCAGTTCGGTTTAGAGGTTTTCGTGGTTAAGCCGTTAATTCCAATGTCGAGATCTGAATCTCTCTGAACTCATTCCTCCACTCTAAAAGAAACTAGCTTTACTGGTTTAAAAAAATACATTAGGTTAGGTGGTCACGTTTGTTCATTTCTCTCCCTTATAAAATACATAAATTTGCTTCTTTTTTGGTCATCTCTGCTTTAGTTTGATCTCATTTACTTGTCATCAATGGCGACGCTCTGCTTCCAGTCTCCTTCCAAACCCATTTCCTATTTCCAGCCCAAATCGAAACCATCGCCGCCTTTATTCGCGAAAGTCTCCGCCTTTCGATGCAGAGCTTCCGTACAAACCCTCGTCGCCGTCGAGCCGGAGCCGGTTTTCACCTCCGTCAAGACTTTCGCCCCGGCGACCGTCGCTAATTTGGGCCCGGGTTTCGATTTCTTAGGTTGCGCCGTCGACGGTCTCGGAGACCACGTGACTCTCCGCGTGGATCCCAACGTTCGCGCCGGCGAGGTCTTGATCTCCGAGATCACCGGAACAACGACCAAACTCAGCACAAACCCTCTCCGAAACTGCGCCGGGATCGCCGCGATTGCGACGATGAAGATGTTGGGGATCAGATCGGTTGGTTTGTCGTTGGATTTGCACAAGGGACTTCCTTTAGGGAGCGGTCTTGGTTCGAGCGCAGCAAGCGCCGCCGCAGCCGCCGTGGCGGTTAACGAGATCTTCGGCCGGAAATTAGGGAGTGAAGAATTGGTTTTAGCCGGTTTGGAATCGGAAGCTAAAGTTTCCGGTTATCACGCCGATAACATCGCACCGGCGATTATGGGCGGGTTCGTTCTCATTAGGAACTACGAACCGCTTGATCTGAAACCGTTGAAGTTCCCTGCGGATAAAGAGCTCTTCTTTGTCCTGGTGAGCCCTGAGTTCGAAGCTCCGACGAAGAAGATGAGAGCTGCATTGCCTACAGAGATTCCGATGGTTCACCATGTCTGGAACAGTAGCCAAGCGGCTGCTTTAGTCGCGGCGGTGCTAGAAGGAGACGCGGTGATGCTCGGGAAGGCTTTATCGTCGGATAAAGTTGTTGAGCCGACGAGAGCTCCATTGATTCCGGGGATGGAAGCTGTGAAAAAGGCGGCTTTGGAAGCTGGAGCGTTTGGTTGCACAATTAGCGGAGCTGGACCGACGGCTGTTGCGGTTATTGATGTGGCGGAGAAAGGAGAAGAGATCGGTGAGAAGATGGTGGAAGCTTTTCTGAAAGTCGGAAACTTGAAGTCTGTTGCTTCTGTCAAGAAGCTTGATAAGATTGGTGCTAGGCTTGTCAGTAGCATCTCCAGGTGATTTGCTAATGTTTTTGAAATAGAACTTCCTCTGTAAGTTACAGATGATAATAAAAGATTCCAGCTTTAGTGACGATAGTGCATTGCCTTTGGTTTCTTCTGAGACTTTTGATTAGAGAGGGCATTGTAAAAACATGGGCTTGATGGGAAGTTTCGAGGTATTGGATGTTTCAAATGATTTACATTGTCACAATCAGACCTTCTGTTCAAGGATGACTCTCATAATCAAAATATATTCCCTAATGAAGATTGCTAGGGAGTTAAAGACCTGAAGCAAGTTAACAAACACTGTTTCCACTGATCAGTGGAAGCATAAGCAGTGTTTATCAAGGACACATCCACTCAATGAGGGAATCAGGCAAGTTGGTATATTGAACTAAGATGGAGATAGCATTATGTATTGTATAACACAAGAACAAAATGAGGAAGAACAGGCAAATGCTGTATTGACGTAATAAGATGGGATTATAACCAGGCAAATCAATATTTTTGTATCTTTTGTTTGGTTCACAGAAACTTTTTTCTCGTAACAGGCACCAAATTTGTCGTCTTTTTGACATTCTTTTGTTCAAATTGCCCACATTTCATATTCAGTCTTATTGCTACTTGTACATAGTTGTTGATTATTGGGTAATGTCATAAAGAAAAATCTAGATTTTGAGTTTAGTTTTGTTTCATAATCAATTTCTAAAAGTCTCAATAAGCCAATTGTGTGATTGATTATACTGATCAACCATTCTAATCAAAGTCCCTTTTTTCTTGTACAATTTTTTGTTTACCAAGTTGATAGTCTCATTCTCACTATTTTGATTATCTGTGTGAACAGTGAAGATCCCTAACTAGAAGGCCCATGAAAAGCCCAATTCGACAAAGAAAGACTCATAGAAAATTCCGGCAAACGGTAAGCAACGAATCTATTCGCCGACATGAAACCTAAATTGAAAATCAGCTTTATAACATTCATTTCCCATAAAGACTCGATTTTTCCGCTAAACCATTCCGTTCCCGAAAGCTTGGAACTTTGTTTTCTACGTTGGGGAAAAAGTAAAAATGAGCGTTCTGTTTCCTTCTTGGCCTTGTCTTTCCCGCGAGACGTGGACAAAGAATCGCCATCAGTCATGAGAACCCTCCACGTAGGCTCTTTCCCCTCTCTTCTATAGCTTTCCTGTGACCCTCTCGTGACGTGTTTCTTCATCTCTGGGTTTTGGGGTTTCTTGAGAAAACGCCAAAAGAACAACTTTTTGTTCAGAGGGATCACGAATAGGGTTTATCGGGATTCGAAACGACTTTTGCTAGAAGATGACAAGTGTCAAGAGGAAACTAGACGATGAACTGTCGTCTTCTTGGTTCTACACCGTTTGCACCATGGGGGGAATGCTCAGTGCTGGAACAACACATCTGGCTATAACCCCTCTTGATGTCCTCAAAGTCAACATGCAGGTTTTGCTTCATTCCTCTGCTTCTTGATTTGACTTTTTGATGGGTCTGAAGCTAATTTCATTTTGATGCTAAAAATCTCTAATCTTGTTTGTTTCTTCTTGTCATCTGTCTAGTGTGCTCTTAGGGATATGTAATGATGGATCAAATTGCTAGATTTAGGATGCTTGTTCTTTACTCTGTGCTTGCATCATCATGATTGATCAGTCAATGACAGATCACTCTCTTTGTAGGTGAACCCTGTGAAGTACAATAGCATTCCCTCTGGTTTCTCCACGCTCTTAAGAGAACATGGTCATTCCTATCTCTGGAGAGGTTGGTCAGGGAAGCTATTAGGCTATGGTGTTCAAGGTGGATGCAGATTCGGACTCTATGAGTACTTCAAGACACTCTACAGCAATGTGTTGCCTAACAATAACAGAACTTCTATATATTTCCTCAGTAGTGCTTCTGCTCAGATATTCGCAGATATGGCCTTATGTCCTTTTGAAGCTATAAAAGTTAGAGTACAGACGCAGCCCATGTTTGCAAAAGGACTGCTTGATGGATTTCCAAGAGTATATAGAAATGAAGGTCTTGCTGGGTAAGCCCTTCTTTCTTAGAATCATTCTGCTTTGCTGTCACTTAGCATTTGGTTTTGAGTCTTTTATCTCTCCAATTGCAGCTTCCACAGGGGACTTTTTCCGCTCTGGTGTCGCAATCTCCCATGTAATATTACTGCTTCGTGCATTGCCTGTTTTTTCACTAAATCAATTCAAACTAATTCAGGCGTTAGCTTTGAGGATATGAAACAAATACTTAGAGCTATGGATGCACATTAGCCTTTTAGTAACCTTGGTTGTGTTCTGTACCAAAAAGCCACATCTTGTTGATTATGTCTCTCCTATGTGGTTTCAGTCTCTATGGTGATGTTCTCAACGTTTGAGCAGTCAGTTGAGTTTATATATCAAAACGTTATCCAGAAAAGGAAGCAAGATTGCTCTAAAGCTCAACAACTCGGTGTCACATGTCTTGCTGGCTACACTGCTGGAGCTGTAGGTACAGTCATCTCTAACCCTGCGGATGTAGTTCTTTCGTCTCTCTACAACAACAAAGCCAAGAATGTGCTGCAGGTAGACTCTTAACCATCATAAACAAATCAATCTTTGAAATCCACTTTGCAATTTCGGTACAACCAAGCAAAGTAGTCTTGGTTGATGTTGGTTATATGATTGAGCTTCAGGCTGTGAGGAACATTGGGTTTGTTGGTCTATTCACCAGAAGTCTTCCTGTTCGAATCACAATCGTTGGACCTGTCATAACCTTGCAGTGGTTCTTTTACGATGCCATCAAAGTCTTAAGTGGATTGTAAGTAGACATCTCTCCAAATTTCCATATCAGAATCTCTAATCTTTCTGCTCTGATTCTCATCTAACCAGTGGTTATACAATTGTGAAAACCATAGCCCTACAAGTGGAGGAGTGCAGAAACCGGTCGATGCAACTAAATTATCAGTGTGAAGCCTAGAAGAGTAGATTTATCTCTTTCAACATCAGAATTTGAAACTCAAAATATATTATGTATTATGTAAGATTCTCTTGCAAATAGATACCGAGCGCTATGTAGCGGTTGGAATGAGCGTTTTTATCTGTTTTTTTACGGCAAGTGCATTTGTTCAACCGCTGGAATTCGATTGTAAGTAAAGTGCTAATGAATGATATTTTGCTGTAAGCAGAAACTATAATCTATAACTGATTGAGGTAAGAATTAAAAAAAAAAGGAAAGTGTATGGTTTGTCTTTGTTATGCTGGGAAAAGAAGAGAAGACTGAGATTATTATTCTTTGATTGCTCAGAAGGTCACTTGGAACCGCGAAAACATGTGAAAATTCAAAACTGCATGAATCAAAAATGACTGCAAAGATTTCTAAAATCCTAATCCTAAATTTTTCTTTATAAAATTGCTCAACTTTGAATAACAGTGGATTTGATTTACTTTGTTAATTGAATAACAAGTGGTTTTTAATAACTTGATATATATATATTTCATGTTCAATAACACATCCTTATTTGAAAAGATTTTAGAAATCGTTAGTTGTTAGTTGAATAATAGGAGATTTTAATACAAATCCAAAATTTTCTAAAATCTCTAGAAAAATCAGAAGAAATGGATGCGAGAGTTTGATGAAACTCTGGGAAGCTTCATAAGAGTATCGGTAACTCTGAGGTACCTATCAGTAGCATCCTTGTCTTGTTTGTGGTGATTCACTTCGACACCCACTTGACAGTTTCAAGACGTTTTAAATTTGCCAAGAAATGCCTCATCAGTTTCATCTCTCTACAAGTTCCTCGATACCCTGAAATATGTAGCACCTTCACTCGACACGTCGATAAACAGCATACTCCTTTTTCCATAATCATCGTCTTCTTCTTCCTCCTCTTCCTCTTAGGGATGCAAGAACACGCGTCCCCGCACCTATTTGTAACTTGGTGCACAAGACCCTGAAAGCCAAAAAAAAAATCCATGTTTAATATATATTAAAGAAAATATATATTTGTCAGCTGTTAGAGCGGATTAAATTTTTGTGTTAGAACGTACCTTGATGGCTAAAGTTTCTAGGTTTGGAGAGTTGTTGAGGAGAAGTGGCACCACTTGCCAGCCTATTTCTTTGTCACTCTCAAAAGATAAGTTAAGGAGGTTGCGAAACACAGGCATTGTAGCACAAGACAAGTAAAACACCTAAAACAAAACATTATAACAAAATTTAAAAAAAAAAAAAAACTTTGCTAGCATGTACTTGAAAATTAAAAACAAAAAGATAGCAAAAACTGACCTCAAGAGAATCAGAAGACAAATGAAGGGTTTTGACATTGCTTATCCCTGCAACCAGATCCGTAACATCACCAAAAATATCTACTGAATCACGATCACTATCACTCTCATCGCTCTCATCCTCATCACTCTCATTTGTAGGCTGCTCCCATGATCGAAGATCGAGTCTAGCTTCTACAAGGGAAGCCAACTCAACCTGGTACTGTTTGGCGACATAACTAGTATATTCAAGGTACTCAAGACTGGGTGTCACAAACAAACAACTCTCGTGAGCCTCCTCACGGTAATTGGGCCAATTGTGATAGATGGTGAGTCGTTTGATGGAAGGACTGCTGACGAACCCAGGCCAAGCTGGGGGATTGTGATCAGCTTCATAGTGAAGGAATAATTCCTCAAGCACAGGGCAGGCATAGATGAAATCCCTGTACATGTAAGTATCTGAAAAGCATACCGCCACGAGAGTAAGTGTCTTGAGCGCAGGGAAAAGCACAGCCCCAGGAGGAAGACAAACACCGTCAGGATAAAAACCATCCCATATTGTGAGCTTGACCAGTGTGCTGCTGGTGAAGAACTTAGTGTCTATACCATGCATACCTTCGGTGTTCAAGTGAAGTTCCAAAAAGCCGCGCTCCATGACGGTTCGTATCCAGCTGTCCACCCGAGAAGGTTCATACTCATCAAAAAAATCACAATCCAGAGAGAATCTCTTGACGTTGGTTAGGAGAGCAAGTGTCTTGTCCACGAAATCACAGAAGTAACGATGATTACCACTCGCATCATGCAAATCAAGGTTGTCTACAAGCGCTAACAGATTCCTCCACCTCTTGGACAGAACCGATGTGCAAGCAGCACGATTCGTCCAAAGCAATGATAGGATTTTGCCTAGAATCTCATCTGGCAGATTGCTGATTAAATCTCTACCTACTTTTTGTCTTTGTGCAGACATAACTTAACAACCTATCAACGACCGGTCTGACAAAAGATCTAAAGAAGAAGTGAGCGACCAGGGATTTGGAGATATATATAACCAGAACCCTAACACCTTTTCCTTTTTTCCTTTTCTTTTCTTTTCTTTCTATAGTTATCCAGAAACTCTGACTTTCAATTGTTGTAATGGACAAACTTTCTTCTTGCACCTTAGAATTATTAATCTGGATTTCTAAATAAAACTTTGCTTGTTTGCTGGATTCCCAAGCGAGCTAAGAAAAGACATGCTCGGGTAAACAATTTGAAAACCCAAAAATGTATAATCACAAATCTTTCGATTCTTGTTAAATTTAGAAACGTTTGTGTCGAGAGCCATTAGGCCACGTACATCAGAGATTATTAAGCTGAGAGGTTCTACAAAAATAATATAAACAATTAAGTAGGTTCCACAAAAACTATGAACTTGTTTTATAAGGGTTCAGTTTTATGATATCATCTCTCTTCAGTCTCGCCACCTGTCACCATATCATTGGCAGAACTTCTTTTTCTTTTCGTGAACTTAGAAAAAAAAAATATTTTTTTTTAAGAGACTTAAAGGAGTTCACTGATGTGGATGACCTTAGAAAGCAAGCTACGAACCGAAACCGACCCAGAAAAAAAGGAATCGGACCAAACTCGGAATGACAAAATACCCGCACAGGTCTTAACCATCATAAATTTGAAATCCACTTTGCAGTTCCGGTACAACCAAGCGAAGTATTCTTGATTGATGTTGGTTATATGCTTGAGCTTCAGGCTGTGAGGAACATTGGGTTTGTTGGTTTATAAACCAGAAGTCTTCCTGTTCGAATCACGATCGTTGGACCTGTCATAACCTTGCAGTGGTTCTTTTACGATGCCATCGAAGTCTTAAGTGGATTGTAAGTAGACATCTCTCCAAATTTTCATATCAGAATCTCTAATCTTTCTGCTCTGATTCTCATCTAACCAGTGGTTATACAATTGTGAAAATTATAGCCCTACAAGTGGAGGAGTGCAGTGTAATAAGGATAACTGGATGATCTTATTGATATGTTTACACTACATTATATAGGTACATGAGTCACGAGATTAACCTAGTTACATTCTAGTTACTATCATAACCTTTCCATATACATATATACTCTACACGCCCCCTCAAGATGGAGTAACGTGAGTGACTCCAATCTTGCCATTCAAATGTATGAACTGCGGACGCGGGAATGGCTTGGTGAGCGAGTCTGCAAGCTGATCTTTTGATGAAACATGGACGACTCGAAGACGACCAGCTTGAATGAGCTCCCTGATAAAATGATAATCAAGGGCTAGGTGTTTCATGCGGGAATGGAACACCGGATTGGCACACAAATAGGTTGCTCCGACGTTGTCGCAATAAATGATCGGCATCGTTGGTGATCGCAGACCAAGTTCTGATAGGAGGGAGGAGACCCAACATACTTCGGAGGCTGTCGCGGATACTGCTCTGTATTCTGCCTCCGTTGAAGAACGTGCAACACCTTTCTTTTTCTTCGAAGTCCATGATATTGGCGTTGAGCCAAGATATAAAACATATTCGTTCGTCGAAACAAAATCATCAACGTCACCAGCTCAATCAGCATCGGAGTATGCATGTAAATTTGAAGGAGAGTCGCGACGTATGGAGATACCATGAGAAAGCGTACCCGAGAGATATCTGAGAATGCGCTTCGCAGCTTGCCAATGAAGATCAGTTGGAGCATGCATAAACTGCGAAATACGATTGACGCTATACACGATATCGGGTCTGGTGAATGCAAGGTATTGTAAACTTCCAAGTACCATTCTAAACTCCTTCGCATCGGATAAAGGCGTACTGGATCGGAGAGAGAGTTTTGGCGTCGGCGACATGGGAGTAGCCACCGTTTTTGCTTCTAGCATTTTCGTCTTGTCCAGTAAATCAAGTATATACTTCCGTTGCATGAGATGTATTCCAGACGGTGTGTGTACGACTTCCAACTCCCAGAAAGTAATGTAAATCTGTTGGAGCTTTGAGGGAAAACTTGTGAGATAGTTCCTCGATGAAGCCGTTCACTAAAGCAGGTGCGCTTCCCGTTACAATAATGTCGTCAACGTATACCGATGTGTATAACAGATCACGACCGTTCATATAGATGAACACTGAAGTATCAGCGACAGAATTCTTATACCCCATTCTAAGAAGATAGTTCTTCAGTTCTTGGTGCGCGGGGCTTGTTTAAGACCGTATTGAGCTTTGTTCAACTTCCAAACGTGATTAGGATGGTCTGTATCAATGTAACCGGGAGGTTGTGAGACATAGACTTCTTTTTGAAGCGTGGCATGGAGAAATGCGTTATTGACATCAAGTTGTTGAATCTTCCAAGAGCGTGTGACCGCAAGATAGGGGATCGCTCGAATCGAGACTGTCTTGACCACCGGACTAAACGTCTCTGAGTAGTCTTGGCCATAGCGTTGATTGAACCCACGAGCAACTAATCTGGCTTTGTACCTGTCAATAGCACCATTCGACAGATATTTAACAGTAAAGTTCCACTTGGTGGAGATAACATTGTGACCTGGTTTAGGTGGCACCAAGTTATACGTCCGATTTCATAGTTGAGCATTAAGCTCATCATCCATAGTATGACGGTAATGCTCATCTCGCAGGGCTTGTGTGACAGTGGTAGGGATAGGCGGTTGTGGTTTAGGCCTAATGGCTGTAAAGAATGTTTTAGTTTTCTGTTTAATGGTATGGTCTTTGGTTCTGGTTTGCATGGGATGGACATTTTCGGTTGGTTTGGGTGGTTTAGGTGGTTTCACAGTTTTGGGTATGGTTGGTTTAGGGGCCGGAACTGTTTGGGTTGGAGGCGGTTGAGTTGGTGTGGTTATTGTAGTTGGTGCAATGATTTGAGGTGAGGAATTGGTCTGGGTGGTGGTGGTTTGGGAAACGAGTGGTTCAGTGATGGATTTCGGTTGAGGTGTAGGAAGAACTGGTTCAGATGTAGATGGAAAAGAAGAGATAGTAGGAGGAGTTGGTGTATTTTGTACCTGGGTTTGTGTCGGTTTAGGAAGGCGCTGGTACACCTGCAGCGGGGGTTGCATTATCGTGTGCGTGTCTTGGTGAGGATCTGAGCTCGCGGGCGCGGTGAGTGACAGTGTAACGAGTGACCGAGAGGGAAAGCACATGGTGGTGAAGGAAGGGGCGGTGTCGGCGGAGGTTTCAGGTGCGGAAGAGGTGGTGGTGGAGGCTGGTGATGTGAGAAAAGGAAAGGTGGTCTCGACAAAGTGAACATGGCGGGAGGTGTATATTCGTCCGGTTGGCGGATGTAGACAAAGGTACGCGCTTTGCGTGAGTGAGTAGCCAAGAAAGACGCATGAGTATGAGGAGTCGTCTAACTTGTTGGCCGCATAGGGACGGAGCCATGGGAAGCAAAGACACCCAAATATCCTTAGTTTGTGATAGTTGGGTATCTGACCACTTTTGTTTATAGGAATTAATTGGTGGTATTTTTCAAAAATGTAATCTCAAAATGCTATTTCTCAAAAATTTCCATAAAACAACATTATGTTATAGATAATAGCAAACTAGTTAATCCGGAAATTTGATTAAATATTCTATAAATTTTAAATATTTAGAAAACTAACCCCTCTTTTTGAATGTTTGAAAACTAACTTTCTGAAATCCAAAACCATCTAAATACCATAAATAAATAAAACATATACATTATTTTTAATTCAATTTTATTATTTACAATTAAATTAAAAATAATGTATATTTTTTATTTATTTATGGTATTTAGATGGTTTTGGATTTCAGAAAGTTAGTTTTCAAACATTCAAAAAGAGGGGTTAGTTTTCTAAATATTTAAAATTTATAGAATATTTAATCAAATTTCCGGATTAACTAGTTTGCTATTATCTATAACATAATGTTGTTTTATGGAAATTTTTGAGAAATAGCATTTTGAGTTTACATTTTTGAAAAATACCACCAATTAATTCCTATAAACAAAAGTGGTCAATGAGACCTTGAGTCTTGAGATTTGTTTTTGGTTTTTAAGTCCGAGACGATTTATTACGGTTTGTTGTAGCTGTTTCGGAAGTTTTAAGTTTCGTTCTTGCATATGGCTTTCTTCTTTCTTCCAATAATAAAGCTTTTCCTTTAACAATACGGTTGAATTTGGAATTTTGTTATTTTTAAGGGAAAGTTGGTTTAATATTCTCAAATTTTTTTGTAATTTGAAAACTAACACATGTTTTTAAAACTTTGTAAACTAACTTTTCTATTAAAAAAAATTAGTAACTAACTTTTCTATTAAATAAAAAATTATTGACACCATAATCAGCTTTGAAAATTTATAATTAAAAATTATATATACTTTAAAAAATCAATTGATATAATTTTATATATATCTTAAATAAAATATTTCAATAGTATATTATATTTTAGATACAATTTTGGCTAGCTGATATCAAATTATCAAAAAATCAAGTGAATTGAATATTTCTTTATTTATATTTTCAGATAATGTTATTACTAAACTATGTCATATAAGCGGCAAAAAAGACTATGTCATATATGTGCCATGAGTTTAAAAAAAAAATTTACAACATCATATATTGATAGAGTAAAAATGAAAAATTTAAAAATATTAAATTCAATTAAGTAGAAATGAGAATTTTAGTGATATTGGATACAAAAAAAATTACATTATATTTTTATAATTTTTTGTTTCTGATACTGATTTTGTTAAAAATGATGATTTTTTTTTAATAAAATTTAGAAAAATATTAATAATAGATTCACTGTATTAATTGTAAATAATAAAATTGAATTAAAAATAATGTATATGTTTTATTTATTTATGGTATTTAGATGGTTTTGGATTTCAGAAAGTTAGTTTTCAAACATTCAAAAAGAGGGTTAGTTTTCTAAATATTTAAAATTTATAGAATATTTAATCAAATTTCCGGATTAACTAGTTTGCTATTATCTATAACATAATGTTGTTTTATGGAAATTTTTGAGAAATAGCATTTTGAGTTTACATTTTTGAAAAATACCACCAATTAATTCCTATAAATAATATACGATCCTTTATGGTAAAATGATCATTTAGTTTTCCAAATAGTTGCGACTTACACTTTTAGTAAAATTTCCAAATAGTTGCGACTTACACTTTTATCTCTAACTATAGATTATGTAAATTAATTATCAAATATTTGTTGACTTAACAACATTAGCTGTCTGAAAAGTTTATGTTATATTATAAACAAACATCATTAGACTACTTTATCAAGTTAATTTTTAAGCTCTTATGTCTAGATCAATTTTAACTTTTTTAAGTAGTGAACAAAGATTTCTCATAATTTGTGTTTACTAACTGAATTATTAACTAGTTAACTTTATATTTTATATGGATAAGTGAACCCAAATTACCGGTATAACTACTCGTAACAATAACTTACTGCAACACAATCGAAAAAAAAAAATACTTTAAGTGATATCTATGTAATCAATTAGTTCATATATTTATCTCTCTAATATTTCGTGTATCCGTTGACAGCCATGTACTATAAAATATCTTGCATACATTAATAGACATATATATATATATTTATTTATCTAATATTTTGTGTATCCTTTGATAGTCATGTATAAGAATATGTAACGATGGTCAGGAAAGAGAATGTGAAAATAATAGAGATATAAAGTGAAGGGTAAAAATGGAATGAAAAACATATTTTTATCATGTATAGACTGCAAATATATGTTTCTGCTGGATATATGAAGTGCATATATTCTTAAAACTATATATTATGTTTATGCAAAGAAATACAACTATTAACACACTTTAAACTTTTAAATTTAAAAATATCCTTAATATACTAAAGTACAAGTTACTTGGCGAATCAAGTTCTGCTACGTGGCTTGTGCTTTAGATATTTTTTTAAAACATTTCTGAAAACGTGTTTTATCGAGGAAAAAAAAACTACCTGAATCAGTTTTAAGTCGTGGCCGATATCACATTGGAAATCCCTAAATTTGCGATTTCAACCACCACGTTCATGAAATCATGGTTCTGAATCAGTTCAACTTCTTCTTCTCCTATATAATCTGAGTTTGATCCACCACCACTAAGAAACAACAAAACGATGAGAAACTCTTTATACTGTAGGAAACTTTCTACACTTTCAGGGAGAGCAGTGCTTCTTCTTGATCTATGGGGTCGAAGATAAGATGCATCCTATGCTCCATATATCAATGGTAAGAGTAAACTAATTAATCCTCTGATTTTGATTTTTTTTTTATAAAGGATTTTCAATAGTGATTTTGATTTCTTCGTAAGTGGAAACATACAATTTGTCAGAAAAAAAAGAATTGGATTTACTTAGGAGATGCAATATCGTAAAAAACAAATTGGTTGAAAGTATTGTGGTTAAAAATGGTTGATTACTTAGGAGATGCAATATCGTAAAAAACAAATTGGTTGAAAGTATTGTGGTTAAAAATGGTTCGTCAAAAAACATTAGATTGATTCCTAAATGAGAAATTGCAATAGATATCAATGGATAAGTTGTGAATTAGTTTTCTCGAAAATCACTATTCATGACCTTAAAAAGGACAGAAAACCCCCTGTTTGAATGAGTAAACTCGATTTCAACCCCTATTATTTTTTCCCTATTACTTTTTGTCGTTTTCCTCAGATGTTTTTTTTCTGTAACAATTTCGAAAAATACAACTCAGACAGAACCAAGAAGACATCGGAGAAAGAGAAAAAAAAGGGAGAAGAAAAATGAAGCTATGGCGGACCAACTTAAAGACGAGTAGATCTATGTGTTCAAGTAAGCCTTTAGCCTATTCAACAAGACAGCGATGGTTAAATATCTCCTGACACTGTTTTCAATTTATGTGATTGTTTTTTTTTTTTCATTTTCGTCTTCGATCAATGCTTTATACATGACAGAATGAGGATCATATGTCTTCAAGACGATAATCTCTTTATATTTGGTGTTATCATCTTATTTGTACAGTCTGATTTTCTGTGTTATTTTCGGAACTCTCGTTGTTTTTTTCAATCTTCAGTGGTTTTGTTTTACTTCTATTGTGTTGTTCTTCAATGCTTTTAGTTTGGTTTCGTCGACGACGGAGTAATCCAACTACTTTGTATATTGATAATTGAAATATATGATAACTTAGGTTAGTTATTATGGTAACATATATATCACATAACTTATCTACTGTATATATCACGGGTAATCCATCTACTTTGTATATTGATAATTGAAATATATGATAACTCAGGTTAGTTATCACAGTAACATATATATCACATAACTTATCTACTATATATATCACGGTAACATATAGTATATCACATAACTTATTTACAATTTGACTGATAACAAAGTACATTGATTGATAAAAATAGGTTATCTTTAACATTTCGTCTAAATATTGTAACTAACATAGCTTCTGCATGGCTAATGCAGACTGACCCAGTGGAGAACTCGACACTGAAGAACTTGCAGTCCCGTTCGTCTTTCTAAACATGTATATGACAATTAGTTTATATTGTTAACTGATAACTGAATTTATAACGAATGACATGTTTCCACAGTCATAAAACATGTCTCAAAGTTCTTTTGAGAACATTCATCTTAATATTATCAGATGACAATTCATAATTAAATTGAATAATGTCTAACTTTTTAACATTTGTGTTATCAAAAAATCGCATTGTTTGATATCTCACACGGGAGGAGGGCTTTGTTTAATTAAAAGTCATTATTTGATTTATTTGTGCAGATTTTATCGAAGATACCTCATATTTTAATATATTTTATTTGTCGACATAATCAAAAACTATAGGGGACAAAGCATTAAATGAAAGTTGGGTGAAAAAAAGAAAAAAGAAATAACAACTTAAATAGGCAAAGAAATATAATAGATATAGGGGTAAGATTGGCTACAATAAGACACAAAAATTATCTTCACCCAATTTGTATTTATCCATTGTCATTCAATCGAATAGATGGTCAACCGTTGATATTCATCAATATCACTCTTCCTAAATCCAATTCCTAGAAGCTATATGAGAGACAGAAATGGTTCGTCAAGCTAGGAGATGCAATATCAGAGAAAGAAATGTAAAAAAAAAACAAAAAGCATCTCCTAACTTTATAAGATTTTAACCATTAATCTATTTTTTTGGCATTATGAATTGATGAATTTGTGGGTTCTTTATCTCGAGAAGCTCAGCCTCGAGCTCAAGTGCCAGTATGATTCGTCGTTACTCACTATGAGTGCGATTGTAACTTTATTTTTGGTCTTTGTGATACTTCAGAAATCAATGATGGAGATAATTATTGAAACGCTTCGAATGAGTTTCAATTCCATATGAACATGAAGAGCTATTGCAGCAATGGCATAAAAAAAAGATCCTTCTTTTCGCAAGCCTATGCTTATCCGTATGAACAAAGCCGATCAGGGACTGCCAAGGTATATCACGATTATAGAAATCATTTATCTTTTATTCCTGATCTTCCCCTGTTTTGAAGAATTGTGTGGTTTCGGTGTCAGTGTTTTGGTCGTAAATTGGAAATCTGAATGTTCTTCCGAAGTTCTCTATGTGATTCTGGTACATCATCGACATGTAAGTCATATTATTTTTTCATTATTTGAATTAACCTGTATCTGAATGAATCAACTAAATGTCTTATCTTCGGCCCCATAGATCTATTGGTGTTCTTTACGTACATGGGATACGCAACAGACAAGACCACATCTGAAGTGAAATGACTTATTACGTAAAGAGAGATTTTCTTCCGGCTCTAGCTCTCGAAGGAGGAGCATGGCGGCATGGCCGCTTCTTCATATCGCGAACTTGAACTTCAGATACGTTCCCGTGCAATACCAGTTGCTTTACGTCAACATCTTTTGCCTTATAGACAGCGCTTTCCTCTCGTGGGTCGAGCAACAGAAGGATGCAGCTTGGAAGCAATGGTTCACTACTTCGTTTCTAACGCTTAAAGAACGAGGCGGCACAGGTGGAGTATGATTTGTGTTATTACCAAACCCAATCTATTATTCCCTCAGCCCAAATGAACTAATGATAATGAAGTCCAATTGCTATAACCCATTGTTTATGATTGTTTTCTCTTAATATTAAAAAGCTTTTTGTGTTTATTATTGTTTGATGAAAATTAATATGTTAATTTTTTTTTTAAATGATAAGATGATTTTAATTATTTACATATTTAAAATAGTTATTCGTCTGTATATAATTTATTTTATTATATATTTCATAAAAAAATATTTCAATAAATATTAAAGTGAAAATATATATAATTAACAAATAGGAAAAGATTTATTTAACTTAAAGTAACCCAAAATATAATTTACACTATTATTATATGATATATATATATCAATATATAATCTCACATAATACAATTCTACAATTCTTTTACTAACATTCAAAATTATATATATTCGCATATAATACATTTTCTTCCACACCAACCAAAATAAATAATTCATACAATAAACAACTACTTATAATATATTATCCTACATAAAACTTGTCTAATGTGATACCATGATTAAAATTATTAACATAATCTATTAATATATCACATATATCACTTATTGTTAATATCAATTATTCAAAAAACTTTTGTTCCGCACATAGTGCAGGTAAAATCCTAGTATATTATTAAATTGAGAATTAAATATATAAAAAAAGTATTTTCGTCTTTAGGACGGCTAAAATTTAGTTGGTATATTAAAAGGCAAGAAGAGAAAATGTTGATATCAACCACTATCTGTGTTCTATTTTTTTTTTCTCAACAATTCTGTTTTTGATGGATTTTAAAAAGTGACTGACTGAAAATTATCATTTCTTTTAAGAGTTCCATAAAAAACCAAAAAAAAAACTCTATACTAAAATCGTGTTTGGTCAATGTTAGGATTTGTCCTTCAATTTTTCTTCTGCTTCTACTTGTTGTTTAATGTCACCTCTTGGTGCTTTTTTCGGATGGAATTTTCATACAGCTCGTTTGTAAGCTGCGTATACCTATTTTGTACAATTGGTTTTAATCTATAGAGAGAGCAATAAAAAGTTATTTACAGGAAAAAAAGAAAACGCAAGTCCGAAACTAAATTCGTACCACGTGCGGAGACAATAGTAGTATGCGATCTTATAATCAGTAACCGACAATGACATGTCTCACGTCTTTGTCCTTGTAAGAAAAAGGATGATACATTTCACTAACAAATCTTATGTACTGCAAAAAGGAAATAATTGTGCAATCTTGATGATGAACCAATGTGAAAAGTCAACAACATATTAAAACTTATTTTCTTCTAAAACCAATTTGTTGTCAACTGCTTCACTCTGTTATTTTTTTGCCAACTAACTGCTTCACTCTGTTATTTAAAGCCATAAATTAACTTTTAACTATATGCATCTAAAAATAAATATTGTGTAGTTAGCTAAGTTGGGAATTATAAGCACATATCAACTCTAAAAAGCTAGTATAACAACGTTTGGTTTATAATCGTTCTCTTAAAAATAAGTTATCCTAATTAAATCATTACAAAATTAACAATTTTAAAAATTTCCTACTTGCAAGTTGCAACTATGATTAGACCAGTAAAAAGAGATGATTAATTAATAATGAAATGGGAAGCGAATGAAGAAGGTGAGACGAAACCGCGTTTAGGTGATGAGCACTAAGACCTTTCCTTGTTTGCAAATTGCACCATCCTCTCTCCTTCATCATAACAAATCCACAAAAAGAATAAATCTTTTACACTCTGATTGATGATTCAACGCATCCAATAACCCAACCAGAAACAGCAACACAGAGATATATACTATAAAAAAAGAAAGAAAGAAACCTCTTCTTTTTCTTTTGTTATTTGACTTTAAAAAAAAGTATTGACGAATAAATTATGATCTTGGAAGAGTTTTTCCCCATTTCTTCTTCGTCTCCCAGAAATATTAATCAGATTTCTTAATCTTAATCTTAATCCTAATCCTAATCCATTTCCTCGTCTCCTCGCTGTTCTGCTATTCTGGTACTATAGATCCTCTGTTTTTTTTTTCTTTTTGTGATGTTTCTTTTATTACAGATTCCTCATTTATTGTTTGTTTTGTAAATGGTGATCATTTAAAAGAAACATCTCAAGATACGACTTTTCAGGAGCTCTTGTCTTTTTTATTTTCTTACAAAAAGTTTATGATTTTCGATGCTTGATCTGATGTGGGTTATCTGATTTCATTCCAAGTTCGATACTTTTCTTAAAAAAAAGTTTGCTTCTCTGGTTTGATTTGGCGTTCTTGTCTTTTTTTTTGTTTTTTTCTCCATCAACAGTGTTCGTTGGATGAGGAGAAGAAGAAAGTGAAAGCTTTGAATAGAAAGTTTTAGGCTTTTTTGGTTTAATTTTGCCATTGTTTCATGGGCAATTCATGCCGTGGTTCTTTCAAGGACAAAATCTACGAGGGCAGTAATAGTCGGCCCGAGGAGAATTCCAAAACCACCACCAACGTTTCCTCCGATCATTCTCCGACCGCAGAACAAGACTTTCCAAAAGAAGATTCGAAAAAGGACAGCAACAACAAAAGCAATCCTGTTCTTGTGATTCCTGTAAAAGAACCTATTATGCGGCGTAACATGGACAATCAAGCTTACTATGTTCTTGGCCACAAGACTCCTAACATCCGTGATCTATACACGTTGAGCCGTAAGTTAGGACAAGGACAATTCGGGACGACTTATCTTTGCACCGAGGTTGCAACGGGTGTTGACTATGCTTGTAAGTCTATATCCAAGAGGAAATTGATATCTAAGGAAGATGTTGAGGATGTTAGGAGGGAGATTCAGATAATGCACCATTTAGCTGGTCACAAGAACATTGTTACGATCAAAGGAGCTTATGAGGACCCTCTGTATGTTCACATTGTGATGGAGGTTTGTGCTGGTGGTGAGTTGTTTGATAGGATTATTCAGAGAGGGCATTACAGCGAGAGGAAAGCTGCCGAGCTGACCAAGATCATTGTCGGTGTTGTTGAAGCGTGTCATTCGCTTGGTGTCATGCATAGAGACTTAAAGCCTGAGAATTTCTTGTTGGTTAATAAGGATGATGATTTCTCTCTCAAAGCCATTGATTTTGGGCTCTCCGTTTTCTTCAAACCAGGTAATGTGGTTTCTTGTTTAGTGTCAAAGCATCTTTAGGAAAATAATATAGCCTGCTTCTGTTGTGAAGAATTCGATAGTATGTCTTATCTTAAATGCCAAATTTTTGCAGCTTTAAGTGCTTGCTTTCTATAGTACTCTTTTTGTATTGCCTAAATGAGTTTTCTAATTTCAGGCCAAATATTCAAGGATGTTGTTGGAAGTCCATACTATGTTGCTCCTGAGGTTCTTCTCAAACATTATGGTCCAGAAGCTGATGTGTGGACTGCTGGTGTTATACTCTATATTCTACTAAGTGGTGTCCCTCCTTTTTGGGCAGGTATGCGTGATGGTCGTATATGCGTTCTCTTGATGCCATAGACGAGATTTTCTGAATAGTGGTTTTGTGTTTTTTTGGATTCAGAAACACAGCAAGGAATATTTGACGCTGTCTTGAAGGGATATATAGACTTCGAGTCAGATCCGTGGCCTGTCATATCCGACAGTGCTAAAGATCTGATCAGGAAGATGTTATGCTCCAGTCCTTCTGAACGCTTGACCGCTCATGAAGTCTTGCGTACGTAAATCACTTTTACTTGAATAAATTTGGTTACTGTTGGCAACCACAAAACATTAGACTATATCCTGTGTTGTGTCTCCTTTTGTCAGGTCATCCATGGATCTGTGAGAACGGAGTTGCACCAGATAGAGCACTTGACCCGGCTGTTCTGTCTCGTCTCAAACAGTTTTCTGCAATGAATAAACTAAAGAAGATGGCTTTAAAGGTGACTTTTGTATTTGAACTTCATCTTCCATTTTCTCTGCATCACATTCATTTTAGATAACTCATATTACTTATTATGGCTAATCAGGTGATAGCTGAGAGCCTCTCAGAAGAAGAGATTGCAGGTTTAAGAGCAATGTTTGAGGCAATGGATACCGATAACAGCGGTGCCATTACTTTTGATGAACTCAAAGCTGGATTGAGAAGATATGGCTCAACGTTGAAAGACACTGAGATCCGAGATCTTATGGAAGCGGTAAAAAAACGCATCCTTTTTGGGAATTGTATACTATTTTTATTTCCCTGCATAGACAGACAATGACTGTAGCTGTGTTGTTGTATCTTTAGGCTGATGTGGACAACAGTGGTACAATAGATTATAGTGAGTTTATTGCAGCGACGATCCATCTGAATAAACTGGACAGAGAAGAGCATCTTGTCTCTGCGTTTCAGTACTTTGATAAAGACGGAAGTGGCTACATCACCATTGATGAGCTGCAACAATCTTGCGTCGAACATGGGATGACCGATGTTTATCTTGAAGATGTAATCAAAGAAGTCGATCAAGATAATGTAAGCTTTGGCTCGTGACATGTTTTTGACTGATTTTAGTCTCTTCAAGCTGAGTAAATTTATGGTTTTTCTTGTTACAGGATGGACGGATTGACTATGGAGAATTTGTTGCGATGATGCAAAAGGGAAACGCCGGTGTTGGGAGACGAACAATGAGAAATAGCCTAAACATCAGCATGAGAGATGCGTAGGCACATACATACACACTACACACATCGTCTTTAAACCATTTGCTCGGTGAGGCTGAAAATGTTTCCACGGAATCACAGAGAAGGCTGAAGAGAAAACCGGATTCTTAGGTGCAGGAAGGCAGCTGAATCTTTGAAGGTTTGAGTTTAAAATGTCAAAAAACTACTGTTATGATTATAATTGGTGGATGAACCAAAAAGTGTTTCGTTCTGTTTCATCAGTAGCTTGTGAGGACTATGTATTTCTGTTGTCTCTCTGTTTTGTTTTGTTTGTTTGTAACAATTGTTAAAGAAGATTGGTGAGCTTTGTTTCATCTACATTGTTGAAAGCTTTGACCCTTTACGGGTTAATGAGAGATCAATCATCTTCCTTTAGAGCACAAATGTTATACAAGTTGTGTGACCTATAAAGCTTTCTGAAAGTCTCTCTCCACACCCACATTCTCCAATTTGAATTCCAGTTATGACATGGCATTAGTCGAATACCATGTAATATATGATGTGAAAAGTGGAATATAATGAGCTAATAAGTCTCAATCATGTAATAAAACTGATGTCTTGGAACCAAACTCAGGTTGTTCGAGACGATCAATCATACATTGGTCCCAATATGGTAGATTGGAACATGACAGGGAAACCATGTGCTCGTATTTGTTTATAGCTATTAGGGCATATATAGTCTTCACACCACATGGCATGCTTTAAGTTATTTATGTCACCTTTAATTATGTTTAATTAATATTCCGTAAAATAGTGAATTACAATAGATTGGATTCATGATTGTCGTTTTGAGTCTTAATAATAAACTAGGTTTTTACCCGCACGTACGTGCGGGAGAATTTCTTTTTATTCAATACTGAGAATAAATGATAATTAATTTGTTATATAATAGGTTAATATATAAACTATTAGCATGCTATCATAATATTGTAGTTTAATGTATTATATTTTGTTATTTGTAGTTATTCGTTGTATGGATTAATTTTCATGCTGGGGGTTAGAGAAGTTATGTTAAATTGGATTATATATCATTTTGATTGTTTTTTGATAATTTAAAGAAATTTCATTATGTGAGATTATATATCTTTATATATATCATATAATCAGTGTAAATTTTTATTGTGTTTGTTTAAATTATAAATTAGAAATTTTTTTAATAAAAATTTAGTATTAAATAAAGAAAAGAATTTCTGTAATATGGAAAAGTACTTTAGATATGAAAATAAGTAAAATCATTTTTTTTTTTCATTTTTGAAATTAAATTATCATGTTTAATTTTTGTAAAACAATAGAAACGAAAACCAATTATTATGATTTAAAAGATTACAAACATATTAGAAACAATTGAAAGAAATAAATTTTATGATTTTTGAAAACTATTAACAAAAACAGTTAGTATAGATCCAATAGAAATAAAAATACAGGACAAAATATTTGAATTAAATGGGCTGGCGTAATAGTGATTGGTAAGAAAATGTAAGACACAGGCCCATTAACAAAAAGGCGGGTTCCTAACTAATTGATCTGATAACCCAACTAACTGATGACTTGAACAGAAAAAACAAAAAGTCAATAAAGAACTTTCTCGGCCTGTCTACATCTCGAGACTCGAGTTCTCCGCTCACCTTTTTCACGGGAGCTCTCCGAAAGGTCATCTTTATCGCAGGTATGTAAATTCGATTTCTGCAAAAACTACAATCATGTTCTATGAAAACAGATTATTTTTAACAGTCTCTCATACACCTTCTGTTGTCTTCTTAATATCCGAGGAAGGAGAGAACTTGAATTACTTCATACATCTTGGATGTGTAATCGGAACCTCTGGTAACTCGTTCTTCTTTTGTTAAGAGAGTTTTTTTTGGAATTTTCATTTAGATCGGTACATAAATTTTTGTTCAATGCAAATGTTCAGAGATTTCTGATTTATGTTCTCAGACATCTGTACCACAAGCTTTTGATAATTCCAAAACTTTACTCCGATCTATCTAGTGTGGTCTTGCAGAGATCAAGCAAAACTTTTTTCCTTTCGCTTGCGATGTGTCTGACGTTTGTTAGATTGGGTTTTATGTTTTCATCTTTTTGATTTATGTCTTTCTCTGGTTCTCTCCCTTGATTGCTTTTGCAGTAATTCATTTGGAATTATAGGAATTCATAATCTTGGTGTGTACATACGGAGACTGCAAGCGAACAGACAATGGGGAGACATTCAACAAATGGTTTACCGAGGTGAGTATTTTTTGCTTGGCTTTGTTAGTTATTGTAAAATAAGTTCCTGTTTTCTTATTTCTGAATCAACACGTTTTTTACAGGGGAACCACAGAGGAGAATGACTTTAGAAATTGAAATTCTGATTGTTTAGATCCCAAAACAGACAACATGGACATGTTAATAAGATAAGAAAATGGAAACTTTATTCCTTAGTTTATGGTTTCATTTTCTTCACTATTAATTCTATTTTCTTCAAATACTTTCTATGGAGCCAATATTCTAATTTTTCTGAAAATCTGTGTTGCAGATTGAAAAAGTTGTCGATTACATCCTTCTGGAGCAAGGTCTGTTTGTTTTTCTATTTCACTATACAGACTATGAAGGTCACTTTAATCTATACATTTTGTTCACCTAACTTGTGCAGTTTTTCTTTATGAAAATATATGTTTAATATGAGTGTCCAACAGTTGAGTTCTTGTTGTAGTGTAATGTGTTTTGTTAGGTTGCATTCTCATATTGTTAAAGTTTCTATTCATGTTTTGAAATGAGTGTGCTTCGATTGAGTCTTCATATCTCTGATTAGTATTGTCTAATGTGATATCTCTGTTTACTAATGGACTTGTGTTCTCTTATGTAACTGAACCGGTCAATATCTATACACTACTGATTTTAATATATTCTTGCTCACTTTCAAACATGTTTCGTTACCTCTCTTAACTTAATTCACTTGGTTAACATATATAGGTCTCATATCGAATGCTAGATTGTACAAATGTTGGTACATCCAAGTGATACCAATCCATAGAGGGATGACACAATAATATCGTGTCAAAATAATCAGGAGCCAAATCCTTTAAAAAGTTGAAGTTTTCTTTTTTGATCCTCAAATATTTATTTTATATAATTTCTGTCATTTCCGGCGGATTGATACCTTGAGATTTAATTGTAACTTTCTTCATTTTAGCAGATTAATTCAAGGTGCAACTCAAAGTGAGGACATTGATCAGTTCCTTTCAATTGCAAAAACCCCTGTAAGTATTTCTGGAACAATCTCTACTTTTGTAAATAGGAGTTATTCATTGCTTAAGAGAATGTGTTTTAGTTAGAATTCCTTACCCCTTGATCGATATACGTTTATAGATGAATAGACTTAGTATAATAGTGAGTAGAAATGAAACGATTATTGAAAATTAGAGATGGCTGAAATTACTTAAAAACAGTTTCTTTCGTAATAAAATAATTTCATCTGCTACATGCATTCTTTCGCTTACAGTCTCCTTCTTCTTTCACACACACCTCTTGACTCTCTTTCTCCTGTAAGAGGGCCTCACTTTGCGCAATCTTAGCTCTGTATCTTTTCAGAAGATAAGAAAAAAAACAATTAGTTAACGTTAAGAAACTAATCAATAAGTTTCTTCATCTAAAAAATTTCGTAAAATCAATTGTAGATATTAAAAAGTAAAAACAACTAAATAACAATTCAACCTAAAATATTTTCTTCGACATTGTTGTCTCCACTTACCAAATTTTGAAACACTTCTTTGAAAACAACATTAGTTGTTTTGGTCTGCGGCTTTCCATCCTTGTCAACTATGAGCATTTTGGTCTGAGCTGCGACTATATTGTTTCCACGAATGAAGGATTTTGACTTGGATTTTCCATGCTGTTTTGTAGGGTTTAATTTTAGACAAAAGGGTGATTGGAATGCATGAATACATTTTTGAGGAAGCTGTTTATTTTCAAAGTTTCCGGGTAAGTGAATTATTGATCTCTCACTACATATATATATATATATATATATATATATATTAGTGAAAGTCGTGTAGGTCAAGCAAGTAGTTATTAACGATTTTGTGTGAATGGTAATTAGAAAATACAATGAAGATTTCGGAAGATTTTTTAGCGAATTAGTAATAGCTTTCCAGAGATTTAGATTTGGTCATCCGAAATTGTATTAGATATAGTATCCGAAATTGTATTAGATAAGGTAGGAAATTTTACTGTTAGTATAAATGTTAAATGCATGGTATATTATTTGGAGATATGATGCAAAAATTAATTTCGGAAATAGTTAATGCTAATCCTTGATGTGTTCCGAGAATTTAGAAGTTTGCATTTATTTAAATTTATGAAGATTCAATTCAATGCAAGTAGTTGTTGATCGAGTAATATCCGAGGATTATTGTTGGTAGGTTAGTAATTATTGTTGATCGTGTGTATATTCCTCAAACCAATGGTTAGTAATTATTGCCAATGATATCAATGAATAATCTCAACTCGTTTTGGTATATTCCTTGTAGGGTATAATCTTTAATGGTGCAGAAGCGTGTGTATTTTGGAAGAAATGTATTAATAAACCGAAGATTTTTCTCAATCATACCAGATATAGTGAAGAAAATTGAACCGAGTATATTAAGCCGGTTCGATTTAAGTAACATGGGTCGGGTTACTGTTCTCTCACGAAAAATCTTACTGTTTTAGCCTCCCTAAAACTTGTAACCAAACAGATTTGCATAAAGAAACCAATGGCAAGTATTGTAATATAAACACTTTTTTTGACCATTCTTTGAAAAACGCTCCTCAAATAATATTAGTAAGATAAAATATTTATCATAACTAATCTTAGCCCTGAGCCTTAGCCCTTAGGTTAAATGTTAACATAACTAATCTTCTTCTTGGAAAGGAAAAAATGTCAAAACTATAGTCATGGGATCCTGAAACAATTGGATGCTCAATTCGGATTAGATCATATAAAATCGAAGAATTTAAGAAATAATTTATGGATTAAATACTTGTATTTTTGAGAAATAAGGAAAAACATAAACATCATTTATCTAAAAAATGAGAAAGGTTCAACTATTCTTACAACTTATCTTTCTTATTCTTAAATTGGGACGGTCCATGAGATATGGTAATTAATGAAATACTTTAAGATTCAGATAGTTAATGACAGACACTAATCAGAGTGATAACATTGCGCCACCGACGCGATTATTATTCCTGTCCCCACCGACCAAAAAAGGTCTTAGCCTTAATTGTAGGCGACGTTTCGTAGATACTCACTTTCTTTTTTCGTAACACGTCAAAGCGCTATTTCTGCCTAGTTTCACGCAAAGACCAAATAAGGAAATAAAAGTAAACTCAGCTCGAATGTTTTTTGACCTTTAATTGAGATCTTCTAAATGTTCTAATTTATCGTCTTCTTCTTTTTACTTTTCAACAGAAACAAACCTATAATCGTTGTAATATCATTTCATCTTCTGTTCCTCATCGTCGTCACCTGCCTAAGTAATTGGCGCGTAATAAACAAAGAAACAACGGTTTCTATATTTAATGGCATTATCTTCAATACAAAACAAATGAAATAATTATACATTTAACAACAACAACAAAAAATGTTTAGAAAATGGCGGAATCTAGGAAATATAGCAAATAACTTCAAGCACATTATACATTGTAATCAAGAACCAACGAAGAGATTTTTGCTTATGAGTAGAGGCCACACACAATCTAAACCTTCAACGAGCAAGATTGGCACCACGTCATCGATGTCATTGTTTGAAGGAGAGAGGGAGAGAGTCGGAGGAGGACGTACGGAGGAGACGGCGGATCTCAGACCGGAGCCTGAAGACGACTTGAGAGAAGCTGCCTCTCTGTTGCTTCCCTAACGACGACTTGGTTTCGTTCTTGTTAAACTCAAGATCTGTGAAGAAGATTGGTAGTTTCTTCAAGAGAATCAATGACCAACTCCATTCCCACCATTCTTTCACGGAGCTACCTCCTTGCTCTCCCATGGAGGAAACCGATTTAGATCTCAGGAAATCACCTTCGCCGGCGGTGGAAGCCTGGTTACGGGAGAGATTCAGGGAGAGAGAAGAGAGACGACGGCGGAGAAGACCAGGTTCTTTAGCGTCGGTGGTGGAAGAGACGGGGAGTGAATAAGCGGGTTTGCGAATCTGAAGGGTTTTCATAATCGAGGAGCTCATGATGGCTTCTTCTTTTTCTCAGAAGCTTGATCTTCTTGGAGAGAGGTGTGGAAGATCAAGAAGAGAAGGAAGAGAAATGTGTTTGGTTTGCTTTAGAGAGAGAGAAAGTGCGAAAGGTGAGAGATAGATAGATTGTGAAGACAGCTTTGACACAGACTGGTTTTTATCCCTGTGTATGTTGTGGACCCCATTTTAGTTTTATTCCTTGCCAATAATTACATGCCAAGTGTTATTTTTTTTTTTCTTCCTTGAGTGATTTGCCGTAAAGTTGGTATTTTGGTAGGTGTAATTATTGTTTATCTCTTCTAAATTCCTTTTTTTCTTTTCAGTGTTGCCAGCATTTCTTTCTTTTTTTATAACTAGTACGACAGCAATTCATTTTTCATTGAATATACTTAAAAAACCATTGCTAATTTTTAACATGAATGTTAATGTTAATGTTAGTGACATATTGTATTTGTAGGTATGTTTTTATGCATAGTCAACTAAGTGTTAAAAAAACAATTCTTCTCTCCAAATCTCAAGAGCAATACTCAAACAAAGTTCCCCCCACTTTGTTTCTCAAGATTTTTGAGCGCTCAAAGCATCCATGATCACGAGCTTACAAACAAGAGTCGGTTTGGTCAAAACATCTGCCTGAATCAACAAGGTACCAATCTTCTTGACTATAACTCGTACGTACTTCTAACTATGTGGGAACTGTTCTGCGATAGCCAAAGTGCAACTCATCGTAGGTTCACCATGTATCCGTTTGGCTTGACTGTCTTCCAATGAGTAGGGGATGGGAAACTCATAAACATGCTTAGGTATGTACACCGTTGACTACTTATAACTTCGCCTTATCGGTGTCAATATGAGAATATGTACCGTATTAGCTAGTAGTAACCACCTCAATTTTGGTGAAATTGTTTGTGACATTTATTTTAGACAAATGCTTGTCTTCGCTTTATAGCCAACACACTCGCAGTCTCCGTGAAAGATAAGTACAAGAGAGTTGCGAGCTACGAGTGTGCGTCTCACGTGTTTAAATTTATGGACGCACCTGCAAAAAGGTGGCTCATGAGTGGCAGAGCTAAACGAACAAATGTGTTCTTGAATGGATATCTCTATTAGTTTACTTGTGATGTCGAGACTAATGTTCTCAAATAAAAAATCACTTTGGGGAAAAAATTCAGAGAGAAACTGAAATTCAATTAGCTTTGAACTTCATTGTATTTGAAGACACAGTCATAAAGCCGTCCTCCGAGAAATTCTGCTACTTCAAGATGCTTCACCTGCGTAACAAAACAAGATGGGACATGATAAATCAGAGTTAAGCAAGAAACACAAAGTATCTTATCTCATTATTAATCCAAGAAAGAACAAAAGTAGTGAAGAAAAAAAAAACTATTACCATTCCGATCTTGAGAGAGTCACACTTGAACCGAGCATAAAGGTTAGTCTCAATACCACGACCCTGATCATGAGAACAGCCAACAAGTCACAGTTAACAAATCCAAGACTAGTTAAACTATATACTTCTTCAATTGCGCTTCACTTTCACACTATAAATTGAGGCTTACCATGCCTTCTATGATGACTAAGTCTGCATCAGATGAAAGGTGAGCAAGCTCATGTGATACTCTTGAGAGATCGATAACCTGAAACATAATTTCTAGAGGGATAAGGGGAAAATTAAAAACTTAAAGCATCTGATATTTTTCTTGCTAAGAGCTTGTAAAGTCTTACCGCTAAGTCATTCCCTGAATTTGCGATCAGAAGCTTCGAAATATCAACGCCTATCAATCGGCCCTTTTCATCCTTCAACTGGTATATCATGACTAATAGATCAGAATCACTTTTCTTTTAAAAGGGCGTAAATATCAAGAATCCCTTCATACATTACCTGTGACAAGATCTCTGTTAGCTCGGTATGCGTTACATCGTTGATAGCTGGCAGATCGTTAGCAGCCAGGACCACCTTCAAGGGGGGGAAAGATGAAGAGATAGAACAACTTAAGAGTACACTCTGCATCACTAGCTTCATTAAGAACTTTTAACAACCAGAAAGCTACTCAAGAGACTTAACAAAGTACCTGCATTCCTCGACGAAGCATCTCTCTTGCAAACGGCAATATACCCAAAATTATGTCTGCACCAGAGTTATCAACAAAAACCACTGCCTGTCATGAATAAGAGAAACGAAACAATGGATTTGGTCAAGCTATCTCTAACACTGAAGTACGAACAAAGTATTAGATAAAGAGAAAAACAAACGAGTGACCTTCTTCCACCGCTTCTTGATCCAATTGGCTTGGAAGCTGTCCAAGTCATCAATGACCCATGGTCGCGGAACCAAGTTTTGAGAGGTAGCCAAGAAAGATATACCATCCCTTGAGAAAACATCAGCAAGCTTGAAGATGTGAAAAAAGAAGAAGACAATATCCCATAGATTAGGACATGCTTCCTGAAGGAGAAACCGGCGTTTGGACAAGAAAAGAGATACCTGTGCAGAACCCAGATCGAAGATGTTTCCAGCAAACATCCCTCTCACCAAATTTTCTAATCGCTTTCCTTCATCTTCAATAGCATCACTCAGAGTGACAACTTCAGGAAATAGAGACATAGCTTTTGCATTCTCTTCATCCTATTTTCAGCCATCATTTTACATGAACTCATTCTAATCAGAGATGGAGAGTCTAAGAGTGCTGATGCTATCTGAAAACCTCAAGAGCCTTCATACCTTCACTTTCTTGAATATGTCCATAAATCCTAACTCTCTGAGCATATGCTCACGAACTCGGCCGAGACTCTGAAAACAAACCAAAACAATCCATGAAAACAAACACCAGAGGAAACAAAAAAAGTCATGAGGTGTTTTTGACTTACAACGCCATCTGGTGGCCCGCCATGGCTCTGTGGATCTTTCTTCCAGTCTTCTAGAATTCCGCCATATCTTCCAGATTCAAAGTAAATGCAAAAAAGTCTTAAACACAAACTCTGCGTAGCATACAATTTCAACGGCACTTCTGACATTATGATAAAACACAAACAAACAGGACACAAAACTCGTCTACCTTATGAAGGTGACACTAGTAAAAGAGTTCCTATGAACCAAAAATTTGAGGAACTACCAAATACATACACATACCAGAAAATGTACCTTTCTGCAAACTTTTCAGCTCTTGCAGGAGCATCTGGAACAGTTGTATCGCTTTCTGCACGTTTCCTGCAAATGAAACAGTTTTATACGAGTGAGATTTATGGGGATTTTCTAGTTAATCTGTTTCCTATAAGCTTTCTGAAACAACCTATAGTTTCCTCCTCATGTTACCAAGCCAAAATTCAAGAAATACCCAGATAAGTCAACGCAACAACTACCAACGACAGTTTCCTCAGAATTTTTGATATACGAGCCTAAGGAGAAGCAATACTTGGTGGTAACAAAATCAAAGCTTGATCTGACCCATTAACATGAACAACTAACTCCCCATTAACATCATTAGCTACCAAAGAATCTACACGTGGTTAGAGTAAACAGAAACCAAAACTCGAAGATAGAAGCAGGGGAAAGGGAATGAACTTGAAAGAAGGGATGGAATTGGCGAAGACGTTGATCCACGAGATTTCAGTGGGAGTGGCAATCCTGGGGTTATCAGAAGGGAATCGATAAGGAATGGTGCAAGCTTTGTAGTTTGTTTCTATCGGCGTCGACAACAGTGGAAATGGAACCATCTCCATTTTCTTCGCCTGTGATCTTCACAAGTCTATGACTGTATATAGACCCGTTTGATTTAGTTTTGGGTCAAAAGATTTAGATTCTTGATTCCACCACCACCACACGAGTAAATGTCTTTTTATGTCTGACGCAAGACTCTGTCATTTTCTGCTTCGGGGTTTTGTTTCTAGTTAAATCTAGTAGTTGCCAAGTTCCAAACTTTGTGGTCTTTGTTTCCACAGCAAGAACCGAGTTATACAGACAGACATAGATGAGAAAGTAGTTACGATTTTTGTTTTATACTAATCACTGATTAGAAATCAGCCATCTTTGGGCTTCAAAGACATTGGGGCAGTGACACTTGAGTTGTCTTTCTGGCCGATCAGATGACAAATCTTAGTGAACATTTTTGAGCTAGAGTGGAACCGCAACAGAAGATACACAAGTGTCTCGCTTATGTTCTTGATTTCAGACAAGATATTTGCTTGACAAACTTATTGAAAGTTGTCAAGTGTTGCAGTGACCGTGTCCCCAGGACTGATGCTTGTGGCGGTCCTCAAAGCTTTCAATTAATGTTGAAACTAGTGAAGTTCCTGTTCACTGCAGGCTGCAGCTAAACTACTGAGCAAAACACCAATGCTTTCTTGGATTCAGGAGAAACCTCTTCTTCGGTAAGCAAGCTCAAGGACATAGATCATGTGGCATAAACAAGTTCCAGAATGCAGGAGTTCACAATTTAAAATTAGCTGGAAACTTATCATATCACTACACCTAGACACCTCAACGAGCAAAGGGAGCACCCAACCACAACATCTAATCCCTGAATAGATCAGTATTGTTTACATTCAATATCACAGAGAGAATGTGCACACTAAAGGCAGGCATATATCATGTTGGACACATATCTGCAGATCCAGCAAATCTAACAGGACCATACAAGAAATCATCGTTTGGGAACATACGATCTACAAACCTTGAGGCCTTGTGTTCTTCATTTTGTTCTAGTACAAAGGCCGGCCCTAAGTAAAGAGATTCAGAAACCAGCAAGGTACAATGTACTAAGGTATAGCAGACACAGCAAAATAAGAAGAAGCAGGAAGCACTGTAAAAACGTGGTAACAAAAGAACACATATTTTTGCTTCATTGAAATCAATTACACAAACCAGACAGACGAAGAACAAATGGAAATGAGCATATAACATATTACTCCTAATGATTGAAACCTTATATCATTTCTTGGCCTTAGAGAATCTAAGACACCGATATTTCTCACCGCTCACAGTAATCTCCAGAGCTCCGTCTTGATTATCTTGGTTCGACGCCGTCCCCATGAGAACGCTCTTCTCCTTCTCAAGATTCTCTCTTTCCATCTTCAACCTCGCTTCCTGTCTAGCAATCTCCGTCTGTAATAGTTTTTTTTTATAAAATCAGAATCCACACAACAGATTTCCCAATTCCCAAAAACCCTAGAAAACGAAACCATTTCGAAAACGTACCTCACGGCGAGAGAGCTCAGCTTTCCAGGCGGCTTCTCGCTCAGCGACTTCGCGCTCGCGCTCTTCGATATAGCTCTGCATCTCCCTCTCCTTCATGATCCGATCTTGTATATCAGCGTCAAGAGCTTGCTTAAGCTCCTCCACGAACTTATCCACCACTAATTTAATCCTCAGAGACATATTTCTAACTTCCTCACACTAACCGCTTCTAGACATAAGTAACAACAAATCTCTTCCTTTCCTAAACCGGCTTTTGGTTTCCCGTCTTCTAATTACGGCGGAGACTCACCGGCGGCGAGATTATGTTGGATTCCGATCCTTTCTCGTGGAGCTTGCGTGAGACCTGAGGAGGGACGGAGACATTCACGACCTTTTGTTTTTTTTCCCCTTCTGATCTTCTAAGAGAGGGAAAAATAAAATTAGTGGAAAATATATGGGCTTTAACTTTACGATTGGGCTTATACTGGGCCTGAAAAATGTACTAGTTGGGCCTACAGTGGGCCTTCTTAATTTCGCGCGTGTGGCGAAGGGTCTTTGGATTGTATATGTTAAAAGTAGGGTTTTACGCTTTTTCAAAATTCAAACTCTAGGGAAAAAGGTGACTGCAGAGAGAAACTAGCCGCGAAGGAATCAGAACGCATTTTCTGCAAACATGGTTTGTCATCGTCTTCTTTTCTCTCTCTCTGAGTCTCGTTTTCACAATCGATTGGTCCATGTACAATTAGTGATCGAGGTGTTTTGAAGTTAGTGTTACTGTATTTTGATTTTTAGATTCATCCTTTTTTTTTTTCCTGCAGGCGAGAGGTTTAAAGAAGCATCTGAAGAGGATCAATGCACCTAACCATTGGTCGCTTGACAAACTTGGTGGTGCCTTTGTAAGTCATTTTGTTTGATTGAATCTTATTGCTTAGTTTTGCATTAGTTCGGTGCTTATATGCTATCTTTCTGCGCAGGCGCCAAAGCCGTCTTCTGGGCCACACAAGTCTAGGGAGTGCCTTACCCTTGTCCTTATCATCAGAAACAGGTTGAAGTATGCTCTGACATACAGAGAAGTGATTTCGATCTTGATGCAAAGGCATATTCAAGTGAGGACTGACAAGACATACCCTGCTGGTTTCATGGGTGAGACTGGCTCATATATGTTTCTTCTTCTTGATTTTCATGCCGTTCTATGATCAGAGTGATTAAATTAAAGATGCGTTGTTCATTCCCAGATGTTGTGACCATCCCAAAAACAAATGAAAACTTCCGTCTTCTTTATGATACCAAGGGACGTTTCCGTCTCCACTCTATCAGGGACGAGTAAGCAAAGGTTTGTTCTTTTTTGAGTCCATTGTATTGCCAAATACTGAATGTGTCGAAAGCCAAGTCTGTATTTTGAGTCCATTAAATTGGAGTCTGATAAAATATGTACGTTTGTTACCAGTTTGTTTAATATGTACCAACAAGTATCCTTATTTTGTTGTCGTGCAGTTTAAGCTGTGCAAGGTGAGAACTATCCAGTTTGGTCAGAAGGGCATTCCCTACCTGAACACATATGATGGTCGCACCATCCGTTACCCCGACCCGCTAATCAAGCCTAACGATACGATCAAGCTCGACCTCGAGGAGAACAAGATTGTGGAGTTTATTAAGTTTGATGTAGGCAACGTAGTGATGGTGACTGGAGGAAGGAATAGAGGGCGTGTTGGTGTGATCAAGAACCGTGAGAAATACAAGGGAAGCTTTGAAACCATCCACATTCAAGACTCAACAGGACATGAGTTTGCTACAAGGTTGGGAAATGTGTTCACAATTGGTAAAGGAACAAAGCCATGGGTCTCTCTTCCGAAGGGAAAAGGTATTAAGCTGACTATCATTGAGGAAGCCAGGAAGAGACTTTCTTCTCAACAAGCCGCTTAAAACTATACTATTGTTCCCCAGTATTCAGAACAAATTATGCTTTAGTTTGCAGCTATTTTTTTTATTGCTATTTATCAAGAGTTTTGCTTGTGTTTTCATACTTGTCTTTTGGTTAGCTGTTTTTCGGACCTTTTGTGGTATTAAAGTATTAATTATGACTTGGAACTTGTTCATACCCAATTCCCTGATTAGGTGGTAACAACAGTAATACGAATCTCACGTTTTAACCTTTGGTAAAGTGTTAATTTTTCCCAACTCTCCAATGATTAAAAAAGACAAAAAACACACGAACTCGTTTTGTCATAAGAACATCCAGAGGGTTTTGCAGATACGTGTCTTATTATGATTCGTCAAAAGATTTGCTGATACCAAAAACTCTCTGTGTCTTCTTTTTTTTTGTTTTTCGTGGATAAATTTTCTTCTACGAGGTCTCATTTGGAAGTGCAGTCGTTTTTTCTCTTTCGCTACGAGGTAGGATGATTCTCCTTTGTATTCACCTTCACGTTTCTGGTTCTCTCTTTGTTTTGCCTTTGGATTGAATGTCGCACCTTGTGAAGAGCATGCAAATTGATTTCGGTTTCGTTTCCTTAACGAGCTAGGTTTACGTTGGACTCGATTTTTCCGTCTGTCGCTTAAACTTGGCGATCGTTTTGTTTTCTTCTTACAAGTGGGCTCCCAAATTTCATCAATAATCAACTTTTCAACTTGCTTCAATTTCATTGTGCGTCTAATATGTTGCGGACTTCTTCCTTCGTCCTCCATGGACATAACAGTCAGGCTATGGGATCTAGAAACCAGACCATGACACTATAGTGATGAACTTGGTTTTGTGCAGAAATAATGGAATCAGTGGATCAGTCATGTAATGTTCCTCCGGGATTCAGGTTCCATCCAACAGACGAATAGCTCGTTGGTTACTATTTGAGGAAGAAAGTAAAGATCGATCTTGATGTCATTAGAGATATTGATCTTTACAGAATCGAGCCATGGGATTTACAAGGTTCCACGCTATACATGTTGGAGCAAATGACAAATGGTGTTTGAATAAGTCTTTGCTTGAGTTATGCTTAGCGAGTTTGTAGGAGTAGCTAAGTCAAATAAAGACCAGATGTTTCGGTCAAAGAAGTTAGAGTTTGTTTTAGCATTTTCAGGATCTAAGACTTGATGTAATGGCTATATAAAGCCGGCTTGTTTCTTTCAATAAACACGAAGTATTCAGAGTCTTATTCTTTAGAGCTTTTGGTATTACAAATTGGTATCAGAGCTCTGTTTGGACGTCTGAGTACTTAAGAGAAACCGCAGTTTCAAAAGAGAGAAAAGAAAGATGAGTGATGACAAGATGAAGCTACCACAGTTCGAAGGACATTGGGATCACTGGAGTGAGGTGATGGAAAACTTCTTCAGAGCAAAGGGACTGTGGAGTTTGATCGAGATTGGGTTCGAGGAACCGGCGAGCACAATTGTGCTATCCGAAGAGCAAAGGGCGCAACTGGACAACGCCAAAACAAATGATCACAAGGTCAAACACTACCTTTATCAAACCATTGCTAGGGTAACGATTGAGCAGATTCAGGACAGGAGGTCCTCCAAGGTCATTTGGGAGTCGATGAAGAAAAAGTTCGGAGGAAACGAACGAGTGAAGAAGTCTCTCCTACAAAAACTAAGGAGAGATTTTGAGGTATTGGAGATGAATGAGTCCGAGAAGGTGGAGGAATACTTCAAACGGGTTCTCGCCATTACCAATCAGATGAGGACAAATGGAGAAGATTTACCTGAATCAAAGGTGGTGGAGAAGGTCCTTCGCACCCTAAGTGAAAGATTCATGTATATGGTGGTATCCATAGAAGAGTCTAAGGATATCGAAACCATCACTCTCGATGAACTACAGAGCTCGTTGGTGGTTCACGAGCAAAAGTTCAAAAGCACAGATCAAGGTTATGATCAAGTGTTGAAGGTGTCATACGACAGAGGATCCGGCACCAGAGGAAGAGGCAGAGGACGCGGCAGAGGGAGGACGTTCTCTAAGAGCACTGTGGAGTGTTTCAAGTGTCACAAACTTGGACATTTCAGAAGTGAATGTCCAATGTGGGAAGAAGAAGCAAACTATGCGGATTTCGAAGAAAAGGAGGAAATGCTTCTGATGGCCTACATTGACGAAGAAGAAGACGTTGAGACATCAGAAGTAAATCTGGAAGATGCAGAGCTGTTGCTGATGACTTACTCCGGGAAGCAAGAAAATCTGAGACGCAGAGCATGGTTTCTTGATTCCGGATGCTCAAACCACATGAGTGGAGACCGAAATCTGTTCACAATCTTGAACGCAGATTTCAAACATTCAGTCAAGCTAGGAAATGACAAACGAATGGAAGTAACTGGCAAAGGAAGTGTAAAGCTGGAGCTAAACAAGGTTTCATACACCATCAGTGATGTGTACTATATACCTGAACTCAAGAACAACCTTCTGAGTCTCGGTCAGCTGCAGGAAAAGGAGCTTACCATCATCATAAGGAAAGGCTTCTGCAAGATCTACCACGATGAGAAGGGCCTGATCGCTGAAAGCAAGATGAGTACAAACAGAATGTTTATGCTGATTGATCAAGGCAGTAACGAAGATAGTCAGCAACGATGTCTGAAGACCGTTTCAGAAGATGTGGGAAAACTGTGGCATGAACGGTACGGGCATCTTAGCCACCGCGGCATGAAAACGTTGCAGAGCAGAAACATGGTACTGGGTCTACCGAACTTCGACACACAGAAGTTCACCTGCTCAGACTGTCTAGTGGGAAAACAACCAAGGAAAGCAATTCCCAAGAAGAGCACGTGGAGAGCTAAGGCAGTACTTGAGCTGATCCATTCGGATATATGCGGTCCGATCAGTCCAGCAACCACCACTGGAAAGAGGTACATTCTCTGCTTTATCGATGACTATAGCAGGAAAGGATGGGTGTATTTCCTAAAAGAAAAGTCAGAAGCTTTCACTCAGTTTAAAATATTCAGAAGCCGTGTGGAAACTGAGACTGGAAAAAGCATCAAGTGCTTGAGAACTGATCGGGGAGGGGAGTATACTTCTCACGAGTTCTCTGATTACTGCAAAGAGGAGGGCATTCGGAGACAGCTAACCACAGCCTACACGCCACAACAGAATGGCACTGCAGAGAGAAAGAATCGTACAGTCATGAATATGGTCAGATCGATGCTCTCTACAAGGAAGGTACCAAGAGTGTTCTGGGCAGAAGCTGTGAGTTGGACATTCTATGTTCTTAATAGATGTCCTACAATGATCGTGAAGGATATCACTCCTCAAGAAGCTTGGAGTGGCATAAAGCCTAACGTGGAGCATTTCCGGGTATGGGGAAGCATCGCTCATGTTCACATCTCGGATGAGAAACGAAGCAAGCTTGATGATAAGAGTACCACCTGTGTGTTCCTTGGTTTCTCTGAAGAATCAAAAGGATATCGGTGCTACAATCCAAAGAGCAAAAAGATTGTAGTAAGCAGAGACGTGGTGTTTGAGGAATCAAAAGGTTGGAATTGGGAGGAAGAACATGATCGCGATGAGCTGACCTGGAATGATGATGATGCAACATGGGAAGAAAGTGAAGATGATGAGAACGATCATGATGAAACAGAACAGCCTGTGGTAGAAGCTGGAAATGAATCTCAAGCCGAGATTTTACCACAAGTCGAAGTCAGGGAGAGAAGAGTGACTAGACCTCCTCGATATCTCAGTGACTATGTTGCCGGAAATGAGAGTGAAGAAGAAGAAGTTAACATGGTCGAGATCAATTCTTCAGATCCCGTGAGCTTTGAAGAAGCAGAAAAACATCTGCAGTGGAGAGAAGCTATGGATGAGGAGATGAATTCGATTGTGAAAAATCAAACGTGGGAGCTGTTAGATCTACCAGAGCAAGCTAAGTGCATTGGTGTAAAATGGATTTACAAAACCAAGTACAACGAGCAAGGAGAAATAAGCAAATACAAGGAACGTCTGGTGGCTAAGGGATACTCTCAAGAACACGGGATAGACTACACTGAAGTCTACGCACCTGTGGCTCGAATGGATACCATTAGAACTCTGGTGTCAGAAGCAGCTCACAACGGATGGAACATCTATCAGTTAGATGTAAAATCTGCTTTTCTCCATGGAATTCTTGCAGAAGATGTTTATGTTGAGCAACCAAAGGGGTATGTAGTCGAAGGAGAAGAAGACAGAGTATACAAGCTTCATAAAGCTCTGTATGGCTTAAAGCAAGCCCCGAGAGCCTGGTTCAGCAGAATTGAGGAATACTTTAGCAAGGAGGGCTTCATGAAGTCGCAGAACGAAGAGACACTATTCCTCAAATCAAACAAACACGGTAACTCTCTGTTTGTCAGTATCTATGTGGATGATCTGATTTACACAGGAAATGATGAATCCATGATGAGAAATTTCAAAGAGTCTATGCAAAAGGAGTTTGATATGACAGATCTGGGCAAGATGAGATATTTTCTGGGCCTAGAGGTGTTGCAGACGTCTCAAGGGATTCACATTTCTCAAGGCAAGTATGCAAATGAAGTCTTGAAGAGGTTTGGTTTGGAAAACTGTAATTCAGTTTACAATCCGATGGTCCCTGGAAACAAGCTCGACATGGACGAAGGAGGAGAACGTGTTGATGAGACTAACTACAAATCCATTGTAGGAAGTCTCATGTACATCACCACAACGAGACCTGATCTGCAATTCTCTGTAAGTCTCCTAAGTCGCTACATGTCTAAGCCAACACAGATGCATCTACAAGCTGCAAAGCGAGTTCTGAGGTACTTGAGTGGTACAAAGGATTTCGGTATCTGGTACAAGAGGGGAGGAAAGGGCGAAATTCAAATCTACACAGATAGTGATTTCGCTGGAGATGTTGACAGCAGAAAGAGCACTTCAGGATATGTGTTTATCATAGATAATGCGGCTGTAGCTTGGTCATCAAAGAAGCAACCAATAGTTACTTTGTCGACCACAGAGGCAGAGTATGTGGCTGCATCAGCTTGTGCGTGTCAAGCGTTATGGTTCAACAGAATATTGGAAGAGTTGAGTTACGATGTGAGGGGAAGATCAATCATACTGTGTGACAACACGTCAACGATTAAGCTCTCTAAGAATCCTGTCTTTCACGGACGATGCAAACACATTGGGGTACGTTTTCATTTTTTAAGAGACTTAGTCAATGAAGGCGTGTTGGGTTTGGAACACTGTGGAACACGAGATCAGGTTGCTGACATATTCACCAAGCCACTAAAGAAGGAAACGTTTGAAAATTTAAGACAGAAGCTTGGGATTTGCTCAGCTGAAGATAAGCTACGTCTTGTGAACTAAGTCTAGCTTAAGGAGGGTTTGTTGGAGCAAATGACAAATGGTGTTTGAATAAGTCTTTGCTTGAGTTATGCTTAGCGAGTTTGTAGGAGTAGCTAAGTCAAATAAAGACCAGATGTTTCGGTCAAAGAAGTTAGAGTTTGTTTTAGCATTTTCAGGATCTAAGACTTGATGTAATGGCTATATAAAGCCGGCTTGTTTCTTTCAATAAACACGAAGTATTCAGAGTCTTATTCTTTAGAGCTTTTGGTATTACAATACATACTTAAAGGCTCTATTTTCTTAATATGACAAATATGAATGTCCACATCTGATGAAAGTTTGTTTCCTATATGATAGAGAGATCGATGTCGAATCGGATATGAGGAACGAAACGAATGGTATTTCTTCAGCCACAAAGATAAGAACAAGGACAAACAGAACGACGATGGCTGGTTTTTGGAAGGCCACAGGTCGAGACAAACAGGTCAAAACTGATCGGTATGAGGAAAACATTTGTATTCTACAAAGGAAGAGCCTCTGTTTCTTGCGATAGTCTGCAAAATCCGATCCATGTTACGGTTCTTCAGTGACGGAAACTTACGATACACAAAGGTTGTCCCTGAGCTCTTTCTGATTCAAACATCGATCATTTCCAAATTTGAATACTCTATTTTCTCTGCTACGTGTTATTTTTCTTGTGTAGAACAGACTGTAAGCTGAATCAAACTAATCAGATTTGACCTTCAGGCCCATAAGAAAACGAAGCAAGAAAATAAGATCACCTGTTTTCAGGTACGTCTCTTCTAAAACACATATCATAAACCTTTAAAACACATAAATAAAAGTTTTTCACCCCAGAAAACATAAAAGGAAACAAGTCAGAAAATAAAGTTGTTGTGAGGTGGATCCACCCAAGCGACGTGCTTAGCCAAAGAGGTACTTGTAAGTGGACTAGAGATTTTCTCGTCAACGAGGGAGTAGTACTGGATTAGTAGCTCAGTAGTCGCGTCCCACCTAAATCTTCTGATAGAGTAAGGGTAACTTGCGAATAGTGTCAAGCCACAAGCTTCGCTCTTCTCTTCCCATACCATGCTTTCAAGGTTTAGTTTAAACACCAACTTGTCGTGGCGTTTAAATACAACAAAGATGTTTCCATTATGCTCCATCATCAACATACTTTTTTCATTGCGTTTCCGATGATGAAAATAGGCGGGATAGTCCAAACGTTTCACTGTAAAAACATCCAAGGTTGCGCCACGCGGGTGGAAAACCGCGACGTAGCCACAGATACTGAAACCATAGAACACACCATTGGAGAAGACACATTTGGCCCATATGCCACTGGATGATGATTTGTTCCGATAGCGATGGATGGTCCATACGGTTTCACCAGGCCGCCAAGTAGCGACCACAAAAATATCTTTGGGTGCAGATTGGGCGAAGGAGACCACCAAACAACTAGTGGATGTAGGAGCGGCTGAGAAAGCTAAGCATGTGCCTGAGAAAAAGCGTGACCTATGGGGTAAGTTGATACACTCACGTGTAAACGGGTTGAGAAAGAACTCCAATTTCCAAGGACTATCTTGTGCCATAAGCAACCAACCATCCCTAGAATAAACGGGTTCATGATCCTCTAACTCTGGTAATTTTTTTGTGTGTTCTTGAGCCTTTGATGGGTCAAGAAGAGTGTAGTATCCGTCTTCTGATCCATAATAAACCCAAGGAAGAGTGGGGAACTTTCTGACAGAAACAGCTGCTTCACACCATGCCTTGCAGACAAGGGAAGCTTTTATATTGGATATTGGTCCGAGGTGAGATAGTATCTCCGGCAAGAGCTCTGAGGGAATATCATCCAACAATCCTGTAATACACTTCTTCTTCTTCTTCTTCTTCTTCTTCTTCGTCTTTGATTTATGATTATCTCTACTGCATCCGGAAATTAGAAGAAGAAGAATTCATGGTGACCAACATATTTATTACAATTATGAACTACATCTTTGAACGTTAGAGTTATCAAACGTAAGAACACAAACCCTAAACCCTAGCTAATTCAGAGACCATAAGCCCTACGACTGAAAAGAAATAGGAGACTCACGACGGCGCTTGAACAATGGGTTTCATTGTGAGGGTTTCGGGGAGCAATAACGCCGGGGTTGCTGCCTTGTATGTTCGACGGCCAGTGCTCTTCATCTCCGATCGTAACTTTTATGCCACACGAGAGGTCGGCTACTCTTTTTTTTTTTTTGCGCACAGGTCATGGTACTTAATTACGGTTTTTTGTTTCCTTTTTTTTAAGCGTAAAAGTTATAAAGAAAAATACATAAATGTTAACTATGTCAAATTGGTATTTATCTCCAAAATATTTAAAAGTTTAATAAAGAAATAAAAACAGATTAATATTAGATCACAAGAAAGTAGAGAGAGAGGCACTAAAAGTTGGATTTTTGAGAAGAGAATTACTTTCTCATCAAAGAGAACCGAGTAAGCACTCAAGTGCAATACTCCAATGCTTGTGCTATACAGTAAGCTACTCTCAACCTCATGGACCATTCCATAATTTGACTGTTTTCTGTGAATCAAAAACACAAAAACAGAGAATACTATCAAGTTCTGATGCATTCGGATCCACAAGCAATCAAAGGAAGACACTGATTCTAAAAGCAGATACATATACATAGATACATGTTAGTTATAATCTACTTGTGTTCTTGTCCCAAAAGTTTTTCTGTCCTGAAACCATCGAAAATTGCACGTTATAGGTCTACATCTGTTCTAGTCACACAAAAGAACTATCGTCTCTAAGACTCTAACAGGCTATTTTGTATCATAACTGATATCTACAGGCACAAGATTTTAGAAGGCAAGAAACGAATATGAGAGCTATCCAGTTTGGTCAGAAGGGCATTCCCTACCTGAACACATATGATGGTCGCACCATCCGTTACCCCGACCCGCGCTCATCAAACCTAACGATATGATCAAGCTCGACCTCGAGGAGAAGAAGATTGTGGATTTTATTAAGTTTGATGTAAGAAACGTAGTGATGGTGACTGGAGGAAGAAATAGAGGGCGTGTTGGTGTGATCAAGAACCGTGAGAAACACAAGGGAAGCTTTGAAACCATCCACATTCAGGAGTCAGGACTCAACAGGACATGAGTTTGCTACAAGTTTGGGATATGCATGTGTTCACAATTGATAAAGGAACAAAGCCATGGGTCTCGTTTCCAAAGGGAAAAGGTATTAAGTTGACCATCATTGGGGAAGCCAGGAAGAGACTTTGTTCTCAACAAGCTGCTTAAAGTTATACTCTTTGTGAAGAAAAACCCAACAATCTCCAGACGTCTCCTTAAACTGTAAAGAGTTTGTTCACACACCAAGAGCAATCGAGTCTTAAGATTGAAAACGATAAACCCTTAAGAAACAGAATAACGAGATGATAACAAAACAAGTAAGGAGCACACAGACCAATTGTTAACCCAGTTCACACCTGTTAACCAAGGTGCTACGTCTGGGCCGGGACTTAGTCACCGGAATCCACTAGATCATGTATCAGATTACAGAAAAGAGACAACACTCACAGCCCCTTACAAGACTCTCTCTGTTTCCCTTTGTAACTCTGTAATTACCCCAAGAACAGCCGCAAGTTTATACTTTGCTTTTGTTCCCTCTCCTCACTCTACACTTCTCAATACACGCACATCAGTATATATACATGAACACTCAGTGACCTAATTGCACAAGAAGCCAAATGACTCATGCTGCTCGTACGAACAATAAAGCAACGCAGCCTTATCTCTTGATCCAATGCAGACAAAACGCCTTTGTTCTTTTTGCTTTAATGAACTGTATGCTAACGGCTCTTTGATATTTTGTCTGCATACTCCTTGGTCACGTGTTCGGTTCCTCACTGATGTAAAGCGTGTTCCTCATCCTTGCTTTAGTCTGTATTAACCTTTGAACTTCATAGCTATATCTCAACAAATCTCCACCTAGCTGTGACAGATCAAACAAGACGAAAGCAATTACCTTGAAGACGAGAAGTAAAGTAAACTCGATCTAGCTTACTGGATTCCTGTCCCGGTTCCTGAGTCGAGGCTACTCAGCCTTCACTCTCAGTAAGTTCAGAGCTTCTTGAAACTTACTGATAGGAAGGATCTTAGTGAAGATGTCTGCAGGATTCTTCAAGGTTGAAATCTTTGTCACTGCAACTAACCCATCTTCAATAACTTCTCGGATCTTGTGGTACTTAACATCAACATGTTTTGTTCTTTCATGATGAACATTGTTCTTGGACAGAGCAATTGCACTCTGAGAGTCACAGAAGATTTCAACACACTTCTGCTCGTATCCGAACTCCTTTAACAAACCCTTAAGCCACAAGGCTTCCTTAACTGCATCATTCAGTGCCATGTACTCTGCTTCTGTAGTGGATAACGCCACCACCTTCTGCAAACACGATTTCCAACTGATAGTGTTGCCCCCAAGCGTGAACACAACTCCACTGATTGATCTCCTCTTATCAACATCCGCTGCATAATCTGAATCACAATACCCCTTTAGGATGAATGTCGGATCCTTCTTATAGCACAGCTTGTTCTTTAAGGTCTCCTTAATGTACCGCATCAACCATTTCACACCTAGCCAATGTTCCTTAATTGGATCTCCCATGAATCTGCTCACGATTCCCACAGGGTAGGCCAGATCAGGTCGCGTACCAATCATGGAGTACATTATACTCCCAACAGCATTTGAATAAGGTACTGTCTTCATATACTGGCTGTCTTCACGTATCTGAGCTTCTGTTCCAGCTCTCAGCTTCAAATGAGCCCCCAATGGTGTAGCAACATCCTTTGCTTGTTCCATCTTATACATCTCAAGAACTTTGCCCAAATAAGCTTCTTGTGAAAGCCATAGCTTCCCTGCAACTCTATCTCGCGAGATTTCCATTCCAAGGATCTTTTTCGCTGCACCAAGATCCTTCATCTCGAATTTACAGCTTAGCTGTTGCTTTAGCTCCTTAATAACATTCTTGTCTTTGGCAGCAACCAGCATATCATCTACATAGATAAGTAGATAAGCTTTTGAACCATCTGCCACAGTCTTAATGTATGCACAACTATCCCTGAGACTCTTAGTGAAACCGATCTCTTTCATGTAGCTGTCAAACTTCTGATTCCACTTTCGTGGTGACTGTTTTAGGCCGTAAAGGGTTTTGTTCAGCAGACATACTTGATTTGGCTTGAACTCGTCTTCAAAGCCTTCTGGGGCTGCCATGTAGATCTTTTCATCAAGCTCACCATGTAAAAATGCTGTTTTTACATCCAATTGTTCAAGTTCCAAGTCTTCTTCCACTACAATGTTGAGCAGGATCCTTATGGACACATGCTTTACCACTGGTGCAAAGATGTCAGTGTAATCCACACCTTCTCTCTGTGCATAGCCCTTTGCCACAAGCCTAGCTTTAAACCTTGGTTCTTCTACTCCAGGGATTCCAGACTTACGTTTGTAAACCCACTTACACCCTATGACACGTTGCCCTTTTGGTCTGTTAACAACGGTCCAAGTGTTGTTCTTCTTCAGTGAGTGCATTTCTTCTCCCATACCTCCTTTCCAAAATTCCCAATCTGCATCTATTCTTGCCTCATCATAGCTTGCAGGTTCCCTGGAATCTCCATCAACTGTGGTAATGAGTGTCTCTATGTCGAAGACTTCTTCTTCGTCATCAGTATCCTCACTGAAATAACCTTCAATGTCAAACCGTTTAGGAGCTCTTATTTCTCTTCTGTTTCTATCCCTAGCCAGGTGATAGCTTTCTGGTGAGTCTGCAGCATCATCATCAATAACCTGATCATTTCCGGAAGTGTGGCTGCCTTCAGAGACATTCTCATTCTCTGCATCTTGATCGTTCTGAGCTTGACTGTCAAACGCTGGTAAATAGTTTTCCGGTAGAACTGAATCTTCCAAACTATCTCCACCTGAACCTGTAACACTGGTTTCCACTGGATCAATATCAAATACCATTTCTGACTGCTCAGACTGACTGCCCTGAATCTGTTTTCCTCTCTGAACCACATCCTTATATACTGCATTCTCCTGAAAAATAACATTCCGACTGATCTGACATTTCTTTTCTTCTAGCAGCCAAACCTTGTAACCCTTAACACCTGAAGGGTAACCGAGCAAAATTGCTTTCTTTGCCCTTGGTGCTAGCTTCCCATCATCTGTATGAGCAAAACATACACAGCCAAACCTTCTCAAATAGCTGTAGACCGGTGCTCTCCCAGACCATTTCTTATCTGGTATGTCGAAGTTAATTGCTGAGGTTGGTGTCTTTTTGATCAACACAACTGCAGTCTGAGTAGCTTCTGCCCAAAACCCAGCTGGCATGCCTGAATCACTCAGCATGCTTCTTACCTTCTCCATTATTGTCCGGTTCATTCTCTCTGCTACCCCATTTTGTTGGGGTGTGTAAGCACAAGTTCTGTGTCTCACTATTCCTCTTTCCTTACAGAAATTATCAAACTGTGAGTTGCAGAACTCTAACCCATTATCAGTTCTCAGTATCTTGATCTTCTTCTCTGATTGATTCTCCACCATAGTACTCCATTCCACAAAACTTTCGAAAGCCTCATCTTTATGTCTGAGAAAATAGACCCACGTTTTCCTTGTGAAATCGTCTATAAACGAAATGAAGTAATGGCATTTCCCTAGAGACGAAGGTACACTTGGAGCTCCCCACAAATCTGAGTGAATGTAGTCTAGCGATCCTTTGTATCATGTGTAGCCACTGAGAAACTGACCCTCTTTGCCTTTCCATAAACACAATCTTCGCACAATTCCAGAACTGATACTTTCCTTCTATCCAAGAAGCCCTTTTTCACCAACAGATCTAAGTTCTTCTGACTCATGTGGCCAAGTCTCCTGTGCCATAGAATAGTATCATCTGCTTTCTTCTCAACCGCAAGAGACTGATCTGTTTCTGATTTTCCTTGTAGAATATACAACTTCTCATACCTCTTACCAGTCATCAGAGTTCTTGTGCCGTCTGTAACACTAAGAATACCGTTGCGAGAGCCAAAATCATATCCCTCTTCTTCTAGAGTTCCCATTGATATCAAATTTCTGTCCATGTCTGGGATATATCTGACATGAGTTAGCACCATCGACGATCCATCTTGGTTTCGGATTCGAATACTGCCCACTCCTTTAACCGTTGAGATTGTCTTATTTCCCATACGAACTGAGCCTCCAACTTTCTCATTTAGTGTTTCAAACCACTCCTTCTTGTGTGTCATGTGGTGACTGCAACCTGTATCCATAACCCATTCATTTTCCAAATTTACAGATGAAAAATACAGAGCCTCTGATACGTATAAGCCTGTAGCATCGTTCTTCTTTTCAGCTGACGTAGACGCTTCTCCTCTACTGTTGTTTTTGGATTTACCCTGACCCTTTTTCTTGCTTGGACAAGCGTTCTTAAAGTGTCCTTCTTCTCCACAAAACCAACAGCCGTCCCTGTTCCTTGACTTAGAGCGAGACTTGGATGATTTCGATGATTTACCTTTGTTCTCGGATCTTCCCCTCTGCTCCCCTTTGTCCTTGACGTAGAGACTTTCAGACTGAGCCTTGGATCCACTTTTTTTTGAGCCATTCTCAAGGTCTTTTGCGTATATGGCAGCTATGACTTCGTCTAGTGTTAGAGTTGTCCTTCCTGAGCTGTATCTCAACGTGTCTCCGAGATGATCAAACTGTCTTGGCAAAGACATCAACAAAAGAATAGCTTGATCTTCATCTGACACCAGAACATCGATGTTCTCCAGATCTGAGATGAGTTGCAGATACTCATCGACGTTACTTTCAATACTCAAGCTTTCTGACATTTTGTAGCCAAACAGCTTTTGCTTGAGGTAGAAGCGATTTGGGAGAGCTTTTGCAAGATAAAGCTTATCCAAAGCTTTTATCATTCCTGCTGCAGTAGTCTCCTTCCTTATCTTCCTCAAAATCCTATTTGTTACGCTCAGAACGATAGTGCTTCTGGCTTTCTTTTCAGCAATCGCTAAAGCTTCTTCCTTTTCATCCGCCTTTTTCTGTTCTTCTTCAGTCTCATCTGGATCTCGGACCCTCGCTTTTGACCTCCCAGATTCTTCTAACGCCTTACTCAGACCCTGAAGATCTATCTGTGCCAGCAGCTTGTCCTTCCATAACGAGTAATCACCATGTCCATCAAACTTTTCCAGATCCACTCTTGACGACAGCATGACTTCTTAACCACCGAAAGTCACGCCTTTGCCAGAACCTGTCTCTGATACCAATATGTGAAGAAAAACCCAACAATCTCCAGAGGTCTCCTTAAACTGTAAAGAGTTTGTTCACACACCAAGAGCAATCGAGTCTTAAGATTGAAAACGATAAACCCTTAAGAAACAGAATAACGAGATGATAACAAAACAAATAAGGAGCACACAGACCAATTGTTAACCCAGTTCACACCTGTTAACCAAGGTGCTACGTCTGGGCCGGGACTTAGTCACCGGAATCCACTAGATCATGTATCAGATTACAGAAAAGAGACAACACTCACAGCCCCTTACAAGACTCTCTCTGTTTCCCTTTGTAACTCTGTAATTACCCCAAGAACAGCCGCAAGTTTATACTTTGCTTTTGTTCCCTCTCCTCACTCTACACTTCTCAATACACGCACATCAGTATATATACATGAACACTCAGTGACCTAATTGCACAAGAAGCCAAATGACTCATGCTCCTCGTACGAACAATAAAGCAACGCAGCCTTATCTCTTGATCCAATGCAGACAAAACGCCTTTGTTCTTTTTGCTTTAATGAGCTGTATGCTAACGGCTCTTTGATATTTTGTCTGCATACTCCTTGGTCACGTGTTCGGTTCCTCACTGATGTAAAGCGTGTTCCTCATCCTTGCTTTAGTCTGTATTAACCTTTGAACTTCATAGCTATATCTCAACACTCTTGTTCCCCAGTATTTAGATCAAACTATGCTGCTATTTTTTTTTTTATTGCCTTTATCAGTAGTTTTACTTGGGTTTTTCATACTTGACTTTTGGTTAGCTATATTTTGGACCTTTTGTGCTATTAATTATGACTTGGATTTCTTCAACTTAGGGGCCATACCCAATTCCCTAATTAAGTGGTATCAACTGTAATACAAATCTCACATTTTAACGTTTGGAAAAGTGTTAATTTTTCCCAACTCTCCAATGATAAATAGTTGAAAACAGAGGAACTCGTTTTGTCATAAAGATGCCACCATAGAAGAACATGCACGTGACTCCATGTAAAATTTTCCCCCGTAAACATAATTTGTAAAGAGGAGCGTATCTGTAATCAGAATTAAGATCAGATTCAAACACTGATATGCTGTATTTTTAGTGTTTTTAAGACTTTGTTTATTTTTATTTTTATATGTATTCATAGATATTTTGGGGAAATTTGAGGTAAAAAGGTGGAATCAGGGAATGAAGACTAAGAAGGGATAAGAGGTGAAAAAGAAGAAAACAACTCGGAGTCACTATAGCGACTGGATGTAGCGCGTGGATTTGGGTCGCTATAAATCAACCGTAGATAGCGACCAGATATAGCTACTTGATCCTCTCGCTACGAAGTTTAAAACATTACAGCGTTTATATGGCGCCTGGATATAGCGACGTGATCGAGTCGCTAAGAAGATGAAGCTCGAGAAGAAGAGTCCATAGCGACTTGTCCTAGCGACTCGATTTCGGTCGCTAGAAAATCAAGAACTCGCAGCGACTGGAAATAGTGCCTGGATTTGGGTCGCTACGAACATCCCACTCACTAAACAGCCTGTTTTCTAGCTATACCAACTGACTTTGTTTTTTTGACAAAAATGGCACAAGAGCACTCAATTAAGTCTCTTGACCCTTGGGAAGAGGCAAGGTCATAAGTCTCTTGACCCTTGGGAAGAGGCAAGGTCGACCCTACTTGTATTTAAATGTAATATTCACTTAGTTATGAGCATATATAAGCTCATATAAGTTTCATTTGTAAGGACACTTAATTTTTATAAAAACACAAACTCAACAAGAGTTTGGCTCTAGCTTGGTCACGGGTCTCGCATCTTTGGTGTCGTAGTCCAAGGCTGTATGAAAGTGCAGGTTTCTAGGCTCTACTCCCTGTGGATCGATACCTTGAAGTGCTACAAACGATATGCCGTTATGATTGCGGTGTTGTGCACGTTGAGGGTAATTGACGTGCCGAGCCTAAAAACTCGCACAATCAATTTGGCGCCGTTGCCGGGGAGTAGTTCGACTGCCATTAGAGATAGGACAGAGGCTGAGACTAGAGTTTTCTTCTTTCATCTTTTTATTTTTCTTTTGTTGTTATTCTTTTTTTTTTTTTTTCTTGTGATCTTGCACTCTTGGGCGTCGTTACTTGGAGTGAAGGAAACAATCAAGGAGAGGAAGAGTAAGAAGACACAACCGTCAAGCTAGCGACGTTAAACGCGCCGCTTGGGGACTCCCCCAAGCCTATCCTCTATCTTTAATTTCATTTTTTATGTTTCAATAAATCTTCTTCCGGGCAATCGTTTGTTGTTTGCTTGCGGACAAGCAAAAGGCAAGTCCGGGGGAATTGATATGCTGTATTTTTAGTGTTTTTAAGACTTTGTTTATTTTTATTTTTATATGTATTCATAGATATTTTGGGGAAATTTGAGGTAAAAAGGTGGAATCAGGGAATGAAGACTAAGAAGGGATAAGAGGTGAAAAAGAAGAAAACAACTCGGAGTCACTATAGCGACTGGATGTAGCGCGTGGATTTGGGTCGCTATAAATCAACCGTAGATAGCGACCAGATATAGCTACTTGATCCTCTCGCTACGAAGTTTAAAACATTACAGCGTTTATATGGCGCCTGGATATAGCGACGTGATCGAGTCGCTAAGAAGATGAAGCTCGAGAAGAAGAGTCCATAGCGACTTGTCCTAGCGACTCGATTTCGGTCGCTAGAAAATCAAGAACTCGCAGCGACTGGAAATAGTGCCTGGATTTGGGTCGCTACGAACATCCCACTCACTAAACAGCCTGTTTTCTAGCTATACCAACTGACTTTGCTTTTTTGACAAAAATGGCACAAGAGCACTCAATTAAGTCTCTTGACCCTTGGGAAGAGGCAAGGTCATAAGTCTCTTGACCCTTGGGAAGAGGCAAGGTCGACCCTACTTGTATTTAAATGTAATATTCACTTAGTTATGAGCATATATAAGCTCATATAAGTTTCATTTGTAAGGACACTTAATTTTTATAAAAACACAAACTCAACAAGAGTTTGGCTCTAGCTTGGTCACGGGTCTCGCATCTTTGGTGTCGTAGTCCAAGGCTGTATGAAAGTGCAGGTTCCTAGGCTCTACTCCCTGTGGATCGATACCTTGAAGTGCTACAAACGATATGCCGTTATGATTGCGGTGTTGTGCACGTTGAGGGTAATTGACGTGCCGAGCCTAAAAACTCGCACAATCAATTTGGCGCCGTTGCCGGGGAGTAGTTCGACTGCCATTAGAGATAGGACAGAGGCTGAGACTAGAGTTTTCTTCTTTCATCTTTTTATTTTTCTTTTGTTGTTATTCTTTTTTTTTTTTTTCTTGTGATCTTGCACTCTTGGGCGTCGTTACTTGGAGTGAAGGAAACAATCAAGGAGAGGAAGAGTAAGAAGACACAACCGTCAAGCTAGCGACGTTAAACGCGCCGCTTGGGGACTCCCCCAAGCCTATCCTCTATCTTTAATTTCATTTTTTATGTTTCAATAAATCTTCTTCCGGGCAATCGTTTGTTGTTTGCTTGCGGACAAGCAAAAGGCAAGTCCGGGGGAATTGATATGCTGTATTTTTAGTGTTTTTAAGACTTTGTTTATTTTTATATGTATTCATAGATATTTTGGGGAAATTTGAGGTAAAAAGGTGGAATCAGGGAATGAAGACTAAGAAGGGATAAGAGGTGAAAAAGAAGAAAACAACTCGGAGTCACTATAGCGACTGGATGTAGCGCGTGGATTTGGGTCGCTATAAATCAACCGTAGATAGCGACCAGATATAGCTACTTGATCCTCTCGCTACGAAGTTTAAAACATTACAGCGTTTATATGGCGCCTGGATATAGCGACGTGATCGAGTCGCTAAGAAGATGAAGCTCGAGAAGAAGAGTCCATAGCGACTTGTCCTAGCGACTCGATTTCGGTCGCTAGAAAATCAAGAACTCGCAGCGACTGGAAATAGCGCCTGGATTTGGGTCGCTACGAACATCCCACTCACTAAACAGCCTGTTTTCTAGCTATACCAACTGACTTTGCTTTTTTGACAAAAATGGCACAAGAGCACTCAATTAAGTCTCTTGACCCTTGGGAAGAGGCAAGGTCATAAGTCTCTTGACCCTTGGGAAGAGGCAAGGTCATAAGTCTCTTGACCCTTGGGAAGAGGCAAGGTCGACCCTACTTGTATTTAAATGTAATATTCACTTAGTTATGAGCATATATAAGCTCATATAAGTTTCATTTGTAAGGACACTTAATTTTTATAAAAAAACAAACTCAACAAGAGTTTGGCTCTAGCTTGGTCACGGGTCTCGCATCTTTGGTGTCGTAGTCCAAGGCTGTATGAAAGTGCAGGTTCCTAGGCTCTACTCCCTGTGGATCGATACCTTGAAGTGCTACAAACGATATGCCGTTATGATTGCGGTGTTGTGCACGTTGAGGGTAATTGACGTGCCGAGCTTAAGCACAATCAATTTTTTTTCTTGTGATCTTGCACTCTTGGGCGTCGTTACTTGGAGTGAAGGAAACAATCAAGGAGAGGAAGAGTAAGAAGACACAACCGTCAAGCTAGCGACGTTAAACGCGCCGCTTGGGGACTCCCCCAAGCCTATCCTCTATCTTTAATTTCATTTTTTATGTTTCAATAAATCTTCTTCCGGGCAATCGTTTGTTGTTTGCTTGCGGACAAGCAAAAGGCAAGTCCGGGGGAATTGATATGCTGTATTTTTAGTGTTTTTAAGACTTTGTTTATTTTTATTTTTATATGTATTCATAGATATTTTGGGGAAATTTGAGGTAAAAAGGTGGAATCAGGGAATGAAGACTAAGAAGGGATAAGAGGTGAAAAAGAAGAAAACAACTCGGAGTCACTATAGCGACTGGATGTAGCGCGTGGATTTGGGTCGCTATAAATCAACCGTAGATAGCGACCAGATATAGCTACTTGATCCTCTCGCTACGAAGTTTAAAACATTACAGCGTTTATATGGCGCCTGGATATAGCGACGTGATCGAGTCTAAAAGAAGATGAAGCTCGAGAAGAAGAGTCCATAGCGACTTGTCCTAGCGACTCGATTTCGGTCGCTAGAAAATCAAGAACTCGCAGCGACTGGAAATAGCGGCTGGATTTGGGTCGCTACGAACATCCCACTCACTAAACAGCCTGTTTTCTAGCTATACCAACTGACTTTGCTTTTTTGACAAAAATGGCACAAGAGCACTCAATTAAGTCTCTTGACCCTTGGGAAGAGGCAAGGTCATAAGTCTCTTGACCCTTGGGAAGAGGCAAGGTCATAAGTCTCTTGACCCTTGGGAAGAGGCAAGGTCATAAGTCTCTTGACCCTTGGGAAGAGGCAAGGTCGACCCTACTTGTATTTAAATGTAATATTCACTTAGTTATGAGCATATATAAGCTCATATAAGTTTCATTTGTAAGGACACTTAATTTTTATAAAAACACAAACTCAACAAGAGTTTGGCTCTAGCTTGGTCACGGGTCTCGCATCTTTGGTGTCGTAGTCCAAGGCTGTATGAAAGTGCAGGTTCCTAGGCTCTACTCCCTGTGGATCGATACCTTGAAGTGCTACAAACGATATGCCGTTATGATTGCGGTGTTGTGCACGTTGAGGGTAATTGACGTGCCGAGCCTAAAAACTCGCACAATCAATTTGTGGTGTGGCTGCTGGGATCTGGATGCACACCATTGGAGCCGGTTGTGCTACAAATCTCTTCAAAATTCTCGATGTGATCCATCGGAATCTCAGCAGGCAGACCGTGGAACAGGTGTTGCTTCACGAGGCCGATCATTTGAGGTTTGATCTCGTAATCTTGCCTCTGGATGATCGGGGTAACGATCGCAGATCGATCCTGGTAGTATGTGTGAGCCGCATCTTTGTCTCCGAAGGCAGGTTGTGCAATGAGTTGCCTCTCCTGTTGCATGCGAAGCTGCTCCATGGCTGTCTGAAGTTGTAGCAGCTGAGCTGGAGTGAAGCCGCATCTTTGTCTCCGAAGGCAGGTTGTGCAATGAGTTGCCTCTCCTGTTGCATGCGAAGCTGCTCCATGGCTGTCGGTAATTGACATGCCGAGCCTAAAAATCTCTCAGGCGACGCCAATCATAGTGTGAAAACTGGTCTTCGTGGGATCGACCCCTAAATACTACTTCGTATGCTGTGCACTTGCAGTAGGAATTAAAAGGGTTAAAACTCGTGTATCAAGTTTTTGGCGCCGTTGCCGGGGACCAAATTTTTCACCTTTGGTTTACGGTTAAATTATCAGACTAAGAACTTTACTGAACTCGTTTTCTTTTCTTCTTTGTTTTTGTGTTTCAGGTGCATGTCACCAAGGAGCACAAGGAGCAGAAACAACGAGGATCTTGTTAGCTTATCAAACGAGGAGTTAGCAAGAGCAGAACGAGGGAACAGGCAGAGACGTAACATACCTGTTCCAGAACCAGAAACAATTGACACCGCCAACTCAGATATGGGCGGACAAGCAGACATAGCAGCTCAGCTGCTACAACTTCAGACAGCCATGGAGCAGCTTCGCATGCAACAGGAGAGGCAACTCATTGCACAACCTGCCTTCGGAGACAAAGATGCGGCTCACACATACTACCAGGATCGATCTGCGATCGTTACCCCGATCATCCAGAGGCAAGATTACGAGATCAAACCTCAAATGATCGGCCTCGTGAAGCAACACCTGTTCCACGGTCTGCCTGCTGAGATTCCGATGGATCACATCGAGAACTTTGAAGAGATCTGTAGCACAACCGGCTCCAATGGTGTGCATCCAGATTTCCTGAAATGCAAGCTTTTCCCTTTCTCTCTTACGGGAAAAGCATCACGGTGGTTAAAATCTTTACCACCAGGCTCTCTACCGACTTGGGCTAGTGCACGAGCAGCCTTCTTGGATAAATTCTACACGAAGTCCAAGACCGCAGCCTTGAGGAACAAGATCTCCTCATTCGAGCAACAGTCCGGCAAGTCCTTTAATGAAGCATGGGAGCGGTTTAAGGAATACAAGCGCGAGTGCCCTCACCACGGATTTAGTGACGAGCAGCTGCTCAGCACATTCTATGACGGAGTAGATTGGGACTACAGAAACGCCCTGAATGCAGCTAGTAACGGTGATTTCTACACTAAGTCGAAAGAAGGAGCTCTGGAGCTGATCGACAACCTAGCCGCAAGTTCCAGCAACAAAAGCCCGGAGTATGACAGAAAGAAGGTCAACAGTGTGGACTCTAGGAAGATTGATGAACTCTCGGCCATGGTTAACCTTTTACTAAAAAAGAACCAGAAGTCAGTCCACTTTGTGGACGAGAATGGGGAAGCACCTATCGCTCGAACCTATGAGGAAGAAACCGGGGATGATCAGATGGAGGTGAACTATATGACGGGACAGAGCTTCGGGCAGAACCGCAGTTTCAACAACCAAGGCTTTAACACTCATCCGAACCTGTCCTACAGGAGCACCAATGTGGAGAATCCGCAGGATCAAGTCTATCCTAAGCAAGGAGGAAATCAACCGCAGATGGGTTTTCAGAAGAACTACTCCAACAACTACTCCAACAACTACCAGAAACGTCCATTCGTTCCTAATCAGAACCGTTTCCAAGGAGGGAATCAGCCAAGGCAACCTTTCACAAACTCGCAGCCCCATTCTTTCACAAACTCGCAGCCTTCATCTTCAACAACCGGCTCCCAAGACGAGCTGAAGAACATGATGCAGCAGATGATGGCAAGTCAACAAAAGGCGGCAGCAGAGATCAACTCCAAAGTTGGCACTATGTATGTTGATCTTAATGGGAAGTATGAGGCTGTACGGACTCACTTGAAGCAGCTTGACACTCAGATTTCGCAAACCGCTGAATCAGTTAAGAGGACACAAGGTACTAACGCAGAGGTTAACTATGTGAATGAAGACTATGTGGAGAATCAGAGCTTTCAAACTCATGCGTCTAACGACCAAGACGAGCTGAAGAACATGATGCAACAACTACTGGCGAGTCAGCAAAAGGCAGCATCTGAGATCAATGCTAAGGTTGATACAATGTACGTGGACCTCAATGAAAAATATGAAGCTGTATGGATTCATATGAAGCAGCTCGACGTTCAGATTGCACAGACAGCTGAGGCTATCAAGAGGACACCAGGAACTCTACCTGGAAAGGCTGAAACACCAAGGAGGGATTTCGTCAACGCCATTGAATTGAGAAGCGGAAAGACGCTCCACCATACCGCGACCTCAACTTCAAAATCGGCAAAAGGAAAAGAAGTGGCGACAGAACATCTGCTCGTTACCCCAGAGCACATGCTCCCCCGAGATGCTCCCACCAAACCAGCAGAAAATCTTCCAGCAAGGGTCTATATTCCTAAAGTGCCCTACCCAGTTCTACCTAGAGATCAGAAGGAGATTAAGGCAGTCTTTGCAGAAGCAAGGAGTACACCACCAGCATTGAGGGTATTGCCTAAGGTTGAAGATCGGGAAAATTCCTGGTCCCGTGCTCGATTGCTGGAATGGGATTCAAGGACGCTCTTTGTGATTCCGGGTCTACTGTTAATCTCATGTCAAAGGCGATTGCAGAGAAGCTGAAAAATTATGAGGTAAAACCTAGCCATATGACTCTTCAATTTGCAAACACCTCCTCAACAACATCGTCTGGCAGCATTCACGATCTACCTGTCCGAATAGGGAATTGCCTAGTTCCAACTGATTTTCAGGTTTTGGAGATGAGAGGAGGTTATGGCACGCCCTTACTTCTTGGAAGACCATTCATGGCTACAGTGGGTGCAATCATCGATATGCCGAATAGGCAAGTCTGCTTTTCCAAGATTGACAAAAATGTCTTCTACGAAGCCGTTCCCATAGGAACAACCACACGCTCCTCTTGCATCTCAGCAGTGGATAAAGAAGAAACACCATCTCCTTCCTCCTCTCTTCTCTAGCTTCAGAGCTTTGCTCTTAGTCTTTTTTTTAGTTTTTATGTTTGTGTTTTTATTAAGTTTTATTTAGTTTGTTTTAAGCTTTATATTTATGCTTTAATCAAGTTCTATCATTTTTACCTTCAGTTCTTACTTTCAGTTCTTTACTTTCAGTCTTTACTTTCAGTCTTTACTTTCAGTCTTTACTTTCAGTCTTACTTTCTGTTCTTATATTATGCTTTAATTAAGTACTTATAAGTTTATATTCAGCTTTCATTATCTATTCAAGTTTTTATTATGAACTTTATAATCTCGTTGTTATCTTCTTCATTAATCATGTCTGAGTAGATCTCTTAGTTAGGTTGAGGTTTGTCAAAGGAATTCATGAGCTTTAGGGTTAAACACAAATAGGCTATTCATATCAATATCTTCACCTTTGTTGTTCTTAATGCTTAAATCGAATTGATCACTTGATTTTATGATATGAGGTTTAACTTAGACAGCGAGAGTTGCTAGGTTGCTAGAAAGAACATTGGTGAGCAATTTAACCATTACCTGCGAGAGTAGATGTATTGAGAATTGTGAACATATTAAACCTATCCTTAATGCTTGTCTACGATTTCTAGTACCAACGAGAGTTAGGAATTCTAGGTTGATAGACAAAGATATTGATACCACGAGAGTGGATTGATATTATCCTAGTGTTTAAGTTCTAGATTTATGCTTAATCATCGCCTGAATAGTTGTTTGATCCGTTGCTCTGAATCTCCTGAGATATTCCTTGACTTAACGCTTGTTTATTATTATCTTTACAACCGATTTCGCTTTCATTACTAGTTATTAAAAAACCAAAAACAAAAACAATCTTGATTCGTTTAGCTCGATTAGAATCCTGTACTCTTGGTGTGCCTATTCTTGCTTTCCTCGTGGATCGATAAAATAACATTTGGTTGTTGTTTTCACACCCGAAAATACGCAGCATCAAACACTTGTGTCTAAAAGCATGATCAACCCAGTTTTTAACTGGGTCCTTAAAAGATTCTTACCATTAAAATGGTTTTCTGATTAGAAACGACTCTTAATTAAGGATTTCCGAAGTCTGACTCTTACAAAAGACTGTAAGCAAACACTCATGGACTCAGCTCCAATCCTTTTTGTTCGTAATTTTTTTCATCATCTCAGAGAAAAGAAATTGATTTGCATTTCCGGGGAAAGAGAATACTCTACCAGTTTCGTGTTGATCCCTTAGTGCAACATTCACACTCTTTTTTCAGGTGGATATCTTTGATGCTTAAGTGATTTTTCGCTTCATTTGTTTTCCTCTAAATGCCAGCTTTGAGGAACTGAGCGGAAGCACATACATTGTATACGTAGAAGCCAACACCAGCACAATCTCTGTTAAGATTCCTCAAAATGTTACTCAGGAAACAAGAATCTCGCATCCAACATTCTACAAGTGAAACATTGAAAGCCTTTTTTAACCATTTTGTATCTGCAATTTGTTTTCCTGCATTTGCTCTAAACCTTGTACTTAATTGCAGGTTCTGTGCCTGTGATTTCTTGGTTATCAGCTTACATTTTCTTGGTGACATCTTTCGTTGCAACCACAAGCCTTTATTCTCTCCGAGCATTCCCGAGACCATCTCCTTATCTGATATCAGAATATCAGATCCTACGAGAAATCTTTTCGTATGAGTTTTAGTCTTTTTACACAACGACACGTATATATATTGTCTTTGTGTCTCATGCAAATCACATAACTGATACACGAGTTTTAACCCTTTTAATTCCTACTGCAAGTGCACAGCATACGAAGTAGTATTTAGGGGTCGATCCCACGAAGACCAGTTTTCACACTATGATATATTGAGCTAAATCAAAAGCTAAGACAATTCAAATATGTTTTTGGTTTTTTAATAACTAGTAATGAAAATGAAATCGGTTGTAAGATAATTTTAACAAGCGTTAGGTCAAGGAATATCTCAGGAGATTCAGAGCGACGGATCAAACAACTATTCAGGCAGTGTTTAAGCACAAGTCTAGAACTCAAACATAAAGATAATATCAATCCACTGTCGTGGTATCAATAACTTTGTCTATCAACCTAGAATTCCTAACTGTCGTTGGCACTAGAAATCGTAGACAAGCATTAAGGATAGGTTGATATGTTCACAATTCTCACTACATCTACTGTCGTAGGTAATGGTTAAATTGCTCACCAATGTTTATTCTAGCAACCTAGCAACTGTCGTTGTCTAAGTTAAACCTAATATCATAAAATCAAATGATCAATTCGATTTAAGCATTAAGAACAACAAAGGTGAAGACATCGATTATATTAGCCTATTTGTGTTTAATCCTAAAGCTCATGAATTCCTTTTGACAAACCTCAACCTAACTAAAAGATCTACTCAGACATGATTAAAGAAGATAACAACATAGTTATAGAGTTCATAATAAAAGCTTGAATAGATAATGGAAACTGAAAATAACTTATAAGAACTTAAATTAAAGCGTAAATATAAATGTTAGGAACTGAATTTAAAGCATAAATGTAAATGTTAGGAACTGAATTTAAAGCATAAATATAAATGTTAGGAACTGAATTTAAAGCATAAATATAAGTGTTAGGAACTGAATTTAAAGCATAAATATAAAGCTTAAAAGAAAGAACAAGAACTTAATAAAAACATAAACATAAAAGCTTAAAAGAGAGAAAGATCAATGCTTTGAAGCTTGAGAGGAGAGAGGAGAAGAAGGTGTGTTTTGAGAGTGATGTTGTGAGTCTCTTATATAGGCCAAGGTGAGGGGAAGTAGGTGAGACGGGGAACGGTCGTTCTAGGTGGAGAACGATCGTTCCCCTTTGTCGATCCGTTGTTGGTGAGATGTGGTGTTGGGGAACGATCGTTCCGGAGTATAGAACGGTCGTTCTCACGCGTTTTGTCGGCAAGGTTGGTGAAGTGTGGAACGGGCTGCATGGGATGGAACGGTCGATCCATAGATTTGTCGGCAAGGTTGGTAAGGTGGGGAACGACCGTTCCGTAGTGGAACGGTCGTTCTAGTTGGTCGTTCTGACCCAAGAACGGTCGTTCTCTATGGTTGGTCATTTCCTCGTGTTTTCCATGTCAACTCGACTCGAACATGTCCGTAAACGCCAAACTTCTTCGGAACTCCATAAAATCTGTAAAAGACTCAAAACAAAAGAAAAGACTCGAAAAACCAACGAAAGATGCAAATCAAAACTCAAACCGAATACTAAAAACGAATCAAAATACGTTAAAAACCGATATATCAACTCTCCCCAACTAAAACCTTTGCTTGTCCTCAAGCAAAACCAGATATTTTACAAAAAGGAGAGGTTAGAAAAATGTGTGAAACTCGTAAAACTTATAGGACCACATTTTAAATCAATTGCCCGTAAACCGTATTCGCAAAGTTCAGATCAAACCGTACTTCATTGTACTTCTCCATAACCGTAGTAAATAAATGAAATCTCATAATCAAGCAGAACTCAATATTTAACATTCATTATCAAATGCGTGTACTCTCACAAAGGGAATATCTAACATGTTATGGTCTAGGTATTAAGGTTGGTATTTGGTGGCTCAAGTGTTTTGGTTTCTTTTAGTAGTATAAACAGATGCAAATCATTATGCAAAATCACCGTGAGACACAGACCAATTAGGAGGTACACAACTCTCCTTAACTCTAATCCTTCTACCCTTTTTTAACAAGTCACAAATCAAGAACATGATTAATTTCTTTTAACATTTTATGGAATTTAACGATATTACCTAGACTTTCCCGGTTCCTTCCGTTTTCTTTTCTGTAATGCAAATAATTTTTATTCTTTTTTGTCTTTCTTTTTCTTATTTTTTATTTTTTTTTTTTTTTTTTTTTTATTATTATTTTTTTTTTTTTTTATATCGGAGAGTGGAACCGGTTAGTCTCTAAGATCTGCATCAAAAGAACATCAACAATGTAAGTTATTTCTTGAATGTGAATAAAACCTTCTACCCTTTAAAAGTTCACCCTCTTTTGAAACGAAAATTTTCAATGAATATGTTCAAAGAGAGAGACCAAATTTCTAGACACATCCCATGAGTTTAATCAGAAAGAGACCACCTATCTAGACACAATCCTAAAGAAAAGTTGTGTCGGTCCGTATACTCCATAGTTTTTGCACATGAATGCAATGACAGTAAACGAAGAAAAGTGGGTTTCAACATGGAAATGGTAAGGGTGTGGTACTAGACTAAGGATAAGTCTAGCCATTTGGAGTTAGCAAAGATTGGTAAAAATTGATGCAAAGAAAACTCCAAATGTAAAATCCAATACATGATTATCAACCCCCTAAGTGAGATAAATTAAGTCCATATTAAGTTCCGATAATTCGATTAAGTTCAGATGATTTGAGAAATTCACTAAATGATCAAGTTATGGATTTTTCTGCGTTTCCAAACTATCCTCAAACAATGCTAAACAGTCCTAAGGCAATGACATCGAACATGTTGCAATTCCAAAAAGTTTAACAATTCACACAAATTTTTTTTTTTTTTTTTTTTTTTTTTTTTTTTTTTTTTTTAGAAAATATAAACACCTTAAATAAACCTTAAAATCAAACATAAGAAATAAAATTAAAAGCCAAAAAAAAACATGAAACACAACGTTAGTACACAATAAATCCTTCCCCCAGACTTGTTTTTAACCGTCCCGGTTGAAACAAAACTGAAAGAGAAACCCGTAAAATAAAATAAAAGTAGCATAAAAATAAATGGATATACAAGGGTGATAGAAATAACCACAGCTCAGTGGTCGCTGGTGGAGCTATCGGTGCTGCTCTCTATCCGTCATCCGCTCAACACTTAATAAAACCTGCAAAAGCAATCTCAAACAAAACAAGAAACGTAAATAGAATAAGAACGAAAAACTTCACGCTATTTTACATGTTACCTGGTGGGTTGCCTCCCACGAAAGCGCTTGTTTTACGTCTCTAAGCTTGACGTGGAGAGCTGATTATGCTTGAGGTGGGTCGCTTAGAGGAAAGGATTCCCCTTGTGTGATGGTTGAATCAGCGAGGTACGGCTTCAAACGCTGACCATTGACAACGAATTCTCTCCCCTTTGTCCAGCAATACCACAGCTCCATAAGGTCGGACTTCCTTGATTGTAAAAGGCCCAGACCATCTTGATCGTAACTTCCCGGGAACAGCTTCAGCCGAGAGTTGAAGAGTAGAACTTGGTCGTTGGGAGCGAAGTTGCGAGCCAGTATGCGCTTGTCGTGGTATGCCTTGGTTCGCTCCTTATAAATCTTTGAGTTCTCGTATGCGAGATGCCTAATCTCCTGGAGTTCGTGTAGCTGCATCATGCGTCTTTCCGAAGCTGGTTTGATGTCATAGTTGAGCAGCTTAACAGCCCATGCGGCTTTGAACTCAAGCTCGACGGGGAGGTGACAGGCTTTTCCGTAAACAAGGTGGAAGGGAGTGGTCCCGAGAGGCGTTTTGTAGGCGGTCCTGTAAGCCCATAGAGCTTCGTCTAGCTTGGAAGCCCAGTCCTTCCGAGTTGTGTTCACCGTTTTCTGAAGTATGCTCTTGATTTCTCGGTTAGATATCTCAACTTGCCCACTCGTTTGCGGATGGTAAGGCGTTGCGACCTTGTGTTTTACACCATTCTTGCGCAATAGATTCTCGAAAATCTTGTTGATGAAGTGAGAGCCTCCATCGCTGATGACAACGCGCGGAACACCAAACCTCGGGAAAATGATAGATTTGAACATTTTGATCACCACCTTTGCATCGTTCGTGGGACTCGCCAATGCCTCAACCCATTTAGACACATAGTCAACAGCCACGAGTATGTACTCATTCCCGAAGGAAGATGGGAATGGTCCCATAAAATCAATCCCCCATACGTCAAAGACCTCCACTTCGAGAATGAAGTTCTGTGGCATCTCATTGCGCTTGCTGATGTTGCCCTGTCGCTGGCATGAATCGCATCTAGAGATAAAGCGCTGAGCGTCTTTAAACATTGTTGGCCACCAATACCCAGCTTGCAGAACCTTGGAGACTGTCTTGAAAGTAGCGAAGTGTCCGGCATAGGAAGAGCCATGACAGTGAAATAGAATCTCCGGTATCTCCTCCTCAGCCATGCAACGTCTGAATACTCCATCTGGGCAATGTTTGTACAGGTACGGCTCATCCCAGAAGTAATGGCGAATATCCTTTAGGATTTCTTTTCTTCCTTTGTTGCCCACAAAACCGTGAGGTTCTAGATCAGCAGCTAGGTAATTTGCAATCTCTCCAAACCAAGGAATCTGAGGATGTTGGCTGCTTTCGGTTTGGTTGCAGAATTCGGACCGGCAGGTGCTCGCTGGGTGGGAGCACGTGCTTCCTCATTTGGAATACTCCGATCGAGTAAACCTGTTCTTCGGGAGGCTGTCATTGAGTGGGAGTTCTCATCAATCCTCATCCTAGATAAATGGTCGGCAGCTCCATTATCTATTCCCTTCTTGTCCTTGATCTCCAGGTCGAATTCTTGAAGTAGGAGAATCCACCTAAGTAGCCGTGGCTTAGCGTCTTTCTTGGTCAGCAGATACTTGAGTGCTGCATGATCAGTATGAACTATAACCTTTGATCCAACGAGGTAGGACCGAAATTTCTCAAAGGCGAAGACGACGGCCAGAAGCTCCTTTTCTGTCGTAGCATACTTGCACTGAGCATCATCCAATGTGCGACTGGCGTAGTAGATAACGTGGAGCTTCTTCTCTTTCCTCTGGCCGAGAACCGCACCAACAGCATAGTCGCTAGCATCCGTCATAACCTCGAAAGGTAGGCTCCAATCTGGTGGCTGCACAATGGGTGCGCTGACCAATGCTCCTTTGATCGTATGAAAAGCCTCAAGACAGTTGCTATCAAAATCGAACTTCTCCTCTTTGCACAACAGCCTCGTGAGGGGTCTAGCTATCTTTGAAAAATCCTTGATGAATCTGCGATAGAAGCCTGCATGCCCCAGAAAACTGCGGATCCCCTTGACAGAAGTAGGTGGTTGTAGGTTCATCATAACCTCGATCTTAGCTTTATCCACCTCGATGCCATCTTCTGATATGCGATGCCCAAGTACAATCCCATTCCTGACCATGAAGTGACACTTCTCCCAATTTAGAACTAGGTGTTTTTCCTCACATCGCTGAAGTACCCTGCATAGATTAGATAAACAGTGAGAGAAAGAGTCTCCATACACCGAGAAGTCGTCCATGAACACCTCCATTATGTCTTCGATCAAGTCGGAAAAAATGGACATCACGCATCGCTGGAAAGTTGCCGGAGCATTGCACAACCCGAATGGCATGCGCCGGTAAGCGAATGTGCCATAAGGACATGTGAATGTTGTCATCTCCTGGTCGTCCGGATGGATGGGAATCTGAAAGAAACCTGAATAACCGTCTAAAAAACAGTAGTATGATGGTTAGCAAGTCTTTCAAGCATCTGATCAATAAAGGGCAAAGGGAAATGATCCTTGCGAGTTGCAGCATTTAGTTTACGATAATCAATGCACATTCTATGGCCGGTTATGGTCCTAGTCGGTATCAGTTCATTCCTATCATTTTTTATTACAGTGATTCCTCCTTTCTTAGGAACTACATGAACTGGACTAACCCAAGTACTATCAGAATAGCATATATTACACCGGCTTCTAGAAGTTTCATTATCTCTTTTTTAACAACATCTTTCAGATTCGGATTCAACCTCCTTTGATGTTCTATAGAACTCCTCGATTCATTTTCTAGATGTATCCTATGCATGCAAAGATCAGGGGAGATGCCAGTAATATCATCAAGTGAATACCCTATAGCCTTTCTATACTTCCTAAGCTCGCATAAAAGTAAAGCTACTTCCACATTATTCAAATCAGCATTCACAATAACCGGGTAAGTAGAGTTTGTTCCAAGGAATGCGTACCTGAGCCCGGCTGGAAGAGTTTTGAGCTCCAGTTTGGGTGCTTTCAATTCGCTCCAAGGGCTGTCTATCGGATCAAGTGGCGGAGCGGGTGTTCGCGGGATTGGAGCGGGTGCTCCGTCTGTTTCTGCCGAGTTCTCCTCATCTTCTAGGCTCATGTACGCCACCATCTGCTCCATTCTCTGGCTGGAATCTAGCATCTTGGCAAAGCTGTCGGCATCCTCGCTCAGGAAACCATGCTCTCTTTCAGCCAGAGTTAGAGCGGTTTCAAGAGGATCCGGGCATAGAAGCTCTTCAGCTGCCTCATCATATACGTCATCCACGCCTTCCACAGTGAAGGTCTGTCCATCCATCATTGGTTTCTTCAACAATTTGTCCATCTCGAATGACATCACCATGTCGCCTAGCTGAAGGTCAATCACTCCATTCTGTACATCGATTATTGCACCAGCTGTGCATAAGAATGGCCGTCCAAGAATCAGAGGGTCCTTCGGTTCTTCTTCAAGCTCTAGAACCACGAAATCAGCTGGGATGAGTGTGTCTCCAATTCGCACATGAAGATCCTCTAACATACCCACCGGAAGCTTTGTTGATCTGTCTGCGAAGACCAATGAGATGCGCGTGGGTTTGAAATTTGTGAACCCTAACCTTTTTGCCACAGAGTATGGCATAAGGTTGACACTGGAACCGAGATCGCACAGAGAGCATGCGAACGTCATGGGGCCGATCTTGACTGATAAGACGAATCTGCCAGGATCGCTTCTCTTCTTAAGGACTTTGTTCTGCAGAACAGCACTGCACTCTTTGGAGACCGCCATCACGTTTTCCTCCTCAGCTACTTTTCCCGAGACTAGGGTTTTCACATACCGTTTGAGAGCCGGTATCATCTGAACGGCATCCGTGAGAGGCAGCTTCACGGTTAGGTCTCTGAGCATCTCTCTGCATTTAGCATCCTCTAAGTCCTTGCGAGACTTCTTCGGTGGTACAGGGTACGGGACCTTGGGTTTGTATACCTTGCTTCTGGATTGCTGGCTGAAGTTGTTGGAGTTTCTTGGCTGGGCATGTGCTCGGTTGACGGACCAGTGTGCTCGGTTGTCACTTCTTTTCCTTTTGCCGATCCGGAAGTTGTTTCCGTATTCAATGTTTTCCCGCTCCTTAGCTCGATGGCGTTGACAAACTCCTTCCTAGGTGCTTCAGCTTTTCCAGGCAGAGTTCCTGGTGTTCTTTTTTATAGACTCGGCGGTTTGTGCAATCTGAACATCCAATTGCTTCATGTGGGTCCATACAGCCTCATACTTCCCACTAAGATCACCATACATAGTGTCAACTTTGGAGTTGATCTCTGCTGCCGCCTTTTGTTGACTTGCCATCATCTGCTGCATCATGTTCTTCAGCTCGTCTTGGGAGCCGGTTGCTGAAGATGAAGGCTGCGAGTTTGTGAAAGAATGGGGCTGCGAGTTTGTGAAAGGTGCCTTGGCTGATTCCCTCCTTGGAAACGGTTCTGATTAGGAACGAATGGACGGTTCTGGTAGTTGTTGGAGTAGTTGTTGGAGTAGTTCTTCTGAAAACCCATCTGTGGTTGATTTCCTCCTTGCTTAGGATAGACTTGATCCTGCGGATTCTCCACATTGGTGCTCCTGTAGGACAGGTTCGGATGAGTGTTAAAGCCTTGGTTGTTGAAACTGCGGTTCTGCCCGAAGCTCTGTCCCGTCATATAGTTCACCTCCATCTGATCATCCCGGTTTCTTCCTCATAGGTTCGAGCGATAGGTGCTTCCCCATTCTCGTCCACAAAGTGGACTGACTTCTGGTTCTTTTTTAGTAAAAGGTTAACCATGGCCGAGTTCATCAATCTTCCTGGAGTCCACACTGTTGACCTTCTTCTGTCATACTCCGGGCTTTTGTTGCTGGAACTTGCGGCTAGGTTGTCGATCAGCTCCAGAGCTCCTTCTTTCGACTTAGTGTAGAAATCACCGTTACTAGCTGCATTCAGGGCGTTTCTGTAGTCCAATCTACTCCGTCATAGAATGTGCTGAGCAGCTGCTCGTCACTAAACCCGTGGTGAGGGCACTCGCGCTTGTATTCCTTAAACCGCTCCCATGCTTCATTAAAGGACTCGCCGGACTGTTGCTCGAATGAGGAGATCTTGTTCCTCAAGGCTGCGGTCTTGGACTTCGTGTAGAATTATCCAAGAAGGCTGCTCGTGCACTAGCCCAAGTCGGTAGAGAGCCTGGTGGTAAAGATTTTAACCACCGTGATGCTTTTCCCGTAAGAGAGAAAGGGAAAAGCTTGCATTTCAGGAAATCTGGATGCACACCATTGGAGCCGGTTGTGCTACAGATCTCTTCAAAGTTCTCGATGTGATCCATCGGAATCTCAGCAGGCAGACCGTGGAACAGGTGTTGCTTCACGAGGCCGATCATTTGAGGTTTGATCTCGTAATCTTGCCTCTGGATGATCGGGGTAACGATCGCAGATCGATCCTGGTAGTATGTGTGAGCCGCATCTTTGTCTCCGAAGGCAGGTTGTGCAATGAGTTGCCTCTCTTGTTGCATGCGAAGCTGCTCCATGGCTGTCTGAAGTTGTAGCAGCTGAGCTGCTATGTCTGCTTGTCCGCCCATATCTGAGTTGGCGGTGTCAATTGTTTCTGGTTCTGGAACAGGTATGTTACGTCTCTGCCTGTTCCCTCGTTCTGCTCTTGCTAACTCCTCGTTTGATAAGCTAACAAGATCCTCGTTGTTTCTGCTCCTTGTGCTCCTTGGTGACATGCACCTGAAACACAAAAACAAAGAAGAAAAGAAAACGAGTTCAGTAAAGTTCTTAGTCTGATAATTTAACCGTAAACCAAAGGTGAAAAATTTGGTCCCCGGCAACGGCGCCAAAAACTTGATACACGAGTTTTAACCCTTTAATTCCTACTGCAAGTGCACAGCATACGAAGTAGTATTTAGGGGTCGATCCCACGAAGACCAGTTTTCACACTATGATATATTGAGCTAAATCAAAAGCTAAGACAATTCAAATATGTTTTTGGTTTTTTAATAACTAGTAATGAAAGTGAAATCGGTTGTAAGATAATTTTAACAAGCGTTAGGTCAAGGAATATCTCAGGAGATTCAGAGCGACGGATCAAACAACTATTCAGGCAGTGTTTAAGCACAAGTCTAGAACTCAAACATAAAGATAATATCAATCCACTGTCGTGGTATCAATAACTTTGTCTATCAACCTAGAATTCCTAACTGTCGTTGGCACTAGAAATCGTAGACAAGCATTAAGGATAGGTTTGATATGTTCACAATTCTCACTACATCTACTGTCGTAGGTAATGGTTAAATTGCTCACCAATGTTTATTCTAGCAACCTAGCAACTGTCGTTGTCTAAGTTAAACCTAATATCATAAAATCAAATGATCAATTCGATTTAAGCATTAAGAACAACAAGGTGAAGACATCGATTATATTAGCCTATTTGTGTTTAATCCTAAAGCTCATGAATTCCTTTTGACAAACCTCAACCTAACTAAAAGATCTACTCAGACATGATTAAAGAAGATAACAACATAGTTATAGAGTTCATAATAAAAGCTTGAATAGATAATGGAAACTGAATAACTTATAAGAACTTAAATTAAAGCGTAAATATAAATGTTAGGAACTGAATTTAAAGCATAAATGTAATGTTAGAACTGAATTTAAAGCATAAATATAAATGTTAGGAACTGATTTAAAGCATAAATATAAGTGTTAAACTGAATTTAAAGCATAATATAAAGCTTAAAAGAAAGAACAAGAACTTAATAAAAACATAAACATAAAAGCTTAAAAGAGAGAAAGATCAATGCTTTGAAGCTTGAGAGGAGAGGAGGAAGAAGAAGGTGTGTTTTGAGAGTGATGTTGTGAGTCTCTTATATAGGCCAAGGTGAGGGGAGTAGGTGAGACGGGGAACGGTCGTTCTAGGTGGAGAACGATCGTTCCCCTTTGTCGATCCGTTGTTGGTGAGATGTGGTGTTGGGGAACGATCGTTCCGGAGTATAGAACGGTCGTTCTCACGCGTTTTGTCGGCAGGTTGGTGAAGTGTGGAACGGGCTGCATGGGATGGAACGGTCGATCCATAGATTTGTCGGCAAGGTTGGTAAGGTGGGGAACGACCGTTCCGTAGGGGAACGGTCGTTCTAGTTGGTCGTTCTGACCCAAGAACGGTCGTTCTCTATGGTTGGTCATTTCCTCGTGTTTTCCATGTCAACTCGACTCGAACATGTCCGTAAACGCCAAACTTCTTCGGAACTCCATAAAATCTGTAAAAGACTCAAAACAAAAGAAAAGACTCGAAAAACCAACGAAAGATGCAAATCAAAACTCAAACCGAATACTAAAAACGAATCAAAATACGTTAAAAACCGATGATATCAATAACTAACCAATGGTACGGTGTGCTTTCTTGTTCCATAACGCAGAGAACTGCCTGTCACATTCAGTTTATTGCACTCTCTAGATGCCTACCTGTGCCATTGCCTGTTGATTACTAGGAATTTGTAAGACGCATTCAATGGATAATCCCTTACTTTTCTCTCCCATGGGAAACTAAGCACAGTGAACATATCTGTAACATCCCGATTTTTGGTATGTATGGAAATATATGTGGGATAGGTTAAAAGAATTGATTTGTCTACCTATGTCACCAAAGTGCACTTACCTTTTCGGTTGCACATCTAGAGAGAACTCCAGAGTTAAGCGTGCTTGAGGTAGAGTAGTCAAAGGATGTGTGACCTACCGGGAAGTCATTCGCGGTACCGTGTGAGCGAGACCAAAACACGGGGAACGGTCATGTGGTGATTGCAGGGACAATATATCATGACTTTCGAGCCTCCCGGCTAGCGCACCGACTGTTGGACGGGGGTGGGCCCAATGAGCCTAATGAGAGGACATGTGGGCCTAGTGAGAGGCCCAATGGGCCTAATGAGAGGACATATGGGCTCACCGGTAGGGGCGGTCGGGGGCGTTATAAGTGGTATCAGAGCTGGTTAGCCGTCCCAGTGCTGACCTGGGAGGCGTTCTGGGACTGGTTGTGGTGTGCAACGAGGACGTTGCACTCTGAGTGGGGGTGAATTGTAACATCCCGATTTTTGGTATATATGAAACATATGTGGGATAGGTTAAAAGAATTGATTTGTCTACTATGTCACCAAAGTGCACTTACCTTTTCGGTTGCACATCCTGAGAGAACGCCAGAGTTAAGCGTGCTTGAGCTGGAGTAGTCAAAGGATGAGTGACCTACCGGAAGTCATTCGCGGTACCGTGTGAGCGAGACCAAAACACGGGGAACGGTCATGTGGTGATTGCAGGGACAATATATCATGACTTTCGAGCCTCCCGGCTAGCGCACCGACTGTTGGACGGGGGTGGGCCCAATGAGCCTAATGAGAGGACATGTGGCCTAGTGAGAGGCCCAATGGGCCTAATGAGAGGACATATGGGCTCACCGTAGGGGCGGTCGGGGGCGTTATAAGTGGTATCAGAGCTGGTTAGCCGTCCCAGTGCTGACCTGGGAGGCGTTCTGGGACTGGTTGTGGGGGCAACGAGGACGTTGCACTCTGAGTGGGGGTGAATTGTAACATCCCGATTTTTGGTATATATGGAAACATATGTGGGATAGGTTAAAAGAATTGATTTGTCTACTATGTCACCAAAGTGCACTTACCTTTTCGGTTGCACATCCTGAGAGAACGCCAGAGTTAAGCGTGCTTGAGCTGGAGTAGTCAAAGGATGAGTGACCTACCGGAAGTCATTCGCGGTACCGTGTGAGCGAGACCAAAACACGGGGAACGGTCATGTGGTGATTGCAGGGACAATATATCATGACTTTCGAGCCTCCCGGCTAGCGCACCGACTGTTGGACGGGGGTGGGCCCAATGAGCCTAATGAGAGGACATGTGGGCCTAGTGAGAGGCCCAATGGGCCTAATGAGAGGACATATGGGCTCACCGGTAGGGGCGGTCGGGGGCGTTATAAGTGGTATCAGAGCTGGTTAGCCGTCCCAGTGCTGACCTGGGAGGCGTTCTGGGACTGGTTGTGGTGTGCAACGAGGACGTTGCACTCTGAGTGGGGGTGAATTGTAACATCCCGATTTTTGGTATATATGGAAACATATGTGGGATAGGTTAAAAGAATTGATTTGTCTACTATGTCACCAAAGTGCACTTACCTTTTCGGTTGCACATCCTGAGAGAACGCCAGAGTTAAGCGTGCTTGAGCTGGAGTAGTCAAAGGATGAGTGACCTACCGGGAAGTCATTCGCGGTACCGTGTGAGTGAGGCCAAAACACGGGGATCGGTCATGTGGTGATTGTAGGGACAGTATATCATGACTTTCGAGCCTCCCGGCTAATGCACCGACCGTTGGACAGGGGTGGGCCCAATGGACATAATGAGAGGACATGTGGGCCTAGTAAGAGGCCCAATGGGCCTAATGAGATGATATATGGGCTCACCGGTAGGGGCGGTCAGGGGCGTTATAATATCATGGTGGCCTCAAGTCCTTACATTGGTCCACATTCCTTCATTTCTAAAACTTATCACAACGACATAAATCTGCAGCAGACATCAACCAAAGGCTGAGTCAGTATTCGGATTGCCACTTACCGCCATGGAGTATAGATTATTCTTTGAGGTGATAAGGATCACTCTTATGATCCCCACAGCTTCTTGTTTTTTTTGTTGCTTTATCAGCTATTTTTGTACTCTTTTGTTTATGTTTTTGATATGGTATGAGTTATTACAGACCCCAAATCTTAAGCCAGAAGCAGAACACGTTTCGGGTCCAACAGTGTAGCTCACTACAATCCACGTTTGTACTTGTTCCTTTTTATACATGTTTCATTTCAGCACCGAGTTTGCTTTAACAAGAAGCCATAATTGTTTCAAGTTTTTCATTCTTCTTTCTTACAGGTGGAGAGATTTCTATAGGATCAGGTTTTGGTTAGCCGGCAATTTAGTTCTGCTGCATATATTGCTCTCTCTGATACTCAAGTTCAAGAAAGCACACACTGAGAAGAAGAGGAGTTTCGGTGCGTTTGTCTTCGTGTAATTCATGTTTGAAACTTGATCCAATTCATGTTTCCAGAAGGGTATCCAAGCTGAAAATGTAAGTAAGATTTGCAACTATATCATATTATAACCCTTTAAACACACATAAATAAGAAGAAGAGTCCTTCTACTATGGCAGACTATAGATCCATTGCCTTTTGTAATGTCTTTTACAAGGTTATTGCTAAAATCTTAGCTGGGAGATCAAGCCTTTGCTACCCTCTCTAATCTCAGAATCTAAGTCAGCATTTGTAGCAAAACGGTCCATCTCTGATAACATCATGATCACACATGAAACCTTACATTTTCTGAAGACATATAAGGCAGCAAAACACTGTTCTATGGCTATTAAGACCGACATGAGCAAGGCCTACGACAGATTGGAGTGGAGTTTCATATCTGCGGTTCTTAGACAAATGGGTTTTCATGATAAATTTGTCTCCCTCCTCCTACAGTGTATATCCACAGTCTCCTACAAGTTCTTAATCAATGGCAGTGCTCAAGGATTGGTCACCCCACAACGTGGAATTCGACAAGGGGACCCTCTCTCTCCCTACATTTTCATTCTATGTGGGGAAGTTCTTTCTGGACTGTGCAAAAACCCCCAGGAAAATGGATCCATGAAAGGGGTCAGAGTGTCCCTATCTAGCCCCAGGGTGAATCACCTATTGTTCGCTGACGATACTATGTTTTTTAGTAAGACTACCCCAAGAGCATGTACAGCGCTTACCTCCATCCTGAGCAAGTACGAGAAGGTATCGGGTCAGATGATTAACACTCAGAAATCTTCAATCACCTTCTCTCGCCTTACACCTGTAGATATCAAAGAGCGAGTCAAGTTAGCACTAGGCATTCCGCAAGAAGGAGGGCAAGGGAAATATCCTGGAGTCCCTGGCACTTCGGGAGAAGAAAGAAAGACTTGTTTACCTCCATTGTCAATCGAATTCAGATCAAGGGATCTACTTGGTCATCGAAATTTCTTTCTAAGGCAGGAAAACTAACGATGATCAAATCAGTTATGACAGCCATTCCCACATACTCTATGTCAAACTTCAAACTTCCAAAGAGCCTAACCAAAAGAATTCAATCTGCAATCTCAAGATTTTTCTGGACAATAAGCCAAATGAGCGCAAAATTTGCTGGACCTCTTGGAACAAAATGATCAAGCCTAAAGCATCAGGGGGACTGGGATTGAGAGACCTGGAAACGTTCAATGACTCTCTACTGGCTAAACTAGCATGGTGAATTCTTTCCCGACTTTCAAGCATAGTTGCTAGAGTCTTAATTGGAAAATATTGTAAGGATGCACCTTTTTTGGAAGTGGCCAAGGTGACTAGCTCATCACATGATTGGCATGAGATTCTTCTTGGTCGGGATCTTCTGTTGACACAATTAGGAAAAGTCATTGGAGACGGTGCAAACACCCTTGTCTGGTATGATCGCTGGATTTCCCTAGATACACCTACTAGACCAATCCGCCCACCACTAGAGGAATCCCAGTTTATGAAAGTCTCTGAATTATTGAACCAAAATGATACCTGGAATGTTCAGAAGGTTATGGCGACTTTACCGGATTTTTCTCTATCCATTTTATGCCTCAGAGCCAGCGCAAGTGGTGCCCCTGACTCATATTCATGGCTCCCTACAAGAAGTGGAACCTACACCACAAAAACGGGATACAACTCTACCATCATTAACCGGATCCCACAAAACCCTCTCCCCCAAAATGATAATCCATTTCCCTGGTATTCTACTATTTGGAATGGACCTCACTCACCGAAGCTGAAGATGTTCCTCTGGCAAGTATGTCAAAACGCTAATCCAACTGGAGAAAATTTGCTTAGAAGAGGCCTGCTAGACTTATCCTACTGTCCCCATTGTGGAGATATGGAGTCGCTGGAACATCTGTTCTTTCACTGTGATGTTGCCAAGAAGACGTGGAGTCTGACCTCAATACAAAATTCGTTTAACCCAAGCTTAGTCAATAATTTCAGGCTTATTTTCTTTGGGGCTCATCGCTGGACCACACTCCTACCCACAAGACTGATAAAATCCCCGGTTTTCCCATGGATTGTTTGGTCATTATGGAAAACGAGAAATATCAAGCTGTTCGAAAACAGGTCCCTATCTACAGAAGACACAACTACTAGAGCTATCCAAGCAGCAAGGGAGTGGGAACAAACTCAAACCTCATTACAACTAGCTACGAAACCGTCTGGAATTCCCTTCTGACTTGCAATCAAGGAAGGAGCCATTATTTGCAATACAGATGGAGCTTGGAATCCCCTCACCAAGGACGCAGGTTGCGGCTGGATCTTCACCCACCACCTGGGCCACACCATCTCGACTGGACACTTCGGCGAACGCTTCGTCCTGTCACCACTCATGGCTGAAGCTCTAGCTATCCGAGCAGCACTCTTCCGAGCTCTGGAGATAGGTTTCACCAACATCTATCTTCAATCAGACGCTCAAGATCTCATCCGAGCCATCTCTACACAAGAGCACATCAAAGAAATCTCCGGAATCATCTTTGATATCTTCTCTCTTGTATCTCTCTTTTCTTCTGTTTCCTTTAATTTCATTCCGCGATCGGAAAACGCTGAAGCCAATGGTTTGGCAAAAAACTCCCTCTGGGCTTTACAACCCTCTTCTGGGCCTGTAACCAATTGAATCTATCTTAATGAAATCTGTTGAACAAAAAAAAACACATAAATAAAAGTTTTTCATCCTAGAAAATATAAAAGGAAACAAGTCACAAAATGAAGTTGTTGTGAGGTGGATCCACCCAAGCGACGCCTTTAGCAAAAGAGGTGCTTGTAAGTGGACTAGAGATTTTCTCGTCAACGAGGAAGTAGTACTGGAGAAGTAGTACATTAGTCCACAGATACATTCCTTTCCGCTTAAATATTTTGAAAGAGTTAGGGTAACTTGCGAATTTTGTCAAGCGCCAAGCTTCGCTCTTCTCTTCCCATACCATGCGTTCAAGGTTCAGTTTAAACACAATGGACTTGTTGTTGTGGGGTTTTATAATAAAGATGTTTCCATTATGCTATCAACACATTTTTGTCATTGGGTTTTCAATGAAAATAGGCGGGACAGTCCCAACGGTTCAGTAGATAAACATCCAAGGTTGCGCTACGCGGGTCGAAAACCGCGACGTAGCCGCAGATGCTGAAACCATAGAACACACCATTAGAGAAGACACACTTGTCCCATATGCCACTGGATTTATTCCAAAAGCGATGGATGGTCCATACGGTTGAAGGGATTTATTCAGGTTTTAATCCGATTAAAACAGCCCTAACAACATCCTAACCCACGGATCGTGTTCAATTGAATCTTTGATAGATCTCGAACATACCTGGAGATTAAGCAGCGGAAGAAGATCAGGTACAACGAGATTAGGAGCGCCTCAAGTGCTGCGCCTCTACAGAAGTCCACACGCACACAAACTGGACGACGGGATGCTAGTGCCTTCGCGAACGATTCGCATTTGAGTTTTCTCAAACCTTTCTATGCTTTTCTGTGGTTTTTCTGTGGTAACCAAGAGCTTCTCTCTTATTACTTCTCTTATATCAAACCCGAGCCCTTATATCATATATATAGGCTGGAGTTGCCGACAGGTGTCGACCGACACCCACCATTGGTGTCGATCGACACCCACCATTGGTGTCGATCGACACCCTCACAGAAAGTCAAGCATCGAGAAGACGATGCCGACAGGTGTCGATCGACACCCACTATTAGTGTCGATCGACACCCTCATAGAAAAACGATATCGACGTATATCTTATATACGTTGATCATAATCATTACTCTAATGATCAAAACCCAATTTATATTATCCAGTTTGCTTAGGTGTGTGACCCTATAGGATCATATGATAATGGTAATGAGTTCATAACTCATAAGTTATAAGCGGCTTCTAGCAAAACATTATAACCGTCCAATATCATATGATTGTCTTATCTCGACATCACGACTCTACTAGAGTAAATACAAGTCTGATTTCAGGACATTCCCTTCAATCTCCCACTTGTACTGGAATCAACTATTCCCATAATCCCTTTGTCTCTATATCTCGATCTGGCATAAGGCAAGAACTCGTGTCATCCTTAATCAACCAAACCATGTTTATCGAACTCCGATTTATACTGATAAAAGACAAACGATTGACATTCAATCCGTTTGAGCGCGGCCACGCATTTCCAGTATCAAATCTTCGATAGGCCCTGAGATATTTATCTCCCGTTATATGGGAGGGACAAATTCCATCTTGTTCCATCCTGTTTCCTACACATCATAATATGCCCAATCAATGCCTTTATAGCCACCAGTTACGGCTGACGTTTGACAGAGTCAAAGCATACCAATTCATATGTAAGAAAACATGAATAAGGTCAAAGGACTATACTCTATAGTCATAATGAGAAACTCTTATGACACTCATATAACAATCTTGTAGAGTTCTCATTAGCGGGTCATGTCCGATCATGTGTTCTCTAACACATATCTATGTGATTGACTTTAATACTCCTATTAATGACTCCATGAAACTTAGTCATCAGTCACCTCACATACTAGTCTCGCGCGGTTATCAATGTCCAACTTTGATAACCTCGACTATGGACACAAATAATTTATGTCATCTATCACTTATAGAGTCTCATGATCAAATCACGTATTTGATGATCTATAAGAATGCCATAAATTACTTTTGGACAATTATTTAATAACACCATTAAATAATACTGAAACAATTTCATTAAATAAAACATAACCAAATGTATGTTTACATGAACATCAAAATATAAATATGATAACTCCCACTAAAACAAGATTACAGCTTAAGGAATCTAATGCCTATAGCAGCTGTATGACTCTCATGCTTCGGTCGTGGGAGTGGCTTAGTCAACGGGTCAGCAACGTTCTCGTCTGTCGGAACTCTGCTGATCTTGACGTCACCTCTCTCAATGATATCACGAATCAGATGATATCTCCTCTCAATGTGTTTGGATTTCTGATGTGATCTGGGCTCCTTAGCCTGAGCTATGGCTCCATTGTTGTCACAAAACAATGCCACAGGCTCAGAAATGCTAGGAATCACACCAAGCTCAGTAATGAACTTCCTAATCCAAACAGCCTCCTTCGCCGCTTCAGAAGCAGCGATGTATTCAGCCTCGGTCGTTGAGTCCGCCACGGTGCTCTGCTTGGAACTCTTCCAACTAACTGCACCTCCATTCAGACAGAAGACGTAACCAGACTGAGATCGGAAATCGTCTCTATCTGTCTGAAAGCTGGCGTCCGTATAACCACTCACTACAAGCTCATCACTTCCTCCGTACACTAAGAACTTATCCTTGGTATTTCTCAAATACTTCAGGATTGTCTTGACGGCAGTCCAGTGACTCTCACCGGGATCTGATTGGTATCGACTCGTCATACTTAAAGCACAAGCAACATCTGGACGAGTACAAAGCATGGCATACATATATAATAGATCCTACTGCAGAAGCAAAAGGAATCCTACTCATGCGCTCTCGCTCAGCAGGTGTCGAAGGACACTGCTTCTTGCTGAGAGTAATGCCATGAGACATCGGAAGCAAGCCCTTCTTGGAATCATGCATGTTGAACCTGTGTAGAACCTTATCGATATAAGTGTCCTGGCACAGTCCAATCAGCCTCTTTGATCTATCTCTATAGATCCTTATTCCAAGAATATAGGCGGCTTCACCCATGTCTTTCATCGAGAAACAACTTCCGAGCCAGTCCTTTACTGACTGAAGTAACGGAATATCATCTCCTATGAGAAGTATGTCGTCTACATACAATACGAGAAATGCAACTGCGCTCCCACTAGTCTTTTTGTAAACGCAAGGTTCCTCTTCGTTTCTGATGAAGTTAAACTTTTTAACTGCTTCATCAAAACGTAGGTTCCAACTCCGAGATGCTTGCTTCAATCCATAAATGGTTATGAAGCTTGCACACTTTCCCAGCAGCATTAGGATCAATGAAACCCGAGGTTATGTCATGTACACATCCTCCTCCAGAATCCGTTAAGGAAAGCTGTTTTCACATCCATTTGCCAAATCTCATAATCATAATGAGCGGCTGTTGCTAGGAGAATCCGAATAGATTTAAGCATAGCGACTGGGGAATAGGTTTCATCATAGTCAACACCTTGAACTTGTTTGAAACCTTTTGCCACCAACCTAGCTTTGTAAATCTGAACGTTTCCATCCACATCGATCTTCTTCTTGAAGACCCATTTACACTCAATGGCTTTTACACCATCAGGTAAATCACCCAAAGTCCATACTTGGTTTTGTGACATGGAACCGATTTCGGATTCAGCGGCTTTAAACCACTTTTCGGAGTCAGGGCCCATCATTGCTTCTTCGAAAGTCGCAGGTTCGTCACTGTCAATGATCAAGAGATCATGACAATTAGTCACAAGAAATCCATATCTCTCGGGCTCTTGACGAATCCTTTCGGATCTGCGAACTTCTGGCATCACAGGTTCGGACTCTACAACTCTTTGTAGATCCAGTCGCTGCTCTTCCTCGACAGGTTGAGCAGGCTCCTGTGATTCTCGAACTTCTTCGAGTTGTACTTTACTCCCACTGTTCTTCTTGGAAAGAAATTCTCTCTCAAGAAAAACACAGTTCTTAGCAACAAACACTTTGTTCTCAGAACGGTTGTAAAAGTAGTAAGCCTTGGTTTCCTTAGGATAACCAACGAAGTAGCACTTATCAGATTTGGGTTCAAGCTTATCAGATATCAACCGCTTGACATAAGCTTCACAACCCCAAATTTTTAGAAAAGACAAACTTGGAACTTTTCCAGTCCACATCTCATATGGCGTCTTCTCGACTGATTTTGATGGAACTCTGTTTAGCGTAAACGCAGACGTTTCTAGAGCATATCCCCAAAAGGATAATGGAAGATCTACTTGACTCATCATCGATCGAACCATATCCAATAAAGTCCGATTCCTCCTTTCAGACACACCATTCCACTGAGGTGTTCCAGGAGGAGTGAGTTGTGAAACAATTCCACAGTTACTCAGATGATCACTGAACTCTTGGCTTAAGTACTCACCTCCACGATCTGATCGAAGAGCTTTGATACTTTTGCCAAGTTGGTTCTGTACTTCATTTTGGAACTCCTTGAATTTTCAAAGGATTCCGATTTATGTCTCATTAAATAGACATAACCAAATCTACTGAAGTCATCAGTAAACGTGATGAAGTACTGAAAGTTTCCTCTAGCACTAATACTCATTGGACCACATACATCGGTATGTATTAGTCCAATAGGTCACCGGCCCTTTCATTAAATTTGTTGAAAGGGGCCTTTGTCATTTTGCCCAATAAGCAGGATTCACACTTCTCAAATGATTCAAAATCAAATGAGTCCAAAAGTCCATCATTATGAAGCTTTTGAATCCTTTTCTCATTGATGTGGCCCAAACGACAATGCCAGAGAAACGTAGGGTTCGAGTCATTGGTTCTTAACCGTTTAGTACTTATGTTATAGACAGGCAAAGATTGGTTAAGAATATAAAGTCCATTCTCTAATGGAGCGCTACCATAAAACATTTCATTACGATCAAAAGAACAACACTTGTTTTTAATCGAAAAATGAAAGTCTTCTAAATCCAAAACAGAAATAGAAATGATGTTTCTGCTTATAGCAGGTACATAGTAGCAATTATTCAATTCTAAAACCAAGCCTGACGGCAAAGACAAATGATAAGTTCCTACGGCCAATGCAGCACTCTTGCTCCATTCCCAACGCGCAGGTCCACTTGTCCCTTCTCCAGCGTTCTACTGTTGCTTAGACCCTGCATATTTGTACAAATATGAGCGCCACAGCCGGTATCTAATACCCAAGACTTAGAACCTGAAGTAGTAACATTTACTTCTATAACATATATACCTGAAGAAGTCGTCTCATACGTCTTCTTCGAGTTCTTTAGATCTCCCAGATACTCTTTGCAATTTCTCTTCCAATGCCCAGACTTATTGCAGTAATGGCATTTATCAGCATCAGTAGGGCCGCGTTTGGGTTTGGAAGAAGTCTCAGGCTTATCCTGATTCTCAATCGGGAATGCCTTAGCTTTTCCTTTACCCTTAGCATGTTTCTTAAACTTTTTACCCCCTTGCACCATAAGTACATTAGGGGTGCCCTTTTTGATGTTTGGCTCAGCTGTCTTGAGCATGCCATGCAGTTCCGTCAAAGTCTTTGTCATGTTGTTCATGTTATAGTTCATGATAAACTGATCAAAGCCCGACGGCAACGACTGCAGAATGATGTCCGTAGCCAACTCTTGGCTAAGGGGACAATCCAGTTTTGCCAAGTTATCAATATAACCCATCATCTTAATGACATGTGGGCTAACTGGACCATCCTTTGGTAGCTTGCACTCAATAAGAGACTTAACCGTCTGGTATCTCTCAGTTCGTGCTTGCTCCTGAAACATCCCTTTCAGGCTAGTGATCATCTCAACAGGTGACGCCACGTTCTCGTATTGCTTCTGCAAGTCCGAGTTCATGGTAGCCAGCATGAGACAACTCACATCGACCTCATCATTGGAATGCTTCTCCCAAGCATTCCTTTCAGCGTGTCCGGCATTGGATTTCGGTTTCTCAGGGAGAACCTTCTCAAGGACATATTCCTTTTTCTCCTGCTTGAGAACAATTCTCAAGTTCCGATACCATTCAAGGAAGTTCGATCCATTAAGCTTGTCCTTCTCAAGGACGGATCGAAGCGAGAATGTGTTTCTGTGAGGGGAGCTAGCCATAGCTGAAAAACATAAAATGAGAGTTTAGTTTCGATGTTCAAGTAATGAGAAATCTTAACAATTAAGAAACTCACATTATATTCAAAACAATTTTCCTCAATTGAATATAATGATCCAAGATCCATATTTCACAAAAATTTGAGTGAGCTTTGGCCCATCGCCCAAACTTTAGCTATTTAGGTAAGCAACACTTTGCTAATTATATCATATATAATTCTTGTCTCGGATTAATATCTTATATCAAATCCGATCCTATATCTCTGAGCCCAAAACTATTTTGATAGCCCAGTTAAGCAAACCAATCTTTTAAGTCCGTAGTAACGATTACAACCTGCCTCACTCATGTAATTGCGGACACCCTGCTTTGGCAGACCCATCACACAATGAAACGAGCCTTCACAGTTGACAAGATTGGGAAGATATTAAAAGCTTAATATTAGGTTTGAGGAACGGAACATTAATCTAGTTTATATGACTTATATATTCCAGATTTTTAACTCGTTCTATACTTGTAAAATTCTTAAGTTAAACAAGCTAGAAATGCAAGTTCTGAACTGGTGTCGATCGACACTACCTTAGTGTCGGTCGTCACCGAATGGTGTCGATCGACACTACATTAGTGTCGGTCGTCACCACCTGATTGGTGTCGATCGACACTACATTAGAGTCGGTCGTCACCGGAGAGTGATCTCGATCGACACTACATTAGTGTCGGTCGTCACCGGAGAGTGATGTCGATCGACACCAAGTCGATCGACACCCTTTCCACAGAAAACCTAATTGGTGTCGATCGACACCGGATTGGTGTCGGTCAACACCGAAGAACCCAGAACGGCGTTCTTCGTCAAAAACGATTTTGAACAAGGTAATCTTACAAAATTTCAACAGATTCAATAGAAACACACCGCTCTGCTACCACTGAAGGGATTTATTCAGGTTTTAATTCGATTAAAACAGCCCTAACAACATCCTAACCCACGGATCGTGTTCAATTGAATCTTTGATAGATCTCGAACATACCTGGAGATTAAGCAGCGAAAGAAGATCAGGTACAACGATATTAGGAGCGCCTCAAGTGCTGCGCCTCTACAGAAGTCCACACGCACACAAACTGGACGACGGGATGCTAGTGCCTTCGCGAACGATTCGCGTTTGGGTTTTCTCAAACCTTTCTATGCTTTTCTGTGGTTTTTCTGTGGTAACCAAGAGCTTCTCTCTTATTACTTCTCTTATATCAAACCCGAGCCCTTATATCATATATATAGGCTGGAGTTGCCGACAGGTGTCGATCGACACCCACCATTGGTGTCGATCGACACCCTCACAGAAAGTCAAGCATCGAGAAGACGATGCCGACAGGTGTCGATCGACACCCACTATTAGTGTCGATCGACACCCTCATAGAAAAACGATATCGACGTATATCTTATATACGTTGATCATAATCATTACTCTAATGATCAAAACCCAATTTATATTATCCAGTTTGCTTAGGTGTGTGACCCTATAGGATCATATGATAATGGTAATGAGTTCATAACTCATAAGTTATAAGCGGCTTCTAGCAAAACATTATAACCGTCCAATATCATATGATTGTCTTATCTCGACATCACGACTCTACTAGAGTAAATACAAGTCTGATTTCAGGACATTCCCTTCAACGGTTTCACCAGGCCGCCAAGTAGCAATTACAAAAGGTGTAGAGGATAATGTATTAGAGGATATAATTGTAATTAGTAAATCCCTAATGTCTTTGGTACTTAGTATATATACTGTACAAACTCATATAATGAATATCAAGTATTACATTCTATATGGTATCATAGCCTATCGATACTCAAAAACATTTCAAATTTCTCTTTTCTTTTGGCCACCACTCCTCTATTCAAACATGTCTCACCAATTTCCAGCCTCTGAAACAATTTCGATCTCCGATTCCACCAAAATCCTCAACGTGAACATGTCAAATGTCACCAAGCTCACAGCTTCCAACTTTTTGATGTGGAGCCTCCAAGTGCACGCACTCCTTGATGGTTATGCCCTCGCCGACTACCTCGACGGATCCGTTGAGATACCTGTGTCAACGATCACTACTGATGGGGTAGACACTACCAACACTGACTACACCCAATGGAAGCGACAAGATCACCTCATTTACAGTGCCCTCCTTGGAGCAATCTCCACATCCATTCAACCTCTCCTTGCCAAAACGACTTCCGCTCAGGAGATCTGGGAAACCCTCACGGCCACGTATGCGAAACCGAGCCGAGGACACATCAAGCAATTGAAGCAACAACTGAAGCAATGGACAAGGGGAACCAAGTCCATCGATGATTACTTTCAGGGCCTCACTACGCGATTTGACTAACTTGCGTTGCTGGGGAAACCTATTGAGCATGAAGATCAAATCGAGTTTGTCCTAGAAGGACTCTCCGAAGATACAAGTCTGTTGTGGATCAGAACGAGGTTCATGAGCCATGAAGCAAAGTTGCAAGCGTCTAGCAACTCCTCCACTACCGTTTCGATCACTGCAAACGCAGCATATCGAAACAACAACAACAGCAACTCCAAAAATAACAACAAAGGGAATCGTGGGAATGCAACCTGGCAGCAGCAACAATTCTTCCCTCGCCCACAACAATACACACCACGTCCTTGAAGGGAATGTCCTGAAATCAGACTTGTATTTACTCAAGTAGAGTCGTGATGTCGAGATAAGACAATCATATGATATTGGACGGTTATAATGTTTTGCTAGAAGCCGCTTATAACTTATGAGTTATGAACTCATTACCATTATCATATGATCCTATAGGGTCACACACCTAAGCAAACTGGATATTATAAATTGGGTTTTGATCATTAGAGTAATGATTATGATCAACGTATATAAGATATACGTCGATATCGACTTTCTGTGAGGGTGTCGATCGACACCAATGGTGGGTGTCGATCGACACTTGTTCGGTCACGACTTCTAGAAGTATTGACTTTTGGATGGTGTCGATCGACACCAATTAGGTTGGTGTCGATCGACACCCGTCGGCAGCTCCAGCCTATATATATGATATAGGGGCTGCTCGACAGGAGAACACCAAAAACACATCAGAAGTCTTTGGAAGACTCAGAAAAACACAGAGAAACGTTTGAGAAAGCTTGAGAGAAGCTTCAGAAAACCCGATCGCGAATCGTTCGCGAAGGCACTAGCATCCCGTCGTCCAGTTTGTGTGCGTGTGGACTTCTGTAGAGGCGCAGCACTTGAGGCGCTTGAGATCTCGATTACCTGTTCTTATTCCGCTGCAAAACCTTCAGGTATGTTCGAGATTTCATATATATTCAAACATAGATTCAATTGGCACGATCCGTGGATTTAGGATTGTTGTTAGGGCTGTTTTAATATGATTAAAACCTGAACGAAATCCATCAGTGGTATCAGAGCGGTGTGTTTGTATTGAATCTATAGAATATATGTAAATCCACATGATCAAAAATCGTTTTTGATGAAGAACACGTTCTGAGTTCTTCGGTGTCGATCGACACCAATTCGGTGTCGATCGACACCACTATGGTTTTCGCGTAAAAAAAAAAAAAATTGTTTTCGCGTAAAAACTTAAGAATACGATCGGTTTAAACGGTAAATTAGTTATCGTTAATTAAACTGATTTGGTGGGTGTCGACCGACACTAAAGTAGTGTCGATCGACACCGGTCGATTATTTGCAAATTGATTTGATCGGTTTAATCGATTAAATGGTTTATCGCAAACCGGATCAGAATCTGTCGGTCAACACAAAAGTTGTGTCGATCGACACTGACCTGGTGTCGATCGACACCACTTCAGAATTTGCGTAACTTGTTTAACTTAAGAAAATTTTAAAAGGTTTAAAACAAAGTTAAAATATCTAGAATATAAACTAGATAAATGTTCCGTTCCTCAAACATAATATTAAGCTTTTAATATCTTCCCAATCTTGTCAACTGTCAAGGCTCGTTTCATTGTGTGATGGGTCTGCCAAAGCAGGGTGTCCGCAATTACATGAGTGAGGCAGGTTGTAATCGTTACTACGGACTTAAAAGATTGGTTTGCTTAAATGGGCTATCAAAATAGTTTTGGGCTCATAGATATAGGATTGGATTCGATATTAGATATTAATCCAAGACCAAGAATTATATATGATATAATTAGCAAAGTGTTGCTTACCTAAATAGCTAAAGTTTGGGCGATGGGCCAAAGCTCACTCAAATTTTTGTGAAATATGGATCTTGGATCATTATATTCAATTGAGGAAAATTGTTTTGAATATAATGTGAGTTTCTTAATTGTTAAGATTTCTCATTTCTTGAACATCAAAAACTAAACTCTCATTTTGTGTTTTTCAGCAATGGCTAGCTCCCCTCACAGAAACACATTCTCGCTTCGATCCGTCCTTGAGAAGGACAAGCTTAATGGATCGAACTTCCTTGAATGGTATCGGAACTTGAGAATTGTTCTCAAACAGGAGAAAAAGGAATATGTCCTTGAAAAGGTTCTCCCTGAGAAACCGAAGTCCAATGCCGGACACGCTGAAAGGAATGCTTGGGAGAAGCATTCTAATGATGAGGTCGATGTGAGTTGTCTCATGCTGGCTACCATGAACTCGGACTTGCAGAAGCAATACGAGAACGTGGTGTCACCTGTTGAGATGATCACTAGCCTGAAAGGGATGTTTCAGGAGCAAGCACGAACTGAGAGATACCAGACGGTTAAGTCTCTCATTGAGTGCAAGCTACCAAAGGATGGTCCAGTTAGCCCACATGTCATTAAGATGATGGGTTATATTGATAACTTGGCAAAACTGGATTGTCCTCTTAGCCAAGAGTTGGCTACGGACATCATTCTGCAGTCGTTGCCGTCAAGCTTTGATCAGTTTATCATGAACTATAACATGAACAACATGACAAAGACTTTGACGGAACTGCATGGCATGCTCAAAACAGCTGAGCCAAACATCAAAAAGGGCACCCCTAATGTACTTATGGTACAAGGGGGTAAAAAGTTTAAGAAACATGCTAAGGGTAAAGGAAAAGCTAAGGCATTCCCGATTGAGAATCAGGATAAGCCTGAGACTTCTTCCAAACCCAAACGCGGCCCTACTGATGCTGATAAATGCCATTACTGCAACAAGTCTGGGCATTGGAAGAGAAATTGCAAAGAATATTTGGGAGATCTAAAGAACTCGAAGAAGACGTATGAGACGACTTCTTCAGGTATCTATGTTATAGAAGTAAATGTTACTACTTCAGGTTCTAAGTCTTGGGTATTAGATACCGGCTGTGGCGCTCATATTTGTACAAATATGCAGGGTCTAAGCAACAGTAGAACGCTGGAAAAAGGACAAGTGGACCTGCGTGTTGGGAATGGAGCAAGAGTTGCTGCATTGGCCGTAGGAACTTATCATTTGTCTTTGCCGTCAGGCTTGGTTTTAGAATTGAATAATTGCTACTATGTACCTGCTATAAGCAGAAACATCATTTCTATTTCCGTTTTGGATTTAGAAGACTTTCAGTTTTCGATTAAAAACAAGTGTTGTTCTTTTAATCGTAATGAAATGTTGTATGGTAGCGCTCCATTAGAGAATGGACTTTATATTCTCAACCAATCTATGCCTGTCTATAACATAAGTACCAAACGGTTAAGAACCAATGACTCGAACCCCACGTTTCTCTGGCATTGTCGTTTGGGCCACATCAATGAGAAAAGGATTCAAAAGCTCCATAATGATGGACTTTTAGACTCATTTGATTTTGAATCATTTGAGAAATGTGAATCCTGCTTATTGGGCAAAATGACAAAAGCTCCTTTCAACAAATTCAATGAAAGGGCTGGTGACCTATTGGGACTAATACATACCGATGTATGTGGTCCAATGAGTGTTAGTGCTAGAGGAAACTTTCAGTACTTCATCACGTTTACTGATGATTTCAGTAGATTTGGTTATGTCTATTTAATGAGACATAAATCGGAATCCTTTGAAAAGTTCAAGGAGTTCCAAAATGAAGTGCAGAACCAACTTGGCAAAAGTATTAAAGCTCTTCGATCAGATCGTGGAGGTGAATACTTAAGCCAAGAGTTCAGTGATCATCTGAGTAATTGTGGAATTGTTTCACAACTCACTCCTCCTGGAACACCTCAGTGGAATGGTGTATCTGAAAGGAGGAATCGGACTTTATTAGATATGGTTCGATCGATGATGAGTCAAGTAGATCTTCCATTATCCTTTTGGGGATACGCTCTAGAAACGTCTGCGTTTACGCTAAACAGAGTTCCATCAAAATCAGTCGAGAAGACGCCATATGAGATGTGGACTGGAAAAGTTCCAAGTTTGTCTTTTCTTAAAATTTGGGGTTGTGAAGCTTATGTCAAACGGTTGATATCTGATAAGCTTGAACCCAAATCTGATAAGTGCTACTTCGTTGGTTATCCTAAGGAAACCAAGGCTTACTACTTTTACAACCGTTCTGAGAACAAAGTGTTTGTTGCTAAGAACTGTGTTTTTCTTGAGAGAGAATTTCTTTCCAAGAAAAACAGTGGGAGTAAAGTACAACTCGAAGAAGTTCGAGAATCACAGGAGCCTGCTCAACCTGTCGAGGAAGAGCAGCGACTGGATCTACAAAGAGTTGTAGAGCCCGAGCTGGATCTACAAAGAGTTGTAGAGCCCGAGCCTGTGATGCCAGAAGTTCGCAGATCCGAAAGGATTCGTCAAGAGCCCGAGAGATATGGATTTCTCGTGACTAATTGTCATGATCTCTTGATCATTGACAGTGACGAACCTGCGACTTTCGAAGAAGCAATGATGGGCCCTGACTCCGAAAAGTGGTTTAAGGCCGCTGAATCCGAAATCGGTTCCATGTCACAAAACCAAGTATGGACTTTGGGTGATTTACCTGATGGTGTAAAAGCCATTGAGTGTAAATGGGTCTTCAAAAAGAAGATCGATGTGGATGGAAACGTTCAGATTTACAAAGCTAGGTTGGTGGCAAAAGGTTTCAAACAAGTTCAAGGTGTTGACTATGATGAAACCTATTCCCCAGTCGCTATGCTTAAATCTATTCGGATTCTCCTAGCAACAGCCGCTCATTATGATTATGAGATTTGGCAAATGGATGTGAAAACAGCTTTCCTTAACGGGATACTGGAGGAGGATGTGTACATGACACAACCTCCGGGTTTCATTGATCCTAATGATGCTGGGAAAGTATGCAAGCTTCATAAATCCATTTATGGATTGAAGCAAGCATCTCGGAGTTGGAACCTACGTTTTGATGAAGCAGTTAAAAAGTTTAACTTCATCAGAAACGAAGAGGAACCATGCGTTTACAAGAAGACTAGTGGGAGCGCAGTTGCATTTCTCGTATTGTATGTAGACGACATACTTCTCATAGGAGATGATATTCCATTACTTCAGTCGGTGAAGAACTGGCTTGGAAGTTGTTTCTCGATGAAAGACATGGGAGAAGCCGCCTATATTCTTGGAATAAGGATCTATAGAGATAGATCACAGAGGCAGATTGGACTGTGCCAGGACACTTATATTGATAAGGTTCTACACAGGTTCAACATGCATGATTCCAAGAAGGGCTTGCTTCCGATGTCTCATGGCATTACTCTCAGCAAGAAGCAGTGTCCTTCGACACCTGCTGAGCGAGAGCGCATGAGTAGGATTCCTTTTGCTTCAGCAGTAGGATCTATCATGTATGCCATGCTTTGTACTCGTCCAGATGTTGCTTGTGCTTTAAGCATGACGAGTCGATACCAGTCAGATCCCGGTGAGAGTCACTGGACTGCAGTCAAGACTATCCTAAAGTATTTGAGAAATACCAAGGATAAGTTCTTGGTTTATGGAGGATGTGATGAGCTTATAGTGAGTGGTTATACGGACGCCAGCTTTCAGACAGATAGAGACGATTTTCGATCTCAGTCTGGTTACGTCTTCTGTCTGAATGGAGGTGCAGTTAGTTGGAAGAGTTCCAAGCAGAGCACCGTGGCGGACTCAACGACCGAGGCTGAATACATCGCTGCTTCGGAAGCGGCGAAGGAGGCTGTTTGGATTAGGAAGTTCATTACTGAGCTTGGTGTGATTCCTAGCATTTCTGAGCCAGTGGCATTGTTTTGTGACAACAATGGAGCCATAGCTCAAGCTAAGGAGCCCAGATCACACCAGAAATCCAAACACATTGAGAGGAGATATCATCTGATTCGTGATATTATTGAGAGAGGCGACGTCAAAATCAGCAGAGTTCCGACAGACGAGAACGTTGCTGACCCGTTGACTAAGCCACTTCCACGACCGAAGCATGAGAGTCATGCTGCTGCTATAGGCATTAGATTCCTTAAGCAGTAATCTTGTTTTTAGTGGGAGTTATCATATTTATGTTTTGATGTTCATGTAAACATACTTTTGGTTATGTTTTATTTAATGAAATTGTTTCATTGTTATTTAATGGTGTTATTAAATAATTGTCCAAAAGTAATTTATGGCATTCTTATAGATCATCAAATACGTGATTTGATCATGAAACTCTATAAGTGATAGATGACATAAATTATTGTGTCCATAGTCGAGGTTATTAAAATTGGACATTAATAACCGCGTGAGACTAGTATGTGAGGTGACTGATGACTAAGTTTCATGGAGTCATTAATAAGAGTATTAAAGTCAATCACATAGATATGTGTTAGAGAACACATGATCGGACATGACCCGCTAATGAGAACTCTACAAGATTGTTATATGAGTGTCATAAGAGTTTCTCATTACGACTATAGAGTATAGTCCTTAGACCTGAGTTCATCATGATTTCTTACATATGAATTGGTGTGCTTTGACCTTGTCAAACGTCAGCCGTAACTGGTGGCTATAAAGGCATTGATTGGGCATATTATGAAGTGTGTAGGGAACAGGGATGGAACAAGATGGAATTTGTCCCTCCCATATAACGGGAGATAAATATCTCAGGGCCTATCGAAGATTTGATACTGGAAATGCGTGGCCGCGCTCAAACGGATTGAATGTCAATCGTTTGTATTTTATCAGTATAAATCAGAGTTCGATAAACATGGTTTGGTTGATTAAGGATGACACGAGTTCTTGCCTTATGCCAGATCGAGATATAGAGACAAAGGGATTATGGGAATAGTTGATTCCAGTACAAGTGGGAGATTGAAGGGAATGTCCTGAAATCAGACTTGTATTTACTCAAGTAGAGTCGTGATGTCGAGATAAGACAATCATATGATATTGGACGGTTATAATGTTTTGCTAGAAGCCGCTTATAACTTATGAGTTATGAACTCATTACCATTATCATATGATCCTATAGGGTCACACACCTAAGCAAACTGGATATTATAAATTGGGTTTTGATCATTAGAGTAATGATTATGATCAACGTATATAAGATATACGTCGATATCGACTTTCTGTGAGGGTGTCGATCGACACCAATGGTGGGTGTCGATCGACACTGTTCGGTCACGACTTCTAGAAGTATTGACTTTTGGATGGTGTCGATCGACACCAATTAGGTTGGTGTCGATCGACACCCGTCGGCAGCTCCAGCCTATATATATGATATAGGGGCTGCTCGACAGGAGAACACCAAAAACACATCAGAAGTCTTTGGAAGACTCAGAAAAACACAGAGAAACGTTTGAGAAAGCTTGAGAGAAGCTTCAGAAAACCCGATCGCGAATCGTTCGCGAAGGCACTAGCATCCCGTCGTCCAGTTTGTGTGCGTGTGGACTTCTGTAGAGGCGCAGCACTTGAGGCGCTTGAGATCTCGATTACCTGTTCTTATTCCGCTGCAAAACCTTCAGGTATGTTCGAGATTTCATATATATTCAAACATAGATTCAATTGGCACGATCCGTGGATTTAGGATTGTTGTTAGGGCTGTTTTAATATGATTAAAACCTGAACGAAATCCATCAGTCCTTACCTCGGGAAGTGTCAGATTTGTGGGGTTACTGGTCATAGTGCAAAGCGTTGCCCACATTTTTCCCAAGCCGGTAACTCCACCTACTCCATCCCATCATCTCCCGTTCCCTGGCAACCACGGGCTCACATGGTGTCAGCTCCACACATGACAGCGAACTGGGTTATGGATAGTGCAGCTACACACCATCTCACATCGGACTTGCACAATCAGTCACTCCATCACCCATACAATGGAGGCGAGGAGGTGATCGTTGCCGACGGCAACACCATGCCAATAACCCACACTGGTTCCACTGTTCTCTCTACTCCTTCTCACTCTTTTGCCTTACGAGATGTTTTATGTGTACCTAATGTTCAGAAAAACCTAATTTCTGTCTATCGAATGTGTAACACAAATAAGGTCTCGGTGGAATTCTTTCCTGCTAAATTTCAGGTGAAGGATCTCAGAACAGGGGCCCCATTACTCCAAGGGAGCACTAGGAATGAGCTGTACGAGTGTCCGGTAACCTTACCCAGGATCTTTGGGAGCGAATCGGGCAAACGAGACCACCAAACAAATAGTTGATGTAGGAGCGGCTGAGAAAGCTAAGTATTGAAGAGAAAAAGAAATGTGATCACGTCCGCACATAAGTCAACATAATGGGCGAGTGTGTTCAGTTATAATCTCGACCATTATGTGTGAATAAATATCTAAAGTCTTCTAGAAGGTCAGCTTAGCCTTGGTGACCGTTTGGGAGAGTTTGAATAAAAGGGGAGGAGCAATCATAGCCTTGGTGACCTGTCGCTCACTAGCCTTGGATCCAATGATATCTCATTTGTTTATTCTTTATGTCTTTGTCACTTTTGTTTTTCTCTTCATCGATTGTATGTCTATACAGAGAAACTTACTCCCATTGTATTATTTAATATAAACATAAAGAAATATAATCATCCTTATTTCATAAACTCTCTCTTTCTTCACCGAGTTCATCACTCTTAACACTTCTTCTTCACACTTTCGCAATTCACTTATCACTTGTTCAAACTAAACACTTCCGCTTTTTTTAAAATAACTTTACGGTATCAGAGCTATTTACTTGTGTTTGAAACAATCTTCTTTGTCCGAGGATCTTGTTCTTGAAAACGGTTCTTGAAAGCTTCATTTCTCTTCTTGAAAGTTTGTTCTTGAATCGTTGTTCAGCTCAAATTCTCTGTTTTTATTTTTCTTCTTCATATTCCTCTTCTTGTTTCAGTCCACTGTGTAAAAGTTCAGTTCTGTTCTTGCTTAAAACGATGGGTTTGAATGGAGGAAAGACTGTGGTGCTTCCGGTGACTCTCAAGGGAGGAGAGAACTATCTCCTTTGGGCTAGAACTGCGAAAGCTGTCTTGTGTGGTCGTGGTGTGTGGAGCCACGTTGAAAAGCTAACCGGCGACCAAGTTGAAGAAGATGAGGCAGCTGTGGTGAATACCAACAAGTGGTTCCAAGAAGACCAAGCTGTGTTGGCCATTCTTCAAGCTTCTTTGGATGCGCCGGTTCTTGAAGCTTACTCTTATTGTGAAGGAGCAAAGGAGCTATGGAACACTTTGAAAAATGTGTTCGGAAATGTCTCTAACCTCACTAGAGTCTTTGAGGTTAAGAGAGCCATCAACAATCTGAGCCAAGAAGACATGGAGTTCAACAAGTTCTTTAGCAAGTTCAGATTTCTTTGGGCTGAGCTGGAGATGTTGAGACCACCCACGCTTGAAGCTAGTGTTCTCAATGAACTGCGAGAGCAAGATAGGGTGTTTGCTCTTCTCATGGTGCTGAATCCATCTTACAACGACCTGATTAAGCACATTTTGAGAGGCGCAAAGCTTCCCAGCTTGGATGAGGTCTGTGCTCAGATCCAGAAGGAACAAGGCTCACTTGGTCTAATTGGAGGAAAAGGTGGAGAGCTTGTTCTGGCCAACAAATCAGAACAAGCGAATGCTAACAAGGCCTTTTACAAGAATCCAGTGGTGTGTGAGCATTGCAAGAAGACTGGTCATGCTAAGGAGAAATGCTAAACGCTTTACCCACATCTCAGGCCAGCTTCAAGTCGGTGGGACACCAACTCTGGTCAGGGCAAGTGGAAGGACAACCACAAAGCTCACGCAGCAGCTGGACCATCCGGAATTCAAGAGCAAGGTGGTTCGTCCAATTCTGGAGGGGTGGCAATGGTTGCATCTTCAGACTTTGTAAAGAAATCAGATCTTGATGTTCTTACCAAAGCACTGAAGGAGTCTGGTAACATTGCTCAACCCATAAGCTTTCATGCCTCATGTAGCAATGTTAAATTGATAGATAGTACTAAACCACTCATAATTGATTCTGGAGCAAGTCATCACATGATTAGTGATGCTAATCTTATTAACAATATTAAACCCGCATTGGGCATGTTAGTATTGCGAATGGAGATATGGTTAAGATAGAGAGAATTGGAGATTTAAAATTGTTTGATAAAGAATCTTCAGCCTTCTATATACCAAATTTTAAATCGAATTTGTTATCAGTTAGAAAAGCTACTTTAGATTTAAATTGTTATGCTATATTTGGGGATAAAGATTTTTGGTTTCAGGATATTGAGACTAGCAAGTGTCTTAGACAAGGAACCACCAAAGGGAACCTCTATGTTCTTAAAGACACTAAGACTCAACCCACCTCTTTATCATGCGATTTTAGCTTTAATGTGTATGTCCCAAATAATGCGATCTGGCATGCTAGATTAGGACACCCTCATCATAAGGCTCTCAACTTGTTGTTGCCTAACATTCAATTTCAAACTGAGGATTGTGAGGGCTGTATTCTTGGCAAACATTGCAAAACTGTTTTCCCAAAATCATCTAATTTATATGAGAATTGTTTTGATTTAATCCATTCAGATGTTTGGACCTCACCATGCATATCAAAAGATAATCATAAGTATTTTGTCACCTTCATTGATGAAAAATAAAAATATACATGGTTAACTTTACTCCCATCTAAGGATCGTGTGCTTGAAGCATTTTTTAGTTTTCATGCATATGTCACTAACCATTACAATGCCAAAGTTAAAATCTTTCGTTCAGATAATGGTGGTGAATATACAAGTCAAGCTTTCAAGCAATTCATATCCAGAAATGGGATCATTCACCAAACGAGTTGTCCCTATACTCCACAACAGAATGGTGTGGCTGAAAGAAAAAAATAGACATCTCATGGAAGTGGCTCGCTCTATGATGCTTCATACAAGCGTTCCAAAGAAGTATTGGGGAGATGCAGTGGTTGCAGCTTGCTATCTAATCAACAGGACACCGACTAAAGTCCTTAATGACATTTCACCCTTTGAGGTACTTACTAAAACCAAACCATCCATTGATCACTTACGTGTGTTTGGTTGTGTGGCCTTTGTTTTAGTTCCAGGAGAAAATCGCAACAAGCTGGATGCTAAGAGCATGAAGAGCATGTTCATTGGTTATTCTACCACACATAAGGGATACAAGTGTGTGGTGCCTGAAACCGGGAAAGTTATGGTCTCTCGTGTTGTGAAGTTCTTTGAAGAGAATGGCTATCACACAGAAAAGGATTGGGAAGGCTTAAAGAATCTAGCTCAGGCTCAATCTGATCGGGCCACTAACTTGCAGCTACTGTTTGAGAATTTGGGAATCTCTACACAACCTCCGTCCATGCCACCTCCACCAGCCGCGTCTTCTTCCCCGCTTGATCCTGAGGGGGAGAATGAACGTTCTGATGATCATGATCAAGCTTGTGAAGAAGCGGATGAAGAGGTTTCAAGGACTGAGGAGGAACCGGAGGAGGAACCGGCACAAGTAAGTCAACCAGCTAAGGAGAAAGCCGTGGTTGATCAACCTGTTGCATTAAGAAGAAGCCAGAGGATCAGAAAGCCATCTAACTGGGTTAATACAAGGGTCTACTACAATTACCAAGCAGAAGCTCATCCAACACAAGCTGTGTGCTCCTTTACGCATTTCCCTGAAGAACATCAAGTGTTCATGAGCATTCTTAATCAAGAAGAGGTACCAAAGACCTATGAAGAAGCCAAAGAACACAAGGTGTGGAGGGATGCGTGTGGAGAAGAAACAAGTGCTATGGTAAAGAATCACACTTGGGATGAAGCAGATCTGCCTAAGGGAAAGAAGACAGTCAGCTCTAGATGGGTCTTCACGATTAAATATAAGAGCAATGGAGAAATCGAGAGATATAAGGCAAGGCTGGTTGCAAGAGGATTCACACAGACCTATGGAGAGGATTATCGTGATACTTTTTCTCCAGTAGCCAAGTTACACACAGTCCGAGTTGTGCTCTCACTTGTAACATACTTGGAATGGGAATTGTGGCAAATGGATGTGAAGAATGCTTTTCTTCAGGGGGAGCTGGAAGAGGAGGTTTATATGACACCACCACCAGGCCTTGAAGCAAGTGTTCAACTAGGGAAAGTACTTAGGCTAAGGAAAGCCATTTACGGATTAAAACAATCCCCAAGAGCATGGTATAGAAAGCTGAGCTTCACCTTACTTGATCGCGGATTCAAGAGGTCTGAAGCTGATCACACTCTATTCACTATGCAAAGCCAAGAAGGTATTATGGTCATTCTCATATATGTCGATGATATCATCATATCTGGGAATGACAAGGTTGGTATTCAAAGTACCAAGGCTTATTTAAATTCGGTTTTTGACATTAAAGATCTTCGAGAGCTAAAGTACTTTCTTGGGATAGAAGTATGTAAATCAAAGGAAGGTCTCTTCTTGTCCCAAAGAAAGTACATACTTGATCTTTTGAGTGAATCAGGAACCCATGATGCAACACCAACCAGGACTCCTATTGAAGATGCATACAAAGTTCATCAACGAGGAGAGAGTGAGGATGATCAACCGTTTGGAGATGCCAAACTATACCGAAGGCTCGTGGGTAAGTTGATATACCTTACTCTCACTCGTCCTGACTTGTGTTTTGCTGTGAACCAGGTCAGTCAGCACATGCAAGAGCCAAGGATGTCTCATTGGAGTATGGTGAATCGGATTTTGCGATATCTGAAGGGAACATCGGAACGAGGCATTTGGATGGGATGTAGTTGATATCATCGGTTTTTAACGTATTTTGATTCGTTTTTAGTATTCGGTTTGAGTTTTGATTTGCATCTTTCGTTGGTTTTTCGAGTCTTTTCTTTTGTTTTGAGTCTTTTACAGATTTTATGGAGTTCCGAAGAAGTTTGGCGTTTACGGACATGTTCGAGTCGAGTTGACATGGAAAACACGAGGAAATGACCAACCATAGAGAACGACCGTTCTTGGGTCAGAACGACCAACTAGAACGACCGTTCCCACTACGGAACGGTCGTTCCCCACCTTACCAACCTTGCCGACAAATCTATGGATCGACCGTTCCATCCCATGCAGCCCGTTCCACACTTCACCAACCTTGCCGACAAAACGCGTGAGAACGACCGTTCTATACTCCGGAACGATCGTTCCCCAACACCACATCTCACCAACAACGGATCGACAAAGGGGAACGATCGTTCTCCACCTAGAACGACCGTTCCCCGTCTCACCTACTTCCCCTCACCTTGGCCTATATAAGAGACTCACAACATCACTCTCAAAACACACCTTCTTCTTCCTCCTCTCCTCTCAAGCTTCAAAGCATTGATCTTTCTCTCTTTTAAGCTTTTATGTTTATGTTTTTATTAAGTTCTTGTTCTTTCTTTTAAGCTTTATATTTATGCTTTAAATTCAGTTCCTAACACTTATATTTATGCTTTAAATTCAGTTCCTAACATTTATATTTATGCTTTAAATTCAGTTCCTAACATTTACATTTATGCTTTAAATTCAGTTCCTAACATTTATATTTACGCTTTAATTTAAGTTCTTATAAGTTATTTTCAGCTTCCATTATCTATTCAAGCTTTTATTATGAACTCTATAACTATGTTGTTATCTTCTTTAATCATGTCTGAGTAGATCTTTTAGTTAGGTTGAGGTTTGTCAAAAGGAATTCATGAGCTTTAGGATTAAACACAAATAGGCTAATATAATCGATGTCTTCACCTTTGTTGTTCTTAATGCTTAAATCGAATTGATCATTTGATTTTATGATATTAGGTTTAACTTAGACAACGACAGTTGCTAGGTTGCTAGAATAAACATTGGTGAGCAATTTAACCATTACCTACGACAGTAGATGTAGTGAGAATTGTGAACATATCAAACCTATCCTTAATGCTTGTCTACGATTTCTAGTGCCAACGACAGTTAGGAATTCTAGGTTGATAGACAAAGTTATTGATACCACGACAGTGGATTGATATTATCTTTATGTTTGAGTTCTAGACTTGTGCTTAAACACTGCCTGAATAGTTGTTTGATCCGTCGCTCTGAATCTCCTGAGATATTCCTTGACCTAACGCTTGTTAAAATTATCTTACAACCGATTTCACTTTCATTACTAGTTATTAAAAAACCAAAAACATATTGAATTGTCTTAGCTTTTGATTTAGCTCAATATATCATAGTGTGAAAACTGGTCTTCGTGGGATCGACCCCTAAATACTACTTCGTATGCTGTGCACTTGCAGTAGGAATTAAAAGGGTTAAAACTCGTGTATCAGTAATGGGAGCTCAAGTATAGTTGGCTATTGTGATGCTGATTGGGCTGGTGATAGAGAAGATAGAAGATCAACAATTTGTTATTGCACTTTTGTTGGAGGCAATCTAGTAACTTGGAAGAGCAAGAAACAGAAGATTGTTTCATGTTCTAGCACCGAGGCTGAGTATAGAGCAATGAGGATGTTCTAGCACCGAGGCTGAATGCAGCTAGTAACGGTGATTTCTACACTAAGTCGAAAGAAGGAGCTCTGGAGCTGATCGACAACCTAGCCGCAAGTTCCAGCAACAAAAGCCCGGAGTATGACAGAAAGAAGGTCAACAGTGTGGACTCCAGGAAGATTGATGAACTCTCGGCCATGGTTAACCTTTTACTAAAAAAGAACCAGAAGTCAGTCCACTTTGTGGACGAGAATGGGGAAGCACCTATCGCTCGAACCTATGAGGAAGAAACCGGGATGATCAGATGGAGGTGAACTATATGACGGGACAGAGCTTCGGGCAGAACCGCAGTTTCAACAACCAAGGCTTTAACACTCATCCGAACCTGTCCTACAGGAGCACCAATGTGGAGAATCCGCAGGATCAAGTCTATCCTAAGCAAGGAGGAAATCAACCACAGATGGGTTTTCAGAAGAACTACTCCAACAACTACTCCAACAACTACCAGAACCGTCCATTCGTTCCTAATCAGAACCGTTTCCAAGGAGGGAATCAGCCAAGGCAACCTTTCACAAACTCGCAGCCCCATTCTTTCACAAACTCGCAGCCTTCATCTTCAGCAACCGGCTCCCAAGACGAGCTGAAGAACATGATGCAGCAGATGATGGCAAGTCAACAAAAGGCGGCAGCAGAGATCAACTCCAAAGTTGGCACTATGTATGTTGATCTTAATGGGAAGTATGAGGCTGTACGGACTCACTTGAAGCAGCTTGACACTCAGATTTCGCAAACCGCTGAATCAGTTAAGAGGACACAAGGTACTAACGCAGAGGTTAACTATGTGAATGAAGACTATGTGGAGAATCAGAGCTTTCAAACTCATGCGTCTAACGACCAAGACGAGCTGAAGAACATGATGCAACAACTACTGGCGAGTCAGCAAAAGGCAGCATCTGAGATCAATGCTAAGGTTGATACAATGTACGTGGACCTCAATGAAAAATATGAAGCTGTATGGATTCATATGAAGCAGCTCGACGTTCAGATTGCACAGACAGCTGAGGCTATCAAGAGGACACCAGGAACTCTACCTGGAAAGGCTGAAACACCAAGGAGGGATTTCGTCAACGCCATTGAATTGAGAAGCGGAAAGACGCTCCACCATACCACGACCTCAACTTCAAAATCGGCAAAAGGAAAAGAAGTGGCGACAGAACATCTGCTCGTTACCCCAGAGCACATGCTCCCCCGAGATGCTCCCACCAAACCAGCAGAAAATCTTCCAGCAAGGGTCTATATTCCTAAAGTGCCCTACCCAGTTCTACCTAGAGATCAGAAGGAGATTAAGGCAGTCTTTGCAGAAGCAAGGAGTACACCACCAGCATTGAGGGTATTGCCTAAGGTTGAAGATCCGGGAAAATTCCTGGTCCCGTGCTCGATTGCTGGAATGGGATTCAAGGACGCTCTTTGTGATTCCGGGTCTACTGTTAATCTCATGTCAAAGGCGATTGCAGAGAAGCTGAAAAATTATGAGGTAAAACCTAGCCATATGACTCTTCAATTTGCAAACACCTCCTCAACAACATCGTCTGGCAGCATTCACGATCTACCTGTCCGAATAGGGAATTGCCTAGTTCCAACTGATTTTCAGGTTTTGGAGATGAGAGGAGGTTATGGCACGCCCTTACTTCTTGGAAGACCATTCATGGCTACAGTGGGTGCAATCATCGATATGCCGAATAGGCAAGTCTGCTTTTCCAAGATTGACAAAAATGTCTTCTACGAAGCCGTTCCCATAGGAACAACCACACGCTCCTCTTGCATCTCAGCAGTGGATAAAGAAGAAGCACCAGCTCCAATTCCGCAAGCACCTGCTCCACCACCCGGGAAATTTAGGGAGAAGGCAAAAACGCAAGAAAATGCACCGTGCAAAAAGATTTCCGGAGGTCCTCAAATGACTTTGATTCCTCAAGGATATGATGGAAACTCGGTTGACTACAAAGTGAAGTGCAAAGGTCATCCTAAGCCTTTCTCTAGAGTCAGAGCTATTCATCCATCAGAAATAAAAGAGAAGGGTATTGGTGTTGTGAATGGAGTGCTGAGTAAAGTCCTGAACATGAGGATGTCTGATTTCGGAGCCTGTTTTGGAGCAAGCTCTCAACCCAAGCCTAACTAATACATGGCACCAACGTCAAGCTTAGCGACGTAAAACAAGCGCTTTCGTGGGAGGCAACCCACCAGGTAACATGTAAATAGCGTGAATTTTTTAAGTTTCTTGTTTTATTTACATTTCTTGTTTTGTTTGAGATTTATTTCAGGTTTTTACTAAGTGTTCGAGAAACCGCTCTGCTGGGAGTGAAGAGAACGGTCGTTCTATAACAAGAACGGTCGTTCTACAAGGCAGAACGATCGATCCCGAAAGAAGAACGATCGTTCTAATATCCATCCGTCATCTCGCATTTTTTACGATGGAACGATCGTTCCTGGGTAAGAACGATCGTTCCACGGTAAGTTTTCTTCCCCAATTTCGCGACTTAACCGGTTTTCAACTTGTTTTAAACCGAAAAACACGATTTTAAATTGAAGAACGATCGATTTCATCTCATTTCATCACCTTCTTCGTCGTTCTTCATCTTCATTCTCCTTAGAACAAAACCTAGAAAAATTTTCAATCAACCATAACTCTCTCAATTCTTGGGGGTTTTCATCAATTCTTGTTGCTAATCCACTCAATTTTCGAGCTCTTTCTGATTCTGGCAACCGTTTTCACTATTAACAGAGGTATGAGTTCGAAATTCCTTGGAACCAATTCGCCATTTATGAAGAAAAATTGCTTGTCTCTTGTATTCATTATTGTTTGATGGTGGAATATTGCTAGATTACTGTCTAGGAAGGATATAGGAACTTGATTTTAGGGTGAATTGATGGTTTCATAGGAAAAATCGAATTTGAGTTTTGGTTGTCCGAAAAAAATCCGACCATGTTGAAAAAATGAGTTCAGAATTCGAATTCAATGCTTGGAAGAAGATTGATTCTTGTTTATAATGATATATGAACTCATGTTTGCCAAATGCTTGATGAATTTCCCATGAAAAGTAGCTCATAAAATGTTTTGTGCAAATTTGATAAAATGGATCGAAATTTGTCGGTTTTGTAGGATGAGCGAAGTTCAACGAGAAGTGGGAAGCTCTAGCAAAACGAGCAGGAAGCGTAAGACAGCGCGTGACAAGAACCCGCTCAACAGACCCATAACCGGAAAGTGGGATGCATACGACACAAAGTATTTGTCGGACTTGCGACAAACGAAGCTTATGCCAAACCGGTTGGGCAGTGAGGCTACATTGGAGGCTTTGGGTCTGAAAGAGGATGTCGAGACTGTGTTCGAGAACATCGGGTTCGGACGGCTGTGGAAGATCAACGAGCCCATCTATCCTAAGTTGGTGAAGGAGTTCCTCGCAACTTGCCGTCTCACCTACGCCAACCCCGAGAAACCAAAGGCGAGTGAGGGTACTCTCACCTTCTTCCTCAACAAGAAGCATTACGAGTACAGTCTCTTCGAGATTTGCGATGTGTATGGCTTCCACAAAGGAGAAGAAGTCAAGTTCTCCAAGTTCAGAAAACAAGACGCGGATGAGTTCTGGGGGATCATTGCTAGTGGGGAGTACATTCCGCGAAACGCTAAGATAACCGCGATCAGGAATCCGGTTTTGAGAGTTGTGGTGAAGATCATCAGCAACACCTTCTTCTGCAAGAAGGAATCGGGAGCTGTACGAGATGATGAGTTATGGATGCTGTTCTATGGAGTGAAGCATCTCATCCCGATGTACGCAGATTCGGACGGTCCTTCCGAGAACTATGCTGCTGTGTTGTGCGAAATGTTGGTGAAGATCAAGACGAGACTTCCGGAGATAGCATATGTAAGCAACATCCTCACGCCTATCTTCCGACACACGCAGGTTGATCTGTCCGGAGAGGAGGTTTTGAACAAATGGGAGAGTATTGACATCGACCATCTCATCCGCTGCACAGTCCTCAACAAGAAGGACGTCTACCAGTTCTATGGGCGCGACGGAGTGGCCCGTTTTTGTAGACTCCCGAACAGAGGTATCACTTCTCTCATCGATCAGGACAGTTTGGAGTTTGATGTTGGTCAGGAATTTTTGATAGCAGATCCAGCGGGGCAAGTCGCACAAGTCTCGCGACCCCGCAAGATACATAGACCACTGCGCGCACCGCAGCCTGACGAGGAGAGCGATGATGAGATGGCTGAGGGTGGAGATGATATCGAAGAAGAAGAAGAAGCACAGCCACATCAACTCCTCCCACACAGCGCTGACAGATACCGCTTACCGCCGAGCCCTCCAGCAGATGACACCGCGCAACAACTCCAGTGGATCATCAAATCACAAAAGAAGAACAACTCGATGATGAGGAAGATCTGGGGAGCGATCCAGAAGATTAGACCTTGTTCTTGTGCCTCAGGTTCGCAGACACGAGGAGATGACAGCGACGTCTCCAGCGATGGCCATGAGAGGAGGACCAAAGCGAGACAAGATCGGTTGAGCGGATAGAGAGCAGCACCGATAGCTCCACCAGCGACCACTGAGCTGTGGTTATTTCTATCACCCTTGTCATATCCATTTTTATTTTTATGCTACTTTTATTTTATTATACGGGTTTCTCTTTCAGTTTTGTTTCAACCGGGACGGTTAAAAACAAGTCTGGGGGAAGGATTTATTGTGTACTAACGTTGTGTTTCATGTTTTTTTTTGGCTTTTAATTTTATTTCTTATGTTTGATTTTAAGTTTTATTTAAGCGTGTTTATATTTTCTAAAAAAAAAAAAAAAAAAAAAAAAAATATTTGTGTGAACTTGTTAAACTTTTTGGAATTGCAACATGTTCGATGTCATTGCCTTAGGACTGTTTAGCATTGTTTGAGGATAGTTTGGAAACGCAGAAAAATCCATAACTTGATCATTTAGTGAATTTCTCAAATCATCTGAACTTAATCGAATTATCGGAACTTAATATGGACTTAATTTATCTCACTTAGGGGGTTGATGATCATGTATTGGATTTTACATTTGGAGTTTTCTTTGCATCAATTTTTACCAATCTTTGCTAACTCCAAATGGCTAGACTTATCCTTAGTCTAGTACCACACCTTACCATTTCCATGTTGAAACCCACTTTTCTTCGTTTACTGTCATTGCATTCATGTGCAAAAACTATGGAGTATACGGACCGACACAACTTTTCTTTAGGATTGTGTCTAGATAGGTGGTCTCTTTCTGATTAAACTCATGGGATGTGTCTAGAAATTTGGTCTCTCTCTTTGAACATATTCATTGAAAATTTTCGTTTCAAAAGAGGGTGAACTTTTAAAGGGTAGAAGGTTTTATTCACATTCAAGAAATAAACTTACATTGTTGATGTTCTTTTGATGCAGATCTTAGAGACTAACCGGTTCCACTCTCCGATATAAAAAAAAAAAAAAATAATAATAAAAAAAAAAAAAATAATAATAATAAAAATAAAAAATAAAGAAAAAGAAAGACAAAAGAAGAATAAAAATTATTTGCATTACAGAAAAGAAAACGGAAGGAACCGGGAAAGTCTAGGTAATATCGTTAAATTCCATAAAATGTTAAAAGAAATTAATCATGTTCTTGATTTGTGACTTGTTAAAAAAGGGTAGAAGGATTAGAGTTAAGGAGAGTTGTGTACCTCCTAATTGGTCTGTGTCTCACGGTGATTTTGCATAATGATTTGCATCTGTTTATACTACTAAAAGAAACCAAAACACTTGAGCCACCAAATACCAACCTTAATACCTAGACCATAACATGTTAGATATTCCCTTTGTGAGAGTACACGCATTTGATAATGAATGTTAAATATTGAGTTCTGCTTGATTATGAGATTTCATTTATTTACTACGGTTATGGAGAAGTACAATGAAGTACGGTTTGATCTGAACTTTGCGAATACGGTTTACGGGCAATTGATTTAAAATGTGGTCCTATAAGTTTTACGAGTTTCACACATTTTTCTAACCTCTCTTTTTGTAAAATATCTGGTTTTGCTTGAGGACAAGCAAAGGTTTTAGTTGGGGAGAGTTGATATCATCGGTTTTTAACGTATTTTGATTCGTTTTTAGTATTCGGTTTGAGTTTTGATTTGCATCTTTCGTTGGTTTTTCGAGTCTTTTCTTTTGTTTTGAGTCTTTTACAGATTTTATGGAGTTCCGAAGAAGTTTGGCGTTTACGGACATGTTCGAGTCGAGTTGACATGGAAAACACGAGGAAATGACCAACCATAGAGAACGACCGTTCTTGGGTCAGAACGACCAACTAGAACGACCGTTCCCACTACGGAACGGTCGTTCCCCACCTTACCAACCTTGCCGACAAATCTATGGATCGACCGTTCCATCCCATGCAGCCCGTTCCACACTTCACCAACCTTGCCGACAAAACGCGTGAGAACGACCGTTCTATACTCCGGAACGATCGTTCCCCAACACCACATCTCACCAACAACGGATCGACAAAGGGGAACGATCGTTCTCCACCTAGAACGACCGTTCCCCGTCTCACCTACTTCCCCTCACCTTGGCCTATATAAGAGACTCACAACATCACTCTCAAAACACACCTTCTTCTTCCTCCTCTCCTCTCAAGCTTCAAAGCATTGATCTTTCTCTCTTTTAAGCTTTTATGTTTATGTTTTTATTAAGTTCTTGTTCTTTCTTTTAAGCTTTATATTTATGCTTTAAATTCAGTTCCTAACACTTATATTTATGCTTTAAATTCAGTTCCTAACATTTATATTTTGTGCTTTAAATTCAGTTCCTAACATTTACATTTATGCTTTAAATTCAGTTCCTAACATTTATATTTACGCTTTAATTTAAGTTCTTATAAGTTATTTTCAGCTTCCATTATCTATTCAAGCTTTTATTATGAACTCTATAACTATGTTGTTATCTTCTTTAATCATGTCTGAGTAGATCTTTTAGTTAGGTTGAGGTTTGTCAAAAGGAATTCATGAGCTTTAGGATTAAACACAAATAGGCTAATATAATCGATGTCTTCACCTTTGTTGTTCTTAATGCTTAAATCGAATTGATCATTTGATTTTATGATATTAGGTTTAACTTAGACAACGACAGTTGCTAGGTTGCTAGAATAAACATTGGTGAGCAATTTAACCATTACCTACGACAGTAGATGTAGTGAGAATTGTGAACATATCAAACCTATCCTTAATGCTTGTCTACGATTTCTAGTGCCAACGACAGTTAGGAATTCTAGGTTGATAGACAAAGTTATTGATACCACGACAGTGGATTGATATTATCTTTATGTTTGAGTTCTAGACTTGTGCTTAAACACTGCCTGAATAGTTGTTTGATCCGTCGCTCTGAATCTCCTGAGATATTCCTTGACCTAACGCTTGTTAAAATTATCTTACAACCGATTTCACTTTCATTACTAGTTATTAAAAAACCAAAAACATATTTGAATTGTCTTAGCTTTTGATTTAGCTCAATATATCATAGTGTGAAAACTGGTCTTCGTGGGATCGACCCCTAAATACTACTTCGTATGCTGTGCACTTGCAGTAGGAATTAAAAGGGTTAAAACTCGTGTATCAGTAATGGGAGCTCAAGTATAGTTGGCTATTGTGATGCTGATTGGGCTGGTGATAGAGAAGATAGAAGATCAACAATTTGTTATTGCACTTTTGTTGGAGGCAATCTAGTAACTTGGAAGAGCAAGAAACAGAAGATTGTTTCATGTTCTAGCACCGAGGCTGAGTATAGAGCAATGAGGAGGTTAGCAACCGAGTTGATGTGGCTGAAGATGCTGTTAAAATATTTGGGAATAAAGACGCCTCTTCCAATCACAATGCATTGTGATAATCAGGCTGCGATCCACATAGCCTCAAACTCAGTCTTTCATGAAAGGACCAAGCACATTGAGGTGGATTGTCACAAGGTGAGAGAGCAGATGCAATTGGGAGCAATCTTACCTTGCTACACTCGGAGTTCAGAACAGTTGGCCGATATCTTTACTAAGGCGGCCACCTTGAAGACATGTGAGTTCATCCATGAGAAGCTTGGACTCATAGATCTCACACAAGCACGCCTTGAAGTCCCTAGGCTGTGAGACTTATACTCTTTTCCTTATGTATATGCTTTTTCCCAAGTGGTTTTGCAATACAAAGGTTTTTAATGAGATAAGGACTCATAGTTCCAAGCTTAAACCTTCTCTCATTCTCGGTTTAAGCTTGAGGGGGAGTATTGAAGAGAAGAAGAAATGTGATCACGTCCGCACATAAGTCAACATAATGGGCGAGTGTGTTCAGTTATAATCTCGACCATTATGTGTGAATAAATATCTAAATTCTTCTAGAAGGTCAGCTTAGACTTGGTGACCGTTTGGGAGAGTTTGAACAAATGGGGAGGAGCAATCATAGTCTTGGTGACCTGTCGCTAACTAGCCTTGGATCCAATGATATCTCATTTGTTTATTCTTTATGTCTTTGTCACTTTTGTTTTTCTCTTCATCGATTGTATGTCTATAAAGAGCAACTTACTCCCATTGTATTATTTAATATACACATAAGGAAATATAATCATCCTTATTTCATAAACTCTCTCTTTCTTCACCGAGTTCATCACTCTTAATGCTTCTTCTTCACACTTTCTCAATTCACTTATCACTTGTTCAAACTAAACACTTCCGCTTTTTTAAATAACTTTACTAAGCATGTGCCTAAGAGCACCTTCATTAGAGGTTCATAGGATGAGATTCACAAAAAAAAAATTATTAAAATATTTGTGGGCCCTATGAACAGTGATGAACTCACCCCTAAAAACTATAATTTTAGAACTTCTCTCTCTTCGAGTTCGCCACATGTCGACACGTGATTGGTCGATTTTAAGTTTTTTTTTTTTTTTGACAACTTTAGAAAAAATGAAATAAAAAATTATTAAATTTTTTTTTTTAGAACCCAAAGAGGGGGTTCACTAATGGACACGCTCTAAGAAAAAGCGTGACCTACTGAGAAAACTCAGGCATACTTTACCACAATTGTATAGGTTCGGGTTGATTCTAAGCCCACCGACATGGTAATGAACTTTTTGTAAATTTACAGATACGTTAAGGGTTCCATGGAAAAAAAAAAAACAGAACACACATCAAGAAAGTTCATGATCGACATACTGGTGGCACTGAAGGATAAGTATCTGGGAACTGAATATCGAAAAAGAAGAGACCATCATGGTAAGGAGTACCCTCGGCTCCAATAATTACAGCTCTCAAAAGATCCATTCTTGATTCACACGTGTTGACAATCTCAAATCAAAGATAGATTCAAGCTCTTGTTGAGTTGAGGAGATGGAAACTAAGACTGAAAATGAAATAGCTCCATTGAGCTTTATTAAATACAGAAAAAGTAAAGAAACATAAGAGAAATAAACTTGTCACCAAGAGTAAGAGGATTTTGATTGATACTGATTTTTCCAAATTTTTTTACAAAGATGCTCATAACAAGATATATATATATATATATATATATATGAATCTAACTTGCTTGGAAACCCTAATTACATGAGTCTTGTGGGCTTCAATTCTTCTTGGGCTTGACTCCTCTTATACTCCCCAGCAAACTTGGCATCCGGGTGAAAGCAAACGATGCCAAGTTTGGACTAGAATGAAGTGGCTTGGAAGAGCTTCAGTAGATGAAGAAGAATCACATGGAGGTGAAGGTAGATTGCTCAATTCACCAAAAAAAAAACATCAGTATGAAATCGCTTGGTCTAGACTTGGAGAGCTTGCATGACTCACTCAGAGGTTCTTTTGACTTGGAGAGTTTAGCATAGTCTTCTCTCTTGTGACCTTTCTTTCTCACAAAGAGTTAGGATTTTCTTTACCCTTTACTCAACTAATATGTCTCATGACAGAGGAGAAATGTTCCCACAACAACTGAAATCCTACTCAACTCTCTATTCTCATCCAGTAGCCAACTACAATCTGCATTTCACAATCGGCAGTTCTCTTTGACATTTGAGCAAACACCTTGTGTGCGTTCAGAAGAAATTTTGTATTTTTTTTTTGATGAAATTTCAAATTGATTAAAGAATAACAAACCATGATCGTTTACAGAAGCGTGAAAGAGATGGTAAAAGAGTAAGTGAAAAATGAAACTGTTTCTTGAAAATCAAAAAGAACCCCATTAGAAACCAGTCACCATGAACCAACGTCTGAGGAGTCCTTCATATTTGTGCGGAGCAGAATACTTGAGGGACAGAATCCTGTTGCGGGTTGTGCGATCAATTGATCGCGTTATTTGTGTTGCAGATAGCCACGGACCTTGGTGCTGTCGGGAGTTGCGTTCCTTCCAAAGGAGATAGATAGTTGTTTGGAAGACCAGTCGGAGGATAATGAAATCCATTTGTGTATGGCCACCATCAGTGATAGCTGCAAGAGTATCATTCCAGTCCGGTGTGATTCTGGGTCCGAGTAATCCTGCTGTCAACTGATTCCATACAGTGTAGGTGTATGGGCATGCGGAAAATAAGTGATCTCCTGTTTCATTACGTTCGCCGCACAGAATGCAGCATTGGTCGATTCCCCACACCCGCATACGATCGCCTGTTGAAAGACGATTTTTGATAGCAAGCCATGTAATGAATGAGAAACGAGGAACTCCCTGAGAAAACCAGACGATGTTCGACCAGGGAACATGCTCCTTTCTTGAGCGAATTTGCTCCCAAGTTTTTGCTGCTGAGAAAGAGTCTGCATAATCGTCATCTGCATGCTTCCACAGAACAATGTCAGGGCCCAATCCAGAATCCGAAATCGGTTCTGCTGTGATACGATCATCACCATGATGCCTTTGACGTCGATTACGAAATTTCCATTGTCCCTCTACAATTGCATCCGCTACCTTGGCCTCTCTGCATAGTCCTAGATAACGAGTTCCAAGTTCTCCAGTGATTTCAATGAGTTTGCCCATCCGCAGCCAATCATCAAACCAGAAAGAAGTTTCAAATCCGAAATTTTGTATTTGCCACTGAAACCACATAAACTTGCATCCGAAAATCACCCCTAGCAGACCCAAACCAGCCTAATCACGTATCCATTGATAAAACGATTCCAGAGACAAATTTCTGAACCTAAACCTCTCTGTTCCCAATAGAACTAGTTGGAGCAGAGCATACCATTTTTTTATTTTTTTTATGTTTCTTCAACGAGTGGAAGTGGGAGATTCGGAGCCGAGTTCTGTGAAGGCAAGCCCAAATCTTCACTCTTTCAACTTCCTAGGATGAAGACGTAGTGGTAAGCTCCTGTTCTCTATGTGTTGTGAGAGCCGAAACTCACACTGTCGAAATTTATATTTCGCGGGGCTCCGAAAATTCTATTAAACAAGAACCAAAGGGCAAAAAAGTAAAAAGATGAGAAATAGACTTTTATTAATAATTTCTCTAAGTACAAAAATATTCGAGAAAGCTTATTGTCTTATATCTCGAAAGCTCTTGCACTTGAGTTGGGATGCTCTGAAAGTGAATACAAGGGGGTCTATTTATATGAGAGAGTCTGGGGTCTCAAAGACTAATCTAAGCAATGTGGGACGTTGTAAAAATCCCTTCTAGCCGCCGCCAATGACCTGATGGGCCGCCGCCCATCAGTCCTCTTTTCTTCCGATCCGGCCCGCTTGTCTTGATTTGGCCCATCTTGTCTTTTAAGTCCTCTGGCCCGATTTTCTCCGGTTAAAAGCCTTCTTCCGGTTTATTTTAAGTGAACTCCTTGATGTTTTTCCATGTTCTGAACAGCGTGAAGTCCGTATTTAAATGGCGTGATGTTTCTTCGGGAACTATTGGGCCAAGGCCCAATAGTTGGGAAATAGCTTCTGGGGCCAGTCCAAGAGGATGAGGTCCGGCCGTAGCCCATGTCTTGGCTCGGTAAATGCTCCGGGCTGAGAAGATATGCAGAGATTCGTCTTGAGAGGCCGTTAGAGAGTTCAGTTCATCTGTCGGACCGAATGCCAAGAGCTCGGCCCGACGGGCATTTGGTCGGAGCGATTTGATTAGCTCCTGAACGGGTTTTAAGATAAGTGAACCAATTTGCCTCGTTAAAACCTTTCCCGGAAAACCCTTTGTGATAAAACCAAGGATAAGGAAAGAGTACAAATGGTCACTACCCGTCTAGTTCATCTGCGACCGGTTAAGCCAAGAGCTTGACCCGGGCAGGCGTCCGGTCTCATTTCGTGGGCTTGCTGCCAGAATAGGAAATGTTTAACCGTTGATTCGGCCTTTGGTCTCATCAATCTCCGAGGAGGGGATTTTGACCCCAACAGTTAGCCCCCCAGCTCGTGGCCTTTGCTTGCAAGGGCGATGAGTGTTAATGGAGTGTTTATCGGGATTGATGGGCTAAAGGCCTTAGCGTGTAGATCGATAATGAGTGGCCGAATTTGGTTGAAATGAATTTTTCCTCCTTGGGCTGCTGGCGGCCGCTTGTTTTGTGAAGAGTTTCCTTTTCCTTTACGAGTGAAGAAAATGAAAATTTTTCTTTTCCTGTTCAAGTTTTAGGATAAGAAAGATTTCCTTTTTCTCGTTGCGTTAGGAAAGGTAAAGCTTCTTCTTCCTTTGGGATTGGAAAAGCTCATTTTTCCTTTTTTCCTTGGAAACTGAACTCGTTTTTTAGGCGAGCTGCCTACGTACCCTTTATGAGAAGGGATCAAGTCACCCGTAGTTCCGGCTTGATTGAGGAAGAGGCTTCGTTGATCGGAGTCGTTGATCTGGGTGGATCCGACGAGGCCGTTCCCGGGGTCTCGGACCTCGCCGTGTTTAAGGCGGTTGGCCATCTCTGAAGAGATGGTTCGTTCTGCTTGCCTAGAGGCGCTGTTTGCCGAGAGGCGTTTACCGAGAGGCGATGTTTGCCGGGAGGCGTTTGCCGGGAGGCGATGTTTGCCGAGAGGCGTTTACCGAGAGGCGTTTGCCGAGAGGCGATGTTTGCCGAGAGGCGATGTTTGCCGAGAGGCGTTGTTTGCCGAGAGGCGTTTGCCGAGAGGCGTTTGCCGAGAGGCGTTTGCCGAGAGGCGTTTGCCGAGAGGCGATGTTTGCCGAGAGGCGATGTTTGCCGAGAGGCGATGTTTGCCGAGAGGCGTTTGCCGAGAGGCATTTGCCGAGAGGCGATGTTTGTCGAGAGGCATTTGCCGAGAGGCGTTTGCCGAGAGGTGATGTTTGCCGAGAGGCGTTTACCGAGAGGCGTTTGCCGAGAGGCGATGTTTGCCGAGTGGCGTTTGCCGAGAGGCGATGCGTGCCGAGAGGCGTTTGCCGAGAGGCGATGTTTGCCGAGAGGCGTTTGCCGAGAGGCGTTGTTTGCCGAGAGGCGATGTTTGCCGAGAGGCGATGTTTGCCGAGAGGCGATGTTTGCCGAGAGGCGTTTGCCGAGAGGCGATGTTTGCCGAGAGGCGATGTTTGCCGAGAGGCGTTTGCCGAGAGGCATTTATGTTTTTTATTGCTTGCCAAGAGGCGTTTGCTTTATTTGTCGCTTGCCAAGAGGCGTTTGCGTTGTTTTTCGCTTGCCAAGAGGCGTTTGCGTTGTTTTTCGCTTACCAAGAGGCATTGCGTTGAGTTGGAGTGTTTTTCCGGACACTCGAACTTTTGGCCAGGTTGCGATGTTTTCCTGGGCTTGTGTTTTGGTGTCGAGGAGTTACACGTTTAAATTCCTCTCTCGACTGAACGCGTTTAGAATCTCTTATCGGAGCCGGTTTGATACTGCGTTCGGAGATGTTCATGACCAGCTTTCCATGTCAGGCGTTTTACTGGGTTTACGAGCTTATTTCGCGGTTTACACCTCGCACTATTTGCCTATGCGAAATGCTCCTGAAGATAAGCTTAAAAGAACATCGTCTGCGACGCTCCCTGCAGGATCGCGGGATGTCAGGTCACGTCGTTCGGATGTTGTCCGGAAATTTATATAGCGCGCTAAGTTTATCCACTGCGGGATGTTAAAGAACCATGGTTAAGTCACCCTGTTGTGATCAGCAACGGGCGGTTGATACGTATGCCAAGAGGCGATGTGTGCCGAGAGGCGATTTGTGCCGAGAGGCGATTTGTGCCGAGAGGCGATTTGTGCCGAGAGGCGATTTTTTTTTGGTTTATAGCTGAACTCACGGGAAGGTGAGCTGCCTACGTACACCGATCGTGGGGATCAAGCCGATTCGTAGTTCCATTTTTTAGATGAGATGAAAGCGTCTAGGATTTGACTGCGGAATCGTCCGTTTCAGGCTCCGCGGTTTCGGACGTCTTCTTTTCGGCAGCCGCCGTTTCTTCTTGCTCATCTTTATCTTCTGCAGGAAAAATCTTCGTTCTCTCGAACTGGTCGGTTCTGCTCGCCTTATATCATGGCTCGACGCTTGTGTTCGCTTTCTTGCGCTTCCGGTCTTCTTTTGTCATTTTGCATCCAAGGTCTCCTGTTAGGAACCTCGTTGCAGGCATTCTTACAATCGCCTCGCAATTTTCGGTCGAATGGCCGTCGTCTTTGTGGAAGGTGCAGTAAACTTTTTCACCGTAGCCCACGCTGCGAGTCCAGGTACTCCATGATCTATTTCCGTGTCTGGCCTTGTCGGATCGTTTCGTGTTAATTTGATAGGTGCGCATTCCGCGTGTGTTCGTCCCTTTGTTCATGTTGTTTCGTCCGCACCTTTTCTTCCTTGGAATATCCGAAGGTCGTGTCGTGCTTTTTGTCAACGTCTTTGACGGCCGGTGCTTCTTTGGCAAGGCCTCGATCTCTTCTTTGATGATCTCGAAACTTGAGGAACGGTGCAATACTTCTTGGATCGTCGCAGGGGGGTTCAGGGTAATTTCTTCTCGGAAGCTCGACTCGTACCGTAGTGCCCTTCTTAAAGCGGCAAGTGCGGCTTGATTGCTGAGCCAGATGATCTTTTACGCAACCGATTCGAAACGTTTTACTAAATTTCGCAAACTTTCGCTCGGGCCTTGGGTTAGAGTCCAAATATCTTCATCGGGAGTTTCTCGGCTTGCATGGAGCATTCTCCTTCGGTCTGTTTTTCCTTGCTCGCCAATTGGCCTTCGATGTTCGACCCGTATTGGATTTCCTTCGTCTCTGGTGGGATCCCTTCCCTTGTTGCGGGTTTTAATTGTATCTCGTCTGGTTCCGTTTTTGGTTGTTCTGGTTCTACCTCCGTTTTCTTCATTGATTATCGTCCATGTTGCCACCAGCTGCTCGCCCCAGGGTACTCTTCCTTTTGCGGCAATGGAGATCCGGATGGTTCAGTCCTTGTCCTGATCGAGCTTCGCTTGATCGAGTTACGTTCTTCGGGCGTTATGATTGGAAGTACGAATCGGAGCGGCTTCGCTTCGATGATCCTGCAGTTTTGTCTTAAGTCTCCTCTCGAAGGGGTGTTCCTTGTTTGGTTTTCGTCTCGGATCCACGTCAATTCTTGGGCCACCAATCCGTTCGTCTTCGCTTGTACGCTTTGCCGTTCTAGGTCTGTATCCATCATCGTCTTTGATTTGGGACTTGATGTTGCCTCTTTTGCTTTACCGTCCGTCTCGTTCACGTCTTGGCTAGATCCGTATGCGGTGGTTTCTCCGTCTTCTTCGCCGATCGCCATCAAATCTGGCTGCTCGATTATTTGTCTTGCAGCGTTCTGCGGTTTTTGCGGCGGCTTTCCGGAATGAGCCGTTCTTGTCTCGGTTAGAGTTTGTTCCCTCTTGTTCTGCCTTCCCGGCATTGCCGCTTGAGGCGAGAATTCAAGACGTCTTGCAGTGATGCTTTGTCGTCCTTGCCTTGGGCTTCCCTCTGGTGAGACGTTCCTAGCTCGACCTTCGTCTCAGATTGTTTGTAGCTGTCGAGCCGTCGTTTTGGCTCGTTGGTCTTGTTGCTCCGGGATCATGATCTCCAGCTCGGCCGCCCTCGTTACGCCTTCTTTTGTGTCTTTTGGTCCGGTCATTCGAACGATCGACGTTCCGGCGACAGTCATGCTGACCGGAAAGGTGTTTTCATTATTCGCCGGGTCGTAAATTCCTGGGCGGTCATCCACCGAGAGCTCCATGTCCTTCTTTGTTTCCGTTGTTATTACGGGGAGTTGGATTGCTCCGACTGTCGTTGTCGACTTTCCGGTGAAACCAGTCGACGGTTTTGGACGGGTTGTGAGATGCCGGGTCCCAGTGTTCATCCTCTGAAGGATTTCACGGAATTCGACGTTGACCGAACTTCCCGTGTTGATTAGAACTTTGTGCATCGCTTGGTCTTCGATTGAAAGGCCGTTGACGAGCGGCTCGTTGTTGTAGTGGTTAATTCCGACGATCGTTACTTCGGCATTGGATGCTCCTGTAATGTTTGCTCCGAGGTCGGGGAGTCTCACACTCGTGATCTTCGCAGTAAAGGGGATCTTTTGAGTTTCCTCCAAGACTCGGTCGATCTCGGGGGCCGCACTAGTCGCATTGTGGATTTGAGATCTCGCTTCTCTCATCTGGTTCGCCGTTAGCTCCAATTGGGCGTGTTGCTCGTCAATTTCGCTTCTTCGGCTCGCGGAGCGGGTCATTCGTTCCGTCCAGCCTGTTCTCTCTCGCTCTTCGGCTCTTATTCGATGGTTCTTCAGGAGTATGTTTTCTTCTTCTTCGGTAAAATATTTTTCTGCTTCGTCTGTTTTGCCTTCGTCGCGGCCGTCCGCTTCTACCATGACTTCTCCATCGGTTACCGTTGAGACCGGCTGCTCTGCTTTATGTCTCGTTGCGCTTTTACGGTGTAACGGCGGCGGTTCCAATGGTTCCGTCCTTATTCCGACGGGGGTTCGCTCACCGAGGTTCTGCCCTCCGGGAGTGCTCGTCAGCGGTGAGAAACGGGGGCATCTTCTTCCGAGTGGCTGGGAGCCTTGCGTTAGCTCTCGGATGGCCGTCATCTCCTGCGTCGTTGCTCTTTCTTGTCTGTCTTGTTGCTCCACGAGTCCTGCTTTTATGTTCCTTAGGTCGCCAATTGCCGTGATATCTTCGGCTGGACCGGTCGGGCCGGTGTTGACCGCTCCCGTTATTACAGGTTTTTCGATCGGCATTCCGGACCGAGGCTGTGCGACGGTGGAATTCCTGGCTGCAGCCGTTCCGGTTCCGGTTGCTCCCGTGATGATTGCTCCTGCTGCGGATGCTCCGGCCGTGGTTGCTCCGGCTCTAGCTGCTTCTCCGGTCGGCTGATTGCCGCTACCGTCGGTTCTTCTTCCGGTCAGCTGATTGCCGGTACCGTCGGTTCTTTCTACGGCTGCCATGGTCCTCCGCTCCGTATCCTGTTGTTCTTGAATAAAGAATATTTCTCGTCCCCACAGACGGCGCCAAACTGTGAGAGCCGAAACTCACACTGTCGAAATTTATATTTCGCGGGGCTCCGAAAATTCTATTAAACAAGAACCAAAGGGCAAAAAAGTAAAAAGATGAGAAATAGACTTTTATTAATAATTTCTCTAAGTACAAAAATATTCGAGAAAGCTTATTGTCTTATATCTCGAAAGCTCTTGCACTTGAGTTGGGATGCCCTGAAAGTGAATACAAGGGGGTCTATTTATATGAGAGAGTCTGGGGTCTCAAAGACTAATCTAAGCAATGTGGGACGTTGTAAAAATCCCTTCTAGCCGCCGCCAATGACCTGATGGGCCGCCGCCCATCAGTCCTCTTTTCTTCCGATCCGGCCCGCTTGTCTTGATTTGGCCCATCTTGTCTTTTAAGTCCTCTGGCCCGATTTTCTCCGGTTAAAAGCCTTCTTCCGGTTTATTTTAAGTGAACTCCTTGATGTTTTTCCATGTTCTGAACAGCATGAAGTCCGTATTTAAATGGCGTGATGTTTCTTCGGGAACTATTGGGCCAAGGCCCAATAGTCGGGAAATAGCTTCTGGGGCCGGTCCGAGAGGATGAGGTCTGGCCGTAGCCCATGTCTTAGCTCGGTAAATGCTCCGGGCTGAGAAGATATGCAGAGATTCGTCTTGAGAGGCCGTTAGAGAGTTCAGTTCATCTGTCGGACCGAATGCCAAGAGCTCGGCCCGACGGGCATTTGGTCGGAGCGATTTGATTAGCTCCTGAACGGGTTTTAAGATAAGTGAACCAATTTGCCTCGTTAAAACCTTTCCCGGAAAACCCTTTGGGATAAAACCAAGGATAAGGAAAGAGTACAAATGGTCACTACCCGTCTAGTTCATCTGCGACCGGTTAAGCCAAGAGCTTGACCCGGGCAGGCGTCCGGTCTCATTTCGTGGGCTTGCTGCCAGAATAGGAAATGTTTAACCGTTGATTCGGCCTTTGGTCTCATCAATCTCCGAGGAGGGGATTTTGACCCCAACATGTGTGCTGTCATCGCTTTTTTTTTTTCAACAACCCATGAACACCGTCGTGGTTCTGTTCTTTTTTTTTATGTTTTTTTTCTTTTCAGACCAGAAGCTTGCCCGCAGCCAAAGATGTCTTCTTGAAGAGAGACTAGAAGCGTGAAGGTGATGAGATGATAAATCCCATGAACGGTATGGTCTCTGACACCATGTTGACAATCTCAAATCAAAGATAGATTCAAGCTCTTGTTGAGCTGTAGAGATAGAAACTAAGACTGAAAATGAAATAGCTCCATTAAGCTTTATTAAATACAGAAAAAGTAAAGAAACAGAAGAGCAATAAAATTGTCACCAAGAGTAAGAGGATTTTGATTGATACTGATTTTTCCAAAATTGTTTACAAAGATGCTCATAACAAGATAGATATATATATATATATATATATATATATAATATATATATATATATATGAATCTAACTTGCTTGGAAACGCTAATTACATAGATCTTGTAGGTTTCAATTCTTTTTGGGCTTGAGTCCTCCGACAAATATTTTCTTTGTTTGCAAAAAAAAAAGAAAAATTAACAGCAAATTTATACTATTATTTGCGAATACGCTCTAGTGATTTCGCTTATTTGTTTTAAGTTCATGGTTGTTGGTGACTGTATAATGATGACGTGGAAGTGCTGACTCAATGTTGACATGACAGGAGAAAAATGTGACGTGGAAATTTGGTTGGCCAAAAGTTTGACAACTCAAAACACACAAAGACATTTCACTAAACACTAACCTCATTTTTAATCGTATGCATTAATACCAAATTAACTTCCATATATATGCTTTTAAATTTCTATTATATACGGTTCTCTATCAATATAAAAATATCATCTTCTAATATATAGTTTTGTTTTTTATACTCTGAATATATATATATCATTCATGATGTATTATATATGTATAATAATGTTGCTAAAAGTAATTTCATTAGTGTATATCACTATATGTATACATGTCATTTGCATGTTAAATATTTATATTTTGCCAAATTTGCATATGTTAAATATTAATAAAATATTTCTGGATATTTGTGTAGAACAGTTATTATTTAAAAAAATATCATACATGCAGAAAGGGCGTTCTGATCTATATTATGTATCGTTGATCATGTGATATGTATATTATTTGCACTCCAAAATAACATAATATTTCTGTAACTGATTTCCTGATGTAATTAATTCGTCATTGATACACGGAGAAGTTTTAGGAGAATGTGTTAGTCAAGTCATTTCTTATATTGTAGATTCTAATTTCCAAGTTAACTCTCTACATTTTTATTAGTACCAATCAATAAAATGCGTATATCCGTTGAATGGATTAATTATGCAACCTGTTTGATCAAAAGGAAATTCAACTAAATTAGAAAATGAAGGATATTCTAATTTCTAAAAATTTATCGTTAGATATCACAAATTTTGTTAAGATTTTTGATTTTTTTGGTTGAAAAATATATCATAGATTCGTCATAAATATTTATTTAGATTTTATTATGCGTTATAGACTTATATTATATAATCTCTTTCGTTGTATGTGCACTCTTTTCTCCATACCAATGGATAATCAGATTCATCTTAAATATTTGAACCACAGTACAAAATGCCAGTCATTGTACGTCAGAGTTTACAGAAATGGATACGAAATAATCGGAATTCACTTTCCAGCAAGAAATTATTTTGGAGGATTTTCATGTAAGTCTAAACCCATGAATGATATATTGTCTTACTAAACTTTTATCTATATCATTTTTTTACTCGATATCATTTATTCCCAGGGGTGTAAGATAGAGACTACAATTAAAAACGAACACATCGAGCAATTTGATTCTATTTGTGGCGTTAACACATGGTTTATCATTAAAAACTTCATTGTCATTCATTCCACTGGGATTGTTAGGGTCACACGTCACATATACCATATTGTTTTCGCATCTACGACAACACTGGTACATATAATCCGACAAAGTGTCCATAACTTCTTTCCATTCGCTAACTTCGATGACATACTTAGAGGATTTATACATCCGAAGTGGAGTGTCGGTGAGATGTTATTACCCTCGCAATTATTTAAGTAAAATTGTTTAATATCAAAGTAACTTATTAGAATTATATACTTTATTCGTTTCTTTTATAATAGATCTACAAGGAGCATTGTGGAGTTTTGGGAATCTCCGTTACACCTGTCACACATCTTCAACTGTCATATGTGGAAAAAAATTACAAACCATAGGATTCGTGTTAAGGGATATAACGTAAGTTCATCTTATTGTTTGTGTATATAAACGTTATGTATTCCCATTTATAGTAAATTTTATTATAAAAATTCTGTACAGTGGGAGTCATTTGCATTGTTTCGCCTATTGAAAACTTGCGGAGCTTATTAACAGCATTAACACTTCTGTAATTGGTAGAAAGCCATCATGTGTTTTGCGATTCTGGAAAGTTGATGATTATAAAGGTACACAAAAATGAACTTGATATCTATCTATTTCATTATTTTACGTTTTGATTAAGATCTTATATTTTCTTGATAGGACCCTGTGGAACTCGTGTCATATCTAACATTCCTGTGCCTCTCAAATCTTTATAGATCCCGATATTCCCGAAGTTCAGGGTTTGAAAAATTTGTATGTTTGCCGAACATTTTTTGATTTCCGAAGTTTGACCTTTTTTATAACATAATAAATATTTATTTAGATTTTAACATATTTAGTTTGCCATTTCAGGATTCGTCATTTCTATGGAAATGGAGATGATAACGTCCACACTTGATACTGATCCAACCTTTTTGTATTTTTCTTGAAACTCAATAATGTCCAATAATATCTATTTTATCTGACTTCCACAAGCATATCAATCATTTAAATTTCTATTATATACACACATAGATATTTAGACTTTTTTTCATACCAATAAACAATAATGAGAATTAAAATAAACAAGATAATGGTCACAATGTACACGAGTAAACAACAAACATTGAATATGAATATTTTTTCGCATACCCTTTTGTTTTACAATAAACAATGCTGTAAAAATAAGTATTAAAAATGTAAACGAATGTTTCCACTTATAAAAAATAAATTGAGAAGAACTTTATGGAAACTTAACTTATTGTTAACTCTAACATAGCACAACTTACTCCAAAAGATTCGGCCTCAATTTAAATTGCTTTCTATTAAATCCATCTACCAATATACGTGGTGATTTTTTTACCAAATTTGCGAATTATAGTTAACATCCTCTTCCTATAAAATCTCTATAGACTTTTTGTCGAACTTAAACCTGCTTTACCAATCTTCCTCCATTGGTTTATTCATTTTTTCCGTTTTATGAAATTTCTCGGATTTGGCCTATTTTATGTCTCCCCTCGATGGACACTAAATATATCAAAAAGAAAGAATCATCATCCCAGAAACGTGAGATGTAGTTAACTTTCATAATACGGAAAAAATGAATAAAACAATGCAACTGATTTATTTTGTGAAATCATCATGTTTGCACAGGTCCTATACAGACAGATCATGTCGCTGAAGGAACATCCATCTCCGCGAAACGGCCAAGTGAGTTTTTTTTATCACAGTTCAAAATATCTTATTGTAATTTATTTTTTGGATTACTAACCTTCTCTCTTTCTCCTGAACTAAAGGGGGTCGGCCAAGGCTGCCGATTTATGAATGTACGATTACATGCTTTTATTTTAAATTTTCAATAAAATTACTGTGTTAATCCTCATTGATTTCATGATTTACAAACACAGCTTCAAATGATTATACTCTTCTCGGACATGGTACGTCCTATTACCGGAAAATGTCCTGTTCTCTGTGATCTGATTAACACATATCAGAAAGAGTCGTCTATTGTCCTTCAAGGAACATCCTTGACTTCACAAATGTCTAGTCTGTTTAATAATCATAGTTATTAGATTTATATTATTTTACTTTTTATAATATAGTGTGAACGTTTTTCATTCCCTTATATTGGCTTTACCACAGGTCCTACACAGCCGCTACATGTTGGTGAAGAAACATCCATCCTTTCGAATCGGCCAAGTTATTTCTCTACATATAAGTTCGGTTATCTAAATTGATAAATTAATTTAATATTATATTCGTCGTTTATCATTAATAATAGGGGTAGACCAAGGAAGTCTACTTTTGAATGTAAGTTTTGACATCACTATTTAAAATGTTGATAATGCAATTATAATAATATAATTGTATAGATCCTTCTTGATTTATTTAAACAAAATGCTTTTCGTTTAAAACAGCTACAAAAGACGCATCTATTGACGTCCACGGAACATCCTCCATTACAAAACGCACTGGTCAGTAATAAAATTTTCGACACTCATTCGGTCACATGTCTAAGTTAGCTTTAACATATTTTTAAAATGTGGGAAGCTGGAAGGACGAGGAAGATAACTACAGCCGACGTCTCACCACCTACCCAAAGTTAGTTTTATTATTAAACTTATGGGAACTTTGACCGCCATTTGTTAATACCATTTTTGTTTAAACGACACTTACTTCATTCATCTTTATTGTACTCTAGAAATGGGAAGACCGCGTATGTCTCTTATCACAAGTCCATCATCAGGAGTCACCAATACATCACCAGAAATTTTCAAATGTATATAAAATTTTAAATGTATATATACATGATTAATATTTTTGGTAAAAGTTTATATCACAGCTTACCACCGTATTTGGTAAATGATTCAGCTGGCAGACCAATACTAAGTGAACAGAATAGGATTCCTTTATCGGACATAACCAATATAGCGTCAGGTTTGTTGATGTTTTAATTATTACCCTTTTTCGTAGATTTTTTTTTCATTTATATGTCATCAAAACTGCAGCATCGAGCTCCCATGGTAATAACAGTAATCTGTCAACTAAAAAAATATCGACTCTGCTATATAATGCATCTCAAAATACGATTCCGCACAGTGCATCAGATAAGTACATTTTTGTATAATTTGCATTTTGATTATTCAACGGATGCATAATAAATATGTTGCTGGTCAGATCATAGAATCACATCCGACATTACTAACTCAAATAAAGATTCTTCGATAGGTAAACAGAGACAGACCTGTTACGAAAATACTGGTTACGGAGGTCAAGAAAACAGCCCTTATCATATTTTTATCGAGGATCTCACGAATCGTACGTCCATCTTATTTTACTTATAGCGATACTTAACATACAAAAACTCTTTCATAGTATTTAAATATTTAGAATACTTACATAACATTAATAATTGATTATAGGATATCATAATAGATACGAAAACGAAAGTGATACAGAGGAAGAAGAAGATGGAATTGTACACGAATCGGAAGAAATAAATCTTGAATCCCCTGCCAAACTTCAGTATCATGTGGAAACTGTCATGCCTAAACCGAAAAATTCTTACCAATAAAAGACTGACGATGGAGTTATTTATGTCCATTACACGTGTACGTCAAACTCTCCTAATTACTTTTATAGTTATTTTCAATTTTTATGGAATCTCTCTTAAGTTTTATATTTTTAATTATTACTTGCCATCAGCTTATGAAGATCATGGCGATCCTATATACAAATGTTCATTTTGCCAAGCTTATATGTGGTATGGTGAAAGGATAGGGAAACCGAGAAGGCATGCTAACCCAACATTTACAATGTGTTGTAAGAAAGGGAAAGTTGTTCTTCCACGTCTCAAGAGGCCTCCTCAGGAGCTCATAGATTTGTTATGCCCAGGAAATCCATTGAGCAACCATTTCAGAGAGTTTATTAGGGCTTACAACATGTTGTTCTCTTTTACCTCTCTAGGAGGAAAATTAGACCATTCTGTCAATACTGGACGTGGTCCATATGTGTACAAATTGAATGGTGAAAACTACCATATGATCGGCAATCTTCTTCCTCAGGATTGTGAAATTCCCAAGTTTAGTCAGTTATATATATGATAAAATGAACGAAATCACCAATCGTATCACAGCTTATGGGTATGTAAGTTGTTATTACATAATATATTACTTTCTACAACTTTTGACTTTTTTATTGTGTACAATGTCTAGGTCCAATATGTCTGAAGCCTCGAAGCTTAAAGAACATGTTGTGGATATTTTGAAAACTATGCTCGATAGTGTAAATAAGTATGCTGAAGCATTCCGACAAGTAAGAGACAGATTCGATTCAGATGGTTCTGATAAATTCAGGCTCAGATTAATTGAAGAACGAGGTTCCGATGGCAGAACCCACAATCTACCTACCACTGATGAAGTTGCTGCTCTAATACCCGGTGACTTTCAGCCAAATATGGACAAACGAGATATTATACTTGAGACCATTCATGGTAGACTCCAGAGAATTTGTGAAACTCATCCTGCCTATTTGCCTCTTCAGTATCCACTTCTTTTCCCTTACGGAGAGGATGGTTGGCGTCTTAATATATCTTTAGGTTTGGCTAATACAGCCGGTAGAAAACGAAAATCAATAACTTGTCGTGAGTTTTTTGCATTCCGCATCTGCAAGAGGCATGGTGAAGCATCAACCATAACCAGCTCAGGAAGATTGTTCCAACAGTTTCTGGTGGATGGTTACACAATGATTGAGTCGAGTCGCTTGCGTTATGTTTGGTGCAATCAAAAAAAACTCAGGTGTAACAACTACTAAAGCATACAGAAGGCAGCTGCAGTAGGTGGTGATAATATGAGCAAACAGGGCACCATGATCTTCATTCCTGCAAGTTTTATCGGTGGTCCACGTTACATGCAGCAGCACTATCTTGACGCAATGGCTATTTGTCGTCATTTTGGATTTCTGATATTTTTATTACATTCACATGTAATCCAAAATGGTCTGAGATTACGAGGTGTCTTCAAGAACGTTGTCTGAAAACAGAGGATGGACCAAACATTATCGGCAGATTATTCAAGATTAAACTTGACGATCTCATGGCTGATCTAACCAATAAGAAAGGAGGTGTTTTTGGAAAAACGTCTGCTGGTACGTCATTTCGTGTACATTATGAATAATAATTATCATTCGTTTTAATTCTTTTTTCCTTATTCTCATGCAGTTATGTATACAATAGAGTTCCATAAAAGAGGCCTACCACATGCCCATATTCTCCTATTCCTTCACAAAGACAACAGAATAGTTACTACCGATGATATCGACCGTTTTATCTCCGCCGAACTTCCGGATAATGTAGCTGAGCCTAATCTACACAAGCTGGTCAGAGACAGTATGCTTCATGGTCCATGCGGAAGAGCTAATCCAACTCAGGTTTGTATGGCTAATGGTAAATGTGCAAAGAATTTCCCCAAGCCTTTCAGCGAACATACAACTATTGATGCTAATGGTTTTCCTTCCTACAAACGAAGAGACGACGGCAGATCTGCTGATAAAAATGGTATACAGTTGGATAATAGGTATGTTGTGCCTTACAACAAAGACCTTCTTATTCTTTACCAAGCTCATATGAATGTAGAGTGGTGTATACAAACCCGTGCTGTAAAATATCTTTTTAAGTACATCCACAAAGGCCCGGACTACGTATCAGCAGCCGTTGACGTTGAACAAAATGGTGTTGTTGATGAAATTAAGAAATTCTACGATTGCAGGTATTTTTAAGTTATATATTGGCATTTTATAATACATAATGAAGTTCATATTCGTTAATCATTAACTTAATGTAGGTATGTTTCCGCTCCAGAAGCTTCTTGGAGAATATTTGCTTTCCCCACAACCTACCGAACTTTGGCAGTAGAGAAACTATCCTTTCATCTTCCAGGCCAGCAATCCGTAGTACACGATGAAGATGAACCTCTGGAAATTTTACTCACCGTACGACTGTCAGCATGTCCATGTTCTTGGGTTGGTTAGAAGCATGTAAGATTTATCCTGAGGCAAATTTGCTAACATATGCCGGGATGCCTACTAAATTTACATGGAATAAAAAAGAACGTGCTTGGAAAAGAAGGAAGAGGGGATATGCCATTGGAAGAATTGCTCATGTGTCTCCATCGCAAGATGAGTTGTATTATCTGAGAATTCTTCTAAACTATGTGAGAGGTCCTAAGTCGTACGAGGACATAAAGACCGTTAACAATGTACATTATGGTACTTACAAAGATGCATGTGATGCATTAGGTCTCCTAGATGACGATAAGGAATACATCAGGGCAATCAAAGACGCCAGTGAGTTCTCTACGGGATCTTATTTGCTCAATTTATTCTGCAGAATGTTATACAATGATTGCCTGATCAGTCCAGAAATCGTTTGGAAGAATGTTGGGAGTACTTAACTGAAGATGTACTTCACAAGTACATGATTGATAACAATAACTATGGTATGTAAAAAATTCTATTCTTTTTAGTATTTTTTTAAGAGCAGAGTTGCATATATTTGGAAACGATATGATGCCTACTCATTCAACCTTTTCTTTGTAGAACTAAATCTGTCACCTGATCAGATAAAGAACATTGCACTTTGTTGCATCGAAAGTTATTTGCAGTGTCGTGGACGTTCACTTGACAATTGGGTACAAATGCCAAAGCCAGACGAACATATGGAGTACCACGGAAACCGTCTTATAGACGAAGAGCGCAACTACAATCAGGAAGAGCAGAGAAGAGAACAAGATCGACTTCTCTCTTTGATAACCGATGAGCAGAGGTATGTTTACAAAGAAATCATGGAGGCTGTACTTTCGAAACGAGGCGGTGTTTTTTTCGTTTATGGTTTCGGCGGTACAGGCAAAACATTTCTTTGGAACACACTATCTGCTTCCATTCGTGGAATGGGCAAAATTGTTATAAACGCTGCGTCAAGTGGTATTGCTGCTCTCCTATTACCTGGTGGTAGAACCGTGCATTATAGGTTTAAGATTTCTATCAATCCTGATGACACTACCTCTTGCAAAATTAATCCTGGAACTGATCTTGCTGGTTTGATGGTTGAAGCTGACCTCATTATATGGGACGAAGCTCCTATGATGAGCAGACATTGTTTTGAGAATCTTGACAGGTCTATGCGAGATATTCTACCTGCTAAACAAGATCAGATTTTTGGAGGTAAAGTAGTTGTATTTGGCGAGGATTTCAGACAGATTCTTCCTGTTATTGAAGGTAGTGGACGCGCTGAGACTGTTTTCTCTACGTTAAATTCGTCTTACATTTGGGAGTCTTGCAAAGTTCTAAAGCTGACGAAAAACATGCGACTTCTCGGTGGAATTCTCTGAATATATTCTTGCTATCAGTGATGGAGTAATTAACAACCCCAATACTGGTGTTGTTGAAATCGACATTCCGGAGGATCTTCTGATAAAAGAATGTGGTGATCCTATATATACAATCGTGAAAGAGGTTTATGGAGATTCCTTTGGTGGTCCTTGCACTGGTGAAATTTTCAAAACAGAGCAATTCTCAGCCCTACTAACGATGACGTCGACCAGATTAATGATTACATGTTTTCCAAGTTAGATGGTAAGTGTATAACATGGTAACCTTATATAATTTATTAGACCTACACATTTTAATATTATTTTGTTAATAATCAGGGGAAGAGAAGTTATATCTCATTTCTGACAGCATCAATCCCACTGATGTAGATCCAAATAACGTTGTTGATTATCCAGTGGAGTTTCTTAATTCCTTTAAAATCTCTTGACTACCTAAGCATGAATTGAAGCTGAAGATTGGTGCTCCTGTCATGTGTATCCGTAACATCGACCCTACTGATGGTTTACGTAACAGCACCAGACTTATTATCACTCAGACAACCCCCAACGTTATCGAGGGAATTATAATCACCGGAAGTGATAAACACATAGGTAATAAAGTTCTTATTCCTCGGATGTTTGTATCTCCCCCCCCCCCGAGGAAAGCCGAAAATTCCTTTCAGAATGCGTCGGAGACAGTTTCCCGTGACGTTAGCGTTTGCAATCACCATCAATAAAAGTCAGGGCCAATCTCTCCAGAATGTTGGTTTGTTTCTTCCTAAACCCGTTTTCTCACATGGTCAGTTATACGTTGCACTCTCCCGGGTTAAGTCAAGATCCGGCTTGAAAATCCTAATTACTGACGAGAAAGGTAACGTGAAGAAGAAGACAACTAATGTTGTTTACAAGGAAGTTTTCCAGAATATTTAACCCGTTTTGTCTTGGTGTATGATTTTTCATAATTTTTAAGATATAATACAATATTTGTTTGTGTTCGCAGATGTACGTCATATAAACTGATGATGGATCAATTAAAATTACTCAATAATTCTTAATTCAAACTCATTTTTATAAAGGATTTTCTTATTTCGGAAGTCATACTTTCAAATTTAATAGGATTTTTAGTAAAAAAACTAATAACAAATCCAAATAAACAGCACATTTTTAGGAATGAATATTGGTTTCAAATATATAGATGATTCCTTAAATTTTAAATCTAAGTATTTTCACCCTCATGACCCATCAAATCCCACCAAAATTTTAGAATAACATTTTTCCCACTGTTGTGAATTCCCTTAAATTATCTCTCCGTCTTCTGTGCATCCTACCATCCCTAAATATTCTTCTTTCAATTTTCTAGAAATTAGGATGGTAATGAAAAACTTCGCTGAATTTTAAATAAACTCAATTTTTGTTTCATTTTAGTTTTGGGTGACCGGCAGAAACCTACCCAGATGAAGGAACTTTTTAGAACTCGAATGTGATAACTGTCCGGACAAAGGTCTCTCTCTTTCACAATCTTAAAAAAGTAATAGTGATCACTGTCGTATAAATATTAAATGTCCAATTTATTGATGGATCGGAACTATCACAATCTTAAGTCAGTAAAAGTAAATCCTTCCAAATTATACTAAAGGAACGTTACAATACATGTCGCGTATTTTACAAGTCAATTGCACGTAATCATTACATCCACTAACACTACTTATCTATTGACTACTAAAGTAACCATATTTAATGCTAAACCCTGACTATTTTCTTAATAAATCCGATTTATTTTACGAACATCTAATCGTTCTATTTGGATTTTTACTGTTTACATGCAACCTAATTTATAAAGTAGTTTTAAACACTGAAACAACATTAGTAATTATTAAGCCTCTGTATGGTTACAAGGACCAACTTGTGGAACGTGATAGAATATTACATTACTGTCATTATCTAACCCGTTACATCTTTATTTATCTTATAATTTAAGTATTTTGTCTTAGATGATATGGACGAATGAACCTTAACATTTTGTACATGATTCATCTGTCATTTATCTACATATCAATACGTTTTCAGTATTAACTAATCATTTCACCACTAATTTTGTGTCACTAAAAAATAGTATTGTAATTATTAAGACTATATAGACGTTTATATATACAAATACAAAATTCTTTTAATTAACATACATAGTCGACTGAAACGCATGATATTTGTTTACAAAGTTATTTGCACATATTACGATGTGAATTGATTTTATTTGTATATCTCAGACTGTCATTCTCTTCTGAAATAAATCTCTAGAAAACAAACCGTCACTTATCATTAAGCACCTCTTCCATTATTATACGTTATTATTTATATCTCTTACATCATTTCAATATCTTCGATTGCCTTCTTCTTCAAAATCCATTACTTTTAGTTTCAAATTATTTCGGAACTAAAATGGTTGTTCTTGCCAGGCTTACCGATCTCAAAATCTCCCCTCTAACTCATCCTACCATCTCTGTATTTGTTAAAAGAGATTATGAAGAAAAAGATTTCAAGTACTCTTGCTACCGTAATTTAATTTTATCTGATCAAGATGTAAGTACTTTATATTCATTGTATCTCATATATCTTATTCCATATTGATTCATTTCTTCTTCTCTAGGGTAATACTATGGAGGCATGCATATCAAAGGATATTGCAAGAAATTACGAGGACGCCTTCAAGGAGGGTGAATATTATAGGATAAGTAATTTTTCAGTTTATAGTGCATCTGTGTTTTCTAGAATCACAAATCTGCCACTAGAGATTTGCTTCATCCCTGAAACAACCAATGAGCCAGACCATTCAATGCGTCCATTGAAGAAGTATTCATTTGCGATTTTGTCAAAGTTCTTGACGGATCACAGTATACATCTTGCCGAGGAGGTTTTATTTATTTACATAATTATATTTTAGCTTCAATTTGAACATTTTTTAAAAGAAAATACTAATTGTCGAAAGTGTTTTCTAATCTCAGTTGATCTCTTAGGTGTGGTAGTGAAAGTGTCTAAACTGACCACTTTTCATAATCCACTCCTGAATAGACCTCAAAGACCATGTTTGGATTTCACTCTCAGAGATGTCGAGTAAGATCTATTGCAAATGTTTAGATATATACTTGGTACTACAAAATTATAATCATTTATTATTCACCACTGCTTGGTATTCATTGGCTATTAAATTTGAAGTAGCCTGGACAAAGTTTCGTCGTAGGAATATGACGTTATGTGCTCTAAGGCTGTGGCATATAGACAGGATGTTTGGTGAGTTTCTTTTCAATGTACTTTTACTAATGTTCTTATGAAACTAATGTTGTTAATTACTTATTATTAAATTTGTTTTCGATATGTGTATCCTTCTTTCAAATACATAGGAAAGTATACTATCCACTCCAGAGGTTCCGCTTCAGAGTTTTGGTTGAATCTCGGCTATTACGAAGCCTATCTTGCTGAGAAGATGTAATATTGAAAAATTCTTATCTTAATGTGGTATTAAAATTTTGAAAATTAACAATGGTGTACCCAATTTTTATATTTCACTATTATTTTCATAACTATTTCTATATAGATTTACCATGGATCCTGAAGCAACCAAGGTGGAGGACGAATATGAGCAGGAGGAATCGGATGATGATTACTATCCCTAATTTTTTGTATTTGAAATTTTATGTACTTCCCAACATAAGACCTTAATATTTTGATATATTTGACTATACTCTTTATATAATCCTCTTATGTTTGTTTATTCAGTAGAAGGAAATTAATATCAGTAAGGGACGACTCTTTCTGATCAGTAAGGGAGAGATTAATATCAATATATCAAGAGTAAGCATGGTTTTCCTTATTTTTATATTCCTATTATTCTTTAATATGATCGCAATTACTGATTTCACGACTAACAGTTTTCGTATATTCTTTTACTAACAACCTATTGGGGATGCACAAAACAGAAAATCATATACTTCCCTTAAAAACCTCACTGACACCATATCACAACTATATTTACCAATATATATTGCTCCTAAAATTTTGTGATATATTCTAAGCAACTAAACCACAGATACTTTTCCTAATGTTTTTCCTTAACACAATTGAAGATTTAAATCCATCCAAAACTGATTGGATTATTAGGGTGAAAATAAAAAGAAAATGGAAGGAATATGTTCCACATGAAGGTTTTTCTCTTTTTATGATTCTTGCAGATGGCAAGGTAAGTTATAAAATTCACTTTCTCATTCGTATTTAAAATCCAGTTCTCCTGTATTTACCATAACATAAATCTTTTCTTTTTGTTAGGAAAAAACTATTGAAGCTAGAGTTGTTCCTCGGTTGCTCCCTTTTTTGAACACTTAATTGTTGAAGGACTGTGGTGTGAAATCGAAGATTTTAGTGTCACATCCGATGACGCAAAAATTGTTAACACACCACGATGTTATGCAATTAAATTTATTGTTTCTACAACTGTTAAAAAAATAGTGATCAATCATGGTTAGTAACGATTCTCTAATCTATTTATAGTGGAAGCTATTCTATCAGCTGTGATTAATCATTACTTTATTTATTCTCAGTTCAAAGAACCGCCACCAATGGACGAAGGTGCACCACGCAATAGATGTGGTTAATAAGAGACCCTGCAATATGAACTCCACAAAATCTCCTCCAAGCTTAATTATGCTTCATTTATTTTATTACATTATTGTTTCTATATAATATAGATAGACACTTCTCAATTGTCCTTCATATTTCTTACCAATATTTACTACGTAACAATTCAGACAAAATTTAATTAAGATATGACTAATATACGACAGTATATTTATTTGTGAAACAAAACTGTATTCATTATTCGACATACATCAATATCTATCATTATTAGTAACTATCAATATTGCGCAATATTCAATCTTTATTTTAGGTTCTCGATATTAAATACATATCCACTATAATGAATTAGTAGAGTGTTTTTACATATAAATCTATGAAACTTGCAAAATACTTTGGTAACAATATCGAAATTATACAAATTAAATCTTTTAAAGATATCACTAATATATGCCAATTATCTTTTTCATAGGGAATTTTGTTTACAAGTTTCTATACTTTTTGACACTGACAAACAATTTATATCTTGACTTATAATCATAAGATATACTCCTTCTCTTCCAGTCAATCATAATTACTTTTTCCATAACAGTAGTTGTTGTATATTTACTTTTCCAACATTTATATAATTGATAATATCCTTTAATGGCACTGTTTACAACCAGCAAATCCGAACCGTCTTCTCTTTAGTATCTACCTTTAAAAACTATTATATAAATCCATTTCTAAACCTAAACCTGTTATTATTTCGGCATATTTTGAACAGAAAAGAATTAACTGAACGTACAAGTTTGTAGAGATAAATGGGTTTTTTTTATATGGTTTATGATCTTCGTCCATTCAAATCAAATTGGAAACTGAGGGTGAAGATCCTCAAGGAGTGGTATCGAGGTTCTCCTTCTGGAAATTGGCTTCATATGCTTGTCTGCGACAAGAAGGTAAATGTTCATTTTTTTATTTTCTAGCTTACTTCTTACAATAATTTATTTATGTTATTTTTACGAATTTAGGAATCTCGGATTCAAGCGTATGTAAGGCCAATCTATGTTCATGTATACGAGGATATTCTGAAGGAGAACGAATGGAGGATTTTTTCTCATTTCGGTCTGAGTGCCCAGAAGATGTTTGGTCCTCGTGCTGATGATCATCGGCTTAAAATTGATTTCCTTTCTCACACATCGGTGTTGATTATCCATCCAGTCTTCCCAAGCCTCTTCATTCATCCGATAAGGTTTTTTGATATCATCGACAGGGCCATACATAGAGACTACCTAATAGGTTATGAGAAAATTTTATCTTAGTTATTGTTAATTTCTTCTCTCTATTGTTGTCTGTTTGATGTCTATTTTGACTCGTGTTCTATATTTGTAGATGTAATAGGTGTGTTGCATGATGTTGGTGAGATTAAGAAGACAACTTACCCGACGACTGGTTTCATCGATCACAACATTCGCTTCGAACTAATTAACGCCGAGTAGTTTTGGAAATTTAACTGACGATACATATATGTATAAAAGCTTCAATTTTGTCTCATAACGACATATGTTTCTTATTTATGCTGTCGTAGAAGGGACATCGTACTTGCTTGCAACGCATCTGGGTCCCTGGCGAATGAGATTTTTGAACGTTACAGAAGTACGAAGGATGATGATCAAATCATCTGCGTTTTGCAGTTTTGGATGACGTCCGAAGGTAAAGGTACTTATGTTTCCTAATAGTGTAATGACATACAATTGCATGTCACTTTCGTCGATTGAAAAATAATCAAAAGTATGCTTTGTATTTGTTTTTGGATTAGGTAACGACAAACACTCAGTAATTCTTAATTCCGTCGATATATCCGATTTCATGTTTAATCCCATTGATGAAGATGTTGAAGAATTTCAGAGAAAGTAAGTTATTGTTTTATTTCCGAATAATTGTCGCTGTATACAAAATGTTGTAATCGTAACGAATATATTTCATTATTTTGTAGTGTTCTTATTAGTTGAAGTACAATGGAGAATTCAGTTTAAAGATTATGAATCGGTATATTAATATTTTCCCTACTTATCAAGGACTTATGTTCTTTAATTGACTTTTTAATTTAAACTAAAACAATTTTAAGTTCTCATATTTTTAATGTTTCTGTATTAGCAATGAAATGGTCATATATATTATAAATAGTTACCATTGCATCTGTCTTCCTATTTGATATTATTAGATGTAGCTTAAATTATGTATGTTGTTTATGATTTGATTGATTCTGTTTCAATACTTTAAAGGCTAACATTTAATCTGACAAGCATCTTCTAAAACTGCAGTAGGTATCAACCTACCCTATACCTTCCGAAAAGATCTACTTGATTTGAAACCATATATCTCATCATACATCGAAAAGAGATAAGTAATAATGAAATATATAAATAATCAAATATACTCGATTTGGCATCATCAGTGATCATTCATCACTATATTAATGAAGTGAAGATTTATATATATTACATGCTTTTAAAGTTAGTTCACTGTTAACTAAATCCACCAAATTTGTAAGTAACGAAAATATTTCGGAAATAGATAAGAAATCATTAAACTATATAATATATATACATAGTAATAAACAAATATACTTGATTTGGCATTATCAATGTCAACATATTTTTCCAAATAGATTTAAGTTCATTTACTGCATGACCTACAAAATTATTTGATTAAATATATTTTACATACGCTGTATCTAGGATATCATTATTTTAATAATTCGAATCGTCCCATTCAATTGAAAAAAAAGTTTCTCATCGAAACAGTAAATTTTATTATATTTTAGCGACACAACGGTTAGAAGCTTATTTATATAGACCTTTCAGGCTACTTCTGTCTTAAATCATTTGGGTTTCTTCTCTGATATTTATATTGCAAAATTATGGATACAGTATCATCTCTCTTTCTTTCTTTACCCATTGATCTAATTCAATCTATCTCTGTTTGTTTAGCAAAGAGATCTACAAAAGATTATCTCTGTTTGAAAATGACATGCAGAGCATTGAGAGAGATTTCTGAGTCCATTCCTCTATATGAATCTGTTTATCTCTTAGATATAGATCACAATTACTGGAATAACGATGAAGCTTTTCTGAAGAAGTGTTATGATCACGGTAATCCATATGCAATATATATGAAGGGTTGTCATGATTTCTTCATATTTGGTGCGCAGGATAAAGAGTTGGCAGAAATGAAAGTGGCTGCTGATAAAGGATCTGTTGTTGCTCTCTATACATATGCAATGTTGCGACACATCATATTGGATGATTTTAGTCATTTACGTCGTATCAGTCGAGAGACTATTGTCAACACTTCTATAGATTTTATCAAGAGGTTAAGGAGGTTTCAACCTAATCACTCCAATTCCATTGAGATAAAAAAAATGGATGATGAAGATGTGTACTACCTTCTTCATAGCTGTAAGTGTACCCCTTATGATGAATGGTTCTATTGGTTCGATAAGGATGCTAAAGGACCTGAAATCTGTGAGCAATGTTTATGGAGTAGAGAAGTTTCCATATTTTTTAAGTTCTTTGGTTTCACTGCTTTTGTTAACACCAGCGAATGGTGAATGTATGTGATTATAATATATCATTAATGCGTTTGCCTACCAGTATAAGTTCACAATTATTATCGGTTTTTGGTTTATTAATTTTATAGTTTAGCGTTTCTTTCTCATACTTTCTTATCGTAAATTAATTCACTACTTTATCGTCGTTAAATATACGTAATGTTGGCTCCTGTTACTTTTTAAAAAGTTCATCATTCTTAACTCCTTGAAATGTTTTCCCAATTTGTAACAATCAATAAAAATTAAGGTAGATTTTTTTCAAACTAATATCCAATAAAACAGACTAATGCGTCAGGAGAGTTGTAAGACTAATAACCATTTCAGGCTTTTAGAGGCCTCGCCAAACTATTCAGTATTGTATACATAACCATATAATTCATAGAAATGATAAATAATATCAAAGCTACAATACGTCTCAACAGTTTCATATTAGAGTTATTCAATTACGTCAAAGTTACTTCAATACCACGTTTATATTATTCACCTGAATTAACAACATTATGCCCGCGAGACCGCGGGCGAATAATCTAGCAGGTATAAAAAGATGTTGCAAGCATGAAGCATTAGTAATACACCAACCTGGCAAATCATTCTCAAGAATCTTCCAATCCGGTTGAACCTTTTTCACCCAATTCTTTGCGTGCTGATAAAGATAGAGGCAGCTAAAAGTTGAATATCAAAGAAGGATTAAAGAAACAACCTCGGAGATGATAAGTACAATCATCACCTGCTCTGAAGCGTTCCCCTGGGAAGCATAGTGATGATCCGAAAAATCATCAATAGTGTCAAATCTTTTCAAGTCCCGTAGAAAGTTAGCCTGAGCTGACGAAATAACCTCAGCCGCTTTAGGGCGAGACGAGCTAGCGTAAGCATCAAACTTAAAAGGTCCTGAAGAAGGAGGAGTCTGATAAGGTTGATCCATAGAGGCTGAGAACGTTGCTGAAGGCATCATCACTTATAAATCAGTTGGGATATTCTTAGAATTTAGAATGACTTGAAACATTGCGTAGTTCTCAAGATCCATCGGCACAACGTCATGACTACATGGGTTGTGATCATAAAAAGAGAGATCTTGTTTATCCTTTCCTTTGTTCTTTTTATCGACAACATCGTTGTCATTATCAAGGAAACCACCACTGCTGAATTCGTATTGTTCCACATCAATCACTTCGGCCTACGACAAGTTTGTTTAATATGTTCCAACAAGTATCCTTATTCGTTGTTGTTCAGTTTAAGCGGTGAAAGGTGAGAACTATCCAGTTTGGTCAGAAGGGTATTCCCTACCTGAACACATATGATGGTCGCACCATCCGTTGCCCCGACCCACTCATCAAGCCTAACGATACAATCAAGCTCGACCTCGAAGAGAACAAGATTGTGGAGTTTATTAAGTTTGATGTAGGCAACGTAGTGATGGTGACTGGAGGAAGAAATAGAGGGCGTGTTGGTGTGATCAAGAACCGTGAGAAACACAAGAGAAGCTTTGAAACCATCCACATTCAAGACTCAACAGGACATGAGTTTGCTACAAGGTTGGGAAATGTGTTCACAATTGGTAAAGGAACAAAGCCATGGGTCTCTCTTCCGAAGGGAAAGGGTATTAAGTTGACCATCATTGAGGAAGCCAGGAAGAGACTTTCTTCTCAACAAATTGCTTAAAACTATACTATTGTTCCCCAGTATTCAGAACAAACTATGCTTTAGTTTGCAGCTATTTTTTATTGCCTTTATCAAGAGTTTTACTTTTGTTTTCGTCCCTGTCTTTTGGTTAGCAATTTTTTGGACCTTTTGTGGTATTAAAGTATATTAATTATGACTCCGAACTTCAAGTGATTATTAAAGTATATTAAAGTATATTAATTATGACTCCCAATTCCCTGATTAAGTGGTAACAACAGTAATACGAGTCTCACATTTTAACGTTTGGTAAATTTAAGTGTTAATTTTTCCCAACCCTCCAATGATAAAAAGTTAAAACACAAACTCGTTATGTCATAAATTGTGAGGAGGAGCGAGTCAATAATCAGAATTAAGATCAGATTCAGACACTTGTGTCTAACTAACTCTTGCAACTTGATACAATTCATGTTTCCAGAAGATGATAATGTAAGTAAGACTTGCAACTATATCATATTATAGACCTTCAACACACATAAATAAAAAAAATTATCCTAGAAAATATAAAGAAGTTACAAAATAAAGTTGTTCTGAGGTGGATCCACCCAAGCGACACGCATAGCCATAGATGTACTTGTAAGTGGACGAGAGATGTTCTCATCAACGAGGGAATAGTACTGGATAAGTAGCTCATCAATCGACGGATACGTAGATCTAGGGTAACTTACAAATTTTGTCAAGCCACAAGCTTCGCTCTTCGCTTTCCATACCATTCTTTTAATGTTTAGTTTATAAACCGTGGACTTGTTGTTGTGGTTTTTTATAACAAAGATGTTTCCATTATGCTCCATCACCAACTCCTTTTTCTCATTGATTTTTGGCTGAAAAGAGGTTAGACAGTCCCGACGTTGCAGTGAAAGAACATCCAAGGTTTCGCTACGCGGGTTGAAAACCGCTACGTTGCCGCAGATACTCAAACCATAGAAGACACCATTCGATAAGACACATTTGTCCCATATGGCAGTGGATGATTTGTTCCGATAGCGATGGATGGTCCATACGGTTTCACCAGGCCGCCAAGTAGCGATTACAAAAGGATCTTTGGGAGCGAATCGAGAGAAGGAGACCACCACACCACTAGTGGATGTAGGAGCGGCTGAGAAAGCTAAGCATGTGCCTGAGAAAAAGCATGACCTATGGGGTAAGTTGATACACTCACGTGTAAACGGGTTCAGAAGGAACTCCAATTTCCAAGGACTATCTTGTGTCATAAGCAACCAACCATCCCTAGAATAAACGGGCTCATGATCCTCTAACTCTGGTAAATTTTTTTCGTATTTTTGAGACTTTGATGGGTCAAGAAGAGTGTAGTCTCCGCCTTCTGATCGATCAAAAAGCCAAGGAAGAGTGGGGAACTTTCTGACAGAAACAGCTGCTTCACACCATGCCTTGCAGACAAGGGAAGCTCTTAGGTTGGATTTTGGTCCGAGGTGAGATAGTATCTCCTGCAAGAGCTCTGGGGGAATATTTACATCCCACAATCCCTTCTTCTTCTTCTTCCTCTTCCTCTTTGATTTCTGATTATCTCTAGCATTCGTACTGCAACCAAAAATTAGAAGAAGAAGAATTCATGGTGATCAATTATGAAGATATTTATTACAATAATGGAACTACATGTTCGTTGGGTATAATATTTAGTGATGAACTCATAGGAGGTATAAAACGTAAGAACAGAAACCCTAATTAAGCCCTAATTCAGAGACCATATATATGCCCTGGAAGTTAGATTCAAAAGAGATAGAAAACTCACGACGGTGCTTGAACAATGGGTTTCATTGTTAGGGTCTCAGGGAGCATGACGCCGGGGTTGCTACTTGCTGCCTTCTATCTTCGACGGCCACTACACTCCTTTTATCTCCGACTGTATAATGCCACGAGAGTCGACGGCCAGGTTAAATTGATACTTCGGTTTTTTTTTCTTTCCTTTTTTATCAAGTATTTTATTTATGTAAAGCATAAATTACAAAGAAAATACATAAATGTTAAATCTGTCACATTTGGTATTTATCTCTAAAATATTATTCGAGAAGTCAGTTTATTTTTTATGTACAGAAAATTTGATGGCAATTTTGGTGGGGATCAAGATTAATTACTCTTTTATCAAGAGCTATTGCTGTCAACAGCAACCTTCGAGCTAGGCATATCAATGTCCATGTTTTATGCCCACGATCGATGTCTATCAACTGAGAAAATCAGCCGTGCATACATTTTTCACTTGTCCATGTTCTGGACAACTTTCGTTCGCTTTTTCAATTCTATGCACCTTGGTACTCCATCCATCTCTCGCCTAGTATACCCTTTTGGATTTTATGGAGATTGTGGAAGAGCAGGAACCATCTACTATTCTCTAAACGAATCATTGATGAATCAGAAAGACTAAACAGGGCTACCGAAGACGTCAAAGAATGGATTCGTCATACTCACGTCATGACTGATCCAATCAGTCCAATAATGCTCATTCGCACTCATGGATATGCCCTATGGTTAAGTGTACAACTATGATGTGTCTCATCATGTTGGTGATCGAGATTCAGGTTTTGGCTGGATCATACGTAATTGTTACGGGGAACTTTTAGACTGCAGAATGGGACGTTTGCAAGGTCGCCATGAGGTAGCGGAGGAGGAACTCTTGGCCTTAATTTGGGCCATGCAAGCATGTTGGGCTATGGGTTACACCTCAGACATAGGATGTGATAATTCCACTGTTAATTCACTCCTGAATGGTACTGATGATTAATGGTGAGAATCTAAACGTACATGAGATTAACTTATATAATTTCATCAACTAAAATGTGTATATGACGATCAGTCTCTCAAGAAGCTTAAATATCATAAAGTATTAAGAAACTTGAGATAAACAACAAAGGCTACTAATTCCCTCACATATATAGAGATGATTAAAAACATGAAACAGTAGTGGATTAGGCTCAGCTCGATGATCTACTTCTCTTAAGGTTTGCACTCTCTGTGGGGTCCCCTTACTCCCCTCGAAGCCAGGTTCGTTAAAGTATGGGTTTTGATTCAAGATGAGTGCTTGGATTGAGACAAGAAGCTGTAACACTGTGGACTCCTGTGGGAGCCAGCTCTCCCTCGCGTTACCAGTCCAGGTACCGAGAAGACTCAAGCATACTTTACCACAATTGTATAGGTTCGGGTTGATTCTAAGCCCACCGGAATGGTAATGAACTTTCTGTAAATTTACAGATACGTTAAGGGTTCCCATGAAAAAAAAAAAAACAAAGAAAAAAAAACAGAATACATATCAAGAAAGTTCATGAGGACATACTGGTGGCACTGAAGGATAAGTATATGGGAACTGAATATCGAAGAAGAAGAGACCATCATGGTAAGGAGTACCCTCGGCTCCAATAATAACAGCTCTCAAAAGATCCATTCTTGATTCACACGCTCTGACAAATATTTTCTCTGTTTGCCAAAAAAAAAAAAAAAGAAGCGAAAATTAACGCCAAATAGGTATAAAAAGCATTATTGAAGAATCTTCAACCTGGCAAATCATTCTCAAGAATCTTCCAATCTGATTGAACCTTTTTCACCCAATTCTTTGCGTGCTGAGAAAGATAGAGGCAGCTAAAAGTTGAATATCAAAGAAGGATTAAAGAAACAACCTCGGAGATGATAAATACAAACATCACCTGCTTTGAAGCGTTCCCCTGGGAAGCATAGTGATGATCCGAGAAATCATCAACAGTGTCAAATCGTTTAAAGTCCCGCAGAAAATTAGCCTGAGCTGACGAAATAGCCTCAGCCGCTTTAGGGCGAGACGAGCTAGCATAAGCATCAAACTTAAAAGGTCTTGAAGAAGGATGAGTCTGATAAGGTTGAACCATTGAGGCTGAGAACGTTGCAGAAGGCATCACCACTTCTACATCAGTTGGGATATTCTGAGAATTTAGAATGGCTTGAAACATTGCGTAGTCCTCAAGGTCCATTGGCACAGCGTCATTAGCCAGATGAATTAATGGGTTATGATCGTAAAAAGAGAGATCTTGTTTAGCCTTTCCTTTGTTCTTCTTACCAATAACATTGTTGTTATTATTGAGAAAACCACCATTGCTGAATTCGTATTCTTCCACGTCAATCACTTCAGCCTACGACAAGATAAATTAGGCAGCATTGATAAACAAATTACAGCAGAGAGAAACAAGTGAAAATTCCCTAAACATTGACACGAAATGAAACAAACAAAAAAAACTGTATTTAAGCTTTGTGATTTCACATCAATAATCTAGTTCAACTTACGAAACTGTATATGAACAACAAATCAATACGACGAATATGATTCATCAGGAAAACGCATCAATCCAACGACAAAAAAAAAAAAACAGTAGAAGCATAGTAAACGTAAGTGAGCAAACAAAACAAAATTAAAGAAACCAAAACCACATAAACCCTAAATCAAAACATACCCCTAAAACACCGAAAATACCAGATGATCATCACGCATAACGAAGCCCTAAGAGTATCTACAACCCTAGTTCACTTTCCACCGCCAACTCCATTTTGAAATAAAATATTCCAAATATAATTACTCCAAGGATTGAAGTACAATTTAATCCCATTTTCATGTTACTCCATTTTGAAGTTGCTACCTCATTTTAATGCAATTGACATGTATAAAAAAAAAAAAAAGTTCACTTTTTCCAGGTAAATGAGTAAAATTAGGCACAGTGAAACAGATTTATCTTCTGGAAACACACATAATACTCGGAATTTAACAGCACAAAGTAACAAAAATATCAAACCTTTATGGGTTTTCGAGTTCTCGAACCGGAAGCGATCGAAGGAGGAGCGATCTCGACCACGTCGGGATCCATTGACAAACTCCCGAAGATTGATTCCTTCCGCTTGACCATCACCACTGAAAAAGAAGAAGAGAGGGATTTTTATACTCGGGATTATAGGGAATATAAAAAGGTAGTAAGGAAATAATATTGGGTCTCTTCACATTCGCAACGAGTCCACTTCCTCAGTTAAAAAAAAACGAGTCCACTTCCTTCTTAAAAATCATGGGAAACTGCACTCAATAATTAAAACCCTTGAACAATAAGGAAAATAACCATAATATTTTTTTGGTTATAATATTTTGTATATCTCTATAATATTGATCGGCAAGAACATTGCATAAGAATATGAAAAAATCCTAAAAAAACAGAAAAAGATAAAAACAGTTACCTTATCCGAATATATTCTAACTTATATCCGCAAATTTAGTACAGAAAATCGTGGCTTAACTTGGGTATATCCAAAAATTTAGAATCAATTACAATATCTTGAATTTGAACAGAAAATTTCACGCAAGCTACACAATAATTGAGATCGTGGAAAAATAGAAAATCGTGGAAAAACAGAAAAGCTTTAAAACACAGGTAGACTCGCAGGTTAATATATTAATCATCCAAACAAAATAAATATTAGTTTTATTTATCGTAATTTTTGATTACTATAAAACACTTAACTTCCTACAAATAATTTATTCTCTCTGCCAAAAAACCAAAATGAATTTTCCGAAACCAAATTATAAAAAGAAAACAATTTAACTTCCCACAAAGAATTTTTTATCTCTGCCAAAAAAACCAAAATGAATTTTCCGAAACCAAATTATAAAAAAAAAAAAAATATTGTCCGGCACAACCGCGGATCTGTTATTAGTATTGTATATTTCCATGGTAAATTGTACAAATAGCAAATGCACACGTTCGAGAGTGGTTTAACTGCATTGCGATATATGCAACCAGTTACTTTAAGCACGGAGGATAATTAATGGCTCTTCTTGAATCTTTATACTATAAAACAGAAGTCTGTCGCCCACTGTCGGTTTGACATGTGTCCTTTAAATAAAATTGATTGAAAAATTTGGTTGCAAAATCTTTTAAAATAGCACGTGTTCTCTCATCTAACCCACTATCTCTGCAACTTCCATATCCACTAACATTAAATCACTAGCAAATCCCCTATTAACTGCAGCTCTCTTCATCTACCACGTGTTTTTTTATGACGTGTCATTCTCTCAATTTTTCTAAACATAACTATTTTATTTTCAACAATAAAATTCGACAGAAAAAAATATCTTCCTCGAATCTTCTTCCTAAACTGCTTCTGCAACCGTTCACCATCACTGCCTCCCACGATCTAGATGAAACTACCGGGTCTTCTTTTCATTATCTGTTTGATTTCAATTTCGTTAGGTTCCCCTCGCTCTGCATCTTATATCAAATTTTTTCATTCGTTCTCAAAATCTATGCGGCGGGTCTTACGAGGCCGAGGCACATCGCCCACCACCAATCTGAGACTGAGGGTTCTCATACCGCCTCTCTTTTCCATCTACGAATAGTGGTTAGAGGGTTTCTCCATTGTATTGTCATGATATAAGGTATCTTTGGGTTTTCATAATCAAATTTCTATCCGCCTTCGACCAAGCCAAATTTAATCAAGGTTTTCGATATCTCTTTTATCACATATAATTCAGTTTCATTACCGTCGTAGGGAGCAATCTGCAAATCGGCGAAATAGTCGACAATCTCTCGGACGACTTGAATCACGATTCCAACTTGGTTCAATATGTTGGAAAGGAAACTATTTTAGAGGTGATGGAGAAAGTGTTTAAGAAAATTTGGGAGAGAAAAGTTTTGAAAGGAAGACTTTGTAGAATGCTTTATATTTCTTGATTTTAACTTGGTTACAAATGAGAAGGGGGTGGAGGTATTTATAGCCTCCACATTACAAAATATCTTACATATTATAATCTAAAATCTAGAGAATTCTTTCATAATATCTATATTATTTTATTCTTAATTATCTAGATAATTCCATATGAATATCTAGATTTTTTTTGTTTAAGGAGGTGGAGTGATTAGATATTTTAAGTGATCTTCTAGAAATTGGATCAAGTTGTTTTGGATTTGGCCCATGATTTAACTTGATCCAAAATCAAGTTTAGTTTTCAACACCCCCTCTTAAACTTGATTTTGCTACCCCGAGCAAACTTCTCATCTTTATGAAGTCTTCACGCTTCAGTGGCTTGGTGAAGATATCGGCTACTTGATCGTTTGTCTTCACATACTCCAATTGTACTTCCAACTTAGTAACACACTCTCTAATGTAATGATAGCGAGTGTCAATGTGCTTACTTCGATCATGGAAGACAGGATTCTTTGCCAATGCTATTGCTGACTTGTTGTCCACAAAGATCTTCGTTGGCTCTTCTTGTGGCAAACTCAACTCTTTCACCAGATTTCTTAGCCAGATAGCATGACACACACATGAAGTAGCCGCTACATACTCCGCTTCACAAGTAGAAAGGGTGACAATTGGCTGCTTCTTTGACATCCATGTGAAAGCGGTTTCTCCAATGAAAAACACAAATCCACTTGTGCTTTTCCGGTCATCTACATCTCCTCCCCAATCGCTATCGCTATATCCAACAAGCTTGTAATCATCAGAAACAGAGTAATACAAGCCAAAGTTTATGGTACCTTTGATATAGCGAAGAATCCTCTTGGCTGCCTTGAAGTGAGTTGTTGTTGGATGCTCCATGTATCGGCTCACAACTCCAACTGCATATAGAATGTCTGGTCTTGTGCAAGTCAGATAACGTAGGCTTCCAACCAAGCTCTTAAAAAGTGTTGAATCCACACTCTCTCCTTCTTCTTGCTTTGACAGCTTGGCTCCACATTCCATTGGCGTACAAACTGGATTTGAGTCATCCATCTTGAACTTCTTAAGCACATCCTTAGCATAGCCTTCTTGAGTAATGAAGATTCCATTTTCTTCTTGCTTCACTTCAATTCCAAGGTAGTAGGACATCAATCCAATATCGGTCATCTCAAACTCCTTTGTCATCTCTATCTTGAAATCTTCAAACATACTTGGATTGTTGCCTGTAAATATCAAGTCATCTACATACAAGCATGCAATCAGTATATCATTGTCTTGAGTTTTGATATAGAGTGCATGCTCATATGGACACTTGATGAAGTTTTTCTCCTTGAAGTATTTATCAATCCGAGTGTTCCATGCTCTTGGTGCTTGTTTGAGCCCATAAAGTGCCTTCTTCAACCTTAAGACTTTGTCTTCTTCTCCCTTGACTATGTAGCCTTGTGGTTGTTCAATGTAAACTTCCTCTTCAAGTTCTCCATTCAAGAAGGCTGATTTGACATCCATTTGATGTATCCTCCAACTCTTTTGGGCTGCCAATGAAATTATTAGTCTAACAGTTTCTAAACGAGCAACAGGGGCAAATACCTCGTCATAGTCGATTCCGGCTCTTTGACTATATCCTTTTGCCACCAATCTTGCCTTGTATCTTTCAACTTCTCCTTTAGAGTTCTTCTTTGCTTTGTACACCCACTTTACACCAATTGCTTTATGCCCATTTGGAAGTGAAGCTAACTCCCATGTCTCATTCTTCTGTATCGCCTTGATTTCTTCATCCATTGCATCCTTCCATGTCTTCTTTTCCATAGCTTCTTGGAAATTCATGGGCTCGCAATCCGCAAATAGACAAAATAAAGTGAGATTATCTTGATTTTCAGTTACCTCATAAATCTCTTGAAGACTTCTAAAACGTGGAGTCCTTTCACTTGAGTTCTCATCTCCTTGAGAACTTGGTGTTGGTGAAGTTGGTGGGGTAACTGGTGGATCCTCTCTTGGTTGCTCATCTTCTTCAATATGTGGAAAGAAGTTGTAGTCTTCATCAATTGATCTCCAATCCCATTCTCCTTCTTCATCAAAGATGACATTCCGACTGATGATTGTCTTCTTTGTTTCAGGATTGTAGAGCTTGTAGCCTTTGGAGTTAGCATCATACCCAATGAAGATGTACTTCTCACTTTTATCATCTAGCTTGCTCCGCTTCTCTTCTGGAACATGAGCATGAGCAATACTTCCAAATACTCTTAGATGTGAGACCCCAGGCTTCCTTCCACTCCATGATTCTTGTGGTGTCTTTCCCAAAACGCTTCTTGTTGGAGATCGGTTTGATAGATAAACAGCGCACGCAACTGCTTCTGCCCAAAACTCCTTTGGTAGCTTCTTACTTTTGAGCATGCTTCTTGCCATCTCAAGGATAGTCCTATTCTTCCTTTCCGCTACTCCATTTTGTTGAGGAGATCTAGGCACCGTCAATTGTCTTCTAATGCCGTTATCTTCACAATACTTCAAAAATTCTTTGGACATGAACTCTCCTCCACGATCAGATCTCATGGCTTTGATCATAAGGCCACTTTCCTTCTCAACATGGGCTTTGAACTTTTTGAAGTTTTCAAATACTTCTGATTTTTCTTTCAAAAAGTAAACCCATGTCTTTCTTGAGAAATCATCAATAAAGAGAAGGAAGTAGTTGCTCTTACCGAGTGAACTTGGTTTGATCGGGCCACATACATCTGTATGTATGAGTTCTAATGGCTTCTGTGCTCTTGTCTTTGACTCATTTGGAAAGCTCATTTTTGAATTGCTTTCCAAGTAAACATCCTTCACAAACTTGATTTGGATGATTGATGCAAGGCAATCCTCTCACCATTTCCTTCTTGGAAAGTTGCTCTAGGCCTCCAAAATTGAGATGTCCGAATCGGAGATGCCAAAGCCAAGACTCCTCCTTATAGCACATCTTGAGGCATTGTGCGATGTCATTTTGAATGTTTAGGACAAACATTCGATTCCTTGTCATCGGCACCTTGGTGATTAGATTGTCTTCATGATCTCTTATAGAAAGGCTGTTATCCTTTAAACGAATATCATAACCTTTCTCTAAGAGTTGTCCTAGGCTCAAGATGTTGGTCTTCATGTTTGGAATATAGTAAACATTGGAAATGAATTGATGGTCTCCATTCTTCAATCGAATGAGAATATTTCCTTTACCTTTCACCTCCATCTTTGATTCATCTCCTAAAGCCACGTTTCCTTTCACCGATTCATTAAGCTCCACAAACATGCTTCTTTTCCCGCACATGTGATTGCTTGCACCACTATCGAGGTACCATTTGTGAATCTCCTCTGGTTCATCTTTCTTGTAAGCCATCAATAACATATCATCTTCTTTGCTCCTTTCTTCAATATAGTTGGACTTCTCTTCAACTCTGTTGTTGTTCGGAGCTTTGCATTCGGAAGCATAATGTCCAAACTTTCCACAATTGTAACATTTAACACTTGACTTATCGTACCTTGTTTTTGGGCTTCCTCTTCCCCGACCTCTTGATGAGCTTTCTCCTCTTTGGTTTGTATGGTCTTCATTGGATCTCCAACCACGTCCATGTACATAACCACGACCTCTTCCTCGGGCTTGACCACCACCACGTCTTTGATAACTTCGGCCAGTTTCTTCTTTAGTATCAATCCGCATCTTGAGTACTTGCTCTGCGATGTCTTCCTTTTTCTTCTTCTTTTCTTCATATGCTTGCAGTGATCCAAGAAGTTGCTCTATCGTCATAGTCTCCAAGTCTTTTGTCTCTTCAATCACCGTGACAATATGCTCAAATTTTGAATCCAACGATCTAAGAACTTTCTCCATGATTCTCACCTCATCTAACTTCTCACCGTTCTTTTTAGGTTATTAGTAACCGTTAAGACTCTTGAGAAGTAATCAGAGATGAGTTCACCTTCCTTCATATGCAAGGCTTCAAATTCTCCTCTTAAAGTTTGAAGACGTACCTTCTTAACTTGTTCAGTTCCTTTGTAAGAAGTTTGAAGCTTCTCCCATGCTTCTTTGGCCGACTTTGCTCCTGCGACCTTCTCGAATGTGTCTTCATCTAATCCTTGATAGATTAGACAGAGAGCCTTCTTGTCTCTCTTCCTTGAGTCTCTCAAACCATCCCTTTGAGTTTGAGATAACCCACCATCATTCTCCGGTTCAATGAAGCCTTTCTCGACTATCTCCCACACATCATGTGCTCCTAGGATAGCCATCATCCTTAAACTCCAATTGTCATAGTTGCTCTTTGTGAGCATTGGGACTTGGAAGGGAACACCATTGTTTGACATCTTTAAGAGAAATAACTAGCTCTGATACCACTTTGTTGGAAAGGAAACTATTTTAGAGGTGATGGAGAAAGTGTTTAAGAAAATTTGGGAGAGAAAAGTTTTGAAAGGAAGACTTTGTAGAATGCTTTATATTTCTTGATTTTAACTTGGTTACAAATGAGAAGGGGGTGGAGGTATTTATAGCCTCCACATTACAAAATATCTTACATATTATAATCTAAAATCTAGAGAATTCTTTCATAATATCTATATTATTTTATTCTTAATTATCTAGATAATTCCATATGAATATCTAGATTTTTTTTGTTTAAGGAGGTGGAGTGATTAGATATTTTTAAGTGATCTTCTAGAAATTGGATCAAGTTGTTTTGGATTTGGCCCATGATTTAACTTGATCCAAAATCAAGTTTAGTTTTCAACACAATATCGGTTCAATTTCCATGGAAAATTTTGATATTAATAGACTAATACTCATATGTGTTCTATTTTTCTGATTAACTACTTCTTTATCTCTTAATTGCAGTCTCAGAATTTCCTCTTGATAAGAGACCGGGAAGATGACAATCTAACGCTTTGACGGAGTAGGGAAATAAGATGATGATTGGACGAGGTAAGCATCTAAATCACTTCAAGTTCTTAAAACTTCCTCTTTCAAATCTTATCTCTTCTAGATCGGCTAACAATGGATTTGTATCATTTTGCAGATTCGATTTTGGTGTTGGCAAAACAATCATGTAATGATCTTATGTTTCGATTTCATACTCTTTTTCTAATGGAAATTTGCTCATCAATTTCTTAAAGTGTGTTATGTGCAGGAAAACTGAGGAAAAGCTATATTGGTTAAGGATGATGCCGACAAAACAACAGAGTAAGGCCCAACACTCTTGCCGCCTCCAAATCACAGGTGAGACTTATGATTGATGACTGATGCAAAAAAGATTGATATTCTTTGGTCATCTGATTCTTTGTTGTAAGGTTGGGAATTTGTTTGCAATCTTTGTTGGCTTAGATTGGTATACGACTACTGCTTTCACAAAAAAAAAATTAAGATTTATTCTTACTACTCAATTTAACATGGAGTAAGAAAGGGCACTAGAGAAATAAAAGAAAAATCAGTATATTGAATTTTGTTTTTATATGTTCTCAATAAGGGTCTATAACCTTCTCGGAATGCCCCTTTTTTGATTAACAAAAAAAATAAGGGTCTATAACCATATGTTAGTTCATGTGGTGGCTTTAAAGCTTTTCATCTTTTTTTTTTTTCAATTTCTATGATTATACAGTCTCTCTTTCTTAGTATTTTTCAAAACTACTCACAATCTAATAAGTTAACGATTCCTTGAGCAGGTTATTTTTTCTTGATATTTTTCGAACTCAATTAGAGATGATTATCAAACTACTAGATTATTTGTGGTTTCTGATTAATTTGAGTTCCACCCATATATACATCTAGGAATCTTCTTTGATTAATACAAGAAAAACGTGTATTAATAGCATCGGGAAAACGCTATCGTATCATACGATAGCGGGTAAGAAAACGCTATGTCATCGACCGCGATAAAAAGTCTGGACCTTTAGATAGCGGTTTTATGGCATGCTATAATATCTATTTTTAAGATAACGTTTATTTGCAATAGATTCGTTTTTTAACAGCGTTTGTTTTGTATCATGAAAACCTCAATAATAGCATTAATGAAATGTCATCGTAATATTATATATAGCATTCGATACATGTTATCAATTCTGGTCGATTCACATAATTTGATTATTAATTTTTACCCAAATTCTGGTCTATAATAATTTATAATAAAATTTAAATTGCGAAATTATTAATAATGAATACAAAATTACATTAATTAGAAGAAGGTTTACAATATCTAAATTACCAATCCATCTTCATACAAAATACCAAATTCATATCTCATAAGTTAAGAAAGTTCATAAGCAAATACTGAAAAAACTTCCCCTTATGCTCCTTACTCTCTACGACCATACTTGCTTCTTGATGCCTCTCCCTGTTCTTGATTGGTTCTCATTTGAGCTGAGTTGCGTGCTTCCATTTCCCTTCTTGCTTCCATTTCCATTCTTCTAATGGCTATGCGGTAGCTTGGGTCAATGTCTTCATCCTCAATGCGGATCAAGTATCCCATAGCTCTCCGGTACTCTACTCATGTAATCTCCACGACGTCATGCATCATCTGCTTCTTCTTGATGCTGTTGGTTAAGCTGCGCTTCTTCTTGCTGCTGTTGGTTAAGCTGCGCTTCTTCTTGCTGCTGTTGGTTAAGCTGCGCTTCTTGTTGCTTCTGTTGGTGAAACTGTGCTTCTGGTTTTGGCATGAGTGGTGGTATGATTCCATGTGCAGAGAGTCCGAGCACGATTGGTTTCATTTCTGAATCATAAAAGTAAAGGAAAACTGAAATTAATAAATCTGAAACCATATCAAAAAGTGAATTACTTGATATATTACCTCAATATGAAACCATGAATCAAAGTAAAAATCTAAGTTTCGGAACTGAACTGCAGAAGTTGAAGGAGAGAGTAATGGAAATATCTAACCTTGACAATAACGATGTCGTTCGGAAATCTTCGTTCAGGAAAGAAGACATTTTGTTAGTGTGTGTGTGTGTGTATATGTCCGTATTCAGAACTTATTAACTAAAAAACAGAGCAAGAAGTCCAAACAAAGAGTCGGTATTTTGACAAGAGTGGTTGAGGATTACCAGTAAATCCATCCAAAATAACTTATAATTTGTGGGCCTAAATCCTTGAAGACAATGGCAAATCAAGAATTCGATTATTGAAGACATAATACCATTACGAAGCTTTGTTGTTTGTTAGTTCATATTCTTGAGTTCTAGTGACTCCTATCAAAACGTCACCAGAATGTTATCCCATAACAAATCTTTTATTCGTACTTGATATCGGCAAAGCTTATCTTAGAAACAGTCACAATATAAACAACCAAAGAAGTTTACGGCACTACAACAACTGCAAGCTGTGATTCTATTTAGTTGCATGTGAACAGAGAAGATTTGGTCTCAGTGGCATCTAGTACTTAAAGCTCAGATTTTGTAGCTTCGATAATATCAAACTCTAGTCCGCGCAATCTAAACTTGAGTGGTATAAGGCAATTGTTCATTCAAATCTATAGGCAGCAATTTTTAATGGAAAGATGTGTAAAGCAAGAAATCAGGTTTTGGCTTTCGAAATTCTGAAAAAAAAAATCAAGTAGGAATCGATACCCGGATTCATCAGGGCGATACTCGAGCCAAACGAGACGGTCGCGAGATTTAGGTTTAGTAATAAAATTTAGGGTTTGGATTTAAAGTTTACAGATTTAGGTTTGGAGTTTAGAGATTAGAAAATGATAACATACAATGATTCAATTGTTGGTTTTAAGCTTTCCATAATTTAAAATAAAAAATTTAGTTTTAATGATTTAAGGGTTAGAAGTTTAGGGTATATGGTTTGTGTTTGAGCTATAAATTTTAGGGTTTAGATTTTATAATATAGAAAATAAATGTAGTTAAATTTTTTATTTGATGTTATATTTTTGGGTATATTATTTGATGTTTGTGTTTAATAATTAACAATTAAAATTAGAGTTTATGATTAAAGAGTAGAAGTTTAAGGTTTAGAGTTTTTGTTTGAGGTCAAGAGTTTAAGATTTGGAAATAATTATATTTCAAACAATAATTTGCTATATTTTTTTTTTCATTGAGAAATAGCCAAAAAAAAAAACTTAATTACAAGTATGAATTTTCCCAAAATTAAATATTCATTAATTCATTAATTATTATAATTTTATTTATTAATAGAATTAGAAAATTATATTCTAAGTTCTATGCTGTAAATCTTAAACCCTATCTATGCCCTAAACTCTAAATCAAAATTTCACTAAATTTCTCTTTTGTAATATTTTTTATATATTTTATTCTATTTGACCTTTACTCTATTTTGCAAAATTCATTCTATTTTATTCTAAATCAAATTTGACTAACTGTATTTTCAAGATTGATACATATCAAAATTTGACCTTTTTCACTTTTATGTTAAGGTATTTGAATTTACACATAAATACAAACTACTATTAAATACAAGTTTAAGTGTCAAATTTATACACACTACTATTAAATAGTGGCGGAGGAACATGTGTTTGGAGTTGGAAATGCTTCTTGACATCAAGAAGCTGCAGATTCATCAGCCTTCTACTCTGAAGTTCAAGAGCTCGTTCTTCAAACCTCCTTCACAACAGATCTTCATGAAACGCCCTCCCGCCTAGACACACAATGCAAAATGAATCAAAACACTCACCGGCCTTCTCCATTGCCTTAATCAAATTCCTATTCTTCGGAACTTTATTGATATCAATCACAACATCAGTAAGAGACAACCTCTTCATATTCATATGGATCCTCTCTATGTCAACACAACAAAGACAATAGTACTCACTTTAGACATCGTTTCAGATTAATACAACATAGAAACCATTTCGAATCCAACAAGTTCTTCAGGTAACCAGTCGAGTACTATTATACCATAAAAAAAAAAACTGGAAGATCCTCAGGAATTACAAAAACTCACAAGTAAAACGATTTAGGAGGAATTACTTACTAAATTCGGGATTTAAAAATAATTACTTGTCGGAGAGAAGCTGTCAGAGACCAGAAGAAGAGAGTTCAGTGGGTTGCTCACTAGATCGGTAGAAACTTGCCGTCGCCTGAAAACGAAAAGCGAAGCACAAGAGGATCAATGTAAATCGGAAACCTTTCGAAACCTAAAAAAAAAAAATCAAGACGAATAAACAAGTAAAATTTTGATGAATCAAAGCAAAGAGCAGAGAGAGATAAAAGTCTAGCAGAGGGAGAAGAAACGGATAGAGAGACTTGAAGAGCCACCGCAAGAGCGCCACTAGAGACTACTACCTCGAACGGATCCGTAACTAGGGTTTTCAGTTTTGAATCAGCCACTCAGGTTCTGGATCAGAGTCTCGCCTCTCCTCTGTTGGCCGTAAATGATTCAGTGTTGTAATTCTTGCTCGATTTGGGTTTAACGACGAATTAAACAGCCATTCGAGATGAGCTGTGTCGTCACTCTACAAAGAAAAAAAAAACCCAAACATCAAAAATCAGAAATCCAGAAATTTCAAAATCAAGGGTAAATCAAAATTAGGGGTTTATGGAGTTTGAATACATATGGGAACGCAGAGTTCGTGAGTTAAATCGATGAGAGGAGGAAGAAGACGAGATGGTGGAGGAATGGTGACGACGAAGGAAAGAGGTTGGGTTGGAGAAAAAGCGATGGCGGCGATGGAAGAGACGACCGAAAATTGTAATTAGCGAAGGAGAAGATTCAGAGATTTGTGAGAGGAGAAGAACTCATCATAAAACCTTAAAAGCTGCTTGAACTTAGATCGAGAGAATAAGAGGGAAAACGAAATAAAATTGGTAATTTGTGGAGCCAGTTTTTTTTCGCCAAGTTCATGAGGCGGGCAAAAAATTTGTGTCCCGCTCTCGACATTGGATAGCGTTTCAATGGTGTCCGTGCTATTAAATAGCAAGCGGAAACTTAAAAAATTAATGCGTCAATTTTTTTTAGTATGGCCAATAAAATGATAGCGTTTACTAATATTCAAACGCTATCTAAAATATGTGCTTTAGTCAACTATAGCATAAACAACCAAAACGCTATCTACAACTGCTATCAATATTCAAAAATCTTGTAGTTATAGGCTTATAGCTCTGACTTTATGGAGACAGTAGCTTTTCTTTTATAATGGAAGAACGATTGTATTTTTGCTGTTACCATTTGTAAATTTGTTATTTCAGTTTATCAAAAAAGATGTTTAAAACTATTATTATTAAGACATAAATAGAAAATGAACATGCCATGTAAAATATTTGAAGGTAGATGGCGGAGCTAGAAAGTTTTTGTACCGGGGTCAATAATATATTAATTTAAATTAAAAATGAACATTTAAATTGTTATATATTCTAAATAACTAACAAATTATAATTACTATATATTTTGTTAAAAGATTTTGTATTAGTGAATAAATTTAAAGATGATTTATATTCAAATATTATAATTAATTTCACTTAAATTTCATATAGTGATTTCTATATAAGTATAGCATTGACCATTTTAATTTAGCTTAATAGAAGATAAAATTAGTTGATATTTATTTTAGTATAGGTGGAGAGTGTTGAAAAGGTATAGTAATTTATCTAAACTTGTGTAAACGACAGAATTTGCAGCAATATTCTTTACCCTAGTTTCATTTTTTTGAAGCCAAAGTTAGAATCCTCAATAGAGAGCAGAAGAGGTTGGAGTGTTGACTATTCCACATAGATAGATTGGATACATATAACTCCGTGAAAATAGATTCAACTTCGACTTTCGCATAAAAAATGTTCCTTACACAATGGAAACTCCATCTCAACGGATTTGCTTCAGTTCACAAGTCTGTACATGTCCTCCGAGAGGCTCTGCCTCCAACCCACCTCACTTCTCCCTTCACATCCCTAATAACCTTTGGAGACGGCCTACGAATCTGCCGCAAAACATCAGACGCTCCAATTTAATCTACACTTAATAAATGAAGAAGACAGGTGATTCTCTAGTCACCTGGATGATTTATGGTAAAAAACTAGATACGTCCCATCTGCGAACACAACATAAAGGTTAGCTTCCCAGCAGATACAATTTACGGACTTGTAGAGTATAAATGTATCAAACATACTAAACGACGGCTTTAGTTGACCCATCCGACAAAGAAATTTGCATCAAAGAAGGAAACAAGTAACACCCAGGTTATCAGGACTAAACAAAGTGCGGTAAACAGATAAACTTGTTGGATTTTGGCAGAAAATATCAATTTAAACCAAATCTTATCAACGATGAAAGAGAAACCTAAAAAAAGTAGCAAGAACACTTTTTCTAACAAGAAACCCGTAGGATAGCTAAGAAAATAATAAATGGGACAGAAAATGAATGCAGAGACGGATCAAAGCAAAGTTAACTCAATCAAATCGTCAACTAGTTGCTAATTTATTAAAAAAATTAGGTGTTAGCTATGGAGTTAAGAAATCAAACTAATCGTTAGACTAGGCATGCAAAGTTTTAGAGTTATGTTAGTTTTGTAGTGGAGAAATGTCAGTTAAGGAAGTTCCTTGTTTTTCCAGATTAGGAAAACAGCCGACATAGACGGAAAGTAGGTGGTACGAAACTGATAGTGAATTAAATTTTCCAGAAGTGGTGGCCAAACATTTCGGAGTAACTTCCAAAAGAGAAGGAGATCTAGATTCTATTGTTTACCCCACCACACTTTTCACTTTCCAACGAGGAAGGAATGAAATTTTAATTTTACCCGGATTTGGAAAGAAAGAAACTGAACCGGCTATGGAGGAATGAGAACGTAGAGGTATATGTTAAACTCTTATATAGAAGGTTAATAATCGGTGCTACTTGCTTACAGTTGTAAGTAACGAAAATGTAATCATGATTTTAGACAAGCAAATCCTCGCAATAAATGAAGCCGTTTGCAACAGGTTTCGTGTGGACGAAAAAAACTTACAAAAATAATTAATTTATGGCTTAAGCTGACATCATCCTAAATCCCCTAGCATCCAAATAGGGTGGAGTTTTTTTTCGTATACTAGTTACGAACGGGTTATTCTCGACATTTCCACGTTAATAGTATTCCCGCTCAAACTCAAATGCCCAAGTAGCAAATTTAGGCCCATTACATGTTTTTTTTTTTTTTTTGACAACCGGCCCATTACATGTATTTTTACCAAAATCACTCATAATATATCTACTAGGGATAATCTTAAAATTAAGATTTGGTTTTCCACCGATATTTAATTATTGTACCGGACGGGAGTGGGGTTTGTCTACCGTCACCGATCCGCGAGGGTATTTCTGAACACAAAATCTGAACCGTCCATTAAACTCACACGTCCTACGTGGCAATTAACTGTATTTAAAATCCGGTTTTGTGTCCGAATCCTTTCAGAAATCGGAGGCGTTGGTATTTGTTCTGATTCGAACGGAATAAAAAAGTAAAAAAGAGAAAAAAAAAAACTTCAGTGCTTTGAGCCCCTTTGGATAGCGAGGTGAGATTCCAAAGTCTTCTCCTTTTCGAGCCTCTTTTGAACACTGTGAGCTTCTTCTGTTTGATTTTAACCGTTGAATCTTTTCGAGCTTTGTCTGAATTCGCTGTGGTTTTTTTTTGTTTTGTTTTGAATGTTGTCTGTGCTTCCTGAAGTCGCGTTTAGGGTTTGAGTTTGCGTTCTCTCTGATTTGCGAATTTGTGCTAATTTAGCTTAGAAGTGTATGAATTTGAGGTTTGAGAGAGTAACCTGGATTTCTGAGTCGTTGGATTTTCTCTGTAATAGTTGTAATTTGGATCTAAATCTATGTTTTTTCCCCATAAAGTATTCAAATTTGATAATTTTTGGTTATCGTCTTATTTAGATTTGATCTGAATTACTAAGAACTTAGTGGATGCCTATTTACTTTGATAAAGAAAACTCTTTTTTCTTTTTTTCAATTCCTCGGGTTAGAGCCCATGGGAGTTTTTATTCAGCTCTATGTACAAAGATTGAGTCCAATGACGGTCAATAAAATCTACTTTTCTATATAAACCAAAGTCTCTCTCATTCATCCCCAACGATATTCACTTTGTTTTACGCTTCGAAATTGAGGGCTAAGGTTTTTTATTCCACAAACAGCGAAGAAGATGATCGAAGTGGTGCTCAACGACCGTCTGGGGAAGAAAGTAAGGTTAAGTGCAACGAAGATGACACGATCGGCGATCTGAAGAAGCTTGTCGCAGCGCAGACCGGTACGCGAGCCGAGAAGATTCGAATTCAGAAGTGGTACAACATCTACAAGGATCATATCACTCTCAAGGACTATGAGATCCACGACGGGATGGGTCTCGAGCTTTACTACAATTAGGTTCTTTCCCTCTTTTCCTTTTCTTGATTTCATCTCTGTCCGATTACTTTTCTTATCTTCCGTTTTGGATTATAATAGAAATTCGATAATTATCGATGATTAACCTATTGGCTTTAAAATTTATCGAAATTCTGGTGATGTAGTTTTGCAAAATTGTAGTTAGTTTTTGTGTTGGATCCAGTTCACTGCACCAATTTGATCAAATTAAATTTTGAAATATCAGAATATATTTGATTAAACCCCAAAATTTAACCAAAAGTACAAAACTAAACTGTACATGTAAGATCATGTCTTACTACACATACGAAAACAGCAAAGCAGTGTTTATCTTGTTTGTCTCTGTAATAATAATTCGTCTTCCATGCCAATCTTTGGTTCTGATGAGAAGGTGAGTAATATGGAACCTTTGAACTGAATTCTCGGTTAAGCTATCTCTTCCTAAAAACTTCTTCATTATATCTTTTGTATTTTCTGCATACAACTAATGCAAGTACAGAGGTAATGGAGTGTTTAACAGGCACTCCGCTATTCGGGTTTGATTCGCATTGGCCACGGGGATTTAACATGACCTTCGAACCCATGATTAGTCGGTATCAGTTCAGACTGGAACAACTCTTGGATTGGTCTTTAGATTAGTTTCACTTTGATTGGTCTTTAGGATTGAGGAAAAACAAGACTAGTTTTGTTTTTGATTTTAGCTCTATTAATTCTTATGTTTTTCTAACAATATGTGACACTTTTTTTTAGAGGAGAGTGTATTTAGAGATTTGACACGGGTGGCGAATCTAAGAATTGTGCCTAGTGCAAGTAAAGATTCTGATTACATCTTCTTTGTTTTGAAAAGAAAATTAAGTTAAATTTTAGTTTTTTCTTTGAAATCACAGAATATATTTGATTAAACTCCAAATCTTAGCCAAAAGTCCAAAACTTAATTGTACATATAAGATTAGGACATACTACACAAACGAAAAAAGCAGAGTTTTTCTCGTTTGTCTCTGTAATAATAAATCATGTCTGTTGGTCTTTGCCGATCTTTTTCGTCTAATACGAAGGTCTTAAGAATAACAGAGAGCCTCTATTTCCTCTCATCCGGAATATGATTGATGACTGTTATAAGTTTCTTCTGTTCCTCTCTTCGCTTTCTACATATGTAATATAACTCTAGTCTTCTACACCTCTTAATAAGTTAAGGCTCTTTGTTTCAGTCCATTGTAATTTATCAAAAGCTCAAAACCTCTATGTAAAACTCAACTGTTTTATAATACTCATACTAACTTAATGAATCTCTGCCATGTCTATACTAATGCTCGTTCCCGCATTGTTGTATTGGTTTTGATTCTGTTGCACTTATCGGTACATTGATTAATGGAGTTGATTGTTACTTGCTTGTTTCATCTTGTCCAGGCTGATCGGAGGAGGTGAGTAAAGGAGACCAAGGGGGAGCTGAAGGAATGTTGTTGAATTTGCAACACCTCCAATAAAAAAACAAGAACTATGTTGTATTATTCTCTAATTGGTTCCTGATTATATGTTTTGGTAAACTCAAATCAAATGTGTTGTAATAATATACTTGCCTTTGCTCTATGTAGTCTCCAAGTTGGTACTTCAACAAAAGTCTTTTAGTTGTATTCAAGTGCTCAATTCTCCAAAAATGTTTATCCATATCTTTTGAAATGCTTTATTTTGGTTGTATTCAAGTGCTCATTTGACCATAATTGAAACCTTTTTTTTTTAATTGATACTAAAAAGAGCATTACAAAACACGAATAGAGTACTGACTACTTAGTACTATAATACTTCTTTCATGTTTATTCAAGAGTCATCATTGAATGTAAGATTGGCCAGTAACGTCAATGTCTCGATCGCCGGAAGATTGTGGTGGCTTGTGCTTTGGCTTCGTCGTCTTTGCCTCGTCAGGCCCATCTGCACTTTGTGTCTCGCTGGCCAGTCGGTTATGCTGTTGAGGCTCTTTCTCTATATTTTTTGCATCTCTCTCTACAGTCTTGGCATCTTTTTGTATCTCGTCGTCGTCCCGACCATAAAGCCCACCTCCGTAAGCTTCGTGCGTCACCGGCTGCATCTGCGAGATATACGGTGGCTGGTGCTGACGCGGCTCGGACGTATTGCTCCCTTTCTCTTTCTTCTGCTCTTCTTCCATTATCACTTGCTCTTTCTTGAGTTTCGACGCTGAGGGTATTTGTACTGGAAGTGGTTTCCAGACACGTATACATTCATTCCACGTGTCATCGTCAGAAGCGAACATGTGAAGCAGTCAAGCAGGCAAAAATTTATTAGTTTATCTACTTGAGCTATTAGTTTGCGAATTGCGATGATGTGGGTTATAGAAATTTAGAATTGTTGGTTCTGGTAGTTCGGTTTATTCGGTTTAGATAATTTGGTTTGTATATATATTTTTTCCGAAATATACCAGACAAAAATTTGGTTTGGTTCGAGTTGATTCTAGAATTGTTTGGTTAACAAAAACTCTATCGAATTGGACCGAAATTTTTTTTTTCTAAGCGTTAAATTATGGTCAATTCATTTACATTCGGTTAATTCAGTTCAAATTATAAATATAATTTTGGTTTGGTATAAATTATGGTAGAGATTTTTTCTTAAAAAGACGATTAATTGAGCTAACCAATAATCAAACCGATAACCAAATTAATTTTGTAAATTTACCCATCAATTCGCAACTTATAAGTTATAACCAAACTTGAATCAAAAACCAAAAATTTCAGTTCGATCAGACTACTTTGGTTCGGTTCTAAACCGAAGGGCTATAAATAATAAATAAGTGTTTGCGGCGGTTGGTGGTGCGATAACATATTTGCAACAGTCGCAACAATCTCATGAAGCATCTCTGTACCAGTCCACGTATATTAACATACAGTATAATATATTGAAGCTAAATTAACGGTATTACATGCCAATATGTTAAACTCAAGAAACATACAACTCGCTTGATTTTTTTTTTTTTTGCGTTTAGAATTCGAACCATTTTTGGGAGATAAGTTGCTGATTTTTGTGAGAGAAACCTGATATATAGCTCTGACTTTATGGAGACAGTAGCTTTTCTTTTATAATGGAAGAACGATTGTATTTTTGCTGTTACCATTTGTAAATTTGTTATTTCAGTTTATCAAAAAAGATGTTTAAAACTATTATTATTAAGACATGAATAGAAAATGAACATGCCATGTAAAATATTTGAAGGTAGATGGCGGAGCTAGAAAGTTTTTGTACCGGGGTCAATAATATATTAATTTAAATTAAAAATGAGCATTTAAATTGTTATATATTCTAAATAACTAACAAATTCTAATTACTATATATTTTGTTAAAAGATTTTGTATTAGTGAATAAATTTAAAGATGATTTATATTCAAATATTATAATTAATTTCACTTAAATTTCATATAGTGATTTCTATATAAGTATAGCATTGACCATTTTAATTTAGCTTAATAGAAGATAAAATTAGTTGATATTTATTTTAGTATAGGTGGAGAGTGTTGAAAAGGTATAGTAATTTATCTAAACTTGTGTAAACGACAGAATTTGCATCAATATTCTTTACCCTAGTTTCATTTTTTTGAAGCCAAAGTTAGAATCTTCAATAGAGAGCAGAAGAGGTTGGAGTGTTGACTATTCCACATAGTAGATTGGATACATATAACTCCGTGAAAATAGATTCAACTTCGACTTCGCGCATAAAAAATGTTCCTTACACAATGGAAACTCCATCTCAACGGATTTGCTTCAGTTCACAAGTCTGTACATGTCCTCCGAGAGGCTCTGCCTCCAACCCACCTCACTTCTCCCTTCACATCCCTAATAACCTTTGGAGACGGCCTACGAATCTGCCGCAAAACATCAGACGCTCCAATATAATCTACACTTAATAAATGAAGAAGACAGGTGATTTTCTAGTCACCTGGATGATTTATGGTAAAAAACTAGATACGTCCCATCTGCGAACACAACATAAAGGTTAGCTTCCCAGCAGATACAATTTACGGACTCGTAGAGTATAAATGTATCAAACATACTAAACGACGGCTTTAGTTAACCCATCCGACAAAGAAATTTGCATCAAAGAAGGAAACAAGTAACACCCAGGTTATCAGGACTAAACAAAGTGCGGTAAACAGATAAACTTGTTGGATTTGGCAGAAAATATCAATTTAAACCAAATCTTATCAACGATGAAAGAGAAACCTAAAAAAAGTAGCAAGAACACTTTTTTTTTTAACAAGAAACCCGTAGGATAGCTAAGAAAATAATAAATGGGACAGAAAATGAATGCAGAGACGGATCAAAGCAAAGTTAACTCAATCAAATCGTCAACTAGTTGCTAATTTATTAAAAAAATTAGGTGTTAGCTATGGAGTTAAGAAATCAAACTAATCGTTAGACTAGGCATGCAAAGTTTTAGAGTTATGTTAGTTTTGTAGTGGAGAAATGTAAGGAAGTTCCTTGTTTTTCCAGATTAGGAAAACAGCCGACATAGACGGAAAGTATGTGGTACGAAACTGATAGTGAATTAAATTTTCCAGAAGTGGTGGCCAAACATTTCGCAGTAACTTCCAAAAGAGAAGGAGATCTAGGGCTTGAATGTTTGTGGTTTTTGAACTAGTTTTTGGTTTTTGATTTTCCAAAAACTATTTCATTGCCACTTAAGATTTTTTAAAAATGGATTCCCTAAAATACAGGGAAACTAGTTTTTTGCATAACTACCTATTTGTAAGCAAAAACCAAAATCTACAAATTCTTGGTTTTTTGTGAATATGTTCGATGACTTTTTTCTTTTTCAAAAAAATTTCTATATTTATGCATTAATAACTAATTCTAATCAGTTTGATTTCTATATTTATACATTAATAAAAGATAAATAAAAGGACATAAGATAAAAAATAAATACAAGGAAATAAAAAATTCTATACTAAAAAGATAAATAAAAGAAAATCAAACTGATAAAATAATAACTAATCCTAATCAAAAAATTTAATAAAAATAATTTGTTGTACATTTAAAATCTAATATAAAATTATGAAAATAATCTATATTAATAAAATTATTTCTTAAACTTTTTGACAAAATTAGTGAAAGGTTAACTATGTTTTAAATTGTGAAATAACATATATATGTTTATCCAGAAGTTTTATTATTACTTATATTTTTTTAAAAAATTTCTATTGTTTACTATAAAAATAAGACTTTAAAAAAATGTAAAACTCACTTTTAATAATTTTTAAGCATATAAAAACGAAACCTAAAATCTAAAAATCATAAAAATATTTTTAATATATCAAAAACCAGAATATTTTTCATAAAATAAATAAATGTTTTTAATAATAATATTTTTACTTTTTATTATTTTTATAAGAAATATTGTTTGTATTAGCAAATTTTTATTTTTATTTTGTCATTTTTAATCTTCTAAACAAAATTAATAGTTCAAATATAATCAAAAACCAAAAACTAAATAAATCACCATTCAAGTTTCTTAAAAACTAAAATTTACAGCAAAATCAAAAACCAGAAATTGAAAAACTAGAATCTAAAAATCAAAAACCAAAAGCCAAAAGCTAAAAACTAAAATCTAAAAACCACTCAAACATTCATGGCCCTAGATTCTATTATTTACCTCACCACACTTTTCGCTTTCCAACGAGGAAGGAATGAAAATTTAATTTTACCCTGATTTGGAAAGAAAGAAACTGAACCGGCTATGGAGGAATGAGAACGTAGAGGTATATGTTAAACTCTTATATAGAAGGTTAATAATCGGTGCTACTTGCTTACAGTTGTAAGTAACGAAAATGTAATCATGATTTTAGACAAGCAAATCCTCGCAATAAATGAAGCTGCAACAGGTTTCGTGTGGACGAAAAAAACTTACAAGTGTTAGGATCTTTACAAGTGTTAGGATCTTGGTGACATTCAACATTGGGATAAGCAGAGAATCGGGTTGGTTTAATGCTTGGATAGATATAGGATTCAAATAGGTGATAACCAGTTGGTTATTGTGTTCTTGTTTGGGTCAAGTTATATCGGGACTGGTTAGCTCATTTAGCTGGTCAAGTTGAGTTTGTGAGTTTGTTATACAGGGGATAAGGTTGTTGAGTGTTGAGATTAGATTGAGCTGAGAGTTTTTCATCGTGTTCTTAAGATTCAGAGAGTTCTGGGTTTTGGGGAGAGAGGTGTGATATTGTTCGATCTTGTAAACATTCTTCTTCTCTTTGATTAGTGAAGTGTTGCTTGTGCCGTCAAGCCCCAGACGTAGGGATTCAATCCGAATCCTGAACTGGGTTAACAAATCTTCGGTGTACTCTTTCTTTCTTTCAATTTTCTTTGTTGTTCAACGAACGAGTGAATCGAGAGAGAGACTTCAGAGGTTTCGAGTATTACAAAGTGGTATCAGGAGCTCAGGTTATGATTCATGGAACAATGAGCGACTCGATGGCGAAGGTCAAAATCGCGTGCTTCGACGGGAAAGGCGATTTCTCGATGTGGAAGAAGATGATGTACGCTCATCTATCAATCCTTGGGTTAAAGGATGCTCTAGTGGAATCTCCGTCAATCTCGAAGGAAAATACTCCGATGAAGAAAGGCGAAGAAGATGAGGAATTCAATGAAAGGATTCAACAGCTAGAGGAAGACAGGCTAGAGAGGGCCGAGAAAGCAATGAATACGATCTTCCTGCATCTTGGAGATCATGTGCTTCGAAAGACGGAGGAATACACAACGGCTGCCTCGATCTGGTCTGCTCTTGAAAGGTTGTATAATTCTAAAACTCTTCCTAATAGAATTCATATGCAATCGAAGTTTTATACGTTTAAAATGACTGAATCAAAATCGATAGATGAAAATGTTGATGATTTCTTGAAACTAGTATCTGGATTGAGTAGCGTGAAAGTATCTGTTGTAGAGGAAGTTCAAGTGATCTTGCTTTTGAGCTCACTTCCTCCTGCGTATAACCACCTAAAGGAAACTCTTAAGTATGGCAGAGAAACTCTGACCATTGAAGATGTAACAAGTGCAGCTAAATCAAAAGAGTTAGAGCTAAAGGATAGCAAAGATACTCAAAGCTCGCAGGGAAGTTGATGTAGCGTGGATCACACGCTTTGGTGTTCTTTTCCTTTTGTTTTTGTTTTATCTTTGGTTTTGATAATTATTAAAATAGCTTTGAGATAATCGTTATCTAGGAGAGTAGATTCGATCTTATCAAAGATAGGTTTACATCTTTCTTATAAATACTCGATCTCTTGGTTTGTGAGAGACACGTTTTGGCTTTTATTCATTAATCTAAGAAGTGCAGCTTTCTTAAATCCTTGTTCTCGGTTAGATTGTTAATCTCAACGAGCTCAAGCTGTGTGAATCGTTTGGGAATTCTTAGACTAAACGCTCGATTCCGCAACCCTTATCGGTTACTACATCAGTTGGTATCAGAGCTCAGCAAGTTTTGGTTTCCCAGCCGAGACTCGGTCCTTACGCCATGGTTCCCCGGAAGAACACACAGGACGATCAACACGACGAGTTACGTCGTACCTTGGAAACCTTTACATTAGGGCTTCGAGAAGCTTTACAAACAGCAGTGGAGAACGCTTTGACAACTGTCCTTCAACGACAGGAGGATCTCCATAATGATGTTCGTGGTGGACGACAACATGACGGAGCTCAGTCTGACGACTCTGACGACGATACGATGCTAAACAACCTGTTCGCAGATCATGTTCGTGATCATCAACGTGGTGCAAATCCAGAGAATCGCCGAGGAGAACATGGGGCAGATCGTGTGAATCGGCGGTGGGAGTCAGGGTTTCGTCTCGATATCCCTGAATTCACAGGCTCCCTTGATGCTGAAGAATTCATTGATTGGCTCAACATGGTGGAAGAGATGTTGGCGTTCAAGCAGGTTCCTGATGAGATGAGGGTGTCATTAGTTGCCACTCGTTTCAAAAGTCGTGCTTCAGCTTGGTGGACCCAATTAAAAGAATCTCGTCGCCATTCTGGGAAGTCACGCATTGATTCTTGGGAACGTTTAAAGAAGCATATGCGTAAAAGTTTCTTCCATACAACTATGAGAGAACTCTCTATAACAAATTGCAGAATCTTCGTCAAGGAACCCGTTCCGTTGACGAATATGCTACAGATTTTTTTCAGATGACTGCTCGCACTCCTTCTATTGAAACAGAGGAGCAACTTATATCTCGTTTCATAGGTGGCCTTCGCGGACAACTGCAGGTTGCTCTGCAGCAGTTTAATCCAACAACGGTGTCTGAAGCCCACCAACGAGCGATCAGTTTGGAACAACAATTCCGCAACAACTGGTCAGCCAATTCACGTGCACGTACGACTTCGACGTCACAAGCAAATTCTGTGCCAGCGTTACCGTCGGATGATCGTAATGGCACTACGGTGAATGACAAAGCACACGCTCAAGATGATTCGATCGCCTCGTCGCGACCGTCTCGGACCTCTGCTCTGCGTTGTTATAGCTGTGGTGAGCAAGGACACAGACAAACAGCATGCCCCAAACAGGGTCGGCGCGGTTTGTTAACCCACGAACAGCTTCCCGAAGGAAACCCACGTTTTGACGAGTGATTCGGACCTCGATCATGAAGATGAGGTTATTGCAGGTGATACCGGACCTCGTTCACAGATTCTAGTCCTTCGTCGTAGCTGTTTGACGCCTCGTACAGCGTCAGAGTCTTGGTTGCGTACTACTCTGTTTCGTTCCACTTGCACAATTAAGGGAAGATTTGCAAGCTCATTATTGACTCAGGGAGTTGTACTAATGTGTTGTCGGAGGAAGCGATTCTCAAGCTCGGGATTTCTACGACCCCTCATCCTGCTCCTTACCCATTGGCTTGGTTAAATGAGTCATCTGAGTTACGAGTTTCTAACCAAGCTGTTGTGGCCTTTTCTATTGGCTCGTACCACGACACGGTTGAGTGTGACGTTGCCCCTATGGACGCTTGCCATCTTCTTTTGGGTCGGCCATGGGAGTTTGATCGTGATGTTTTGCACAAGGGAAGGCTAACACATACACCTTTTTGATGGATGGAAGAACTATCACCTTGTTACCCTCCCGGAACACGTCACCACTTCACCGCCTACGCCTGTGTCACCATCGCCAAGTGCAAAAGCTACAAACATGTCGTCGCACTCTTTGCTTATTGTGCCACGAAAAGATTGAAGCACAGTTACAACACAGCGACGATGTTTGGGCATTAATTGCCTCTCCTGCTAGTGTTTCTTCATCACTCCCGGCACCATTGGCTTTTCAGACACTGCTTCAGTCCTTTGACGACGTCTTTCCGTCGGATTTACCGCAAGGGTTACCTCCGTTACGGGACATTCAACATCACATTGACTTGGTGCCTAACGCCACTTTACCCAACCGCCCGCACTACCGCATGAGTCCGCAAGAACATGATGAACTGCGTCGTCAGGTGGAAGAACTATTGCGTAAGGGTCATGTTCGTGAAAGCTTAAGTCCAACCGCCGTACCAGCTCTTCTTATTCCAAAGAAGGATGGGTCTTGGCGTATGTGTGTGGACAGCCGGGCAATCAATAAAATTACAGTGCGTTATCGATTTCCTATTCCCTGTTTGGATGATTTGTTGGATCAGATTGGTCGCTCTTCTGTTTTTTCAAAATTGGATTTGAAAAGCGGGTATCATCAGATTCGAATTCGTCCAGGTGATGAGTGGAAAACAGGTTTCAAGACGAGAGAGGGACTTTATGAGTGGTTGGTAATGCCTTTCGGCTTATCTAATGCTCCCAGCACTTTTATGCGTGTGATGAATCAGGCTTTGCGCCCATTCATTGGAAAATTTGTGGTGGTTTATTTTGATGACATCCTCATCTTTAGTAAGGATTTGGCAAGTCATTTAACTCACTTGGAGGAGGTTCTTCTGGTTCTTCGTCAGGAGAAGTTATATGCGGCACGACAGAAGTGCGTTTTTGGGTCTGATCAAGTCTTGTTCTTGGGCTATATTGTTTCTTCCCGTGGTCTTGAGGTGGATCCTGGCAAAGTGGAAGCAATCAAATCGTGGCCAACGCCAAAGTCCATCAGTGATGTTCGGAGTTTTCATGGATTGGCTTCTTTCTATCGCCGTTTTGTCCATCATTTTAGCAACATTACAGCACCCCTAACTGATTGCATGAAGGGCACGACTTTTCTTTGGACGGACGCAGCTAATAACGCGTTCGAAACAATCAAGGAGAAGCTTACGTCAGCACAAATATTAGCTTTGCCCGATTTTTCTTTACCCTTTGAGCTGCATTGTGACGCTTGCAAGTTAGGAATTGGTGCAGTATTAAGCCAACAAGGTAGGCCTGTGGCGTTTTACAGCGAAAAAATTGCAGGTTCTCGCGCACGTTATAGTACGTATGACGTTGAGTTTTATGCTATTGTTCAGGCCATTAAGCATTGGCGGCACTATCTATTTCAGCAGGAATTTATCCTCTTTACGGATCATGTTGCGCTGAAACATTTGGGTAGTCAAGACAAGATCTCTGCTCGACATGCTTCATGGGTTGCGTTTTTGCAACAATTCACGTTCGTCATCAAACACCAATCAGGTCGCACTAATAAAGTTGCTGATGCTTTGAGTCGTCGCCATGCTCTTCTTGCTACCTTACAGGTCTCCGTGTCCGGGTTCACTGCCTTTGCAGACTTATACGCTATGGATCCTTTTTTTGGTCGCATTTGGGCTGATGTGTCTGCTGGTATTTCGTCAGATTATATTCTTCTTGATGGGTTTTTGTTTCGCGACAACCGCCTCTGTATTCCCGACTGCAGTTGGCGCTTGCGCATTATTCAAGAGCTCCATGGCGAGGGTCATATTGGTCGAGACAGGACGTTGTCCCTTGTTTCGTCTTCCTACTTCTGGCCGTCGTTGCGTCGTGATGTGGCTCGTTTTGTGGAACGGTGTGTCATTTGCCAACGTTCTAAGGGTCATGCGTCTAACAGTGGGCTGTATATGCCTTTGCCAATTCCAACGCAGCCGTGGACTGACATCAGTATGGACTTTGTCCTGGGTTTACCTCGTACTCAGAAAGGTCATGACTCTATTTTCGTGGTGGTAGATCGTTTCTCTAAAATGGCGCATTTTGTTCCATGCAAGAAAACGACTGATGCGGTGCAAGTGGCTCTTTTGTTCTTTCGTGATATCTATCGTCTTCATGGCCTCCCTTTGTCCATTGTTTCCGATCGAGATTCCCGCTTTTTGAGTCACTTTTGGCGTTCTTTGTGGCGTCTGTTGCGTACTAGTCTCGACATGAGCACAGCATATCATCCTCAATCCGATGGCCAGACGGAAGTTACAAATCGTTCATTGGGTGATCTGTTACGTTGTTTGGTAGAAGGAAATATTCGTTCGTGGGATTCAGTCCTTCCTCAAGCAGAGTTTGCACATAACCACGCCGTCAATCGCAGTACGAAGTTCAGTCCATTTCGCGTGGTTTATGGTTTGGTTCCGCGTGGTCCGGTTGATCTCGGCGTTGCTTCTGACTCCACTCGTGATCATGGCCAAGCAATTGACTTTGTTGCAGATCTTTCACTTGTTCATTCTCAGGTGCACGATAATCTGCAGGTGACGTCTGCTAAGTACAAAGCTGATGCGGACCGTTTTCGTCGTGATCTTCAGTTCAAGGTGGGTGATTTGGTGTGGGCTGTCCTCCCGTGACCGTTTCTCTCCGGGAGAGTACAATAAACTCAAGGCTCGCAAGATTGGTCCGTTGCAGGTGTTGGAGAAAATTAACGCAAATGCGTATCGGGTTCAGCTGCCGTCGGAGATTCGCTGTGCCGATGTGTTCAATGTGAAGCATCTTACTCCGTTTGTTGCTCAGGACGAGGTTGCTGATTCGAGGACGAATCTTTCTCTACCCCGGGTGACCTGATGTAGCGTGGATCACACGCTTTGGTGTTCTTTTCCTTTTGTTTTTGTTTTATCTTTGGTTTTGATAATTATTAAAATAGCTTTGAGATAATCGTTATCTAGGAGAGTAGATTCGATCCTATCAAAGATAGGTTTACATCTTTCTTATAAATACTCGATCTCTTGGTTTGTGAGAGACACGTTTTGGCTTTTATTCATTAATCTAAGAAGTGCAGCTTTCTTAAATCCTTGTTCTCGGTTAGATTGTTAATCTCAACGAGCTCAAGCTGTGTGAATCGTTTGGGAATTCTTAGACTAAACGCTCGATTCCGCAACCCTTATCGGTTACTACATCAGAAGTGGAGAAGCTCACTATACACGCGGAAGGTCAGATAAAAGAGATTCGCACAAGAACAAAGATGACAGATCCAGATCAAGGTCAAAGTCCAAGTCCAAAGTGAATTGCTGGTACTGCAAGAAAGACGGCCATATCAAGAAAAAATGTTATGCCTACAAGAGAAAAAAGGAGAGGGAAGATGATGATGGAGAAGCCGTAATAATGGTGGACAAACTACAGGAGATTGATGCTCTGACTACATCAACTCAGAACCCAAAAGAAAAATGGGTAATCGATTCAGGACGCTCATACCATATGACTTCTAGAAAAGACTGGTTTACTTGTTTTGCAGATTCTACTGGAGGACAAGTATTACTAGCTGATGATAGGGCCGTGACAGTTCAAGGAATTGGCTCAATCAGAATGAACATCAAAGGACGATCAGTCAAGCACCTCACTAACGTCAGGTATGTTCCTAACCTCAAAAGGAATCTAATATCTGTTAGTGCACTTGATGCGCAGGGTTTCAAGCATGAAGGCGGAGACGGTAAAATCAAGTTCTACAAGAACAACAAGTTAGCTCTTCAAGGAACTGTGTGGCAGTCTCTACTTGCTTGATGGTGAAGCGGTACCTACACAAGCGAACTCAGTGACTCAGAAGGATGACACAGCTTTGTGGCATCAGAGGATGGGTCACACTAGCAACAAGAACTTGAAGATCCTGGTTGAAAAGGGGATTCTGGACAAGAAAAAGATTTCTGACTTGGAGTTTTGCGAAAGCTGTATCATGGGAAAGAATAAGCGCTTGAGCTTCAAATTCGGGAAGCACAACAGTGAAGAGGTCCTGAGATACGTCCACGCAGATCTATGGGGTTCACCGAATGTGCAACTGACAAACCTTAACCTAACTAAGAGATTTACTCAGACATGATTAAAGAAGAAAACAACATAGAGATTATAGAGTTCATCATAAAAGCTTGAATAGATAATGAAAGCTAAAAATAACTTAACAAGAACTTGAAACAAAGTATGAATATAGATAACAAGAACTGAAAGTAAAACTTAATAAAACTTAATTAAAGCAATAAGATGGAAAATAAGAACTGAAAGTAAAGCATAAGATTAAAAGCATAAGATTAAAGCTTAAAAGAAACTAACAAGAACTAGATAAAAGCATAAATATAAAGCTTAAAACTGAAGAGAGAGCAATGTTTAGAAGCTAGAAAAGAGAGGAGGAAGAAGATGGTGTGGTTTGAAGCATCAAGAGTGAGTTCATTATATAGGCCAAGATGAAGGGGAGTAGGTGAGACGGGGAACGGTCGTTCTAGGTGGAGAACGATCGTTCCCAATGGTCGATCCGTAGTAGGTGAGATGTGGAAGTCGGGAACGATCGTTCTGAGGGGAGAACGGTCGTTCCGTGCATGGTCGATCGCGAAGTAGGTGAGACGGGGAACGATCGATCCTTGGAGGGAACGGTCGTTCTTCAATCTTGTCGGCATGGTAGGTGGGATGGGGAACGACCGTTCTGATGAGGGAACGGTCGTTCTTGGCTGGTCGTTCTTCTCAAAGAACGGTCGTTCTTCACTTGGTCATTTTCTCGTGTTTTCCGCATTAACTCGACTCGAACATGTCCGTAAACGCCAAACTCCTTCGGAACTCCATGAAATCTGTAAAAAGACTCAAAACAATAGAAAAGACTCGAAAAACCAACGAAAGATGCAAATCAAAACTCAAACCGAATACTAAAAACGAATCAAAATACGTTAAAAACACATAATATCAACTCCCCCCAACTAAAACCTTTGCTTGTCCCCAAGCAAAACCAGAGATCTTATAAAGAGGAGAGGTTAGAAAAACGTGTGAAACTTGTAAAACTTATAGGACCATACTCTAAATCAATTGCCCGTAAACCGCATTCGCAAGGTTTGGATCAAACCGTACTTCATTGTACTTCTCCATAACCGTAGTAAATAAGTGAAATCTCATGATCAATCAGAACTCAATATTTAACATTCATTATCAAATGTGTGTACTCTCACAAAGGGCATATCTAACACATTATGGTCTAGGTATCAAGGTTGGTATTTGGTGGCTCAAGTGTTTTGGTTTCTTTTAGCAGTATAAACGGATGCAAATCATTATGCAAAATCACCGTGAGACACAGACCAATTAGGAGGTACACAACTCTCCTTAACTCTAATCCTTCTACCCTTTTTTAACTGAGTCACAAACAAGAACATGATTTCTTTTAACGTTTCATGAAATTTAAAGTTATTACCTTGACGACTTTCCCGGTTCCTTCTGTTTTTTTTTTTTTTTTTTTTCTTTTTTTTTTTATATCGGAGAATGGAACCGGTTAGTCTCTAAGATCTGCATCAAAAGAATTTCAACAATGTAAGCTTATTTCTTGATTGTGAATAAAATCTTCTACCCTTTTAAAAGTTCACCCTCTTTTGAAACGAAAATTTTCAATGAATATATTCAAAGAGAGAGATCACATTTCTAGGCACATCCCATGAGTTTAATCAGAAAGAGACCACCTATTCTAGACACAACCCTAAAGAAAAGTTGTGTCGGTCCGTATACTCCATAGTTTTTGCACATGAATGCAAATGACAGTAAACGAAAATAAGTGGGTTTCAACATGGAAATGGTAAGGGTGTGGTACTAGACTAAGGATAAGTCTTAGCCATTTGGAGTTAGCAAAGATTGGTAGAAATGATGCAAAGAAAACTCCAAATGTAAAATCCAATACATGATTATCAACCCCCTAAGTGAGATAAATTAAGTCCATATTAAGTTCCGATAATTCGATTAAGTTCAGATGAGTTGAGAAAATTCACTAAATGATCAAGTTATGGATTTTTCTGCGTTTCCAAACTATCCTCAAACAATGCTAAGCAGTCCTAAGGCAATGACATCGAACATGTTGCAATTCCAAAAAGTTTAACAATTTCACATATTGTTTTGACTCGATAAATGTTTTTTTTTTCTTTGAAAATTTAAACACACCAAAATAAAACATAAAACATCCACAAAACACATCGTTAGTACACAAATGAATCCCTCCCCCAGACTTGTTTTTAACCGTCCCGGTTAAAACAAATCTGAAAGAGAAACCCACAAACTCATAAATAAAATAAAAATGTCCTAAATGGATTTGACAGTGGTGTAGGGACAAGAAAACTTACCTGAAGACGTGCACCCCTTTCCTTTTTTTTTTTTTCGTGGAGCACCCTGGCGGAGCAGATGCTTGGAAACAGATTTGGGGTGCTCGCTCGTTTTTTTTTTTTTATAGTCTGAAACAAAGAAAAACAAAACCAAAAATCAATAGCAAAAGAAAATAAAAGAAAAACACTTACCAGTGGGTTGCCTCCCACCAAGCGCTTGGTTTAAGTCGTTAGCTTGACTTCTGAGCACAAGTGCTAATCATGAGAATCAAAAGGCTGAGCCAGTGCACCTTTGGTCCTTCTCTTATTGGGACAAGAAACAAAGTGCGCAAAAAGGTATACAATTGTCCAAAGGAAATAGACAATATTCTCATCAAGGAAGTTTACTACAAATGTAGCGTGTATCTTCAAATATTCCTTGATAGTGAGATGTTGTTGAGAATCAAATGCATTTGATGGAAAGATATGATCAACTTTAGCTTCAAACGAGTTTGTTACAAAATAGTCAACTTTATCTCCATCAATCTTATAAAATACCACATTCTCATCCTCATCATCATTCTCAACCTTAGGGTTCTCTATCTCATCCAAGATCTTATCTAAATCAAATTCATCCCCTAGGTCAGATTTTTCAAGAAGCGATCTAGATTCCTCTAGCATTAAAGAGTTAAGCTCGAGATTATGATCATTCAAAACACAAAGATAACTAGTATCAAAACATATTTCATGATAATCTCTAGCAAATTTTTCTACTCTTAAGGCATCTAGTCTTTGAGTCTCACATATCAAATCATAGCATTCATCAATGAGTATGGAGGAAGGTGAATCATAAGCTACATCTTCAATAGAAGGCATGTGACTATCCTCAAAATCTTGAAATTCAAAGGCTAAATTGGATGTACCTTGTAATTGGAATGGTGGAACCCAATATATTACCTCCTTAAGTGAATGGGCTACCATTATCTCGTCAAATGTAAGCTCTCTTCCTTCTAGTACTGCCCGATGTGACATGAGGTTCATCCGAATCATTACTGCTAGGTCACTCCTTGTCAGCATTGGATTTTCCACACAAAGCTTATCCAACTCCACTCTTTGTTCTGGCGTAAGTACGTTCTCATCAAAAGACTCATCTTCAATGTATTCTTCAAAAGTGTCCTCCTCTTCTTGTGGCCAATCATTGTAGTCCATGGCCATCAAAGTTAGTAAAAGTTAGTGTCTTAGACTAATAATTCAGCCGTAAACCAAAGGTGAACATTTGGTCCCCGGCAACGGCGCCAAAAACTTGGTACACGAGTTTTAAACCCTTATTTCCTACTGCAAGTGCACAGCATACGAAGTAGTATTTAGGGGTCGATCCCACGAAGACCAGTTTTCACACTTTGACTTAATGAGCTAAATTAAGAGCTAAGACAATTCAAATATGTTTTTGGTTTTTGTAGATAGCAATAATAAAAGCGAAATCGGTTGTAAAGATTATATTAAACAAGCGTTAGGTCAAGGAATATCGCAGGAGATTCAGAGCAACGGATCAAACAACTATTCAGGCAATGATTAAGCATAAATATAGAACTCAAACACTAAAATAATATCAATCCACTCTCGTGGTATCAATATCTTTGTCTATCAACCTAGAAATCCTAACTCTCGCTGGTACTAGAAATCGTAGACAAGCATTAAGGATAGGTTTAATATGTTCACAATTCTCCAATACATCTACTCTCGCAGGTAATGAATAAATTGCTCACCAATGTTCTTTCTAGCAACCTAGCAACTCTCGCTGTCTAAGTTAAACCCAATATCAAAAAATCAAGTGATCAATTCGATCTAAGCATTAAGAACAACAAAGGTGAAGATATTGATTTGAATAGCCTATTTGTGTTTAACCCTAAAGCTCATGAATTCCCTTGACAAACCTTAACCTAACTAAGAGATCTACTCAGACATGATTAAAGAAGAAAACGACATAGAGATTATAGAGTTCATCATAAAAGCTTGAATAGATAATGAAAGCTGAAAATAACTTAATAAGAACTTCAAAACAAAGTATGAATATAGATAACAAGAACTGAAAGTAAAACTTAATAAAACTTAATTAAAGCAATAAGATGGAAAATAAGAACTGAAAGTAAAGCATAAGATTAAAAGCATAAGATTAAAAGCATAAGATTAAAGCTTAAAAGAAACTAACAAGAACTAGATAAAAGCATAAATATAAAGCTTAAAACTGAAGAGAGAGCAATGTTTAGAAGCTAGAGAAGAGAGGAGGAAGAAGATGGTGTGGTTTGAAGCATCAAGAGTGAGTTCATTATATAGGCCAAGGTGAAGGAGAGTAGGTGAGACGGGGAACGGTCGTTCTAGGTGGAGAACGATCGTTCCCAATGGTCGATCCGTAGTAGGTGAGATATGGAAGTCGGGAACGATCGTTCAGAGGGGAGAACGGTCGTTCCGTGCATGGTCGATCGCGAAGTAGGTGAGACGGGGAACGATCGATCCTTGGAGGGAACGGTCGTTCTTCAATCTTGTCGGCGTTGTAGGTTGGATGGGGAACGACCGTTCTGATGAGGGAACGGTAGTTCTTGGCTATTCGTTCTTCTCAAAGAACGGTCGTTCTTCACTTGGTCCTTTTCTCGTGTTTTCCGCATTAACTCGACTTGAACATGTCCGTAAATGCCAAACTCCTTCGGAACTCCATGAAATCTGTAAAAAGACTCAAAACAATAGAAAAGACTCGAAAAACCAACTAAAGATGCAAATCAAAACTCAAACCGAATACTAAAAACGAATCAAAATACGTTAAAAACACATAATATCAGCAACCTTCATTGGGAAAGAAGCACTACTTCCTCTCTATAATAGATGACTATACTCGGAAGGTGTGGATTTATTTCCTGGCCAGCAAAGTTGAAGCTTTTAGCAAGTTCTGCGAATGGAAAAATCTTGTTGAAAATCAAGTCAACAAGAAGGTTAAAGTCCTGAGAACCGACAATGGACTGGAGTTCTGTAACAATGCGTTTGATGGCTTCTGCAAGGAGAATGGCATTGAAAGGCACAAGACGTGTGCTTATACGCCACAGCAAAACGGAGTTGCTGAGCGTATGAACAGAACTATAATGGAGAAGGTAAGATGTCTGCTTGATGAATCCGGTTTAGAAGAGAAATTTTGGGCAGAGGCAGCAGCTACTTCAGTTTACATCATCAACAGAACTCCTTCTTCAGCGAATGATTACAACATCCCAGAAGAGCTATGGTTAGAAAAAACTCCAGGCTATTCGCACCTAAGAAGGTTTGGCTCCATAGTCTACACACACGTGGATCAAGGGAAGCTCAAACCGAGAGCTCTTAAGGGAGTATTCATTGGATACCCATCAGGGGTAAAAGGCTACAAAGTATGGCTATTGAAGGACAAGAAGTGTGTGATTAGCAGAAACACTGTGTTTATAGCAGACAAAGTCTATAAAGACTTGGGTCAAGACTCGGATAAGGCAGAGGTCCAAGAGAAAGGCGATGAACCTGAGATCATTGTGAGCACCATTGAGGTTGGCGAAAGCTCAAAAACTGCTCAAGAGAAGTCTAGTGAAGGTGGAGCTGAGGAATCAGTTTCTACAAATGATGATGAAACAGGAGAAAGCGAGGATCTCAGTGATTACCAATTGGCCAGAGACCGAGTTAGAAGAGTCATTGTGAAGCCGGCAAGGTTCACTGATGAATCAGCTATTGCATTTGCTCTCTCAGTTTCCGAGGATATCAGTTCAGAAGAACCAAGAGATTATGCAGAGGCAATGCGTAGCAAGGACATAGACAAATGGAAAGCTGCAATGGATGATGAGATGGGATCTCTAGACAAGAACAAGACCTGGAACCTAGGCGATGCTCCAAAGGACAAAGACGTGATTGGTTGTAAGTGGATCTATAAACTCAAGCCTGGGATACCTGGTGTAGAACAACCTAGGTATAAGGCTAGACTAGTTGCTAAGGGCTATGCACAAAATGAAGGCCTAGATTATCAAGAAATTTTCTCACCCGTAGTTAATCATGTCTCGATACGACTGATGCTTTTTATAGTGGTTGATTTAGACCTTGAGCTGGAACAACTAGATGTAAAGACGGCATTCTTGCATGGATCCATTGATGAAGACATTTACATGGAGCAGCCAGAGGGATATGAAGTGAAAGGAAAGAAGAACAAGGTCTGTCATCTCTTAAAGTCTCTCTACGGGTTAAAACAGGCCCCAAGGCAATGGAATAAGTGCTTTTATCAGTTCATGGTGAAAAGCGGTTTCAGCAGAAGTGAATTTGATCTGTGCGTGTACTTGAAGAAGCTCAAAGGTAACTCATACATCTATCTACTTCTGTATGTAGATGATATGTTAATTGCCTCCAAGAGTCTTGCCGATATTAATGTGGTAAAGGAACAGCTGAGTAGTGAGTTTGACATGAAGGATTTGGGTCCAGCAAAGAGGATTCTAGGTATGGATATAGAACGTGATCGAGCAGGTGGAGTTCTTACTCTATCACAGTCTACTCATATCAAGAAGGTACTTCAAGTGTTTCGCATGGATGAAGCCAAGCCTGTGTCAACTCCTCTAGGAGCAGAGTTCAAACTAAAGTCAGTAAAAAAAGAAGACTGTGACACGGAAACAGGAGAGTTTCCTTACTCTAATGCTGTAGGGAGCATAATGTATGCCATGATAGGTACAAGACCTGATTTGGCATATGCTATTGGTGTTGTCAGTCGCTTTATGAGTAATCCGAGTCGAGAACACTGGTCTGCTGTTCAATGGATCTTAAGATACTTGCAGAAGACTCAGGATTATGGTTTGGTGTTCAAGAAGAATTCGGATGGGTTCAGAGTAGAAGGCTACTCATTCAGACTTCGGTGGTGACTTGGACCGAAGATGTTCAACTACCGGATATGTGTTCACTGCAGGTGGTAACACGATTAGCTGGAAGTCAGGGCTTCAGCAAGTGGTGGCTCTCTCCACAACAGAGGCTGAATATGTCGCTCTTGTGGAAGCAATAAAAGAAGGCTTATGGCTACATGGTCTTGCAGAAGAACTTGGCTACAATCAAGAGGTAGTACAGGTAAGTTGTGATTCTCAAAGTGCTATTTGTCTAGCAAAGAACAATGTTTTTCATGACAGGACGAAGCACTTGGTGGTGTCAAAGCATGTTGCTGTGAAGATGAACTTTGTTCGAGATATGATCGAGGAAGGCGAGGTCATTGTCAACAAAGTCCACACTTCGAAGAACCCAGCGGATATGCTTACGAAGGTGATTCCAACTCACAAGTTTGAGCAGGCGATGGCCGAGCTCAGAATTGCCCGGTGCTAAGGGGCAGGATAGGCGCTTGGCGGTACAAGGCACAAACTCGGGATGTTGATGTCAAGGTGGAGATTGTTATGATCTTGGTGACATTCAACATTGGGATAAGCAGAGAACCGGGTTGGTTTAATGCTTGGATAGATATAGGATTCAAATAGGTGATAACCGGTTGGTTATTGTGTTCTTGTTTGGGTCAAGTTATATCGGGACTGGTTAGCTCATTTAGCTGGTCAAGTTGAGTTTGTGAGTTTGTTATACAGGGGATAAAGTTGTTGAGTGTTGAGATTAGATTGAGCTGAGAGTTTTTCATCGTGTTCTTAAGATTCAGAGAGTTCTGGGTTTTGGGGAGAGAGGTGTGATATTGTTCGATCTTGTAAACATTCTTCTTCTCTTTGATTAGTGAAGTGTTGCTTGTGCCGTCAAGCCCCAGACGTAGGGATTCAATCCGAATCCTGAATTGGGTTAACAAATCTTCGGTGTACTCTTTCTTTCTTTCAATTGTTTTTGTTGTTCAACGAACGAGTGAATCGAGAGAGAGACTTCAGAGGTTTCGAGTATTACAACAAGAATAATTAATTTATGGCTTAAGCTGACATCGGCTCTGATTGGCCACATGATTGTTGTGGCTTTAGGCTTTAGGCTTTAGGCTTTAGGCTGTAGAGATTTTGGCTTTAAAGACTTTAGGCTGTAGAGATTTTTGCTTTAAAAGTCTGATTGGTATCAAAAGCGGTAGAGACTGTGACTGTTGATAAGTTTTTATCAAATTTATTTTGGCTAAATTTATTTATAATAGAACAAAATTAATTGAAATTGTAAATAATAATTTGTTTATTATTAAAATTTAACAGAAACACTACAATTTATTAAATAAAGTAAGAAAAATCATTAAAAAGCAAACTAGTACAAAATATCTAACGACTTTTAAATCTAGATTCATCATTCACGTTACGCCATTTTTTTTCATACTCCACAAATCCTTTCAATCACAGATCGAAGTGATGAATGATGATGATTAACATTTCTCTTTAGTTTCTTTTTTCTAATGGAGAGAAAAGAATAAAGATAAAAAAAATTATTTTGTTTTTCTTGCCCTAAAGATTAAAGATTATCGAAATAGCATTCTATTATTTTTATTTTTTTGAATACTTCTAAAATAATTTTCCATATAAATTTTTAGATATTTTCTAAAAACACCATTAGATTATTTTGTTCTTTATGGTTTTGAATACTTCATTAATAATTTTCAATAAAATATTTTAGAGATTTTCTAAAAATAGCATTAGATTATTTTGTTTTTTTCTGGTTTTGAATACTTTATTAATAATTTTCAATATAATATTTTAGAAATTTTCTAAAAATAGCATTAGATTATTATTTTTTTGTTTTGAATACTTCTTTAATAATTTTTTATATAATGTTTTAGAGATTTTCTAAAAATAGTATTAGATTATTTTTTTCAGTTTTGTATTGAATCCTTCTTAAATAATTTTCAATATATATTTAAAGATTTCTAAAAATAGTATTAGATTTTTTATTTCAATTTGTTTTGATAAAAAGAACAAAAAATAAATCTTCAAAAAAGAAAATAGCACACGTATGATTGAAAAAAGAGGAGAGAGAGTTTAAAAGCCACAATATGAGGCTTTAGAAATTGATGAAAAAAAAAACTGAAAAAGTGGCTTTAAAGGCTTTAGAATTTTCAAAAGTCTCTAAAGTTTAATTGGGTAAATTTTGGCTTTGATGACTTTATAAAATTCTAAAGCCCTCAAAGCCATGTTACCAATCACTACCATCATCCTAAATCCCCTAGCATCCAAATAGGGTACGAACGGGTTATTCTCGACATTTCCACGTTAATAGTATTCCCGCTCAAACTCAAATGCCCAAGTAGCAAATTTCGGCCCATTACATTTTTTTTTTTGGACAACCGGCCCATTACATGTATTTTTACCAAAATCACTCATAATATATCGGATCAAATTCTGGCGTGACCTTCTGTACAAAAAGGTAACCAAAAGTAACTCTCCCAATTCTCAATGACCTTGTGAATATGATATACCGATTTTGCCCTTAATGAAAAGAAGAAAATAAAACAAATCTGAGCCATCAGATCAAATCAAGATCTAACGGTTCTCTTCCTGACCCCACACATTAAACATTCTCTCTCTTCCCTCTCATGTCACGTAAACAAACCCATTACTTTCCCCAACCACACCAAATCACACCATTAATTCATTTCTTCTTCTTTCTTCTTCTTTATTCTTTCTTCTTCCTTGTTCTTTGTTTTTTTTTTCTTTTCTTTCTCATCTCCAGATTCCAAATCCGCGAATTGAAGTCAGCGTTAGAGAGATAAATGTTAGTTCTTTTTCTTTCTTCTTATACTCTCTCTCTCTCTCTCTCTCTCTCTCTCTCTCTCACCCCTTACTCTCTTCCTTTTTTCCTCTTTTGAATTACCCACGTGTATATATACATAGTAAAGTTAATTTCGAAGTGTAATAAGGTGTTATAACGAGAATTTGCAGATTCTATATGCTGAAACCTCAGATCATAATAGAGCAGAGAAGTGTAACTGATATAACTCCTTTCATTGGTCCAACTAGTATAACTAGCACGGCTGATAAAATGAGCAAAACGAGTATATCTGATACCTCATCATTCTACTTGGGATGTTCCGGAGGAAATACAATATTGGCGTGTCTTACCAAAGCCTTACAAGAAAAAGAAAAGAATAATACAAGTGACCCGTCACCTAGGGGTTGGAGAACCTCGAAGGAGGAGGAAGAAGACTCGCGTGCAATTTCAGAGTTGGTTTGGTTTGTAATCTACTTTATATTTGTGTAAGCTTTGTATGACTGAATGTTACACTATGGATGTAAGCATGCATGTTATTTCAATCAGATACGGCTAAGTACAACTAGTACAGCTCAATATTATGTGTTGAATATGTCTAGTACAACTGGTATGATTGGTACAATTCTGCCGTATTACAATCGGTAAAAATGGTCAAACTAGTATAACTGGTATTATGCGTACAAGTAATATAACTCGTACAACACTATTGTAGTACTGTAATAAATTTATGAAAATGCATTTGTAAATTCATTTATAATACAATTCTCATATTAAATAGGCCAACAAAACACTGAAAACACATTTTCACCACTATATTAGTGATTTAAATGCAAATTTCATTTTTTGGGTTGATAAAGATGTTATCAGTTCATCATCTACCTTATACTTCTAATGTTACTTTCACAATCTTAGACACAATAACATAGAATTTTACTACCAAATTATTTTTTTACACATTTGATTGTATATGAATATGTAATATGTAGTTTATATACTTAATTTCAAAAGTACAACTAAGTGAATTTCATTTATAGTATGGTACTACTAGTTACAAGTTATTATGACGAAAGTACAACTCTTTACAAAAAAAAAAAACAAATGGTATAACTGCATCATTGGTACAACTCTTCACAATTTTTTTTTTGTCAATAATTTTTGTAAGGACGTTTTTATGAGTTTACACATGTAAGTGCACTTTTTTACGTAGTAAACTACTTGTACTAGTTATACTATTGCGAGAATTATATAAATGCATATTAAGTCTGAAAATAATTAGATTCATAATTAAATATAAATACTTAATTTCATAAAAAGTCTGAAAATACATAAAACAAAGAAAATAATTTATTATTTCCGAACATATGGGGACTGCAACATATGTGAAGGTTTTAGCACTCTCTTAGGCATATAACCTTCCTCGTCATGTGGCTAAACTTATGGAAGATGTGCCTGAACTGACGGTGATTGAGAAACCACTCCTTCTCGCTGTCCTCAAAGTCTTTTATGACATGAATCAAATAATATTGAGTGCACTTTGACGCCAATGTGCATAATTTTACATACTCCGACGATCTAAGGAAAGAACGGAGTGGTTGCAAAGGTTCTAGAGGCTCACACTCATACTCCTGAAAAAGCCTTACAAGGCCAACAAAACATTGAAAACACATTTCTACCACTATTTGTGATTTAAATGCAAATTTCATTTTTTGGGTTGATAAAGATGTTATCATTCCATCATCTACCTTATACTTCTAATGTTACTTTCACAATCTTAGACACAATAACATAGAATTTTACTACCAAATTATGTTTTACACATTTGATTGTATAGGAATATGTAATATGTAGTTTATATACTTAATTTCAAAAGTACAACTACGCGAATTTCATTTACAGTATGGTACTACTAGTTACAAGTTATTATGACGAAAGTACAACTCTTTACAAAAAAAACAAATGGTACTAAAAATTTTTTAATCACGCTTTTCATGAGTTTACACACGTCGGTGCATGTTTTGGTACTAAAATTTTCGATATTAATACTAATTGTACTAGTTATATTATTGGACGCAGCAATAGTAGCTGTATGTAGGTATACTAGTTATACTATTGCAATAATTATATAAATGCATATTAAGTCTGAAAATACTTAAACACATAATAAGTCTAAATAGGAAATACCTGAACCCAAATCCGAAAAATATTAGAAAACTCGATCGGCTTGTATTTGTCTAAACCCGAAACCCAAAAATCTAAAAACCCGAAACCCAAAAATCAAAGCCCGAATAAACCGAACCTGAAATACAATTAGCAAAAAAACGATTGGTTTGTATACGTTAAAACCCAAAAAACTGAAAACCTGAATCCCCAACACGAAGCCGAAAAATTACCTGAATTCACGGGGCTATGTATCATGATGTCGTCGCACGTTTTTTATTCATATGTTTACAACTACACGAGTAATGGTAGTTGTAGTTGTTATATTAGTTAAACATAAGAAATCTAGTGGTACTTCTTTTCCATGGCTGCCTTCACCTCAGCAGTCTTCTTTTCTATGGTTACCTTCTCCTCGTCAGCCTTCTACAAAACCCCCCCCACACAGTTCATATAAATTACACACAGTTGTACTAGTCGTACTAGTATTACTAGTATGACTGATATGACTGGTACAACCACTATCAGTTGAACTAGTATTTCTTGTATGACTGGCATAACTGGTACCAGTTGTACTAGTATTACTGATATGACCGGTACAATTACTTGTGGTTGTATTAGTTGTACTATTAATACTAGTACGACTAGTACAATGGCACCTCTTGACTATATCCCTGGGACGGATCCGGATATGGACAGATCCGGATATGGCCGGATCCATGTTTTAACTATCCCGATCTGGATCCGGGGCTTTCGGATATCCAGATTTCGGATATCCGCCTAAATATCAAGATATCCGGATCTGGATCTGGATCCGTAAAAAATATATTAAAATATTAAAAATAACATTAAATTAATACTTATATTTATTTTTAAATATATACATATAATATAATAATAGGAAAAACAAAATTAGATTATTATAAAAATATTTTAAGTTTATTTTTTATGTATAAATCTTGATATACTTAAAAATTCATTAGTAATATAGAAAAAAATATTATATTTAAAGGACACGGATCCGGATCCGGATATCCGGATTTGAAAATTCAGATATCCGGATCCGGATCCTGTTTGTACGGATCCAAAGTTTTATTATCCGGATCCGGATCCGGCCTTCCAGATATCCAGATTTTCGGAGCGGATACGGAGCGGATCCTGGCTCCATTTTCGGAGCGGATTAGGACAACTTGTATGATTAATATAATTAGTATAACTAATATGATTAGTATAACTAATATGATTAGTATAACTAATATGATTAGTATAACTAATATGATTAGTATAAACAGTATGATTAGTATAAATAGTATGATTAGTATAATTAGTATGATTAGTATAACTAGTATGATTAGTATAACTAAGATAACTAGTACGATAAATGTGATGAGATAATTTTTTTTTTTGGGTTTATGTTTGGTTTGGGCTTGATTTGAATTATGTTTGGATCCATTATATTTAGGTCCAACGAATTGAAATTAAATGAAGGACAAAATTGAAATTTCCATCACTTTTCCTTTAAAACAAAAAGAAAAAAGAAAATATAAAATATGGGAAGGTCATTTGAGAATAACTCTCTCCCTTGAGAGTCATCTCAGAATTTGATCCTAATATATCTACTAGGGATAATCTTAAAATTAAGATTTGGTTTTCCACCGATATTTAATTATTGTACCGGACGGGAGTGGGGTTTGTCTACCGTCACCGATCCGCGAGGGTATTTCTGAACACAAAATCTGAACCGTCCATTAAACTCACACGTCCTACGTGGCAATTAACTGTATTTAAAATCCGGTTTTGCGTCCGAATCCTTTCAGAAATCGGAGGCGTTGGTATTTGTTCTGATTCGAACGGAATAAAAAAGTAAAAAAGAGAAAAAAAAAAAACTTCAGTGCTTTGAGCCCCTTTGGATAGCGAGGTGAGATTCCAAAGTCTTCTCCTTTTCGAGCCTCTTTTGAACACTGTGAGCTTCTTCTGTTTGATTTTAACCGATGAATCTTTTCGAGCTTTGTCTGAATTCGCTGTGGGTTTTTTTGTTTTGTTTTGAATGTTGTTTGTGCTTTCTGAAGTCGCGTTTAGGGTTTGAGTTTGCGTTCTCTCTGATTTGCGAATTGTGCTAATTTAGCTTAGAAGTGTACGAATTTGAGGTTTGAGAGAGTAACCTGGATTTCTGAGTCGTTGGATTTTCTCTGTAATAGTTGTAATTTGGATCTAAATCTATGTTTTTTCCCCATAAAGTATTCAAATTTGGATAATTTTTGGTTATCGTCTTATTTAGATTTGATCTGAATTACTAAGAACTTAGTGGATGCCTATTTACTTTGATAAAAGAAACTCTTTTTTCTTTTTTTCAATTCCTCGGGTTAGAGCCCATGGGAGTTTTTATTCAGCTCTATGTAGAAAGATTGAGTCCAATGACGGTCAATAAAATCTACTTTTCTATATAAACCAAAGTCTCTCTCATTCATCCCCAACGATATTCACTTTGTTTTACGCTTCGAAATTGAGGGCTAAGGTTTTTTATTCCACAAACAGCGAAGAAGATGATCGAAGTGGTGCTCAACGACCGTCTGGGGAAGAAAGTAAGGGTTAAGTGCAACGAAGATGACACGATCGGCGATCTGAAGAAGCTTGTCGCAGCGCAGACCGGTACGCGAGCCGAGAAGATTCGAATTCAGAAGTGGTACAACATCTACAAGGATCATATCACTCTCAAGGACTATGAGATCCACGACGGGATGGGTCTCGAGCTTTACTACAATTAGGTTCTTTCCCTCTTTTCCTTTTCTTGATTTCATCTCTGTCCGATTACTTTTCTTATCTTCCGTTTTGGATTATAATAGAAATTCGATAATTATCGATGATTAACCTATTGGCTTTAAAATTTATCGAAATTCTGGTGATGTAGTTTTGCAAAATTGTAGTTAGTTTTTGTGTTGGATCCAGTTCACTGCACCAATTTGATCAAATTAAATTTTGAAATATCAGAATATATTTGATTAAACCCCAAAATATAACCAAAAGTACAAAACTAAACTGTACATATAAGATCATGTCTTACTACACATACGAAAACAGCAAAGCAGTGTTTATCTTGTTTGTCTCTGTAATAATAATTCGTCTTCCATGCCAATGTTTGGTTCTGATGAGAAGGTGAGTAATACGGAGCCTTTGAACTGAATTCTCGGTTAAGCTATCTCTTCCTAAAAACTTCTTCATTATATCTTTTGTATTTTCTGCATACAACTAATGCAAGTACAGAGGTAATGGAGTGTTTAACAGGCACTCCGCTATTCGGGTTTGATTCGCATTGGCCACGGGGATTTAACATGACCTTCGAACCCATGATTAGTCGGTATCAGTTCAGATTGGAACAACTCTTGGATTGATCTTTAGATTAGTTTCACTTTGATTGGTCTTTAGGATTGAGGAAAAACGAGACTAGTTTTGTTTTTAATTTTAGCTCTATTAATTCTTATGTTTTTCTAACAATATGTGACACTTTTTTTTTTAGAGGAGAGTGTATTTAGAGATTTGACACGGGTGGCGAATCTAAGAATTGTTCCTAGTGCAAGTAAAGATTCTGATTACATCTTTGTTTTGAAAAGAAAGATTAAGTTAAATTTTAGTTTTTTCTTTGAAATCACAGAATATATTTGATTAAACTCCAAATCTTAGCCAAAAGTCCAAAACTTAACTGTACATATACGATCAGGACATACTACACAAACGAAAAAAGCAGAGTTTTTGTCGTTTGTCTCTGTAATAATAAATCATGTCTGTTGGTCTTTGCCGATCTTTTTCGTCTAATACGAAGGTCTTAAGAGTAACAGATAGCCTCTGTTTCCTCTCATCCGGAATATGATTGATGACTGTTATAAGTTTCTTCTGTTCCTCTCTTCGCTTTCTACATATGTAATATAACTCTAGTCTTCTACACCTCTTAATAAGTTAAGGCTCTTTGTTTCAGTCCATTGTAATTTATCAAAAGCTCAAAACCTCTATGTAAAACTCAACTGTTTTATAATACTCATGCTAACTTAATGAATCTCTGCCATGTCTATACTAATGCAGTCTATACTAATGCTCGTTCCCGCATTGTTGTATTGGTTTTGATTCTGTTGCACTTATCGGTACATTGATTAATGGAGTTGATTGTTACTTGCTTGTTTCATCTTGTCCAGGCTGATCGGAGGAGGTGAGTAAAGGAGACCAAGGGGGAGCTGAAAGAATGTTGTTGAATTTGCAACACCTCTAATAAAAAAACAAGAACTATGTTGTATTATTCTCTAATTGGTTCCTGATTATATGTTTTGGTAAACTCAAATCAAATGTGTTGTAATAATATACTTGCCTTTGCTCTATGTAGTCTCCAAGTTGGTACTTCAACAAAAGTCTTTTAGTTGTATTCAAGTGCTCAATTCTCCAAAAATGTTTATCCATATCTTTTGAAATGCTTTATTTTGGTTGTATTCAAGTGCTCATTCTAGTAAAAAAAAGACCATAATTGAAACCTTTTTTTTTAATTGATACTAAAAAGAGCATTACAAAACACGAATAGAGTACTGTCTACTTAGTACTATAATACTTCTTTCATGTTTATTCAAGAGTCATCATTGAATGTAAGATTGGCCAGTAACGTCAATGTCTCGATCGCCGGAAGATTGTGGTGGCTTGTGCTTTGGCTTCGTCGTCTTTGCCTCGTCAGGCCCATCTGCACTATGTGTCTCGCTGGCCGGTCGGTTATGCTGTTGAGGCTCTTTCTCTATATTTTTTGCATCTCTCTCTACAGTCTTGGCATCTTTTTGTATCTCGTCGTCGTCCCGACCATAAAGCCCACCTCCGTAAGCTTCGTGCGTCACCGGCTGCATCTGCGAGATATACGGTGGCTGGTGCTGACGCGGCTCGGACGTATTGCTCCCTTTCTCTTTCTTCTGCTCTTCTTCCATTATCACTTGCTCTTTCTTGAGTTTCGACGCTGAGGGTATTTGTACTGGAAGTGGTTTCCAGACACGTATACATTCATTCCACGTGTCATCGTCAGAAGCGAACATGTGAAGCAGTCAATCAGGCAAAAATTTATTAGTTTATCTACTCGAGCTATTAGTTTGCGAATTGCCAGACAAAAATTTGGTTTGGTTCGAGTTGATTCTAGAATTGTTTGGTTAACAAAAACTCTGTCGAATTGGACCGAAAATTTTTTTTTCTAAGCGTTAAATTATGGTCAATTCATTTACATTCGGTTAATTCAGTTCAAATTATAGATATAATTTTGGTTTGGTATAAATTATGGTAGAGATTTTTTCTTAAAAAGACGATTAACTGAGCTAACCAATAATCAAACCGATAACCAAATTAATTTTGTAAATTTACCCATCAATTCGCAACTTATAAGTTATAACCAAACTTGAATCAAAAACCAAAAATGTCAGTTCGATCAGACTACTTTGGTTCGGTTCTAAACCGAAGGGCTATAAATAATAAATAAGTGTTTGCGGCGGTTGGTGAGCGAGTGTATTAAAAATGTCCTGGAAACCAAATCAATCGTGTGATTGTGGACAACGCATTATTACTCTAACGAAAATAATATATTCGACAAGCAGAGAAAGATTGTACAGGTCCTTTGTGAAGATGCAGTAATGTTGTATAGATAGATTCTGCAACAGATATTAAAACGAAACTGAATCCAAAATTTATTGGACGTGTATCTATAGTAATTTAAAGCAGCCTTCTAAATCAATATTGTAAGAATAAAAAGTTGCACGAGCTTGTAGAATCAATCCAAAATGGGATAAGCACTCGATTATCTAACCTTTTGCTGGGTGATTTATATGTAATCCCTCGGAGTTTTGGAATTAAATTGATCGGTTGAAAACCCATGCCCTTGGTAGTATCTGTACAAATTTCAAAATGCCAGCCTCTGTGCAGATCTAGCAAAGGAATCAGAAAGATAAAGAACAGAAACAAAGCTGGGAAACCTGGCTTGATGATCTGCTGCGAAAAACTGGAGTAAAACTTCATTCACAGAGTTTGCAACAATCTACAAGAAAAAAAATTAACAGAAAGACCAATCAATAAGGGAATTAGAAATAAAGTGAAGAGACAAACTGAAACCAGAGGCAGTAGTACATTAGTAGGGTGATTCAATCCATCTGAGTGGAAAAAGTGTTAGAAATGAAAGGGGTTTTAAACTAATAATTCAATCGCGGAAGTGAGGAGGAGATGATGGGTTTATCCGTTTACTGTGTGATTATGGAAGCAGTAGTAGGAGAAGAATATGGAGCGAATGGGGTCTGTTAACGGCTGTGATACTGATTTAATTCCACTTTCGAGGCGATCGAAGGAATTGAAGAGGAAGTTTCAGGTTTGAAAATGGAGGAATTGGCGTAGGCGAAGATGAGGAGAATAAAATTACATTTGCGGTTTGGATCAATAATATTTTGAAACTGATCTGGGCCTCTTCTGTAGATTTAGATTTGGGCTTGTCAATTTAGTAAGGGATTTTGTCGGTATCCGAGTTGAAAGGCGGAAGTTTTCGATTGCTCAATTATTTCTGACAATAATTTGATTGGCTGTTGGAATCATTAAAATGTCCACTGTTTTTGAGCAATCACACTTACCTATTCCAAAAGAAAAAAAAACAGTGAGTCACCAACCACTTAGGTAGCTAAAATACACAAGAAGGGAATGCTCAGGATACGAAGCGTACTTATCTAAAGCTTTGAGATACTTTTGCTTTGGGATTTGTAAGAAAATTTTCATGGAGTATCTGTTATCCTTAACCTTCGAAAACTCAGATAGATTCTTCTCCACTTCGTCCACTAATCATTAGTCACCAAAATAAAGCCTGTTGGAGTAATAAGCAGATTCCAATTCCAATATGGGTCGTTAATGTTATCAAAATTATTTAGATTCTCAATTCCAAATATGCATATTGAAAACTGAAAGAGATTGGAAAAGAAAAACCTGTGAACAGTTTCCTTTAATTTATTTTCATCGAGAAACTGAAGAATCAGGAACACAGAAAATACAATAGAGGACACTTAAATCCTGACATGAGATCTCTAGTTCAAGTAAAAGAGAATGAGCAACAATAGGTACCAATAAATCACTGATCCAGGACAATGACTTTAACTCTTTCAGTTTACACCAATTTGCTAATTTTGTGGTTGAATATTGAAAAGCTCTGAAAATCGTCTAAGACATAATTTTCCAAAAAAATTATTAGTATCAGATTTTAGAAAAATGATGATAGGGAAAATATATGTAGATGGTTCTGGGTTCTTCTTTTTTGTGGGTTTGTTGGTTAGAAGAAATGATATATGTTTCTTGAAATGATTTATGGGTGATGCAACAAATGGTTGACAACTAAACGAAAAACAACCAAACACATGGCTCCCAAATCCATCTTAAAAACTGTTAAAGATACTGAACTAAATGAAATTTATATAGCGCAGAAGATTACGAAGCACTAATTCCATGGATCTTGTAGTCCTGTCTAATATGCATTGATCGGATGTGTAATCCTATTAATGAATTCGCCATATCTTAAAATGTAGTAAAACTCATCGATTTACATGGGTACTAACCTTATTTACCCTTCCGTACAAGAGGGAGAATCAAAATGCCCTTTAGTAATCTAAGTGTCCCTCTGGTATTGGATTTGTCATCTTTGCCCTCGATTAAAAAAATAAGAAAAGAAATTGAAAAAAAAAGTGACACATGAGTAAAAAATTAAATTCAAACTAACCATAATATTTAATTCTCTAAAACCACGTGTCTCTATATTAGTCTTCTCATCGTATTCTTCCTCCTATGTTTTTCACCATTGACGAAATCTGGGCATTAAATTGAAGGTTAGTTCTTGCTATTTTTAGTGCTATTTTCGATTTCATGATTGAATTATCAAGTTTATGTCATATGCAAAACAATAAATACATAATTTTTTCTCAATTAGGGAATTTCATAGTAAAGAAAATTTTGATTTGATTGCTCATTGGAGTCACTGAGCTTGTTGGGTAAGGCTATTAGAAACTGATATTGTTAATTAAATGGGATATCTTGGTTAACTGAGCAATGAATCGTAATAAATCGTGATGATTCGTATGAAGAATCAAACTTTCTGGGTACTACTAGATACAACTGGAATAACTAGTACTATTAGGTGAATTTGTACGACTAGGAAAAGTGGTACAACTAGAATAACTCGTATAACGATTATTTCGTTTTTTGGGCAGATGTGAGTAAAAGTGGTTGCACAATCATATGTTTTGATTATGGGGATTCTATTCAAAACACGGTGATAAAATTATATGGAATTCTGTAGAAGATGAGATTCACACTTTAGTGATGAGGAAATCTTTGGAAGATGTCACTTATGTTGGATTAGTAGAGGGAATTTGCCAAAAGGTTTTGATGATGCAATTACATCTCAGCTGAAAAGTTGTTACTATCCATTTGTCTTTAACACGGAGAAATCATCGTATATTTAGAATGATGAAGATGTTTTTATTTGGGAACTTCATCTACAAAACTCCAAATATTATTTGGAAGATCAATGGGCATTGGCAAACTCAAGAAAAAATTTATCAAGTTCCTCATATGTCTGAATGGGTTGCACCTAAAGAGATAAAGTCGCAAGAAATCTTACCTCCGAAATTTGTTGAAAAGAAAGAAAAACCACAACAGAAAAGATACTCATAAGTTGGAGAACATCACTCGTTTTCAGTACAACTAGTACAACTTTCTTTTAGTTGTGCTCAAGTCCAACTGGTAAAACTAGTATGACTATGCTTTGTACAAATATGTAAATAACACCATTTACTAACGTGTTTGTAAACATATTTACATATAAAATATGTCATAGAACATGTGCAAACCTATTTGAACATTTCATAATTAAATAAATTTGATCATAAAAAAAATTTGATCCATAAAAATGTAATGTTTACACAATCTACCTTACACTTTTAAGGTTACTTTGAAAAACTTAACCACACAAACATGAAAACCATGAAAGTTTGTATTTTTATACAAGTTATAGCATTACAATATGTTAAATGTACTTTATTTACTCAATTTCATAAGTACAACTACAAAAGTTTGTTTTAAGGTATGGTACGACTGATTACAAAATTTTACAATCAAAGTCCAACTTCATGGACAATGGGTACGACTAGAAAACTAGTACGACTCTGTTATAAAAAGGGTTCATTTTTTTCTTTTGACGGCGCAAGTGGTCATTTTTTATTCATTATATATTCTGACAGCGCAAGTGGGTATTTTTTATTCATTTTCTCTTTTTGTCTATTTTTAACTTCCACGTTTTTTGGGATCCGTTTTTTTTTTTGCTGTCACACATTTTTTTTTGCTGCCACACGTTTTTTTAAACTCACTTGTAGTTGGTTTAGTTGTGCTAGTTATACCTTTTAATTTAACACATAAAAAAAACTTTCATATATGTCCAAATCTTGAAAAACACAAAGACAAATTATAACAAAACACACAACATAAGCCAAAGCCTAAGCTCAAATCATTCTTACGTACTAACAAAAGGGTCATTCACCGAACGTGAACGATTCGATTTTCTTTTAAGCATTGGAGTCTTAGGGCCTGTTATTTTGCAGGTCGCAGCGACCTGCGACTGTGACTTGCGACTGCGACTAAGTGTTGCAGGTTGTTGTTCGTTTACATGTCACAGCGACTGGTCGCATGCAGGTCTAAAAATAAAAAAATTAGCTACCAGTCGTAGGTTGTTGCGACAAGTCGCTACGACCTGCAAACAAACAAAAAGCTGTCACAGGTTGCAGTCGCAGATCGTTGCGAGTTGCAAACGAACATGCCCTTACTCTTATGCTTCTTAATCAAATTTTTTTTTGTTGCTTGGGCTTGAAGACTAGGTCTTTTGCTGGTTTTTCACCTTTGTATCAGTTCAGACTTTATCTACATTTACTCCACCTACAAAAAATAAAGCAGAATCGATAAAACTCGTTATATTGAAAATAAATCAAAATCGATGGAACTAGGTGCGTATAAGCAAAATCCACAGTCCCATCACCTTTCTCGTTGCGTAAGTCTTCATGTGAAATAGGTGCTTTCAAAACCAACTCTTCTCTTGATCATCCAAATTCGGAATTCATTCTCCTTAAATTTGTGTTGCACGCATTTGCTACTTAGCTTGCCTCCTTTTCCATATGCGGTGGCATTGAAGAAATATCCGAGAAGCCGCATTTGTTCTTATACAACTTCCTCATCATGCTACAAAAACAAGGAAATTGATTAAATATATTGCTGGTAGATTTAGTACGGCTAGTACGATTATTAAGTCAACTACTGTCAACTAGTATGATTAGGTCAACTAGTACGACTAGGTCAACTAGTACGAATAATATGATTAAAAATAGATAAAAAAATAAGTTATTTTCCGTTGGGTTGAAGTCCGGCTTTGGGTTGCGTTCAGATTTAAGTTTGGGCCAAAGCCCAATTGACTTTTATTTGGTTGGTTCGTAATTTAAGTGATTCATTAAACCTTAACTTGTCTTTTCACCCTTTTTGATTTAAATAAAAATAGAAAATAAATTAAATTTTATAAGAGGGAGAAATAAGGTTTTTTTGAAGTACGGAGGGGCATATAAGGTTAGTCCCCGATTTACATGTCTAATTTATAAACAACAACAACAAAATGAATGAAGATAATAAGATTGTACCGTGTGTTCAAGTTTCTGGGAAAGAGGTTCTTACATTCTTATCAAGGAAGAGCATGTCAATGCTCATGAGCTGACCGCCTTTGCGCACGTTCCTAGCCTCCCAAAAACGCAACAACCGGACCTCGATAGTCTTCGAGCACCTTCCGGCTTTCAACTCGGCCAACATAATTTGGGAATTTGCCATTGTAAGATATGGAGAACTGAACCGATAAACCTCCCTCTTAACTTCGAACTGGTGCGATTCATGGCTGGATGAGTGCTTATTTATAGCTGAAGACGAAGCTTGTACTCCTCGAACGCAATAAGTGGGAGTGAATGCTCAACTACGCCGTAATGAACTCTAAAGAGGGAGTAATGGCGTAGAAATTGAACGCCATAATGTTTGTCGAGAGTCTCCACCCTTTGAACCGCCGCGCCGCCGAGTTTTGGAAGAAAACCTCGTCGGAGGAAGAGATGGAAGGCGAGAGGACGAAACCCAAATTTCTTAACGTAACGGGAGCCCAACTCGAAGAAATGGCCCACTATAATTAAATCCTTCAGAAATAAACGACGGCCCAACTAAACCCAATCAGCTGCCTCAGAAAAACGACACATGGCGTTTTCCCCCAAGGGAGAAAAAGAAGTCTACTTTATTTTATACTAGGGATCTGCCGGCGCTACGCGCGGATTGTGTCTTTTTATTTTTATTTATTTTTATTTGTTTTTTACGTAGCTTGAAGTTGAGAGATTTAGGAAAAAATATATACGAAGCTTTGAGTCATTTGTGTTAGTCTGGAAGATGGTAAATTTGTTTATATTATTTATTTGTTTTTGTGGGTGATCTTCCCCTTTTTGTGAAGATTTTTTTTTAAAGTTATTATTTGTATTCTATTATGTAAAAAAAAAATTCTACTGCAAAACTCCATATATTTCTCTTTTCTTAACAATATTTTTTTACTCGATTCACATAAGATTTTTTCATTTTAGTCTCTATCACATTCTCCTGTTCGATATATTGTATTAAGAAAAAAAGAAAATATGTTTAATTTCAATTAAGCAGGTGGTGTGATTTTGTATCTCCCACATTCGATTGATTCTCATTACCAGGCCCGGCTTATTGGGTGGGTCAATCGGTGCACTGCCCCAGGGCCCAAAAAAGAAGGGGCCCAGCCACCCAAATTTTTTTTTTAATAGGGAGCAATTCTTTTTTTTGTTTACGGTCGTACTTCTCTACTGCTCTTCCTCATTATCTTTTTTATTGTTTCTTAAAAAACGTTTCTATCTTCTTTTTTCTTTTGACTAAGACTTTTCATCTTCTTGCTCAAGCCTCTTCAAATCCACGCTCTCATCCTATATTCCTGTAAGATTTCGTTTCAGCTTATAGATATATAATCCACCATCTCTGTTTTTCACATAATTTTGATCTGTTTTTTTTTTTGAACAATTTTGATCTATTCTCTTATTGATTAATTTACTTCAGATCAGATCCACATGGCCTAAAGTGTGCCTTTTTAGCTGTTTAATCATATAATTTCTAGTGTTTTCAATTTCAGGTTTGCATATGCCTTTGGAAATTCAGATCTTTACTACCTAAATCCAGGTGATATTTTTCTTTTTACCATCTATTTAGCTTAAATCATGACTGGAAAACACAATAGCTTTTTATTTTCATGGTTGTAATTTCTATATTTATCTGACTGAAGTTTTAAATTTTTTATTTTATGTTTGTATTTGATAAGAAATATTGTTTAGTATCAGATTGCATATTTTTATATGTTAGAGGGCCTATTTTTAAATTTTGCCCCAGGGTCTGTCAGAGTATTGAGCCGGCGCTGCTCATTACGATTGGTAGCTTGGAGGGCCTAACGAAAATTCCCATAAGTCATATATTATCTTATTTTTCGCTCCTTCTCCATTCTTGCAATTGTTTTAAAACGTTGTTTACAAATGCTTTTTTATGTTGTCTTCTATCGATGGTAGACGGTTATACTATTTTAAAGACTTATTGAGATGGCAAATAATTGTAAATGTACTGTAAATCATAGATGTTAGTGGTATTCGTGCCTGCTGTTTTGTTTTCCAGCACTAAGCGGTCGTGTTTGTTTTCGCCTCTAGACGTAATTTTTTTTTTGTTACTTCTATCTTATTTATATGAAAATATGTGAACTTAATTTTTATATTTGATTTATTTATTTATGATTTATTCTTGTAATTATACTGCATTCATCTTATGAGTTAACAATTTTGAACAAAAAAAAATTTTTGTACTATATATAGGGTTTTTTTCTTTTCTTCCTGTATCAGTTATATGGCCGCTCAATTATTGAGCTTCTGGTTTTGGGATTCGAGTTAAGTTTTGGATAGTCTTTTATCTTTGTTATCATTATATTAAGTGAATTGAAATAATGTTTTCTTCTTTGTTTTGGGGTTTTAATTTTTTTTTCTATTTATGCTTAATTATATATGAATGTATTTACTAAAATGTATTTTGCGAGAAATATTGTTATTGTTTTTTTAATAAAAAAAGCATTGTTAGTTTTTTTTTTGCGGAATATTTTTGAAATTAAAAACTGTAATAATATGTGGGGTAATTTTGTCTTCTAAATTTTTTTTAAGAAATTTTCTCGTGGATTTATATTTTAGAAAAATGTTTTCTTTTTTAATTTTTTTTTAGTTCTCTATTTAAAAAAGGTGAGTGATGAGTACGGCAACACTAACTACATCTCTTACAAAAGCTACAAATAGAGAAGTTTATTGGATAAGAAGAGAAATAATTATCATAAAACTGTATCTTCTTAACAAAAGGAAATATAATAATGCAATGATTTAGATAGATCGACTTGTGGTTTACATGTCCATCACGACATGATAACAAAAGCTTCAACTAAAATTTTTTTTTAACCTTCATGACATGACATCAATTAACTATAATCTTCCACTCTATTTGTCGTGAATGTAATTTTAGGACATTAAGTGAGAACTCAATGGAACTGAAACAAACAAAAAAAGACAAAAAAACAAAGAGCTCTTCAGCGGAAGCATATTTTACCTCTTCAGCCTCACGCCTGTGTCGCTTTGTTTCCTCTAATTCTTGTTCATCCAATTCCTTGTAACCATCACCACGGCCTCTTGTATTTAGGAAAAAAAAGAAGAAAAAATCGACCTACTTAGAAAAGAATCATAAGCTGTCACAAAACCAGAAGATCAGGTCGGACCCGGGTCACTTCTTTGCAGATCACATCCTTTGGATCACATTTCTTGATCCATGCCTCGCATCCAACCTAAAAGTGTCACACAAGTCGCAATTGTTGAAAGACAGAGCGAGGAAGAAAGAACAATGCAAAGACTCAATCCATTTTCTCCAACAATGGCCATACGTATGTCTACTTGTCAATATCAACTGAAACTCAGAGATCTCTTAGGATTCCATTATGATTTGCCTTGAAGAAGATTCAGGCTTCGATTCAGTCGTTCAGTACCATTGTTCTAGAGCAACAAATAAGATAATGTTACCATCTCTAGAAGCTGAACTTGTTGTTATATAATCTAGAAACCAGATTAGGGGAAGGAAAAAAAGAGTAGAAATTAGTTTGCACTTACAATTTCAGGGAAAGACTGTTTACAAACAAACATTTTTAGTAGAAGCATAAAGCATAAAGCATGAAGCAAAGTAAAACCAAAACAGTATCTTTCAGAAGAACAAATCTACTCTACACGTAAATGCCCACCAAAAATAGTAATTTCGGTTTGCAAATCTATACTAAACCAATATACAGCTGATGAGGTAAACCCTAAATCTCTAAAAATCAGCTACATTACTGCAAAAATCTACAGCTTAATCGTAAAGCTTCATTCTGATCTCTCCGGATACTAAACAACTCCAGCTAACAATGCAGCCAAGCAAAATCTCATAGAGAATGCGAAATCAAGCTAAATAGAAGTTACCAGATCCTGTAAACCCAAAGAAGCATAGTAAATCCGATAATAAAAACATCAATCCAGATTATCAAGTTTTTTCAAAACCATATTTGATGATTCATTTGTTATATAACAAAATTTAGATTTGAAGAAATCAATGGCAGAAATCTTACTTCTTCATATCCCTTCATCTTCTTCGGTGGAAGATTTGTTACCAGTTAGCAAAATCCTGCAAACCAAAAGGGAGATCATGACATAAGGATGGATCAGAAATCGATTCGCTATCACAAATCAATAAAAAATCCAGATCCGACTTTTGACCAACCCCAGACTTTTGACCATGAGTAGGAAACCCCAGACTTTTGACCTGGAGTAGGAACGGGATTACTTGCATATGCATGTCCTGGGCTTCTTCTCAAGCTTCTCCTTTGCTTGGATCCAGCGGAAATTAAGAACAAATGAAAGGAAAAAAACAAAACAATCGGTACACGATGTATCGAAGACAAAGAAAAGGGAATGAAATCTATGATTTGGGGCTGGATAAATACGAAGGCTTGCGATCGAGGAAAACGAAACGGAATCGTCAAAAGAGATCTAAAAAACGATCAGAAGAATAAACGAAAGCAAAAATTAGGTAAATGATCTGCGGCTGATCTGCGGCCCAACAAATTTCAAGCGATGGCCAAAAAAAAAAGGAGGACACGTGTCTTTTTTTTCCCCAAGAGGAGAGACATTAGGTAAATGATCTGCGGCTGATCTGCGGCCCAACAAATTTCAAGCGATGGCCCAAAAAAAAGGAGGACACGTGTCTTTTTTTCTCCAAGAGGAGAGACAGAACTCTACTTTATTTTATAAGATATATGTGACTAGGGATTTGCCCGCGCTATGCGCGGATTGTGTTATTATTTTGTTCTCTTTTTTGTTATTAATATATTTTATTTATTTTTTGTGTAGTTTGTCTAATAACCCCCAAAAATATGTAATTTAAAGTAAGTAGAAGGTTGAGAGAGATACGAAGATATAGCTTGGGAGCTGTGGGTCATTTGTGTTGATTTGGGAAATGGTAAATTTGGTTGGATTAGTTATTTCTCTTTTGGTGAACTGACCGGGGTTTTTTTTTTTTAAGAAATTGTATTCAAGTATTTCCGTTCTATTTTGAGAAGGTTTTGTTATACCTTTTTTGGGAAGAAAGAAGTATATTTTATATTATTTTGAGATGATCTGTGTCATGACTTTTTATTGCAAACATATTTATTATAATATATGTGATGACGTTGATGTCTTATTGTTGTTTCCATAAAAGCTTGCGTTTAGACGTCTGATCTTCTTTTTTGTTTGAAGCTTTTGATAGCATCGACTGATTTATCAAAATAGAATTAAGTTGCTGCAGTTGACGCGAGTAGTAATTTCCTGCATTTTAGTTATAGAATAGGTTACATTATGTTTAAAGATTGAAATATGGAATGAATTTCATAGAATTTACCTTTATATGTTTTATGATTGATGTTTGTCACAAGTATGACTATTTTTTCCCTATCTTGTATGATTAATAAGGGTCGGAAAGTAGATGTTTGTTCATTCCATATAGATAGTCGGACTATTATTGTCATGTTAATAAATTTATATGGCTTAGTTTTTGTCATTATTTTTAACAATGTATTAAAAAGCTTCTTTTATGTACCTGTTTAGTTATAAGCCTATTATAACCTTAGTTTTTGCTTCTGGATTCTTCAGATTTATTCTTTGTATTATGTGTATCCTTTCCACAACATCTATGTAAACCAAGTAAACTATTTAATAGGTTAACAAATAACAATCTAACCTTATTTCAGTTTTTGTTAATTATTTTAGCAATAATAAATTTACAGTGTTGATAAATTGTGAATCAATATCTATTTAGTAGATTAGTAGATTAACAATCTAATCTTATTTCAGTTTTTGTTAATTATTTTAGCAATAATAAATTTACATTAAGATTTGCAAATCTTTATATACATGCAAGGCTTTGTTTTAATGTTAACATTTTTTTTTTAATATAGTCTGGCCACATTATCTTTCTTTAATGCGCCGGAGTAGGGAGCGTGGTGGCTTGTATTTTACCTTTCTCCCTAGTCTTTCGTCAAGGTGCTTGTAACTTTTCTGGCGTTTTGATTGTGTTTGTATTTTCTCTCCACTTCATCCGAATTGTAAGGATTGGAATGCGTTTTTTGGGTTATAATAATATATTTATAAACTATTTAAATTAAAAAATATATCATGTAGCTGGTGCTCTTCTTTCTGTGAATTATGTAACCACTTGGGACAACATTTTTGTTGTCGTTGAAATTTATATTTGAAAACACACTATGACACTGCCCATGTTTGCTATTTAAAAATAAGAACTTGAAAAATTCTATCTTAGTTAAAAGCTGATGCTCTCATCTACGCTAAAGCAGAGGTAATACATCAGGTATGTATATAGCCACCGATAAAATGTCCATTACAAAGGAGGGCAACATTTTTTTTTTTTTTGAAACAAAGGAGGGCAACATGCCGATGGAAAAGAGTAGTAAGGAGCCTGCGTGACCGTTTTCCGGGATGACGCCAAATGAAATCCTGGAAGAAAGTTGTGGAAAGAACGAATCTGACATAAATATGAAAACAAAGCACAACTTCCTCTCAAAAGGAGCTCACCAAAGACAGAAGAGAAGAGCAAGGCAGAGCCAAGTCCTACCGTATCGCCGAGAACTCTTGTCTTTGGTGATTTAGTAAGGGAGTATGCCTTTATAGTTATTCAAACATTAAACTCAATGAGTGTATAATGATTTCAACAGCTAAACAAAGAAGATGTGGTTGCTTAACTTTCGTCAACAGGAAGTACAAAGAGAAACAAAGGTTTTGCACAAGACAAAATTTTGATGGACAGAATCAAGAAGATACAATACACCAGCTAACATCGAGAACAAAAACAAAAAAAAGGCCTATGTAGCTGCAATCAAACAGGCTTCCAAACATATTAGTAAGTAGGGTAGATCAGACCTTCAAATCTAACAATGACCAATAGGGTATCTCACTACACAAGGGAATAGTGCATAAGAGAGAATCAAACGATCGTTAAAATTCAAACCATATCATTGAAGGAACTGGACTATGCCACAGACGCAAAAGATTCTAGCAGATCAAATGTTAAGATAGTTTCTTAAGCCACACACTACATCAATTTTCGCAAGGAACTGAAACATAAAAAAGAAACACTGTTTTGAACTTGAACTGTGCACTTAGTTACTGTAAAGGAGAAGTTCAGATTTAAAGGCTATACAGAAACTGGATACTAACGATTGAGAAGAGAGAGAGAGTAAAATCTTACATATGCCATAAGGATAGGGCCAATCAAACCCCCAAAGAGAAAACCTTGTCTTCCAGATTTGCTATCCTTAATTTTAAAGGAGAAAAAGGATCAGACTTGTAGTGAAGTATATTCAAATAAAACGTCTATATCATGTTGAGTTAAAGGCAAGAGACTGCGCCTCCGAGAAGAAGAACACCATAACCAGCGGATACGGCTGGAGTTAACTCCGACAGCTCTGCCTTACAACAGAGACCATTACCTCTTCTGGTGTTCAATTTCTCCGAAACCTTAGTAAGTCCCGACCAAATCCGGCCGCAATCACTGACACTCCATTCCAAGTTTAGTGTTCCTCACCGAAGGAATATGTAACTTGAGCCCGGTGGCTTGTATAAGGATATAATCCATTAGGAACTTGGTGAACCTCTGACTCTAACAACAACATATAATTACCAAATTATGTCCATAATAAATGAATTTTAAGGGAAAGGGAGACGTAGAGTTGAAATGATGCCATGAATCGCAGGAATTCGACGTCCTAGAGCAAACTGGACTTGATCTTCGTGATTATTTCTCGGGCTGAGTTTACCACGGTCCAACAGATCTCCTCCCAACTCGCTATCTTAAAAAACAGAGAAAAATCTAGGAAGTAGAAGAAAAAAACCTAACAGGCAAATGGAGAAAGAACCTCTAATATTATTTTTTATCAAGTCAAATTCAAGGATATATAAACTCACCCCACAACCAGTGTCAATGGTAGTTCGTATTATTATCCCATCTTTCATTTCAGGGATCAAATCGACTTAAGCACTAACTCCATTAGGAAACACTGTACTTTCCACCCGGGGAAATGAAAATTTCACCCTCTTTGTTTAGCTAACGCTGGTTAGATTTCTGATTGTTAATCCAATAACATGGCACATTCCTGAAAGTAAATCAAATCAAATTGCCAATTAACTTCAAAGATTTGAGGACAAGAGAGATATATAGAAGCAAATCAAGCAATAGATAGATGATAGATCATAACTGGGTTTGAAGAAGGAACAACATTACGTTTACCAACATTCGTGCGTAATATAAATCAACAAAAGAAGTAAATACCATACGAACCCTGGGTGAAATTGAAACAAATATAAATCAACAAAAGAAGTAAAGAACTAAATCGAGGGATATAAATAAATTGTTAACTTGAAAAACAAATTTGTGCGTAATTTTTAAGACTATGAATCCGACGGTTGTTTGGTTATATTTTGAAATCTACCTTATAATTAGGGTTTTGAAATCTACACTCGTTGACAACAAACATGGATCCTTCCACATCCTCACGGCTCTGTTTGGTAAACAAAACAAATGATAGATCAGTCGGTAGCAAAGCAAACATCAAATTATGTATACACACAGTTCTCCGAGTAGATAAAATATATGCGATGATTGATTGCTATTTACCCATTGACTGAACTCAATCTCGAATTCAGAGAAACTTACATGGGCGGCTGTGATGAAGATTTCCTCGACGGAAGGATTCATTCGCTAGAGAACTGTGAGATTTAGGAGCCTCGTACTGTTCTGAACCGTAGTTGGTGTGATCAGTTTCCCATTCTGGGACATCTTTGTAAATTGAAGATTATGTGTGAGGAGACAAAGATCTGATTTAGCCAAATCTGAAGAACCCTAGGATTTTGATTCATGTAAGATGAGATCTTGGGGGTGGAGAAGAGAATGAAAACGTTAGGAAGGCAGAAGATCACTTTTGTTTGGAGGAAAAAGAAAGGAAGTGTAATGTAAAGCGTAACCGACGACGAAATTGGACGAAGAGGTTACGAAGATCTCTACAAAACTGAAGAAGACGGAGACGTGGCCTTAGGGGAAAGTAAAGAAGTTGACGTGGCTTCGTCGAAAAATCTGATTGGTTAGGAATTTAATTTGACGTGGACACTCTAACTGATCAGATTCTATCCCTTTCAGTTCTCAACAATCTCCTTTATATAAATGCAAAAGAGCGAATGACTCTTGTTAACTTCAGCTACAAACCATTGCAGCTACTCTAATCGTGCACCATACATGATTTGCAGGTTTGTACTAAATCATTTAAGTTTATCACAAAGATATAGCTTGGTGAGAGATGATATACAGAGGAACTAAAGTGACGATATTAAAACTTTCACATACAATTCAAGAAAGCGAATTTCGGAGAAGGATAGAATGAACGCCTTTTCATCTATGAGAAGAAGTTCGAGTCCGATTAAGAGTCCCCCTTTAATAGGATTTCGGGCCTCCCAGAAATGGACCAAACAGAACTGAAGTGTTTCTTCACTGAGACCAGCCTCGATAGCATCGAACGGAATGTGAACCTGTGATGGCTCCGACGTAGCCGCATTTTTCGAATTCTTCTTAGCCATTGTTTTGGGTCTTCGAAAGTGAGATGACGGTGATGGAAGATTTTGATGGCAGCCATAGTTTATATGGATTGAGAGTGGAGAATTGAAACATAAACGTTTGCGTAAAACAATTATGGTGGCAACGGATGTGAATGGGAGGGCTACAGTTTTGCTTTGAGAGGGAAAGTGCAAAAGACGTAACGCATGAGGCGAGATTCAGGAGTGGGAGGAGACAACGTCTTCTATGTCCCTTTATCTCTAAATAAAGTCTCTCATGTCCTCCTTCTAAAAAGGATTTCATTTTACATTATCTTTTGATCGAAAATAAGCAAACTGACTATAAACCCTCTCCAATTTAAAAGAATTACAGGTTTACCTAACCTAAACCGACTTCCCTAAACCGAGATGAGATAAACCAATCTCTATCTCATATCCGACCAAGTCCTCAAATTCATCGTCTCATCCATCTTCAAATCCCTAATTCTCTAATTTGGGGAAACTCTCTCTCTCTCTAACGAGCGTGACGAGACACTCTTCTCTCTAAATTGGAGTCCATTCTTCCGAAACATGTTCTTCTCTCTCTATTATCTTCCAATCGAGTCTATAATGGTGGAAACAAGGCGAGGTGGGAAAAGAAATGAGGCTTCAAAGGAGATAACAAAATCCAAGACTCGGAAGCTAACGAAATCGGAGGCGGCTAGGAAGGTGCGAGTTGTTACGGCTGAAGAAGAAGAAGAAGAACTGAGGCGTAGGATTAGGGAGGCGGAGAGTGTAGAGGAGCAGGTCGTTGTGGAGTCGCGAGTTGCGGAGGCTCCATTGGACGAGCCTGAGGTTGAAGAAGATGAAGCTTTGGCGGAGGCTGAGGATGAAAAAGGTAGACATATTTCAAAAAGATAGAAGGTCAGCTAGCGAGAGTTGGGAAGAAGGTAAACATATTTCAAAAAGAATTTGAGGGAAGGTTAGCCCCAGTTGAAACGTTTGTCAAGGAAGCTCAGAAAGGAAAAAGGAAGGAGAGTGAAAGCAAACTTGTTTTGTGGTTGATGTTTGAAACTTCATGCGAAACTTTGAGCTCTGGTTGTGGTTTTTTTTTTGTGTTCACGTTTTGGTAACTTGTTTTGGAAACACATTATTTTTATGTGTCCAAGTTGTTTTGGGAACTTGTTTTGTGGTTTTAGGACTGGTTGAAATTGTTGTGGTAATTCTTCTTATTTTAGTTTGAACTCACTATGATGTTAAATCCTAGAATAGAGAAGACAATTGATTGAGAATTTAACACAACATAAATCATACCAAACACAAGTCTTAACAATAACATAAAGTGGATAAGGTTGGTAAAATAAGTCTTAAGAAACACAAACTGATACAAAGAATTTAACCGAGTTTACGGGTCACCAGCTCCTTGAGTTTTGCAATATCTGCGGCCATCTCTTCCACCATCTTCCTTAAGTCCTTAACCTTTTCTTGACACCGAAAACCCATGGTTGCTGAAAGTGGAGGCCATCATTCTGCAATCAAAGCATATAAAAACTTATCCATTATTCTCAAATAGTTTTACCTAGTTTCACCAGTTTTACTGAGAAGTACCAGTTCTACTATCCATTATTCTCAAATAGTTTTACCTAGTTTCACCAGTTCTACTTTCCAGAAATCGCAAGTAGTTCTACCTAACTTTACCAGTTTTACTTCAAAGAATGCTCAAGAATCTAAATTTACCCCAAATTTACTTCAAAAAATGCTCAAGGATCCATGACTGGCAAAAATCATGAAGAAAGAGAGAAGTGACAGAGAAATGGAGAAAAATGAGAGAAACGGGAGAGAGAGAATGGGAGAAATGAGAGAATTGAGAGAGAAATGAGAAAAGGAGAGAGAGAAATGAAAAAATGAGAGAGAGAAATGAGAGAATTGAGAGAGAGAAATGAGAAAATGAGAGAAATGGATGGCTGATAACGAAAACAGAGAAATGACATAAATTTTCGTCCAAAAATTGGTGGGAAATTTTCCCTCCAAAAATCGTTCTTAGTAATACCTAAGATAGTAGTAGTACGAAAGTTCTTCATAGTTCTACTTTTGGTGGTTTTCGTTTTAATTAGTATTACTTAACCTTCAAATATGTTTTAGTAGTTTTACAGTTACGTTTAGTGATTTTACATGTAAGACTGATTGTTCTATGAAAAAATATGTTTGAATCATAATTTCGTTAACTTTTCCTTACTAAGTTGGTTGTCACCAACAAAGTGTTCATGAAAGTATAAGGAAGTATATTGGAGAAATGTTGGGCTTGTGTAACAAAAATAAAATTTTAAAATCAAAAATCATATTTGGTATAAGTATATGTAAATACAATAAAATCGAATTTGTTTTTTTAGTTTTACAGTTGATTTAATTTTTTAGAGGGGAATACTAATTTAATTTGAAAATCACCCAAAATTAGCTTTTCCTAGTATTACTTTAATAAAAACTTTGTTATTTTCGTTTTACCGTTGATATAATTGTTTAGGCACATAACTCGGATTGTTCAACGTAGTAACATGTTCGCACTCAAGATGGGGATAAATCAAATATACTACACATAGTGATACTTAGTTTTACACAGTAGTCCAAATCATACAAGTTTTACAACACAAAAGATGGCAATAAATCAAATACGTTCGCACTCAAACATGGCGACAAATCAAATATAGTTGACACAGTTTACTTAGTTTTACGCAGGAGTCCTAATTATACAAGTTTTACAACACAAAAGATGGCAATAAATTCATTCATTGCTACACCCTCTCCCAAATAACAACCAATAAAAACCTTTATAGGCTTGCCTTTTATGCAGTGTTCTGATGTAATCCGGTACATTCTATTCAGACCTATCCGACACTACATAAATCGTCTTGTAGTAAGCCAATGCCCATAGCTCCTTCAAGTAATATTTTGTGCACAGGTCATGTAGGTCTAACTGGATATCACGACCACGACCCTGACCGGCTCCAGTTTAACCTTACTTTCATCTAACCCAAGCTTCTTATACAGCCTAGCTTCTATCACTGACAAAGATATCTCCTCCACCGATGTCTTCAAAATTACACTACACATGCGACTTTGAAATTTAAAATATATGGTCACGTGCGTAGTCATTGTATCCTGCCAAAACAATGCAAAAAACTCAATAAATTATTCATAGTTATCCACAGTTATACCAGTTACACATTTTCAGTAATACCAGTGTTATCAGTTATACTACATTTATCAGTTCTACTAGTTCTACCTAGTTCTACCCAAAATCAATTGTTTCGAGTGCAAATGTACTGCCAATTCGATCCATTCAACCACTGAAATCTATTTTTTACCAATTAACTTACTAATCGACCCAAACATAGGTAATACAACAGTGTGCGTACCAAATTCATCAAATCTCAATTGAATCTAAATTTAAACCCATAAACCTAATTTCTTCTAAATGCAGGTGGAGAAAAAGGAAGAATGCAGCACCTGGTTTCAACTCTCTGCGACGGAATGCGGCGACGGAGGTGACTCGAAGTGACGGCAGGTGAGTCGCCGGAGGTGAGTCACCGGAATAGAGTGAGTGAGTCGAGGGGAGGGAGAGTCTCGTGAGGAGTCGCCGATGGTCTCAATATTCAATTTGTCAATTCTAATTTTTTTTTCTGTTTTTCAATTTCAATTCAATTTCAATTGAAGGGTATTTTGGTATTATCATGATTGATTAATGAAATAGGGATATAGGAGATAAAATGGGGATATAAGAGATTTAAGTTTGAGTTTTAAGGATATAGAAGACGTTGTCTCGGAGTGGGAGTCCAGGAGGCAAATATGAGGAACAGATTCCCGAAGACGAAAGTTGGTCGGAGAAGAAAGCTGAGCCGGCGTTAGTTTTGGGCTGATTTAGGTCAGAGGGAAATATTTTATGTGCTAACGGGCCCAAACGATTTGTTCTCTTCTAAAGAGAATGAAGTTGCAGTTGGGCTCATTCCTTTCTATGTCCTTTTTTCGGCAAAACAAAGGAAATGAGAATGAATGCATTTTTAGCCAATTACAAAGCAGAATTTCTAACCAATCACATTTCTTACTAACTATTATGTGGCATTTCAGGTGACGTGGACACCTTAAGAAAGCTTGGAATCAATCCCTTTTACATAAAGGAGATATATGTCTTTTCGTTTATTCCGGTTTTTAGTCTTTTTGGGTTAGGTTTTGGCCTCAGACCAGGTCTTTGAGTTTTTGGACTTTAGTTATTGCTTATTTGTATTTGTTTTCCTTTTTATTTTCTTGCATTGTAACAAAAAATTAAAATACGAAAGTCTTAAAAAAAATGTACATCCTATTTTCGTAATAAAAAAATGTTTAAAAGAGTTTTTTTTGTTTTAGTTAATAAGATGGTTTACAACATTTTATGGAAAAAAAAGATTTATTTGATATATATAACTATATATATTATGTAGTATTTTTATGATTTGTTAAATCATTTTCTTTTAAATATAAAATGGTGTTTCCTATTCAAAAAATCAAAAATCTATAATTAATATATTTCCTTAAACTTTGCACTTTTTCTAGAAAATCCTATATAATAAAATAAATGGAGTATTTCATTAGCATAATAGCATATGATATATTTAGGGGGGTGTATTGGACCAAAGGTTTGAGGAGGTTCTAGGGGTTTTAAAGTTGGTGGAGATTTGAGTGAAATTTGAAGATCTTGGGGTGATTTGGGTGGAATTTCAAAAAAAAGGAAAAAATCATTGGTGATTTGATACGATAAATTTGAGAATTGTTTAGGTGATTTAAAAATGAGAAATGAAATTATGTTAAACCACCGTTGTCATATAATTCATATCTTTCTGCAGATATTTCAGTTTCGTCACATGTATGATGCTATCTTAACCTTGTGATCTGATCCGAAGCTGTCTGCTGCAAACTCAGGAGGAACAAGATCCTACTTCTTCTGGAGATCTTTACACGAGAGGAGCTGAGAGGAAGAGGAGAGTCAAGTAATTCGAAAAGGTGAAACCACGAGAAGATTGTGAAATTGGAAGAGGATGAGGCTGCACTGCCTTGAACTTGGGTAAACCGGACCCGATTCTGTACGGTTAAAACCCACCATTCTGATAAAGAGAAACTATAATTCTGTTAATTTGCACAGTAACTATAATTCAGGTATGTTATCTCGTTTCATTTCAGAATTAGCGGTGAAAAATGCATCTCCTAGCATAGAGGAACCGGGAATGGAGTTAAGTTGCTTTTGATTATAATAAAACCAACGATAACTTGAATTTCTTTTGCTTAGAGAGAGAGAGAGAGAGCCCTCGAAACTGTGTGAGGGAGAAGATGAATTTGTTGTCCTTGCTTTCTCCATTTTTGCCGATTGTTCAAATCAAAGAATCTGTCAATTTCTTATGGAAAGAGACAGGAAAGAAACCAGTCTAAACTTGCCCAGAACTAGAAAGGAAAAGATATTCATCTCGTATAATCAAAATTCAGCAACAGAACTTGCATTTGCATAAAATCGAGTTTATAGAAGAAGGGAGAGAAAGAGTGAAACTATAGTTTCTTTGAAATGTTTTTTTTTTTTGTTAAACTCTCTCCAAATACCACCGTAAAGGTGTGTATTCTAGGAAGACTTTTTTTTAACTAAAAACATATGCAAAGTCTCCTCAAATCCTTTTTACTAACTTTTTTTCAAATTACTATAAGGCTTTCAATAACAGTAGATTTGATATAAGATTTGTAAATTGTTAATTGAATAACAGGAGGTTATAGGTAATTTTAAATGACTTTATAAAAATTCTATATTCAATAACACAGGATTTGAGAAAAGTTTTTAAAATCATTAGTTGAATAACAGAAGATTTTAAAAACACCCCCAAATCTCCTAAAACAACTCTTTGAATACACCCCCCTAAAGTGTAAAATTATATATGATCAACATTGTATGAATAAATGAGTGACATACATTATAATTACTTTAGTAATATAAATCTATTTATAGACCAAATCTAAAATAATTTATAGTGATGATACATAAGCATCACATGTTTCTAAATAACACAGAAATGTAAAAGATTTCTTTAAAAATGATTCTCAAATGGAAAGCTAGAAATGAATTTGTTTTCAATAATCGTCAATCCATAGCTCCCAATATTGTTCTCAAAGGACAGAGGCCGTTGCTGAATGGCTCATTGCGAATCCTGTTTATTCGCATCCTCCCTCTGTAACAATCTTGAGTAACCTTTCTAATGCTCAATGGGAACCGCCGGATCAGGGATGGCTCAAATGCAATGTAGATAGCAGTTTTCGTCATGATGCAGGATATACGGGAATTGGATGGATCTTTCGTGATGCGCAAGGCTGTCATATTGAATCTGGTTCGGTTTGTTTACCCCTGTTAATTCTCCTTTACAGGCAGAGGCTATTGGTTTCATTTATGTTTTGCAACGAAGCTGGTGTAGGGGCTTTAGGCAGGTATGGTTTGAAAGTGATTGTCTGGAACTCACAAAGATCGTCAATAATAGCCAAGCGAATCTGGATCTAGGGAATTTGGTATCAGATATTAGTTACTGGATTTCAAAGCTTCCGTTATGCTCTCTACAATATACAAGTCGTGCAAAAAAATCAGATTGCTGATATTCTTTCGAAAAAAGTTTATGATTCTGATTTTATTGATTTAATTTGTACTTCTCCACCACAGTGGATGATAAACTATTTGTATTATCCGTTTACGATCTAATATATTAAGCTGTTACAAAAAAAAAAAACTATATATATTATGTAGTATTTTTATGATTTGTTAAATCATTTTCTTTTAAATATAAAATGGTGTTTCCTATTCAAAAAATCAAAAATCTATAATTAATATATTTCCTTAAACTTTGCACTTTTTCTAGAAAATCCTATATAATAAAATAAATGGAGTATTTCATTAGCATAATAGCATATGATATATTTAGTGTAAAATTATATATGATCAACATTGTATGAATAAATGAGTGACATACATTATAATTACTTTAGTAATATAAATCTATTTATAAACCAAATCTAAAATAATTTATAGTGATGATACATAAGCATCACATGTTTCTAAATAACACAGAAATGTAAAAGATTTCTTAAAAATGATTCTCAAATAATTATGGTTAATATTGCCAATTTCTCTAGTTTAAATATGTGAATAACTCTAAATATGAATATTTTACTTATAATTATTTTCAATAATAATTAACAAAAAAAAATGTCTTCAAAAAGCACAAAGTAAACAAATCTGTCACCATTTATCCAAAAAAAAAGAAAAAGAACATTAGGAGAAGTAGTTACTAGTTAGTTAGATTGAGAGGGAGACCAAATCATCTTCTCTCACCAAAAAACATTAAACATTGACGTTGATTTCGATGTCCCACTTGCACCTCTATAAATAAACCCTTGCCAAAGTAGACTTTTGGAGCCCAAAAATTTCACAATCACAACATCTCCGAGTCTCCTTCTCACCGTCCGATCATCCAACCACCGTCTTCAATGGATGTCCGTCGTAGATTCCCGACGAAACTCCCTACTCAAAACGATCCTCGGAAAGCTTCCGACGCGCTTCCTCTCCCGTTATATTTAACCAACGCTTTCTTCCTCTCGCTCTTCTTCGCTACCGTCTACTTCCTTCTCACCCGATGGCGCGAGAAGATCCGTACCTCGACGCCTCTCCACGTCGTCAACCTATCCGAGATCTCCGCACTCTTCGGCCTCGTCGCGTCGTGCATCTACCTCCTCGGTTTCTTCGGCGTCGATTTCGTTCAGTCTGTTTTCCTCCGGTCTTCTTCCGAAGACGACGTTTGGGCCACCGATCACATCGTTCTCAATCAAGATTTGAGAAAGATTCAATCTTTAGATTGTTCTCGTGAGTCGGATCTCACTTCCGAGGAAGATGAAGACATCGTCAAGTCTGTGATCGATGGAACCATCCCGTCTTACTCGCTTGAGACGAAACTCGGAGACTGCAAGAGAGCCGCGACGATCAGACGAGAAGCGGTACAGAGGATAACCGGAAAATCACTAACGGGTCTTCCATTGGAAGGTTTCGACTACAAATCAATCTTGGGACAGTGCTGCGAGATGCCAGTTGGGTATGTTCAGATTCCGGTGGGGATCGCTGGACCTCTGTTGCTCGACGGGAGAGAGTACTCGGTGCCGATGGCGACAACAGAGGGTTGTTGGTCGCTAGCACCAATAGAGGCTGCAAGGCCATTCACTTGTCCGGTGGTGCTTACAGTGTTCTCATGAAAGATGCAATGTCTAGAGCTCCAGTAGTCAAATTCCCTTCTGTGAGAAGAGCTGCTCTTGCCATGTTTTATCTACAGGATCCTGATAATTTTGAGAGATTGTCCCTTATTTTCAACAAGTAAGTTCCGAGCTTTCTCTTGTTTTCTAGCTAAGGTGATGATTATGAATGTTTTCTGCTGTCTTGTTTTGCACAGATCGAGTAGCTTTGCTAAGCTTCAGAGTATCACATGCTTAATTTCTGGAAGGAATCTGTACCCGAGGTTTGCGTGTGGTACTGGTGATGCTATGGGGATGAACATGGTATCCAAAGGCGTTCAGAATGTCTTGGAATTTGTAAAGACTGAGTTCTCTGACATGGATATTATTGGCATCTCAGGTTTGTTCTCTCGTTCTCTCTTTTGCTTGTCTCGATTTCTGAAGTAAAGTCAGCTCTTTTGATTATTGGTGATCAGGAAACTGTTGTGCGGACAAGAAAGCTTCGGCTATAAACTGGATACAAGGACGTGGCAAGCATGTTTTATGTGAAGCCGTTATTAAAGGTGAGATTGTGAAGAATGTGTTGAAGACTAGCGTAGAGGCTCTTGTAGAGCTTCACGTGCTCAAGAACCTTACTGGTTCAGCCATGGCTGGTTCTCTTGGTGGATTCAATGCTCATGCCAGCAATATTGTTAGCGCTGTCTTCATCGCCACTGGCCAAGACCCTGCTCAAAACGTGGAGAGCTCACACTGTATCACCCAGTTTGAAGCTGAAGGCGATGATCTTCACATCTCTGTCACAATGCCTTGCATTGAGGTAATTGCTTGTTCTATTCTGAAAATTTAAACCCATCATTGCTGAGAACAGAAAGCCATTAGTTTATGCATGTTTGCAGAGATTTTGTGTGGACCAAACTCATGAATGTTGTGGTTAAATTATGTGGATACTATAGGTTGGTACTGTCGGAGGTGGGACAAAGCTTGCATCACAGTCAGCTTGTTTGAACCTGCTCGGTGTAAAAGGATCGAGCAACAGCGAGGAGGAAGCTGGCTCGAACGCAAGGCAACTGGCGAGAATTGTGGCTGGTTCGGTTCTTGCGGGAGAGCTTTCGCTAATGTCTGCTATTGCAGCTGGACAGCTTGTAAAGAGTCACATGAAGTACAACAGATCGAGCAGAAACATTGGCCCTTCGTCTCAGGTCAACAACAGATGATGTCGGAGTAGGAAACAGATAATAAAACAAATCAGTAAAAAACAAAAATAGATTGATGATATGTAACTTTTGTAACTTCATTTGTTTTGTTCTTCTCTGATCCCTTTGCTAGCTATGTACTCTAAATTACCTTATTTATTATGTATAGTCAATTTTTGTTCTTCCATCATTTTGGCTTCTACATTAATTAAGTCTATCATTGTCGTAGTGTTTGTACATGACAGAGTTAGGTACTGATAAATGTTGGTTTGTGGGTGTTATAGAGGATGGAGGAGTTTGAAGACTGGTGCAGTTGAGGAGGATGAAGTTATAAAATGAGTGCAGTTCAACATTAGGAAGTAGACTTGTGACTTTTGTACAAAAGTACAATCGCTTTTATTTTTCTAGTTTTAGCTCAATTGTCAATGTAAAAAAAGAAAATAACTTACCAATTGTCAACTTTGTCAATGCTGCTTCTTGCGAATGTTGTGTTCTTGTCCAGCTTTGGATCATTGTTAGATCCATCTCTCATATCTTTTCTCCAAATATATTTTGCTTGCCTCATGGATCCATGATAAAGGTTCATTCGGAATTATCAAAAACGGCGTGGGAAAATGGGTATTTAATTCTCCAAGTATTTGCAATCAGCTGATTTAATACCCAACTATTGCTTACGCAGAATTATTCCTCAATTTGTAGTTGACCGAGCTAATTTAGACTTTAAAAAGTCAATCGTTAACACTAAACAGAAATCGTTAGTTTTAATTGAAATCTAATCGCGTTTTTTAGAACAATCTCAAATCCCTAAATCGCGAGGAAGACCTGAAACACCCTAAAACTGTAACCCAAAGTGATTGCAGACGAGAGAAGGGAAATTCCGGCGAGAGGAAAAAAAATCCGGTGAGTGAAGCAGGTTTCCGACATCATCCGGCGACCCAATAGTTTTCTGAGATCAAGATGGTGAAAAACATGAATCCTCGTCCAGAAACGGAACAAATCTCTGGTGTTTCTAAATGTGTAAGATTGTCGATTATTTGTAGATTTGGTTGTCTATTATTTGTAGATATGAATTTGATACAGATCATATGTAGTAGGAGATAAGTGGGAGTTCGTCTTCTACCTATGGGCAGTTCTTCAATGGAGGAAAAGAGTTCTTCAATGGACAAAAAGGATTTCCGAAAAAATGTGTTTGTGGAAGTATTGTTACGATTTATACGTCACAGTCCAAAGCCAATCCTGGACGTCCGTACTTCCGTTGTGGTGCTTCCCGAGAGGTAAGCTATGAACTCCATGTTTTCTTCATTAGTGTAAACGTAAATGTGATGGTACTAAACTCAAATGTATATCTCATTTGTTTATCTTAGAATGGTCATTTGTTCAAGTGGGTAGAAGATGGAATGTACGAAGAAGTGAATGAGCTGAAGGTTGATAGGATGATTGTATTGAATGAGATCGAAAATGTCAAAGAAGAGGTTCTACTATGCAAGAAAAAGCTTACTAAATTGAAGAGAATGATCATGGTTCTTGTTCTTTGTGTGGGATTGTTGACTGTTATTCTCATCTACTACTTCATGTTTCATGGAGGTGAAGAGAAGAGTCTTATGTTTGGTATGTAATTGGTAGCTATGAGCAGCTTTCATATGTATAAGACCATGGTGTATGACCTTATTTGATGATGTTTTTCTCTTGTTAAGTGATACTGGTTTTTGAGCTTTTGAAGTTATTTGTAGCTGGTGAAATTAAGGAAGCACTTTTAAACAGATATATAAGACAAGAGAAGAGTCTAAAGAAGAAGTTTTAAAATGAACATAGCTTTCTCACATCAAAGCTAAACAAAAAACCACTAAACCGATACATAATCTTAGTCATAGCTTTCGTACATCAAAGCTAAGCAAAACACATTACATAAGCCAACATTTCGAGATTTAACAAGAGAAACCAAATCTTCCTTGTGATGATTGCGAAAGTCCTACTTGTGATGAACCACCTTGAGAAAATCCAGATTGAGAAGCTTGTGATGATTCACCTACTAGTGATGACTCTCCCTAAAGTTCAACATATAACTAGAATCAATCAACAAATGCAAGCAAGTAGAATCAATCAACAAATTCCATCACATTTACGTTTCCAACAACTACAAATTCAAACCTGATGTTTTCTTGGACGACCTCTTGGCCGTTTTGGTGGAGGAACTGCAGTTGGATTAGGACAGCATGTCTTGTTATGACTTTCCTTCTTACATTTTGAGCATGTTCCCACACGACCATGGCGTGTTAACTTGTTTGGGTTAGAGGCAGACTCATGAGGTCCTTTTCTCCTAGCATACCCATTAGGCCTCCCACGGCTGAATCTCGAAGGTGGTGGTAAAATAGGTAACCGACCTAACCGTGGCCACAGTGACATCCCTTGAACCGGTTTCATACCCCTTCTATACAATTCCCTCCAATTGGAAGTCAAGTAGTAACTGGAGACATAATCATTGAGATATAACCTTGTCGTTGTGATGACACACATAGCGTGCATACAAGGTAAGCCATTAAGCTGCCAGTAGCCACAACCACATGTTTTCTCCTCCATGTTCACGCTAAAAACATCATCGTGGTACTCTATCTCATGCGTATGTCCTGTGGTCATGTATCTTATGCACTCACGAACCTTCTGCCTATTAAGTTCAATCTCTCTGTCTGCCCTTGGTGTGAACCTTTTCTTCCACCTGTTAGTTAAAGCAGTCCTCTTTGCATTTCTCACCATGGTTTTTCTCCTTACCTCTGTTAACATATCAAGAAGTGGCTTCCTCCTTGACTCTCTAACACTTCTGTTGAACGATTCTGACAGGTTGTTTAGGTTGTCGTTGCAACAGGATCCAAGCTTGAAGAAAGCTCGGGACCATGTTTCTGGTCCAGTAGCTTTCAATGATTCAAATGCCCCCTCATTGTACTTCTTCAGAGCTTCTAAGTTACTCTCATACACTGCTGGTGTGTAACTCCTTGCTATCTTCCAAAATAGCCTTTCAAGCTCTATATCTTTGTTTGTTTTCTTCCAATTCTCCAGAATGTGTCTAGCACACATTCGATGTTCAGCTTTGGGAAGCTCAACATGAACCGCATTGAGGATACCCTGTCAAATAAAGCAGTTACAAATAATTAAAATGTTGTGAAAACAATTTCAACTCGAAGCAAATTAATAAACTAAAACTCACATTATGTTTGTCTGAGATGATCGTAATGTCGGTTCCATCTTCTAATCTCAAATCGTTTTTTAGAAGTTGCACAAACCACAACCAATTGGGATTATCTTCCACGTCAACCACTGCCCAAGCAATGGGAAACATCCTGTTATCACCATCTCTACCAACTGCAGCTAGCATTTGTCCTTTGACGTCCCATTTCATAAAAGAAGCATCTAATCCAATGATGGGTCTGCATGACTGCTTCCAACCGGATTTCAATGCTTCAAAACAAACGTAGAGACGGTGAAACCTTTGCAAACTCCCAGGACTTGGGCCGGGAATGGTCTCAATCTCCATTGTTGATCCCATGTTTGATTTTCATATCTCTTCTTGGTAATCCCAAATTCTTGCAAAATGGGCATGATGAACAGCTTTCCTTTTCACCGCAAGCACTACCTTCGCTCTTCTACACTGCTCATCGCTCACAATCATATTATACTCTCTCTTTATCTCAGCAACCATTTCCTTCGCCCTGATTTTAGGATTAAGTCTAAGACTTTCCTCATAAAGCTGTGCAATAGAGCCACTCATCAAAAGCTTTGTGTACCCAGATCTTGCACAAATATGTTTATTGATGAACACTTTGATCATCAACTTGTTTCTGCCTTTCTCAAATGAGCAGTATACTCTCCAACGACACTTCTCTTTCAAATGTTGTGTGCACCTAGCACCAAGCCTATCAGACGATGACTTGTAGAACTTGATATCATACTCTGTCTTTAGGGAATGCTTCAGAACCGCATATTTGAATTCCGCTGCATTGTTGAATGTCTTCCCTAATGCTAAAATCTCATCTGAACCATAGTTAAATTGTCTTCCTTCTTGTTCCTCATCACGATCATCATCTGATAGTGGATCAGGAATGTGTTCATCATCCCAAATATCATCGGATTGTCTTCGTCATCGTAGTTTGAATTGTCATCTTCAAGGACAGCTTCGTTGAAATGACCAGACTCATCACGAATTTGAACCTCCACAAATTCATTGTTATCTTCTTGCTGTGCAGGCGGTTGAGACTCATACTCTACATCGATATTATCTTCTTCTGAAACTGACTCAGACTCAGACTCAGCCACGCCAACCTCTACGTCCACAAACATATTGTCCTCTTCTTGTAAAATTGGCTCAGACTCCTTATATCCAGGTCTATCTTCAACTATAACTTCACAATCATCCCCCTCAACAGATGAATTATCATCTGAATTGCCAACTTCATCTCCATTCCCACGATTTTCACAACCAAATTTCTTAATTCCTACTTCGGTTTGCACAGTACCTAGATCTTCTTCATGTTGTGTCCTAAAATCAATTAACCATGCTTAAAACCCCCTACGACATTTACAAAATCCACAAACCAATTGAAATTCTCAGTTCTCAAGAAGTTTTTCTTTTACATTTCACTCTCTGTGACGCTTCCACTTCCCGGCTCGACAGGCAGTGATGGTCGTCTTCGAATGGGAGTCAGTTTGCGTCTCACCATCTTGCTTGCCGGATTTTACTCTCCCTTGCCGGAAAACGCCTCGTCTCCCCGGAAAACGTCTCGTCTCCTACGCCAAAGCTTCGTCTCTCCGGTAATCGCCTCTTAGGGTGTTTCAGGTCTTCCTCGTGATTTAGGGATTTGAGATTGTTCTAAAAAACGCGATTAGATTTCAATTAAAACTAACGATTTCTGTTTAGTCATAACGATTGACTTTTTAAAGTCTAAATTAGCACGGTCAACTACAAATTGGGGAATAATTCTGCGCAAGCAATAGTTGGGTATTAAATCAGCTGATTGCAAATACTTGGGGAATTAAATACCCATTTTCCCTCGTCATCTCCATCGTTCAGATACTTCAAATGGGTATCAAACAAAAATAATAATAATATTTTATTGTAATTTAGTGAGAAAATTAAGCGGTTGTAAAGATTATATTAAACAAGCGTTAGGTCAAGGAATATCGCAGGAGATTCAGAGCAACGGATCAAACAACTATTCAGGCAATGATTAAGCATAAATCTAGAACTCAAACACTAAGATAATATCAATCCACTCTCGTGGTATCAATATCTTTGTCTATCAACCTAGAAATCCTAACTCTCGCTGGTACTAGAAATCGTAGACAAGCATTAAGGATAGGTTTAATATGTTCACAATTCTCCAATACATCTACTCTCGCAGGTAATGAATAAATTTCTCACCAATGTTCTTTCTAGCAACCTAGCAACTCTCGCTGTCTAAGTTAAACCCAATATCATAAAATCAAGTGATCAATTCGATCTAAGCATTAAGAACAACAAAGGTGAAGATATTGATTTGAATAGCCTATTTGTGATTAACCCTACAGCTCATGAATTCCCTTGACAAACCTTAACCTAACTAAGAGATCTACTCAGACATGATTAAAGAAGAAAACAACATAGAGATTATAGAGTTCATCATAAAAGCTTGAATAGATAATGAAAGCTGAAAATAACTTAATAAGAACTTGAAACAAAGTATGAATATAGATAACAAGAACTGAAAGTAAAACTTAATAAAACTTAATTAAAGCAATAAGATGGAAAATAAGAACTGAAAGTAAAGCATAAGATTAAAAGCATAAGATTAAAGCTTAAAAGAAACTAACAAGAACTAGATAAAAGCATAAATATAAAGCTTAAAACTGAAGAGAGAGCAATGTTTAGAAGCTAGAGAAGAGAGGAGGAAGAAGATGGTGTGGTTTGAAGCATCAAGAGTGAGTTCATTATATAGGCCAAGGTGAAGGGGAGTAGGTGAGACGGGGAATGGTCGTTCTAGGTGGAGAACGATCGTTCCCAATGGTCGATCCGTAGTAGGTGAGATGTGGAAGTCGGGAACGATCGTTCAGAGGGGAGAACGGTCGTTCTGTGCATGGTCGATCGCGAAGTAGGTGAGACGGGGAACGATCGATCCTTGGAGGGAACGGTCGTTCTTCAATCTTGTCGGCGTGGTAGGTGGGATGGGGAACGACCGTTCTGATGAGGGAACGGTCGTTCTTGGCTAGTCGTTCTTCTCAAAGAATGGTCGTTCTTCACTTGGTCCTTTTCTCGTGTTTTCCGCATTAACTAGACTCGAACATGTCCGTAAACGCCAAACTCCTTCGGAACTCCATGAAATCTGTAAAAAGACTCAAAACAATAGAAAAGACTCGAAAAACCAACGAAAGATGCAAATCAAAACTCAAACCGAATACTAAAAACGAATCAAAATACGTTAAAAACACATAATATCAGCAACCTTCATTGGGAAAGAAGCACTACTTCCTCTCTATTATAGATGACTATACTCGGAAGGTGTGGATTTATTTCCTGGCCAGCAAAGATGAAGCTTTTAGCAATTTCGGCGAATGGAAAAATCTTGTTGAAAATCAAGTCAACAAGAAGGTTAAAGTCCTGAGAACCGACAATGGACTGGAGTTCTGTAACAATGCGTTTGATGGCTTCTGCAAGGAGAATGGCATTGAAAGGCACAAGACGTGTGCTTATACGCCACAACAAAATGAAGTTGATGAGCGTATGAACATAACTATAATGGAGAAGGTAAGATGTCTGCTTGATGAATCTGGTTTAGAAGAGAAATTTTGGGCAGAGGCAGCAGCTACTTCAGTTTACATCATCAACAGAACTCCTTCTTCAGCGAATGATTACAACATCCCAGAAGAGCTATGGTTAGAAAAAACTCCAGGCTATTCGCACCTAAGAAGGTTTGGCTCCATAGTCTACACACACGTGGATCAAGGGAAGCTCAAACCGAGAGCTCTTAAGGGAGTATTCATTGGGTACCCATCAGGGGTAAAAGGCTACAAAGTATGGCTATTGAACGACAAGAAGTGTGTGATTAGCAGAAACACTGTGTTTATAGCAGACAAAGTCTATAAAGACTTGGGTCAAGACTCAGATAAGGCAGAGGTCCAAGAGAAAGGCGATGAACCTGAGATCATTGTGAGCACCATTGAGGTTGGCGAAAGCTCAAAAACTGCTCAAGAGAAGTCTAGTGAAGGTGGAGCTGAGGAATCAGTTTCTACAAATGATGATGAAACAGGAGAAAGCGAGGATCTCAGTGATTACCAATTGGCCAGAGACCGAGTTAGAAGAGTCATTGTGAAGCCGGCAAGGTTCACTGATGAATCAGCTATTGCATTTGCTCTCTCAGTTGCCGAGGATATCAGTTCAGAAGAACCAAGAGATTATGCAGAGGCAATGCGTAGCAAGGACAGAGACAAATGGAAAGCTGCAATGGATGATGAGATGGGATCTCTAGACAAGAACAAGACCTGGAACCTAGGCGATGCTCCAAAGGACAAAGACGTGATTGGTTGTAAGTGGATCTATAAACTCAAGCCTGGGATACCTGGTGTAGAACAACCTAGGTATAAGGCTAGACTAGTTGCTAAGGGCTATGCACAAAAGGAAGGCCTAGATTATCAAGAAATTTTCTCACCCGTAGTTAAGCATGTCTCGATACGACTGATGCTTTCTATAGTGGTTGATTTAGACCTTGAGCTGGAACAACTAGATGTAAAGACGACATTCTTGCATGGATCCATTGATGAAGACATTTACATGGAGCAGCCAGAGGGATATGAAGTGAAAGGAAAGAAGAACAAGGTCTGTCATCTCTTAAAGTCTCTCTACTGGTTAAAACAGGCCCCAAGGCAATGGAATAAGTGCTTTTATCAGTTCATGGTGAAAAGCGGTTTCAGCAGAAGTGAATTTGATATGTGCGTGTACTTGAATAAGCTCAAAGGTAACTCATACATCTATCTACTTCTGTATGTAGATGATATGTTAATTGCCTCCAAGAGTCTTGCCGATATTAATGTGGTAAAGGAACAGCTGAGTAGTGAGTTTGACATGAAGGATTTGGGTCCAGCAAAGAGGATTCTAGGTATGGATATAGAACGTGATCGAGCAGGTGGAGTTCTTACTCTATCACAGTCTACTTATATCAAGAAGGTACTTCAAGTGTTTCGCATGGATGAAGCCAAGCCTGTGTCAACTCCTCTAGGAGCAGAGTTCAAACTAAAGTCAGTAAAAGAAGAAGACTGTGACACGGAAACAGGAGAGTTTCCTTACTCTAATGCTGTAGGGAGCATAATGTATGCCATGATAGGTACAAGACCTGATTTGGCATATGCTATTGGTGTTGTCAGTCGCTTTATGAGTAATCCGAGTCGAGAACACTGGTCTGCTGTTCAATGGATCTTAAGATACTTGCAGAAGACTCAGGATTATGGTTTGGTGTTCAAGAAGAATTCGGATGGGTTCAGAGTAGAAGGCTACTCATTCAGACTTCGGTGGTGACTTGGACCGAAGACGTTCAACTAACTGATATGTGTTCACTGCAGGTGGTAACACGATAAGCTGGAAGTCAGGGCTTCAACAAGTGGTGGCTCTCTCCACAACAGAGGCTGAATATGTCGCTCTTGTGGAAGCAATAAAAGAAGGCTTATGGCTACATGGTCTTGCAGAAGAACTTGGCTACAATCAAGAGGTAGTACAGGTAAGTTGTGATTCTCAAAGTGCTATTTGTCTTGCAAAGAACAATGTTTTTCATGACAGGACGAAGCACTTGGTGGTGTCAAAGCATGTTGCTGTGAAGATGAACTTTGTTCGAGATATGATCGAGGAAGGCGAGGTCATTGTCAACAAAGTCCACACTTCGAAGAACCCAGCGGATATGCTTACGAAGGTGATTCCAACTCACAAGTTTGAGCAGGCGATGGCCGAGCTCAGAATTGCCGGTGCTAAGGGGCAGGATAGGCGCTTGGCGGTACAAGGCACAAACTCGGGATGTTGATGTCAAGGTGGATATTGTTATGATCTTGGTGACATTCAACATTGGGATAAGCAGAGAACCGGGTTGGTTTAATGCTTGGATAGATATAGGATTCAAATAGGTGATAACCGGTTGGTTATTGTGTTCTTGTTTGGGTCAAGTTATATCGGGACTGGTTAGCTCATTTAGCTGGTCAAGTTGAGTTTGTGAGTTTGTTATACAGGGGATAAGGTTGTTGAGTGTTGAGATTAGATTGAGCTGAGAGTTTTTCAACGTGTTCTTAAGATTCAGAGAGTTCTGGGTTTTGGGGAGAGAGGTGTGATATTGTTCGATCTTGTAAACATTCTTCTTCTCTTTGATTAGTGAAGTGTTGCTTGTGCCGTCAAGCCCCAGACGTAGGGATTCAATCCGAATCCTGAACTGGGTTAACAAATCTTCGGTGTACTCTTTCTTTCTTTCAATTGTCTTTGTTGTTCAACGAACGAGTGAATCGAGAGAGAGACTTCAGAGGTTTCGAGTATTACAACAAGAATAATTAATTTTTGGCTTAAGCTGACATCGGCTCTGATTGGCCACATGATTGTTGTGGCTTTAGGCTTTAGGCTTTAAGCTGTAGAGATTTTGGCTTTAAAGACTTTAGACTCTAGAGATTTTTGCTTTAAAAGTCTGATTGGTATCAAAAGCGTAGAGACTGTGACTGTTGATAAGTTTTTATCAAATTTTTTTGGCTAAATTTATTTATAATAGAACAAAATTAATTGAAATTGTAAATAATAATTTGTTTATTATTAAAATTTAACAGAAACACTACAATTTATTAACTAAAGTAAGAAAAATCATTAAAAAGCAAACTAGCACAAAATATCTAACGACTTTTAAATCTAGATTCATCATTCACGTTACGCCATTTTTTTTCATACTCCACAAATCCTTTCAATCACAGATCGAAGTGATGAATGATGATGATTAACATTTCTCTTTAGTTTCTTTTTTCTAATGGAGAGAAAAGAATAAAGATAAAAAAAATTATTTTGTTTTTCTTGCCCTAAAGATTAAAGATTATCGAAATAGCATTCTATTATTTTTATTTTTTTTAATACTTCTAAAATAATTTTCCATATAAATTTTTAGATATTTTCTAAAAACACCATTAGATTATTTTGTTCTTTATGGTTTTGAATACTTCATTAATAATTTTCAATAAAATATTTTAGAGATTTTCTAAAAATAGCATTAGATTATTTTGTTTTTTTCTGGTTTTGAATACTTTATTAATAATTTTCAATATAATATTTTAGAAATTTTCTAAAAATAGCATTAGATTATTATTTTTTTGTTTTGAATACTTCTTTAATAATTTTTTATATAATGTTTTAGAGATTTTCTAAAAATAGTATTAGATTTTTTTCGGTTTTGTATTGAATCCTTCTTAAATAATTTTCAATATATATTTAAAGATTTCTAAAAATAGTATTAGATTATTTATTTTCAATTTGTTTTGATAAAAAGAACAAAAAACAAATTTTCAAAAAAGAAAATAGCACACGTATGATTGAAAAAAGAGGAGAGAGAGAGTTTAAAAGCCACAATATGAGGCTTTAGAAATTGATGAAAAAAAAAAAAACTGAAAAAGTGGCTTTAAAGGCTTTAGAATTTTCAAAAGTCTCTAAAGTCTGATTGGGTAAATTTTGGCTTTGATGACTTTAGAAAATTCTAAAGCCCTCAAAGCCATGTTACCAATCACTACCATCATCCTAAATCCCCTAGCATCCAAATAGGGTATGAACGGGTTTATTCTCGACATTTCCACGTTAATAGTATTCCCGCTCAAACTCAAATGCTCAAGTAGCAAATTTCGGCCCATTACATGTTTTTTTTTTGACAACCGGCCCATTACATGTATTTTTACCAAAATCACTCATAATATATCTAGGGAAAATGGCCATTTCCTACCCCAACACTGGTCTGCGGTCCCGATGTTTTCGCACAGAATAAAAATTTGGGTATTGATCGGAACCGCGGACCAGTGTTGGGGTTGGAAATGGCCATTTTTCCTAATATATCTACTAGGGGGTTGGAAATGGCCATTTTCCCTAATATATCTACTAGGGATAATCTTAAAATTAAGATTTGGTTTTCCACCGATATTTAATTATTGTACCGGACGGGAGTGGGGTTTGTCTACCGTCACCGATCCGCGAGGGTATTTCTGAACACAAAATCTGAACCGTCCATTAAACTCACACGTCCTACGTGGCAATTAACTGTATTTAAAATCCGGTTTTGCGTCCGAATCCTTTCAGAAATCGGAGGCGTTGGTATTTGTTCTGATTCGAACGGAATAAAAAAAGTAAAAAAGAGAAAAAAAAAAACTGCTTGAGCCCCTTTGGATAGCGAGGTGAGATTCCAAAGTCTTCTCCTTTTCGAGCCTCTTTTGAACACTGTGAGCTTCTTCTGTTTGATTTTAACCGGTGAATCTTTTCGAGCTTTGTCTGAATTCGCTGTGGGTTTTTTTGTTTTGTTTTGAATGTTGTCTGTGCTTCCTGAAGTCGCGTTTAGGGTTTGAGTTTGCGTTCTCTCTGATTTGCGAATTTGTGCTAATTTAGCTTAGAAGTGTACGAATTTGAGGTTTGAGAGAGTAACCTGGATTTCTGAGTCGTTGGATTTTCTCTGTAATAGTTGTAATTTGGATCTAAATCTATGTTTTTTCCCCATAAAGTATTCAAATTTGGATAATTTTTGGTTATCGTCTTATTTAGATTTGATCTGAATTACTAAGAACTTAGTGGATGCCTATTTACTTTGATAAAAGAAACTCTTTTTTCTTTTTTTCAATTCCTCGGGTTAGAGCCCATGGGAGTTTTTATTCAGCTCTATGTAGAAAGATTGAGTCCAATGACGGTCAATAAAATCTACTTTTCTATATAAACCAAAGTCTCTCTCATTCATCCCCAACGATATTCACTTTGTTTTACGCTTCGAAATTGAGGGCTAAGGTTTTTTATTCCACAAACAGCGAAGAAGATGATCGAAGTGGTGCTCAACGACCGTCTGGGGAAGAAAGTAAGGGTTAAGTGCAACGAAGATGACACGATCGGCGATCTGAAGAAGCTTGTCGCAGCGCAGACCGGTACGCGAGCCGAGAAGATTCGAATTCAGAAGTGGTACAACATCTACAAGGATCATATCACTCTCAAGGACTATGAGATCCACGACGGGATGGGTCTCGAGCTTTACTACAATTAGGTTCTTTCCCTCTTTTCCTTTTCTTGATTTCATCTCTGTCCGATTACTTTTCTTATCTTCCGTTTTGGATTATAATAGAAATTCGATAATTATCGATGATTAACCTATTGGCTTTAAAATTTATCGAAATTCTGGTGATGTAGTTTTGCAAAATTGTAGTTAGTTTTTGTGTTGGATCCAGTTCACTGCACCAATTTGATCAAATTAAATTTTGAAATATCAGAATATATTTGATTAAACCCCAAAATTTAACCAAAAGTACAAAACTAAACTGTACATATAAGATAATGTCTTACTACACATGCGAAAACAGCAAAGCAGTGTTTATCTTGTTTGTCTCTGTAATAATAATTCGTCTTCCATGCCAATCTTTGGTTCTGATGAGAAGGTGAGTAATATGGAGCCTTTGAACTGAATTCTCGGTTAAGCTATCTCTTCCTAAAAATTTCTTCATTATATCTTTTGTATTTTCTGCATACAACTAATGCAAGTACAGAGGTAATGGAGTGTTTAGCAGGCACTCCGCTATTCGGGTTTGATTCGCATTGGCCACGGGGATTTAACATGACCTTCGAACCCATGATTAGTCGGTATCAGTTCAGATTGGAACAACTCTTGGATTGGTCTTTAGATTAGTTTCACTTTGATTGGTCTTTAGGATTGAGGAAAAACGAGACTAGTTTTGTTTTTAATTTTAGCTCTATTAATTCTTATGTTTTTCTAACAATATGTGACACTTTTTTTACAGAGGAGAGTGTATTTAGAGATTTGACACGGGTGGCGAATCTAAGAATTGTTCCTAGTGCAAGTAAAGATTCTGATTACATCTTCTTTGTTTTGAAAAGAAAGATTAAGTTAAATTTTAGTTTTTTCTTTGAAATCACAGAATATATTTGATTAAACTCCAAATCTTAGCCAAAAGTCCAAAACTTAACTGTACATATAAGATTAGGACATACTACACAAACGAAAAAAGCAGAGTTTTTCTCGTTTGTCTCTGTAATAATAAATCATGTCTGTTGGTCTTTGCCGATCTTTTTCGTCTAATACGAAGGTCTTAAGAATAACAGAGAGCCTCTATTTCCTCTCATCTGGAATATGATTGATGACTGTTATAAGTTTCTTCTGTTCCTCTCTTCGCTTTCTACATATGTAATATAACTCTAGTCTTCTACACCTCTTAATAAGTTAAGGCTCTTTGTTTCAGTCCATTGTAATTTATCAAAAGCTCAAAACCTCTATGTAAAACTCAACTGTTTTATAATACTCATGCTAACTTAATGAATCTCTGCCATGTCTATACTAATGCTCGTTCCCGCATTGTTGTATTGGTTTTGATTCTGTTGCACTTATCGGTACATTGATTAATGGAGTTGATTGTTACTTGCTTGTTTCATCTTGTCCAGGCTGATCGGAGGAGGTGAGTAAAGGAGACCAAGGGGGAGCTGAAGGAATGTTGTTGAATTTGCAACACCTCCAATAAAAAAACAAGAACTATGTTGTATTATTCTCTAATTGGTTCCTGATTATATGTTTTGGTAAACTCAAATCAAATGTGTTGTAATAATATACTAATCCTTCTCTCGTTGCGCCACTCTCGTCTGCTTCTCTGATCACTACAATGATCGTATCTATCTGTTCTAAGACTCTCCACACCACGCACATCTGTTTATCTCTCATCTATTCGTGGCGTCTTCTTATTTTGTCTTCATCTTCCCTATTGTGTCTGTCGTTTCTCTGAGTGTGATGTTTCACACTAATCACACCATCCTCATACATCCTGTTCCTTGTCCGTTTCTCTTACATCTTCCTGATGGTGTGGTTTTGGCCTTTTCGTAATGATATCTAGACTAAGAGGAATTCTTAGCATCGTTAACATTACTTCTGTGATACATATAACATATGAGGTTGTTTGGTTTCAAGGGTACTTGCCTGATACACTTGAGAAGATGCGAAGCAGCCAATGCCTCTCTTTGTACTTCTGTGGCCAGCATAGCAGCAATATTTCTCCTTCTCAGCATTCCCTTTGGGGATCAAGATATTCATCAGTGATGAGCATAGTGGAATGATTTAAAATACTAAAAGGATAGATACAGAGATCATATAGAGCGTAGTTTACCCAATTTTGTTAGATTAACAGGCAAAGAGCTCCATGATGCATCGTCAGGAAAATTACTCTTCCTGTTAATATTTATATTTTTTCACAGTGGAGCTCAAAGAGAGTTTCTTTGGCGCTGCCTTCTCTGGAGCTGTCGCAGGCCGAGATTGTGCAGGAGCAGAGGCAAAAAAACCTACGAAGAGGCAGTTAAACACAAACCTGTTGTCAAAAACTGAGAGTCGGAGTCCACATAAAAATGAAGTTGCAAACTTTGAGACCAGAAACGAAAGAAGCCGTTTAGGTTTATGTGTGCTTAAGAACGTGTGATTGAATTGGACTTATGTAGCGAATATATAAATTTATTACAGAATATTTTTTTTAATGTTAGAATAGGAAAGATGAGCATTAATTTGGTTGAAGGTGGGAAGACTTGTTTGAAAATTGGTTAAGCGGTATTCTAATTTGTAAATTTGTTTTTGAGTATAAACTTATATATTTAAGATATCCCAGACTGTGGCGGATGGCCGTTGCGGTGGCCTGCACCGTAGTCTGCCGCGGCTGGCGGATACTCATGAATGTATATGCTACTCGCGGGGTATTGTAGATATATGTTTTATATTTGTTTTCTTATTTAAATTGTTTGTGAATATTTGAAATGCTGGTTTGCTATTTAAATGGATTGAATTAATGAGGAATTTTGTCTGTTTGAGTATCATCGCAATGTCATTAAATTTTTTTTTTTCTCAACATGGTATCAAATTATCCAAAAAACTAATATACTATTTTCGGAATATTAGATTAATTTATTTTATACTAATTTACTGTTTTCGTGTAAGTTTTGGTGTGTTATTTGTTTTTTCTTTATTTTATTTAATAACTAAAGAATATATCTTCTATGTTTATATATAATCATTTATAAATTTATATTAGTTTATAATCTGTAGTCTATAATATGCATGTACGTAGGAAAACTCATAGATTCATGAAACTGCAAACGTAGAGTTCCTCAATACTGAATACCATAACTGAAATATAGAAAGAAAAGAAGCATGAAAAAGTATTTTGAAAGCAGGGAAAGCATATCCTGGATCGTCTAGTTGCAACGTGGGCGTTTTCCATCTTTCTTTATGTTGTTGCTTGATTCAGGGAGATCGTCGTCGAGTTCTTCATTTTCACCTGCAATGTTGACGGTGTTTTTCTGGCCATTGGTTCCATCAGGTAAGGTTGTACCCTTGATAAGATCGTCTTGAATTATACGGGAGACCGTAATTGTTTGGCGGGTTGCTCTGAAATTAAAGGCTTTCACCTTAACTTGGAATTTACATGTGCGGCCAACAATGTCTTGAAAACATTGTGGCATAGCAACGACAGCGTCTTCACCGTTCTGCCCATCCTGAAAAGAAGAGTATGTTGGTTCGTCAACCCTTAAAACTAAATTTGTTCTTGTTTGAAAATCTTGACATTGAGGTTTGTAGATATGTTTGTTCCCATTGTACATACCTTTCTCATCTCAGTCATTAGATCTGGAGCTTTTCTTCCTAAAAGTTTGACAGCATCTTCGTCAAAGATGACGAAAGTTGCTGCACCACCATTGTCATCACAGACTCGAGCTTCGAAACGATATCTATAAGTGAATAAAACAAAAAAAAAACATGACTAACGTACCGGTAGATATATATACGTAGACGTAAATATAGTTGCTTTCTTTTGATGGTTATGTCACACTACTTTTCCTATCGGTAAGACACACAAACGTGGTTGAGTTTTTTGTGTTTGTTTGGTGTAACTTCTGGATCGAAACTTACCTGGATAGATACTATAGTATTACTATAATAATCACTATCTGAATGCTTCTGAGGACTCTCAGTTTCTTTTTCATCTCAAGTCTTACTCTGCCTTCAGTATTTGACCATGTGGTTAGTCTAAGTTTAACGCTAGACGCAGACGCTGTTGAATTTGCGTTTACATTTGGGCAACGGTTGTTCTCTATATTCCACAGTCGCACCTAAGAAGGAACAGACATGAAAGTCATATAAGGGCCCAATGACAATACACTAAAAACCATAAGCTTTTGCATTTTTTTCTACCAAACATATGAAATGTTTTTATTACCGTGAAATCATCTGAAGCTGTTGCTACCTTCCAAATCTCTGATGGAAACCTACACAAGAGATTGAAATATAAGTTATTGCCATCGAATAAACTTGTCAGAAATTTAGATTCAAAGAGAAATAGAAAAGGCTCGGTGAAGTGGAGATACCAATCTACTGCGGCTACTTCAAAGTCATAGCCTTTCAAGACCGTAGGATCTACTTGAGGCTTATTCACCTGAAATTGTAGCGGTTCTTTAAGCACAAATGACTCATAGTACATTGATTTATAAGCGAAAATAAGTGACAGAGAATTCAAACCTGTCATATGTAAGCGTTACCCGTCGCTTGAACCGCTCAAAAAGTTTCACCAGCAGGACTAATCATTGTCTGCAGTGCAAGATTTCAATGGTGAGCGAGTGTATTAAAAATGTCCTGGAAACCAAATCAATCGTGAGATCGAAGGGAAAATTGTGATTGTGGACAACGCATTATTACTCTAACGAAAATAATATATTCGACAACCAGAGAAAGATTGTACAGGTCCTTTGTGAAGATGCAGTATGTTGTGTAGATAGATTCTGCAACAGATATTAAAACGAAACTGAATCCAAAATTTATTGGACGTGGTATCTATAGTAATTTAAAGCAGCCTTCTAAATCCATATTGTAAGAATAAAAAGTTGCACGAGCTTGTAGAATCAATCCAAAATGGGATAAGCACTCGATAATCTAACCTTTTGCTGGGTGATTTATATGTAATCCCTCGGAGTTTTGGAATTGAATTGATCGGTTGAACACCCATGCCCTTCGTAGTATCTGTACAAATTTCAAATGCCAGCCTCTGTGCAGATCTAGCAAAGGAATCTGTTAAGTTTCTTTTTCGTAACGGCTGTGATACTGATTTAATTCCACTTGAAGAGGAAGTTTCAGGTTTGAAAATGGAGGAATTGGCTTCGAATCGACGGCCTAGGCGAAGATGAGGAGAATAAAATTACATTTGCGGTTTGGATCAATAATATTTTGAAACTGATCTGGGCCTCTTCTGTAGATTTAGATTTGGGCTTGTCAATTTAGTAAGGGATTTTGTCGGTATCCGAGTTGAAAGGCGGAAGTTTTCGATTGCTCAATTATTTCTGACAATAATTTGATTGGCTGTTGGAATCATTTTAATTGGTCAACATTTTTTTGGCTGACGTGGATAGCCTAACTACACAGGGATTCTATATATATGTGATATATATATGTCTTTTAGTTTATTCCGGTTTTTAGTCTTTTTGGGTTAGTTTTGGCCTCAGACCAAGTCTTTGAGTTTTTGGACTTTAGTTATTGCTTATTTGTATTTGTTTTCCTTTTTATTTTCTTGCATTGTAACAAAAAATTAAAATACGAAAGTCTTAAAAAAAAATGTACATCCTATTTTCGTAATAAAAAATGTTTAAAAGAGTTTTTGGTTTTAGTTAATAAGATGGTTTACAACATTTTATGAAAAAAAAAAGATTTATTTGATATATATAACTATATATATTATAGTTACTAAACGCATTCAGGATAGTCTCCGGGGTTGGTACAATCATTTTCTAAATCCGGCGGGTAAAGAAATCTTGATAAAATCTGTTGCACAAGCTAAACCTTTGTATCCTATGAATTGTTTTCTCATTCCAAAAACAGTTTGTGATGAGATTAATAGCATGCTAACAGAGTTCTGGTGGGGTCGTTCTAACGGCAAAAGGAAACTACCCTGGATAGCTTGGCAACGTCTATCTTTACCTAAATCGGAAGGGGGGTTTGGTTTTCGTGATCTGCACAATTTTAATATTGCATTATTGGCTAAACAGGCTTGGCGTGTTCTTATGAATCCATCTTCCCTGTTAGCCCGCCTATATAAAGGAAGATATCATAATTCTTTGGTGTTCTTAGAATCGAAGACAGGAGCTTCTCCATCATTTGGCTGGAGATCTATACAAGCAGGTAAAGATCTGCTAGCTCATGGTTTACGTGTTCGACTGGGACCTGGTAACAATACGAGTGTGCTTCATGACAATTGGTTACTGGTTTTACCTCCTCGTCGTGTTAATTTAAAGCCTGGTATCAGTTTAAGTCCGACTATGACTGTATCCGAATTATGGCAGAATGGGACACGAGCTTGGGACATGGATAAATTACAATATATTCTCACTACTGAAGATGCCCAACTGGCTTCCACGGTTCGTCTCTCTCCTTATGCTTCCAGAGATATTTATATATGGCCTTACTCCAAGGATTAACACTACACTGTTAAATCCGGTTACTGGGCTATCACTCATCTCACTCAATTTACAGAGCCTATTTCACCTCCGCCCGGTTCCATCCAACTGAAGAAGGAAATTTGGAAGCTTAAAATTCCTCCAAAACTACAACACTTTTTATGGAAAATGGTCTCTGGAGCATTACCGACTGGAGAACGTTTATTTTCAAGACACATTCCTACTGATCCTACTTGTCTGAGATGTGGTTTGGAGCCGGAAACTATTAATCACTTGTTCTTTGAATGCCCTTTTGTTTTAGGTGTTTGGCGATCTATGCCTTTACCACAACCATTCCAACCATCATCATCTCTGGAGGACAATTTAACTCAACTTCTAGGGGTTCACAAAAAGACTACTCTTCCTACGGAAATACAGCTGTTACCGTTTTGGATTTTGTGGATGATTTGGAAAGCTAGAAATGAATTTGTTTTCAATAATCGTCAATCCATAGCTCCCAATATTGTTCTCAAAGGACAGAGGCCGTTGCTGAATGGCTCATTGCGAATCCTGTTTATTCGCATCCTCCCTCTGTAACAATCTTGAGTAACCTTTCTAATGCTCAATGGGAACCGCCGGATCAGGGATGGCTCAAATGCAATGTAGATAGCAGTTTTCGTCATGATGCAGGATATACGGGAATTGGATGGATCTTTCGTGATGCGCAAGGCTGTCATATTGAATCTGGTTCGGTTTGTTTACCCCCTGTTAATTCTCCTTTACAGGCAGAGGCTATTGGTTTCATTTATGTTTTGCAACGAAGCTGGTGTAGGGGCTTTAGGCAGGTATGGTTTGAAAGTGATTGTCTGGAACTCACAAAGATCGTCAATAATAGCCAAGCGAATCTGGATCTAGGGAATTTGGTATCAGATATTAGTTACTGGATTTCAAAGCTTCCGTTATGCTCTCTACAATATACAAGTCGTGCAAAAAAATCAGATTGCTGATATTCTTTCGAAAAAAGTTTATGATTCTGATTTTATTGATTTAATTTGTACTTCTCCACCACAGTGGATGATAAACTATTTGTATTATCCGTTTACGATCTAATATATTAAGCTGTTACAAAAAAAAAAACTATATATATTATGTAGTATTTTTATGATTTGTTAAATCATTTTCTTTTAAATATAAAATGGTGTTTCCTATTCAAAAAATCAAAAATCTATAATTAATATATTTCCTTAAACTTTGCACTTTTTCTAGAAAATCCTATATAATAAAATAAATGGAGTATTTCATTAGCATAATAGCATATGATATATTTAGTGTAAAATTATATATGATCAACATTGTATGAATAAATGAGTGACATACATTATAATTACTTTAGTAATATAAATCTATTTATAAACCAAATCTAAAATAATTTATAGTGATGATACATAAGCATCACATGTTTCTAAATAACACAGAAATGTAAAAGATTTCTTTAAAAATGATTCTCAAATAATTATGGTTAATATTGCCAATTTCTCTAGTTTAAATATGTGAATAACTCTAAATATGAATATTTTACTTATAATTATTTTCAATTAATAATTAACAAAAAAAAATGTCTTCAAAAAGCACAAAGTAAACAAATCTGTCACCATTTATCCAAAAAAAAAGAAAAAGAACATTAGGAGAAGTAGTTACTAGTTAGTTAGATTGAGAGGGAGACCAAATCATCTTCTCTCACCAAAAAACATTAAACATTGACGTTGATTTCGATGTCCCACTTGCACCTCTATATATAAACCCTTGCCAAAGTAGACTTTTGGAGCCCAAAAATTTCACAATCACAACATCTCCGAGTCTCCTTCTCACCGTCCGATCATCCAACCACCGTCTTCAATGGATGTCCGTCGTAGATTCCCGACGAAACTCCCTACTCAAAACGATCCTCGGAAAGCTTCCGACGCGCTTCCTCTCCCGTTATATTTAACCAACGCTTTCTTCCTCTCGCTCTTCTTCGCTACCGTCTACTTCCTTCTCACCCGATGGCGCGAGAAGATCCGTACCTCGACGCCTCTCCACGTCGTCAACCTATCCGAGATCTCCGCACTCTTCGGCCTCGTCGCGTCGTGCATCTACCTCCTCGGTTTCTTCGGCGTCGATTTCGTTCAGTCTGTTTTCCTCCGGTCTTCTTCCGAAGACGACGTTTGGGCCACCGATCACATCGTTCTCAATCAAGATTTGAGAAAGATTCAATCTTTAGATTGTTCTCGTGAGTCGGATCTCACTTCCGAGGAAGATGAAGACATCGTCAAGTCTGTGATCGATGGAACCATCCCGTCTTACTCGCTTGAGACGAAACTCGGAGACTGCAAGAGAGCCGCGACGATCAGACGAGAAGCGGTACAGAGGATAACCGGAAAATCACTAACGGGTCTTCCATTGGAAGGTTTCGACTACAACTCAATCTTGGGACAGTGCTGCGAGATGCCAGTTGGGTATGTTCAGATTCCGGTGGGGATCGCTGGACCTCTGTTGCTCGACGGGAGAGAGTACTCGGTGCCGATGGCGACAACAGAGGGTTGTTTGGTCGCTAGCACCAATAGAGGCTGCAAGGCCATTCACTTGTCCGGTGGTGCTTACAGTGTTCTCATGAAAGATGCAATGTCTAGAGCTCCAGTAGTCAAATTCCCTTCTGTGAGAAGAGCTGCTCTTGCCATGTTTTATCTACAGGATCCTGATAATTTTGAGAGATTGTCCCTTATTTTCAACAAGTAAGTTCCGAGCTTTCTCTTGTTTTCTAGCTAAGGTGATGATTATGAATGTTTTCTGCTGTCTTGTTTTGCACAGATCGAGTAGCTTTGCTAAGCTTCAGAGTATCACATGCTTAATTTCTGGAAGGAATCTGTACCCGAGGTTTGCGTGTGGTACTGGTGATGCTATGGGGATGAACATGGTATCCAAAGGCGTTCAGAATGTCTTGGAATTTGTAAAGACTGAGTTCTCTGACATGGATATTATTGGCATCTCAGGTTTGTTCTCTCGTTCTCTCTTTTGCTTGTCTCGATTTCTGAAGTAAAGTCAGCTCTTTTGATTATTGGTGATCAGGAAACTGTTGTGCGGACAAGAAAGCTTCGGCTATAAACTGGATACAAGGACGTGGCAAGCATGTTTTATGTGAAGCCGTTATTAAAGGTGAGATTGTGAAGAATGTGTTGAAGACTAGCGTAGAGGCTCTTGTAGAGCTTCACGTGCTCAAGAACCTTACTGGTTCAGCCATGGCTGGTTCTCTTGGTGGATTCAATGCTCATGCCAGCAATATTGTTAGCGCTGTCTTCATCGCCACTGGCCAAGACCCTGCTCAAAACGTAGAGAGCTCACACTGTATCACCCAGTTTGAAGCTGAAGGCGATGATCTTCACATCTCTGTCACAATGCCTTGCATTGAGGTAATTGCTTGTTCTATTCTGAAAATTTAAACCCATCATTGCTGAGAACAGAAAGCCATTAGTTTATGCATGTTTGCAGAGATTTTGTGTGGACCAAACTCATGAATGTTGTGGTTAAATCATGTGGATACTATAGGTTGGTACTGTCGGAGGTGGGACAAAGCTTGCATCACAGTCAGCTTGTTTGAACCTGCTCGGTGTAAAAGGATCGAGCAACAGCGAGGAGGAAGCTGGCTCGAACGCAAGGCAACTGGCGAGAATTGTGGCTGGTTCGGTTCTTGCGGGAGAGCTTTCGCTAATGTCTGCTATTGCAGCTGGACAGCTTGTAAAGAGTCACATGAAGTACAACAGATCGAGCAGAAACATTGGCCCTTCGTCTCAGGTCAACAACAGATGATGTCGGAGTAGGAAACAGATAATAAAACAAATCAGTAAAAAACAAAAATAGATTGATGATATGTAACTTTTGTAACTTCATTTGTTTTGTTCTTCTCTGATCCCTTTGCTAGCTATGTACTCTAAATTACCTTATTATTATGTATAGTCAATTTTTGTTCTTCCATCATTTTGGCTTCTACATTAATTAAGTCTATCATTGTCGTAGTGTTTGTACATGACAGAGTTAGGTACTGATAAATATTGGTTTGTGGGTGTTATAGAGGATGGAGGAGTTTGAAGACTGGTGCAGTTGAGGAGGATGAAGTTATAAAATGAGTGCAGTTCAATATTAGGAAGTAGACTTGTGACTTTTGTACAAAAGTACAATCGCTTTTATTTTTCTAGTTTTAGCTCAATTGTCAATGTAAAAAAAGAAAATAACTTACCAATTGTCAACTTTGTCAATGCTGCTTCTTGCGAATGTTGTGTTCTTGTCCAGCTTTGGATCATTGTTAGATCCATCTCTCATATCTTTTCTCCAAATATATTTTGCTTGCCTCATGGATCCATGATAAAGGTTCATTCGGAATTATCAAAAACGGCGTGGGAAAATGGGTATTTAATTCTCCAAGTATTTGCATTCAGCTGATTTAATATCCAACTATTGCTTACGCAGAATTATTCCTCAATTTGTAGTTGACCGTGCTAATTTAGACTTTAAAAAGTCAATCGTTAACACTAAACAGAAATCGTTAGTTTTAATTGAAATCTAATCGCGTTTTTTAGAACAATCTCAAATCCCTAAATCGCGAGGAAGACCTGAAACACCCTAAAACTGTAACCCAAAGTGATTGCAGACGAGAGAAGGGAAATTCCGGCGAGAGGAAAAAAAATCCGGTGAGTGAAGCAGGTTTCCGACATCATCCGGCGACCCAATAGTTTTCCGAGATCAAGATGGTGAAAAACATGAATCCTCGTCCAGAAACGGAACAAATCTCTGGTGTTTCTAAATGTGTAAGATTGTCGATTATTTGTAGATTTGGTTGTCTATTATTTGTAGATATGAATTTGATACAGATCATATGTAGTAGGAGATAAGTGGGAGTTCGTCTTCTACCTATGGGCAGTTCTTCAATGGAGGAAAAGAATTCTTCAATGGACAAAAAGGATTTCCGAAAAAATGTGTTTGTGGAAGTATTGTTACGATTTATACGTCACAGTCCAAAGCCAATCATGGACGTCCGTACTTCCGTTGTGGTGCTTCCCGAGAGGTAAGCTATGAACTCCATGTTTTCTTCATTAGTGTAAACGTAAATGTGATGGTACTAAACTCAAATGTATATCTCGTTTGTTTATCTTAGAATGGTCATTTGTTCAAGTGGGTAGAAGATGGAATGTACGAAGAAGTGAATGAGCTGAAGGTTGATAGGATGATTGTATTGAATGAGATCGAAAATGTCAAAGAAGAGGTTCTACTATGCAAGAAAAAGCTTACTAAATTGAAGAGAATGATCATGGTTCTTGTTCTTTGTGTGGGATTGTTGACTGTTATTCTCATCTACTACTTCATGTTTCATGGAGGTGAAGAGAAGAGTCTTATGTTTGGTATGTAATTGGTAGCTATGAGCAGCTTTCATATGTATAAGACCATGGTGTATGACCTTATTTGATGATGTTTTTCTCTTGTTAAGTGATACTGGTTTTTGAGCTTTTGAAGTTATTTGTAGCTGGTGAAATTAAGGAAGCACTTTTAAACAGATATATAAGATAAGAGAAGAGTCTAAAGAAGAATTTTTAAAATGAACATAGCTTTCTCACATCAAAGCTAAACAAAAAACCACTAAACCGATACATAATCTTAGTCATAGCTTTCGTACATCAAAGCTAAGCAAAACACATTACATAAGCCAACATTTCGAGATTTAACAAGAGAAACCAAATCTTCCTTGTGATGATTGCGAAATTCCTACTTGTGATGAACCACCTTGAGAAAATCCAGATTGAGAAGCTTGTGATGATTCACTTACTAGTGATGACTCTCCCTAAAGTTCAACATATAACTAGAATCAATCAACAAATGCAAGCAAGTAGAATCAATCAACAAATTCCATCACATTTACGTTTCCACAACTACAAATTCAAACCTGATGTTTTCTTGGACGACCTCTTGGCCGTTTTGGTGGAGGAACTGCAGTTGGATTAGGACAGCATGTCTTGTTATGACTTTCCTTCTTACATTTTGAGCATGTTCCCACACGACCATGGCGTGTTAACTTGTTTGGGTTAGAGGCAGACTCATGAGGTCCTTTTCTCCTAGCATACCCATTAGGCCTCCCACGGCTGAATCTCGAAGGTGGTGGTAAAATAGGTAACCGACCTAACCGTGGCCACAGTGACATCCCTTGAACCGGTTTCATACCCCTTCTATACAATTCCCTCCAATTGGAAGTCAAGTAGTAACTAGAGACATAATCATTGAGATCTAACCTTGTCGTTGTGATGACACACATAGCGTGCATACAAGGTAAGCCATTCAGCTGCCAGTAGCCACAACCACATGTTTTCTCCTCCATGTTCACGCTAAAAACATCATCGTGGTACTCTATCTCATGCGTATGTCCTGTGGTCATGTATCTTATGCACTCACGAACCTTCTGCCTATTAAGTTCAATCTCTCTGTCTGCTCTTGGTGTGAACCTTTTCTTCCACCTGTTAGTTAAAGCAGTCCTCTTTGCATTTCTCACCATGGTTTTTCTCCTTACCTCTGTTAACATATCAAGAAGTGGCTTCCTCCTTGACTCTCTAACACTTCTGTTGAACGATTCTGACAGGTTGTTTAGGTTGTCGTTGCAACAGGATCCAAGCTTGAAGAAAGCTCGGGACCATGTTTCTGGTCCAGTAGCTTTCAATGATTCAAATGCCCCCTCATTGTACTTCTTCAGAGCTTCTAAGTTACTCTCATACACTGCTGGTGTGTAACTCCTTGCTATCTTCCACAATAGCCTTTCAAGCTCTATATCTTTGTTTGTTTTCTTCCAATTCTCCAGAATGTGTCTAGCACACATTCGATGTTCAGCTTTGGGAAGCTCGACATGAACCGCATTGAGGATACCCTGTCAAATAAAGCAGTTACAAATAATTAAAATGTTGTGAAAACAATTTCAACTCGAAGCAAATTAATAAACTAAAACTCACCTTATGTTTGTCTGAGATGATCGTAATGTCGGTTCCATCTTCTAATCTCAAATCGTTTTTTAGAAGTTGCACAAACCACAACCAATTGGGATTATCTTCCACGTCAACCACTGCCCAAGCAATGGGAAACATCCTGTTATCACCATCTCTACCAACTGCAGCTAGCATTTGTCCTTTGACGTCCCATTTCATAAAAGAAGCATCTAATCCAATGATGGGTCTGCATGACTGCTTCCAACCGGATTTCAATGCTTCAAAACAAACGTAGAGACGGTGAAACCTTTGCAAACTCCCAGGACTTGGGCCGGGAATGGTCTCAATCTCCATCGTTGATCCCATGTTTGATTTTCATATCTCTTCTTGGTAATCCCAAATTCTTGCAAAATGGGCATGATGAACAGCTTTCCTTTTCACCGCAAGCACTACCTTCGCTCTTCTACACTGCTCATCGCTCACAATCATATTATACTCTCTCTTTATCTCAGCAACCATTTCCTTCGCCCTGATTTTAGGATTAAGTTTAAGACTTTCCTCATAAAGCTGTGCAATAGAGCCACTCATCAAAAGCTTTGTGTACCCAGATCTTGCACAAATATGTTTATTGATGAACACTTTGATCATCAACTTGTTTCTGCCTTTCTCAAATGAGCAGTATACTCTCCAACGACACTTCTCTTTCAAATGTTGTGTGCACCTAGCACCAAGCCTATCAGACGATGACTTGTAGAACTTGATATCATACTCTGTCTTTAGGGAATGCTTCAGAACCGCATATTTGAATTCCGCTGCATTGTTGAATGTCTTCCCTAATGCTAAAATCTCATCTGAACCATAGTTAAATTGTCTTCCTTCTTGTTCCTCATCACGATCATCATCTGATAGTGGATCAGGAATGTGTTCATCATCCCAAATATCATCGGGATTGTCTTCGTCATCGTAGTTTGAATTGTCATCTTCAAGGACAGCTTCGTTGAAATGACCAGACTCATCACGAATTTGAACCTCCACAAATTCATTGTTATCTTCTTGCTGTGCAGGCGGTTGAGACTCATACTCTACATCGATATTATCTTCTTCTGAAACTGACTCAGACTCAGACTCAGCCACGCCAACCTCTACGTCCACAAACATATTGTCCTCTTCTTGTAAAATTGGCTCAGACTCCTTATATCCAGGTATATCTTCAACTATAACTTCACAATCATCCCCCTCAACAGATGAATTATCATCTGAATTGCCAACTTCATCTCCATTCCCACGATTTTCACAACCAAATTTCTTAATTCCTACTTCGGTTTGCACAGTACCTAGATCTTCTTCATGTTGTGTCCTAAAATCAATTAACCATGCTTAAAACCCCCTACGACATTTACAAAATCCACAAACCAATTGAAATTCTCAGTTCTCAAGAAGTTTTTCTTTTACCTTTCACTCTCTGTGACGCTTCCACTTCCCGGCTCGACATGCAGTGATGATCGTCTTCGAATGGGAGTCAGTTTGCGTCTCACCATCTTGCTTGCCGGATTTTACTCTCCCTTGCCGGAAAACGCCTCGTCTCCCCGGAAAACGTATCGTCTCCTACGTCAAAGCTTCGTCTCTCCGGTAATCGCCTCTTAGGGTGTTTCAGGTCTTCCTCGCGATTTAGGGATTTGAGATTGTTCTAAAAACGCGATTAGATTTCAATTAAAACTAACGATTTCTGTTTAGTCATAACGATTGACTTTTTAAAGTCTAAATTAGCACGGTCAACTACAAATTGGGGAATAATTCTGCGCAAGCAATAGTTGGGTATTAAATCAGCTGATTGCAAATACTTGGGGAATTAAATACCCATTTTCCCTCGTCATCTCCATCGTTCAGATACTTCAAATGGGTATCAAACAAAAATAATAATAATATTTTATTGTAATTTAGTGAGAAAATTAAGTTTTATTTTGTTATTTTAAAATGGACTAATCACACTTAAACACCTGTACAATTGGTCATGAGAAACGGTTCTCGGTTCTGACACATTCTCCTACTTTTCAATATTTTAATTTTTTTTGTTCTTAGAAACCCTCTCTATCCATGCAATGGAGATGGCGTATTAATAGAGAAGACCAAAATAATAAAAATAAAAACGTATATTTACAATTACACCCCTGACGTTTTCTATTATGTTTGCTGGAGTGAAGAAATTGTTTGGACGATCATCAGCTTCTGGGAATCGAGCTTAGTAGCATTTTACAGATCTGTTCAATCGGATAAACATGGTAACAATTCGGTACTCTTCATTTGCTTTTTCGAATTTCGGATCTGCCTTCCTTGATCTTGTGCCATTGTTATCGACGATGCTCCTCGTTAAATCTGAGATTCTCGCATCCTGGTTATGATTTGCTTCCGTCCGGTGTCGTTTTCGATTTCTGCTTGGATCTGCGAAAGCGATTGCTCTTATTTTTCTCGGCCACGAATTGGCAAAAAGGATCTCTTTCACCTTCATGTCTTGCTATGTGTTGGAAACTGAAATAATCTCTTATAAATGGGATGTTAATCTTTTCTTGCGACAGTTTATATGAGTGATAGTATTGTTTGCTTACGAGTTACCTTGTGGTTGCAAAATGATCTTCTCCTCAAAGCCTGTAGCTTTAGAAATATGTGCTCTTTGTGATCTAGAATTTCGCTCATGCTTTAGGAAACTGATGAACTTGGAGATTCTGCGATATAGAGTTCCATTCATAATGATTTTGGTTGGATGAAAATACCATCTAGGGTAATGCATTTCTTGAATATCTAGGATTCTTGTTTTAAAAAAGCTGTTACTTAGCTGATCCTCGAAAAAGACAAATTCAAAGTTGGCTTCAGAATCTTGGGGTGGTGTTTGTAATTCCACATACATTTCGTGGTTTCTGTTTCTGTGCAAGTAGCTTAGCTTGCTGGGTTCAAATTTACGATAAAGATTGATACTTGTAGCTAGTTCTATGTCTTGTTGGGTTCAATTTACGATAGGATTCATACTTCTAGCTATTTCTATGTCTCATCTTGATGCGTCTTGTTTTTTTCTGTAATGTGTTCGAAGCTGAAACATCTATATAAATGAGTTTTTAACTGTTTTTTTTTTGTGTGATGCTTTAGGCTTGTTCTAGCGACGGTTTACGTTTTGTGTGTTTTTCAATTCTTTACGAATTGCTAAAAAATGGTGATATACTGCTGGTGTGACTTGTCCCTTTTAGACTTGTTTACTCAAACAGCCACCTTGTGTGCTTGGAAAACTCTCTTCATCTCAAAGTTGTAATCTTAAAGATATGCTTTATAACTTAACGTGGGTGAGAAACTGATGAACTTGGAGACGGGAAGACCCAATTGTGCGGTATAGATAGATTGCCATTTAATGATTTAGTAGGGTGAATGCTTCCTAAAATTGTTAGGGCTTTTCGTGAGATGATTCAGAGAGAAGACGAATTCAAAGGTGCCTCGGTAATCTTGGGTTGATGTTTGTATTTCCAGATACATTTTGTGCTTCTAGTTAGTCGGCAAGGAAAAGTAAGGCTCACCAAGTGGTATTCGCCTTATACGCAGAAGGAAAGATCTAAGGTATGTATAGCTCAAGTTTTACGAAGATCAAATCATTGAGCTTCATCCCTGCTTATGCTTTGCTTGCCTTTGATCTTTCATCCGGAAACTTGATGTGGACAGGTCATACGCGAACTCAGCGGCGTAATCCTGAACCGAGGTCCCAAGCTCTGCAACTTTATCGAATGGAGAGGATACAAGGTTGTCTACAAAAGGTAAAAATAGAACCATAAGTCAATGTTTATATACTGAGCTTAAAAAAAACATTGGTTATGAATATGGTGGTTGTGTATATGTGCAGGTATGCAAGCCTATATTTCTGCATGTGCATTGATGAGGCGGATAACGAGTTAGAGGTACTGGAGATTATTCATCACTACGTCGAGATTCTTGACCGTTACTTTGGCAGTGTGAGTAAACGCATATCCAAATATTGTTCCTTCATTCTACCATAACCTTACAAAATGACTAGATTTTGACTTATAGTTGTTTATTCTATGATCTTCAGGTGTGTGAACTCGATTTGATTTTTAACTTCCACAAGGTATACATACGTACAACTCTAGAGAACCTTCTAAAGTTAATAAACCTTACTCTCTGCACTCTGTATGTAACTTGACATATTCGGAACTATTTGTTTTCGATCTAGGCGTATTATATATTGGATGAACTGTTGATCGCTGGTGAGCTTCAAGAGTCCAGCAAGAAAACAGTGGCGAGAATAATATCAGCTCAGGTATGGTTTCTAATTCTCAATGCCCACTGAGACAAAAGGATTAGTCCTCAAGGGTTGTATTAATTATGTGTTATGAACTTATGATAATTGAAGGATCAATTGGTGGAGGCTGCAAAAGAGGAGGCTAGTTCCATTAGTAACATAATTGCTCAGGCTACCAAGTAGTTTCTTTCTCAATCTGTTGTGAAAAACATCGTAAATGGTTTAATACTTCCTTATTTTCTGAGAAATTCTCATGAATCAAACTTTTGTTTTTTCATGTCATGTGTTTATTTGTTTGATAAGAAGAAAAGAAGTACTTATTGATCGTTGTGGGTTTATAAGTAGTCATTGTTAGTGATCCGAGTGTTGGATATTCATACAGTACAAATTGTACAATCTTTTCTTCCTACATCAACACTAAACACGCAATTATCTGATCATTTTTGAAAACCGGCGACATTCTAACATTGAATCTCAACCACTTAAAATATGACCAAGCGAATTGAATTGATAGTTTAGTCCTAATATCCCAATCTCGAACTGCTATTGGAGCACCCGATCTACTTTACTCTCGTCTTCATGCAGAGGTCTACAAATGCTTCCTGTTCCCACCACATTAGACGCACCCTCCTTAGCAATTGAGTCTTTGAGATGAACCTCTGCATGTTCTTAAGAGTAACGAGGCTGAATTTGTCTCTGTGAGTCTGCATCAACATCCACTGTTCTTGACTTGTTGTATTTCATCCACTTCATCCGACATAACAATACCATCAAGGGAACACCCTTCCTTCTCTTTGTCTTGTCCTTCTTCATCTGCAATCAATTTGTCCTTCTCTAAAACATCTTGTACTCCCAATTCTTCTCCATTCTTCCCCAATTTGGACTTGCCCGTAAATTAGGTTAATAGTTTGTTTGCATGGGTTTCAGCCTGCATTAGCTGGCGGACCACTCTTCCCTGATCTGACCTTCCCTCTCACTTTCATTATATATGCTTTTGAATCAAACTAATGGCATCCCTTTTCTTCCTTACTTCGCTAGCAAGGTATGTGTGGTCCGACTGAGCCCATACTATCTGACTCTACATCCTTGTGACTCACGTCTTCTAATTCTTTCTCTGCCTCTACAACTGGCACTTGACACTGCTCTACATTGCTTTGTGTAGCAGTCTACTTGAATTTATTTGAACCGTTTTTCATACTCTCTCTCGACAGCTTCATCTTGTTTTTCTTTCTTCTTCATTACACAAACTTTCTCCAAATAGCAACCAAAGATACGAGAATTCCATAATTAATTGTAGTTTAGCTTTCCTTAATACTTGTGTATCTATTGTTTTTGGTAATGTTTTCGAGAAATCCGCGTTCACAAACACTTTAGCTACCTCGAAGATGGAGCATTCTGTCGTTTCTGTGATGCGATGCACTAGTTACGCATGAAATGCAGACTCTCCCACGAGAACATATATTTAAGGTGTATCCACAATGAAGTAGATTTGTCTTCAAATAATGATTTTATGTTTTTGTTGAAAAAACCTTTTCATATTAATTCTATTTTTTGGTGAGATAATGTAAATATTATAATTTATATTTTTTACTAGAAAAATGTGAAGGTGAATTTAGCGAGAAAAAAAAGTAGAAATGCAGTTTTTTTTCTAGTGTCTAAAATCTAAGTATATCTTATGTACCATAACATTTAATTCAACCTGATTATATGAAAATGTGTTACAATATCAAAAATTTGCGGGAACTTGTGTTTTTCAAAAAAAAAAAGAAAGTTGTAATTTCCTAATTCTAGTTTGAATAAAATGTTTTTTAATCTTGATACGGTGATTTCATTTAATTAAAACATCTAAAAGCAGCTTCCGCGAATTTCCATTTTTGTTTCTCACAATTTCCATTTTCTTCACACAATTTCCATTTTTCTTCACACAATTTCCTTTCTTCTTCACTCAGTTTCCTTTTGCTAACGCTTTTCTGACAAGGGTTTATAAATAGTTTGATCACTACAAGAAAACAAGCAAATTCCCACGGACGAATTCCTCAGAATTCCGTCGGAATTAGGGTATTCCGACGGCATATTGAGGAACTCTTCCGTCGGAAAAAAGTCGTCGGAATTTTGAATTTCGTCGGAATTTCCGACGGAATTCCGAGGAAAGCAAATTCCGAAGAAAAAGCGAGGAAGACAATTCGTCGGATGGTTCCGTCGGGAGTTTACGACGGCAGGGGTCCGTCGCTAGTTTCCGACGGACGCATTCCGTCGGAAACGCCCGACGGAAGGCGTCCGTCGGAAATATTTAAAAATTAATTTTAAAAAAAATAAATTTTTTTAAAAAAAATTATTTCTTAAAAGAAAAGATATTAGAAAATTAAATTTGAAAATATAAAATGAAATATGAAATATATAAAATTGAAAGTCTTACAAATAAAAAAAAAAATTCCAAGTTTTTGAAAAAAAAAAAAAAAACTACGGGTTTTGGGTGTTCGGGTCGTGCAAGGTCGGGAAATCGACGTTCGGGTGCAACCTCCTCATCATTTCCATCATCTGCTCGTTCAGCTTCATCTGTGCCTCGAAGCTCGCCTGTTGGGTCGCCATCTGAGTCTCCAACGCAGAAATGCGTTGGTCCTTGTCCTGCAGCTGACCCATAAGTGCTTCGGGATCAACAAAGGGCGGGGCTGCAGCAGAAGACGTAACTGACCGTGACGGACGAGCCAAACCCACCATTCTGCCCTTCTTCTTTGGAACCGACTGAAATAGAAAATAACCAAAATGTAAATAATAATTAAGATTGGAACCGATTGAAATAGAAAAATAAAAAATAGTAAATAATAATTGAGATGAAATGAAACTTACCTTTTGAACGATTTTGTTGATCTGATCCCGAGGCAATTGGGAACCCGTTGAATCTTCGTCTTCGATTGGAAGCTGAGACGCTGCTTCTTCCACCTGACTGTTGATGAGGTCGACGACACCCTTCACGACAACGTCATCGATCTCGCCGGTCTGCTTGTTCGTATACGCCTTTTTCAGTAGCGCGAAATCATCAACCGGCTCACCATCATTTGCTTCCACCTTGATATCAATATAAATATTAGTAATTAGAAGAAAAATTGAGAATTTTAAATTTCAAAAATTATAAAATTATTAAATAGAATAAAAAGCGATTGAAGTTACCATGCGATCTCTCAGAGTGGCTTGGGACTGAGCACCCAAGTTGTGCTTGTAGATGCCCTTTCCTTTACGATCGCTCTTGCGGTTGGTGGAATTGGTGGAAGAAGTCGATTTCGTCTCGTCTTTACTCCAATGCTCAATCAACTGTGCCCAGACGTCGAGGTTCATTAACTTTGGGACCTTTTTTAAAAAAAATGTTAGATTAATTAAAATATAATGTAATAAATTTTAAAAAGGTTTTAAAAATAAAAAAGCAAACCTTGTTCTTTCGCCACTTCTTCTTCCACTCGTAAATTTGATAACCATAGTTGGTCATAACTTTCTGGACGAAGTGGTAATAGACAAACGCCGTATAATCGGGATTCCAGTTGAATTCTTGCTGAAAAAAAAAACAATTAGTAGAATATTTATATTGAAAAAATTTAAATTGAAAAAATAAAGAATACTTACCGCAAACTGTTCAAACCACAGAATTTGTTTGCCTATAGGAAAGTCGGTGAAAGTAGGATGTCCCACGTCCAAGGCCAGATACATCATACGGTTGATCCATGCGCTGATCCCGTTCGAGGATCGATCAAACCATGTCTGACCCGGTCCAGATGGATAGGGAGTGAGAAACGGAAGATGGTGACGACCAGGCTGTCGAACAAACTCTGCAACCCTCGCCAGTTCCGCAGGAGCCTGATAGTTCGGAGGAATAACGGGTGCAGCCTGAGAGCCAGAAGGAGCGTCGGGATATGGAGAGGGAGATGTATCGTGGGAGCTGCGGGAATCCTGAACGGAGTGGCTCCCCGAGCCACGACCACGAGCACGACGCTGTCGAGGAGGCGGGGTCTGATCATCGTAAGACCTGTAGTTTGAAGATATAAAAATCCAAACAAAAGTTATAATGTGTTAGTAATATTTAATTCATATACACGTTTTTACAAATCAAAAAATGTTTTAATACTTAATAAAATAGTTTTAATAACAGAAAAACAATTGTAAAAATTATTGAAAATCATATACATGTTTTAAAAAAATCAAAAAATATTGTAATACTTAAAAAAATATTTGTAATATCAGAAAAAAAACGTTTTAGAAACTTGCTAAACTTTTTTAAAAATAGAAAAACCTTTTTTAAATCATATAGACGTTTTTACAAATCAAAAAATGTTTTAATACTTATAAAAATAGTTTTAATAACAGAAAACAATAGTAAAAATCATTGAAAAACGTTTTTTAAAATCTTTGGAAAATAGTGATTTTAGATATTACAAATCAAAAACCTTTTTTAAAAACAATAGTAAAAAAAAGTTTTAATACTTATACAAATAGTTTTTAAATGAGAAAACGATTTTAAAAAATGAAAAACGATTTTAAAAATTGAAAAACGATTTTAAAAATTGAAAAACGATTTTAAAAATTGAAAAACGTTTTAAAAAATTAAGAGAAAACGAATTTAAAAATTGAAAAACGATTTTAAAAATTGAAAAACGATTTTAAAAATTGAAAAACGATTTTAAAAATTGAAAAACGTTTTAAAAAATTAAGAGAAAACGATTTTAAAAATTGAAAAACGATTTTAAAAATTGAAAAACGTTTTAAAAAATTAAGAGAAAACGATTTTAAAAATTGAAAAACGATTTTAAAAATTGAAAAACGTTTTAAAAAATTGAGAAACTATTTAAAAAAAATAAAAAACGAACTTAAAAATTAAAAAACGTTTTTAAAAGTACAAATAATTGCAAAAAAAACTAAAAATAGAACCTAAAATCCGCAATTCAATCCTAAACTATCCATCTAACAACCTAAAATCCTAAACTATCCATCTAACAACCTAAAATCCGAAACTATCCACCTAAAATATGAAGTTCAAATCGACCCTTACATGATTTGAGAGAGGAAGACGGCGAGAGAGGAGGCGAGAGAGGACGGCGAGAGAGGAGGCGAGAGAGGACGGCGAGAGAGGAGGCGAGAGAGGACGGCGAGAGAGGAGGCGAGAGAGGAGGCGAGAGAGGACGGCGAGAGAGGAGGCGAGAGAGGAGGCGAGAGAGGAGCCGAGAGAGGACGGCGAGAGAGGAGGACGAGATGAGAGAGAGGAGGAGATGAGGTAGAGAGAGAAACGCGAAGATAAGGTATGCGGCGGAGAAGAAGAAGAAGAAATAGGGTTAGGTTTATATTTAATGATTCCGACGGATAGGGTTCGTCGGAATTCCGTCGGAATCATTAAATGTAAACCTAACCCGCGGATGTCGAAATAATTCAAGCGGTTTGGTTTTCCCGGTACGTACATTCCGACGGCTCTATGTTTCCTCGGAATTTCCTGGGAAACTTCCGAGGAAATTCCGAGGAAATATGTTTTTTTTTATGTATTTCCTCGGAATTTCCTAGGAATTTTCCCAGGAAATTCCTAGGAAACATGGTTTGGGGTTAAAAATTCCGATTTTTTTTTTCAGAATTTCATTTTTAATACAATTGCAATTCATACCATTGAGGATACTTTGTATAGATGATCATAAACCATGAAATAACAAAATTTAAAAAATAATAGTAAGTATTTCCTTTAACGTTTGTTAAAGTGTAGAAGTGTTTATCTTATGTTCTGTGATTTTTGTTCGAGCAATCGTAAAAGTGTTTGTTATTGTGTAAAACACTAAGGTTTGACTTCATAATCTAGTTAGGACACTCAATGAAGGTTAGATATGTGTTATTCGATACGCAAAACGTGGTTCTCGGTTATAAAACCCCATTTCCTAGGAATTTCCTGGGAAAATTCCTAGGAAATTCCGAGGAAATTCCAAAAAACATCCAGTTCCTAGGAATTTCCTGGGAAAATTCCTAGGAAATTCCGAGGAAATTCCGAGGAAATATGTTTTTTTTATGTATTTCCTCGGCATTTCCTAGGAATTTTCCCAGGAAATTCCTAGGAAACATGGTTTGGGGTTTAAAATTCCGATTTTTTTTTTTCAGAATTTCATTTTTAATACAATTGCAATTCATACCATTGAGGATACTTTGTATAGATGATCATAAACCATGAAATAACAAAATTTAAAAAATAATAGTAAGTATTTCCTTTAACGTTTGTTAAAGTGTAGAAGTGTTTATCTTATGTTGTGTGATTTTTGTTCGAGCAATCGTAAAAGTGTTTGTTATTGTGTAAAACACTAAGGTTTGACTTCATAATCTAGTTAGGACACTCAATGAAGGTTAGATATGTGTTATTCGATACGCAAAACGTGGTTCTCGGTTATAAAACCCCATTTCCTAGGAATTTCCTGGGAAAATTCCTAGGAAATTCCGAGGAAATTCCAAAAAACATCCAGTTCCTAGGAATTTTCCCAGGAAATTCCTAGGAAACATGGTTTGGGGTTTCAAATTCCGATTTTTTTTTTCAGAATTTCATTTTTAATACAATTGCAATTCATACCATTGAGGATACTTTGTATAGATGATCATAAACCATGAAATAACAAAATTTAAAAAATAATAGTAAGTATTTCCTTTAACGTTTGTTAAAGTGTAGAAGTGTTTATCTTATGTTGTGTGATTTTTGTTCGAGCAATCGTAAAAGTGTTTGTTATTGTGTAAAACACTAAGGTTTGACTTCATAATCTAGTTAGGACACTCAATGAAGGTTAGATATGTGTTATTCGATACGCAAAACGTGGTTCTCGGTTATAAAACCCCATTTCCTAGGAATTTCCTCGGAAATTTCCGAGGAAATTCCAAAAAACATCCAGTTCCTAGGAATTTCCTGGGAAAATTCCTAGGAAATTCCGAGGAAATATGTTTTTTTATGTATTTCCTCGGAATTTCCTAGGAATTATTGAATTCGCCCCACGGCTGCCCCACCGGGTCTCTAACGGGTACAAACTTTCCTCGGTATCTTAGAAATATCTGTCGGTTTTTTCCCACGGATCCTGTTTCCTCGGAATTTCCTAGGAAAATTCCGACGGAAAATGCCTTCCTCGGAAAATGCCTAGGAAATTCCGAGGAACTCACGTTTCTCGGAGTTTCCTCGGTTTTTGGTCAGAAAATTCCGAGGAACTCATTTTCCCTCGGAAAATCCGTCAGAATATCAATGTTTTCTTGTAGTGGATCCACTCCCCAAAACGAAACAAAAATCAGATTAACAAAAACAAAGCCCTAATAGTTGCTTTGCTTTGCGTTCTTCACTTGTTTGATTTGAAGTGATGGCGACATCAGTTCGTGCGGCGAATATGATGATTCGATTCTCAGATATAATCGTGAAATCGAAGAAAATCGTGGAGGGGAGAGGCAACGATGGTGCGGCGAGGATAAGTAGAGAGAAGCTTCGGAAACAGCATGAGGAAGCGAAGGCTGTGATCGAAGCAAGAGCCATGAGGCAGAGAGCTCGAGAGCAGGAGAGGCTTGCCTTGGAGAAAATGGCAGAGGAAGCCAAGTCCAACTTCGAATGTAATCACTCGGCAGCGAGGGAGATAGTGAATCTATGCGGTGGCTCTCGTATGGCGAGGGATCGGTCGTTGTTTAAGAAGCTCGGCCTCGTCTTAAAAACCGACGATGATTGCGACGACGATTTTTATCTGGTAACAGCTCCTCCTAGCCCTAACCATGATGATGATCTTGAGGAAGGTGAGATAGTGTAGAGTCCTCGAATCCTTTATGTAAATTTTGGGTATAAAAAAAACAATTTTTTTAGGTATTCATGTCTAGGTCTATAATAGTATCCTTCCTCCAATTGTAAATTTTTTTTGCGTATAAAACACTCTTCTTCTTTCTTTTCTTCCGTCTTTCTGTATTCATGTCTAGAAGAAGAAGATTTAGGAATCAATTCAATTCAATTCAATTCAATTCAATTCAATTCAATTTTTAGGTTCAATTCACTGTGGTCCCTCTTTCGTTTCCTGAATTATCTCAACTTTGATTAGAATTCTATCATTAGTTGTGCTTTATGCGTGGGTCTAATCGTCTAAGGAGGTGTGTCTCATGTCTGTCAAGTCTCTTTTCTCATTCCGGTGCATAACACAAGATGCAAGTCGCTTAAAAGGATGTATCTTTTGCCTCTGTCCCTCGAACTTAAACAGCTTTTTAGGATCCTAGAATTTCAGACTTCCCATTCTATCTGCTCCAGGGATGGACTTACCAATTTCAAGCTGTTTCTCACTTCCATGGAACCTCCCTGCGTTTTTTTTTTTGGTTTTTGGTACAAATTCAGAACTAGCATGATGAATAGCTTCTTCTTGCACATTCAACAAATCCAGTCAATGCTTTGGGGTTAATCGATTTGTATATGTTCTTTTTTTGCAGTCGTTATGCAAAGAAGCACCTCAAGATATATGTCTAGTATATCTGTATACTCATTCATTCTCCAAAGCCGGGAAGGCAAACTCATAACTCTGAGTCACTCTCGTGTTTCCCACTCGAACCATCTCCAATTAATGAAACACTGAAGCTCGAAGCCGTAGTCTTGAAGACTGCATCCTTCTGTATCAGTTCATGGTTTTTCTTCTGAGTCATGGGCTCGGCTTGTGTCGGTGGTCTCTTCGGAAAGTCATTGCCTCTGATTTTATGGGAGCAACGCCTTCAAGCCTAACCACATGATTGCTCTCCTTCGGCTGGTAAAGAAACAATCATTTTTCTGTCTGATTATATATGGCCAATCTTAGATTTCTCTTCATTGACTAGCCTATACTGCAATAGACTGATGGAAGAGGTAATTTCTCGACTTCAGGTAGCTTTGGCTGTGAATCTGGTAACAAGATTATTACTTCTCTAAGGTGATTGGTATTTGCATAAAAGAACAGGGGTTTGAGCTTTTACGAGTTTGAGTAGCGAGTCAGGAGAAGTAGTTCTTAATGTTGCTTGGCGGGTAAAGAGGGACTCAGCATCTTGGTATTTTACTACTTGTCAGATACTTATCTCCTAAGTCCCTCTGAGGGACCCAAAAGCTTTGCTCATAGAGTGGTAGAAGATATAACTGGTAACTGCTCCAGTTGAGTCATGTGGAAAGAAGAAACAATTTTGCGCCTGAGAGAGGAACAAGATGCTGCTTTTACAAGATCTTATCATTAGCCTTTTGTCTAAATTTTGTGGCATCTTTCTTTCGTTCTGATGATAAGGCAATGGAGGGGCAGAGCCGGGAAGAGTAAAAGCGTTTAGTCAGGGAAGCTGCTGAGGCAGAGAGTTAACCGTAAAGGAGAAGAGCAAGAGCGTGGAGCTGGAGAGAGAGAGAGAGAGAGAGAGAGAGAGAGAGAGAGAGAGAGAGAGAGAGAGAGAGAGAGAGAGAGAGAGAGAGAGAGCACTTGCTCTTGGATATGAACCTGAGAAAGGAAAGGATCCACATGCTCTGCTTTTTTTGTTGTTCTTGTACTTCTTGAATAATGAAAAGTAATATTAACCACTTGTAAAAAGCTTACTGTCTTCTGGTTTTGGTAACCATACCTTTGTCAAAAAAAGTACAAGGACGTGTAGGAAGCAATATTCTTACCAATTCAATCCTTCTGGTTTTGGTAACCATACCTTTGTCAAAAAAAGTACAAGGACGTGTAGGAAGCAATATTCTTACCAATTTAATCCGAACTGTACCTAGATCTACATCACCATAACAATAACCAGAGAAGACAGAGAAATCAGTTTTAATGAAGACAGAAGAGAAACCTGAATCTACACCATCATCAAAGTTCGCCCCAGTTTTAGTGGGTTTACAATGGGTCAGAGAAATCAGTTTTAATGGAGAACAACATTTGGTGAACATTTCAACAAAAAAAAAAGAGGGTGGATTTTGTATTGTACAAACAGAGAGAAATTTAATATTGAGTAACAACTACAAAAAGGGAGAAAAAAAAGAAATGAAAATCTTTTGAAGAATTGAACTTATGCCTTGGCGTAAACAAGCCCATGATCGGTGATTAAGTATCCAGACAAAGACTAAAGAAAACACCAAACACAGCATATGTTATTGAATTGAGTGTTGCTGTTCTAAGATACCATCATCTTTTAATTCAAGAGAACGTAATTTCTAACAAAAGAAAGACACCTTTAGATTGTTGGATCAATGTCTTTTCACGACGACGAAGCTGTCTCCATCTTAGTGGACTTGGCCGATGCAGTGCTTGTGTAGATAGGGTGAAGAACATGACCTCCCTTTGGATCAACATGAATCCATTTGCGTCCAGTTATCTTGTTTTTCTCGAACCTGACTCGTCCTTCCTTCAGCGCAAACAGAGTATGGTCCTTCCCGATCCCGACATAGTCTCCCGGATGAAACCGAGTTCCACGTTGACGGACTATTATGTTTCCCGGAATCACATTCTACAAAATCACACTAAGTTAAGTTTGGTTCTCTGAGTCTAATTGGCTCATTGTTGTATTGTTACCTCTCCTCCGAATTTCTTGACGCCGAGATTCTTGGGTTTAGAGTCACGACCATTCTTTGTGGAACCAGCGGTTTTCTTAGTTGCCCAGCGCTTTAACACCAAACTCAACCCACTTGAAGAACCATCTTCAACATCGCAAACAAGAACGAGAAACAACACAAGTGATCGTCAAACACACACAGAGAGATTTCAAAAACCACTAAAGCAGCCTCAAAAGAACAAGATCTATACCCGAAATGCCACTGCCACCGTAAGCAGGAACCTCTGTGATTAGTTCCCTCAAACTAACTCTTCTGCATATGGATGCTGCTGAGTTAAAGAAATTCATTTTTCAGGATCTGCAAACAACAAAGAACATCTCAGACATAATTCAGGATAATCAAAGACAATACCAACCATTTCATAAAATCTTTCCTTATAAAATTTGTACTCAGGATTACATTTTTTTAAAATCGGACATCAATCATGTTCAGCATATGTCATAAGCGACCATAAATTCATAGGCAAACTTTCAATACCAATAAGTATAAACCAACGTATACACGTAAACACACACATTAAGAAGCCAAAAGTGAAAAGACTGATATCATATCATACAAAAACAGGCGAACCCCATTCATATTATAACTGGAAAGTTGCAACATTGAAAGCAAACAACGAAAGTAAACAAGTGAAACGTTACATATGAAGCTACTATCATGACCCTCCTTTGCTACCATGGCTTTTGATAAAGTCTACTGTGAGCAAAATTCGAACTTTCAACAAAAAAGCAATTTTCAACATATGGATATTGATCAGGCGCCACACCTATTTCATGATTCAGACTCAGCAAAAATGATTCAGAGATACTGGCAATAGATAGGAAATAAAAAGTCGAATATGTAAAGTATGGAACAAAACAAGTTTTGTCTAAGAAAATGTTCGACAGAGAACATGAGACCATCTTACAAGCAGCATATACATCAAAGACAAGCATAGCTAATTGCCGACATGAGAAAATTGGCCACATCATTTGCCTAGCAACAGCGAGAACTAGCTTCTTCTTATCTAAAACTTCAGAGTTAGATGAGTAGTAAGTAAGTTCTGGAAAGGCTTTTCTAATACTGGTCAAGTGGAAAGAATATTTCTAGACTTGTTCCTAAAAAAGATTCTGGAGTTTAGGCATTAACATAGCAAATAACTGAACACTCATAACATGATCAACAATTCAAAATGTCAACCTAATCATCTTGACTCGCATTGTCTAAAGTAAGCAAACCACTTACAAAATTAGCTATGTACTAGAGAAATTGCATTCCGCTAACGGTACTAGACAAATCATTCATACATTCAAACCAAACTTTCAGTCACAAAAGAGTCAATAAACTCTCACAGGCAAATCGTCGAACAGCTTCCGTGCATACCCTAAATAACTGAACTTTAGCTAGACAAGACCAATATTAACAGAAGATTAATAGCTCTGAACGGAGTACCTCGCCGGAATCAGAGCTTTACTCTTGAACAATGGATTAAAGACTCCCGCTTTACAACTCCCCCGATCGAAGAAATCCAAACCTCCAAAACCCAGAAAGAAAAACACAAAATGGAAGAAAAACTTGTCGATCTGTAAAGTATCTGCAAAAAGAAATGGAGAAATCGAAGTTTTAGGTTTGGATCCACAAAAAAAAAAAAGAAATTGAGAGAAACGTCGTCGTTTATGACTTTGAGTATATGTAGAAAAAGAACAAAACCATACGGTACATGAACCCGACAGGATAAACTCGATATGGTAAATTATAAAAGGGTTTAAAAAGTAACCTATGAGATTAAGTTTAACATCCATACTTTTCTATTATTCATCTTTCAACCCTTAACCTTTCAAATAGCTTCGTTCATCCTATGGTCATGCATCATGACCATTCTGATCCAAAACACGAACACCATTCTACAACTTAAGCCATTACACTCGCAAATTTAAATGTTTTTGAGATTTTTGCTCACCATTTATTTCGGGGAAAGGTGCAATTAAAATGGAAACCGAGAATCACCCACAAGGTGCTCGACGTAATTCCTCAATGGGTTTATGTGATTTTTACCCAGCTCATGTCACGTGGCTCGTACGTGACAAAGCCAGCCTCTTTAATACCTCTTCTCTCTTATTTTCGCCTTTGTTCTCCTCGCTGAGTTTCCCGCCTCGTTCTCTGTTTCTGAAGAAAAATTCGCGAGACCAAGAACACGCAAGATGCATGCGAATCTTTTCTGGATAGTCACAGAGCTTCCTTCCCTAGAAGATGTTAATGGGGAGAAACTCTTCAAACTTGCCAAAGATCTTTACGCTCAAGGCGATTACATCAAGGCCTTGGAGGTAATTGAAGATTTGTCTTTCGTCAAAGGGGTTGATAAGGGTTTTGTAGATCTCCTGCAAGGTCTCATCTTGATCGAGCTAGCGAGCAAAACAGAGAACGCTGATGTGAAATTCACATACTTGCTGGGTTCTGTAGAATTTTTTTCCACAAGTCTTCCAGCGCTTGCGGCAATTTCACTCTTCGACTTGGCTAAACATCTTGAATCAGTGTTGTATTACAAATTATCCCTGGGCAAAGCAAAACAAGCTCTAGTAGATTCTAGTCCATTCTTTGATGCTCTGAAGAATATAATCGAAACTGCAGAGTCAAGGATCGCTGAATCCAAGAATGGAACTGATTTCGTTAAGAAGCCAAGAAACTGCGAACAAGTAGTTAAGGAGTCAGATCAAAATTATAAGAGGACGAAGCCTGAATCTGATTTCGTTAAAGGATTGAGGTCGTACTGGTGGGCGGGTTTGAATGTTGAGAAAAGAAGGAACTTTATGAAAGTAAGCATTGCTGATTTTGCAAGTTATGTCCAGAGAATATATGGCACAGAGGGACGAGATGCTTTGGAGAAAGCTTTCGCTTCTTCTAGGAAAGAGAAAAAATGGAGGCTTTGGATATGTCGATCTTGTTCAAAAGAGTTCTCTAGTGCTGAAAAATGTATGAATCATCTTGAAGAAGAACATGGTGCAGGGTATCAACATCGTGTAAAAGTGGATAGAGCCGTGTGGTTAACTGAAGCATGGGGTAGGATGATATCTGACGGAGGTTGGGAACCAGTGGATACAGTAGCTGCGGTTGAAATGATTAAAAATCAGCTCGAACATGTGAAAGCGTTTGCGTATGAGAACGGATGGTCTAAAGACTGGCCTTTGGCTGCTGATGAAGAGCGCGGTATGTTACTCCAGCAAATTCGGTTGCTACTTCTGTCGTTTTGGGAGCGTAACATTCTTTCTTCTTGGGTGATGGGTTTTGTGGGTATTCAACTTCAAAAACTTGTTTCCATACATAGTCTTTTGACGTGTCGCCTAGTGAAAACACCACAGAGTATTTGCTTTCTGCAATGTCATGAACTCAATCAAGTCCTCGACCTTCTCAAACTCATCAAGTGTGAAAAGAATGATGGTACTGATGTGGTTTGTAGAGCAGTGGACAATATCTACAGTGGTAGCCGAGTTAAAGAGAAGATTGACTTTGACATGAAGTTTTCATCTCTGCTTCTGGATAAGAGATTGCTGCAATGCAAGATTTCTGAGTTCGATGATGAAGGGACAATAAGTCTCTTAAATCCCAATGGTCACTACGCCAAGGCACACGCTCGTGGCGATGATATCTTATCCTGGTTAGCAGACCCCTCTTCAGGAGATGAGAAATTTCGATTTCCGAGATCTATCAGAGCACACAATCTTGATATTTGGGTAGGTGTTCTAAGATCCGTTCAGTACACGTGTAGGACTCTGAGAACCAAATATGAAAAGAAGCTCAGGCTCGAATCTTTTCAAAGAGTTTATATTCACGCCAAAAACTTGTGTATGCACGAAGATGAAAGGAGAAGGAATACTCCGGGATATCGATGGAACACATATGCATTTCTTCTATGCGATGAATGTGAAAAGAAACATTTAACGTCAGACCCCAGAGATTCTCTCGCGACAGAACTGTACTTTAGTGCAGTACAAGATGTTCTGAAAGGAGTATCGCATCCGGCGTACGGTATTACCGGTTTAGAAGATTGCTTAAATCAGTTAAATGTTATACGTGATTATAAAATTGTCGGTGATGATGTAGTCTTGAAGTCCATAGACCACCTGTTATCAGCGGTGGGAAAAAAGGTTTGTTTCTTGATCTAAATTTTAATTAACAACATGATATCATGAAATTATTATCTTAAAAGTGTTTATTGGTTTGCAGCTTGCTCTCCTTGATTCAAAGATTTTGTTGATTGACGATTCAAGGATTAATTTGCTGAACTACCTCACCAGACTTTGTGTTTTTGACTACCGCTCTTACATCCTAGGACCGCTGAAAGAATTTTTGCTGGTTAGTTTGACACTTTGGTTTTATACAGAGAGTTTGTTTTCATCTTCCCTCTGATTTGATCTTTCACTTGTTCCGTATATTATAATTGATATCTCATTATGTAGGAAGGAATTGTAGATATGGTATCCAAAGCTAAGTTAGCTGCAGCAAAAGCAGATCTTTTACTCGAGGAGGAAATGAAATCACAGTCAAAGAAGAATAAAAATAAAAGCAACAAGGTATTATACAAAGAGCTTTCTTCTTCCATCTGATTTTGTCGTTGAGATGTACCTTGTATTATAATTGATGTCTCTTCTACTAGGAAGAGTTTGCTGCAGCACAACCGGAACATTTAACCAAGAAAAAACAAGAGAAAGAGAAGAATTCAATGTCAAAGAAGAAGAAACGCAAAAACAAAAAGGTTGCTGAAGATGTAAAATCTCTATTTGCTTCTCTGATTTTTTCGGTCAATCAGTTGTAAGAATGAATGGTATTCATGGCGTAACAGAGAAATTCAACGAACACGTCTGGAATTCTTGATCAGAATGTCGAACAGTAAGCACTTTGTTCTGAGTTTTTTCACAAGTTTTGTTTGTATGTTTACTCGGAGCACAACGTGTTCTTACATGTCTAGTGAATCTTCTGTCAACCTTGACGTGGGTGTTACTTCTCCATCATTTAGAACGGCAGAAAAGGATTCTATGGAACACGATTCATCCAAAAGTGACAATCAAGAGGAAGCTGCTAAAGGTGACCTTGGTTGTAAACGACTTTCTGAATTGATGTATACTCTAAACTACTTTGTCCTTAGATGCATAATTCTAATTTCTTCCATTCGCTATCTTCAAGATATGCAAAACATACCTCGAGAAGATTCACTGTCGAAACATTTGGAGCCAGCCAACGGAGAAGGACCATCCAGATACAATTCAGGTCTTGACATGACGCTGAAGGTAAGGCAGACACTAATAAAAGTATATTTCTTTGTTTTAAGATGCGTAGTTCTTATTTCTTTATTTTCAAGCAGTATCTCCTTACTTTAGTTTTTTCTTTGGCTAATTGTGCTACTTCAGGCCCTTTGTAACATTAAGGTTCTTAAGGAGTATTTGGTGCAAAATCGTAATCAGTTTCATGATAACCTGGAAGAACGAGTTCCTTGTGCACTAGGAAATTTCTTTACTGCTTTTGCCTCGAAGCAGATGAAAGAAGAGGGACTCTACAGTTGCCTCCTAAGCGACTTACTTGCTTCCCTAGAAGAAGTTAACTCCATGGTTTGTGCAGAAGATAAAATTACTAACATGTTTTTTAAAAAAGTTTGGTTGTTGTCTTAGATGTCATTCTGTTTTTTTACTCTTTTTTAGTCAAGTAATGCCGCTGAGCTACTCGTATCCATCCTTGAGTTTTGGCCTTGCTGGAGAAGTTCAGAAATAGAAAGTGTGGTAACTCGTCTTTTTACACTGGGAGAATATGAAAGAATGAGTTGTAGCAAATGCAGAAAGAAGCCAAATTATCCAGAGCAGAGTTCTTATGGAATCGTTATGGCTGCAGATTCAATCAGAGACCTGAAGGTATGTTTCATGTATTTCCATCTTTGTCTTTCCTACAGAAACTGGTACAACCACTTAAGAAGTTGTTGTGTGGCTATATATGTTTATATATGCAGTATGCTTTTGGGAATATGACGTTTGAGGACATCCTTAAGGTGATCCGCATGGAAGATAAAATGTTATGTGACATTAAAACCGGAGGCTGTGGAAAGGCAAACTTTCTTCATCACATTATAAGTACATGCCCACCTATCTTCACAATCGGTAAGTTGTGACCATGATTGTGTTCTTATCTACTCACTTCATTTATTTTGCGCTATGACAAAACAATGATGGTGTTTTGTGGGTTTGCAACATCAGTGTTGGAGTGGGAGAAAGATGAAACTGAAAAAGAAATATCTGAAACAACAATGGCTTTGAAGTGGGAGATAGATATGAGCAGGCTATACGAAGGCTTAGAACCAAACACAAAGTACCGACTCGTGTCAATGGTAAAATCTGAAACATGGGTCACAAATGTTTGCACTATTGCTTCTTCTGTATCTTTTACAGTCTTCGTATATGGAAATGCAGGTTGGTTATAATGAAGAAGAAGAAGAACACATCTGCCTAGCTTATAAAAAGAACCGGTGGGTCAGTTTTATGCATGGAGCTTCAGCGAAAGAGGTAAAAGACGAAACATTTATCACTGAATTATTCAATTCTAGAAAAGGCAGAGTTTTTAATAGAAGATGTCTCTCTTGAGTTGAGATGTGAAGTTAAACATTATTGATGTGCATCACAGGTTGTTGGTAACTGGAATAGTATGGTCAGATTCTGTGGAGAAAAGAAGGTTCGGCTAGAGATTCTGTTTTATGAAGCTTTTCAGTGGCCTAACAAGTGACAAAGTTGTATCAGTATAGAAACCTACCATATTCATGTATAAACATTTACAGACATATCTCCAATTCAAAAGCAGTTGTATTTTTTGTGTGAAAAAAGCAATTGATACTAAATTGAAATCACAAAGCAGGATACAATTGTCCTGATGTGATCTCCGGACAAGCAAACCTGAATATGAACATTGGTGGTGATTTCTGATAACTACAAATGATCTAGAGTGTCTACTCCTTGACATAAAAGATATCCTTCCCCTGTTCTAAGGTGCAATTCTTTACCCTCATTTTTAGTTCGGAAAAAAAAAAAATAGAATCATTTATGGGCTTGATGGCACAAATAACCTCTAAATCGAGGCTTTGTAAACATATAGGCCCAAACTTCAACATGAATAGTTTGATAATCTAGTGATAATAATGATGATAATTAATTCATAAATACCATGTATATAAGTTTTATTTTGAGATTAAATTAAAGGAAAAGGAGAAGGAATATCCGTTTACTTGTGTGAGGTTTTACCTTTGCCACAAACATTTTTCCTTTGGTTTTTTTTCTTCTCTTTTCTGTTTTCATTCTTTTCTTCTGTGTTTCTGTCTCTTACTCGCTTTCGAACAGGTTTTGTCTTCACCACCTTCTCTTTACTTTGATTTGTGTGATCATCTTCCAATTCCAATCTGGATATCTTCTCTTTTCGACTTTCTGATTAAATCTCCGTGAATTTTCTTCTAGGTTTTTTTTTACGTTATATACGATGGCTTCAAGTTCAGAGAACAATCGTACTCTTTTAGGTATTAAGCGTTTTTTTTTTTTTTAACTCAGATTCGATTGTTGATTATCTTGTTTTCCATACGCTTTTAGTCAGATTCGTTGTTCCTTAGCGTTTTCATGCTTTAAGCAGATGAGAAAAACGATTCCAAGAAGGAGGAGAGTAAGAGTTCTAAACCGGAATCCGGTTCAGGAGCTTCCCCTTCACCGGCTGATTTTGGTCTTGACTTCAATGCTTTCGATTTCTCAGGCATGGCCGGTATTCTCAATGTAAGTTGAGTCTCTCTCCAAGAACATAAGTCATTATGTTCTGTCTTTGGAGTTTTTTTGTTTCTTTTGTCGATTGGTTTCGTTGTTTTTTTTTTTTTTGTTTTTTTGTTCTCAGGATCCAAGCATCAAGGAACTAGCTGAGCAAATAGCCAAAGATCCTGCCTTTAACCAGTTAGCCGAGCAGCTTCAGAAGTCTGTTCCAACCGCATCAAATGAAGGAGGTCTCCCTAACTTTGACCCAGAACAGTACATGGCCACGATGAATCAGGTTATGGGCAACCCTGAATTTAGGACAATGGCGGAGAAACTTGGTAACGCCTTGGTACAGGTAGCAAAAACAAAGCTTCTTGCTGAGTTGTTGTTGTTGTTGTTCTTGAGAACCAATCTCTGATTGAGTTTTTGTTTCAGGATCCACAAATGTCTCCGTTTCTGGAGGCTCTTGGGAACCCTGGAGCAACAGAGCAATTTGCTGAGCGTATGGCACAAATGAAAGATGATCCACAGTTGAAACCTATATTAGCTGAGATTGACGCTGATCCTTCTGCGATGATGAAGTATGTGGTGAAAAACTTGTTTAGTATCATTCTCTTTTAGGAAATTATTAGGGTTCATTATAATCTCTGTGTGGTTCAATAAATTTGTATCACTGTGTTAGGTACTGGAATGATAAAGATGTTTTGAAGAAGCTGGGTGAAGCAATGGGTATAGCTGTTGGAGCAGACCAGAATGTTGCAGCTGAACCTGAACCTGAACCTGAAACTCAAGATGCGGATGAAGGGGAAGAGGAAGAGTCTATTGTTCATCAGACTGCTAGTCTTGGCGATGTGGAGGTAACTTTTGTGTGTCTTACTGATCTCTAGTGTTCTTGATGGTGTGAATGTTTATGCTCACTTGGGTCTGAAAACTCATTGTGAATTGATTTCGTGGACCAATCAGGGTCTGAAAACTGCGTTGGCATCTGGTGGTAACAAAGATGAAGAAGACTCCGAGGGAAGGACAGCATTGCATTTTGCATGTGGATATGGCGAGGTATGTCACACTAAGAATATTTACTATTACTAAATGGAAGGTGAATAGTTACATCTGTGCTTACAAAAGCTTCAACTGATCTTTGATTGAAACTTTTCTTAGATGAAATGTGCTCAAGTTCTTCTAGATGCTGGAGCAAATGTCAATGCGGTTGACAAGAACAATAACACCCCATTGCATTATGCCGCTGGTTATGGAAGGAAGGAGTGTGTAAGCCTTCTCCTAGAGAATGGTGCTGCAGTGTAAGTTTGCAAAACAAACTCTAGTTTTTGATTTCAAACAGTTTAATATGGTTTTATATGACTCGAGTCTTTTTTTATCGTTGTGTTTGCAGCACTCTGCAAAACATGGACAGTAAAACTCCAATTGATGTGGCCAAGCTTAACAACCAGCTCGATGTGGTGAAGCTACTTGTAAAGGATGCTTTCCTCTAAGAGCTTTGAGAACATATCTTGTGACTCTTGAAGGATAATAGTGTTACAGGCCTTTGTCTTTCTTTCATCCTTCGTCGTATGTGGTGTTTTCATTATTACATTTGGAAAAAAGGAAAAATTAAGAAGGAGAAAATTGATATTTTATTTTATGGTTTTGTAATGAAGTAGTATTTTTCTTCCTGAATTTGTCATCTCTTTTCGTTTTTAGGTTTCTTCTCCGTTTTTGTGTCATGGGCTCTTTTTGTTTTATCGGATTTCCCCGAAGGACAAAAAAAAAAAAGAAAGAAAAGAAAACACTAAAGAAGATTCTAATCTTGACTTTATAGTCTTACCATTTAGGATTGGAATACTTTTTTATTTTATTTTATTTGATACTGTAATTTATTTGAATTAAATTTATTCAAACTTATATTTCTACTTTTAAATTTATTAAACTAAACAGTATGTTATTTAAGAATTTTTTTTTTGAAAGTTTGAATAATCAGAAAAAATTATGAAAAATCTTATTAGAATCATGTTGAACTTTAAAATGTAAGCTTAAATTATTTAGAATCGAATTGTGTAGATTCAAACATCTATGAATTTCGTGGATTTTGTACCGGACCATTGAAATTTCTATATACTTGGGTATATTTATAAAATGAATTATGTCTAAAATACAAAATAGTAACATATATAAATGTATTACAAAATTATGTTAATTACTTGTATAAAATGTTATGTGTGATATTATTTAATTGATATCCATTAATTATTTGATAACGAATATCTCAATATGACAGTACTGATGTAAAAAAAAAAACATTGAAGATTTATTAATATCTGAAGATTTGATTTTTAATATCTGAAGATTTATTAGTATTTTGTTATCCAATAACATTGAAGGAAAATCTTGCCCGACAATATCTGATAAGCGTGTAAAAGAGTTGTGATGTTGATCGGGCCGAGATTAGGTCAAGCCCGTGAGCCCAAAACCTAAAAAAACCCGGTTCAATTGAAAACCCTCGATTTCCCTTTGCTTTGTTCCAATTTCGATTCGGTGGGTACAATTTTTTGGGAGGAGGACGAAAGAGTGTTTCAGTCACTGCAGGAGCTGCGAAAATTCCTCGCTTTGTCGTCTCCCTATCTACTCTTCTTTCCTTCTTCCTCTCTTCCGAGGTGCGTTTTCGGTTTCTCAATCCCCTTTGTATTCGAAATTTGGACTTTTCATATGTTTTCTCTTAGAATTGAATCCGGAGTTTGCGATAGCTAGAGGTTCGTAAAGTCGTGTTCTTCTCTCAGAAATCTGAAATTGACTGCGTAATAAGAGAACCTCTTATGTCAATTCGATGTTTGTTAGTAACCCTCGTCGAGATTTTGTAGGAATTAGGCTTTTTGTTTGCTTTTGTTACTGGTAAAATGAATTTCAAGTATTGGTTTCTAATTTGGGCGAAAGAATGAGCTTTTTTACTGGCTAGAAATTGACTCAAATCTGTTGGTTTTTTCCTTCAGAAAGGAACAAAAGGTTATTGCTTTGTGTTTGCCTTTATATCTCTGTGTGCGTTGAGTTTTCCTCTGGGTTGTGCTCTTATGAGCCTCGTGAGTCGTGGCTATGCTATTTTAATTGTTTATATGAAACACTGATACTGAGAGGTTCAGAAGTGTTTCTTCATCTCGATTTCAATCTAGAATACTAAACATAAACCCAAGTAAGAATCAAACGTGTCCTGGAGATTAGTTGAGTTGATCTCCTAACACTCCCAAAGCGCTAAACCAATGATCAAAAGACCTTTAAGATGTTCTCCCTCCCACTTTTTTGTACTTTTCGGGTGTCTACCTGATACTATTATGTTTTGGGGTATCTAACTTATGAGCTTCAGTGCAAGATGTGGTCATTTCATTTGTTTTTTCTGCAGTCCGTATCTGATAAGATTCTTGTATGCGTATAGGAATGCTGTTGAAATGGAATCAACAATGGAGAATATAACAGAAATGGAGAGTGAGATAGTTGAACAGGGCACCAATAAGGAAATTGAAACTGAAGAGCAAAGTCAAGGTAATATTACGGAAACCGATAAACAAATTGAGACGGAAGAGCAAAGTCAAGATAATATTATGAAAACCGATAAACAAATTGCGACGGAAGAGCAAAGTCAGGACAATGTTGTGGAAACCGAGAATACGAATCCAGGAGAGATAGTAGGAGAGGAAGATCCTGTAAGCGAAAATAAGGATTCTCCTTCTCCCATGGTCACTGAAGAAGGTACATCTCATGCTTCCCCCCTTGAGAAGGAGACCAACGATGATGACCTACCAAAGATTGATGAGGAGAAAACACATGATGAGAAGGATTCACAATTAGAATCAAGTACGCATCTAATTCTTTCTCCTTCAGTAGCTATAGATCCTGAAGAAGGGTTAATCAAGCCTACTGTTGAAGACACTGTAGAACAGATCATTGGGTCCAGCGAAGCAAGTTCGGGTATCTTGAAAAGTGACAGCGATTCTGTCATGGTTGACAAAGATACTGCAGTTGTCCATGAAGAAACGACCACAATACCTGGTAGCAAACTCCCGGAGGACAAAGGATCACCACGTCATCATGTTAATACTGTGATGGAGCAGGAAAAACCTGCAGAAGAACATGACGTGACATCCTCAGGAGATCACAACGAGATTACAGTCGCTCCTGATACCAAAATCTCGGAGGACAAAGGATCACCGCTTCATCATGTTGATACTGTGATGGAGCAGGAAAAACCTGCAGAAGAACATGACGTGACATCCTCAGAAGACCACAACGAGATTACAGTCGCTCCTGATACCAAAATCTCGGAGGGCAAAGGATCACCGCTTCATCATGCTAATACTGTAATGGAGGAGGACGAAGCTGCGGAAGAACATGACATGATATCCTCAGGAGACCGTAACGAACTTCCAGTTAATACTGATACGAAAGTTGCTGAGGAGAACAATACTGATACGAAAGTTGTTGAGGAGAACAATGAAAAAATAAACGAGGCCGAGGCTAATAATATGAACTTGGCTGACCATGGAAGTGAGCCGGTTGATCAGGCTCAAGGAATCACAATGGAGGTTGAGAAAGGGTCAGAAGTGACAGGTTCTGAGACCGTATCGAATCTGGATGATAAGCCATCCGAGCCTCTCATAGAAACCTCAGTGAACGTGGAAAAAGAGCCAGACATGCCTGCCACTGAAAATCTGACAGATAATGACCAAAACTCTGATGTGTTGGCTTCTGGAGTTTCAGGAGACAATGACAAAGGGCCATCTCTCTTGCCCGCTACCCAGATTTCATCGGACCAGAACGAAGGAGTGGCTACACTTGAGGCTGAACCTATGGAAGACATTGAACTTGACGTCCCTGATTCTAAATTGGTTACTGATGCTAGTATTGAGTCTCCTAATAACAATGATGCTAGTGTCGAGGCTCCTAATGCTGAAAAGAAAGATCATTCTATAGTATCGGTACCTGAGGGAACTGATGCTGATAATGAGAGTGGATCAGTGAGACGTGAACATGGTCCTCCTTGCGTCGCCTCTTCTGATACGAAGTCTGAAGTGGGGGTAAGTGGAGGTTTGAATAATGGGGTCCATAAAACAGGTCAGCCAGCACCCGGTTTTGATGGGCCCATGAGCGCAAATCGGGCACCACCTGGTTTTGATGGAACCAGGAGAGCATATCGGGCACCACCTAGTTTTGATGGGACCATGAGCGCAAATCAGGCACCAACTGGTTTTGATGGGACCATGAGTGCAAAGCGCTCTTTTCTCTTGGATGATTCATCGGATGGCAATGAATCTGGAACAGAGGAGGATCAATCTGCTTTTATGAAAGAATTAGATCACTTTTTTAGAGAGAGAAATATGGACTTTAAACCTCCAAAATTTTATGGGGAGGGACTAAACTGCCTTAAGTAAGCTTGCTTCCCATCTTTATTTAGCAACTCTAACGTGTATAAAAATTTCTGTGGAAGCTAATATTCAATTAATTTCTTTGGCTCAAGGTTGTGGAGAGCTGTAACTAGATTGGGCGGTTATGACAAGGTACGTCTCAATGCGCCTGAGGAACATGACATCATCTTTGTTGACGAGCAAATGTGGCGTTTTCATTTCATCCTCTCTTTGGTGACCCTCTAATATGATTAGTTTATGCTTTATTCTGAATAGGTTACTGGATGCAAACTATGGCGGCAAGTAGGAGAGTCTTTCAGGCCCCCAAAGTAAGGAAAAATTGGTCAATTACCATTGGCCTTGTGCTTTTCTTATTAGTGGATTTTTCTTAAGTTTTGGGACTTGTTTGCATATTCCCAAGAAGTTGTTGTAATAAATTGCTCAATTGTTTGTCCAGGACATGTACAACAGTGTCATGGACTTTCCGAGGTTTCTACGAAAAGGTGAGATTATATGTCCACCCTCTTCTGTGTTTTCCATTCTCTGCTTTTTTTCCCCAATAATGTGGCTTTTATATACACTGGCATGGGACTCTGTGCTTCAGTCCTTGTGAAAGATAATTTGAATGATTGAACAGAGAACAAATGAGAATCCTCTGGAAATATATTTTCCTTAAGATCCAGTAGCGTCTTGTAACGGTATATTGTTTCTTCATTTTTCAGGCTCTTCTTGAATATGAGCGGCAGAAAGTCATCGAGGGTGAACTACAGATACCCCTTGCTATTGAACCAGAACCAATGAATATTGATACTCAGGTAAGATCGTGAATATCATATCATGCGTGTGTAGTTTTTGTTTGATCTTCTTCTTATGATTAAAGTTTGTGTTTTATAACTTAACCTGCTGTCCTGCAGGCTTCTGGATCTGGTAGAGCGAGGAGAGATGCAGCAGCACGTGCTATGCAAGGTTGGCATTCACAGCGTCTTAATGGGAACGGTGAAGTTAATGACCCTGCAGTTAAGGTCCGGCATAATCTTGTTACCAAACATATATGTTTCACCTTACATTCACTCTACATATTTGTTGCCATCGTCTGAACCGCACGCTGTTTTTGTAATATGTAGGATAAGAATTTAGTTCTTCATCAAAAGCGCGAAAGACCGATAGGAACCACCCCTGGTATGACTTCTGTTCGATGAAGAAGTCTTTGTTCTCATATGTATGAGTGAAGGTTTGACTCAGTGTGATTACTTACACCTCATAGTGTCATCAGGTTTGCTCAAACGCAAGAAGCCATCGTCTGAACATGTTGGAAAGCATGCCATCCAAGTGTCCAAACCTATGTATGGTTATTAGTTTGTTGCTCTTAACTGTTCGATGTGTGATACTTCGCATTAGAATTCTGATTCCGTTTTTCGTTTTTTTTCTTTCTTTGTAGGTTGGATGTGACAGTTGTTGATGTTGGACCACCGGCTGACTGGGTGAAGATAAACGTACAGAGGACGGTATGTTGCTTTCTTGAAACCCTGAGGATTCACCTCCCTGGTTTTGTATGTGTTAATTAACAATCTCTTCCAATATTCGCAGCAAGATTGCTTTGAAGTGTATGCATTAGTACCAGGACTTGTCCGTGAAGAGGTTAGCTCTCTCACACACTTGGAATAGAATCTATATACTCTTTTTGTCTACATATCAACTTATCTTGGCGAATAACAACACAGGTCCGAGTCCAATCAGATCCGGCAGGGCGGTTGGTAATAAGTGGCGAACCGGAGAACCCTATGAATCCCTGGGGAGCTACTCCTTTCAAAAAGGTAATGCTCGTATTTGATTCTTATAATTCGGTAAATCCAGAATCTGTTGCAAGAACAAAAACATGTTGTTACAGGATTGATTATATAAATGTTGAATGACATTTTGTTTTGGTAATCTCTCTTGAATTGCAGGTGGTAAGTTTGCCGACAAGAATTGATCCGCATCATACATCGGCTGTGGTAACACTAAACGGACAGTTATTCGTGCGTGTGCCACTTGAGCAGTCTGATTAGAAACATTTTACAGTTTATTTAACAAAGCCTTTGAAATCCGAGAGAGAGCGAAGAGGAATGTTAGAAGTAGTTGGTTGAGAGTCTTTTGTGTCTGTATATTATGATTGAGAGTATAACACACAACTTGAGAGAGCCCTCTTTAGGATACTTTAATTAGGCCATCTAGTTTATGGTCTCTCTTCTCTTCGATTAGATTCTTATTGATTTGTAGCACAAGTTCTTTAAACCTTCTCTATTAAGAAACACTTCTTTATTCTTGAACTGCGTTATGCTTTCTTTGCCACATTTTCTGTATTTGTCAAATTTTTTCAAAACGTATTGTAATAGCTAACGCTCCATACAGATACAGGTTCATCGAGCTCGAAACGAACTCCTTATTACAGCATAACAACAACACTTTAGAAGTCTCAATTCTTTCTGCATCAAACCGAATATATATAAAGATGATGTTGTTTCGTGGATAACAAGACCGGGCTGGTTTAGTTGTCCTCCTTTGGGCGGAACTTGCAAGCGGTCTTGAGCTCCGACGCAGGTTTATCGCCGGCGAATCCAGCGTCCACCCAAGCCGAGTAGCCTCCCTCCATGTTAGCCACATGCTCGTACCCCTACGGAGTATAGAATACATACAATAAGTACGATGCATTTTTTTGTGTATGTTTATTTACTGAATGGTTGACCAAAAAAAAATAAACAGCTTATTAAACGGACTCACGGCATTGAGAAGATCGACGCAAGCACGACTTGCTCTTCCTCCAGCATTACAAGCCTTAACCAATTTTTGTTAGTATGAGGAAACTGTCTTAACTAATAATCTAAATCTAATATTTGAAAGAAAAAAAAACAAAAATAAGCAAAATGAAGAGAAGCTAACCACGATCAAATGGTCATCTTTCTTGCAAACCGATGCCACCTGAGGAAGGAAATCAGGATTTACAATCCTACCTACAAACCATTCAATTCACAGTAGTTTTTTTCTTGTCTTTTTAAAGTTTTATTTTCATAATTTTTGTAATATGGAATTCCTGCAAAATTTCACAAATTACCTTCATCTGTTTTGAACATGTAAGGAATGTTCAAGGCATCCTCAAAGTGGCTCTTTGCGAATTCTTCATTTGTCCTACAATCACCCATAAAGATCAAGAAAGTTATATATACACATAAATATAGTATATATATGAACATCTATAGGTAGAAAGATAAAATGAAATGATGTATTTTGTAATTACCTAACATCGAGATATCGATGATCAACAGTAAGCAAACCTTTTGCTGTATAAACATCAACACTTTCAACATCTTCAGCGCTGTCAAAAAAAAGGGGAGAATAGAAATCTAATTACCAAGATAGATATTTAAGCATACACATACATACTGAGGATATAAATTTGATATTATTCTCACGTCTTTGTGTTTGTATTCTCCATGAGAAAGCCCTGAAGAGATGTCCGGTTAGATATTCTCAGGTTCTTCTTCTGATTTGATAAAGTTTGAAGAGAAGATATGTATACAGCGAAACAATTATTCAACTTGATCTATGTATATGTTAATTTATTCAATTATAAAGCGTAGAAAATAAGCTGACCAACTATTATTTTATCATTCATTGATGGTGAAACTTGAAAGAAAAGAAATTAGATTTTAAGTAAAATAGAAAACTCAAAATAAGTTACTTTTTTAATTTTATTTAAATTGTTAATAATTAATGTAAATGATTAATCTAGAAATTCTCCTATGTAATCTCTATATATATTTTAGGAAAATTATAAGAAAAAACCTACTATTTTAAGACAATATGCATATTTAAAACTCATGAAAAGGTGACTAACAAAGTAATTTTTTGCTCATATTCTAATTATTGCTTTTGTTTTCTTTTTTGAACACATCTAATTATTGCTATTTGTCCCTCCAAAATTATGTTAAGAATTTTTGTTTTGTTTGTAGACTACCCTAATCAATTTTTTTTACTTTCTTCAGATTCAACAACCATTTCTTAATATTAAACACGCAAATACAGAAAAAGAAAATAAACAAGCTATTTACCGACCTATCCTATATGCTAACTAATTCAGAAAAACGTGATTCATCTACCATATAGTAGTTTTTCGCATTTCAAGTTTGTTCGGTTTTGAGTTTTCGAATCCTATATATTTTGCTATTTCATTACTCAGTTATTTTGCTATTCTACTATGAAGGTAATTTAATTATAAAAAAAAACATAGGGGTGCATTTAAAATAGAATTCATATTTTATTGTTTGTGTGTCTTATCATGAAATTACATTTTCAAAACGTGAAAACTTGAAAGATTACACACCAATCAAACCAAAGTCTTGTTGTAAAAATGTCTGGGAGTTTTACATGGTGTTCAGTTTTCTCAAGGAAAAATGACCAAAAAACGGCATACTCATTTATTTTGTGACATGAATAAACAAGTCAACTATGAACCTAATTTTATTTTATTTTTTTTCTAACAATTTTATTTATTTATTTATTATCTTATGTACTTGAATTTGTTTATTTGTCATATATAAAATTTCTTTGGTAGATCATTCAAAAACTTAGTTTCTTCTGTGTTTTATTCAAAATTCACCCTTTAAAATAAATGGATAAAAATAACCAAATACAAAAATACGATTAAATAAAATTCTTCAACTTAAAATGAATTAATTCTAGAAGAATGAACTAGGCTAAAACCAGCTTGGATCATACCGACTCATGAGTTACCCAATATTACTATTCAACGTGAGAATAATTATTATGATTCAAAATAAATGCAATTGGTTAACATAAAAAATGATTATGATTCAAAGATCAATATTTTCTTGACTATTTTACGTGAATTAAGAAATGAATTATTTTTTATTTATATTTCTAAAAAAAAAATGACTGCTATATTTTTGGTATATTTTATACATTTTTTTTTAGTTTAAATGTTGAACTATCAAAAAAAAATTGTAGTCAAATTTTATATTGAAATAGAAAAATTGTCCTACAAATGATATCTTTTAGATGACTAAAAATTACATATCAACTTAAATTACGTATCATATGAAATCACTATGATTTAAATTACATATCATATGAATTGACTAACTAAAAATTAATAAAATTACCTAAGAATTTAATCAAACTTATCCTTTTGTATATATATGACTAGTTATAAATTACAGAAATAATCTTTATATATAGAGAGTGTATTTCCTTCTTATGCTACTACCACATGCCACCTGTCCCTTTTTTCCTTTTGTTTTTGGGTCATGAAGTTCTGGAGACAAAAAAATAAAAATGCATCGCATTGTTAAGGCCCATTCACAGTAGAAGCCAGAGTCTGCTGGGCCCAAAACTGACACAATATCAAATTAAAGTTATAGTAAGTAAACTGTGGTATATAATATCTAAAGTTATTATTTTCAACACCTACATGACGTAGGTTTCTAGAAAAAAAGACCAAGTTTACAGGTATTCAGTCTAATTGGAATATAATCTAAAATTCTAATAGAAATCTACTAATGGAACTTAGAAGGACAAAATTAAACATAAGAGGTTATAACAACTACTCAATTACAACAATCTCAAATCATTTTCAGATCAATCATATAATCAATAGACGGAAATATATACTCAAACAAACTGAAAACAAAAAAATTCACAGAAATAAAAATAAAAATAAAAATTAATAATGATAGAAAATAACAAAAAATAACAAAAAGAAATATGGTAACTCAGAATTTCATATAAAAAATCAAAGATTCAATTACATGATAATAAAAGCAAAAACCATCAGCTGATAAAATTAAAAATATAATGATATACAAGATATGTTCAAAAAACGGATAAGCGAAATGAGGACAACAGTGAAAAAATAACATTTGAAAAAGAGAAGAAATCACAGGCCCATAGATATACTCACAAAAAAAGATAATGGTAGAATAATAGAAATACATATATATATATATATATATATATAAAAGAACAAGGTAGAAAAAATTAAGAATTTCAAGATTTCAAGAGAAAAAAACACAGTAGTAATTCCAATACAAACATCTATATATCCACACAAATAGGCTACGACAAAACACAAGAAATATTTTTAAATAAATTTACAAAAATAAGAAAAACAAATTAAAACTTAAAGATAAAGTTACAAAAAAAATGTAAACGGTCCACATGATAAAAAATATATATATGACTAAAAGAAAAAAAATAATAACTAAGAAAAGGAATAATGAAAAAAACAAGTGAACATATTAGAACACAGAAAAAAACACCAAACACAAACCACCCCGCGCGAATGCGCGGGTCCAACTCTAGTGTTTTTAATTACAACAAGCAAATCATCTTACCCCACATCACTATATAATACAGCATACCCCTAGATTCATTACACCACACAAAACAAAACAAAAAAATAAAACCTAAAACAAAGAAAAAAAATTATTATAAGGAGGAAAAAAAGAAACTTGTTTCTTTTCTAATGACTCTGAGAGAAAAACAAGAAAGAAAGGTTTGATGAAGAAAGTGACTAGAACTATGCAGTATCAGTGCATGTGCCATCATGTATAATCCATATGACTCTAATCTTGAAGTATGGCCATCAAATTCCGGTAAAATCAAAGGAATACAAACCTAAAGGTAAAGTAAACGCATAGTTAGCAAGACCGTCGGCAAGACAGTTTGCCTCCCTATACACATGAACAAAACGGACTAACCAGTCCCTCGATAAGAAGCCATGGCACAAGCGCACCAGGAAGGATAATGGGTGAGTCTCCTCGATACCAACTGTGAGAAACTCCACCACTATCTTAGAATCCAAGTCTAGCTACCCTTTACTCCCAAGCAATGACAAGACCATAATACACTCCCCAGAGCTCCGCTAAAGTCGCTGAACATCGCCCTATATTAAGAGCAAATCCACAACACCACTCTCCATCGCTATTCCTCAGCACCTCCGGCCGTAGCCAGCCCCGGATTTCCTCGAGACGCACCATCAGTATTGAACTTCATCCACCCCATTTGAGGTGGTGTCCATCGGACCATAACCTCCGCACTCGACCTCGTCTCTCGCTCTTCTTGATTCGACAAGGCTAAACAGCTCACTTCGCTCGCTTGCGTCCGAATAAATTTCAGGCGATCCCTCCAGAGCCTATTATCTCCAAACACGTTCCCACATCTCCATTTCCATGCCCACCAAACCGTTAGCGCAAAGGTCGTAGCCCAAAGAACTCCACTTAAGACGCCCAACTCCCCTGCGTTCTGATAAAGCCATGGAAGTAAAGGCAGCGAGAAGAACGATTGATTTTCTGTCAACAGTATCTTAAAACTATTAATCGTATGAATTTATATATATATATATTTTAATGTAGTTAAATTTCTCTAGTAATTGTATTTTCTATATTATACTATTTGTAAGAAGGAGAGTAAAATCAATGTCACGAAAACCATTGAATATACATGTAATCTAACTAAAGAGAAAGAGTAATATGATTCATATATCTTACACCCTAGAACGCGAGCGTAGTCACATTTCTCTCATGGAAACCACGTGATCCAATGTGAAAAAGACAATTATCTGTGTCACTTGCCAATGCCGTTCTTTAAAGAATAGAAAAAGACATTTCCCCGTGCAGCACCTCATATACTCTTATGAGGCAAAAGATGGACTCAGATAATCTTCAGTGGCGAAATGACGAAATTGTCATTAATGAAAGGTTATTTTCGGATTTTAAGGGTTAAATATAATTGAATTAGTAGGTGTTCAACGAAAAACACGGTGGCTCAGTGGTTACGAGCGACGCGCATACGCACGCACCCAGGCGTGCACCCAGGGTTCGAATCCCCCTATGCGAGGTAATACCATGGTATACCAGGGTAATACCAGGGTAATACTAGGTGATACTGGTAATACTGAGTAGTAGTAATTCCAGAGTAACACTTGGTAGTACTAGAGACTAAGATAATACCGGGGTAATACCAGGTACAACTAGGTTCGTCTTTTCATTTAAAATTGTTACAGGGGTAGTTTCGTCCTTTCATTAAAGCAAGGAGTATTATAGATTAGATGGAGTATTGTAGATCAGTTTCCTCTCAATAAGAGCATCTGAGACATTTCCCCGTGTTTTGGACTCTTGAAAGGAGGTGTTTCCAACCAAGAATTATGTCACGGAACCAAAACGCCTCAAGAAGTAATAAGCAAACCTTCATATTGAAAAAATTACTGGATTTTCTTTCCTTCCCATTTCCATGTTCCACACCAAATACAAAGCAGAGCTAAAGAGAACCGCAAAACACTAATAAAAGCAAATTATGATAATAGTCAATCGAAGTTGGTAATATACCTTCATGTCCCAATGGCTTGTCTGTTTGGATCCTCCAGAATCTAATCATTTGATGAAAGATTTCGATAGACTAAAAATTGAATTCATCTCTAACAAAACTCAATTCGTTCAATAAAGCTAGAAAAATAAATGAAATACGGAAGGATAAGGAGAAAGAAGTAAAATCGAGGTAGAACAGAGAGATAAAATTGAAGGAGACTAGCATGGATACGGGTCACCGGAGCAATTAGGGTTTTCTGAATAATTTTGTAAGCGGTGAATATCCTGATATAAATAAAACTATGAGATGACATGGATATCATAATTATACAATATAATTATTATATAATTTTAAAGATTCAGTATACGAACAAACCAACACCATTTTGATCAACTCAGTTTTCAAAAGTCATAAAAAATCATTTCTTTTGTTAACCGCTCTCTCCCTCTTTCTCTCTCACAACACTCTCGACTCTCTCGAACAATGGAAGAGAAAGTTAACGCTTTCTTGGAAGCCATGAAAGCTTGGCAAGTGGATATCGCATCGTCATTCATAGACCGTAATTATTGCCAGTGCAATGTTTTGAACTACCCTAAATGAATTCAAAAATTGTGCATTTTTGTTAAAGATCATAAAATGATGACAATATAGAGAAAAACATGTTAAAGTTTCATAAGATAATTCAATTCCATAAACTGCTTATAAAATGTTAATTACAAATAATTTATTATTGAAATATAACTATTTTTGTATTTTTCATGTAAAATCAGTTATTAATAGTAAGTTTTTCAACCATAACTGTCTCAATTGACAACAAAACCAACTCATTTAATATATATTGTGATAAGATAGATCGCAAATGAATTTTTATTAGCTTCAACCTTGAAAAACTTTTTTCAGCTTTGGCGACTGATATCCGAATAATTAACAATATGCGATAAACAATTTTTGTGTTCTGATAATAATCCTCCATTATTTTCAAAAAATCAAACATTTCAATAGAGTCATTGGTATTAATTTCATATACAAATCATCACTAACAATGTCTAAATGCTTTAAAGAAACTTATACGTTCAAACATAATACACTCAAAATATCCTTACTTGCGGCAGCTAATTTTTTAAAATCAAACAAAAACTCCAAAGTTTATTCATACCTTTAAAATCAATACATATATATTTTTTATATAAAATCAATGCCCCTATAAAATGGATGCCCTAAGCATTTGCTTCACATGTTTGTCCTATAAGCCAGGCCTGACCGTAACGATGGGAACGTTGATCTGGCTATTGAAGAGTTTATTGAATCGAATCTTCCACCGCATCTTTTACCGGGATCTTCGTAGCCCAGTTCAGAGAATCTTCCACCGCATGTTCTACCGGGACCGTCGCAGCCGAGCTCGACGGGTCTTGATCGTCGTGGGTCATCGTAGTTGATAACACACAACAATCTTCTTTAATTCAGTCGCCATCTTGGACTATCTTTGAATCTTGCTCCTCCCGGACCGTCGCAGCCGAGCTCACAGAATCTTCCGGATTCAAGGGTACCACCACCTTAGGGCTGCCCTCTAGTCCCCCTGAACTATACATGTTCTGCCTAAATCCACCCGTACTTTTAACCTCTGTCTAAAACCCCCCAATGTTATTTAGTTCTGTCTAGTTCCCCAAATCGGATTATAATTTCTAAATCGCGTTCAAATCATATAAATCACGTTTTCGAAATAGTGATTGCCCATATCATAGCCTAAAACCCGATCCGGATCCTCACTTTTTCTATTAAGAAAGGTAAGATTTTAGCTCATTCTTCTATTAAAAGAAAGGATCATGATCAGGTTTTAGGCTTTAATATGGGTGATCACTATTTCGAAACCGTGATTTATATGATTTGAACGGGAATTAGAAATTCTAATCCGATTTGGGGAACTAGACAGAAATAAATAACATTGGGGGGGGGGGGGGTTCAGGGGGACTAAGGCGGGCAGCCCACCACCTTATGAAGAGTTTCATCCATTGACCTTCTCAGGGTTACATTCCCAGTACAAGGAATGGATGAAGAAACAGATAAGTAAAACCCATGAAGATGAAGATGTTACAGAAGAGGATTGCTTGAACATGTCTTCACTTGATATCCCAAAAACCATAAGTCCCCCAAGAGGAGAACCTGTTGGTTGGGAAGTGTTCCAAGAACTTTGGGAAGAGTTCCAAGAAGCAGAGTCGCAGCCTATAAATCTGAAAGATGAATAGAAGCTAAATGATGAAGAAGAAACTCTGCTTGAAGATCTGAAAGATGAAGCCGGATCATAGCTGATAGAGCTGAAAGATGAAGAGAAGCTGAATGATGAAGAAGAAACGCAGCTAAGTGATGAACAGAGGAAGCAAATGGAAAGACCTGATCAACTTATGGCTCAGACTTTAGCAGCAGATGAGCTTGAAGTTGATCAGGTCTTTCCATTTAGCTTCTATTCATCTTATGGCTCAGACTTTAGCAGCAGATGAGCTTGAAGAACAAGAGGAAAACAAGCAAAGAGATGAAGAAAGAGAAGACAAGCAAATGCAAAGGGCGGAAGAACTTGCAGACCAGTTTGATGAGCAAGAAGAAGGTATCCTTCTGAAGCTATTGAGACATGTAGGTAAGGAACGAGAAGATGTTTTATGGGATGACACGCACTGATATCTTCAAGATAATAAAGGAGAAACAAACAACAGAGCATGAAAGAGAGATAGGTCGAGCAAAAGCTAACATTGACGCTAAACAGGAACGTACTCTCAAGAAAAATGACTATAAACAGAGGAGAGAAGCACTAAAGATGCAGAGACAAGAGAAACTGAAGAAAAATTAGAATCAAGGAAAGAAAAAATGAGAAACAGATTTTGGCCTCCAATTCCCGTTAATAATATTTTCAGTAATCTTATATCTAATAGTTGGTCAACTCTCTCCATCTTTGCGCCACATCAGCACTTAAGAAGCTGACACCTGTCCTTTAAAAAAAAAAAAACTAAATGTAGTCGTCTCTTCAACGTTCATCTCTTCTCTTTTTTTTTCCCTATCGTGGTAAAGCAAATTTTTTTTATTTGCCTCTTCCTTATCGCCTCCCTCACCCAATCCCTTCTCTCCTTCCGGAACTGTAAACTGATAACGAAACTAATCTCCTATGAGCTATACAATTTGGGTTCTCGGAATTTTCGAAAATACAGATCATTCACTCTCCCAATTCAGGTTCCATTGATTTCCTTCTAATCTTTGTCTTCATGTCTCTCTCTGTTGTTCGTAGCCGTGATTTGATCTTACCCGTTCTTAGGGTACAATTCAACTTCTTCAACGATGGAACCAAGAGGAGTTGAAGGCTGCAACGCTGCTGTTTGCAGGGGCGGAGCCATGTTATAGGGAGGGGGGTCAACTGACCCTCATGAACTTTATAAAATTTAGACTGCAAGCATATTTTCAGAGTTATTTTTGTGGTAAACTGGTCACAATATCTCTTTTTGACCCCATGTACTGAGTTCAAATTCCATATATATATATATATATATATATATTTTAGTTCTATAAATTAATTTTGACCCCCATTAAATCTATGTCTAGCTCCACCACTGGCTGTTTGTGCTAATGTGTTGGGTCTGACGACAGAATGGTTTACACATCTAGAGCTTGATGTCGTCACCTATAGCCTGGTCGTGAAGCTATCTCGGTTTTAGCGAATAACGAAAAAGGTTTCTTCTCTTTGCGGTGATCATGGGACTAAAAAGAGAAAGGAATTTTCTGACCTGTAGAAGAAAACATAATCTGTAAATGGGAAGGCTGGTTGAGGAACTGTCACTTAAGATGTAGCTTTAGGGATGAAAGGATGCAAGACTGTCACTGATTTTTCGGGACTTTAAATGTTACTCTTGGCTTATAAGAAGAATGTGAAATAGAAATAAGTATGTTCTCATCCCGATAATGAATAAGGAGAAGTCTAGATTTGACTGGAGGTGGTGCTTGATAATGAAGAAATGAAGGATATATCTAATGAAGGTCACTACGCCCGCCGTAAACCAGGACAAAGTAAACATTGTAGGTTTACTACATAACAAAATTATAAACCTTGTCACATATAACACAAAATAACGAGGACAAGACTAAAAACACAGTTTACATCTATCTTGTCAAGTAATTTAATCGATATTTTCCCGCGCGTAGCGCGGACAATCATCTAGTATCTTGTAACGTTTTAAAAGAAAAAGTTTTCTTGAATCAATTAATAACGTTACAAGACATGGATCTACCCAAACACGTAAAATGCCCTGTTGTCATTACTCTGTTTTTTCTTCTTCTTTTGCGAGTGACTGTCAAAAGCATGTCCTAGAGGAAGAAACTGCAAACAAAACTGAAACTCTGTTCTTGAATACTACTGTCGTTTCTCCAAAGCTTTGCGAAGAGTTAGAAATTTTTAAGACATGAGTTACATGTATTTGTGTTGCTTCTACTAAGCTTGAGAAAGAAGGCGATCTCGATGAAACTCGTTTTTCAGCACTATATGTGCTTAAATGATTGATGAACAACACCTCAACAACATGCGTTCTTCTGAAAAAGAAGCAGGATACTCTGGGCTTTTTCTATAAACATAGAGCCTATGTTAGTGAACACAAGAAAGATCAGGCCCAAGTCGACAAGCCCAAAGACAAGCCCAACCTCAGGTCAACACAAGCAACGACATTGTTGACCAAAAGCAGAGTTGCAGACAAAAGAAGAAGTACGGCTCTCTACGTCACTGAGCATTAAGTTGGACAATCAATACTCTCTCTTTGGTGAAGATAAACAGTGAGCTGTTCTTATTATATTCTCTAGAATATTATATTAGGTTAACACAGTTGTGTCTCAAGTTTCTTTATAAAAAGAAAACCTTTGTAATGCCTTCGAGCTAAGTTAAGAGAATGAGTTTATGAGTTCAAATATCTGTTTCTGAGTTTTGCCTTGATGGTATCAGAGCCATGGCGGCTAATCCTACTGCTTCTGATGTTTTTACTCCGGCTCTTCTCTCACCCAGGTTGTGACTCTCAAGCTCAACAGCACCAACTATTTGTCATGGAAGTTACAGTTTGAGCAGTTCTTGAATAGCCAGTTGCTCCTCGGCTATGTTACTGGAGCCATTCCACGTCCATCTCCAACCACTACTGTGCGAAATGGAGACCAAATCACTGAGATGGCAAATCCTGAGTTCCTCAAGTGGGTTCATACAGACCAGCTCATCATGGCGTGGCTGATAGGTTCATTGTCTGAAGAAGCTCTCAAGATCATATATGGACTTCATTCCTCTCAAGAGATCTGGTTCGCTTTGGCGAAAAAATACAATATGGTCTCTGCAACAAGGAGACTTGATCTGCAGCGTAAGATTCAGACCACTACAAAAGGCTCCAAGTCGCTGTCCAAGTATCTTTCTGAGTTAAAATCTCTCTGTGACCAACTAGATCCATAGGAGCTCTTATCTCTGAGCAGGAAAAGATATATGGGGTACTGAATGGGCTAGGTAGATGATATGTTGGGATTTTGACCCATTCTAACCTTATTATCTAATTGCTTTTTAGAGTTTTTGAGTTTATTTCAGGAGATTTTAGGTAGCTTTGGAGCTGAAATTGGAGTTTGGAGCATTTGGAACCTTTGGAACAGAAAAGAACAAGAATTGAAGAAAAGAAGGAAAATCCTGCAAAGTATCACCAACTCCAATCGGCGAGCACATGCTCGCAATTTTCGGCCACCAAACGAGCACATGCTCGCTGTCGCGGAAGAGAATTAAAAGGAGACAACTTAACCTAATCCCGCCGACTTTAAAAGGAAGCAGCCGCCCTTCCTGCCGCCTATGCCTTCTTATATAAATACTCCTCTTTAGTTTTAGGTTTTTGATCATCTTTTACATCCTGCCTTTTATTTTCTACTTTCTACCTTAGTTTTCCTATTCTCTAGAGAGCTTTGTATTATTTTTGGGAGAAGAATCTCTGCAACATCTGGAGAAGATTTCTGAACCCTATTCTTTTATTTTAATATCGATGCAGTCTTTTTATTTTATTGTTTTGCTTTCTTCTTTCATTATGCTTGAGTAGATCTCTTAGTTAGGTTAAGGTTTTCAAAGGAATTCATGAGCTAGGGTTAAACACAAATAGGCTAATAAATCGATGTCTTCACCCTGTTGTTCTTAATGCTTGGATCGATTTGATCACTTGATTCATTGATGTTAGGTTAACTTAGACAGCGAGAGTTGCTAGGTTGCTAGAAGAAACTTTGGTGAGCAATTTATTCATTACCTGCGAGAGTAGATGTATTGGAGAATTGTGAACAAATCAAACCTGATCTTAAAGCTTGTCTGCGATTTGCTAGAACCAACGAGAGTTAGGATTCTAGGTTGTTAGACAAAGATATTGATACCATGAGAGTGGATTGATATTATCTTTATGTTTGAGTTCTAGACTTGTGCTTAATCATTGCCTGAATAGTTGTTTGATCCGTTGCTCTGAATTGCCTGCGAAATTCCTTGACCTAACGCTTGCTTAATATTGTTTTACTTCCGATTTTAGATTAGTTTCTTGCTACCAACGAAACCAAACCTATTTGATTCGTCTTAGCTCTAAATCTAGCTTATAAAACCATAGTGTAATACTTGGTCTTCGTGGGATCGACCCCTAAGTACTACTACGATTTGCTGTGCACTTGCAGTAGGAAAATAGGGTTTAAAACCTGTGTATCAAGTTTTTGGCGCCGTTGCCGGGGACCAAATTATTACCTTGGTTTTCGGCGAAATTTTTAGTCTAAGATTTACTAACTTGTTCTTCTTTTCTTCTCTTGTGTGTTTCAGGACAATCAGGAGATAGCAAGGTTAGAACGAGCTGATTAGAAGAAGAAGTCGGATCCAGCCAACATGGGCGACGAAACCGACGAGCGAGCTGCTAGTGGCTATGTAGCTGCTGAAATTCGAAGGATAGAACAGCAGATGCAACAGTTGCAACAACAGCTACAACCACAGCAAAAGCGTGCCATTGGGGACATCATGCGCCTCATGCTTACTACCAAAACAGAGCTGCGATTATCCCACCTATAATCGAGAGGCAAGACTATGAGATCAAGCCTCAGATGATCGCTTTAGTGAAGCAGCATTTGTTCCACGGTTTGGCTGCAGAAAATCCGATGGAGCATGTTGAAGATTTCGAAGAGATCTGCAGTACTACCGGATCCAATGGGGTACCTCCTGACTTCCTCAAATGCAAACTCTTCTCATTCTCTTTGGCGGACAAGGCTTTGCGCTGGCTTAAGTCATTGGCACCTGGATCTCTGGCGACATGGGCTGATGCTAGGTCGGCATTCTTGGACAAGTTCTACACCAAGTCCAAAACCGCAGCTCTAAGGAACAAGATCTCTTCGTTCCAACAACAGTCTGGAGAGGCTTTTTGCGAAGCGTGGGAAAGGTACAAGGAGTACCGCAGAGATTGCCCTCACCATGGGTTCAGCGATGAGCAGATCCTGAGCACATTCTATGATGGTGTTGATTGGGAAAGCAGAAACGCCCTGAATGCAGCCAGCAATGGAAATTTCTACACCAGATCGAAGGAAGGCGCGTTTGAGCTGATTGAGAACTTGGCTACAAGTTCTGGAAATCGCTGCCATGAGTATGATGAGAATAGATATGTCAGCAGTGTTGAATCGCAGAAGATTGATGAGCTGGCCGCAAAAGTGAGCTTGTTGTTGGAGAGACATCAGAGAAGTGTCCAGCTTTGCGCGAATAGAAGCTATGAGCAATATGCAGAGGTGAACTACGTGAATGAAGGCTATGTGGAGAATCAGAGCTTTCAAGCTCAGGCGTCTAACTCCCATGACGAGCTGAAGTCTCTCATGCAGTTGGTTCTACTCAGCCAACAGAAATCTGCTAATGAGATCAATGTCAAGGTGGACAGCATGTACAATGATCTCCATAGTAAGTTTGAAGCTGTTTGCACTCATGTGAAGAAGCTTGAAATTCAGGTTGCGAAAAATGCTGAGGCATCAGGAATTCCTCCTGAGAAGGCAGAGGTGAATCCTTGGAAAGGGTATGTCAATGCAGTTGAGACAAGAAGTGGAAAGACAGGACAAACAGCTGCAACACCAGCCCAGAATCGGAAAAAGGGAAAGAAAGAGCTGCAGAGTACCAGCTCCAGAGGAATCAGAACGCTCTAAGAGAAGGACACTCGTCAGAGCACCCTAGCTCTCCGACAGAGCACATGCTCCCCCGAGATGCTCCCACCAAACCTGCAGAAAATCTTCCAGCAAGGGTCTACATTCCTAAAGTGCCTTACCCAGTTCTACCTAGAGATCAGTTGGAGCCCATCAATGCCAAGAAACTAGCTGATTTTAAGAAGATGGTGAGAAGGATTCCTGAAGAAATCTCCTTTGAAGAAGCCTTGAAAAATCGTCCCATACTTGATTTCTTTAGGAACTGCAGAGAGACTGAAGAAGAGATTAAGGCAGTCTTTGTAGAAGCAAGGAGTACACCACCATTGAGGGTATTGCCTAAGGTTGAAGATCCTGGGAAATTCTTGGTCCCGTGCTCCATTACAGGAGTTAAATTCAAAGAAGCTCTTTGTGATTCTGGGTCTAGTGTCAATCTCATGTCAAAAGCTCTTGCAGAGAAGTTGAAAATCTGAGATAAGACCTAGTCGAATGAATCTTCGATTTGCAAACTCCTCCTCAACAACATCGTCTGGCAGCATTCACGATCTACCTGTCCAAATAGGGGATTGCCTAGTTCCAACCGATTTTCAGGTTGCGGAGATGCGAGAAGGGTATGATATGCATTTGCTTCTCGGAAGACCATTCATGGCTACAGTGGGTGCAATCATTGATATGCCTAATAAGCGAGTCTGTTTTTCCAAGATCGACAAAACGGTTTTCTACAAAGCCGTTCCTACAGGAACCATCACACACGCCTCTTGCATCTCAGCAGTGGATAGAGAAGAAGCACATGCTCCAATCCCGCTAGCACCTGCTCCACCACCCGGGAAATTTAGGGCGAAGGCAAAGACGCGAGAAAACGTGCAGAGCAAAAGGATCACGGGAGGTCCTCAAATGACTTTGATCCCTCAAGGATATGATGGAAACTCGGTTGACTACAAGGTGAAGTGCAAAGGTCATCCTAAATCTTTCTCTAGAGTTAGGGCTATTCTTCCATCAGAGTTGAAAGAGAAGGGTATTGGTGTTGTCAATGCAATGCTGAGTACGGTTCTGAACATGAGGATGCCTGATTATGGAGTTTGTTTTGGAGCCAGCTCTGAAGCCCCACCTGATTGATACATGGCACCAAAGTCAAGCTAATGACTTAAACCAAGCGCTTGGTGGGAGGCAACCCACTGGTAAGTGTTTTTTTTTATTTTATTCTCTTTTGCTTTTGATTTTTGGTTTTGGTTTTCTTTGTTTCAGAAAAAAAAAAAAAAAAAGGCGAGCACCCACTTATATTCCGGAGCACCTGCTCCGCCTTGCTGCTCTGCCCTGCAGACCCAGGTAAATTTTCTACACCTCTTCTCTGGCTCATTTTCACACCGAGACGGTGTGAAGTAAGTCTGGGGGAGGTTCGTACCTTGAATCTTACTTTACTTCGTGTTTTTGAGTCTTCTTTATTTTCTTTTTTAGAGTCAGTCCATTTTATTGGGTCAAAATTTTGATTGGGATTTATGAACTATCTCTTAGAATATTGAGCTGGCTGTTTTTACTTAGTGACCATATCTTTAGGATCTATTCAGCTAAGACTAATGAAAAATCCAAAGTCTGGCCAGTCCACTAGAAACACCCATATTTTCAGCAGATTTTACAGACCTGAGCTATTGACGGAGATCTTTCAACTGTAGCTGGTGATCAAAGAGCTTGATTCTCTCATTCATACCTGACATCGCGGCTGTTGTGAAAAGCTTATGGTACTCCTCTTCCTTATTCTAAAGATCCTGAGAAACAAATGAAAAGATGAGATGATTTTCTTTTGAGTAAAGGGGTAGGAAAATTCCCATGACCCCATTATTTTACTTTGAAAGGAATGATCACACAAAGGTGGAAACGAGGGAGAGGAAAATTTCCCATGACCCCATTATTCGTCACACCTTTGCAATAAAAAAAAAGAAAAAAAAAAAAAAAAAAAAAAGAAAAGGAAATCGTAAAAAAAAAAAGAGATGATCAAAAGATCAATGCAGAGTATGAGAAAAGAATAAGTCTGGGGGAGAGAAAGAGTACCAAATAGGTGGATTACATGGTTGTATTTGTCAAGGTATAATATGGGAAAGAGTCTATAAGGTTCTTGGCATTGAAAGCATTGTTAGTCTCTATGCAATGATGGATAGTGGATGAAGTTGAGATTTTGTGGAGTTAATCTGGAAAAACTGCGATGTGGCTAAGGAGAAGTACATGGTGGTCGATCTTTGGATTGGTTCATAAAGAATGTGGATTACAGGTTTAAACAGTTGGTGCGATTATTCTGATTGAGATTGTGAGATCCCTGTTTTCAACTCTTTCTTCTCGGTTTAGGTTCTAGTTTGTTTGAGGACAAACAAAGATCTAAGTCTGGGGGAATTGATATGTTGGGATTTTGACCCATTCTAACCTTATTATCTAATTGCTTTTTAGAGTTTTTGAGTTTATTTCAGGAGATTTTAGGTAGCTTTGGAGCTGAAATTGGAGTTTGGAGCATTTGGAACCTTTGGAACAGAAAAGAACAAGAATTGAAGAAAAGAAGGAAAATCCTGCAAAGTATCACCAACTCCAATCGGCGAGCACATGCTCGCAATTTTCGGCCACCAAACGAGCACATGCTCGCTGTCGCGGAAGAGAATTAAAAGGAGACAACTTAACCTAATCCCGCCGACTTTAAAAGGAAGCAGCCGCCCTTCCTGCCGCCTATGCCTTCTTATATAAATACTCCTCTTTAGTTTTAGGTTTTTGATCATCTTTTACATCCTGCCTTTTATTTTCTACTTTCTACCTTTAGTTTTCCTATTCTCTAGAGAGCTTTGTATTATTTTTGGGAGAAGAATCTCTGCAACATCTGGAGAAGATTTCTGAACCCTATTCTTTTATTTTAATATCGATGCAGTCTTTTTATTTTATTGTTTTGCTTTCTTCTTTCATTATGCTTGAGTAGATCTCTTAGTTAGGTTAAGGTTTTCAAAGGAATTCATGAGCTAGGGTTAAACACAAATAGGCTAATAAATCGATGTCTTCACCCTTGTTGTTCTTAATGCTTGGATCGATTTGATCACTTGATTCATTGATGTTAGGTTAACTTAGACAGCGAGAGTTGCTAGGTTGCTAGAAGAAACTTTGGTGAGCAATTTATTCATTACCTGCGAGAGTAGATGTATTGGAGAATTGTGAACAAATCAAACTGATCTTAAAGCTTGTCTGCGATTTGCTAGAACCAACGAGAGTTAGGATTTCTAGGTTGTTAGACAAAGATATTGATACCATGAGAGTGGATTGATATTATCTTTATGTTTGAGTTCTAGACTTGTGCTTAATCATTGCCTGAATAGTTGTTTGATCCGTTGCTCTGAATTGCCTGCGAAATTCCTTGACCTAACGCTTGCTTAATATGTTTACTTCCGATTTTAGATTAGTTTCTTGCTACCAACGAAACCAAACCTATTTGATTCGTCTTAGCTCTAAATCTAGCTTATAAAACCATAGTGTAATACTTGGTCTTCGTGGGATCGACCCCTAAGTACTACTACGATTTGCTGTGCACTTGCAGTAGGAAAATAGGGTTTAAAACCTGTGTATCAGTAGAGAATATGAAGCAATAGTTACAGTTATTGAGGATTTAATGGATACTCCACCTGGTCCGCGATTTTTGAAGATGTCATGTATAAGCTTATAGGCTTTGAGGATAAGTTGCAGAAGTATGAAGTCACTCCTGATGTCTCTCCTCATCAAGCGTTTTACACCACGTATGAGGCTGTACCTGAATCCTATTCTCATTAAGCCTATTACACTAATCGTGGAGGATATGGTCAAGGCAGAGGACAATACAGAGGTAGATATTGTGGCAGAGGCTCTTACACAACTCAAGAAAGAGGCTTTCCTCAGCAGTTTGGTCAACAGGCAGGCCGTGGCTTCTTTTCGGGTTCAGTTACTGATCAGAGACCGACATGTCAGATTTGTGGCAAGTATGGCCATCCGGCTCACAAGTGCTTCAAGCGGTTTGATCAGGCTTTCAATGTTGAAGAAATGAAGCATGCCCTGGCTATAGTTAAGTATTCTGAGTCACGAGGTCCTGAGTGGTACACTGATACTGCTGCTACTCATCATGTCACGAATGATGAGCACCATCTCCATCAAGCCATGTCTTATGAAGGAAAAGACTCAGTCATAGTAGACAATGGAGACTTTTTGCCAATTACTCACATTGGATCGATTGCTCTGCCTACAATGTCAGGTATTCTACCTTTAAATGATGTTTTGGTTTGCCCTGATATAACGAAATCTCTATTGTCAGTTTCTAAGTTTACAGATGATTACCCCTGTGAATTCACGTTTGACTCTACAAATGTGTATATCAAGGACAAGGCAACTAAACAGCTTCCTAGTCAGGGAAGCAAAGCTAATGGTCTTTATAGCTTGGAGAATCCGCAGTTTCTGGCCTTCTACTCTTCAAGGCAAACCGCGGCTTCTGACTTTGTGTGGCACATGAGATTAGGGCATGTTCATTCTCAGGTTCTGCAGCAGTTATCATCAAGCAAAGCTATCACCATCAATAAGACTGTTCAGTCGTTATGTGAAGCATGAAGATTAAGAAACTCTAGTAAATTACCATTTTCTGAGTCCTTTTTTCAAGCCAATAAACCTCTTGAGAGGGTACATTGTGATGTTGGGGTCCTGCACCTACTGTTTCAGTCCAGGGATTCAGATATTACATTGTATTTGTTGACAATTACTCAAAATTCAGTTGGCTCTATCCTACTAAATTAAAGTCTGATGTTGTTCCAAAGTTTAAAGTCTTTCAACACCAGGCTGAGAATCTCTTCAAAGAGAAAATTGGTATTTTTCAAAGTGATGGAGGTGGTGAATTTTTCAATAACCAACTCCTTTCACATTTTGCCAATTGTGGTATCAAACACTAGATCTCTTGTCCCCATACTCCGGAGCAGAACGGGATAGCAGAAAGGAAGCACCGTCACATTACAGAACTTGGTTTATCAATGTTATTCCAAGGTCATCTTCCTCCAACGCTATGGGTGGATGCCTTTTTTTAACTGCAAACTTTCTGATCAATCTGCTTCCTACATCTGTTCATGATCAGTCAATGAGTCCCTTTCAAAGACTGAATGGTTATGCACCGATCTACACATCGTTAAGGGTATTCAGATGTGCTTGCTATCCGTATTTGCGACCTTATGCAGTGAATAAGTTCGAACCTAAATCCTTATTATGTGTGTTTTTGGGGTACTCTGAGCAATACAAAGGATACAGGTGTTACCATCCTCCCACTGGAAGGGTTATTTTGAGCAGACATGTCCTGTTTGATGAGGATCGTTTTCCGTTTCTTGACAGTTACAAACAGTTGCTTACTTCTGCAAGTTCTCCACTTTTGAAAGTGTGGTATCTGGCTTCTGATAAAACTCCTGAATGTGAAGATACGAGTACAGTTTTAGCTGAGGAAGAACCTGCTGCTACTAGTTCTCGACAGATAACTCCACATATAGAAATGGTGAATGAACCAACTGGTGTATCTACTCTCTCGGATCATACAGAAGAAGGATCAATGAACAATTCAGATCACGAAACTATAGTCGAGAGTACAGTACCACAAACTCACGCTGTGGTTAATGAACATCCTATGACAACTCGAAGGAAAGATGGGATAGTCAAACCAAATCCTAGATATGTGATGCATACTGTCAAAGGCATACCAACAGAGCCGACAACAGTAGCTGAAGCATTAAGACATCCAGGATGGAATGTAGCTATGGGGGAAGAAATCACAACGTGTAAAGAAACTGGTACATGGAGTGTAGTACCACTTCCAGAGAATGTCAATTTACTTGGCTGTCGATGGGTTTTTAAAACCAAACTCAATGCTGATGGGACTTTGGATAAACTCAGAGCAAGACTTGTAGCGAAGGGATATGAGCAAGAAGAAGGAATTGACTTTCTGGAAACTTATAACCCAGTAGTCAGAACAGCAACAGTGAGAATGGTGTTACACATAGCAGTTACAGAGAAATGAGATATTAAACAACTAGATGTAAAGAATGCTTTTCTGCATGGGAATCTACATGAGACAGTTTATATGCGTCAGCCTCCTGGTTTTGAGGATAAGGAACATCCAGAGTATGTTTGTCAGCTACACAAAGCCATTTATGGGCTTAAACAAGCTCCAAGAGCATGGTTTGATAAATTTAGTTCATACCTAATAGAGTTTGGTTTCTCCTGCAACGTTATAGATCCATCTCTTTTTGTGTATCAACATGGGAAAAGTGTGATTTTCTTACTCCTTTATGTTGATGATATGGTCTTGACAGGAAATGATCAACTGCTGATATCACGGTTCTTGGCATCGTTGGCAGAAAAGTTCATAGTTAAAGATCTTAGACCACTTAGATATTTCCTTGGTATTCAAGCTCACTTTACCTCTACTGGACTCTTTCTTAACCAAGAGAAATATGCTATGGACTTGCTTCAAGTAGCAGGAATGATCAACTGTGCTCCAATGCCTACGCCTCTTCCATTACAACTTGATCGGATACCGCATCAGGGAGAACAGTTTGAGCAACCGACTTATTTCAGAAGTCTTGGAGGAAAATTGCAGTATTTAACATTGATTCGTCTAGATCTTCAGTATGCAGTAAATTATGTATGCCAGAAGATGCACAATCCAACATTATCTGACTTTTTTCTGCTGAAATGCATCTTAAGGTATCTCAAAGGAACGGTTTCTCTGGGACTACATCTCACCTCTGACACGGACTCAACTCTTAGAGCCTATTGTGACAGTGACTGGGTAGGTTGCCACGAAACAAGGAGATCCACATGAGGCTTCTGTACGTTTTTTGGCTCGAATATAATCTCTTGGTCAGCTCAACGTCAACCATCTGTGGCCAGGTCTTCTACTGAAACCGAATACAGAGCTCTTTCTGACACAGCTGCAGAAGTGTCTTGGATTACTGGAATGCTCAAAGATCTTGGCATTGCTCAGGACAAACCAGCAGAGATTTACTGTGACAACCTCTCTGCAGTTCATCTGACTGCAAATCCGGTTCTTCACAAAAGATCAAAACACTTTGAAACGCATTATCACTATGCCCGTGAGCAAGCAGCTCGAGGATCATTGATCGTGATACATGTTCCAGCTCGCTTTCAACTGGCAGACATCTTCACCAAGTCGCTTCCTCAACAAAGCTTCTTTGAGCTTCGATTCAAACTCGGTGTGGATCCTCTTCCCACCACGAGTGCAAGGGAGTGTTAGTGAACACAAGAAAGATCAGGCCCAAGTCGACAAGCCCAACCTCGGGTCAACACAAGCAACGGCATTGTTGACCAAAAGCAGAGTTGCAGACAAAAGACGAAGTAGCTCTCTCTACGTCACTGAGCATTAAGTTGGGCAATCGATACTTTCTTCTTGGTGAAGATAAACAGTGAGCTGTCCTTAGTATATTCTCTAGAATATTCTATTAGGTTAACACAGTTGTGTCTCAAGTTTATGTATAAAAAGAAAACATTTGTAATGTCTTTGAGCTAAGTTAAGAGAATGAGTTTATGAGTTCAAATCTCTGTTTCTGAGTTTTGCCTTTAGCCTCCACATCTGTCATCGTCTTTTAGCGCAAGTGCAGTTGCCTCTCGCAGCCATGATCCAAACTGCTTATGCACTCATCGCAAGCCTAAAGGTCATGACAACAACAACAACGTTTTGCTTTTGGCACACATCGTGGCAATATATTGATTATAAGTGACAAGATACAGCTCGGAATCAACAAAAACAAACAACTCGTATTTCACAAAAGGAGCTTGAACAATACCGAACACAAGTAGAAGACTCTTGTCGCGATCGGAAGACTTCTTGGTTGCCTTTATTCCACGTCAAAACGTTCCGCTACATTTCAGCACGATCATATTAATACAAACCGAAATGATCCATGTGAACCAATATTTATTCGATATCACCAGCTGTTGATATTGAATCACACACCAGCTTCAAGAATTTTGGTCGTCAGCAAATAAAGGTTCGACACTACGAGATAGGGTTTGAACACTATAATAGTAATTCGAGATATGGAAACTTGAGTATTTTTTTAATGAAATATAAATTTTGGTCAAAGTGAAAAGTAAATTCAAATAAAGGTGGGTCGTATAATTGAATTAGGTGTGGAACATGTGTTGGATCTCTATGAGCCATTTAAAGTCTTTAATAAGCAGAGGAGGCGGCTTTCTACTTGGATCTGCTCTCTCCGCTTCTGCTTTAACTCCGCCGTCTCTAGCCTCCTCCTCCTCCTCCGCCGTCATGGAAACCCACAAAACCAAGGTCTGCATCGTCGGAAGCGGTCCCGCAGCTCACACGGCGGCGATCTACGCGGCTAGGGCCGAGCTCAAGCCTCTCCTCTTCGAAGGATGGATGGCTAACGATATCGCTCCCGGCGGTCAGTTAACTACAACCACCGACGTCGAGAACTTCCCTGGGTTCCCCGAAGGTATCCTCGGCATCGACATCGTCGAGAAGTTCCGGCAGCAGTCGCTGCGATTCGGTACTGAGATCTTCACGGAGACGGTCAACAAAGTTGATTTCTCGTCCAAGCCGTTTAAGCTATTCACCGATTCGAGAACCGTGCTCGCCGACGCTGTGATTATTTCGACCGGAGCTGTAGCCAAGCGGCTTAGCTTCACTGGATCCGGTGAAGGCGTTGGTGGTTTCTGGAACCGAGGGATCTCCGCTTGTGCTGTGTGCGACGGCGCTGCTCCGATTTTCAGGAACAAACCTCTGGTAGTTATCGGCGGCGGAGATTCGGCTATGGAGGAGGCGAATTTCCTCACCAAGTACGGATCTAAGGTTTACATAATCCACAGGCGAGACACGTTCAGGGCGTCTAAGATCATGCAGCAGCGAGCCTTGTCGAACCCTAAGATCGAAGTGATTTGGAACTCTTCTGTGGTCGAGGCGTACGGTGACGAGAACGGGAAAGGCGTTCTTGGAGGTTTGAAGGTGAAGAACGTTGTTACTGGTGATGTATCAGACCTGAAGGTCTCTGGGCTATTCTTTGCCATTGGTCATGAGCCAGCGACTAAGTTCTTAGATGGGCAGCTTGACCTTGATGAAGATGGTTATGTATTGACCGAGCCTGGTACCACAAAGACGAGCGTCGTTGGTGTATTCGCTGCCGGAGATGTTCAGGACAAGAAGTATAGGCAGGCCATCACTGCGGCGGGAACTGGTTCGTTTTTTGCTTCTCTTTTTACCTTTTTCTTGCAAAATGAGTTAGCTTTTGGAAATATCATGACTAACATCTATCGATAGAAGCAGCATGTGATATGCTATGTGAGCTTGTTATCTGATGGCATAATTGCTTAAGAAATATTTGGTCTTTAGCATAATTGTTTGATTGATCTGTTCAAAACAGGTCGAGGTGTCTGAAAGTCATTAGCTTTTTATGATGGGAACCTTTCTTCTTCACAAAGTTACTTGTTTTGTATATCATTTGATTCACGTCGAGGCATGGTTTGTGTTTGTTATAGAGTGGTCCTTTATTGTGCCTTTCTTTTTGCGGTAAAAGCCTATCTACTTTGGTTTTTAAGCACTGTAGAGGACACAGTAATGGTCTTTAATTGTTCTAGGATCTAGGTAGGTGTCTTAAGAGCCTGGAAATCGAATTAAACTGTTTCGAGTATCCATATAATAAGATTTTGTTGTCTTTTAAGTTCTCTTCCTACAAGAAGACATATTTTGCTATTTACACTGCTGATGACTTATAAATTGTGTTTCTTCCAAACCCAATTTGCATACCTCTCTAGACAGAAATTGCCTTCAAGTGTAACCTTTTTCATTTCCACTTTCTTGAACAACTCTGATCACAACTTATGGATGGTGCAGGGTGTATGGCGGCCTTGGATGCAGAGCATTACTTACAGGAGATTGGATCTCAGGAGGGTAAGAGTGATTAGAGATATGGTGTAGGAGAAAGACCCATTGTTGCTCTCTCTTCTCCCCCCTTATTGGCTGTGTCATTTGCAGAAATGTCCAGGCAATAAAGAATCATATCGATCTCAAAAAAGATAATTTTAATGAGGGAGTTTGAGTAGAGTTTCGTTATGTGCGTTTGCAGTTGGAATTGAGTCTGGATTTAGTGTCAAGTTGTAACTCATTAGTGGGTCACAGCTTTGACCAATTTGTTCTTGATTTGTTCCTCAGGTGAGTACTTTTTATTGGATTGTGTAATTGAGAATCTCAATTTATAGTGAACCGATTTGATTGGAGTCTCTAGGGCTCAATAAAACTATGAAAATGCTTTCTAGATATATTGGTTGCTTGTTAGTTCTTCGCGATTCTCATTTGATTCTCGTCTAGTAATTTATTTCAATATCCATGTAAAAATGAGAAATATGTATGCTTGTTTGTTTTGTCTTTTATAATTCATAAACACTCATTCTCGGATTTGAATTCAGATTATGACATGGAAACGGCGTTAGCACAAACCACTAGGATACAAACAAACACATCTGTTTACACTTGTTCAGATCATTGAAAATTTTGTAATCAAAAAGCAAATATGTAGTCCAATGTAATGAATTTTCCCCATTAACTTTGTTAAAGTAACTTCCACTAATTAAATGGGATGAGTTACGAAAATGAACATGAACTACACATTTGTTTTTTTCGTCAACATTGAACTCACCATTTTAATTAGCACATACACTGTTTATTCTTTGATTCATGATATTTTCGTTTTAAAATGAAAAAAAAAAATTATATAAACATATACGTGTACTGTGGTTCTAATTAATCTCACAATAAATATAGTCAAATGAAAACCAATTCTTTCATACTACAAGTATAACTTACATTGTACAACATTGTAATTAAGAAGCACGAACATAAGTTTTAAACTCTACATTAGTTTGTATCTTCTTTCTCTCTACCTCTCCTTTCACTCATGGTCACAACAAGCAAGAGTCAGAGATCTTTGTTATGGTTTCTTGTGCTCCACGGTGGAGCTACGGCCACTGGAGCTCCCTCCGGCGAGAAAACGCTCTCTCAGACACCCACTTGGGCCGTCGCCGTCGTCTGCACATTTCTCATCCTCATTTCCCATCTCCTCGAAAAGGGTCTTCAAAGACTCGGCAGTGTCTGCTTTAACTCTTCTTTTTCTTTCTCTTATGAGTGTTCTTGTTCGAAAACTCAATGTCTGAACCATCTTTAATTGTTTCTTCGCAGTGGTTATGGAAGAAGCATAAAAACTCTCTGCTTGAAGCGTTAGAGAAAATCAAAGCTGGTGAGTAATGATTCCTATTGTGTCAAAAGCTTGATTTGGTTTTTTAAGAAACTGAAATAAAATGGTACTGATTCTGCAGAGTTGATGATTCTTGGATTCATTTCCTTACTACTCACCTTTGGAGAAACATACATTCTCAAGATCTGCGTTCCTTCAAAAGCTGCTCTCTCTATGTTACCATGTCCATTTGAAAACACAAGTACTCTCGCTCCATCTCTTCGCAGACATCTTTTGGCAGCTGGTGATATATCTGTGAATTGCAAAAATGGATCTGAGCCACTCATAACTGTGAAAGGCTTGCACCAACTTCACATCTTGTTGTTCTTCTTGGCCATCTTTCATGTTCTTTATAGTTTAATCACCATGATGCTTAGCAGGCTTCAGGTACAAGAATCTGGTTTGGTTCAAATCGATTTTTGATGGAGTGAACAATGATGCTTCATTTTGTGTTGACTATGTTGCAGATTCGTGGATGGAAAAAGTGGGAACAAGAGACATTATCTCATGATTATGAGTTTTCTATTGGTAAATTTTGTTTAAAGCCCTGAGGTTTTTAATTTTGTTTCTTTTTTTCTTTTATGTCTTTAAGACTTTCTTTGGTTGTGGAGCAGATCAAACCAGACTTAGGCTCACTCATGAGACTTCTTTTGTGAAATCACATATAAGTTTCTGGACAAGAATTCCTTTCTTCTTTTACGTCGTAAAGAAACCTTTTCTCCTTTCTCTTCCAATTGTATCAAACGTTCTTGGTTTAGGATTTTGAATATTTTGAGCTCTTTGAAACAATGGTGGTTACAGGGATGCTTCTTGAGGCAGTTCTTTGTATCCGTGGGAAGAACTGATTACTTGACTCTGCGCCACGGATTCATCTCTGTGAGTTTAAAAATCTCTCCACCTTTACCTTTTTCTCTTTTCTTTTGCCATCTTCATGTGTGATTTTTTTGTGATCTGATTCAGGCTCATTTAGCTCCGGGAAGAAAGTTCAACTTCCAGAGATATATCAAAAGATCTCTCGAGGATGATTTCAAGTTACTAGTTGGAATAAGGTACAACACAATCCACAAACATAGAAGGCAAATGAGATTATTCAGCTGGTCTTATATAACATTTGTTTTTGCTTTGCAGTCCAGTTCTTTGGGCATCATTTGTGATATTCTTGCTGTTTAATGTTAATGGTGAGCTACACATCTGTTTTCAGATTTTCAAATTCAATTCATATACTGAAGTCTATCTATTCAACTTCCAGGATGGAGAACATTGTTTTGGGCATCAATACCTCCTGTGCTAGTAACAAAAGACACACACTCTCTCTCTCTCTCTACTTATACTAAAACTGGTTGGAAGTTCTTATATTAATAAGATGTCTTGTTGCAGATAATTTTATCTGTTGGAACAAAGCTTCAAGCGATTATGGCAACAATGGCGCTAGAAATCTCAGAGACATATCCAGTAGTTCAAGGGATGCCTCTAGTGCAAGGTTCAGATCGATACTTTTGGTTCAACTGCCCTCAGTTGCTTCTTCATCTTATCCACTTTGCCTTGTTTCAGGTAATAACACTGTGAACACCATGTTTGTTCTTCTATAATGTTCATCTCTAATCGGTATATATTTCCTCTGTGTTCTGCAGAATGCTTTCCAGATAACACACTTCTTCTGGATATGGGTAAAAACAAAGAAGCACTTGTTCATAATTTCAAAATTTTGGGGTGATATTACTGAGTAACATATATATATAAATATTAACTTTTGGGACATGCAGTATTCTTTTGGATTAAAATCATGCTTCCATAAAGATTTCAATCTTGTAATCATCAAACTCTTTCTAAGGTAAATCGCTTATTCAAACCCTTAATTATATATGTTTCTTACTATAGATAAAAGTTTATTTATTAACATGTGAGGATGTATGTATTATGTATATGCAGCCTAGGAGCTTTGATCTTATGCAGCTACATCACTCTTCCTTTGTACGCCCTGGTGACTCAGGTAACTTGTAAGCAACAGTTTTCGATATTCTAGCCAAGTGACTTGTTAACGAGAGTATAGCCTTGAACGTCGAAATGAATGTGTTGATGTGTGAGCAGATGGGTTCACACATGAAGAAAGCAGTATTTGATGAACAAATGGCAAAGGCATTGAAGAAGTGGCACAAAGACATCAAAATGAAGAAAGGAAAATCAAGGAAGCTCCCGAGCAAGACACTTGGTGGTTCGGGGAGTTTCAGCATCTCCCCCTCTTCCTCTGGAACTACTCTACACCGTTCCAAGACCACTGGTCACTCTTCTAACGCCATATACTACAAACAAGAAGAAGAAGAAGAAGAAGAAGAATACGAGATGTTTGATCTTGAAGCTGGTGCAGAGGACGGTACTGGAAGGTTTCAAAAAGAGCATAAGCCATATTACCACTCTTAGCTGTTTTGTGTTGTTAGGGTACTCTTATTACTTAAAGGTTGAGATGAAACCATGTCGTTTAGTAACTAGAACTTGTGAGAAAACAATGGTCCTATAATATAAGTGTTTAATGTGGTTCTACTGCAAAAACAAATGCATTTGCGGTGAAAATAAACAGAACAAGAGACTCCTTCGAACCGCTATATAACGCTCAGGATTTAGTTACTAGTTATAACTGATAACAACCACATGTGCGGGGTTAGAGACCACTGTACCAACGGCTTTAACAGTGTAGCCAGAAAGACACAGAATTGTTGAGCTTTAGACAAATATTCTTGCTTCCTTTTCTGGATAATGTTTTGATATATATAAAATCAACTGACTGCTCAAACGTTGAGAACATTACCATAGAAACTGAAACCATAGAAACTGAAACCACATAGGAGACATAATCAACAAGATATGGTTTTGGTAGAGAATATAACCAAAGTCTATATAAAGGCGAGTGTGCATCTATAGCTCAAGTATTTGTTACATATCCTCAAAGCTGATGCCTAAGGCTCCGAATGGTGAATGGATTTTGAGCGGTGCGGAACCAACGGTTTTAGTGCGGTGCGGTTTTTGTAGTTATAAAAATATATATATATACATGGTATATGTAGAGATTTTCAGTACTGTTGAGTGCGGTGCGGTGTGGTTCGCACGTCACCATTGAGAGCCTAAAACTGAACGATTTTTATCACATTTTGCTAATATCGCAATAACTTAATATAATGTATTTTCGCTAAACAAGAGCAATGAAATAAATTTTTTCTAAGAGCATCATCCAGATTCTTATGCTTTTTCTGATTAAAAATAAATAAAAAACACCTAATAAACGAAGGAACGGCTGCTAAATAAGAAAATTAGTACGTTTTCTAAACCCCACGTGTCAAGTTCTCTTTTCTTTTTCTCGTTCTGCAGCTTCGTTCTTCCATTTCTCTTACCATGGATTCCATCGATCCCGTAATCGAAGGAAAAGCCGACGCCGTGATGACGGAATCCGTTTCTACGATCACTCCATCGCCGCCCGTCCCGTCTTCAAAATTGAGCAATTGATGGAATCGCTAAAAATTAAGCACCAGAACCTCTTTTCGCTATCATGGCTCGCCGTTGGTTCTTCTATTTCCGCTAGAAGCTGTGTATCGCCAGCCAATCAGCCTCTTGATCCTGATCACCTCTGCACTGTCACCACTGTCTCCGCCAGTCCCGCTTTCAATCGGGATCGAATGTGGCTCAACGGCAAGGTACTTTGCTTCGGTTTCAAACCTATTTTATGATCTCTGATCCATAATTGCGAAATGTACTTAGGACGCTCATTAATGGGATGAGTCCTGATGTTAAATCAAATTAGTTAACTTTGCGTCAGAATTCGTCTGGTTACTTAGATGATGATGGCAAAGATTTTTTTATTGTTTTTTTCTTAATTGATTTGAATGAATGTTTTTGCTTGTTGCTGTGTGTTTCATGTAAGTATAGGACTTAGGAGATCTTGTTTCTCGGAGTAGGTACCAAAACTGTTTGAGGGAAATTCGAAATCGTGCTGGTGATTCAAACGTTACGGTGCAAATGTATCTGCTGATTCTCCTCTTTATCAATGACAATGTCTCAATTTCTGTTTAAATGTTTACACTCACAAGATTCCTACCTCTTTGTTTTTGGGTTTTTTTTTCCAGGTGAATCTCTATTTGGATCATTCTCAGATTATGGATCTCGAGTGCTTCCGTGGTCGTCATCTGGGTAAAGATCACCAATCCGTTCTCAGTTCCTCCTACTTCTTGTTTTAAAAATAATAGCTCTCCCACTACATCTAAAACTGTGTGAATTTCTTATAAATCGTGTTTTATGTGTCTGATGTTATGTGTTTCTTTATTTGATGCTGTGAGAAAGAAAACGTTTAGGAGAATATTGTGATATGGGATCATTCTGGTCTCGTAATATCTTGGTCTGTCTCCTAAATCTCTTAGAATATATACAACCTAGTAAAGTAACGCACGTAAGGCTCCTTTGTCTTGTGTTATTAAGAGTCTCACTGAATGAAATCTTTTGATAAATAGAGAAGAGACATAGATTCCTTTGAATGTGTTTGTGCTTGATGTTTATTGGCTTTAAACTCAACTCAGCTTTTCTGTTTGTCCAGGCTGGAGGAAGCGGCATCGAAAACATGAAAGTCTCATACACCTCAGCACGAGCCATTGACGATCAAGACACAAGACTTCTACGAGCCATGATCACCAAGGGAATCATCGAGCCAATCAACCAGTTGTAGTTCATCACGTTACCATCCTTGATTATTTGCAGAGATTGCTCAGACATTCGAGAATACATCAATAAGCAAAAAAATGTTCTTCGTATTTTTTTTTAAGAACTCTTTTAAGATTCTACCATTGAAGGACAAAATAAATATATAAAAGAAAGGGTTTTTAGCTAAAGTTTAGAATAAAAATATTGGTAAGATCCCTTTAAAGGGTTTTAGCATGATGATGCTCTAAGATCATTCTAGAATATAGAATATTCATTAGATATATATATATATATATAAAGAAACTTCAATCCGTAGATTTGAATTTACTTTTATAAGAGGATTTTGAGTTTTTTATGATTATTTTTACATTTTACTAAACCCATATTCGGATTTTAGTGGATATTTGGAGAACAGATATCCAATTTAGTACATAGCAGATATGGATAAAAAAAAAAAAAAAACCTGGATGAAGCGACATAATCAACAATTGATAAGATAATGTTCTTTTATTTAAAAAAGAAATAATGAAATGCATTTTTCTCTCCGATCACTATACACCATCCGTTAGATTTAACATTCATTCTATAAAACTTTTTTTGATTTTAGCATAGCTGATAATTGATTTACTATTATCTGTGTTCGAAAATTCGCTAGGCGCTAGTCGGGCGGTGGGTCTGGGACTAGCTAGTTATCGAAAAATCGGAGATTACTCGGGATTAATGGGAGGCATTTTTATATTTTTATCTTTGAATATGTATATATACTAAACTTGTGATACTTATAACAACTTGTCACGTGGTGTAGTGGTTAATTTCCCTTTTCTGCGTGCTGGAAGACCCGAGTTCGAGTTCGACGCTTAGTTAGTTATTTTCTCATGTTTTTTTGTTTAATGACAACGAAAAGACGATGTTGCCCTCGTCTTCAACCTCATGTTCTGCGATTCCTTAACCTAATTGAGCGCCGCTTTCATTTTTTCTTTAACGATTTCATTGTTATCAATAGTTTTTTTTGTAGATTTTGTGTTAACACAACAGATCTATGAACAAATATTCAAATTTTCAGTCGAATTGAACAAAAACAAGATTTTAACTAAACAATCCGATTTTTTTGCCGATTTAGACAAATCTCCACGGTTGGCCGTCGCCGAGCGCCTCAGCGGCGAGTAAGCGGGTCTCGGCGGCGCGTTTTCGAACACGGACTATTATACCCAAATTAATATGTAAATAAATGCAAAAAGGATATGTTTGGAAAAAATTGTAGAAATTATTTAAAGACATGCAAATTTTGTTCACAAGACTCCACGAGAAAAAAAAATCAAAGTCTAAATTTTTAATCTTATTTTAAACCTAATGAATATTAATAACATTTTTATTTACCTTATGTATCTAACAATTAAAATTAATAGATAACTACGTTCAAATACATCGTGTTGTCGGAGTCATGATTCTTATAATAATTATGTGATATTTTTGTTTTTATTATCTGAAAAAAACATCTTCTTTTGCAGAAACTTGAATTCACTGATTTGTAAGAAGAGAAAGAAAGGTTTGATGAAGAAAGTTTAATGAAGGTTAACTTTCTTCATCAACCTTTCTTCCTATTCTTCGAAATCATTTTGTTTGTTAAACTAATTGGAGATATAATGTAAATAAGCTATATATTCCTCTTAATCTTGTTTATAGTAGTATATTTATTATTTTCTCTATGTTTTGTGATAAATAGAGTTATGAAAGAGTTCCATATATATATATATATATATATATATATATATGAAGTAGTATTATGTGTTGTAATTTTTATAGTCCAATTTAAGAATATTTAATTCTTGGTCATTACTATAATTTTATTAAATTTTACAGTCAAACTATATGGTGCACAATTTATACCGTATTCATACAATCTATTTTATGTTCATTTTTTGGCACAACTTTTCAATTTCAATTAATATATCCCGCTAATGACTTTAATGTAGATTTTGACTACAAAATAATTGTTTTTTCAACCTTAAAAATTAACAAAAATATTGTATAATATATAACAAGTATCCAATAGTCAATTTCTTTATTTAAAAGTATACTAAGAAGGTTTAGTTTATTTCTTAAATTCACATGTAGAATGTCAAAAAAACAGTAGTTCGTTGAATCATAATAATTATTTTTACGTTGAACAGAAGCATTTATTTTGACTCATTTAATTGTACAGTGAATAATTATTAGCAATTTTTCTATACTTATGTTGTAATTATTTTCCTTATTATTCTATTTAACATTTCCTTGAAGTTCCTTTTTAATTATGAATGCATATTTGAATATAAATTCTTATTTGATAAAAAAAATTAAAGTAAGATACTGATATTGATTTTTAATTTTCAAATGCATATTTTATGTAAAATAAATATATTCTTAATACCTCATACAATATCAATATATATATATATTAACAATTTTGTTGAATAGATAGATATTTTATACAAAATAATATCAAAACGCATGCATGGAAATAACTTAAATACAAAAGATAAATAAAAAGTAAAAGTATAGGGAGAATGTAAAATCAACCGATAGATCCATGTAAAAACTGCAAAAGTTCTCTCTAGTATCTAACATAAAACCTTCAATCCAACAACCCTTGACCTTAACTATGGATAATATCTTAACCAAAATTGAAGACAATTTGGTGTGTATAAGCATTAATATGTGACATGTTCAATAATTATTAATTTGGGAAATACGTTTTCATAAGTTTTTTTTGTTTTAGTGGTAAATTAAATCTTCACAAGTTCTTCTAGTTTAGTGGTTACTTCGATATATATATATATTTAGTGGTTGTTTCATAATATATATTCTAGATGATACTCCTCACCCTGTGCGAATATAATATTTGGTATATAATTGATTATTATATAAATTGTTATCATAATAAATTAAGTTTTTTATGGCTAATATACTATCTGTTGTTGTTTGTTGTATGAATTTTTTTTGTTGATGTTAGAAGAATTGTATTTTATGAAATTATATATTGAGTTGATTGGTGTTTGAATAATTCTATTATGCGTTTATCATATTTTTTGTTTGTTTAGTAGGTTAAAACTTATAAATATTTTTATATTGGTTGATTATATGTTTTTATGTATAATATTTTTTTGAAATATAATTAAAGAAATTCTGTATAGTTGAATAAATATTTTTAAATATGAAATATTTAAAATCATATTTTAAATTTTTAGAATTAAATTGATATATGTTTAATTTTCACCAAAATATAGACCTAAAACAAATAAAACGCATTAAATATAACCAAAATGAATTATAAAAAATCGGATATATATATATATAAATGAGTTGTAATTTTACAAATGATAATTAATCTAATATCTTCTCATGTGTAAAAAAACCAAATTAGAGAAAAAAGTTCATTACTTTATTTGTATTATATTAAATTGTGTTTTGTAAACGGAAGCCCATTAAGCATACTCATTAAGAGTGAGTTTTTTAATGACATGTACAAAAAAATATTCTGATTGGTTGTTTTTCCTCCATTTAATATCCTTGAGACATGTGACAAAACGCCTTCTCAATTAATATATAGGGAATATATGTTTATTATTTATTTTGTAAATATTGTTAGTGGGTTACTTCTAGTCTTCTACTTTGATTTCATGTCTTCCTCTCCCATATTATTTTTTATTGGAGTAAAGTTTTTTTATTGAAATAATATTCTTGACCTGAAGACTGAAATTTTACTCTGCTTATTACAAATAGTATAGTATAGAAAATACAATTATTAGAGAAACTTAAATACGTTGAATTATATAGAAAAAATATAATCTGAATCCTACAATTGGCATTTTTTAAGATATTGTTCAATCACATAACCTAAATTATACATATCAGTAATATTCGGATGAAACATCTTCATGTTTCCCACCAAACTTTGGAACATGACTTCAGTCATCTCCGGTTCCATTTTGTCCTTCCCTAGTCTCTTACTCTCTTCAAATGCTCAGTCGCTTTGACTATCCTTTGTCTGAGTAAGGCCTTTTGGTCTACCACTTTCTTGTGTTGGTCCACCTGTGACAACGTTTGGAACTCCAAAACTGTCTTTTGGACATTGGAATTTGATGGCCACGCTTCTGGATTGGAGTCATAAGGACTGTAGATGATGGCACTTGCAGTGATACTGCATAGTGTCGAGAGCTCCATCACTTTCTTCATCAAACCTTTCTTTCTTTTATTAAGGGTTGTTTTTTTCTAAGAGTCATTGGAAATAAAAGCAAGTTTCACTTTTTTCCTTAGTCATTAGAAATAAGTTTCTTTTGTTTTTTGTTTTGTTTTGTTTTGTGTGGTGTATTGAATGTAGGGATATGTTGTATTATATAGTGATATACGGTAAGATGATTTACCTCTTGTAATTAGAGACATTATTTCTGGAATTTATGACTAGTCAAATAAATAAAAGATAATAACTTTTGATTAAATTCTTAGGTAATTTTATTAATTTTTACTTAGAAAATCCATATGATACGTCATTTAAATCATATCAATACAATTTTGTATTCCTTTGTGTTCAAAAAGATATCATTTTAGGATAAATTTCATGTTTCAAGAAAAAATAATTCTAATAATTTCAATGTAAATTTTGGCTAGAAATTGATATTTCAACATTTAAACTTAAAAACAAATGTATAATACATACCAGAAATCTAGCGGTCAATTTATTTTTTAGAAATGTATTAACTAATTAATTTATTTCTTATTTCACGTGAAAATAGTCAAAAGAGATATTAATTATTTGAATCATAATAATTGTTTTTATGTTGAAGAATTGCATTCACTTTGAATCGTAATAATTGTTCAAACGTTGAATAGTTGTTAACAATTATACACAAAAATATCTATTTATTTATTTATTTCAATTTATATTTTGTTCCATTTGTTTTTTATTATATTTGTTTTTTAATTTGTTGTTAGTTTGTTATTGTGTTGGTGTTGTTTTTATCTGGTAATTTTTAAAAATAAATTGTTGTCAATTGTTATATTTACACAAAATATGTCAGTTTTTTTTTTTTTTGTCAAGAATGTCAGTTTTTCTTTAAATTGTACGAAAAGTGGGCTCCTCCTCTTGTCTTTTAACTTTCGTTAGTTTGGCTCAAGATAGCAAAAAGTGTAGATCCGTGGCGTTAAAGTACATACACGAGAAGAAACACGTGATCGTAAGCTTACTTTTGTTCTTATTAAAATATTGGGCTGAGTAAGAAATCACGTATTGGGCTTTTGTGGTTTTATTTTTTTTGATCAACTGGGTAAGTAGATTAAAAGCAGAAGGATGGACAACAGCCCAAAGTTACACTAACACAACCAAAAGAAAGGGAAAAACAACAAAAGAATCCCGAAACCCATTAAAAAAACAACAACAAAGACCAACTGAAATCACCTGCAACAACCTGCAAAAACCTGCACACCTATGCCCTGCGCACACACGAAAAAGCTTCCTTCTCAAACAAATCATCCAACCAATCTGGCGCTCCTGTAGCAACGTAAGATTGGCGAAGATGAGGCGATGAAACACTTGCAGCAATAAGATCTGCTCCTTGATTAAACTTTTTCTCTTCCAAGACAATTTTCCAATCAGATAAAACCTCCACCAAAGTTCTCAAAACCTCGCTTTGGGCTCTGAAGGCTGGCCATTTACTAGGATTTAACAAGGCACCCACAAGCGATTTATCACCAAAAGCTAAAACCACTCTACTGCACCTATGAAAGATCAAGCTTTCTAAACACCACCTTAAAACTACAAACATGGCATCATCTTTGGAAGACACTTGAAGGAAAGCTCTTCGGCTATGCCTTAACACCGACCCTAAACTGTCTCTCAAAACCCAGGACGCCCCAACAAGCAATCTGTCTTTACACCAAAAAACGCCCACATTGCATTTGAGCCAATCCTCTGGTGGTGGTGCCCAAGATGTTTGTACAATTCCTCTTGCGATATTTTCTTTTCTTTCCTGATCAACATCACACAACCTAGCAAAAAACCATAACTCTGCCTCCTGCTTGCCTTGTAACATTGTATCCATGGCCTCCAATCTCTGACTTTCAAAAAGAAATTTATTTCTACTTTTCCAGATATTCCAGATAATCCACGGCCAACTCCTTTTATTACTCGATAAGCCTGTCTTAAGCTTCCCAATACCGAGCAAATAATTCACATTCGAAAACACTGACTCCAAATCAAACCCAAATCTCGGCATAGGAATATCAGATAGAGCCCATACCTGTCTCGCGAAATCACACATGAACAGAACATGATTGATGGACTCCCCTTGTTTACCACATACTTGGCACCTCCCATCAACTTTCATCCCTCTACTCGAAAAACCATCTTCCACTGCCAGAGCTCCATTCAGTGATTTCCAAAGAAAAATCATGATTTTGGGTTCTGTCAAAACTTTCCACACGGCTTGTTTGAGTGGGTTTAGAGATGGAAGAGAAGATGCTTCCCGCCTCACCTCTCTATCATTTAGCTTAGTTGCCAACCAGTATGCCGACTTGACAGAGAAATTGCCACTTTTATTGAAACGCCAAATCCAAGAATCTTCTATTCCATACCGGTTTTAATTTCAGTATCAGAGCCACGTCAAGGGGATAGAAAAGATTGTCCAGGATTGCTCCATTCCAATTGTTGGACCCTTCTTCTCTAAGGTCATTCACTCTGAGGCTCATATTTATCGCCATATGCTTCCTCAAAGGTGCTCTGAAAGTACCATCGCCTTCCTTGATCCATGGATCAGTCCAAATGTTAATATTGGTGCCTTTGCCAACTTGCATATCTATCCCTTCCACGAGTAAATCTCTTCCAAACAGTAAACTCCTCCATGCATAGGAAGGTCGCAGACCCATCTTTGCCTGCAGAAAGGAACCATCAAAGAAATAACGACTCTTCATCAGCTTGGCAACCAAACTATCCGGATCTGTTAAAATTCTCCAGGCCTGCTTTGCCAGTAATGACTTATTGAAAAGCTCCAAATCCTTAAAACCTATTCCTCCGAGATCCTTGTTTAGGCAAAGCTTCTCCCAGCTTACCCATGGGATTTTCCTAGAATTTTCCTTTGAGCTCCACCAGTAGTGCGTCATAGCAGAAATAAGATCAGCACACACTGTTTTTGGTATCTTGAAACAGCTCATTGCATAAATGGGCATAGCTAGAGCTACCGACTTTAATAGAACCTCCTTTCCACCTTGAGATAAAAGGCGACCAAACCATCCATTCATCCTCGCCTTCATCTTGTCCTTTATGTAATGAAACAAATCAACTTTGGATCCACTAAAACACTCCGGCAGTCCGAGGTAAGTACCGGCTCCTCCTTCATTGAAAATGTGGAATAACTCTTGTATTTCTTTTTTCTTTTGGGAATCAACTTTGTCCCCAAACGTGAAGGAAGATTTGCCCACATTGATCATTTGTCCAGTGGCTGCACCATATCGCTCCAGAATTTGTTTCAAAATCAAGCATTGCTCAATTGTTGCCTTGCAAAGAAACAACGAGTCATCGGCGAACAAAAGATGATTCACCGTAGGTCCTTCATCACCGAAACTTATCCCATTTAACAGACCTTCTTTTTCAGCCGAGTTGATCAAATGAGATAAACCTTCTGTGCAGAGAACAAACAGGAATGGGGACAAAGGGTCCCCTTGCCTCAATCCTCTCTGTGGTATTATTAAGCCGTGAGGTTGGTCGTTTATTAAAACCGAGTAGGAAACTGATGACAGGCAATCCATGACCCATTTTATCCATTTTTGCTCAAAACCCATTGCCGTAAATAGTGCTCTGATGTAGCTCCACTCCACTCTGTCATACGCTTTAGACATATCCGATTTTAAGGCTAGGAAACTTGAGGAAATATCAGGATGAGTTCTCAAACCATGAACTAATTCATGCGCAATCAGGATGTTGTCAGATATCATTCTCTCCGGCACAAAGGCTGATTGAGATTGCGACACCAGCGAAGCTAAGAAAGGTTGCAAACGTCTTACGAGAATCTTGGAAATGGTTTTATACAACACCGAACAGAGGCTAATTGGTCGTAAGTCCGACATCTCAGAAGGGTTTTCTCTTTTCGGTAGCAAACACAGACGTGTGTAATTCCACTCTTTCGGAAATACTCCGTTGGCAAAAAATTCTTGAATCTCCATTGACACTTGGTCCCCTAGAATATCCCAGTAATTCTGGAAGAAAAAACCTGACATGCCATCCGGACCCGGTGCACTTGAAGCTTTGACTGAGAAGATAGCCTCTCTGATCTCTTCTTTTGTTACTTCTTTGGTTAAATCAGCATTCATCCTAGCAGATACTCTGGACTCAAAACCCTGAAAGAAATTCTCAAAATTCTCCGGATTGGACGTGTTGAATAACTTGTTAAAGTAATCCACCACTACCTGTCCTTTAGCCGCCTCTGATCTTTGAAAATGGCCATTTTCATCCAAAATCTTCTCAATCCTCTTTCTTGATCTCCTGAATTTGACCACTTCATGAAAGTACCTTGAATTCTTATCTCCGCTCCTTAGCCATTTTTCTTTACTTCTTTGCTTCCAATAGTCTTCTTCCTCTCTGTAAGCTTTAACAAGCTCTTTTCTCAGAAAATCAACACGTTTAAAATTCGGAACCATTGATGACTGTTCCTTTTCAAGTTCCCCTTCTATTTGAGAAATATTATCTCTGGCATTTTGATTGTTTTTCCTCTTCCATTTACTCATTGATTTTCTGCATGATTTTAGCCTTTCCGCAACCTTTGTGGAAAAACCTCTACTTGGATTTCTCCAAGCCTGTGCCACTGCTTCTTTAACTTCGGGATGATTTAGAAGTCTTTTATCAAACCTGAAATGGCCTCTGTACTGTTCTTGTGACTCAATGAGCTTCATTAACACCGGTCGATGATCAGATCCTCTTTTGTCCAAAAATAATTGATTAGAAGCTGGAAACTCCTTGAACCATTCCTTATTTCCGAAACCACGATCAAGCCTGCTTTGAACCCAGTGTTCACAACGCATACCTCCCCACGTGAAGAAGTTCCCTTGACTTTGAAGTTCTATCATATCACAGGTTCTGAGCATTTCAACAAACGGTTTAAAAATGGAATCCCCTCTTCTTGGACCACCTAGCTTTTCCCCATTATGTATGATATCATTAAAATCACCAATCATACACCAGCTTTCTTTCCTTGTTGTTCCAATTCTGCTAATTCGTTCCCACACTTTGGCTCTGTGTTTCACCAACGGAGCTCCATACACGCTTTTGTGGTTTTATAAGTAGCCTATTTATAGACTTATTAAAAATATATATACACGTGTTACTTTCTCCGATGCTAATGTGGGAAGCAACTGAAAAAAATTGATACACATATATATATCAGATTTTTATTATTTTATTTAATTTATTTATTTTTATTACTATTTCTTTTATGATTTAGCTATAAAAAAAAAATCTATTTCAATATGCATGTCTGAATATTAATTTTTGTTGATAAAATACTTTAAAGAAAAAAGAGAATATTGTTATTGATCTTTGATTTTAAAATGCAACACTATATAATAAACAATTAAAATCTTAGTACCATATCAAACGTCCAATATGAATATATGATGTATCCACCGAAATGTTATATGTTTTAGATTATATCAGAGTGTTTATGTTTTGAAATTTCCAGTGTGGTAATGTGGTATATGTATTATTAATTTGATTTGAGATTTAACAGCTAGCTCCAATGATACATCATATTGTAGCGTTTCATATGGTTTGAAACCGATTACATCAGAAGAAATTCAACAATTTCATATTACAAAAAGAAAAACTAATGGTCTTTCCACACCAATAACTAACGAGGAGAAAATCCTTTGATGACACATTAGCAATACAATAGCAGTCTTGATTCTTGACACCAGGTAAACAATTAGACGTTCCCGTATCCACAACAGCAGTCGGACTTCTAATACCTTTACGAAAATGTGGCAACTCATGATTTAGATAAAAATTCTTCTTTTGATTCACCAGATCTAAAAACTTTGGCACTAAAAATAAAACAAAAACCCCAGAAATACTCGATAAAAAGATAAGAAACTAGTAACTCAAAAGCCAAAATTTTTTGCGATTATTGCCGAGAACCGTTGCTGCAACACCCCATCAGATTTGCCGATACAAGAAGACCAACTTCTGACTCTTTCAATCAATCGATCTTTAATAAAAAACACCATACCATGAAGGATGTAGCCAGAAATCGTCCAAATAATAACACTCCAGATCTGACAAAATCAGAACCAAAATCGAAAAAACTACTCTCAACATAGATCGAAATCTATGAATAAAAAGAAAAAATAAAGGAAAAGGCACAACACTAGGGATTGTAAGCCACCGGACATTGGCCGGAAAAAACAAACGAAAAACGTTCTGAAAGTCGGCGGCCGCCTAAGATTTTAGAAGAGAGAAGAAAAAATTGGAAAAGGAGGGTTTCGAGTTCGAGCTTACTAATTTATATAATGAGATTTTTGTAAGAATATGAAATAATAACATTTTGATAGAAGGCAAACCTTGTACTTAGATAGATTCTATAAAAAAAGTTACTATATAGGTATTAAATACATGCATGATTCATGCGTGACAAGTTGCTTAACATATTCATTAGCTACGAAATACTAATACTTTTTGCCTTTTTGGCATCATCAACTTTAAGTATATTTCAGTTTTAAGATAAACTAAGATTTATTTTTTCACTTTCTAAAATAACTTTTTTTCATAAAAACATAATTTTCTTATAAATATAGAGATGTATTATGAGGAAAGAAACATGTATATATAATGCTGCTGTGGACACTAATATTATGTGCATGTATGACATGTTTTTTTTAATATTCATTAAAATTAAATAGTTTATAGTATATATAAAAATTAATATATATTTTCTTTTTACCTAACATCAAATGCACTGCTTTAAAATAAAGTAATATATTTTTATTTTGTATTTTTTAGAATAATATTTTTTTAAATATAATCTTTAGCCATCATATAAAGTAACTAAACATTTCAATGATGTTATCGATTTTTTTTATAAATTCATCATGAAATTTAAGAATTAAAATATATTTTATATATAGAAGTTGAAAATTCCAAAAATAACTTAAAATAATGTCAGACATAGTTATTTTTGTATCTGTATAGATTTAAGAAGATTTGAAAAGAAATTTTGAAAAACTTTGGTCTGGTCCACAAAAGATGTGCTCGATCGATATTTGGTCTAGTACATCTTGTGTTTTAGTTTGGTTCGCAATGAACCGGATTGTCCGATCAGCCGAAGCAGCTCGTGATTTATCAGGAATGCCGGCTCTGTTTTATGCGGCCAGTTCGTGAATTAAGATTGGACGTAGTGCATAACTTGCAAATTGTTGATCTGGCTCGCGAATTTGTATTGCTTTGGGACGATTTGATCGTGTGACCTACCACGATGCAGTAGGATGCGAACTGATCGGCCAAACTACACAACTCGTGAACTGGTTCGTGACTTGCATCTTATGGATGATCGGATGATGCGATATTTCGAGATTTTTAGGACGCGAGCTGGTCGGCTGGACTGCACAACTCACGAGCTGGTTCGTGGCTCGCATTCTTACGGATGATCGGATCATGCGAATTGCTAGGATTTGGTAGGATGCGAGCTGATTGGTTTGGATGCGGAAAGATGTGAATTGATCGATGGATTAGTGATTAGTGAGTTTGTTTCTTTCGGGTTTTCGGCAGGTCGCTTTGCATCTCCATCTTCAACAGGTCAACTTGCATGTTTGCTTAGTTTGTTCTGTCGAGATAAATGGACGATCGGGTTGAACAACTCATGCACTTCTACAGCTCATGTGGATGGAACAACTTGCAAGGATTGGTCGGCCTCACATCAGATCGCATGATTGAATGGAAGCATGATCGAGGTTTAACAGATCGCGCATTTGTCCAGGACAGATAACATATTTGGACATACCATTTCTTTAAGTGCAGTTGGCTGACTTGAGTCATCGAGTGCGCAGGTCGGATGGTCGATAACTCGTGAACCAGACGGTTGATAATTCGCGATCTGACCTGGTTTGTAATTCACGAGCTGACTTGGTTAGGTAACTTGCGAGCCAGCTTCCAAGCCGGTTTTAACATAGTTCACTATTCTAGTAAATTTATTTTAAGTTCCGTCATTTAACTTAAGCATTTTTTCGTATTTTGGTTATTTTTATCTTTTAATCTTTAAAAGTGAATTCTGATTCTAACACCGAAAAAATTAAGTTTTTGAATGATTTACCGAAAAATATTAAATATGACAAAGAAATAAATTCAGGTATATAAGACATTGAAGAAATCTCTATGTATAGAATAAAAAGAATCAAAAATAAATTCAATCGATAATATTTTTGCAATGCATCATACATTTATACTGATTAATATGATAATTGGCGTAATGAATAAGAAAGAGAATTATGAAATTGAAAAGTGTAAAAAAAATGATTGACTAAACTAGAATGAATCAATAGACGCAGAGTTTTGAAATCTTTTGTAAAATGAAAAGTATCTAGATCAGAGCAGTTTGTATTGTATACCTAAAAATGTAAAAACAATAGGATATAAATGAGTGTTTGTAACAAAGAAATATGTATAATCGATGACTCAGTTTTGCCAGGTAGGAGTATCTCAATTGTAGATTCGGATTTTGAAAGAAAAGAGAAAGTGCAGTCCACGTGACGATGTCAATACTCCCGAAAGAGCCCCTAATTATCAATTGCAATATTAATTGTCATCACAGTCTTTTTATTATCATTTATTTTATATTCTCAAAAGTTTCGATTTTTCATGAGCCATATCTCTTATCCAGATACGAGTATTACGATTTCATTGACATTTTTATTAAGGGGTCAAAACCTCATTGACTATTTGCTAAAACTGAGATTTTATGTGTATGTTTATAGAAGAACCCTTCCATGTAATCTGATCAACTGTGGGACCTTTAAACTCAGCATGATCTAAAAAAAGATGTGGTGAATAATGTAGTATAAACCAATTTTTGCTAGTAGCCCACGACTAAACGGCTTTTCCATTAACTTAAACCAAAAAAAGTGAAGTTGACAAAAAAAAAAAAAAAAAAAAAAAAAAAACCAAAAAAAGTGTTTGATTTCATTACTCTGCAGCTCACACCAAAATAAGTAATGGTTAAACTATTAGACCAAGAGGTTCCACTTCCACACTTCTTCGTTTTTAACCTTTTTTTCTTTTCTTTTTCTCCCATATCTTTTTGGCCATTTGTTTGATACCACTTGTGCTCGTAATTAATTACTCCTTGCTTATTAATTAATGATGATCTGGTTTGTTTACATTACTTTATATACGGAGTATTTGACTACTAGGAAGCAAGGCTTCTCCTTCCTTTCTATGATCCCTAAAACACTCTTTAACATTGCTTATTTTCACTAATTAATTATTAGAGAAGTTAAAAAAAAAATTATGGTAATTGTTGCTTGCAAAAAAGAAAACAAAAGACATTTGTCAATATTTTATGAACAGTAGTAAAAAAATAAAGGATTAAGTCCAAAAATAACCTAAGACTCTCGGTCAATTTTCTCAGAAAATTCTTGATAAAACAATTTGATTTTTATGTTTTTTTACGTGTATGATTACCTTTTTGCCCTTAATGTTTCACATAATGGCATTTGGCTTCTGACAACATTTTTTAATTCCTTAAGAGACTGGTCCGATCAAATTATGCATCAACAGTCATATTTTGCTTCTCAAAAATTACAACCCACTTCTCTCCTTGCAACTGTTCACATTTTTCATAAACACCAGCGAATTTTTAGAAGCTTTCTCTTCTGTTACCACAAACTCGTTTCTGTCACCGCAAATTCTCTTTCTCGTCTCCCTCTCTATTAAGTGATTCGGTTTTGCCGTTCTTATTCCCCAGAGGTATCCTTCTCTCCTCGCATTCTCTCTCATCGTCGCTCCTGAAATCTCATCGCCTTTCCTCTCTAACCTTGATTATCTTTTACTTTTACCGCTTTAATTCATTTGGGTACTCATAATTATCGTTCGGTTCCACAATTACGGGTTTGTTAACATGCTTTATACGGTTTTATCGGTTTCAATTCATAGTTAGGTCACCGATAATATTTTGCTGATGGTCTGATAATTTTATCCCTTTCTTTTGATTCACTGATTTTTTATTACTAGTAATATTTTTTTTATATGTGATCCGATTTAATTGATGTTACTGATAATGTTATCCCTTTCATTTCTTCATTGATTACATGTTACTGGTAATTATCTTTTATAATTATTTTTATATTGTTCACAGTTGAATGACTGATAGATGTTTGTCCTGCCGTTTATAGTTTACGATAGACTTGGATTTATGATACACATGAGTTCACTAATTAATCCAATGATTTAGTATTTAGTTTTGGTTTAGGGTTTAGGGTTTAAGATTTAGGGGTTAGGGTTTATGATACACTTGGGTTCACTAATCCAAGGATTAGGGTTTAGTTTTGGTTTTAGGGTTTAGGGTTCAAAATTTATGATTTTTTGTTAAAAGATACTGAGTTTTTGTTACTAGTAATTTTCTTTCATATGTGATCCGATTTAATTGATGTTACTGATAATGTTATCCCTTTCATTTCTTCATTGATTTGATGTTACTAGTAATTATCTTTTATCTGTTATAATTATTTTTATATTGTTCGCAGTTGAATGGCTGATATATGTTTGCCTTCCCGTTTATAGTTTATGATACACTTTGATTTATGATACACATGAGTTCACTAATCCAATGATTTAGTGTTTAGTTTTTGTTTAGGGTTTAGGGTTTATGATTTAGGGGTTATGGTTTATAATACACTTGGGTTCACTAATCCAAGGATTAGGGTTTAGTTTAGGTTTTAGGGTTTATGGTTTAGGGTTTATGGTTTGAGGTTTAGGGTTTAGGGTTTAGGATATCCTTGGGTTCACTAATACCCTATAGGGTTTAGTTTTTGTTGTATGGGTTTAGGATTTAGGGGTTATGGTTTATGATACACTTGGGTTCACTAATCCAAGGATTAGGGTTTAGTTTTGGTTTTAGGGTTTAGTTTTGGTTTTAGGGTTTAGGGTTTAGGGTTTAAGGTTTGAGGTTTAGGGTTTAGGGTTTAAGGTTTGAGGTTTAGGGTTTAGGGTTTAGGATACCTTTGGGTTCACTAATACCCTATAGGGTTTAGTTTTTGTTATATGGGTTTAGGATTTAGGGGTTATGGTTTATGATACACTTGGGTTCACTAATCCAAGGATTAGGGTTTAATTTTTGTTTTAAGGTTTAGGGTTTAGGATTTGAGGTTTAGGGTTTAGGGTTTAGGATACCCTTGGGTTCACTAATACCCTATAAGGTTTAGTTTTTGTTGTATGGGTTTAGGATTTAGGTGTTATGGTTTATGATACACTTGGGTTCACTAATCCAAGGATTAGGGTTTAGTTTTGGTTTTAGGGTTTAGGGTTTAGGGTTTGAGGTTTAGGGTTTTGGATACCCTTGGGTTCACTAATACCCTATAGGGTTTAGTTTTTGTTGTATGGTTTACTTTTTATATTTGAGTTGGGCATTTTGGATTCCACTATTTCAGACCATTTATTGTTGCCGGTAAAGAAGGAAACATTGCTGTTTTTGAGAATGATATTTTACGTGAAGCAAACTTGGAGGACCTAATGTTAACTAATGTTACTGATAATGTTATCCCTTTCATTTCTTCATTGATTTGATGTTACTGGTAATTATCTTTTATCTGTTATAATTATTTTTATATTGTTCGCAGTTGAATGGCTGATAGATGTTTGCCCTCCCGTTTATAGTTTATGATACACTTGTATTTATGATACACATGAGTTCACTAATCCAATGATTTAGTGTTTAATTTTGGTTTAGGGTTTAGGGTTTAGGATTTAGGGGTTATGGTTTATGATACACTTGGGTTCACTAATCCAAGGATTAGGGTTTAGTTTTGGTTTTAGGGTTTAGGGTTTAGGGTTTGAGGTTTAGGGTTTAGGGTTTAGGATACCCTTGGGTTCACTAATACCTTATTGGGTTTAGTTTTTGTTGTATGGGTTTAGGATTTAGGGGTTATGGTTTATGATACACTTGGGTTCACTAATCCAATGATTAGGGTTTAGTTTTTGTTTTAGGGCTTAGGGTTTAGGGTTTAGGGTTTGAGGTTTAGAGTTTAGGGTTTTGGATACCCTTGGGTTTACTAATACCCTATAGGGTTTAGTTTTTGTTGTATGGTTTACTTTTTATATTTGAGTTGGGCATTTTGGATTCCACTATTTCGGACCATTTATTGTTGCCGGTAAAGAAGGAAACATTGCTGTTTTTGAGAATGATATTTTACGTGAAGCAAACTTGGAGGACCTGATGTTAATTGATGTTACTGATAATGTTATCCCTTTCATTTCTTCATTGATTTGATGTTACTGGTAATTATCTTTTATCTATTATAATTATTTTTATATTGTTCGCAGTTGAATGGCTGATAGATGTTTGCCCTCCCGTTTATAGTTTATGATACACTTGGATTTATGATACACATGATGAGTTCACTAATCCAATGATTTAGTGTTTAGTTTTGGTTTTAGGGTTTAGGTTTTAGGGTTTAGGATTTAGGGGTTATGGTTAATGATACACTTGGTTCACTAATCCAAGGATTAGGGTTTAGTTTTGGTTTTAGGGTTTAGGGTTTAGGGTTTAGGGTTTGAGGTTTAGGGTTTAGGGTTTAGGATACCCTTGGGTTCACTAATACCCTATAGGGTTTAGTTTTTGTTGTATGGGTTTAGGATTTTAGGGTTATGGTTTATGATACACTTGGGTTCACTAATCCAAGGATTAGGGTTTAGTTTTGGTTTTAGGGTTTAGGGTTTAGGGTTTTGGATACCCTTGGGTTCACTAATACCCTATAGGGTTTAGTTTTTGTTGTATGGTTTACTTTTTATATTTGAGTTGGGCATTTTGGATTTTACTATTTCGGACCATTTATTGTTGCTGGTAAAGAAGGAAACATTGCTGTTTTTTTTTTTTTTTTTTTTTGAATGAATGTTAAATTTGTATTCATAAAAAAAAACCAGTTTTACATCTAGGTGTTTCTGCGTTTGAAAATTAGGTAGAAATACAGATTACTCTCTAGTAGCAAACCAATACATTAGAATCTCCCCGAATTTTTTGTCGGTATTCCGTATGAGACTCAATCTGTTCCTTACCGTTTTGTCAATAAAACGCTCCAATTGTAGTGGTGGATTCGGTATCTCACCATGCCGCCGACTGTTTCGTTCTCGCCAAATTGTGTGGATTGCAGCTTGAAGAGTGTATTGAATGATGAGAAGTTTATGCCCTTGAAGTTGTTTACCCACAACCAGTGAGACTACTTCTTGCCAGGCTGAAGAATAGTCTTGTCGTAGAATTCCCCCGGTGAGTTTCTTCCAAATTTTTTCCGAGAAAGAGCATGCAAAGAACAAATGGTTACGTGATTCTGTTTCCGAAGAGCATAGAGGACATGTAGCGTTGGCCGCTTGGTTCCATCTAAGCATGTGATCTCCCGTTGAGAGGCGGTCTTTCATTGCAAGCCACGTGATGAATGAATACTTTGGTGTAGCTTGTTTGAACCAAACTCCCTGAGCCCAGTCACATGGTTGACCTTCCTCTCTAAGAAGTAGCCATGTTTCTTTGGTCGAGAATTTTGTCTTGTAGCCTGAGCTTCTACGCCATAGATGGACATCATCAGTGTCACTTCAGGAAGCTGCACGGTAGGAAGCAATCACATTCTCCACATCATTCAGTAGTTGAGACCGGTGGTGCCTGCGCTTATGGGTCCTTAACACGTCGGCAACAGTCGCTATTTTCCTGATTCCCAAATCAATGCAACCCCTGTTACCAAAAGTATAAGATAAAATTCCCATATCTGTCCAATTATCATCCCAAAACAATGTTTCCCTGCCATTTCGAACTTCCTTCTTGTGAAACTGTTTGGCAAGATTCCTGAGTTTCAGAATTTTCCGCCACATCCAGGATCCTTTTGTAGGTTGAGCGTTGATAGTCCAGAAGGTTCGTTTGGCAGTGAGGTATGATTTCACCCATTGGCCCCATAACGAATTAGAAGAGAGAACCCGCCAGATTAACTTTAGTCCACAGACCGTGGTGATTTCTTTCAGTGGTTTAAGGCCAAGGCCACCCTCACGTTTTGGTAAACAAACATCCTTCCAAGTAATTTTTGCTCTTCTTGTATTCAGTGTAGGACCAGACCATAAGAAGGCTGCACATATCTGTTCAATCTCTTTCAAACATGCACTTGGGAGTCTATATGTAGAGGACCAGAATCTTACCATGCTCATTAAGACAGATTTGATCAGCTGTAGACGCCCCGCGAAGGATAAAGCCCTGATAGTCCATGAACCAATTGTAGCGCGGATCTTCTCAACGAGTGGTGCATAATCACTTTTTGTCATTCTCTTTGTCAGAAGAGGTAGTCCTAGGTATCGAATTGGAGGCTCCCCTGCTTTGAAAGGAAAATTTAGTAGAATACTTTCTTTGATCTCTGTTGTAATCCCGGCCATGTATATTGTTGATTTTTCCAGACTGATTCTAAGGCCAGACCACTTTGCAAACTCGTCGAAAACAGATATCACACCTTCAATAGATCTCTGAGTTCCTTCCAGGAAGACCATAAGGTCATCTGCAAAGCATAGATGAGTGATTGATAGCTTCTTACAGAGCGGGTGAAATCCAAACCTTGACTCATGTTTATTCGGTGAGATAAAACATTCATACAGATGACGAAAAGGTAAGGGGATAAAGAGCAGCCTTGCCTCAGCCCTCGTTTGCTATTGAAATAACCCGCTAGTTCGCCATTTACCTGAACAGAGAAAGAAGCTGTTGTAACACACAATTTAATCCAGTGGATGAATGGTTCAGGGAAGTTCATAGTGGATAAGACGTTTAGCAAGAACTCCCATTATACTGAGTGATTATGTTGTTGAGAATGATATTTTACGTGAAGCAAACTTGGAGGACCTGATGAGGATTGTGTTGCTGCTTTCGGCCTGTGTTTTGAATGTTTTGCGTTCACCTATGCTACTTGTATCGCTCAAATGTGCTAAGTACCATTAGTGTTGCCTAATTTTATGGTCTTATGTAATTTTTATGTAATGTTAACTATGTACTATTGTCGGTAATACTACTCATGTTTTGGTTATATTAAGTTGCAACATTCAATTCATGGTTACATACTCCCTCTATAAATTCTATAATCAACATTCATAAAATCTCGACAAATTTCTATACCAATAAATATGTGAGGAAATTGATATTTACTATTTGCATATGTTAAAGTATTGATGTTAATATGGTTTATGTTACCCAGTATTAGTCACTAGCAGACGCGATAAAATGTTACCTCGAAATGAACATTTGATATGCCAAATTAATATGAACAAAATATCTATAAAATAGACAGAAACTATTTACCTCGATCGACTTGGTTTACACATATAGATGTCCATTACATTTATTCACCACATACGTACACGAGTTATTATTGATACGCGGCTAGTTTCGTTACCGTTATATTGTTTCGGAGAGGTTAGCCGTACGATCGAAAAGGGTAGAATAATCATAAAAATTATTTTGCAAATTAAAAATTTAGGGTGCTCGATTCCACAAATTGACTTGGCCAACGGCTATTCCCAAAAGTCACCCAAAAATAAACCCTTGTAAAACTATAAAGGGTCAATTTGCTATTTAATCATAAAAATATAATATTAATAAGAGTCTATTAATAAATTAACAAAAATATTTAGAAAAAGATAGGAAAAAAGAGAGAGAAAAAAAGAAGTAAAATGGCTAACTTTTTATATAAAAAAATTTGTTATTACACCAAATTTCCCAATTAAAAGAAAGGAGAAAATGACTACGAGAAAACAAAAACAAAACAAAAAACGAGAGGTTGACAAAAAAAAAACAAAAACGAGAAAAATAAAAAATTTGAAGAAAGTGGAAAAGAACGTGACACACTGACATACGCCGAGTTTATAGATAACTGATTGAGGGTGACTCAACTTTAATTAATTTCCTTCAGTTTTTAATTCCTCACATTACTATGATCTATATTGGTCATGTTTTTTTAATTCCTCATGTTATACGATCATGTTATTACTTAATTATGGTTTACGTCGATCGTCGAGACTAACAAGATTATCATTAAAGGACAGAGGCAAAAGACGTGATTATACTAAAATCTTTTTAAAATCATTATATTTATTATATTGCACTATTGCAGGTCGAGAGAAGAAAGAACTGACGAAGAATGAGAAGACGAAAGAGAAAACAAGATCAGAAGCAAAATTCGACAGAGAGATAATATAAGATTCGAGAGAGAGAATGATAGAAACAGGCTGTATTGTTTGAAGGGCTAAACAAGAACATTTTGTGAATCTTCTCCATAAATTCATCTTCTTCTTTCAATCTCTCTTTGCAGCAAAAAAAAAGTTTCAAGATTTGTGACGATGGATCATAAACGTTCGGATTCGATGAACCAAGTGGTGGCAGAAATCATGAGGATTCACAGATCTTTACCGTCAAGACCGGAGATCGACGACGTCGAAGCTGCGACTTGTTTGATGCAGAACGTTGAGAAAGATGAACAGAATCGGTTTGAAGCCATTGATAGACAGATCAAAAGCTCCGATGTTCCTCAGGAGCTTTTCAACGTGTTGCTTGAGATGAAGAGAAGTCTTGTTCGGTTCCAGAGCAATGAGCAGAAAAGAGAAGCCACGAAGCTTCTCGATCTCGAATCTGTACACGTTCTGTTCGACGGATTGATTCAGAGAGCTTCTAATTGCATTGCTTCTCCTAATGCTGCCTCCACCGCCCCTCGGCCTAAGCCGGAGCCTGCGCCGGTTGTTTCTCCGGCAAGTTTGAATCTTTCCGATCAGACTCATGTCAAGTCCAAGGATATGTTCACGCGTGATGATACGTTTGTGACGAAGGTTAAATCTTCGCTTTATTATAGTGACGGTTTGTTAGCTCCACACAAGCCTCAGGTTTTGGATTCGACACTTCAGGCTAAGAAACTCGCCGGTGAGTCTGTTTCCACCGAACCCTTAAAAATGTCTTACAGAATCTGATCTTTAGATGCATAAATGTTTGAACTTTTGGGTTGAAAACAGAGCTTTTTCATGTGTTTCGTTTCTTTTCGTTTGAATCATTATATAAGCGCAGGCCATGAATAGTGTTGTACTTGAAATGTTAAAGCTTTTTGATAGAATCTGAGCTTTTGGATTCGTGATAGTGTTTCATGTGATTAGTTTACTTTATAATGGAATCTGTTTTCTGTGTAGGCCATGATGGGGAGAAGTTGAGTCTCATAAAGCTTGCTAGTTTGATTGAAGTATCAGCCAAGAAAGCTACACAGGAGCTAAATCTGCAGCACAAGCTGATGGATCAGCTTGAATGGCTTCCAGATTCTATAGGCAAGTTATCGAGTTTGGTTAGGCTAGATTTGTCTGAGAATAGCATCATGGTACTACCGGAGACCATAGGAGGGCTTTTGTCATTGACGAGGCTCGATTTGCATTCGAATAGAGTTAGTAAGCTCCCTGAATCTATAGGAGATTTGCTAAACTTAGTCAACCTGAATCTTAGTGGAAACCAGTTATCGTCTCTGCCATCAGCATTTAATAGATTGGTCAATCTCGAGGAGCTTGATTTGAGCTCTAACAGCCTCACCGTACTCCCTGGATCTATCGGTTCTCTAGTGAGCCTCAAGAAGCTTGATGTTGAAACAAACAACATCGAAGAGATTCCGCATAGTATCTCAGGTTGTTCCTCCCTGAAAGAGCTCCGTGCAGACTACAACAGGCTTAAAGCTCTTCCGGAAGCTGTTGGGAAGATAACTTCCTTAGAGATTCTGACCGTGCGTTACAATAACATTCGGCAGTTACCTACAACAATGGCCTCCATGGCTAACCTCAAAGAGCTAGATGTGAGTTTCAACGAGCTTGAGTCAGTACCAGAGAGCTTATGTTATGCTACAACGCTTGTTAAGCTGAACATTGGGAACAATTTTGCGAATCTGAGATCACTCCCGGGGTTAATAGGCAACCTTGAGAAGCTGGAAGAGCTGGATATGAGCAATAACCAGATACGTTTCCTCCCTTACTCTTTCAAAGCGCTTTCACAGCTGCGTGTTCTTCGCACACAGCAGAATCCACTTGAAGAGCTTCCAAGAGATATAGTCCAAAAAGGCGCTCAGGTTATTTCTTATCTCAGTTATTTTATGTTTGTCCTTCTTCGACATATGTCTAGATTATTATTTGTGTATGTCATGTGGATGATTGATTGTATTCTTGTTTGCTATTCTCTCAGGCCGTGGTTCAATACATGAATGATCTAGTGGAGGCAAGAAACACCAAATCTCAGAGAACTAAGCAGAAGAAGAGCTTGGTCGCTAGAATCTGCTTCCTCTGCAAGTCCACCAACTAGAGAACACGGAGCAACTTGAAGATCCTCTAGACAAAATCTGACCTTTTATCATCATCAGGTTTGCTTTCTTACAACTCCTGAAAGTTCAAACAAAGATCCTAATGTATACTTGTTCTTGTTCATACCTGACTGGATCCTGTGGAAAATGTAATTCAATTTTTCGTAAGTGGTTGTATTCTTGTTTCTCTTGATGTAACTTTCTTCTTTTTGAAGGCTGAAATGTAATTCAATTCTTGTGTTCTTTTTCATGTACCAAAACCCTTGCATATATTGAGATTAGTTCAAAATTGTGAATATGTTTTCTCATACAAGATAGCTCGTGTTTTAATCGACATGTGCTTGGATGTTTTTGTTATATTGCTAAAACATATTTAAGGTTAAAAATGATTTACTAACAGCAAAACAATCTAAATTAATGTTACTCAAAACTTGATACATGTTCAAGGACTAACATTTTAAAAATATGTACCAATTTACTAACAGAACTCAAAAGTTAAAGAGCTAATTAAGATCATCAAAGCCTTCAGCTACTTAGCTTTTAATTAGTTTAGTTCATATTCTGCCTTCATTCTCTGCACCAAATCAGAATCGTTTCTTCTCAACCATTTTGCTTGTATGAAACTCCGCACAGATTATTCATACGTTTCACAAAACGTTTCCACAGGCTCGGCCTTTTTAAGTTCTTCCAACTTAACCACACGAGCGATATATAGCTGAAGCATGAGAAGACATTCATTACAAATCTATCATAACAATATGTCCTCTCAAAATCCACAAACTTCAGAAGCCTTCGCTTTAGCTAACTCCTGATACATGACACAAAATTCAGATGTAGAGACGCATTAGAAATCAACAGTAACTGTATTCTTTCAAAAACACCATTTCTTGATTACCTGTTTGGCGTCTTTACTGAACTAATTTGTAAAAGGGGCTTAAAGCATCACCTGAAAGAAAGACAATAAAACACTTTGATCAAGATTCTTTCCCAACAGCTACAATCATGAAAAGGGCTAATCAATGACCCGGAGATCTTTTACAGCCACATACCCGTGTAGAATCCAAGACCACATATTACTGATCCCTTCAAACATTTTTTTTTTTTTTTTTGGTATGAATGTTAAATTTTATACCATTTTCGTTTTCTAGAGTTGCTACAAAGAGCTTATTACAAGAAAGAGGAAAAGATTTCGAAATAAAAAGTTACAAATCTAAGGATCGACTAACTGAAAATAAAGCTCTAATAAAGAAGAAGAATGCTCAGAATGAGCAGGGAGAGAGAGGAGACGGTCACGGATCATGCGGTCCACTTGAGCTCGAAGAAATGTAACTGGCTGAGCTTCGTCGGTGAAAATGCGTCTATTTCGTTCCTTCCAAAGATGATAGATAATGACCTGTAACAGAAGCTTTGTAACAATACCCAATCCCGCATTTGCGAAAAAGTTTTCTGATGCGAAGATATCAACCAAGTCATGTAAACTCAGAGGAAGATTTACACCTAGTCGATGTTGAAACGATCCCCATAGTTCGGTTGAGTATGGACATGCGAAAAAGAGGTGTTCATGAGATTCATGATCATGCATACATAGGACACATACCTCAGGAATGAGTAATCCCCAGCGGAAAAGACGATCTCTTGTCTGTAGGCGACGGCGCATCGACAGCCAAACAATGAATGAGCATCTCGGGATTTCCTGCTTGAACCAAACGACAGAACTCCATCTAGCAGATGGCGCTTTAGCTCTCAATTGCTCCCAAGTTTCTTTAGAAGAGAAAGTATGATCGAATGAGCTTGTTCCTTTTCGCCACAAGTAAGTGTCACATCCTCTTCCCGGGGTCGGAGGTACCATGGTCGTAAGGATGATGTGTAGTGTTTGTTCCTCGTCTGAACGGGCATTAGGTAGATGCCAAAGACCATCTTTCACCGCTCTAATTACCGGTGCATCCAATGGAATCCCCATCCGCCTCAGAGCCGCTGAGCTTAAGGCAGATAATAATGGACCCATATCAGTCCAATAATCGTGCCAAAAAGAAGCCTCTTCCCCATCACCAAGTGAACACCGCATGTAGCTATGTAGCAGATGCTTACTTTGCAGCATACTCCTCACATTAGAAGAGAATCTATTTGAATCTTTTGATACCCAGAAATACTTCCGTTTGAAAATATTTTCTTTTAGCCATGCTACCCAGAGAGACCCGCTGTTTGAGAAGAAATTCCATATTCGTTTGAGCCTGAAAATTTGCTCGAATTCCTCCAATAATCTAATACCCAGTCCTCCTTCAGTCTTTGGTTTGCAAACATCTTTCCATGCAACCCGCACCCCCCTAGCCGAAGTGACATTGTTTTTCCACAAGAAAGCAGCACAAAGGGAGTCAATCTTTGCGTAGAATTGCTTTGGCAGAGAGAATACGGAACTCCAGAAATTTACCATGCCATATATCACAGATGATATCATTCTTATCTTACCCGCAAAGGAGAGACACTTTGTAGTCCAAGAGTGTAACTTACTCGTTATTTTCTCCGTAAATGGCTGTAGTGTTGCTGCTGAGATACGGGATGAGTTCAAAGGAAGACCAAGATATCGCGTTGGAAGTGAGCCAACATTGTATCCGCTGATACCACTCAACACAGCCACCTGAATATCATCATATCCACCAAAAAAGATTTCTGATTTTTCCTTGTTCACTTGCAGACCACACAAAGATCTGAATTCAGCCATTACCTCCGCAATCCCCGTTAAGGAGTGTCTAGAACCGTCAGAGAACACAAGCAGATCATCAGCAAACAGAAGGTGTGTTATTCTTGGGTTGTCGCATTGGGGGTGCAGTTTTATTCTTCCTTGGTCCACAGCTCTATTCAAAAGTTTTGATAGAACATCCATCACCATAATGAAAAGATAGGGGGAGATGCAATCACCTTGACGAAGTCCCTTCTTTCCTGGGAAGAAACCAGCTAGCTCACCGTTGATGGCTATAGAGAATCGTGGTGAGCAAATACATTCCCTGATCCAACCAATGAACAAAGGCGGGAAACCTTGAGCTGATAGAAGAGTAAGAATGAAATCCCAGTTGACGGTATCGAAGGCCTTCCGAATGTCTAGCTTGAGCATACAGCTTCTTGAGCAATTATCTTTCTGATAATTCTTTATTAAGTCAGCAGAAAGCAGCACATTTTCCCCCAGACTCCTGCCCTTGAGGAAAGCTGCTTGATTAGCACTAATATATCCTAGCAGAATTGGCTTTAGACGGTTTGCAATGATCTTAGAAATGGTCTTATAGACTAGGTTGCAACAGCTAATAGGCCGGAAATCTCCAAGTTTAGCTGCATCCGCCTTCTTAGGAATAAGAGCTATCGCGGTCGTGTTTAGGTCTTTCAGAAGTCTACAGTTTTTAAAAAATTCCTTTATTGCCGCAGTAACATCTCCCCCTACCACTTCCCAAGATGCACGGAAGAACTCCACAGAAAACCCGTCAGGTCCCGGGCTCTTACTCAACGGCATGTCGAAGAGCGTTGTTTTAACTTCTGACACTGTTACCTCTTTTGTGAGTGAATTACTCTGATCCTCTGAGCATCTGAAAACAAACAATTCCTGTAGGAAACTTAAAGAGGGGGGCGAGAGTATCATAGTAGATGTACCTAAGATGGATTGGAAGTAATCAGCAGCATGTATTTTAATATCCTCCAAGGAAGTTAGGATTCGATCATCATCATTGACCAGTAGGTGAATGTGATTTCGTGAGACCCTTTGCTCCACTGTTCTGTGATAAAACCCCGTGTTCCTATCACCAAGATTACACCATCTGACACGTGAACGCTGTCTATAAAATTTCTCTTCAGCGTTAAGCAGAATATTCCATTTTGCCCTTGCTTCACGTTCCTGAACCGCGGTAGCAGGATCCGGCTGGGATAATAGCTGTATCTGCAGTTCATTTACTCTGGCAGCTTGTTCTTTTACCCTCTCCGCTATTCCACTAAAGTTTCTTTTATTTAATCTTCTAAGGGCCGGCTTTAAAAGCTTCATAGCTCTCATCAACTTAAACTGACTTGTACCAGCAATCTGTTCACACTTCCAATTTTCCTTCACTGAAGACAGAAACTGTGGTAAGTCAATGAGATGGTGATAAAACTTGAACGGCTTACATATCTTTCGAGCTATCGTTGGCATATGTAATAGACAAGGGGCATGGTCTGACTGTTCTGGTGGTTTGAACTCAGCGTAAGATCCCTGAAACATATTCGACCAACTATGATTAATGAGCGCATGATCAATCTTCTTGGCAAGTGGGTCGTCGTCATGACTATTCTACCAAGTGAACGGAAGACCCTTAGCTTGAGCTTCAAATAAGTCTGCATTTTGTAGAGCAATATTGAAATCATCTATGCCTGCCACATCTACATCAGTGGTTGGATAACCTGAGTGTTGTGCAACCCGCAAAATCTGGTTGAAATCTCCCATAACTGCCCACGGATGGCTGGAAACCGGTGAAGATGAATTCAACTCGCACAATTCATCCCATAGAGTTCGTCTTTCCTCACAAGTATTGTAACCATAAGCAAAAGTAACCGTTAGCGAAACCTTCTCAGATGGCAAGAAGAAACCGCAAGTGATAGCTTGAGCCGAGGCTTGATAAATAACAACAGAGACAGTTGGATCCCAAACAACAATGATCCTAGCCGTCCTGTGTTGTTCAAAGTTGCCAAAGAACTCCCAACCTACTGGGATTGCTCTTCGTATTCTATCTTCATTCCTTTGTTGGATATGTGTTTCCACAAAAGCTCCTAAGAGGGGTTTATTTAGATTAATCCATGATCTAGTCATCTCGTGGCGTCGGTCACTGTTAAGACCCCTAACATTCCACGCAAATATCATTAATAAAGGAAGAAGTCAGTTTTTAATGGCCCTGCGGCCACTCTTCCGGTATGTCACCAAAAGGAAAGGGTTATCCTCCTCGTCTGAGTTCCTTAAATCATTAAGCGACTTGCTGCAGTCCCCAAATGTGCTCGAAATCTCGCCAGCGCTATGAATCAAACCCTCGTTAGGACAGGCATTATCATCCTGAGCTTGCCTCGATTTCTCATTGATCACATGATCCGTCCCCTTTATCTGTTTCAAGGTTGAGGGTACCGACTTTGCTCTTCTTCTAGAACGTGAACGAGAGCGTTTTCTTTTTGGTGGAAATTCTTTAACAGCTGTAGCCGAAGTGATTGACCTTGTGTTCTCAACCGTTTCTTTTATCTCTCCTTCCTCCAGCTCCGGTTGAGCACAAGTCGCAATATGGTGACCATATTTCATACATCGAGAACATTTCACTGGAAGCCAAGGGTAAGATACCAGGATTTCTATCTCCCTCCCAGAAGAGAAAGCAGAGACTATTTTCGAAGGAAGCTTCTTTGTTAGGTCGACATTCACCAGCATTTTTGCAACTTCAAAATTTTCCTTCCTAGCTGTTTCCGGTGATAACTCTACAGGCTTTCCAACGGCCGAGGCAAATCTCCTCAAGCTTTTCTCATTGAATAAACATTTAGCGATGAACACCAGAACATGATTTTCTTGTTCAAACATCTCTACAATACTCCATTCTTCTCCTAATAAGAGAAGCCTCTCATGGTACATCAAGATTAAGCGATGAACACCAGAACAAAAGAGCAAAAAGCCCATGATTTTCTTGACCCTATGAAACATAAAAAAAATTAGTGATTCTATTTTTCTTTTTAATTAATATAGATAGAAACGGAGTACAATTAATCCAATAGAACTTTTAAGGGCTTAATAGAAATTGAATCTTTAGCATTCTCTGCCTTCTCAACTATATATATGTTACTTTGACTCTTTTTATATAAAATGATCAAAATTTTGGTAAAATGGTTCACTCGGGAAAACTCCCGAATTGATAATTCTATTTGCTTTTGTGAATGAATCTCTCATATTCATCAATCTATGCTCAAACTTCTTTCAGAAGAGGGTCAATCTTTATTCCTCTTTTGATGGAACCGTTTACAATGGTTACAAAGTCAAATTTGTTTTTTTTTAGAAAGATTGTGTTAGTTAATTAACATTGATTGGTTTCAATAGAATTAGAGCATTTTTAAGTTTATGTTTAGCGCTGCTATTGCCTGTTGAAGACGGCAAAGAATCAACATACTGTTATTTAACTAAACAAAGAATAAAATTTTATGAATAATTGGTTGGGCTATAAAAATTATTTTTAAAATTTAACTTTAATTTTTATCTATCTTTTTTTTTTTGGTCAAGCTAACTTTAATTTTTATAGTTGTAAACTGTAAAGAAAATATAGTTGTAAAAAAAACTTCTCATTTTTTCATTTTATTTTCATTTATTTTTTACGACTACAGTACCCCCAAACATCCATTTTCTCTCAAAAACATGGATTATCTCTTTAGGAAGAAGCAGAGCTTTTAAGCTTATGGCTCTAAGCCTCTAACAGGCTGTGGAAAAAACGACTCTTAACACAAATATAACACTGGTGTTTGCGAACTGACGTAGATGCAAAATCGAACACAAACCACAACAAAATGGGACAGTGAGAAACGGAGTTGACCGTAAAAAGAAGATTGAGCAGACCTACAAATCCTCTGCGAGATTGACTTTTTGTTGTTGTCGGTTTCGACTTGGAGAACAATATCAATGACTTCTTCGGTACCGTTAACGTGAAAGTAACAAGAGGGAAGAGCCAAAGAAAAGAAAAAAAAACAGAGTGAGAAAGCTTTTTCAATAGCAAAAGACGTTAGAAGGAAAACTTTTTTTTTTTTTTAAAAGGAAATTTTAAATACTAGGGTTTTTTTTTAGCTTCCACAGCAAGTAAAAAATAATGATATCCTACAACAAATATGTAAACTAGAAATACTGCACACAAATTTTAGAGAACCTGGGATTGGTCCCTTCACGGTTGAAAGTTTTTTCTCATTGTAACTAACCAAGCCATTATGGTTGTTGGGCCGTGTTTGGTGGGAATGATCAAGAAAGCTCAAGAAACCCATAGAAAATGTGGTCAATTAATTACTGTATACATATGTTGTCACCCCCCATAATTATTACAATTAATTGGAGATGTCAACATTTATGAGACACAGTTTTGTGTATTGCATAATTTTGATTGAAAGCAATTTTTCCTTTCGAAAAAGAAAAACAACTTTTATCCAAAAAGTAAAGAGATAAAATATTTGTTTTCCCTCAGACAATAAATTTGGTAGTTTTCGGAGGGACCGAGGGGGCATGTGTGTTTTTTTTGTTCAGATAGACTCACATGGCCGACTCCATTAGCTGTCTAATCAATAATCAATGTGTTTGTGTAATAAAATAAACTAAAATTATGATTTACTCATCTTGTAAATTACTTGAACTCCATCTAACTGATTTAAACACAGTGGATTACATCTAAAATGACGGGGGAAAGAAAAAGAAAAACAACACTTAAGATCTCTATTTCCTAATTAGACTCACTTTACATACTGTTTTGAACTAATTATTCGGATAATAATAAAGATTAGTGTTAAGGAAGAAACGTAGGAACAGATGAAGTGAGCTGCGAGGAGTGTTGATGATGTTGATGATCTTTGATTCCACTCCCCGCCGTGGAAGCGTGCCCGCACCTGTCACATCTCACCGGCGTAAGAATCCGGCGACAAGAAGGACACGAGGACCTAGAGACAAGCCATTTGTCAATACACGCCACGTGGAAAGAATGGCCACAGAGAGGAAGCACTCTGATTTCTTCGCCGTCGGCGAACTCAGTGAGGCAAATCGCGCATTCCGTCGACTCTCCGCCGTCTTCAGCGGCTGCGCCGGAGGTTGATTCCGCGGCGGTGAAAGTGGATCTTGGAAGAGACTGAAGAGCTTTCTTCTTCAAGCCTTTGTTCGGCGACGGAGAATTTCCTCCGGTGGTGAATTGCCGGAGACAAGCGCAACGTACGACGGCGGCAAGGCCAGCTACGCATATGAGAGCGCAGAGAAGAGCCGACAAGATCACTACCATGTCGGACTCCGCCGCTAGCATCTGCTCCGACGGTTGTGGTGGTGGTGTCGCCGCCGTCTCGAGGAATCTTGACGGTCGAGTCATTTCTTGAGTTGTGAGGATTTTTTTTTTTTTTTCTTTCTTGCTTTGTGTGAGTTTGAAGACAAAAGAATGTGAGAGTGATAAAGATAAGAAAGAATCTTGATCCACGTTATAATAGAGACACACAAAGATAGATACATCTATATACTTTATATTAATAAGATTTGCACAATTGCATACAATTGAAATATTTTTGAATCAAAGCTAATAAACAAAAACAAAAAATCTATATATATAAATTATAGACGCAGAAAAGTGTGGAGGAAGGGAGATAAAATCTGATACTAATTGTTTTTAAAAATTTTAATGGTTTAATTAGTGTTTACATGCAATTTGCATCTTCCTACTTAGAGTATTGTTGTTTCGTGTGGACACATATTCTGTTACCGGCTTAGAAAACAAACATTTTGCTCTTAAAGAAGATGCATCTAACTATCTACAACTACTTTGATGGATGATAAACAATTTTTTTAAAAAAAAGAAAAATCAGAAATGGTGTTTTTCTGTATTTTTAGTTCTATTATGAAAAATTCTTAAACCTAGTCAATTGATGTTGAAACCATCACGACTTGTTTCAATTCATTATACGTATTTCAAAAATATATGTTTTATTGAGTTAGTTATGTTGTACAAACAATAATTTTATGTCAGTTAAAATTGTGTAGTAAACGCACTTCATTATTAAATTCGGACAGAAAGAGATATTCTTTCTTTTTTTGGTCGAACAGAGATATTTCTTATTAAATTTGTTATAAATATATTCAAATTGGAAGGAAACTTGGAGTAAAAAAATACCAAAAGAAATAAAATAGAAGAAAAGAAGGGTAGGTGGGTGGGCTTTCAAGTTCAGTTTTGACGAACACATTACCAAAAGATATAAGTAAGCTTCTTTCTTTTACCTAAACGACTAAACCTTACCTTCGATTAGACCCCCTTTTTTTTGTTCTCTCAAATATAGAATTGTGTTGAGAAGATGTTTTTTTTTTTGGGATAAAAAAATGAAATAGAAAGAAAAAGACAAATGAAAGATCAGTTCGTGGAAAAAGGTTATTGGTTCATTTGCATTATTATAAAATATCATCTTTACTTTTGATTTAATAGTTGTAGTTTTTAAAATATAAATATTTTAAAGACCGAAATCATTCAAAGTACAAGAAAAAGTAAAAAACGTTTACGAAAATATTCAACATTTGAGATAAGGAGAGTAGAGAGCGAAGTTGAGATAAATGTGAGAGTAAATGGTTTTTAATATTGATGATTTCACAATCTTTATACAGATATCAAGATACAAGTGTAAAGAGAAATATGCTGAGCGTGTGTGTAAAAAATGTTTTTTTTGTTTGTTTTTGTTTTTGATTTTTCATCCTTTTTTATACCTCAAATTATATTTAACATCTCCATTTATTGTGCTAAGTTTGACATTTGTTGATTTTATTTTGTAAATTTGGCCGTTACAAGTCAAGCGTGTTATTTCTCTTTTAAATTTAAATTCGTTTCGGTGTTGGCAATAAGCTTGAATATCAAAAGTAATAAGCGGATCACAAAGTTCGGTTTTGTTCTTATTCAAAAGTAAGACTTCAAGGATCAAATAACGGTATTCGTATTTTTAAGATCTGGCATATTAGATTTATTATGATAATGGCATGTTTAAGTTGAGATATTTATGTGGAAATGATGAAATTGATCTTAAGTAACAATGGCATGGTTTGTTAAAAACATTTAAAAAATGATTGAATATGGAATTAACTAAAGAAAACACATGTTTTCTTATGTTGGCTTCACACTGTAAGAAGTTGCGCGGTCGTGCGACATCAGGTCGTAAGGGACTTTTGGATCATATGTTTGCTTCGGGTCGTGAAGGATCTACAGGTGGAATATATTTGAGCCATATGTTGACTTATGACCGTAAAAGACCTTCGATCGTGTGGTATCGGACCGTATTTGGACCAACGGGTTGATGTGGACCTTTGGGTTGATATGAACATTTGGATCAAGTGGCTTCGATCCGTATTTTGCTTTCAGACAGTGGATGACTTTCGGGATCTGTATGTTGAATCTTAGATGACCTTTGAATTGAAAATATGTAGAAATGACTAAGTAATGTAAAAATGGCTAAATAAAATGAAAATGGTTAGGTTAATAATTCCCTATATATTATTTGAGGATCCTAATTAAAAATTAACATTCTATTCATGTGTTTATTTCAAGTTTGCCATGATGATGTGTCAAAAGGAGAAAACTTCTCAAGCTACAAACATAAAAAGTCTTATTTTACTAGACAAATTACATGTAATGCCATTATATCATCTTATCACTTATAATTATCACTATTACATAATACAAACTATGATATATTTTATAGATTCTAATTAAAATACATGTTATTAATTATTTCATAAATTATATAACTTCAGTTATGTATTTGACCAATATAATCAAATAATTTTATACTAATATATATTTCATGTTTATTAAATAACTTTAGATGAAAATAATATATTATATTTCAGTGTATAGTTATTCTTTTTAACTTATATTTATGAATTACAATAATAATTATATCACTTCATAATAATTTATCAACATAATTTTATATTATATATAATATATATATATTTATAATGCTTTATTTTCAAATACAAAATATAATATATTGAACATAAAACTGATCAATACTTTTACTTTATTAATATTATATTATAAGACTATAATAATAAAAGTTATATATTATTTTCTTAAAAACAACTTAAAAGCAATTTTAATATATAAATCAAAATTACTAATCTATATCAACTTACCATGATTTTCATATATATTTATTATAGTATATAACTACAACTACAATAACTTTCATTGTATTAAAAAAAACAACATAAAATATTTGATTTGTACTGATACCAATCAGTAATACAATTATGGTAATAAAAAATATTCTGTTTCTAAAATTAACTAATAATATAGTTTAAAATAAGTAACCACACATTTAAGGAAATAAACATATACCAATAGTATTTATGCATATTCATATCAATTTAGTAATAAATTCAGATATAAATAATATATCATAATTTTCTACTCAATTAATAATGGTAGAAAATAACTGATTTAACAAAGTTGTCCTGTATATATATATAGTATATATGATTTAATGGTTTTAATTTTACTAATATACAATTTTAAAATATTTTGAGTACGTTGAAATGACATAATCTATATAAAAAGGCAATAAAATTATATCTAATAACTATTTATATAAATATTTTACTCCGCGCATGGCGCGGGTTACTACCTAGTGACTAAATATTACAGAATTTGTTAAGAAAGAGAATGTAAAATGAATTAATTACAGATTAGTAATATAAAGTGTAAAATTTGGTGGAATAGTTTGTTGTATTATGTTTGCATGTAGACAGTTTTGAGTGTTTTCACTAAGTAATTTTAATTCTTGGTTTATTTGCAAGGCATATGTAAATTGTTGTTCCAGTTCAAATGCAAAACTATATAGACCATCAAAGATCGGGTCTTCAGATTTATAAAATTTATCGGATAATTTTTTTGAACAATATTATAACTTTTGGACATTAAAACATTTAAATAAAGATTTATTTTTAAAAAATCAGTATTTTTTTATAAACTACTGCATTTTTTTACTAGTTGAAAATGTTTTGTTGAATAGTTTTAATTAAAAATTTTAATAATTGATATGTGGAGATTTTGACCCATACTAACCTTAACATCTAACCTCTTTCTAAAGTTTTTGAGTGTATTTCAGGTGATTTTAGGTAGCTATGAAGCTGTTATTGGAGTTTGAAGCAGTTAGAGCATTTGGATAAGAAAAAACCAGAATTGAAGAAAAGAAGGTGAATCGTGTGAAGAATTTACCAACTTCAACCAGCGAGCACATGCTCCCGATTTTCGGCCATCAGCGAGCACCTGCTCGCACCTCCGGAGACAAATAAGGAAAGTCGACTTGACCTAATCCTAGTGGCGAAAAAAGAGGGAGCAGCCGCCTAGAAGACCCGATTATATATATTCCCTTTAGTCTTAGGTTTTGAATTATTTAATCTTTATCTTTTATCTTTACTTTTGCTTTTAAACATCTTTGGAGCTTTCTACTTGTATTTTTGGGAGAAAAATCTCTGCAACACCTTGAGAAAAATTCTGAACCCTCTAAATTTCTATTTTATTACTAATGCATTCTTTTAATTCAATTGCTATGTTTTCTTATTCCATGTCTGAGTAGATATCTTAGTTAGGTTAATGATTTCAAAGGAGTTCACGGGCTAATGAATTAAACAAAAATAGGGTTATAAATCGATAGTCTTCACCTCTTGTTAAGCTTAATGCTTGAATTGAATTGATCACTTGATTCACGATTTTAGGTTAGCTTAGACAGCGAGAGTTGCTAGGATGCTAGAAGAAACATTGGTGAGCAATTTATCCTAGGCATGCGAGAGTAGATATGTAGGTGAATTGTGAACAAATCAAACCTGATCTCTAAGGCTTGCCTGCGATTTTTAGGACCAACGAGAGTTAGGATTCTAGGTTGTTAGACAAAGTTATTGATGTCATGAGAGTGGATCAATATTATCTATATGTTTGAGTTCTAGACTTGTGCTAAATCCTCCCTGAATAGTTTTTTGATCTTTGCTCTGAATTTCCTGCTAAACTTCTTGACATAACCCCTTGTTTTATTTAGTTTATCTCATCATTTGAATTCGTTTACTTGCTACCCAAACAATCTTATTTGTCTTAGCTTTAAATATAGCTTATAAAACCATAGTGTGATACTTGGTCTTCGTGGAGTTCGACCCTTAAATACTATTCTGTTTGTTGTGCACTTGCGGTAGAAAAATTGGGTTTAAAACCTTTGTATCAATAATATTTTTAATATTTCCGGATTATAAATTTTTAGTTATCACCTAACAAAACTTTGGAGACGCCGGATTGATATGTTGGGATTTTTACCCCTTCTAACCCCTTTTATCTAATTGTTTTCTAGAGTTTTTGAGTGTGTATTAGGAGTTTTAGGTAGCTTTGGAGCTGAAATTGGAGTTTGGAGCATCTGGAACCTTTGGAACAGAAAAGAATCAAATTTAAAGAAAAGAATGAAAATCTTATGAAGAATCACCAACTCCAATCGACGAGCACATGCTCGCGGATTTCGGCCACCAAGTAAGCACCTGCTCGCCGCGGAAGTGAACAAAAAGAAGGGTTTTACCCTAATGATTGCCGCCGACTATTAAAGAGCTCAGCCTCCTTCCAGCCGCCTATTACCTCTAATATAAATACTCTCCCTAGTCTTAGGTTTTATTATCTTATCTTTTATCTATCTTTTAGCTTTTGGAATTAATTTGTAAGGGAGAAGATCTCAAGCTACAATTTGGAGAAGATTTCTGAACCCTAGTACTTCTAATTTTTAATATCGATTTGATGCATTCCATTATTTCTTCTGTTTTATTTCTTTCATCTTCGATTATGTCTGAGTAGATCCATAAGTTAGGTTAAGGTTTTCAAAGGAATTTATGAGCTAGGGTTGAACACAAATAGGGATCAAAATCGGTAGTCTTCATCTAGGTTTATCTAGACAGTGAGAGTTGCTAGGTTGCTAGAAGGGATCTAGATGAGCAGTTTATTCATTACCTGCGAGAGTAGATGTATTGGAGAATTGTGAACAAATCAAACCTGATCACTAATGCTTATCTGCGATTTCTAATGCCAACGAGAGTTAGGATTTTTAGGTTGCTAGATAAAGTTGTTAGTATCACGAGAGTGAATTAATATTAGCTTCGTATTTTGAGTTCTGGACTTGTTCTTAATAAAAACCTGAATAGTTGTTTGACCATGCTCTGAATTTCCTGCGAATTGCCTTGACCTAACGCTTGCTTTATATTTGTTAAAACCGATTGATTTGGATATCTTGTTAGTCACGATTTCAACAAACCCAATATTGAATCTCTTAGCTCTTAATTTTAGCTTATTAAACCATAGTGTGAACTTGGTCTTCGTAGGATCGATCCCTAAATACTACTCCGATTTGCTGTGCACTTGCAGTAGGAATTAGGGTTTAAAACTCGTACATCACGGATTCAGATATTATCCTCTAAGAAATTGTTTTTAGCTCATGTGAAAAAACAATTGTTACAGCAATTAGCTGGACTTTAGGTTATGTTCTGAGTTTGTTGGAGACTCTAGTAAAGGGGTAATATCGAACCACGTGGAGGTCCTACTAACAATACCGATAAATTGATTATCTAAACCGAATCATCTTCTATGCTTACAAAGATTATAATGTAAAAGATAAATGTTACATCTACGGATCTACCTATATTACAGAGGGATAAACAATGTTGACAACCAAAAAAGAAAATATAAAAGGATAAACAATGTTGACAAAGGACATTAGTATACTCCTAAATGCAACCGACCATTTATTGGTAAACGAGTTAATTTAGATGCTAGAACGGCCTACACATTTGCACTTCGATTTTAGTATATTTGTTTTTTTGTTTTTTTTTTTTTGTTTTTTTTTTTTCAACAGCAACAACTAAATATTAAACTAGGTTCGAAGTCATGCATTATACAATAACAGCACTAGCACTAACCGCTAGGCTATCAGTCCTGGTCTATATTTGTCTTTTGTTTGATTTGTCTTCCAATACAATTTGGATATAGTATATGACTCAAAAAAATTTGTAATTTTTGTATAGCCTAGGTGGGATCTGGTTTCTAAATCTGTTACCAAAACCAGAAGCTTCAAAAGTGGATCTTCGTGTTGGGAATATTTATATCGAAAATACAGTTTGACACGAATGTCTTGGTAACTTTTACTGGAATGAATATTCGGCAGGTACACGAAAAATTTACATATGAAGTTCAAAACTTTTCCAAACCTTAACCCCGCGTGCTACTCCAAATTAAACCACACATGAATAGAATTTAACTGATATATCAGATGAATAACAGAATAAAAAATAGTTAAATAATGTTTAATAAAATAAAATTAACTGAATAAAATTTAGTTAGACTAAATCTTTTGTAGAACAGTGAAAAGCTAATTTTATTAAATTAATCATGCTTAAAATTTTTAATTATATTTTAATTATGAAATTTAATAAATAGTAAAAAGAGAAGAATCACATTTTCAAAACATCCAAACATACAAAGGTACATACTATTTAATCTCATAAAAAAAATTATCTACGAATTTTTGTACATTAATTATTGAAATTCTTTTTCGAAATTGTTAAAATTTAAACCTTTTCTTTTAGTGGAATTTATTCAATTATAAATTCTAAGGAGTTTAGAATTTTCAAAATTCTAATATCATTTTGAAAAAAATCTTTTGTGTGTACATTCTGAAATCTTTTTAATAAATTGTGAATTTTCTAAAATTTTTAGTTTTGATTAACATTGAATTATAATTAAGTATTTGAATTCTTGACATTAAATAACACTAAATTCTCTTGACATGATTTACAAATATTAAATTTAATAACACTGAATTTTAAAATATAATCTGTCACTTGTTAGACAAACAAACAAAATATGCCGTCATTTGTTTTATAAACAGATAATGTTCTCCTCTTCTTTAAGTATTTTGTGTAGCTCATTACACCAAATAGGAAAAGAATTACAACTTTAACCAGTTTAAAGTCATTGATTTTTTTATGATAAAGATAGTAGAGCCTGAAGAACAAAAGACATCCGAAATGGAATCTCTTTACCTGAATGCTTTTTCAAAACGTTTCTTTACTTGAATGCCAGACATGTGAATCGAATCTTACTAAACAGACAAAGCAAAAAAAAAACAATAATGGACAAACAAATTGGTTTGGTTGTATAATTATTATATTATAAAGATGAATAGTATATATATATAGGTATGTATATATGTTTTGTGTTTATATATTAGAGATCCCTATATATCATATTATTTTGTTGATAATGAGGGAAGTGAAATAGATGTATAAAGACTGAAGAGAGAGAAAGTTGTAGCTTCTTTTACTCGTATAGAAAAAATATTACATGAGAAATCTATTATCTATATACAGGAAATGAAAAAAATCATATTTAATTGTTACGAGGGTATCTATGGGTGTCAAAATGGGTTAAATAGGTCAATCCAACCTATAACCCAAATAGTTTAAAAGTAAATAGATCATGGGTCAACCCAACCTATTTAATAAATAGGTTGAGTTGACCTATGACCCTTTAACTAGATGGGTTAATGGTTGACCCATGAACCCATCAATTTTTTTGAAAAATTTAAAATTGTAATTTAAAAGTTGTAAATTGAGTTTAATTAAAGAAAAATTAATGAATCATGGTTGACCCAACCCAATAGACCCATTAACCTATTAACCCATAACTTGTTAACCCATTTATCTATTAACCCATTTATATGTTGATCCATTAATCCATTGAGTCGAAATTAAACAGTTCATTTGGGTTAATGGGTCAAATTGGGTTGGATCAACCCATGGATCTTGACCCATTTTGACACTCCTTGGGTATCTAAGTTGGTAATATTTTGGATAATAAAAAAATTGAATAATCATCTACTATTATAATATATTGTTGTATACTTATATTATAACAGTTGTAGCTTAATTTGGCTCTGTTAGTAGTACTTAATTTGGCTTCTGCTACATTCTTTTTTTTTTAAAAAAGCATTCGACTTATACATCCAGAACATCTTTAATTGTTATCCTTATATTTTACTGTAATATAAAATAAAATAAAGCTAAATTTAAATTTTTGCGATAATTTAATTCTCATTTCTACCTCAAAAAATAAAACATTTCAAAAACATTTCATTATTAATAATTTTAAAATACTTTTTATTGTTTAAATTTTAAATTTTCATCTACTTATTCTATTTTTTTTTTAAATCACTAGAATTATGATTTTATCTAAATTATCTTTTTATAATTTTTAAAAATAAATAAAGTTTTATGTGTCGTATAATAATTTCAACAAAATATAAATAATTTTATGTAGATAAAAATTAATAAATGTAAAAAATCAAAATATTATTTTAATGGTTCTGTGAATATGTTTTCTTAATTTTAGTGTAATATTATTTAATATTCTCAAACTCGATCCATCAGAATAATGTACTACTGAAAAAAAATTTCCCTATTTTTTCTCCTTAAAAGGAAGAAATATTGGATAAATTTAAAAATATCATATTTAATTTAGTTGTTTAGAGAATAGAATTACATAAATCACAGATTTAGAAAAATAGTTACAAAATAATAACTCAGCCTGGTATCATTTCACATATTGAAAAAATTGCAACTAAATATATAAATAATGAATAAAATAAATTTAGTGTAACAATGTTATCAATTTTTAGAAAAAAAAAATTGTAGTATTTTTTGTGTAAGCATATCATCAGGAATATTCGGTGAAATAGCTGCCACGTACAAAGTAGATTTTCATGGCTGAACTAATTTGAGTCTAGATGACCGGAAAAACTCATCAAAAACTGCTAATACACCCTCAATTGATCTCTTCAAAATCCATCTGCAAAATCCATAAAACCGTCAGCAAAATACAAATGGGTTTGATATGTATGAACTTAGCTAAAAATCGAGTACTGATAGGGTGTTGAGGAGAAAAGGCCATTGGACAAAAATGATTTTGATATGTCTAATTGCACATTTTGATAAAACAGTTTTTTGTGCTAGTCCCTAACCAATTCAGTAGCCAATAACACGTTCTCTATCAATAATATATCCTTAAACAACGGATTGATTTAGAAAGATGAATTTGGGAAGAATTATCTTTAACCAATTAACTAAAATCTTAGAACTAACCTTATGTAATACACTGCAAGTCTGCAACATATTATTAATCAATAATTTTCAGGAAAAAAATCTCATATATATATGTATATGTCTTACATTCTCTTTTTTTATACTGGCATTAGAAAAACTTCTATGATTTAAATTTTGTATTACATTTTCATATATATTATGCTTAAAAATTTACATATAATTTTATAGAAAACACCATAAAATGAACCCAGTGTTATTCGAACATGAATTTTAAAACTTTAAAATCAAGTGTTATTGAACTTGTAATTTTAAAATCTACCTTGAAATCCAGTGTTATTGAAAATATTTTAAGTAATGGATTTTAAGAGAGCTCATGAAATTTCATAGTGTTTGTTATGATTTCTTAGTTAAAAATACAAAATTTCAAATCTAATGGTTTTAAATGGAATTTTTAGAGTTTTTTTTTAATTAAAACCATAACAACTTTCTTAATTCACCGTTAGGTTTTTTAACGAAAGGGATCGCTTCTTGCCATCCGCTATTGTTCCTGGTACATCTATGCCAAGGCTTCATTTTAAGAGACTGGACAGTCCGTGTGGTTCATGTGTATAGGAAAGCTAACCGTCTTGCCGATGGGTTAGCTAACTATGCTTTTACTTTACTATTAAGTTTGCTTTCTTTTGATTTTGTTCCTGCTTTTGTTGATTATTTGTGGAAGGATGATTTAGAGGGTCTAGCAATTGCTAGATGAATTCTTGTGTAACTGTTTTTTTATTTAATAAAACTTCGGGGAGCACTAACCCGACCATTCACCAAAAAAACTTTCTTAATTCACCCAAAAACATCTAAGAACTCATAAATCAAATCATCTCACATCTTCTCTAAGTGATATATTAAATACACCCTTTGAGAAGTTAATTTTTAGGAGGAATACTAGAATCATATTTTCTTTTGTTAAACTTAGATGACTATTCGAGCTGAGTTTTGAAGTCGTCTATAATTCTCATTACAATTTTCAATCTCAAATTCTTAACCATTGATTATAAATTATAATTCCAAAAGTAACTAAGAGCATTCACAATGGAAAGATTCATTTTAGATTCTTAAACATATTTTATTAATAAATATATTGATTAATGTAAAGAACCTTTCAGAATCGTCTCAAAAATCTCTTCCGAGAACTTTTTTCAAAGTTTAGAACTGCCAGCTCATTTTCTTCATTCATTTCGTCTTTACTTTTTAGGTTTAAAACCTTTCAAAAACTCTCGATTGTGGATGTTCTAGGAACCCGACTTATAAGTTATAATAAGAAAAGCTGGTGCACATGTGCATGTCTGTCTCTTCGACCTTTTATTTTCAGTTTTTTTTGTTCGGTTTAAAGCGAACTATTGCCTTTTAAGTTTTTAGTTATCTGTGAAGTACCAATCACAGGGATTTTGTAAGGAAACCTTTTATCATCTTTAAGATATCAAATGATATGATATTTTATATCCCATGTGCTTATCCATCACATATCTCAATTATTTAGCATCATTATACAGTGGTCTCCCAAAAATGTAAAAGATAAAGTAAACTGATTTTTTATAGGAAAAATATTTCAGTTATGTTGAACCATGATCTCGCACAGATTTAGTTTGTGGGTTTAAGAGAATATCAAAGAGATAATAAAACCGAATAACGATTTTTATTGATTATAGCTGAACCTTGGAAAAGGCTGCCTACGTACCCCGAAAGGGGATCAAACCGATCGTAGTTCGTTTACAAGAAAACTAGGGTTTAGAGAAGTCGATTTCTCTCTGTGTGTTTCGAATGTGTTTGACTTGTCGTAAGTCTCTTTCTGAATGATCTTCTGGGTGAAAACCCTCTTCTTTATATAAGAAGTCCTCGCCGATCTAATCCCTTGAGGATTAGGAAAAAGTCCAGATTTTCCGAGATTGTATTTCCTTATTTTTCGCGTCGGCGTGATTATCTTCCATAAAATAAAAGGATAATCTTTGATAAAAAGGGATAATTCCTCTTTTAGACGAACAAGGAATTATCCATTAAACTTAACATTTACCCGAAGTGAATAAATGGTAATATTTAATTGATATCGAATAATAATTGATCGACAATTATTATTAACAAGTCGAGATGAATTCATGTTGGGCCTTGAGGAAAGGGTGTTAAACCCGTCCCCAACAAGTTATATAAAACATATGGATATGGTATATTGCATGGTTATGCATTTCAAATATTAAAATATATATGGTTAGTTATATTAACAAAAATTAATACATGGTGATATGTATAAAGAGGCTAAAAATAGGTTGTAAAACCTTATATATGTACAAAAAGCTAGAATTAGATTGTAAATCATGGTTTGAATAGTTATTTGTCGATTCTAAAAAATTATAAGGGTAAATTGAATTCATAAAAAGAAAATCCAATTCCAACTTTAAACCTGATCCGATCCAAATATAAATATAATTGAATCACAGTTTATGTGTTTTTTTTTTATCTCATTTTGTTGTTTTAACTAAAATTTTTCAAATTAAAATATGTGACACCGAAAAAAATACAAGTCCAGCCAAAGTTTTAATTTTTTGTTTGTTGGAAACTTAATCATAAATATTACATTGTCGGAGTAGTAAACTAGAACTGCATCATCGAGGAAAAAGTAGCCGAATTGGAGTCACGGAAACTGAAAATCTTATTTTGCACTGTCTGATCAATAGCGGAATGGTTATAATCAGGATCCCGGAAGGAGTTACGGTGGAGTCTGGAATTACATTCCATCCAAATTAAGTAATAAGTACATTGCATGCTGCCAGATAATAAGAGAAATTTTCCATTACCAAAGAGGGTTTGGAAAAAAACGACATCTTGGTTAGACTAAAAGACCAGGATCGGGGTGAAGAGAAGCCACACCTATGGGCTATAGCTGACCAAATATCTCAACTAAATGGATAGGTCAAAAAGAGATGGTCACGGGATTCTAAAGATCCAGAGCAAAGAAGGCAAGTATCATCGAATATGCAGACCTCTTTTTTTTTGTTTAATCTCATTCATTTGAAGCTATAACAAGCGGTCATCAATGAGTTTAAAATACTTTTCCTCGTACATATGTTTCCAAACCTGCATTTCAGCGGCTTTTAGGATCAGAAAACATGGTTAGGTTTATGCTTTTTTCAACAGATATTGGCCGTGTTCTTTTTCGTGACGCCACATTTGTAGTTAATGCAAGATTCTAAGAGTAAAATTAAAAGAGAAAGCGGAGAAAGGAGAAGAAATGAATTGCTGCGTTTCTGTTTGTTGGGGAGAGAGAGGAGAAGAAGGTGACGCTCGTTTTTGTGGCGGTGCAAAGGTTACCGGATTTCTTTGATTTTTTTTTGCCGCTGCGTTTACTTTCGTTCAATCCAGCGACAACGAAGAGTAAAATTGTTAAGGAACTTTAGATGCAGCCTCAGCCGCGGTGTTTAGTAAAAGAACAAGGCTATTGTCAGATAAAATAAATTCATCAGCCGGTTAATTATTTCCAAACTTCAGTCTATCAACTTAACGGACTAATGACCTATTTAAAGTATTGAACTGTCATTACTACTATGATCTAAAAGTTAAGATTTTGGCCTATATATCTTGATGTATACTTGATACTTCCATGGGCGGTTTTCAGTTGTGAACAAGAGAAAAATACAAAATTGTCCCCCAATCTAATGAATCCTTGACTTGATACTTCTAACGACGTTTATCTTCATCATCATCCAGGGCCGGCTTAGAAGGGGCGGACAAGGAGGGCGATGGTCTGAGGTCCATCATATTTTCTTAAAAATTTCTAAGGTAAAAAGGCGACCATAATTTTTTTTTGATTTTAGTTAAGAAATTTTTATTTTTTTGCCCATGGGCTCCGCATAATGTTGAAAAAATGGAAAAATGACACATCAAAAATCATATCCTAAATGGAGAGATAACTCTCTAGTTATATAACAGATTGGCATAAAATTTTCTACAAAAATTAGATACGAAAATCCATTATAATGATTTATTTCAACATGAGATGGACAGAAGCTGAGTCACTCAAAGATGTCATGCATTTTGCGATACAACTTGCGTAATCTATTCTCTATTTTTTGAAAGAAAATCTATTCTGTTATTCTTCCCTCTTATTTCTCTATATTAATATATACTTAACGGTAAATAAACCCAACATGCAACATACATTTCAAACTACTCATCCTCTAATTTAGGTTCACCCAATTTGCACCCAAACACCTGAACTTGGTATGCCTGCGTGTACCAGAAAGATCATATAATATCCTGGAGGAGCAATCTCAGCCGTCGATGGACCCAGCGCATCCACTCTATACGAACTCGTTAGCAAGTCACGCGTCACAGAGAGTAACTTTAAGATCACCATCCTCTGATTCATCGCAAAGGAGTGCGTAGTGAAAGAAGGTGCAACTATCCTCACAGAGAGAAGATCAATGGTCAGAAACTGTGCTACGGAGAAATTCACGTTGAACAGTCTCTTGTAAGTCACTACTTTGTCGTTGGTCAATATCTTCGGTCTTATTGAGTCAGATGTGAAAGATAGATAAGGAGGAGAATAAGCCTCGAGGCTTAGTTCCGTTGGATAGTCGACGTTCGTAAAGTTGTAATAAACGTGAGGATTACTACCCCCGACCAAAACCCGACCGTCCGGTAGTAAAACCGCTGACGAATGGTACATCCTAGGACGGGATGATTCAGACATAACTGAGAAGCGGCGATCAAATGGGTGATATATGACCGGTCGGGTTTCCGGGTCACGTGCATTCTCCCACCCGGCCGTACCAGCTCCTGCGCCGTTTACAATAATGACATCACCCGTTGGTAAAAGTAGCATGTCCCCCATGACACGTGGCAATGGCATGGTTTCCATTTCCCAAATAGGGTTCGGAGCAGCTAGCTTTAGCCTCCCGCACGTGGAAGTGGCACGTGTGAATTCGCGTTGGTTTTTCGCACGTGCAAAGGCGCCTTTAGGAGCGCCTCCACAAACCATAATCTCAGCTTCCATAACATTCTTGGTTTCATCTAATGGAAAAAGTATGGAAGAGCCACTGCTGGGGTAGTTTCTTGGATCACCACCTGGAATCTCCGGAAGCTCTCTAACGATTCTGTTCGTTTTGTAATCAAACACAATGGATCTTGTGTTAGCGAAGACGAATAGGTTTCCATCGGGTAAAAGATGTACGAACGGATACAAGTTGTTCTCGTTACTTCCATCTGTAGTTTCTCTAAGAAACTCAAATCTTGATCCTCTATACCGATGAGAATCAGGTCGAGGAAAAAGCTCAAAGTTGAATTGTCTTCTTCCCCCGACCACGATGATCCGTCCATCAGGTAAGATTTGATTGGTGGCATACCATCTACGTTGGGCTAGATACTGCGGGAATTCGATCCAATCACATGTTTCACTATAACCACAAGGGGTAAACATTCGAGCAGCTCGCTCACCATCGTTGTATCCACCAGTTTGAACCAATGTTCCGTTAGGAAGAACCGAACCTGAGGAACACCATGTATCGGTTTGGACTTTCAAAGCCCGGTATGTGTTGGAGACAATGTCGTAGAGAACCGAATGTGCAGAGCAGTCGAACTTCACCACGGTGTCCCTAGGATCGAACCGACACATGCCTCCCGGTAGAGAAATATTTGAGATGCCAAAATCCGTACGGTCGAACATTATGACCATGTTGTTGTGGAGGAGTTGCATGTGCATGGCGGATATACCGATACTCGGTAGCAACACTTCCCATCGATCTAGTTGCATTAGAAACGGTATAGGTTCACCTTTGGATAATATGGTTAAGGTGAAGCATAAGATAAATCTTGTGAGGATGAATGCTTTCTCGGAGTTGATCATAGTGTTGCCTTTTCTTCTTGGTTTGATGGTGAATTTTAAGTTAGAGGTTGGTGGTATATTTTCTTGTTGAAGAATTTGGTTGGAGTACATCTAAATATATATTGCCATATATTATTTTATATAAAAAATGTAATTAAAATTGACGGTTCTTGTATATACAATGTATTTATATAAAATCTACTATACATTCATACCTAGGCTTTAGATAATGTAGTAGACAAAGAAGACCTAACCGTTGATGCCGTAGGGCTCACGCTTCCATCTTCACCTAGTCTCTTGGTGGTGCTAGCTTTCCCGCCTTTCTTCTTCGTCACGGCCATTCTCCATTTCTTGAGCGCCTTTGATGTTTGTTCGTCGAATACAGATTTTTTCATCCGTAAACCCATCTAAATTACGCAGAGTAGTTCTCGGTTCAAAGTTCGAACGGAAATGCCTTAATCTTGTAGCCTTGTAGGTAATGAACAAATGAAAGTTACCTGAGTAACGAGTGCCTAAAGCAGCATGAATAAACTATTAAAATGATACTAATAGATTATCAAATAAGAACACAAATGAACATTAGAAAACATTTCCTTTTCTTTAAACTTGGTCAAGATATCTATAAACCTAAAATCAGACTCAATATTTTTCCCTACTTCAAGCTTATGCTAAAGGATATCTTGAGCCTTGTCCATATATAGTCCCAATTAATCTCATACGTTAAGAGGAGTCTGATCAACCTGATCTTTAAAATCTGCTTTTGTGCTAAGCTCCTCAAATGCAATGACAAGGTTCTGCAGCCTTGCAACAAACTCGATCAGAAGGGAAGCAAACGTAGCCAAAGACAAAGAACTCGCACTTTCATATACTTTACATTCCATCTCATTTACCAGAGAACCACCAATGAAGGACATACTTGGCCACGTCTCGCGATTCCTTAACGTCATACTCTCCGTTGATATCCATATTTGAGATCCATTACCACTAGCTGGATTCTGATTGTTGCTACTACTGTTGGTATCCCAAATCTGACTTAGTGATTTGATCACTTTGGTCTCGTCATGATCGTTTCCTCGAGCTTCTTCTGCTTCAGCTTGCTCTTTAATACCCGCCCAAGCTTCTGAATTGACAAGAAGGTATGATTTACTGTCTATTTTCATCTGAAGCTCCTCTGCTGCACCTTGAACGTCCTTCAGAATCTCTCCGGGGCTTAGCTTCTCCATTTTCTCCACTTTTTCACCAATCAAACGCAGAACTTTTGCTCCTTCACTACCAACTCTTTGAAGCTCGTGACGGAAAGCATGTCGTTTCTCTGGAGCTGCCTGCCAATGCCATTAGAGCTCATTACCTCCTCACCAAGTAAGAGGAATACAATGTCATATATCATCATGCAACCATATTGACACTAAACCATTAATCTTCCACGTTATAATATACATCGAGCATTTTATAAGAATTTTGTTTGTATTAAAAATAGATATACAGATTAGATAAATCATAATCGTTTTAAACAAACCTGAACCAAAAGCCAAAGCAAACCGAAATTTCATCAAACCGAGCTGCAAACAAATTGAACTACAAATGGTTTTTACTTGATGAAGCTTTTTAGAAAACCGCAATAAACTCCAAAAACAGAGGAAACCAAACTTCAAAACCGGAAGAAAAAAAGCTATTTGGGTTTCATGGAAGTAAAATACAGCAATTTGCATGCTTTAAAACATGTTATTTGGATTTCAAGAAATAGTATAATAAGGAACCTGTATCTCTGAAAGAATGCAGCCATGCATTGCCATGACTGTGAAAGCACAATGCCTTACTGCACCACTAAGTTTGACATAGTTTCTCCACGGATGGTTTAACGTTCTGTAAGGTCCATGTGGAGGTTCCCATATGGCAAAATCAAGCTGCAAACAAAAAGAGGTGTTAGTGCTAATATCATCCAGATTGTTTTGTGCTAGTAGTTGTCTCATTTGCGAACATTACCAGAGAATCTTCTTGACTTGTAGATTGAACAGCGGATCTGTACCCGCTGTATAATGGATCATCTGAAGCTTGGTATGTGAGAATCTTCGAAGGTACTCTCTCGTATTCCACACATTGCAAGTAACCATTAACACACCCTAAATGTTTAATTAAGGATAAAAAAAAACTCTGAAAATTCAGTCAAGGGACATGACAATAAAATGCTAAGATATTAATTTTTGTATTACCTTCTAAAGAATTTGCCACACTCTTGAAATTTGAAGCCACCAGATTGTGGAGATCTTCTCCGGCCCATGTTGGAAATACGAATATATTCACAACCAAACAGATGGTTGCACCAAGCACAATAAACAAAAACCTGTAATATGCAGTGCTAAAGAAATCTCCTGAGTTGTTTCCAGAAACCAGAACGATACAGTATGTCAACAAGAACACCCTGAATGCATATTCATATGGCTTCATGGCCGGGTAAAGCTTCAAGTAGCTAGCACTGAAACCTGATAGATCAAGGTCAAAGGAGAAATTGTTGCTATCTATCTCTAAAACCCTGATGTACGAGTCAAGGAAATGCCGTAACCTGCAAGGAAAATGCATATGATGATGATGAGATTCTCGAAATCTCCTGATAAAACAGACAGCTTTGCGATGCCAAGAGCAAGTCCCGCAGCAGAGAATGTTCCTACAGCTCTGTTAAATCCTTTGACCAATGTTGCTCCTGCAAATTAAACAGCAGGCGTTTGAGAAGATGAATACGAGTGGCCCAAAGGAGAAGTTACATCAACGATCTCGGGTTGAATAGAAATTTAAGTGACCAAGGAGAAAATAAAGTGCTGAAAATGTTTATATTTTTTTTTACATCCAAGTCATAAACATTGTTAAATACAAAAATCGCATGGTGTTAAACGAACAAGACTTTAATTTAGTGCCTAGAGACCGAATTGAAGCCAGCCTTAGTTATTGGTTACAAATCAATCGTTCAAAAGGAATATTATAAATATCGAACTTCAAAATAAAAATTAATAGTTAATAATTAGATAAAACATTTACGTAAGAAAATCAAGAACATAAAAAATTAAGAAGAATCGGAGTTCAAAAATAATGTGTCCAAACACCACCCACTATAAATTCTACCAACCATCAAATCAATTCAATTTACAATATTAAATATCAAATACAAAATTGGATACCATGTACTTGTAAAGTAAAAGGTTTTATATTTAATAGTCAAAAGGTTTTATATTTAATTCTATGTAATTAGAAATCAAAATAAGATAGATGGAAATAATCAAAAGATAAAATTAAGATAATTGATTAATGGTTGTTATTGTATGGAGCTACTTAATAGATAACCAAAAGGTCCAATTCCAACGCCTAGGAGATAACAAATAGTGCCTAGATTTGAAACAACTGTCAATATGTAGACGGACGAAATAAAATAGAAAAAAAAAAACTGAATCTAGAAAAAAAGGGGGGAAAAAAGTAAGTTGCGATTTAGTAATAGAAGAATGTATAATGAACCAACGCCTTAATCTTACTAGGATTGGTTCACAGGTGCAACTATCATGAAATGATTCCATAAACAGAAAACTAAAAACCTCGTAAAGATCCAACCAGACAACAAAACAATCTCCCCTAAGATCGAAACGAGTAGATTATATTACCTACAGAATATTCGAAAACCACAACAACAGTCAGGATGGCCCAGACATAGAATTTACTGGCAGCATGCATCGGTTCTTTGAGGAAAATGACGAAGGAGCAGATGGCGAGAGCCACTCCCATCTTGACGGCAAAGAAGAGCTTCCGACGATCAGAATGTCCCATCTCATACAATTTAGCGGTCCAGCAGAAACGTCGGTTTGAGTCATTGAAGCTGAAACCTGAGTACCCTTTACTCGAGAGAAGCTTCTCTCTGCTTTGCTCTGGTAATGACCCCATTTTGTCGGCTATTTTCTCCATATTAAAGAGAACCTTGTTGTCTTTTAAATATTAGAAATAGATTTTTTTCTTTCCAGGGATTAATTTTTACGTACGTTGCATTTACTTTCTTTCCCATTAATGCATGCCTTCTAATTTCAAGTTTTTGAATTTACCTTATTTGTGCTTTCGGCAGATAAGAATTGATGGAAACGGAGCCTGTGGACCTGTGAGTGGACCAATAGCAAAGAGGATGATTAAATGTGTGCGTATCTTAAATTTCCACGTAGAGACAGTTTAAGAAAAATATCAGAAGAGCGGTTTCATGGTTTTCGACTCGTGAGTATGAGTGTGACATTGTGAAAGCGTTACAATCTATTACATCTACCGCTCGCTCACCATTCTTCAAAGGTCAAGCGAACTCACCTAACTTGTCATTAATTTTCCCTACGTTTTTTTTTTAATTGGTGTTTAGTTTTCGTATGGATTTTAGCAAAATTAGTGTTGTATGTGTCAGTGTTTCTAAATGAAAAGCAGGGTCTTGTACACACACACATATATATATATATATATATGTATATATATTAAGTACTGAAATATAATAACAAATTTAATATATCAATTTTATAAAATTTCATAATCAGATGTCATATGATTGAAAATCAAAGAATAAATTTGATATATTTATTCTCAATAAATAACATGATCTCTAATTTTATATCGTCGTATAAAAAAGACATGTAAATTTATTGTTTCATAAAATATTAAATAATTAATCAAAGTAATCACTTCTCATCTCATAAATACTACAATATTTCTTAAAAAATTCTTTATAAATGAAAAACTAATAAAAGTATAAGTTTTATAAGTAACTCTAGTATCTTATGTATAATGTTATTTTTTCTATCTCACTATTAACTTTTAGATATTTTTTTATAAAATAAAAATGTATAAAAGTGTCTCTATTTTTATTTGTTTACAATATTAAGTTTTTAAAATGGAAGCTTAAGGAAACGTAAGCTTCCAATATATTTTTAAAGAATTTTTTTTGGAGAAGTTATTGAAGCGAGTTTTCGAAAGATTTTGAAAGCTTCCATTTCCGACTACGATTCTGAAACGGGAAGATGAAACTTCCGTGCTAGGTAGGTTGGGAGGGAAATAAATAGGACTGTATTAGTGGAGGGAGGGTGGGGGGTGGGGGGGGGGGGGGTTTAGGCAGTTAATCTTATTACATTACATTTGAAAACAGTTATACGTAAAAACCTAATTAGCACTTGTAAAGTTTTTCATCAGTTTTGGATTTGGATTGAAAAAACAAACAATACATTATATAATAAGACTGAAAAATAGTTATTTCGAATTCGATCATGCATTATAGGACAATGTAACAAAGATTGAGAGCGATTTTGAGAATTTGATGAAGGTGTTTCTGACTATTTGTCCTTCCATGTTCTTATGCCACAATTCTAATAGCAGATTCTGGACGGGAACAATATGGTCGTCGATACTTTACTTTTCACCACGTAATGAATTTACAAAAGCATTTAGGTAAATAAACCACAAAATCAATATACGCAGTAACCATTCTTTACTACAATGGTTCTTAACTCAGCGGAGGCCTGACAAAATAGAACTATATGGAATCGGTTTGACCGTCACGGCTAGTCTCACCGGTCTTGTGATGGTTCTTTACTAGGTGCAGGCTTGACAAAAGAGAACTCCTTGGAATCATTTTCACCGTCACGGCTAGTCTCACCGGTCTTGGTCCCTAGTTTATCTTGCTCAACCTTCACGGAAAGCTCAATGCCTGTAGACCTTGGCATGCCTGGAGACATGGGGGGAGTCAAAGCCTCGTTGTCTGTGTCGAGATCCGATGTTTCAGGGTCAAGTCCTTCGTATCTCATCGAATGTCCTGTGGTTTTATAACGCTGCAATGACCGGATGGACAAAGAAGACCTAACCGTTGATGCCGTGGGGCTCACGCTTCCATCCCCACCTAATCTCTTGGTGGTGCTAGCTTTCCCGGCTTTCTTCTTCTTCACGGCCATTCTCCATTTCTTGAGCGCCTTTGATGTTTGTTCGTCGAATACAGATTTCTTCATCCGTGAACCCATCTGGATTACGCAGAGTTCTCGGTTCAAAGTTCGAACGGAAATGCCTTATATTCTTTAAGGTAATGAACAAAGAAAAGTTACCTGAGTAACGAGTGCATAAAGAGGGAGTGTGATGTAGCTGCAAAGGCATAAGACTCCTAAACTGCAAGCAAGAAAAAAGAAAGAAACAAGATTCGTTTATGATCATATACGACAGCTTCATTATCTTTTATGTCTCTGAGATTAGATTCTTACGCTATGGCTACTTTTACAAGTGCAATCTTGAAGTTAGGATGGTAGCAGGAATCTTTTCCAAAGGAATACTGAATTACATCGATGGACAAAACAGATTAGTCACTTATTATAACAAAGGAAATCCACAAAAAAAAAAACAAGAGCGACGACAAAATGTAAGTTGTTACCCATATCCAGAAGAAGTATGTGATCTGAAAAGCATTCTGTAACAAAGAGAAGACATTCAACAAAATTATGGAATAAAAAAAGGAGAGTTGTGTTGTTGTGTGATCACTCTGTTTCTAAGTATGTACCTGAAACAAGGCGAAATGGATGAGATGCAGAATCAACTGAGGACGACGGAACCAGAAGTACTCATCGTTGCCTTGTACAAGCGGCATTCCTTGAACGACCGCATGTTTATCAGTGATTCCAATAGCCATCCTTGCCATTATCGCTTGAAGCTTTGTCCCAACAGCTAATATTATCTGGAAAAGAAAAACCAAAGTTTGTCAAAAACTGTGAATGAAGAAGTTTCTATTTGTATCAAAAGAATATGTCTTACTATAACCGGCAATGCAGTTCCGACGTACAATATCTTGAAACCTGAAAATACCAATTTAAAGAGATTCAAAACAAAGTCCACTCAGTAATGTTTTAACAATTTATCATACACTCAGATTCTGACCGTCAACATTTAGGAGAAGGAAAAGGACAAAAGATGCCCACAGGACCGGGCTGCAACAAGAGGCAATGGTGTGTGTAAGTGTCGCAACAAGAAAAACATATTCTAATTATCTTTAAGTGTTATAAGAGATGTTAAGTTACCTGACTCCGACGACTAGCTTGAAATCATCTTCTAAGGATCTTTTGATATACTTCTGGAAGTTGAATTGACTCCCTGGAGCTAGATGAACCTGCACAAACCATAACATAGAACTCAGCAGGAACTATACAAATACTAAATGGACCAAAAGGTCGTAAAGTGGAAAACTCACAGCAATGAATCCATTTCGCAATGTCAAATAGTCTGTTCTCCCAACAGATCTGAAGAATTGCCGAAAGAAACATTCCTGAAAAAAACGCAATGAAGTTACGGAAAGTGAGAACTTGGTTAAGAGCAGTTTCAAACTAGAGTTTTGGTATATGTTCCTAACGTTATCTAAAGTTGACTAAGAAGAACGTATAAAGAAGATGTTGACAATTCTTACAATATAGAAGAAGAAAGGAATCCTGGTCCAGAAACTAGTGTGCTCTCTCACGAAAGATGTTTCGTGAGTGAGTCTAAATCTGGAAGTATCTGCAAACACACAAATTCACTAATCAGAGCTCTCAATACCAGCATTCAGGTAGAGAAGCCACAAAAGTCAAAACGAAATGTACCTGTTGAAAATTCGTAGTTATGGGATGATGTCTCTTTCTCCCAATGTTTCCATCCACGAATCTGAAAATACCCACATGCTATATCAAAACCAAGGTTTCTGAAAAATAAACCGAGATGCCAAACTAATAAAGTTGGAACGATTTTATAAGTACCTTTAACCTCCCAAGCATCATGGTCAAGAAGCTGTAAAGAACGTGGAAAATGGCTAAGAAGAATATGAGTATATGCAACTGATGAAGTGCCTCGCTAGAGATAAGCTGTTCATAACCCTGCAACCATCATTAACATAACAAGATATCTCAGCTACAGGCATTGTTTCATTATCACCATCACTGGAACAGCAAGACAATATCTGATTGAACATAACTCTCACCTCTTTGTTGCATTTTGTAGAAGATGTTTCTGATAGGATTCTCTGCTCAAACCACAAGAGTTTCCTGTGACCTTCCTCTTTCTCATCATTCTCCTTTTCAGAGTGAGCAGGGCATGGGAGCATCGTATGAGCAACATGTGAAGGGATACAAATCTTCAAAATGTAACTTGATCCGAATGTCAGAAGCAAAGAGATGAATCCAAGAACCATCAGCTCTGCAGAAGAGAGGAAACGGTTCATATTCATAGCAAGTGGGTTCAGATAACATAACCAAGAAAATATTTAAACAATCAAAACTTTCAGTCAAAGCCCTTGGCCAAATACGCTGGTGCTTGGTTAGAGACTCAGATTTTCAAATTCTAAACAGAACAGAACTAATCAAAAAGATTGCAACTTTCACCTGATTTGATCTTCTCCAAGGCATCGAGAAGAGCTCTCTTGTGCCGGTCCCATAGAACCTAAATCAAGAAGAAGTTCACTTCAAGACAAAAACCCAATTTAAACAGAACATAAAGCACAAATTCTCAAGACAAAGATAGTTCCTTTTCTCGAATAAAAGAGAACCCATTTCCATTAAACCCTCCAATCTAACATAAATCAAAAGACCACACAGAAACCATTCAAGAACAAGTTCACTTCAAGACAGTACCCAATCCAAATGTGAACATAAGTCAAAAATGTCAAAGAAAAAGATAGTTCCAGTTCTCGAATCAAAGAGAGAATAAGCATTGTGAAAAAGGAACAAAAAAACAAAGAAAAAAAACATACCGTTCCAACTTTGTGAATCAGCTTTTCAAGAACAACAGAGACAACTATGAAGAAGGTGCAGACACCTGCAACAGCCCAAGTCGGCGTCTGATTAAGCTCTCTTTGTACCACTTTCTTCTCATCCTCCGCCATAACCACCACCACCGTCTCTCCTCCGCCGAGCAAAAACCACCAGAGACAGAGACAAATCATCCGCCCAAGCAAAGAACCGTCGATTCCCAACATAACTCTGCTTTCTTTTTTGTCTCCAGACCAAGTTGTTGGGTTTGTACCTGCTCTCGCTACTTAAAACGCAACAAGTAATCGTAGAAGTTGACAAGAGTGAAGATGAGCTGTCTTCGGATTCACATTTGCGGAAAACTAATACTTGGGTTTTTTTGTTGCTTCACGCGGTTGAACAAAAGTCTTGAACTTTGTTACCTCTTTCGAGAAACCCAAATCAGTGGAGGGTGCAAAAACGAAATCCTTTCTTTGAGATTATAGATCCCCCTAAATGGAGGAAGTTTTGATTAAAATGCCTTTTTTTCTTTGTCAGAGAAGGAAAGATCATAGATTTCTTTATTAATCATTTATGGCTTTTAGGCAGAGAGGAAGAAGAGAGGAGAGTGTAAGTAAAAGCGCGTGAAGTAGTTTTTTTTTTTTTTTTGAAAGCAGTGATATATGGCTTTGATTGTGCAACTCTAATTGCCACTGTTTTTTTTTTCTTATACAAATTCTTTGTTGACCAAAGAAATATAAATTCTGGACAATGAAAGAAAATGATATTTTTCCATATTCGAATATCTAACTAAATTCAGTAACATTGGATTCTCAAAATATTAACTGCATGGGAATTATTAGATTAAATTGGTCTCTCTAATTTAATGTTAAGTTTTACGTTATTTTTTAAGAAAATGATTAAAAATGGTTTTATAGTTTTAAAGCAAACTTTTTCACTAGTAGTCAAAACATGTATCAGTCAGTCTACTTTAACATTCACTCCAGTCTAAGTGAATATAAACTGTGTCTTTTCTTGCTACTCAAAATTGGTTCCTTAAGCATAAAAAGGAAGTAGAGACTGATAAAAGATTAGTGGTGTCTTTTAAATCTTTTTCGCTTTCTATCTTTTATTTTACGTGTTTAGCTTTCTAATTGATTTCACATTCTATCTAGAAACACAACTCTTTAGCATGTTGTGGTTTTCTTTTTTAAAACAAAATCTAAAAATGTCGTCCTTTTGTTGAAAATAAGAAAAGAAAACTAAAAAAGCCTCTTTCTTACAATAGCGGTCTCCTACTCGGTCTGGAACTAATTAAACTATTTATACTTATTATCTATATTCAAAGCAGATATGATTATTTTGCGATTAGAAAAACGATAGAATATGATGTAGTACACTTTTATATTGGCTATTTCGGTGGATTTGTAGATATCTTTGATATAAGCCAATAGAAGAGACATCAATTTATTCTTATGCATATCAAAAAATAAATACAAAATCAAGGACGCCAAGTTTGCTTTTGTCTTTCTTCACCTAACCAAATAAAGCATTACATGTTGATCATTACGTCTGCATTCAATAATAGTATGTTTCTACCTGCTTACTGATATACTTCGATAGGAATAAATCTGACTACTGGATTTTAAAAAATAAAATATGAAGAACAAGGAATATCTAATATTCAAATAAAAAAACAATAATGTGAAGTTAAGTTGCACAGAAAAAAAGAAGTTTAAATGCATTCAATGTAATGCTGAGTTGCTGAATGCTGACTATTATGAGCTGTGTCTATGAACATTTACAAAATCGAGCCTATATATTGCTGCTTTTGCTAATAATGGTCCAGTTCACGCGCAGTTATTTATCTAATGATTAAATGCACCCTTCAAATATATATATTTGGCGGATATAGCCTAGTAGATTATTCAGAAATTTTACATTCTATAAATCAAAACGGTAATTGTATCCAAATTATTTAAGGTTTAATTCAAACTGAATCAAATTGGTCGCGGTTCAAGTTCACTAAAATAAAACTATATTGAATCGAGTGGTTACATGTCAAAGACGAATTTTTTAAAGTATGCTGTTAATCGTATTTCTAATATATGAATCATAATTAAAGATCTGATTTTAAAATAACTATAAATTTAAAAATCTGCGTTCTAATCTGATTTTGTAGTAAATAAGTTTTACCATTGTTAAATATTCTTCCATTATTATGTGACCTATAACCCATACGAGTATTATAAGCCCAAATTGACAATATTCAAATGGATTGATTGACACACTTTAATTCGATATTCATAGTCCAAATAATATTGGGCCGATTATAAAGATACTATGAGTCCGTCCAACTATAGAACATACTTCAAAACACATTAAAACACGAATATGTCACCAATCGAAGAATAGCTCATTTGTTTTTTGTTTGCCATTTTTGGATTTTTTTTTCTTTTTTTCTTTTTCTGAAAATATGTAAAAGTGATATATCAATTGGCTACATCAACTATTTTTATTTCCCACATCATTTTCTTATGTTGCTACATCAATCTTTTAAAAAAAATTCTGGTCTATGCATCCATTTTGTATTGCACAATGTTTTCTAACTCAACAAAGCAATCACTAGAATCCACAGCACAGATTTTCGTTGGTTGAAATCGTTATACGATCAGATCAAAAGCATTTTCACCACCAGCAAAAAAAGAACAGAACGTGCAAAGAAATCAACGGATCGAACGGATACAATTCAACGGATACAATTCAGCATCCTATAAAAATCTCAGAATAATAATTCATCGGTTTTCAATTTCGATAAATTTCACTATTGAATCTAAAAGGAAAAAAAATAGAAGTAAATTTAAAAAAGGATGTAATTCACTTAAATCAAGCACACCGATTATAGGAGAATAACCCCCAATTCGTCAACAAATTAATCAATCAAAGTCGATCTTCAATATAAAAATTTAACCCGAAAGAAGAGAAGTATAAATAATAAACATAATCAGCACAATGATATGAGTTAAATCTATTTATTATTAACTGTTTTGTAGTGAAAACTCATCATTAACTTTTCAGATTGCGTTAAAGTCTAGTGATTCCAATTTTTGCAAATCCAAATGTATAATTTATCTTAGAAACAAAAAACTAGAGTGAAGACTTCTTTCTTTTCGAATCTTTCTTCTCTCAGCCACGACTATCGAGACAGTCTCATCTTCGTTGTTTGTCGACGCCGGCGAGCCCCTGCGCCGCCGGCGTCGCATCCTCTGCTCTGCAATTTTTCTCGTCTCGCTTCTTCTTCCTTGCTTCTCTCTGTTTATTTATTGTTTTCTGAATCTCCGAGCTCCACCGCCTTTCATGGCATTCCGCCGGTGTTGGGAGTTTGACCTTTCCTATTCCCTCTCGGATCTGCCATGCCACGTTTGAGCTTCAGGGGAATGTCTGCCACCGCCTTCAGCCAACCAAATCTTATCGCCTTGAGTCGATCTTCGGTTCTTTTTCGGAAACCTAACGTTACTGCTGCCTCCAGCCGCCGCCACGCCTCCTCAACCTCAGCCAACACCTTGACAGTCTCTTCACCCAGCTGCCGAGTTTTAAGATGAGCCTCCCTACTACCAGCCCTTGTGACGTCACCATCGAGTTTCAGCTCCGGTGGATGCTTCTGGACCCCGGTACCGTCCGTGCAGCCGCCGTCAAACCCCTCCTCGTTCCTTTGCAACTCCTAAACCCTAAGAATGTTCTCACACTTTTATTGGGCCTAGCCCAATACCCTATGGTTATTGCTTTTACCCTTTGCCCTAACTCATCAAAGCCCACTGATATTATGTGTTTTTAACGTATTTTGATTCGTTTTTAGTATTCGGTTTGAGTTTTGATTTGCATCTTTCGTTGGTTTTTCGAGTCTTTTCTATTGTCTTGAGTCTTTTTACAGATTTCATGGAGTTCCGAAGGAGTTTGGCGTTTACGGACATGTTCGAGTCGAGTTAATGCGGAAAACACGAGAAAAGGACCAAGTGAAGAACGACCGTTCTTTGAGAAGAACGACCAGCCAAGAACGACCGTTCCCTCATCAGAACGGTCGTTCCCCATCCCACCTACCATGCTGACAAGATTGAAGAACGACTGTTCCCTCCAAGGAACGATCGTTCCCCGTCTCACCTACTTCGCGATCGACCATGCATGGAACGACCGTTCTCCCCTCAGAATGATCGTTCCCGACTTCAACCATCTCACCTACTACGGATCGACCATTGGGAACGATCGTTCTCCACCTAGAACGACCGTTCCCCGTCTCACCTACTCCCCCTCACCTTGGCCTATATATTGGACTCACAACATCAATCTCAAAACACACCATCTTCTTCCTTCTATCTTCTCTAGCTTCAAAGCATTGCTCCTTCTTCAGTTTTTAGCTTTTTTTTTTTGATAAAATGTGAATTTATATATCAAAAATGAAAGGTTTTTGTTACAAAGATGATTTCAACAGAATCAAACTTGCCAAGGATGAGCTACAGAGTAGGACAGCTTTGTAATTTAAAATTTTCGAAATGAATCTAACTAGCTAACGAATTAGCTATAAGTAAACCATTCAGAGAGGAGGCCTCTGCAACCTTTCGTAAACTGAATAGCAAGTAGAGTGTCCCTGATAATACGATCAATCTACCCAAAGATGGTTATCGGTGGCAGAGCAGTGTTGTTGTGAATTCTGCTATTACGCTCACGCCATATGTTGTAGATCGTTGCATGAATTGCTAGCTTCCTGAGCAGTGCAGAACTTGAATTGTGGGGACGCAACAGAACCCAGGTAATCATATCTTGCTAAGTCAGGAAAGGGGGATGAGTGTAGCCAAACCGATGCAGAACAGAGAGCCAAACTTCAATAGCGAATTCACACTCTAGGAACAGGTGGTCACGAGTCTCGTCAGTAAGAGAGCATAGGGTGCAGGTTGGGTTGATATTCATACCCCATCTTGCCATTCTTGCCTTTACAGGGAGACGATTAAAATTAGCCACCCAGAAAGTGAATGCATGTTTAGGAACAACATTCCTGAACCAGACAGCTTTTGCCCATTGCTTTGTCTCATCAGTTGGTCTGATAGTCTCCCAAGTTTTCTTTGTTGAGAAATCCTGCCCTCGGCCAGTAGATGTAACCCAAACGAAACAGTCCTTTCCTCGCGAAGTATCTGGAGGCTGCACATGTGAAAGATGATCTCTTACCACCCTAATGGTATTGTTTCTTGTACGTGATGGAGCACGCCAATTGACCAGATTGTAAGCTTCGTCAACTGTGGATTGAGATGGGAGGCCCATCAGACACGTTGCATTTGCACCCACTACATCAATCAGTGGGCCAATGGGACACCATTTATCGAACCAGAAGCTTGCAGTCTTGCCATCGCCAATCTCGCACTCGAGGAATCGTTTCGCCAAAGGCCTTAGTGAGAGTAAAAATTTCCAAATCCAAGAGTCATCTGCTCTTACTTCCACCGACCAGAAATTTGAACGCTTGAGCTTATGTTCTTTCATCCAAGCCACCCAAAGAGAACCACTCCCTGAAAACAACAGCCACACCAGTTTAAGATTCAAAGCTTTGTTCCAAACCGAGAAGTTTCTGAGACCTAGACCGCCTTCTTGCTTAGGTAAACAAGCCTGTTCCCAAGAGATTTTGGCATTTGTTTTTTTGCTCAAATCGCCCGCCCAAAGAAATTTGTTGCAGAGCTTCTCAATGGCTTTAATGCACCCCTTAGGGAGGGAGAAAGCACTAAACCAAAAATTGACCAGCCCATATGTAACCGAGGAAATAAGCTGCAGCCGTCCAGCAAAGGAGAGACACTTGAGTGTCCAGTGGTTAAATTTTGCTTTGATTTTATCAGTTAGCGGGGAGTAGTCTGCCGTACGGAGCTTCCTATGGAGAAGCGGGAGGCCAAGATAGCGAATAGGGAGAGAACCCTTTCGGAAGCCAAAGATATTGAAAGCTTCAGCTTCCTGGGGCTTCAATCCAGCAAGAAACAGGTCCGTCTTGTCCCTATTCACGGTAAGCCCAGAGAGAGCTTTGAAGGAGTCAAGGATAGTATTAATACCTTGAAGTGACGAGACTTGTCCGTCAAACAAGATGACGATATCATCAGCAAAAGCCAAATGAGACACGCTTGGGTTGCAGCCCAGCGGATGATACCCAATTTGTCCTGTCTCAAAACTAGCGTTTAGCATGCTTGAAAAGACCTCCATTGCCATTACAAACAGATAAGGAGAGATAGGATCTCCCTGCCGCAAACCTTTTTCACCCTTGAAGTAACCGCAAAGCTCGCCATTGACATTGACAGAAAAGGAGGTAGTGGAAATACACTGAGCGATCCAATTGGTGAAGATAGGAGGGAAGTCCGCAGCTTCAAATATCTTTAGGATGAATTCCCAATTTACTGAATCAAAAGCCTTCCTGGGTCAACTTTAATCATAGCTCTCCTAGAAACAGTTGACCTGCCAAATCCCTGAGCCATTTCAGTAGCGAGAAGAACATTCTCAATCAAAAGTCTACCTTTCACAAAAGCTGACTGAGTGTTGGAAATGATAGTCGGCAACAGATTTTGTAATCTCCGAGCAAGAATTTTAGAGACAATCTTGTAAACCACATTGCAAAGCGAGATAGGTCTGAAGTCTCCCAGTTTCTCTGCACCTATAGTCTTTGGGATGAGGGCTATAGTTGTACTATTCCACTGCTTTAACATTTTCCCAGAAGAGAAGAATTCTAGGACCGCCTTGCATAGATCATCGCCAGTAATATCCCAAGTTTTCCGGAAGAATTCGCCAGTGAAACCGTCAGGCCCAGTGAAAAGTTTTTAGCTTTTATGTTTATGCTTTTATTAAGTTTTATTTAGTTTCTTTTAAGCTTTATACATTTATGCTTATGCTTTAAGTTTTACTTTCAGTTCTTATATTTATGCTTTACTTTCGTTCTTATAAGTTTATATCCAGCTTTTGTTATCTATTCAAGTTTTTATGATGAACTTTATAATCTCTTTGTTATCTTCTTCTTTAATTATGTCTGAGTAGATCTCTTAGTTAGGTTGAGGTTTGTCAAAGGAATTCATGAGCTTTAGGGTTAAACACAAATAGGCTATTCAAATCAATATCTTCACCTTTGTTGTTCTTAATGCTTAGATCGAATTGATCACTTGATTTTATGATATTGGGTTTAACTTAGACAGCGGGAGTTGCTAGGTTGCTAGAAAGAACATTGGTGAGCAATTTATTCATTACATGCGAGAGTAGATGTATTGGAGAATTGTGAACATATTAAACATGTCCTTAATGCTTGTCTACGATTTCTAGTACCAACGAGAGTTAGGAATTCTAGGTCGATAGACAAAGATATTGATACCACGAGAGTGAATTGATATTATCTTAGTGTTTGAGTTCTAGAATTATGCTTAATCACTGCCTGAATAGTTGTTTGATCAGTTGCTCTGAATCTCCTGCGATATTCCTTGACCTAACGCTTGTTTAATATAATCTTTACAACCGATTTCGCTTTTATTATTGCTATCTACAAAAAACCAAAAACATATTGAATTGTCTTAGCTCTTAATTTAGCTCATTAAGTCAAAGTGTGAAAACTGGTCTTCGTGGGATCGACCCCTAAATACTACTTTGTATGTTGTGCACTTGCAGTAGGAAATAAGGGTTTAAAACTCGTGTATCAAGTTTTTGGCGCCGTTGCCGGGGACCAAATTTTCACCTTTGGTTTACAGCTGAATTATTAGTCTAAGACACTAACTTTTACTAACTTTGATGGCCATGGACTACAATGATTGGCCACAAGAAGAGGAGGACACGTTTGAAGAATACATTGAAGATGAGTCTTTTGATGAGAACGTACTTACGCCAGAACAAAGAGTGGAGTTGGATAAGCTTTGTGTTGAAAATCCAATGCTGACAAGGAGTGACCTAGCAGTAATGATTCGGATGAACCTCATGTCACATCGGGCAGTACTAGAAGGAAGAGAGCTTACATTTGACGAGATAATGGTAGCCCATTCACTTAAGGAGGTAATATATTGGGTTCCACCATTCCAATTACAAGGTACATCCGATTTAGCCTTTGAATTTCAAGATTTTGAGGATAGTCACATGCCTTCTATTAAAGATGTAGCTTATGATTCACCTTCCTCCATACTCATTGATGAATGCTATGATTTGATATGTGAGACTTAAAGACTAGATGCCTTAAGAGTAGAAAAATTTGCTAGAGATTATCATGAAATATGTTTTGATACTAGTTATCTTTGTGTTTTGAATGATCATAATCTCGAGCTTAACTCTTTAATGCTAGAGGAATCTAGATCGCTTCTTGAAAAATCTGACCTAGGGGATGAATTTGATTTAGATAAGATCTTGGATGAGATAGAGAACCCTAAGGTTGAGAATGATGATGAGGATGAGAATGTGGTATTTTATAAGATTGATGGAGATAAAGTTGACTATTTTGTAACAAACTCGTTTGAAGCTAAAATTGATTATATCTTTCCATCAAATGCATTTGATTCTCAACAACATCTCACTCTCAAGGAATATTTGAAGATACACGCTACATTTGTAGTAAACTTCCTTGATGAGAATATTGTCTATTTCCTTTGGACAATTGTATGCTTTTTTGCGCACTTTGTTTCTTGTCCCAATAAGAGAAGGACCAAAGGTGCACTGGCTCAGCCTTTTGATTCTCATGATTAGCACTTGTGCTCAGAAGTCAAGCTAACGACTTAAACCAAGTGCTTGGTGGGAGGCAACCCACTGGTAAGTGTTTTTCTTTTATTTTCTTTTGCTATTGATTTTTGGTTTTGTTTTTATTTGTTTCAGTTAAAAAAATATATTTATATATATATTCAGGTAAGTTTTCTTGTCCCTACACCACTGTCAAATCCATTATTAATTTTAGGACATTTTATTTTATTTATGAATTTGCGGGTTTCTCTTTCAGATTTGTTTTAACCGGGACAGTTAAAAACAAGTCTGCGGGAGGGATTCATTTGTGTACTAACGGTGTGTTTAGATTAAAAAAAACAAAAAAAAAACAAAAAAAACATTTATCGAGTCAAAACAATATGTGAAATTGTTAAACTTTTTGGAATTGCAACATGTTCGATGTCATTGCCTTAGGACTATTTAGCATTGTTTGAGGATAGTTTGGAAACGCAGAAAAATCCATAACTTGATCATTTAGTGAATTTCTCAAATCATCTGAACTTAATCGAATTATCGGAACTTAATATGGACTTAATTTATCTCACTTAGGGGGTTGATAATCATGTATTGGATTTTACATTTGGAGTTTTCTTTGCATCATTTTTACCAATCTTTGCTAACTCCAAATGGCTAGAATTATCCTTAGTCTAGTACCACACCCTTACCATTTCCATGTTGAAACCCACTTATTTTCGTTTACTGTCATTTGCAATAATTTGCAAAAACTATGGAGTATACGGACCGACACAACTTTTCTTTAGGACTGTGTCTAGATAGGTGGTCTCTTTCTGATTAAACTCATGGGATGTGTCTAGAAAAGTGATCTCTTTTTGAATATATTCATCGAAAATTTTCGTTTCAAAAGAGAATGAACTTTTAATGGGTAGAAGATTTTATTCACATTCTTGAAATAAGCTTACATTGTTGAAATTCTTTTGATGCAGATCTTAGAGACTAACCGGTTCCATTCTCCGATATATAAAAAAAGAAAACGAAAAAGAGAATAAAAAAATAAAACAGAAGGAACCGGGAAAGTCGTCAAGGTAATATCTTTAAATTTCATGAAACGTTAAAAGAAATCATGTTCTTGTTTGTGACTCAGTTAAAAAAAGGGTAGAAGGATTAGAGTTAAGGAGAGTTGTGTACCTCCTAATTGGTCTGTGTCTCACGGTGATTTTGCATAATGATTTGCATCCGTTTATACTGCTAAAAGAGACCAAAACACTTGAGCCACCAAATACCAACCTTGATACCTAGACCATAACGTGTTAGATATTCCCTTTGTGAGAGTACACGCATTTGATAATGAATGTTAAATATTCAGTTCTGCTTGATCATGAGATTTCACTTATTTACTACGGTTATGGAGAAGTACAATGAAGTACGGTTTGATCTGAACCTTTCGAATGCGGTTTACGGGCAATTGATTTAGAGTATGGTCCTATAAGTTTTACAAGTCTCACACGTTTTTCTAACCTCTCCTCTTTATAAAATATCTGGTTTTGCTTGGGGACAAGCAAAGGTTTTAGTTGGGGGAGTTGATATTATGTGTTTTTAACGTATTTTGATTTGTTTTTAGTATTTGGTTTGAGTTTTGATTTGCATCTTTCGTTGGTTTTTCGAGTCTTTTCTATTGTTTTGAGTCTTTTTACAGATGTCATGGAGTTCCGAAGGAGTTTGGCGTTTACGGACATGTTCGAGTCGAGTTAATGCGGAAAACACGAGAAAAGGACCAAGTGAAGAACGACCGTTCTTTGAGAAGAACGACCAGCCAAGAACGACCGTTCCCTCATCAGAACGGTCGTTCCCCATCCCACCTACCATGCCGACAAGATTGAAGAACGATCGTTCCTTGGAGGGAACGATCGTTCCCCGTCTCACCTACTTCACGATCGACCATGCACGGAACGACCGTTCTCCCCTCAGAACGATCGTTCCCGACTTCAACCATCTCACCTACTACGGATCGACCATTGGGAACGATCGTTCTCCACCTAGAACGACCGTTCCCCGTCTCACCTACTCCCCCTCACCTTGGCCTATATATTGGACTCACAACATCAATCTCAAAACACACCATCTTCTTCCTTCTATCTTCTCTAGCTTCAAAGCATTGCTCCTTCTTCAGTTTTTAGCTTTTATGTTTATGCTTTTATTAAGTTTTATTTAGTTTCTTTTAAGCTTTATACATTTATGCTTATGCTTTAAGTTTTACTTTCAGTTCTTATATTTATGCTTTACTTTCGTTCTTATAAGTTTATATCCAGCTTTTGTTATCTATTCAAGTTTTTATGATGAACTTTATAATCTCTTTGTTATCTTCTTCTTTAATTATGTCTGAGTAGATCTCTTAGTTAGGTTGAGGTTTGTCAAAGGAATTTATGAGCTTTAGGGTTAAATACAAATAGGCTATTCAAATCAATATCTTCACCTTTGTTGTTCTTAATGCTTAGATCGAATTGATCACTTGATTTTATGATATTGGGTTTAACTTAGACAGCGAGAGTTGCTAGGTTGCTAGAAAGAACATTGGTGAGCAATTTATTCATTACCTGCGAGAGTAGATGTATTGCAGAATTGTGAACATATTAAACCTGTCCTTAATGCTTGTCTACGATTTCTAGTACCAACGAGAGTTAGGAATTCTAGGTCGATAGACAAAGATATTGATACCACGAGAGTGGATTGATATTATCTTAGTGTTTGAGTTCTAGACTTATTCTTAATCACTGCCTGAATAGTTGTTTGATCAGTTGCTCTGAATCTCCTGCGATATTCCTTGACCTAACGCTTGTTTTATATAATCTTTACAACCGATTTCGCTTTTATTATTGCTATCTACAAAAAACCAAAAACATATTGAATTGTCTTAGCTCTTAATTTAGCTCATTAAGTCAAAGTGTGAAAACTGGTCTTCGTGGGATCGACCCCTAAATACTACTTCGTATGCTGTGCACTTGCAGTAGGAAATAAGGGTCTAAAACTCGTGTATCACCCACCTTCACAATCTCATCATCATTCCTCCTGTCACAGTCTTTCTTCACCATCGCCTCCAGCACAGCCACGGCAAGCTTCTTCAATTATCCGGCTACAGTGTTTACTACTCTAGCCGACGATCTTCTAGCCGATGTGCAATCCTCCACACGTTCCGTCATCAACCTCGTTCGCAACCTGATATCTCTGTCGAGACCTCGTCGTGTGGAGAAGCCAACTACATTCAAAGTCCCGAGCAAACATAATCCTCTGCAGTCTACTCTTGGGTTTGAATCTCTAATTGCCTTTATGTGTTCATATTCTCTAACGATCTTACTGTTAGATGTATATGACACAATCTTGGAATTATTATCGGCTACCGCTTGGATATCTTATTCTCGTAGCTCTTCCATTCACTTTAGCCTAACACCATCTAGCCTGTTCCTCTATCCACCTTGCCCCAAGCCAAATCCTGCTCTTGTGAAATTAGTTTACATTAACTATTTGCTGTGGAATTGCAGATTTGTCTGTTGCAGGTTTCTCCATTTCCTTTTTACCACCACAACTTTGGAACCATTTCCATATTTCTTCATTCCATGGCATTTTTTCTGTTGCCTTTATGGCAGGCAGCCAGCTATTGGATTGGAAGACTTTGATACAGATGATTCATTCTCTGTTTTCTTCAAAGGCTCAACACTTTGCAGTGCAGCCGATTTCAAGATTGTTAATCCAGCACTAGCTCTGTCTTCAATCACGGGTAATAGTTCACTGATAGTGTTCTTAACCTCCCACGGCGTCATTTCAATACTTAAGCTCCACCTTGTCGAGATAAGAGGACCTATCCACAATCGTTGTTGTTTATGTATGATGGTTGCCCCTATCCTTTGTTTGTATGCTTTCTGCACTCCTTTTGTAGCTGCAACTTTAGTAGTTTCGATGCTCATTTCATTATCTGTAAAACATTCCTCTTTTAAGAGAGAGTAAGCATCTAAAAAATTCCGTTTGTGACAAAAAAAACAAAAAACTAGAGTTAAATTTAAAATAAATGAGCCGAAAATAATATAGAAAAAATATGTTTGAAATTATATATATAAATGACTGGAAGAACCGATGAGCGGGGTAAATGCTATTTACTGGAAGAGCCAGAAGTACTCTTTGTCAGAAGATAACTAAAAGTGAAGCTTCATAGGACGGGTGATGGTTGAGTTCGAATTATTGTCCGAGGTTCAAACTCTTTAGCTATGACATGTTTGAGATAGAAGGGAGTGAGAATGAAACTCTCCTTTCCATTATGGTTTTTCTTTTTATTTATATCTTACAGCTCTTCTCTTTTGTGAGGATGACTCATTTAGTTAAAGGAAAGCAAAGTGCATTACAAGTTAACTTCTATTTTTTCTTCTCCGGTCTATTGTATTAGCAGTGTTTTGAATATGAACTCTCTGTACAGCTATTCTAACTTTGTAGAGGTTAGCTGGGTACTTCTATTCTATATAACATTCATAAATTGATTGTGATAAAATCGATCTTAACAATAACACTTAATTTTAAGTTTGAATTTCATCCCTAATTTCTGTACAGTTTATATTTAATATATGAATGAATAATCTACATACATATCTTTTAACAGTATATAATCTATTTTAAAATTCAACGTTATAGCCTATAAACTTGAGAAATTCTCAAAAATAGCACATTTTCATATTTTGTGACAAAAATAACATATTAAGTTGAAAATGAAAAAAAAACTACATTCATTAAAGAGGAGAATAACTATTATACCCTTATTTTTCATTCGTCTCTTCTCAAGCTTGTAATCCTAAATTTAAACTATAATTAATGATTTATGAACCCAAATTCATTAGTTTAATTATCTTTAATCCATTTAATAAATGTTATTTTTATCATTTTTCACTCTGCTATGCTATTTTTGTCACAAAAATATGAAAGTGTGCTATCTCAGACCATTTTTCTATAAACTTTAATAATTTTATTTTTCTTTTACTTTTTGGATTGTTCAAATTAACAATTTAAATACAAACGAAAAAGTTCATTGAAAAAATATATATAGATATATATTTTTTTTTGGTAAATTATTTTTGGAAATTAATTGTTGTTATGAAAGTCCACAAAGGAAGGAAGAAAGAAACGATCGACGGTGTTAAAATCAATTGTGTGGAGTCCACTGTCACTAATCATGCATAGTAATTCACTTTTTATTTTCTATATAAACGAATGTTTCGTTCGTTCATAATGAAAATCTTCACAACAAAACTTCAATACAAGTTTACTCTCTCTCTTCTACTTTTATCCTCGGTGTTCCAAAATTCTGCGGGTATAAAAATTTCTCCTTTTATTTATTATTATAACACGTTATCAGCACGATCACTCTATGATACGGCTATATTATAATGGTCGGGATACCCGCCTATATAATAATTTATTATTATTATAATGGTTGTTTAACGCACTATTATTTTCTTAATATTAATATGGGAGCGAGTTTGTAGCCTCGTTATAATGGATGGCTGAGCCACCTGTATAATTTTATTGTTAATGTTATAATGGATGGCTGAGGCACCTGTATAATTTTATTTGTTAATGTCATAATGGATGGCTAAGCCACCGCATATTTATTTATTGTTTCAATGTGGATGATTAAATCACCATAATATTCTGATTATATATCTGTTTATATTATAATCGTTATAAATTAAATATGCATATTTTTGTGCTCAAAATAAGATTGCGGTCTCATTTATTCCTCAGGCGAATAAATCTAGACTCATATCAACGTACATCTCCAGGAACCCATGTTCCGTTAAAGAGCACCTTCTTGTCCAACTGGGAAGAAGTAGTACGGATTTAATCAAACATTCAATTCTTTCGGTAGCCTTTTTCATAACGGTCACAAAGAATTTTTCACAAAATTTTTACTCTCCAACGGCTACATCTAACGGCTAATGAACAGTATTTCGATCTATAAATACACTCATCCCTCACTCATTTCATTTCACTTATCGATTTCATATCTTTTTCTTCTTCTCTCAAATATTTCACAAATATTTTTCATTTAATTTTTGGAAGAAAGATTATTCGCATAATGTTGTTTTTCTGTGCAATTATAATTTTTGCTTGTATTTTCTGTCCCTTAGTTGGATTTTACTCCCGAAGATTTTGTCTTAACTGTTTACTTAATCTTCTATGCATTGTTTTTCCTTACAATCGCTTGCAGTGCGAGAAAATCTCCGACACCATAACGGAGAAAAATATATCGCCTCCACACGAAAAAGCTAAGGTGATAATTTTTCTAAGGAGACACCTCGATGAAAATCTAACGCATGACTATGCGAATGTAAAAGAGCCCAATGAACTCTGGAAAGGTTCGAACCTGATATTCTAACTCTTCCCCACGCACTTGATGAGTGGACGAACCTGAGGTTCCAAGATTTTGAAAAAGTTGAGACATATAACTCCGCTATGTTGAGAATAGCGGCACAATTAGAATATTGCGGTAAACCGGTCACAGAAGCAGAAATGCTTAATAAGACCTATCTCACTTTTCATAAAAATCATTATGTGTTGCAAGAGCAATACAGGAACCGGGGATACAAAAGATTCTCAGAGTTGATTGCGGCACTAATGATAGCGGAGAAGAATAATGAACTTCTCATCAAAAACCATAACTCTCGACCCACAGGAACCAAAGCATTCCCTGAAGTGAATGCAACAACAACTGTGGAAATACCCGAAGGGAATTACCAAACCAATCGGGGTTATGGTCGTGGTCGTGGTCGTGGTCGTGGTCATGGTCGTCGATCTAATCGCGGACGAGGGAATCCTTACAACTCAAGGGGGAGAGGATCTAATAAATGGATCCGATCTGATCAAGTTTCTAAAGAGAAAGGAACACAAAACGACTCCACCCAGAAGAGTGAAACAGTCTGTTACAGATGCGGTTCTAAAGGACATTGGTCCCGTGTGTGTCGTACTCCTCCACACCTTTGCAAGTTATACAAAGAATCCTTAAAAGGAAAAGCAAAGGAAGTAAACCTCACCGAACACTTTGAGGGAACAACGTACCTAGACTCTTCAGACTTTATGAATGAGCTCGACTGAGACCACTCCTGAAGAGAAATAATAAAATGCTTGTAGTAAGACTACTGAATAGTCTCCAATAATGCCATGTATAATTATTACGTTTTTTTCAGTTTTTAAACAAATAATGTTGTTTTCTTATAATTACTAATGTGTAATTATCATGTGTGTTTCTATGAATAAATTTCACTTTCTCTTTATTGATCTTTGTCTTAATTACATAAATGGATCAAAATGCGGATGGAACAAAATCCAAGAAAAAAATTCAAGAAATTTGCATAATATATAGTGGAACAACGCACACTATTCTAAGAGAAAATAAATATTTCTCTGATATAAAACCAAGAAGGATAATTGTCAATACAATCTCAGGTCCTGCAGACGTGATTGAAGGAATTGGCAAAGCCAACTTTATGTTGCCTAATGGAACAAAACTTTCCATAAACAATGCCTTGTATTCTCCGAATTCCAAAAGGAATTTGTTGAGTTTTAATGACATATACCTTCACGGATATGATACTCAGTCTGCAACTGAGAATGGAAAGAAATATTTGTATATAACTTCTGATATATCGGGCAAAAGGCATATTTTGGAGAAGTTCCCAAAACTCCCTTTTGGTTTGCATCATACTTATATAGATGCAATAGAATCAAATCTCATGATTAAAAGAAATCCAGAAGATTTCACACTGTGGCATGATCGCCTTGGACACCCAGGCACCACAATGATGCGGAAAATCATTGAGAGCTCACATGGTCATTCACTGAAAATCCAGGAGATATATCAGGGGAATAAAATGACATGTGCAGCATGCTCCCTTGGAAAGTTGATCATAAGGCCATCACCAAGTAAAATTGATAAAGAATCACCAAAATTCCTTGAACAAATTCAAGGTGATATTTGTGAACCAATACATCCACCTTGTGGACCATTCCACTATTTTATAGTATTAATTGACGCATCTAGTAGATGATCACACGTTTGTCTATTATCATCTCGAAATATGGCATTTGCGAGATTTCTAACTCAGATAATCAAATTGCGAACTCAGTTTTCTGATTATCCCATTAAAAGAGTTAGATTAGACAACACTGGTGAATTTACATCTCAAGCATTCATTGATTATTGTATGGTAACGGGAATTGAAGTTGAACATTCCGTTGCTCATGTCCATACACAAAATGGCTTGGCTGAATCATTAATCAAACGTCTGCAATTGATTGCAAGACCATTGATCATGAGATCAAAACTTCCAACATCAGTATGGGGACATGTTATTTTGCATGCAAAAGCACTCATTCGGATAAGACCAAGTGCATACCATAAGTATTCCCCACTACAATTAGCATTTGTTCGAGAACCAAATAATTCTCATCTCAGAATCTTTGGTTGTGCAGTGTATGTGCATGTAGCACCACCACAACGCTCAAAGATGGGACCGCAAAGAAGGTTGGGAATATATGTTGGTTGTGATTCTCCATCAATCATACGATACCTAGAACCACGACTGGTGATATCTTTACGGCACGTTTCGCCGATTGTCATTTTGATGAAAAAGTATTCCTGGTTCTAAGGGGAGAAAATAAACAAGTAGGCAAGGAAATCAAGTGGAGTGTACCATCCTTGTTACACCTTGATCCTCCTACTAAAGAGTCAGAACTAGAAGTTCGACGAATTGTGCATTTGCAAAGTATAGCAAATCAGTTACCAGATGCATTTGCGGATACCAAAACCGTAACAAAATCTCATATACCAGCTGCAAATGCTCATGCTCGTGTTAAAATACCACAAGAACATGGAAAAGCAGACAATACACGTGAATCTAGAACACGCCTGAAGCATGGCAGACATGTGGGTTCTAAGAATAAGAATCCTAAGAAACAAAAGGAAGCTGAAATGCATGAAAACCCCAAAGTAGCAGAAAGTACTTTGGAGGAAGTAAATCACGAGACTCAAAATGATGTAGAACATCAAGAGCGAGAAGAAAATCATGAGATTTCTATCAATTACATCCATAACAGAAAAATATGGAAAAGAAAAGAAATAGAAGATCTCGATGATGTTTTCTCATACCTCGTATCAAAAGAAATAAATGAAGAAAACGAGGATCCAGAGCCAAAATCTGTGTATGAATGTCAAAAGAGACATGACTGGAAAAAATGGAAAGATGCAATACAAGCTGAATTGGATTCACTTAATAAACGAGAATTATTTGGATCTATTATGCTCACACCTGCAGATGTGAGACCAGTTGGATACAAATGGGTTTTCGTTCGAAAAAGAAATGAGAAAAATGAGATTATGAGATATAAAGCTCGTCTTGTGGCTCAAGGGTTTTCTCAAAGACCTGGAATAGATTATGAGGAAACATATTCTCCCGTTATGGATGCAATAACGTTTAGATTCCTGATGAGTTTGGCGGCTGATGAAAATCTAGAGATGCGACTTATGGATGTCGTTACGGCATATTTATATGGGTCATTGGATACTGATATTTACATGAGAGTTCCCGATGGATTTAAGATGCCAAAAGCATTAAAATCTAAACCAAAAGAGTTATGTGCAATCAAATTGCAAAGATCATTATATGGGTTAAAACAATCTGGACGTATGTGGTATAATAGTCTCAATGAGCATTTAACAAAAGAAGGATATGTAAATGATCATATATGCCCATATGTTTTTATCAAGAAAACAACATCTGGATTTGTGATAATCGCAGTATATGTTGATGATCTAAACATTATTGGAACTCATGAAGAAATCCAAAAAGCATCAAATTATTTGAAAGGAGAATTTGAGATGAAAGATCTCGGGCAGACAAAGTATTGTCTTGGCCTTCAGATTGAACATTCTGAAAAGGGTATATTTGTGCACCAATCCACCTATACCAAAAGAGTGTTAAAAAGATTTAACATGGACAAGGCAACTCCACTCAGTATTCCCATGGTCGTGAGGTCACTTAATATTGAAAATGATCCATTCCGACCACATGAGGAAAACGAAGAGATACTTGGTCTTGAAGTACCATATCTAAGTGCAATCGGAGCTTTGATGTACCTTGCAAATTGTACACGGCCTGATATTTCATTTGCTGTCAATCTTTTGGCAAGATTCAGTTCGTCCCCTACGCGAAGACATTGGAATGGAATTAAGCATGTTTTCCGTTACCTTCAAGGGACTACTGACTTAGGACTATTTTATCATAAAAATTCAAAAGGTAAAATGGTCGGTTTTGCAGATGTAAGATATCTATCGGATCCACACAAAGCCCGATCACAAACGGGATACGTTTTCACAACCGAATGCACTGCTATATCTTGGCGTTCTCAGAAGCAGACACTGGTGGCTACTTCCTCGAATCATGCCGAACTTATTGCACTCCATGAAGCAAGTAGAGAATGTGTCTCACTGAGATCAATAAGCCGACACATCCAGTCAAGCAGTGGGATTCTCGGAGATACGGAGCCAACAATCTTGTATGAAGATAATGCTGCATGTGTTGCTCAAACGAAGGAAGGATATATCAAAAGTGATAGAACGAAACATATACCTCCGAAGTTGTTCTTGTACATCCAAGAACTCGAGAAGAATAAAGAGATTGAAGTAAGATATGTCCGATCATGCGACAACGCAGCTGATCTTTTCACAAAATCATTACCCACCACTATGTTCAGGAAGCATGTACATAGTATTGGAATGCGTCATCAACAAAATCTATGAGACAACCTTAATCAAGGGGGAGCTTGCGCAGTTGTACTCTTTTTACATTGCTATAGTTTTTCCCATTGGGTTTTTCTTAGAAAGGTTTTTAACGAGGCAACAAAAGCGTTTAGCAGAATATGAATATGACATTGGTCTCCAAGGGAGAGTGTTATGAAAGTCCACAAAGGAAGGAAGAAAAAAAACGATCGACGGTGTTAAAATCAATTGTGTGGAGCCCACTGTCATTATTTATGCATAGTAATTCACTTTTTATTTTCTATATAAACGAACGTTTCGTTCGTTCATAATGACAATCTTCACAACAAAACTTCAATACAAGTTTACTCTCTCTCTTCTACTTTTATTCTCGGTGTTCCAAAATTCTGCGGGTATAAAAATTTCTCCTTTTATTTATTATTATAACAATTGTTGTTTTGTTTCCTCTTTTACAAATATATATAAATTTATTTTATTTAAAATAAATAACTCTAGTTTTGATGCTAGCTAATTAATCCTAACCGATATCATGATCTCAATACAAATGATTGGGTTGCTGTCCAATTTACGTGACGTAGTCCACTTTATCCTCCAGCAGTCCAGCTCTATACAAAGAGAAACACAAATGCATCTGTCATGTGTACATGATCTGTATAGCTGTATTCCTGTATATATGGATGTCTGTGCATATACAAGTTTGTTGACAAAAACATATTCGGTAAATTTTCTTTTGAATATTTATTAGCATATATATATATATCTGTGTTGTTAAAATATATAGAATATTTACTTAGAGAACTCTTCTAGATATATAATTTTTTGAGAAAAAATGAAATAAATGTAAGCTTTTATGAACAATTCCTGTATTTGAAAGAATACAAAAAAAATTCGATATTATAGCTTTATTAATATCAAATCTTAATAACAATATATAATAATAAAATGATAATAATATCGAAGAAGCAAACTACAAATTTTATATGATACAAATTTGAAAAAAAAAATCAAAAAATTCAAAATGATTTAGATCTTGTTTTGGTTGTTAACTGGAGAAAAAGATAGAGTTGTAGGAATATCTTTCCATTTTTATTATTTTCTCATTTATTATTGATATAATGCAGTTACAACAAGTATATCTATAGATCAAATCTTATAGCAAATAATTTAAACCTACAATTCAACTAATCATCCACAACAATTGTAAATTATTCAACTAGAATTTTTTTCCAGTTTTATTGTTATTTTTTTCAATCTTGAAATCACAGTTTTATTGTTTTAATTAATATATTAGATATTCCAATTATTTATTACTTCATATTATTTTAGGATGGGTTTTTGAAAGTTTTATTAAAAGCATGTCCATTGGTTTAAACTCAAAATAAGTATTTTAACAATTTAATATTTGTAGTTTTAGACAACTATTTTATATAATTATATTTTAGATTTTAAAAATAATTAAATAATTCATAAATTGACAAATGGCACAAGAGATTCTCATGAATTTGAGAACCATATCTTATTCTCTCTCATCCATTTTGATTTATTTTGTTCTTTTTATAAATGTTGAGATACTCCATTAGATAGTATGGAATTGCTCTAAGGGCATCTCCAAAAGAAACCTCAAATTTGAGGTTTCTGAAACCTCAAATTTGAGGTTTGAGGTTGTTGATCTCCAAAAGACAAACCTCAAATAAAACTTAAAAAACTTTAAATTTTGCAATATAATCCTTACTATTAATCATAATCAACATATATTACAAAACTTTTGAATAACTACAAGACACACATTATAATATTACAAGCAATATCAATTCATAATATATTACAATAAAATATCAAATTACATGAAAATATCAAATTACATAAAAATAAAACAAAAAAATTATGATTTAAATTTAAAATTACTCAACTGACCTATTTCCATAATACTCCCAAATATGATCAATCAAAGCATTTGGAAGTGATAAATGAGCTTATTTATTTTTTATTTTAAGATTACGAGATAAAAATTACTGAAATCGGGTATTTTCATGTGCACAAAAAAAATCGGGTATTTTCATTTGCTGCTATTTCCACAGTTGGAGCACCTTGATCTTGCACAATATTTTGGTGATATTGGAGGCTCTCAATCAAATCTACTTGAATATTAGTATTGTTATATTTTTTCTGTAATATTTATGCAGCTATGTAATTTTCTTTCTTTTTTGTTATTTTATTTTGTATTAGTTATGTTTAATGTAATATTATTGATGTATAATATTTATTATTAATTTTATTAATGTCTTTTTATATTAATACCTTATTTCGTTTTAATTTATTTCTCTATTTTATATTTAAAACCTAAATTTATAATATATATATCTTATATATTAAATAAAATTATTTGAGATCAAAATTAACGAATTATTTGAATTATAAGGACCAAAATGTAATAAAAAAAGATGAAACCTCAAATTTGAGGTTTTGAATAGTGAAACCTTAAATTTGAGGTTTCACTGTTTAAAACATCAAAATTTGAAGTTTTAAGGTTTCTTTTGTAGTGACTAAAACCTAAAAAATGAGGTTATGAAGTCTCTTTTGGAGATGCCCTAAATGACTATATTTCTTAAAGAAAAACCTATACATCATTCTTCCTTCTTTTAAATAGCTCGAATGATTTATGATTCAAAGGAAGTCGCCTTTCTAGCCAACTGTAGAAAGAAGAAAAGTAAATTAAGAAAAGCGTTGTGGGCCTTGTGGCCTTGTCAGTGACTTGTCACCGTGTCATCATAAAGACGGCTTATATCTCTTTCTCCATTTGGTCTCTGTCCCTATTTTTTTGTTTTTGTGTGAATATAAATACGCTTAAATTACCGAAAAAAACAGAATAATTCTCTACCCTTTTTTTTTTTTTTTTTCATTTTGATTCTCCACATCCATGACATCTCTCTCTTCGTAGTTTGTCTTCTAATGCATCGGAAAGAGGTAGATCCTTCTGAGTTCTTGCATGCTTCAGGCAGGTACTTTTATTTATCTTTAATCAGGCCGGTACGTACTTCTGTTTTGTTTTTGTATTAATCCGTGTTCTTCCCGTGGATTTATACGTCACGTAAAAAAGGGAAAGCCAGGTAAAAATGGGGTCGTCTTAGAGTCGTGATTGTAATTTTCAATTTTTTTTAATAGGGAACTGCGTATATACAACTGAGAATATATACGTTCAATATAAAATTAATCATTGATTTTGATCCCCATGTAGCATGTTACACGTTTTCAATCGTGTTTTCGCATTTCCTTTTTTTTTTATTGCAGATTTAGATATACATGCTTAAGATTCAATACCAATAATTAAGTTATAAAGAATCTCCCGATATATGGTTTATATATATATATGAAGATATTGAGATGACGGTGATGATCTTCTATGCGTGCATATTATGAGTTGTAAGTAAAACATCTTACCAATTTAGATCCATTAAATACGCATCTATGCATGTGTCGTGTCCAATATGTGTGCATGTTCTCTACCCTGTATAAGTTCAATTATAAATATTTCGACAAAAAATATTAGTCTAAACTTTAATTTTTTTAATATATGCGTGTGTCATGTGTTATAGTATATATATTGTGAATATGCAAAAAAAAAAAAAAAAAACTGTTCCTGCAAATACCAGAAAATGAAAGACCAAACCCAATCTTTAAAAAGAAGTAGAAAAATGTCAATCTATATAAACTTGTCAAGTTAACCCTTGACGAAACCTCTAACGTTTTGGTTGGATCGAGTAAAACAATAACTCATCTAAATGTTAATGTTGTTTTGCAATTGATTAGTGCTGGTTTTGAGATATCAAGTGTCTAATACAAAATTAAAATTGAAGCTCTAAATAATTACAAAATTCAAGTTTACTAAAAAAAAAGATTAGTGTATTTTTGAGAATTGCCCATATCCTAAAAACTTATCAGTTTTGTATCTTTAAGATGAATTCTATAAAAAAAATTCATTTTTTTTCTCAATGATAACAACCGTAAGAACATAAGTAATATACCCTAAAATTTTCAAAAAAAAATCAGATGGCCCCATTCATATGTTTCTTATGCATGTGTTCACCATCGGCCCCTGCAATTGATAAACGGAACATGACTAGTATACGCTAAAAAACAAAAACGCAGCATTTAAATGAATTGTCCTTTTACTCCAACCAGAAGAACATGTTTTGATTTACATAATATTAAAAATGATGGTATCGTAGTAATTAGAATAACTGTTAACAGGTTTTGATTATTCGAAGATTTTTCTAAAAAGTTTTTATAAATGAAGGTTTTGCATTTTTGTGGAATTCGGAGGGATTCTTAGTTCTTATTCAGTTTTTGTTTTTGTTTTCGTTTGCTTCTAAACATTAAAGTGTGATATATTAATACATTTTGACCAGAATTTTTAACTTGCATGAAATACGTGTTGTGAAAGAAGTAGATCCAATCATCGAGTCTCCCTCCCCAATCCCCTGAATCTCCACATACTTGGGGTCCACCATTGATATGCTTTATTTGTTAATTACAAGAAATTAGATTCCATATCTATTTTTCATTAACAAATTGTATATAACTTTTCAACCATACTTAGCATATAGCATAACAATTTAACGCAGCAGCCTCAAGAGGGTCAACAGACAACAGCTTCGAAACTTTGTTCAAACGCAAAAAATAGACATAAACATAACATATTAACATCACATCACCAGCTTCAAAACTGTGTTCAAACGCAAAAAAAAAAAATCACATATATACCTGACCAAGCGAGACACCGACACTTTCATTTCAACATGTGCTATCGGTTATTTTCTATGTTATAGTAATTTTCTAGATATAACTTTTTAAGTCATGAAGTTCTAAATATTTGAAACACATATACAAATGAGTCGGATTAGTACATCATATCCTTTCTGATAACGTAACATATCTGATTAGTTTTTGTTTGTTTGTAATTCGCATAAGAAAAAAGAGGTTAGGATAATCGAGCTCTAACTTTAATTGATTTACTTCTCGCAGTAAATTCATTCCAACAAGTAACTAGAATCGTCATGATACGGATTTACATATATATAAAAAGAAATCATTTGTCAGTTGTCGAAAGAGTATCGGTTAGGATAGTGTTTTTGTTTTCGTTTCAAATTTTGTTAACTCTAACATGATATATGATAAAAAGAAAATAAAAATTTGTCCTTATCGAAACATAAATAAAATACAATATAGCGGAATAATACAATATTGAATTGGTTTCTCTGAGCCTGGTCAAAGCAAAACTCAAATTAGAATGGAAAATAAAAGTATTTAACGTGAGAAGTAGAAGAAGCTACTCCTCCTCCAATGACACAGGTAGGTTTTCGGTTTGCGGTTTGGTTCGGTTTTTTCGGTTTTCGGTTTTTTTCGGTTATAGAGATTTAGTAACCGTTTGGTGAATCATAAAATTTGGTTCGGTTCGGTTTCGGTTCGGTTTTTTTCCGTTTCGGTTCGATAGTATCCGAAAAAAATTGGGTCTGGTTTGGTTCCAGTTCGATTACGATTTTTTAGTAATATTTGAGTAATTTGAATAAAAATACGGATAATTCGGATAAAATATTAGGTAATTCGGATAATCTATGATATTTTGGATAATTTTATATAATTCGGTATTTTAGTAATATTTGGTTAATTTAAAATTATTTAATTATTTTAAATATAAATATAAATAACATTTTCAAGTATATGGATCACGTTTCAGTTATTCGGTTTTTAGGTTCGATTTCGGTTCGGTTCGGATAGCCGTAAATTCTCAATTCAATATCCAATAGGTGTTTCATAAAATTCGATTCGGTTTTGGTTTCAGTTATTTCGGTTCGGTTTCGGTTTGGTATTTCGGTTTCAGTTAAAATGCTCACGACTAGACACAGGCCTCAATAGGCTAAAAACTCTGGCATGTTTTGTGAATTTAAAATTCAATTATCACCGCTTCTATTAGTCAGATACAATTTTACGAGGAAGTAAATATAATATGGTATATATATATATCTATTGCTCAATAGAAATCTATGTTTACCTCGTACCTTTGCTCTCTCTTCTCAAGGCTTATAGTTTTCTCTGCAGATTAACTGCAGAAGAAGAAGAAGAAGAAGAAGAGAAACAAGATCCAAGCACTTGACTCATACATAATCTATTCATCATCAGTTTAATAAAAAGTCTCATAAAAAGATGGGATTTTGGTCATTGTTGGAGGTGGCTTCTATGCCAGTGATTCAAGTTCTTATCATAAGTCTTGTTGGAGCTTTCTTGGCCACTGATCGATGCAAGCTCTTCCCTGTCGAATCCCGCAACTCCATGAACAAGGTAAACCAATCTTGACCTGATGCTTGGATCTCTGCTAAAAACATATCAAAGAATTAAAGATTGTGTGTGTATTTTTTCTTCTTTTAATGAATTCCACAAACTATAGGTGGTGTTTGTACTATTTTCACCGGCCCTCATGTTTGCAAATCTAGCCCAGACGGTCACACTTCAGGACATGATCTCATGGTAAAAAAGTCTCCCCTTTTTTTTCACCATTTTCTGAACCATGGTAAAATGTTCAACTGTAATTTTCTTTTTTGCTGGTTCTTGAAATTAAAGGTGGTTTATGCCGGTGAATATGGGACTTACATTCCTTATCGGAGGAGTTCTTGGGTGGATAGTTGTCAAGATTCTGAAACCACCTCCTTATCTTGAAGGTCTTATTGTTGCAACTTGTTCCTCAGGTATCTGACAAATTATTTGGACCCTCCTATCAACGTCATGTCATCATCAACGTATATTTTTAGATATCTGTTTCGTATGTGTTCTCGTGACAAAACTCAATTTTGTATTTGGAACATACTATGGACGTCACCATCATCATCAACATAAGCGTACATTTTAGACATTTGTTTAGCATTTGTTAACAAAACCCAATTTTGGTTTAATAGGAAATATGGGGAACCTACCAATCATACTTGTCCCAGCAATCTGCGACGAGGACAAGAGTCCATTTGGTAACAGGAGTGTTTGCAGAACCGTAGGGCTCTCTTACGCTTCTTTCTCCATGGCGGTATGTAACGTTGACATTCCCCTGTTTCTAAACAGAGACATGAGCTGAGGTAAAAAGAGAAGTAAAAAATGAATCTGAATTGTGCATGCAGCTAGGGGGTTTCTACATATGGACTTACACATTCCGGCTTATAAAAGGGTCGGCAATGAAGTTCAGAGACATAGAAGAATCTGAGAAAACAGCAATCAATACATCAAATAGTGACTTAGAGGCTGATCACAAGACCAAACTTCTCGGTGACAAACTGGTGAAAGAAGATACAGGGTTTTGGAGAAAAGGAGTAGACTTCCTCCATGACATATTGGAGGAGCTTCGTGCACCACCTACAGTTGGTGCAGTAAGTTCGATTTACAGACTAGCACTGACGAATATATATACCAAGAAATGAAGTAACATAATACTTTAATGTGACATGTTTGATGCCTTTCAGATTATCGGTTTCATCTTCGGCGCAGTTACATGGCTCAGAAATCTTATAATAGGTGATGATGCTCCTTTACGAATAGTTCAAGCCACAGCAAAACTTCTTGGGTACGTTACCACAGTCTTGTCATTAAAAAATAAAACCTCCTGACCATATACATCTTAAATTATTAAGTGAAACCTATTGTGCAGAGATGGGACCATTCCTTGTATGACAATTATACTAGGGGGCAACCTCATACAAGGTAAGTTAATTCTTACATCAACGGCTCACGTGCCACTTTCAGTCTGAATCTTACAAACTTACCGTGGTTCGAATCGACCAGGTTTACGTTCTTCCGCAGTCAAACCGGTGGTTGTTCTTGGAATAGTCTGTGTTCGGTACATAATCCTCCCAATCATCGGTATAGGCATCGTCAAATCAGCTGAGAGTTTCGGGTTTCTTCCAGCAGATCCTCTGTTTCAGTATGTTTTGATGCTTCAGTTCACTCTCCCGCCTGCCATGAATATCGGTTAGTCAATAAACCATTAACAGCTGAGTTCATGCAAATCTATAAAACACAAAAAGCAAATGACTAATTTGAAAAAACTCCTAAACAGGTACCATGACACAGCTGTATAATGTTGGACAAGACGAGTGCTCAGTGCTCATGCTTTGGACATACCTGGTCGCAATTCTTGCCCTCACTGTTTGGTCTACAATCTTCCTTCACTTGTTAGTCTAGACAAAACCTGGAATTGTGCGAGCACAACGGAGTGTCTTAGCTCTCTCTACAAAGGATAGAGTCAGAGACAATGGGGAAAACAGATGCCAATGAATGTCCAGTCGTCAATCTTTAGCATTTTTATTTTTTTGTCTATCAAATAAAAAGTTAAGTCATACTTGATAGATTCTCCTGGTTGCATTTCTACATGTATTCATTTTTCCCCTATTCAAACGCAGAAATTGTATCATGTGTTAGTATTACATCAGTTAATTGAAAAAGATTGTTGTACTTCATGGGTGTTTTGGTGATCGTTCATATTCATCAAGAAGATCATATTTTTCTCATCAAAATATACAAATGTCAAGAGGATCATGAGTCTCAGTATCATTCTGAAATTTTGCAAGTAATCGTTCAGCTGAATAAAGCTTTGTTCTGCTCAATTGCTTCCATTGCCCGTTTGCTCGACAAATCTGGGAAGCTGCACCTTTTCAAACGCTGTAAGTAATTGTTTGCCTTTTTAAGTTTCGAATCCCCAAACACCTGGAGAATCTTGTTTAAACACAAAACCTCATTGAAAAAGCATATGGGTTATCAAGAAAACCACATGATCACAAGTGATGCAATAGCCCACCAAAACTCGCATCCATTAATAGATAAACGAAATGACGATACAATGTCTTTTTGACTTTGACAATGAGCAAAAAGAGGGAGATAAAATAGGCAGAAAGTAAACAAAACAAATGTAAATACCACATGAACTCTTGACAACCGGTTCATACCACATAAGTAGTGAAAGTGAGACTTAAAAGGTTGAAGAGTTTTACAAAAGGGTGAGTTCGAGCTTCGGTCGGTTAGGTTGAGGCTCCACTACCTCCATGTGAATCCTCACTGTTTGCAAGACACTGTATGACAAACTTCCATCCATCTTAACAATCTTCTGCTTCTCCTCATCTACGTACCAGTCACCAACTCCTTTCTCACCTTTTGCTGTCAAGTAAACTGGACCTTCGATTCCATACCTGCATAATAACGAATTCCAGTGTAAGAAAACATGGTTGCTAGAGAAGTACGAGGAAAAGAGAAGAAGAATAGGTTACACTTGGTACAAATGCTGGTGAATTTTGATTATTGTAGTGAGATAAGCAACGAATGAGAACGTACTTTGGGACGAATACTATAAAACCATTGGATCTTATCTTCACCACTCTCGCCTCAGCATCTGTGGGTCTGCAACATACACACACAGAGAATTTTCTCTTAGTCTTTACCACTCAATGCCTTTAGAATCAAGTAAAGATTCAGGAAAAATAATAGAGGATCTATACCGGTTTCTGAAGTAAATAAGAGTGTGCAGCTCTACTGAAGCTCGACTTGCCATCTGGGCATTCCTATGCCGATAGTTCAAATCTGAAACAAGTCAATGAGTCTAGATTCTTTAGAATACTAAAACTCCGGCGCATTAATAAAAGGGAAATTATCATCCGAATGGTGGAGAAGTCGAATTTAAGACATTTTCTCCTTATCGCTGAGGTTAGATATGACAGGAACAAGACCTTAAGTTAAGTGACAGAAGACTCATAAGCTCACGACTTTACCCTGAACACTCAAAATGGTGGAAAATACTAAATCCTTGAATCCAAGGAGGGTAAAGCGAACACTTACTATCAGCAACGCTAGTAAGTTGAGGTCTGTCTTGGAACACCGTTGGAAGCTTGTATATTCCTAATGACGCGGCGAGTAACCTATGCACAAATACATCTTGAACCAGAGAGAGAAGCAAGGTTATATATCATCTAACAGTTGAAAACAAAAGGAAAGAAAGAGCAATTCTCACTTACCAGCGTATCTCCGGATAGGGGATGTAAAATGAGTATATAAGGGTGCTGCAAGCCCATAATGAAGATATTCTGGAGGAGAGAGATCCCCACTACAGAAGTACACAGCCTGAGTAGTCATAAATTGAAATTGTTAGATATGGCGATATCCGACGAAAATCACCAGCAATTTAAGTACTCCTCACGGAAGCATTACCTGTGTCATGCACCTAGTTGCCAATATCCTGATCAGCTTATTGAAATATGGATCCTCACCCTGAAGAATAACGTGTTTTGTTAAGACTGAGCAAAGAGAAAGTAAGCTATTTGAAACAAGGTCCTTGTTAATATACGTATATCGTTCAAAGACCAACTACAGGTGACAGTGTATTTAATTATCAGTAGAATGTACAGCAAGAATTTCAAATAAGACAGTGCAGACAAAAAAAAACTCACCACAGCTCGGTCCAGTGAATCAGCCAAAGCTTTAGATGAAGAGACATCTAAGCTAAGCCCAATAGCTGCAGCAGTACGCAACAGCGGTTCAAGCATTTCTCTTGTTGGAGTAGGATGACGCCTGCATGAAGAGCCAAAACAGAGATATAATGATCTACTATAGAAAATAAAAATGACAGAAAAATGCAACAAATGCCCATATAAAAGAATAAACACGTCTTCAACAGCTACTTGGGTCCCATAATATGCAGTATGCTAAATAACCATAACATTATCTAATATAATCACTTATGTCCAAATTTTGCGGGTACAAAGAGGTAAACAATTCATGTAACCAGTATAGGCATCTTTCGCAACAATTGAACAATCATTTGGTCACATACGCAGAGAAACATTTCAACATATGCAGATTGATTGCCATCTTCGAGAAGCAGACTACCAATGTAAGAGCAAGCCATTAAACCTTCAAGAACTATCGCAAACTTTACCTTAATAGTGAACAAGAAGGGAATTGTTTAAGGATTTGTTCAGCGACTGAAACATTTGCAGCAAGCATGAATTCTTCCACCATTTGATTTGCTTCCCGAATCTGATACATGCCTGTGCAAAACACAGAGTCACCGATACGGATGGGTACATCATTCAAAAGGATAGAGGTTGTTGTACTTCATGGTGTTTAGGTGACAAAGACTAAGACTAAGAAACTATCGTTCATATTCATCAGGAAGAGCAATTTTTTTTCTCAGCAAACCTACCAATGTCAAGGGGATCATGAGTCTCAGTATCAATCTGAAATTTCACTTCCGCAGAAGCAAGAGTTAAGGCTCCCCTATCGATACGCCTTTGCCTCATTATCTACAGGACCAAAAGCAAAAAACAGGTAAAAATATTGTGTTCTTCTTCTTTCTGTCATTTCTGGAACATATGAACAAGTGAAGGAGGTGTCTTTAAACCTTTGCCAAAGTATTCATGTTCCTCAAATCTGTAGTCACGGGGTCCGTCAATCGGCTGCAAAAAGTAATAAAACTTATCAATCTATTGCATAATGTAAAAGAGGGAGTTTGAAACACCTTTACAAATAAACAAATAGAATCATGGATACATTAGTACAAAGGTTCATTTTCTGAAGAAAAAAAAATGCCATAATTTGTTAACAAATCCTTGCTAAAATTAATTCTACTGTCAAATCACTAGATAGCTTGAACTGAAATAATTTTACTGTAGTAACAAAGATAGGCAAACAAATCACTGACCCGCTAACAGTATGGTAACAGAGAATTTACCTGTCATCCATCCGAGCCTGAGCTTCAACATAGGACAATGCTGCAGAAGACTTGATTATACTCTTTGTAAATCTCGTTGAGATAATCTCAGCTTCAGGGTTCATTTCCTAAATATATGAATTATGCTTAGGCTAACCTTTAACCAATATGCTAATACGTATAACATAAAATTTTGGGCCTTAAAGTGACAGTTGAAAATGGATAAAGCATACCCAAATAACCGAGAATGCAAGCCTTTCCACATCAGCTCTAAGCGAGCAAATATCTGCGAGCAAAACCATGTTTCTTATGTGCATTGAAATTCCAACATAAAGGGAACGTATCCTGTAAGAAGATGTTACCTTCAGTTAAAGGCTTCGGAAGCATGTCAATACGGCGCTCAACAAGGTAGACAGATGTGCCTCTTTTTGATGCCTCATCATCCAAAGGAGTATTAGGGTGAACAAAATTTGTTACATCGGCAATGTCTAATTAAACATGGTCAAGGATGAGCATCGTAAATTCACTCACGAGACATGAAGAGAATACAACGGAACTAGCCAAATATTCTACAAGAGACTGAATACTAAAAGGCATAAAACAGATTACCTCAAGAGCACTTTGAGCTCTAGAATAATTATGATAAACTTCAACAAAGAAGAAAAACGGTAATAGGAGGCATTTCAAAGCTTTAGTTATATATACACCACAAAGTGATTAGTAACTCATTGACTCTTGACATTTCCTAAAGTGAAAGCTCAGTCATATATAAAAGAGATTCTGTGGACTCTAGGATACGGACTCCAAGTTCAAAGTTCCCGTTTGGAAGCGATGTACAGTGCAATGCATCATCAATATCCTTGCAACCTGTTCGCACCACAAACAAGTTAAGCTGCTAGTACATAGCTAACTGCAGACTCTGAAAGACATTTATATCCGCCAATCTCATATAAATTATCGAAAGAGTAAAGGTACATACCCGGAGGGTCCACACTAAAGACAAGCAAATGTCGTAAGTCTTGCCTAACAGGATTGGATACGTCTTCAGCAGATACAGACCAGGGTAAGGGTGGCAAGCATGACAGAACTTGAGAAGAGAATGGCGAGTAGTCAACATCGTTCTCTATCAAGACAACCTGCATCATCCACAAGAAAGAGTATCAGTGCTATTTCCGATTATGTATCAATTACTTTCCTGGAAAAAAGAAACCAATATACGTGTCCTAATCTTGCCCTCCCACTTCCTAGTTCCTACCAAAACAAAACCCAGTAATTTGATATAATGCCATTACCTCTGTTTCAGTTTCCCTGTCACCTATTTTGCCGATTGGTCGTACATAATGGCCAGAAGGATATCGAGATTGACGGTCCCAAGAATCAACTGCCACTACTATCCTCATATCCAAAAGGTTCTGAAGCTGTCGAGTGTTAATGCGAATCTTTGGAATTCTGCGATCTTTAGAGACAAATAAAGCATGCGCCGTTCCACCACTACCAGCAGGTAGTGACATTGGTTCAAGAGATCCACAATACCTGCATGATCATGCAAATTAGGAACCGTCATCCAGAAACCACTCTTGAAACAGACTCTCAAAGTAAGACAAAATTAAGGAAAAGCAAAGCGTAATGGCAAAGAGAAAAGACACTGAAATCAAGAGAGCTAAAGATAATCGTCAATTTATATATGTAGTCACCAGAAACAGGCACCTCTAAGAAGAGTATACCATGTCTTTAAAAATGATCTAATATGATGCATCGATGTGTTATTAAGAAAAAAAACAGCAAGAAGATGGGGGTAATCAAGTAGATCAAAATCAAGAAATGGACTTACGAATGCCAATTTCTACGGATAATTCCGACTACACGGCCTGATGGACGAGCAGGGTTAGCATTTTTATCCCCAGAAGTTTCTTGGGATAAATTTGAGGTTCTAGGAGCATCATCAGCACTGTTGGGAGCTAAATGAACAGTATCGTCCTCTTCCTCATCTGCATTTGAATTTGGCATGTGAAAGAGAGATATGTTTGACACAACTTCAGGCTAGCAGATAAATAGTTTGATATATATGTAGATATTAAAAGAAACCTTCTTCAGCTATAGATAATGCCTTCTCCTCTTGCCATTGTTCGCGAGGCAAGAGTTCTACCGCAACAATATCACCATCGAAAGCCCTGTTCATGTTGCTGCGCCCATATATAATTATCTCTTCGCCAATGCTCTCGCTTCCAACATAAGCTTCAAAAGGATTGAAACGATTGACACGGAGTTTTCCTTGATGAAATATTCCACGGTGTAAGCCAGCAGTAATCTCAGACATGGGCTTATGCTGCAGGCAGGACAAAAATACTATAATTATAGGAGAAAACAGTTGTTTGATGGCAGTATCTAGTCACTTAAATCTGATTATTTGAGACTGAAAAACAAGTATGTTTATCTCCATTACCTCTAGGTATACAAGTTTCCTCTTCGAAGGTCTGGAATCATCTGCATCTTCCATGGTCACGTCTTCACCAGTTGGTTGGGCAAGCAGGTCCAACAATTCAGGTTGCCCAATTGATTTAACATACGCCTCAACTGATATAGAAACATTCATTAATAAACGTCTACGTCAATGCAAAACCGAGCTTTGATATCTGGAATGCTAAAAACTAAGACAACTTCAACGAAGATAATTTACATACTTGTCTCTGCAGATATTCCCTCTTCAGTGGCCTTCCGTTTATTCTCCCTGTCATTAGTTACAAGTAACACCTGAGATGCAGCCCCTAGATGCTTCTGATACCACAGCGTTGCGACACGAATAGCTGAATTCGAGATAAATTTAAAAATTTCAACAACAGATGCATACAAGGAGATGAAAATTGAGAGCGGCAGAATGTTTTCTATGAACTGATACTCATAAAGTAAGTAACAATATATTCGGAAGTGAGAATGGTATTGATATAGTAATAAAACCTCTATCGTTGTGGTCATTGGGACTCTCTCTCTCCATGGCCTGCACATAAGTATCCCTGTGGAAAATTTAGTAAAAGCGAGGAAACAAGAACAGAACACGAAATTAAAAACTGGAATTACAGGTAAGTAAGTTCCAGTGATCATAATGAGAGCATCCAATAAATATCACCAAACAGCATATTGCTAATCACTGAAATTCACATTCTTCTATCTAAAATCTGAGGAATCGAAAACCTCAAAGTTCGAACAGCGTCTTACTTGTGGACATGATTGGAGAAAACATAGAATTGCTTCGTTGGATTGCTGCAGAGAGCTCTGATTCTATTGTAAACAGATCTATTCCTGTTCTTAACCTCGTCCAGCACCACAGACAGAACAACAACATTGTCTATGGCCTGATTCTCCAACAAATCAATCTACCAAACAAAAGATAGATATTTTAATCTCCACAAAAAAAAAATACAAAACCTGAGCCGGAAAAAAAGCTCAAAACTTTAGCTTTATATACAATCAAAGGAAATTACTTGGTGAAGAACAACGTTTGTATCCACAACAATAATCTTGGGGGAAGACAAACGAGCAGCTGAAGTGTCGCAAGACTTGCAGGAAAAAGCTCCACAGTATATGTCATCTCGTAGATAAACCTCTCTCACTTGCTGTAGCGGCACAATAACCAACAAAACTAAAAACCCGGAAGGAAGAAGAAGCATAGAGAGATACGTAAGAAAGAGAGAGAGAAGAGACCTTTTGAATTCGCCCTCCTCTGGTTTTCTTATTGAAAACCTTGCTCTGCAACATGTTTCTTCAACCTCCTTGCTGATAAATTTTTTGGCCGGTGAAAGTTTTCAGTCGTCGTCAGAACGGAGACCGAAGCTTTTAAAATGCCTTAAACCTAAGCCAAAGTGAGTCATACCTCCTTTTTCGATTCAAACCGGTTTGGTTATTCTTTTCCAAACGGTTCGGTCTGATTAAATCAAACACAATTTTAGAAGATTAAAAAAAAAAAAGCTGAACGCGTCGGCTCGGCTAGAACGCGGCTCAATAGTCGGAGTAGGGTGGGGGCAGAAGAAGAAACTCGACGGCACGGAGATCCTAAAACCACAGTTTCAGACGAAGCTTCGCATATCCATCTCCTTGGTTGACTTTACCTTCAAGTCAATTCGAAAACCCTTCGTTTAATCTCCCACCTCCCGATTCTTTTTATCTTTATCTCTTCTTCCTCCGTCACAGATCATCATCTCTCTCGTTCCCCGATCGGACTCTGTTCATGGTCTACACGCTCCGGACGATGCCAAGATGCCACTTTCTCCGCCATCTCTTCTTCTTATTATTGCTACTATCACCATGGACATCTTCTTCCGCCGCTGAGCCGTCCAATCAGATCTCCGTACGAGCCGCGAGCAGATCGCTTTTGCAGTCTGAGTGAGTTTCTCTCTTCGAGATTTGCTGAAATTCGATTTAGCTTTCTGAAATGGACCGACTTTGCAATATCTACATATTGTGTAATTTGATGTTTTGATTTCTCTTATATGGTTGTCCTCTAAACAGTGAGAACACGGAGCTTGTTGTTGATCTTTCTGGGAAAGTGTCCTTGATTATGCAGCCATCAGAGAGAGCAATCTGGTCTCTTTCAACAGGATCACCGATTCGTTCGTCATACCAGGCTCCACCAAGTGTCGTGAACAACACAGAAAATGCTACTGAGATAAGTAAAGCTCTCGTTGTTGAGTATATTGACAAGTCTGAGGTTACTACGGTTGATGATGGCTATACTAGAAAGGTATGGCTATACTAGTTTCATGCATCTCTCTTTACATGTCGATGGCATAGTCACTCACACATTTGGTCATTCAATGCAGACTATGGAGGACTTGGTAAACGAGGTGCCACTTGTGACTAATGATGGTCTGACTCTTGGGTCAAAAACATCTACGACGTATATGGTTGATGGTTTATCAGGGAGGCTACTCCAGGTTTATCAAACCACCCCGTCTTCGGGAGATAATAAAAATACTTATGTCATGGTGAAGCCCACTAGCGCTGATAATTTGGCGAACCTACAGCTTTTTATCACGCGGACAGATTTAAAACTGGAGCATTTTGATAAGACCTCTCAGAAGCTGTGGAATGTGACGGGTTCTCACTTCAGAGCTGATTTACGTTGTGATCTAGCTTTCAATAAAGACAAAAAGCTCGGTCCTGAAATCATCACTGGGATTTATATGCCATTGCTATGCGGTGGTAATCACACTGACATCCGTCCCCTTATTAAATCCGGAGTTTTTATTAGGATGCCTCAAGACCAGCAAGTGAAACCTGAAAGTGCCTATGAAGCGAGAATGCTGCCCTCGACGACAACCAGAGAATCCAGAAAGTTATGGGAGCATGATGTGTTTAGCAAAGATCTCGGATGGTCGCCGGTAAAATTATTGGTCCCTTTATTTGTTCTGGTTGCTGTTATCTCTGTTTTCATAAAAGTATCTTCTTCATCGAGGGGCGGTGACTTGAATTCAAAATCTGGACCTCCCAAAAAGAAGAAGAACCGTAAACCGGGGCAGAAGGATAGGCAGTCAGAATTCGAACTCATTGAAGGAGGTCAAATGTTGCTAGATTTCAATAACCCTTTAAATGGTGCAGCTGATGGGCGAAAGATTGGCAAGTTGTTTGTGTCAAATAAAGAAATTGCAAAAGGAAGTAACGGGACTGTGGTGTTTGAGGGTATTTACGAAGGCCGACCAGTAGCTGTAAAACGACTTGTTCGATCCCATCATCAAGTTGCTTTCAAGGAGATTCAAAACCTCATTGCATCTGACCAACACCCAAACGTCATTCGGTGGTATGGTGTGGAGTATGACCGGGATTTTGTTTACCTTTCTCTGGAGCGTTGCGCATGCAGTTTAGATGATCTGATCAAATCCTATTTGAATTTCTCTATGACAAAAGTATCGGGTACTAGCGAATCTACTGAAGCAGTAGCTGCGTATGAGATCAAACTGGATCCTTTGGAGGGAGTTAGGGAAGGAAACAATTTGTGGAAAGTGGGAGAACACCCGTCACCTCTCATGCTAAAACTAATGAGGTTAATTCTCGCTTCAAACTTTATAAACATGTTATAATATTCCTTATTAAGAAATGCGTTATGTTTCATTTAAACATCAATTGTAGCTGCCTTGGTTAGATGGTCTTGATAATTGTAGGCTTTGTAGTATCATAAAAGCTAGATTAATCTAAAAACCTGTTTTGCTGATTTACTTTTAAAACTCATATTCTTCTTATTGTTGTGACTCAGGGACATAGTTTTTGGGCTTGCCCACTTGCATCAACTGGGAATAGTTCATCGGGACTTGAAACCACAAAATGTATTGATAACTAAAGGGATGACTTTGAGTGCAAAGCTCTCCGATATGGGTATTAGCAAGCGTCTAACTCGCGATATGTCATCCTTGGGTCATCTTGCCACAGGTAAGTTCTTTCTTGTGTTTGATCCCCATATTGTTGACGTAAAAGCAGTATTACACGTGGCCTAGGTTTGGTTAGGAAAATGCTTGCTAGTGTCTAAAGGCGGTGGATGATTGTTGCTGGATACATGTTATTATGCTTATGATACGTTTCTGAAACTACCTTTTTAGAACAACTCTGTTAAAAAAATTGCAGGTTGTGGTAGTTCTGGTTGGCAAGCACCGGAACAGCTTCTTCAAGGTCGCCAAACTCGTGCTGTGGACATGTTTAGTTTAGGATGTATCCTCTTTTACTCCATAACTGGTTGCAAGCATCCGTTTGGAGATGAGCTTGAACGTGATGTCAATATCGTGAACAACAAAGTTGACTTATTTCCAGTAGAGCATGTTCCTGAAGCTTCTGACTTGATCTCTCGTTTATTGAATTCAAACCCTGATTTACGGTAATGCCATTTTCTTCTCTTCTCTAATGGTTTGGAATTCACAAGACAAAAACCCAATTTCTTATGTTTTGCTTGCTCTATATTGAAGTCCTAGTGCAACCGAAGTGCTGATCCATCCAATGTTCTGGAACTCAGAGATGAGACTCTCGTTTCTTCGGGATGCTAGTGACCGAGTGGAGCTCGAAAACAGAGAGACTGATTCTGAAATCCTGAAGGCAATGGAGAATACAGCTCCAGTGGCTATAGGAGGGAAGTGGGATGAAAAGCTAGACCCTATCTTCATTACAAACATCGGACGCTATAGGCGTTACAAATATGATAGTATTCGCGATTTGTTACGTGTTATCAGAAACAAATTGAATCATCACAGAGAACTTCCTTCAGAGATCCAGGTTTGTCTTTTCTTTGTAAGCAGATATTGTTTTACACACATGAACTTAAACTGGTTACTTTGAAACCTTTTTGAATGTCTCAGGAACTTGTTGGAACGGTTCCAGAAGGATTCGACGAGTACTTTTCTGTTCGGTTCCCGAAATTGCTGATTGAAGTCTACAGAGTCATCTCTCTGCACTGCAAGGAAGAAGAAGTATTCAGAAAGTACTTTAGATGCAACGGCATATAAATAATTGATTCGCTTCCCGAACCTTTGTTTGTAATCCATGTCTGTTATTGTTAGTATCTTACATAAATTAACCGCTTGCAACATGCATTACTAATCTATGTATATATATCTCATGTAAAAACTTCTGTTTCAAATGACGTGTTCTGCAACAAAATAAGATTTGTATTTCGAAAATGTTATGTTTTCGTAGAATCTATTGATTTGGGTTTCGTCTCATCAGAGAATCGACCAAGTTAGTGACAGTTTCGTGCCCCTGATGCTGAGAATCTCAAATCTTTCAACATTTTCTCGGACAACAAGACTATGGTTTCAACTACGTTGTCTCTGCTCACCTTCTCCATCATCATCATCGTCTTCTTCTTCGCTTTCTGTGCCTACCGATGACCATATTGTCCGTCTCATTCTAGACCAGACATCACCGTCAGGAGCTCTAGAGACTTTCCAATGGGCCTCGACTTTTCCTGGGTTTATCCATTCTCGTTCCACTTACCGTGCTCTGTTTCACAAGCTCTGTGCTTTCCGCCGTTTCGAAACTGTCTATCAACTGCTCGATGAAATGCCTGAATCAATCGGTTTGCCTCCGGACGATGCTATCTTCATAACTATCATCCGAGGCTTGGGGCGCGCTAAATTGACCAAACGTGTGATCAATGTAGTTGATCTGGTTTCGAAATTTGGGATCAAACCATCTCTGAAGGTTTTCAACTCGATTCTGGATGTTTTGGTGAAAGAAGATATTGACATAGCCAGAGAGTTTTTCAGAAGGAAGATGATGGCTAGTGGGATCCAAGGCGATGAGTACACATATGGGATTTTGATGAAAGGGCTTTGCTTGACGAATAGGATTAGCGATGGTTTCAAGCTTCTTCAGATCATGAAGACACGCGGTGTGACTCCAAACACTGTGATATATAACACTTTGCTTCATGCTCTTTGCAAGAATGGGAAAGTTGGGAGAGCCAGGAGTTTAATGAGTGAGGTGAAGGAACCAAATGATGTTACTTTCAACATCTTGATATCTGCTTACTGCAACGAGCACAAGTTGATTCAGTCAATGGTGCTTCTGGAGAAATGCTTCAGTTTGGGTTTTGTTCCCGATGTTGTCACGGTAACTAAGGTGATGGAAGTTCTCTGCAATGAAAGCCGAGTATCTGAGGCACTCGAGGTTTTAGAGAGAGTGGAAAGCAGAGGCGGTAAAGTCGATGTTATAGCTTGTAACACCTTGGTAAAAGGGTATTGTGCGATAGGGAAAGTAAGAGTTGCTCAACGCTTCTTTAACGAGATGGAAAGGAAAGGTTACTTGCCTAATGTGGAAACATACAATTTGTTGATTGCTGGGTTTTGTGAAATTGGAATGTTGGATTCAGCTCTTGACACTTTCAATGATGTGAAAACGGATGCGATTAGAAGGAACTTTGCTACATTTGACACGTTGATAAAAGGACTGTCAGTAGGAGGGAGGGTTGGCGATGGTTTAAAGATATTAGAACTGATGCAAGACAGCGAAAGCGTTCGTGGGGCAAGAATTGATCCGTACAATAGTGTTATCTATGGCTTTTACAAGGAAAATCGTTGGGAGGAAGCTTTGGGATTCTTGCTAAAGATGGAGAAACTGTTTCCAAGGGCTGTTGACAGAAGCTTCAGTTTGATAAGTTTATGCGAGAAAGGCGACGTGGATGATATAAAGACGGCGTATGAGCAAATGATCGGAGAAGGAGGAGTTACTAATGTTGTAGTATCCCATTGCTTGATTCATAGATACAGCCAAGAAGGCTACATGGAAGAAACACTTGAGCTTATAAACGACCTGGTTACCAGAGGCTATTTGCTTCAATCATCAACATTCAATGCTGTCATTATTGGGTTCTGTAAGCAAGATAGAGTCATGAGCGGCATCAAGTTTGTGGAAGACATGGCTGAAAGAGGTTGCGTACCTGATGGGGAAAGCTACAGTCTGTTGCTCGAAGAAGTGTGCGTGAAGGGTGATTTTCAGAAGGCTTGGTTGCTTTTCTCACGAATGGTGGAGAAGAGTATTGTCCCTGATTCTTCTATGTGGAGTTCACTGATGTTTTGTCTCAGCCAGAAAACCGCGTTATTGCAGGACATAGACACCTTATTGCGGGAAATAATTAAAACGTAAGCCTTGCTGGGTTCGAACTTGAGGGCTTGATAGTGCAGATACAAATACAAAGAAGGGTTTAAACTTACAAGCGGAGAGAGAGAGATCAAAGATGGTCGATTTGAAGATCTTGTAAAAGCAAATAGCTTTTGGAGAAAAGGAGATACCTAAACCAGAGCCAAAACATAACAACACCATGAGAAAAGGGCAAAATGGAGAATTGGACAACGTTAAAATGGGAAAATGTTTGAAGCTCCCATCAATAAAAAAAAAAAAAGGACAAGACGAGCAAAAAGTGGAGAGTAAACGTTTCGAGGCCACAACGCAATCTGAGTGCTATTCCTCTCTTTCTCTCTCTCTCTTTGTTCGAGGAATTAAAAAAAGGAGCTCTTTTATTCAAAGATCCAAATTTTAACAATCAAAATCCACAAAACTCTGGTCAAGGGGTGGAATTCAGACAGGGGAAGAGAAGATATGTCGTGTTCATCCTCATCTGGATCAGATGAAGACGATGAGGGCTTCGATGCTTACCGTAAAGGTGGATATCACGCCGTTAGAATCGGAGACCAATTTTCCGGTGGCCGCTACATTGCTCAGAGAAAGCTTGGTTGGGGCCAATTCTCTACCGTTTGGCTTGCCTATGATACTCACACTTCTGTACGCATCTCTCTCCTTATATCTCATTTTACCATGCCAACAAGATCTTAAATGCAGAATTTGAATTCGTTAACTTGTTCGTGCTCCCTTATCATCAAGTGTAACCATTGTTAGTCTAAGTCAAATTCCTTTCATCTGGGTTCTGATCTGTTTTGGTGCAAGATCTTGGCTTCGTCCAACCTCTTCTTGTGAATTAATCTTTCAGAAAAAGCAAACTTCTGAATTTGTGGATCATGGTTCTAGATTTTGACACTGTACTCTGTAGTTAACCAACCGTAGCAGTTTGTTTAAGGAAGAAACTACCGGAGCTGCGTATTAAATGGCGTTGTTCTTTAAATGCGATTGACTTTATGTGTGTTTCAGCAACTGTAGCCTTTAAATTCAAGAGTTCTTTACCTTCTCTTAGACAGGGAAAAACTTTTACTCTCTTCTATTCTTTAATTATGAGAAAATAATTTTGAATTTTGCTTCGATTGTTCGGAATATCCATGTCCATAGATTAAAGAATTCTTAGTTTGTATGAAATTTGAATTGAAATTAAATTCTACAAGCTCCTTGACGTAGGCATCTTATTGGCTCTTGTTTCCATTAGTTATTGTTTCTCCTACTCACATTTTCCTTGTATAGTAACTTTGTGTTTTCTGCAGAACTATGTTGCTCTGAAGATTCAGAAGAGCGCCCAACAATTTGCTCAAGCTGCACTTCACGAGATCGAACTTCTTCAAGCTGCTGCTGATGGGGATCCTGCAAACACCAAATGTGTAGTTCGTCTTATCGATGAATTCAAGCACGCAGGTCCCAACGGGCAGCATTTATGCATGGTGCTTGAGTTTCTTGGTGATAGCTTGCTCCGTTTGATTAGATACAACCATTACAAAGGGATGGAGTTGAGTAAAGTGCGCGAGATATGCAAATGTATACTGACTGGTCTAGATTATTTGCATCGTGAACTCGGTATGATTCACTCGGACTTAAAACCCGAAAACATTCTTCTTTGTTCCACCATTGACGCTGCCAAGGATCCCATCAGATCCGGACTAACACCAATACTAGAGAAACCCGAGGGAAACCAAAATGGTGCAGCAACCATGAACCTGATTGAGAAGAAGTTGAAGAGGAGAGCAAGAAGAGCGGTGGCTAAAATATCAGGAAGAAGAGTTTCCATAGTAGGTTTAAGTGAAACACCGAAAAAGACCGTGAGAAATCTGGATGGGATTGATATGAGATGCAAAGTTGTGGACTTAGGGAACGCTTGTTGGGCTGATAACAAGTTTGCAGAAGAAATACAAACAAGACAGTACAGAGCTCCTGAAGTAATACTTCAGTCAGGCTACTCTTTCTCTGTTGATATGTGGTCTTTCGCTTGTACCGCTTTCGAGCTTGCCACAGGCGATATGCTTTTCGCTCCAAAAGATGGAAATGGTTATGGAGAAGACGAGGTAAAGATGGTTTTGTCAAGAAAACCGAAGAGTATTCTTTTTAATCTCTTTCTTATACATTCTTCTTCTTTGGATTGACTTTAGGACCACCTTGCTCTTATGATGGAACTCTTAGGAAAGATGCCTCGGAAGGTACCCTGAAAAACACTTCAGTTTGGTCTCTATATTGCTCGGATAAAGTCTCTTTGATACTTGTGATTTGATTAGATTGCCATTGGAGGTGCGAGATCAAAGGATTACTTTGACAGACATGGCGACCTAAAGAGGATCCGAAGATTGAAATATTGGCCACTGGATCGTTTACTGACAGATAAATACAAGCTTTCTGAAGCAGAAGCGCAGGGATTTGCGGATTTTCTTTGCCCGATTTTTGCTTTTGCGCCAGAGAACCGACCTACTGCTCAACAATGCCTGCAACATCCTTGGCTGAATCTCAGGACACAGACCAATGAAGATCATATTGAAGGTCAGATGAGTAACTTGCAGATCAAAGGTTGAAGAGTTTGAATTTTTTAATTATTATTTTTTGGCTTACAAATGATATAGAATTTCTCTCTTTTTTGTTTTTTTTTTTCTTTTTCATTCTTTGGTTCAATTCAATTTGAATAATTTTGATTTTTTGATCTGTTCCTCACTTTTGTTTACAAAATTTTACTATTGGTTATATATATACATATAATACAAAACATTGCGATGTAATGAACTAGGTTGCATCAACACTTTTTTTTGTTTTTTTTTAACACTGATTTATATATTGCAAATTATATGAGAACTACTACACCGACGATTCTTACAACTGACAATTATACTTTCTTATGAAGATTTCCGTCTGTCGGTTCCACCTGAACTTGCTTTATAAAGATACATGCCTGACGGATTTTCCTGCACCACGCTGAAGATCTCTTCCAATCTTGTCTCCTTTATAATCTGCATAAATCGTGCATTTTCTAGGAATTGAAACCCAGACCTCCTGGTGTAGAAGCATTAGTGAACCTTTAGTAAAACCACTGGATCAAAGGGGCTTCCATGGAAGCTCCTTATGAAATCCCTTTTCCCTTGCAGAAACATTTTTGAAATATATTTTTCTTTTAAATGCAAGGGAAACACGTTTCTGAAATTTTCAATTTGAATACGCGTCAAAATATATGTCATCTTTTAGAAAGGTAACAAGTAAATAGTTAGAAAATAATTTGGTAACTTAGAAAAGTTAAATTAGTGTGAGGATATATATTTTTAATATCCCGATTGTTAAAATATGTGGTATATGGTGTATGCGGAGAGGTTACAATTTTAATTTGGTTATGTATGTCACTAAAATGTATTTTTATTTTTATCAATTTTCGAGCAGAAACTCAAGAATTAAGCGTATTTGAACTAAAGTAATTTTAAAATGAGTAACTTATCGAAAATTGATTTCCGATACAGTGCAAGTGAAGGAACCAAACACAGATAAAAATCACATAGTGATGCAAATATAGTAAAAAAAAATCTTTCAAATATCCTCGAATAGCATACAGGCTGCCGAACAATGATATAACCAAAAAAAGTGAATCCTACATGCCGAAAGAGAATGGAGGTCCATAAACTGTGACAGTTGGGGGCTACACCTTGCTTGGGGATAGTTTGAGACCAAATGAAGTCGGGTCAAATTCGTTCGAACTAAGGTAAAGAAATTTTAGAAAAATTAACTGCTTTGACTAGCCATGCAACCCGAGCCGAATATACAATGTTATCAAAAAAGACTACTTCAGCCTAAGATTGATGAAAAAGATGAATATTTTGGTGGGTGACGCACGACTTAGTAGACAAATTTATGGAAAGGGTTTAGCTAGTGTCATAGATTCAGGTGGTGGATGACAACATACTGAGTACTCAAAACTATAGTGGCTGATTCACAGGTAGAAATTAAGCAAAGACCTGAGAGCGATGAGGTGACCCCGTTTAGAGAAAAATGTCATGGTAAGGGACCCCCCTAAGGAGAGGGCTTTCATGGGTTATGGGTTGACCGTCTTATGGTAGCTAGGTGCAAAGGAGATAACTATGGAAGAGTGGAAACACTCAGCAAAGTATAGCTATCGCATCCATAACATTTTAGGTTTTTCTATTGTTATTTTGGTATCAGCTTTCGCGTGCATGTTGGAACAAGACTTTTGTGACAGGATCTCATTTTCTTTCTAGAGGGCATTTTCATTTAGTACATTTTTCTGCTTCCTCCAAATTTAGCTTAGTTGTGCATTCCAAATGCTTTATGTAACGATTCATTCCTAAAATAATTTTAGTTGTATCGAAAAAGGTGTGATGGAAGTTCTTCTAGTAAGAGAGTTTTATTTTTCTAAGTGTTGAAACAGTTATAATCATTTAAGATGGAAAAAAGCTGAATTTTGACTAAGAACTGAATGCCGATGAACACTTGAAATGATCCCAACCCATGTTGAATGATCATAAGCCAATCAAGGAATGGTCAGGGTGCGAGAAAGGCAAAAGTAGGATCGCAAAGCCATTTAAATATTGTTCGGCTATCTAACTAACATGTACAACTTTATTTGACTATCAATGCGCGATAATAAGAAATGAAAATCAGTTATGCGAGAATCGGTTAAGGATGTCTCGTAGAGGATGAGTGAGGAATTAATTGCAAGATAAGATCAAACCAAATAAGAAAATAGTAGTAAGTGTTCGGCTTGGTGAGGAAGCATATATAAGGACTTTTGTACCTTTCAATTTTCACACAAGTTAGAAAAAGGAAAAACTTTAGCAGAAACATGATTTTGAGAGAGAAGTTCGAAAAAGAGGATGGAAGCAAGGAGGATCACATGATCTTTCGCCAGAGAAACATTAGAAAGTTCAGAGTTTTTTTTTGTTTTTTCTAAATCAATCAAGGTGAAGATCTGACTCGTGGCACCGCAGGTTACAATTTTTTTTTTTTTTTTTTGTCCTCTGAAATTATATTAGAACCATGGTGGGATACATTTGTGGGATAAAGAGCCGGCAGAAAACAGGTATATCTCCGGACACAAGAGCTGGCGGAAACGAAAATTCTCCAGAAACTTAAGCCTAAAGAAACGAGGCAACTTAACCAATACCGAACAATGCTAATAACCCACAAATCTTTTCTTTTGATGTGTATTACTTTTTACATGTCACTTATTTTTTATGTTTATGGAATTCGTTCTTCATTCTTTTAAGATGATTCTTCAAAGATCAAAGAATGTTTTTCGCATGTTTAGAATGTTAGATTATGTGTGATGTTGCCATATTTAAGTTAAGATGTTTATAGCAAAAATGTGGATGTGATCTTAAATAACAATGGCATGATATATACATTGAAAAAAATTAATTTAAAAAAAAATAGATCAATTACGTAAGAGAAAATTTGGAAAAATACCTTGTTATGAGATTATATTTTGAAAACTACACCATCTTTTAACTTTTTTGAAATCTAGACTTATTAATAAGTGAAATGACTGATTTATCCAGTTTTAATTTTTCTAATTATTAAAATTTTAAAATAACAATATTAATAAAAACATAATTGCATAGGTTTGAAACAAATATTTTTTTTAAAAAAAAATCCAATTATAATCAGATATTTACATATTTATTTCAAAATAATGTATTTAATATCTATAGAATATCATATTAAAATATATCATTTTCAATATAGAAAATAAAAATAAAAATAACAATTATGATAGAAAATTCCACAAAATCAAAATCTAGGTACATATAAATAGCAAAAGAGGAAAAAATTCTAAATTTACTCATTAAAAAAATGATCATAGATACAAATATATTGTTTACAATCTCATAGAAATAATTTTAGAAATTAAACTTATAAAAAATTATAAAATAGTGAGCTAATAAGACCATATAAGTATATATGAGAAAAAATATTTTGCAACATAGTTGGATAAACTTGGTTTATATAAAAAATTTAAAACTGAAATTTCATAGAGATAAACTTTAAAGTATTTTAGAAATTATCGATTAGATATATTAAATATTACTATGTATTTATCTCAATAATAGTAATCTGAAACATAAATAATACTGATTTTAATAATAATTATTTTTATTTTTAATTTAAAATTATTTAAAATTTAGCTATTAAAAAGATAAGTTTAAATTTTAAATCAGGATATAAAAATCTTATTACATATAAGAAAGTGTAGTTTTCAAAAATAAAAAAATAAATGTATTTTTCAAAATTTAAATATTAAGTAGAGTATTTTTCAAATTATCCCATTATGTAACTGAATAAGAAGAGTAATAAAATCCATTTTTTGAGCTTAGAACCCTCTACTGCATTTAGAGTTTCTCACTTTCCATAACCTAGAGCTTTTGGCTGGTTTCAGATAACCCTTTCGTGATTTTCCTCGGTGTTCCAAAGTATCCCTCAACAGTATCCGCCGCTGTGCTCACTGTTCCTAGGGTTTTGTGGTTGTTTTTCCTGCTACAATATCCGTCTTTTTGTCGATCCGCCCTCAGTTTCAACTAAATCCGTATCAGGAAGAACAAGATCTTGCTGCTGACTGGAGATTCTTGCCTTTGGGTGGTTCGAGTGTACTCAGATCTGTTAGATATGTCGTCAGCAATGGATAAAGCTATGATGGCTCTATCTCTGGAGGAAGAAGATGTCCCGTTTGAGATGCCTAATCTCCCCCAGTATAGTTCAAGCCAAGGTAACGTTCTCAGCCTGATTGGCCGCACTCTTAACCCCCCTGGACAGAAGTTGTCATCTCTAATCTGGGATATGCCTAGAAAGTGGCAAAAAGTTGGAAGAGCTAGAGGAGTAGCCATAACTAAAGAAAGATTTCAGTTCTTTTTCGACACAGAACACGACCTTCTTGAAGTTCTGAGTAAAGGAGCCCAGACTTCCAACGATTGGAGTCTTGCTATTGAGAGATGGGTTGAGGTACCTCCACCAGATTTCCTCCAATTTATTCCTCTCTGGGTCCAGATCTGTAACATTCCGATCAACTACAGAACAGAGTATGCTATTATGAAACTAGGAGAAATTCTCGGTGAAGTATTAGTCCTGGCCTTTGATCCGACCTTGGTTCAATCAAGAGACTTTGTAAAAGTGAAAATAAAGTTTGATGTCTCCCGGCCCCTAAGAAGATCTAAGCTTGTCAACCTGCCAAATGGAGAGCAAACTTCGGTTTTCTTTAACTTTAAGCAAGTTAAAAGAAGGTGTATCTCTTGCCAAAGATTACCCATTCTCAAGATATATGCCCCCTGTCTCTTATTAAGAAAGGTGAGTCAAGCTCGGAATTCAGCAACTCTCGTAGTACCTCAATGAGAGCTAATGATCCAGTGTTCAAAGAAACTGATCCCCTTTTTGGAGTTCTGAACGAAGATCAAGTTGGAAAAGATCCTTTATCCGGAAGGCCAAAGATAGCTCCTGAAATCTTAGAAGGAATGAGGCAATATCTATTAGTGGCGAACGGAGATGAAAAAATCGTCAGAGAATCTCGTATTCAGAAATCAGTGACTGAAACTTTGAAAGACCCGATCTTGTCCAAGACTGCTCTCCAGCTTGTTCAACCGCCAATAGTCACGAGAGATGTAAATATGGGAAAAGGCATTGTCTTTGGATATGACACATCAGAGACCTCCTCTCATCCTGGCAGTGATCCAGTCGGACCAGATAAGTTAATGTTGGGAGCCTTTAAAGCTGTTCACTCCAGCCTCAATTCAATCAGTCGGGAGTCTGGATCTTCTAAGAATTCAGAGGCGGACATTCATCATAACCTTCCTGCAAATTTTCAGGTCAGTTCAACGGTTTATGGTATAGGTTCTTTGGAGCTCTCACCTTCCGGAACTAAGGCCCGAAAAAGTCGCAGGAAGAGGCCTTATGTCAGCAAAAGGAAACCAAAAACCCTAGCCTTAAGCGATATGATTGATATGGTAGACAAGAAAAAAGGCAAGGAAGTGGGTGATCAGATGAAAGAAGTGCAGAAGTGGAAATCCATGAGACGAGAGCGGTTGCTAAGCAGAACAAAAGTTTGATGGTCCCAAATAAGGGACCGTCCAACATCTAATGAGCTTCCTGAGTTGGAACTGCTAGGGATTGGGGCGTCCTCAAGAACTGACGGTTCTGCGTCTCATGGAGATGAGAAAACCTCATTTCCCTGAGATAATGTTTGTGATGGAAACAATGAATAAGAGAAACGTTGTTGTAGATATTCAAGAATGGCTAGGTTACGACTATGTATATACTGTGAACCCGGTTGGAACGTGTGGGGGGCTGGCCCTTTTTTGGAAGAAAAACATCATTTTATATATCCAGACTACTACTAAGAATATTTTGGATTTGAAGATCACCTTTGGAGCCGAGGTTTTCTTTCTTTCTTGTGTTTATGGCTGCCCTGATATAAATAAAAGGCATCTAGTTTGGGAGAAGTTATCTCGTATATATATACTCAGAGAAGCGAACGTTGGTGCATGCTCGGAGATTTTAACGAGATCCTTCACAATGGAGAAAAGCTGGGAGGTCCGAACAGGGCAGATTCTACTTTTGTGGATTTCGCAAATATGCAGAACGCTTGTGGAATGAAAGAACTACCGAGCTTAGGCAATGGTTTCACATGGGGGGAAGAAGAGGTAACCTGTGGATTCAGAGCAAATTGGACATATGCTTCAGCAATACAAGATGGCAAGCCTCCTTTCCGGCAGCTAATCAAGCCTTCTTAGACTTGAAGGGTTCTGATCATCGCCCGGTCTTACTCAATCTATTCTCGTCTCAGGAAACCTATAAGGGATCCTTCAGATTTGATAAGTGATTTTTGAACAAGCCACGAGTAAAAGAGACAATCAGCCGAGCATGGAAGCATCCGTCTCCTAACCTTGGGTTTACCGTTTCAGACAGAATGAGAAGTTGCAGAAAAGCCCTCAGCAACTGGAAAAAAGCAAACTCCCTGAACGCTAATAAGAAAATCGCCTAGATTCAAAAGGAAAAGAGCTAGAACACGCAAAGATCCGTCCATCATTCCCGAGAATAAGAGACCTCAAATTTAAAATGAAAAAGACCTACGGAGAAGAGAAAAGTTTCTGGCAACAAAAATGTAGAGATGACTGGTTAAAGTGGGGAGATGGTAATACCAAGTTCTATCATGCTTCGGTCAAGGCAACAAGATCAAGGAATGGGATTGAGGCTCTTATGGACGAGAATGGTATCCTTAAGAGAGCGGAAGCGTCCAAAGGACAAGTGGCTGTGGATTATTTCAACAAATTGTTCACAACCTCTCTCCCTGAAGCTGTTAGTGGAATATTCTCAGATTTTATCCCAAGAGTTGATGACGCTACCAATGCCTTACTAATTGCAGAAGTTACACCACAGGAGATCAAAGACAGCGTTTTCTCAATCAAGGCTTCAAGCGCCCCCGGAGCGGACGGTTTCACAGGATTCTTTATTCAAAAATACTGGGAATTCATTGGCAACAGAGTCACTTTGGAAGTCCTGAGGTTTTTTAACAATGGGGTTTTCGACAAGGAATGGAATTTTACTCTTTTAAGCCTGATTCCAAAGAAAGTGGGTTCACCCTTGATGACAGACCTCCGGCCAATAAGTCTCTACTCTGTTATTTACAAAATCATATCCAAGATATTGGTGTCGAGGCTTAAACCGATCCTCCCTCAGATTGTGTCACCGAATCAATCAGCTTTCGTCTCAGAAAGGTTAATCTCGGAAAACATAATTTTAGCGCATGAATCAGTACACGCTCTGCGAACTCACCCGAGCACGGCAAAGGAATTTTTGGCACTAAAATCGGATATGTCCAAGGCTTTTGACAGAATTGAATGGAGGTATCTAGTGGATCTTCTCAAAGCCCTTGGCTTCCACCAAATTTGGATCAACTGGGTAATGACCTGTGTCTCAACAGTCTCATACTCAGTCCTTATAAATGGCCAACCCTTTGGTCATATTGTTCCCCAGCGTGGTTTGAGACAAGGTGACCCCATGTCGCCCTTTTTATTCATATTATGCTCTGAAGGCCTCTCTCATTTACTTCATAAAGCAGAATCGGATGGTGAAATCACTGGCATCAGGTTCACTCAGCAGGGTCCAGCCATACACCACTTGTTATTTGCTGATGACAGTTTATTCATGTGCAAGGCCACTTTAAGACAATACCAAGCCCTTCAGAGTATCCTTACTCTTTAGCCCTGTTCTTTTCTACGTAAGCAGCGTCCGGCGGCAGCGACCGTAAACTAAACGTATTACCACCTAAACAAAGCATATGGGAAACAGTTTTTATAGACGCTGTGGCAGATTGGAAGAGTAATACTAACGCTGAAATTCTGAGCGGTAGCTGCATCTCGTTTTTTGTTATCGCTGCGTCTCGTTTTTTGTTGTTCACGAGACCTGGCCACCTGGATTTCCTCCATTACTGTATATTTTTGTTGTCGCTGCAGCTGGCCGCAGCGTTCTTAAAAAGAACAGGGCTTTTATGGTGCCGTTACAGGTCAGGTAATCAATAAAGAAAAATCAGCAATAACCTTTGGTGGCCTGATAATGGACGCAGACAAAGCACTGATTAAGGAAATCCTGGACATAGAAAATGAAGGAGGTGCTGGGAAGTATTTAGAACTTCCTGAATGTTTCAGTGGATCCAAGGCTGACATGTTAGAATATCTGCACAAGAACATGAAAAATCGGTTTTCAGGCTGGTTTTCAAGACTGCTCTCTACTGGGGGAAAAGAAATCTTGATAAAATCAGTGGCTATGGCCATGCCAATTTTTGTGATGTCCTGTTTCAAACTACCGAAATCTACTTGTGAATCATTATCCAGTGCAATGGCAGGTTTTTGGTGGCACTCCCTCGAGCACAAAAGGAAAATTCATTGGATCGCTTGGGATAAACTCTGCTTAACAAAGGAACAAGGGGGTTTGGGTTTCAAAGATATTGCCATTTTCAATCAAGCCCTCCTGGCAAAGCAAGCATGGAAGATCCTACAAGAACCAGAAGGACTATTAGCCTGCTTTTTAAAGAGCAGATATTTCGAAGAAAATGATTTTCTGGAAGCGGAAATGGGTTCCAGACCCTCTTATGCTTGGAGAAGCATTCTTCATGGGAGAGAATTACTTAAATTGGGCTTAGTCATTGGTATAGGGAATGACGAATCTACTATATGTTTGGACAGATCTCTGGTTAAAAGATGGCAACATGCGTGCCCCCTTCATGAGAAATATCTTGGTTGACTTGGAATTAAAATTTGCAGATATCCTCAACGAGGATTCAAGAAGCTAGAGTCAAGAGCACATGCAGGATCTATTCTATCAACGGGATATTGAATTGATAAATAGAATCAAACCAATAGTGGATTCAGAAGATTACTGGTGCTGGAATCACAACAAAAGCGGAGCCTACTCAGTTAAGTCAGGATATGAAGTAGGGATGAACATATTGAAAAAGGATCAAATCTCTGAAGCCATGATTCAACCGTCTCTAAATGGTCTCAAAGAACTGATTTGGATCATAAAAGCACCAACCAAAATCAAGCTTTTCCTATGGAAAGCTATAGCTGGGGCGATTCCGGTTGCTGAGAGAATAGCTAATAGAGGAATGAAAGTTGACCAACTCTGCCAACTCTGTGGAATGAGTGATGAAACAATAAACCACGTTTTATTTCTCTGTCCCATGGCTCGCCAAACATGGGATTTGGCAAACTTCCCTAACCCCGAAAACGGTTTCTCGGAATCATCCATTTACCAAAATCTCTCATATGTTTTGAAGGTGGGCAAGAATAAGAGAGTACCATTGGAATTCACATATCATTCCCCTGGATCCTCTGGCTATTGTGGAAACACAGGAACAAGACCTTATTTGAAGGTATCAACGCTGAAGCTCTAGTCACGAGCAAGAAAAGCGTAGAAGAAGCTGCACTCTGGTTCTCGGCACAAGAGAAGGAAGAGGATGATGAACAAAGAGAGAACGGGGACAAAGAGAAAAAGCCAAAAGTTTGGCAGAGACCACCTAGAGGCAGATTAAAATGCAATATTGGTGTCAGCCGAAACAAGACAACAAAGATTGGAGGTGCTGGCTGGGTACTCAGAAACGCTGAAGGTAATGTTCTCCTTCACAGTAGGCAGGCCTTTGTGAACATGGAAAAAGATCTTGAGGTGACTTTAGCTGCTTGGATATGGTCTATTGAGAGCATGAAAAGTCTAGGTGTTATGAATGTCTCCTTTGGGGTTGAAGCAGCGGATTTGGTTAGCGCAATCAACAGGCCAAGAGCTTAGCCATCTTTCAAAGCCCACACCTCAGCCATTCACACCGCTTTAGGCTCGCAGCAGGATTGGAAATTCATTTTTGAAAAAAGAAATGCTAACTTAGGAGCCTTCTTAATTGCTAGAAGTGTTTCAGTGGAGGATCGACTGCAATCATATGTCGCTTCAGGTGCTCCGGCATTACGAAGCCTTTGAGAAGGATCGAAGAGGATTGTAATTTTTTGGTCTCCTTTTCTCCTTCTTAAAGAATATTTATTGTGATTTCAGTGTGATCCTTTTTCTGTTTGTAACCAGATATTTCTACAGACCCTTTTGCTAATCTCCCCCTTGATTAAGGTTGTCTCAGAGATTTTGTTGATGACGCATTCAAATACTATGTACATGCTTCCTGAACATAATGGTGGGTAATGATTTCGTAAAAAGATCAGCTGCGTTGTCGCATGATTTGACATATCTTACTTCAATCTTTTTATTCTTCTCGAGTTCTTGGATGTACAAGAACAACTTTGGAGGTATATGTTACTCAGATGACAAAAAAAAAAAAACTGAATAAGAAGAGTACAGTTGTTAGGATAGGTTTGGTTGTACAGACGTTTCAGATCATGTTGGCTTTAGGCCATGAGAGACTCTTTCAGAGTCTTGTGGCTTTGGGCCGTAAGGGATCTTTAGAGATAATCTTTTGGAACATATAGGATCTTCAAATCTTAAGTGATTTTGGGGTTGACCAAAAAAAAAAAAAAAAAAGTGATTTTGGGAGGTGGATATATGTGGAAATGACTAGTTAATGGGTTGATCGATTTTCCGCTATCACTCGCAAACAAAGCTTCTGCATTTAAAAGTAAAGATGACATCCTTAAAAAGAGTGAAAACATATGAAAATGAAAATCCATAAGAATAGTGAAAATAAAGATAACATCTTATGGGTATGTGAAAATGAAGATAATATCCTAAACTTAAACTCTTCTTCGTCCACTTGATTGCTTTACTATTTTAAAAATAAAATTTAATATTTTATTCATAGATTTTCTAAGATTAAAATACTAGTAGTTTAGATATTTTGTTCTCTATACACAAAAAAAAATGAAAAATATGTAACTTTAAAAGACTTCTATAAAGCATGATTCAAAAGGATTTCATAATTTAGAAAAGAAATTATAAATATATATAAAGACTCCATAACACTTACCAATCAACCTTTTAGAATCGTTAACTTTTTTTTTTGTTTTCTTTGGTTGTGGTTTACTTGATATTATAAAAATAATGTTTGGTTGGTGTAACTATCGTTGGTTTTAATTTTGATGTTTATATAGCTTTTCTTTTTTAGATTATTTGCCTCTCGACATATATTTATTAGACTTTCGTTTTCAGGGATAATTTTGTTTTATTTTAGATTTTACAATTGTTTTTGTTCAATAAATAATAAAATAAGATCTTGTGAATTAAAGAACTAAATTTTTCTTCACAACAAATAAAAGTATGGTAATTAGATTTTTAACATCAAAAGAAAAAGTAATTAAGTTTTAACATAAAAAAAAAAGTAATTTCTTAAACAATCTACATTGCAAGATGAGTTTCCGTTTCCATTTCAGTATTTCACATTTCACAATTCACAGTATCACATGTCCCGCTTCACGCCACAGATCGTTTTTGTGGCTATCTTTGTCTTTACAGATCTGCTTTTTTTCTATTTTGGTCGTTCTACATCTCAAGTTACACGTATCAGCACGTGAATCTGCACGTGACTAAGATGCATCCCCAATAATAATAAAAAAAAAAACAAAAAGTAAAGTTCTTTTCGTTATTTTATTTAATTTACCGCTCAGATGTATCAGAAAAGTGCCAAATAAATTGATTGCTTAGTAGTATTTGTGTATTTATATTTGGGGAAATGTATGAAGAACATTTTATGTTTCTGTAAGGTAAAGTATTCCTTAGCCAACAACAAAAAGTCATCACTTTATTAAATTCGACACTCAGCTACAGATCCCAATAACTAGTCCTCCTTCAACAAACACTTACAATGATTCAACAACCAACAATATATATAAAATCTATGTATCTAGATATTATTATTCCCAAATATACAAGTAACATAAACTCAAACACATTACCCAAAAAAGCAGAACAAGGTAAAAAAAACAAAAGAAACAACATTCGGATTCTACTGAAAATGGCAATGCTGCTGAATCTGCACTATCTTACCTCTTTTAGTTAAAGAGTTGATATGAACGTACAACTTTGTTCTCTGCTTCACACATTTCTAACACTTCCATGATACTCCTGCTATGATCTCACCTGAGTCACACCACCATTAGAACCTTCCGGATGAGCCAGCGAGTTACCACCGACGCCGACATTCTTTTCCGCTAATGGAGATTTGGTGATGATCCCGTTTTGTTGTTCCTTAGAGGCACACATGCTCAAAGGTAACTTCTTTAGCTTCACTCTCCCTCTTCTTTTCCCCAAAGAGCTACTCTCTTCCCCTGTTTTCTCCTTCCCGTTTACTCTCCTTCTGTCTATTTCCTCGTCTGTCGAGGTGTCTGAATCCACAACACCAGCAACATCGTGCCCATCGTACATAGTACTAGTCACTGCACTATTCTCATACGACGACGCTACGCTCTTCTGCTTCTTGTTTCTATGACCAGTCAAGACTCTAGGAGAATTGTTTATAGCTCGGTTCAACCTACGCGCTAGTTCCTCGTCCGCGACTCCTTTCGAATACAAAAGCTGAACGGGGACATGTTTCTTCTGCTTGCTCTTCCTCGGTGACCTCTCCTTCACCATCTCAGCCGGGAAAGAAGCGAACAGTTCCAAAGCACTCTTGGCTGCAGCCACTGCCTTTGAAGCAACGATGGCTTTCTCATTAGCTGCGGCTCTCGCCGCTCTAGCGATCTTAACCGCTAAAGCTGCCGTTGCTTTTGAAGCCTGAGCCAGCTCCTCCGGAGAGCGACCGTGGTCGTCGTTGAGTTCGGAAGTCAAAAGATTGTCGAGATGGGTCTGCACATCGGTTGAAGCAGAGGAGGAGCCATTTGAGTAGGAAGTAGAAGAGGAAGAAGCGAAACAAGGAAGAGGAGGACTCGGTGAAGAAGATCCATTCGAGTTCTGTTTCTTGAATCCGGCGAGTAATCTCTTCCGTGGAGGCAGAAGCGAATCGGAATCGAGCTGATTCACATCGCAACCATTTGTCGCCATTTCAGACAAAACAGCTAAAACCCAAAAAAAATCGATTGCCGAATTAATACAAATCAGATCATAAAATCAAGAACTCGATCGAAAGTCGAAACCAAACAAAATCGATCCGTAACAATCGATGCTAAATCAAATCGCAAGAAAAGAAAACAAAAGAACATATTGCAATCCAGCGAAAGATTCATCTCCCGACCAAATTTTGATCAATCGAACATTCAAACAACAACCAAAAAAATCCAACAAACAAAACTCAAAGATCATTGCACAACATTCAGAGGATAAGAATCAAAACATGAAGAGTGCTGTTATGAGTACCTGATAGAACCTTCTGTTCCGAGTTATTACAAGGTGAATTCACGCGGCTTTGAAGTTACCTTATCATCTCTGTTCATCGAACAAACAGAGAAGACAAACACAGAGGTTAGGAAGAAAATTTTAGGGTTTTCAGAAGGAGAGAAATGGGGAAGATAGATAGAGAAGGAGATGTTTGTTTCCAATCTCTGATCCATTTTCGTTTTTATATGTAAACCCTACGAATCCTTTTTTTAATAAATCTCTTAATTGTTTTCTCTAATTTTCTTACGTTTGTCTTTTTTTTCACATTTACGGTACTTTACAAGTTACAAAGTAAACCAGAGATTTTTTTTTTTTTTTTTGGCCGTTTCATTACATTCCGTCCAACCATAATAACGGCCGTCATAACTCTCTCTCTTTTTAACGGAACTACGTGATAGTATTATACAGAGTACAGATGGTAAACTTTCTATATTGAGAATTTCAAAACTTTAATTTGGGTAACACTTTTTTTTCTTTCTTTTTCCTAAACCGGTATTGTTTATTTCTAAATAATGAAAACTGTAGACGCATAGAGTTAAAAAGATGTGGATTAGGCATTATCTCTGCTATGCTATCAGATGAGATAAAGCTGTCATTTTTAGAGAAAAGGAAAATCGATTTTAGATCTTTTTGATCTTTTTAGACGGGCTGCATCTGTACAATACACAAAGTTGATTTGCATGTTTTATATAATTTTACCTTACGAAGTACTTTATGAACTATATCCCATCAGATTTATGATTTATAAATTTATTATGTTCTTGACTCTTGAGCAAAAAAAAAAAAATATTATGTATAACAGTATAAGGTTCCATTTTGAAAACAATTTTTTTTTATGTAGAGATAAACAAGGCAAAGTAAAAACTAAAAGTAACGCCATCATAAAACAGAGCAAATTGAGATTGGAATTGATATGATCGTAGCTTATCCTCAGGTAATTTAGCCATGATTGGTCTATTGGTAGTTGGTTGTAGAATTAGGATCCACCAAAACATTTGATATTCGAAAGAATCAGATCTTGATCTATGTATTAAATTTTGGATCCGCCGAAACCGAATTCGAATTTAGATATTTGGATCTAAATCTGAAACTTTTAAATATATTAAAATTCTATATTTTATTATTAATTATTAAAATATATTAATACTTATCTATAAAACAAATTTTAAATGATTCTATAGCATTTTATTTTATTTTCTTATAATATTATACTATAATTTATAAAAAAATTATATAGATTTGAATCTAATAATTATTTTTAGTATATTAATATATTTTAAACTCTTACATATATGAATCTTGATGTCCACGGATGTCCGAACAAATATCCAAAATTCAGATATTCGAAAACCATGAATCCAGATTTAAATATTTAAAACATTGATTTATACATTTCAAAAATTTTGGATATCTGAACTGTTAGTTGGTTGGTATCATTGAGTGCTTCTTTGTTTGATCTTCGTTTTAAACAAATTCATTTTTCTTAGATTTTGGTTATGGGCTTTGGTGCTAATGTTTCTTATGAAACAAAACCCATAAGGATTAAACGCAGAAATTCACATGAATAAAAAAACATGAAAGATCAGATTCAGGCGAGAGAAAAACGAAATTTGGTGGAGTAAACGATGTGGAAGAGAAAGAGGTAGAGAGCTAGACCAAAGATGCCGCATGTAGATGTGTGGTTGTCCAGTAACCAATTGGATTTAGTGCCCAAAATTTGTGCGGACTAGGCCAAATCCATAGTCAGATAACTAATTGACAGCTCTATGTATGATATGTTTGCGTTTAACAAACAATCACAAAATTTATCTGTATTATACAAAAAAATGCTCGTTATGGAAAAAGTTAGTAAAATGCATAGTTACTACATACAATTAGATGAAATAGATTAACCTTTTTATACCTTTACATATAGATTTTTATTTTATCAAAACCATTCTAGTATGTTCTTTGTATTCTTCATATATAAATCATATCGACAAGTCATAGAAACATATTTTGAAGTTGTACAAAAATTAAATTCTTTTTGTCCTATCAGTTCTGAAAATAGAGATCCAAATGAATTTAAATTATGATCAATATTTTGTCTACCCTTCTGAGTATTAAAGCTTACTAGTTCCCATTGACCATAAAATTTGAAGAACTTGAAGGTAATATTGAGCAAAATTATTGTTACCAAATCCACAATTATGTGACAAACAATCTGAGTACCATCATCGGTAATGACCAATAAACCAAGGTAATTAACGGTCTATACAACAAAACACAAGGTAATTTTGTCTTCATACAACCAATGTGGTATGATTCATTAATGTAAATCATCTACTATATTAAAACAGGAGTCCCTTAAGAAATAAACCTATTGTCATGTGTTATATTACGAAATATGCCACTGAAATTTAATGAAAAGATAAAATTTCATTAAGGGTAATTTAGACTAAACATATATGTAGTCTATAATAGTTTTAATACACTTGAATACATCTGATTATGTAGAGATTAATTACCATAAATAAAAATATATTAACTAGATATGTATCTTAACAATTTAAAATAATGGGTCCCACTTATGTGATTAATTAAAAACGAAAATAGTAATAATATATATATTAGATATTCAATCAAATGATAAATATAATTAATTAATATAATAAATTAATTTTTAAGACATAAAATCTAATTTTAGTAAATATAAACATAAAGTAACATAAAAATATATTTAGTAAATATACACAGAAAGTAACATAAAGTATATTTTGTATTTTTAATTTGATATATATATAATTCCGGGTTTGTAAAGTTTGTTTTATTAAAATATGTAATATATTTAGACAATTAGAAAACGGGTTAAAAAGAATAATTAACTAATTTTAATTATCAAACTATTAAAAAATATTAAGATGCGATAAGTTTCATAAACAGATTATCATATTTTAACTTTCCTAAATATATATAAAATTTTAAATTCAATTATAAAAGTTAGAAAATAAAAGAACAAATACAAATCAATAGAATAGACTATATAATTTTATCATATACTTAAATAAAACTATCAGTACATTTCAAACTATAACTTTTAAATTTACAAATATACACTATTTAAAAAAAATAACTACACATTAAAAAAAACTTATCTTAAGGACGGGATATAGTCTATTATATTATTATTGAATATAAAAATAACATTAAATTCTATATTTTTAAAAATAAGTTAAACTTTTATTTATATATTAAATCAAAAGATATTGTTTTGAAATCAGAATAATGTTTTTAAAATTCCAATATATTAACAAATATAAATATTAAGTTAGCTATTTTCCTAAATATTAGTATGTAAATATTAAATTTCCTAATTTACCATTTACTTCCTCTTATCTTCTAATTATATTGATGTAATTTTTTATTTTTTTGCTATTGGTTTAAAACTATTTTCTTTCTAGAAATGCTAAACATTTTCATAAATATTAGCATGAATATAATAAATTTTATAATATTAAATTTACTTCCACGTATGTGTGTATTAAATTGATGTAACTGAAAAATTTATTGCTGCTGATCTACTTTTTTCTGTTTAAAACTACTTTTTCTGTAAATTTCTAATCAAGCAAAAAAAAACGCACAAAATAATTCACACTACAACTTTAAAGTATAGTGTTACAAATTATTTGCAATGTTATTGTTTTCTTTTTAATAATTTTAAAAATTATTATTATATCAAAATATATTACAATTTTTTAAATTTATGTATTTAATTGGAAAAATATTATTCATATCCCGCGCGCCGACGCGCGGATTCGGATCTAGTACAACTTAAAACACATCTCTACACAATGACATCTACATAAATGCACCGGCCCAATTGACTCATATTCAGCCCAATATTTGTCAAATCTCATCTAGATTTGTGATGAATATGCACCACTATAATTTATGAACTCCTTTTACTATTAGTAAAATAGTAATTATGTAGCAATGAGAAGAATCTAGCTTCCCTGTACTGCAAGTAAACATTTACAGGTACCATGGAAACTCCCCTTCTTCAAGAAAAAACACCCTTAAAAAAATCCTATTTACGGAAACACACCAAAAAACCATTCACATAACCAACAAACCAATCAGTTCTGCTTCAACATCTTAACTCTTATCTTAAACCATTTGTGCTCTTAGATCTTTAACAACTTCCTCAACAAGATCCGCCATGATCATACCTTCAACTTCTCTCCCCAGCACGGTAACTTCTTCACCAATCAAACCACTCCATGGGCACCTCTCCAAGTCCCAACCAATGATCCCATCCAGTGAACAAAAGGGTTTATCTGGCTGAGAATATAAATACTCCGACATGATCCTCCAAGCTGACTCCAACAGGTATTTACCTCGTACAGCCGTTGATTCAGACGCACACGAGCTCATAAATTTCTTCTTGAAACCTGACTTTGTCAATGGTCCAAGCACCACAGTAAGTACTTCGTTCAGAAGATCAAACAGTATGTTGTGATAATCTTCACTTCTCATAGTCTCTTCCATATCTTCGTCTTCTTGACGCTGATTGCTTCTTTTCTTGAGATTCTCTTTTGTTTCTTCAAGAACAGACTTGTTTATAGGCTTTGCAAATGGATCCCATCGAGACAATGATCTATCAGTTGTCCCTTCATACAAACCAGAAGCCACAAGAAGATCTCTCACAAATACTTTATCTGGGTTTCCTAAATCAACAGTGGTCTCAATCTCTCGAGCCGCTTCTTCTTCCACAGGAGTCGGCACTTGTACGTCAGACTCAAGCTCATTTATCTGTCTTCTTAGCTCTGAATCAGCAGAAACAGAGAATGAGAAACACTTCATGGAGTTTGTAGAACATTTCAAGAAAAAGGAGAAAAATATTTTATTAAGTTTTCTTACCACTTAGATTGGAACTGATGTCTCTGAAGACTTGAGGCATACCGTTCTCATCCGATACAGTCACGTCGGGTGTCGATATCTGGCTGAGACAATCGACATTTCTCCAGAACTCTTCTGGTGTACTGCTGCAGACTGATGCAGGGCTTGGAGGCACTTCTGTTGAATTCTCCTGAGAAAAGATACACAACTTGTCTTAGTTTAGACTATAAGGACACCTCAAGTTAGGGATAGAAGAGAGAAAGTCGAAAAGTTCTTACATTCCGATCGTAAAAGTTGTTAAACCTCGAACCCGTCACGAAATCTTTGATTGATTCATCCTCGAAACTGTTAGATTCAATCATTGAACGTATCTTCTTACCAAAGATTCTTCCTCTAAGAGTTGATCTAAAGCTGGAAACTTTCTTCCTGAGATTGAATCTTTCTTTCCTCCTGGTCGGATCCACAAAAACTGGTTCTGTTTCTGCTTCTGTTTCTTCTCGCTCTGTTATTACAGCCTCGTGCTTTCTCATGATCTGCGCGCCTGTCAAAACATGCCGATCTTCTAGCAGAAGCTTACCAAAAGATGTCCCTGAGACAGGAGCAGATAGTGATCTTTTGAGGTTTCTTGGCGATGAAGAATCTTTCTTAGGAACACTTCTCTTCGCTGTCAAGTCTTCTTCGTCGATTTCATCAGTTTGTTTCCGCAAGCTCTCTGCATTCGATACAGTGGGTCGCAAACGGCTACTGCTACTGCACTTGGCCGCAGAATCATCTGAAGGACTCATCTCTTTCCTCAAAACATTCCTCAGTCTCTCTGCCAAAAGTCTTCTTGTATCTCTGCTTATAAACTCTTGCGGAGAGTCTGGTGCATTGCACTGAACCTCACTCGCGGCATATGATCTCATGGATTCAGACCTCGGGAAAGGTCTTTCGCTAAAAGGAGTCTCGATCCCGCTTCCTCTCACTGATGAACTTCTCTTGAGAGCTCTTCCTTGAAGCTCACCTTTTAACCTCTCCTTCACTTCCTCAAGAAACTCTTCTATGCTGCTTCCTCTGCTTCCTTCCATAGTCGTCCCTGAAGAAGTAGTTAACGAGTCTTCGTAATCATACACTCTCTGAAGACCGGGTCTTAAAACAACAATCCTAGTTGGACCGGTTCTGTCTGATTTCAGGTTAAAATCTCGACCGAAGCTTCTAGTTCTTGTGAAAAGCCTCTCTTTCTCATCCCGAGCCACGCAGCCAGATTCAACGATTCTTGAGCAATCCTTAGACCTTTTATCAGCTTGCCATGCTTCGAACTCTCTTCTGAATCTTTGAAGCTCTTCTTCTTGAGGATGTTCTCGACGCATTGGTGGATTAATCTCCTCTGCCTCCATTACATTGACTGACGATGCTAATCTCCTCTCCTTTTTGTTTCTTCTACCTCCACCTTCTTTCTCATGAGATTGATCCACTTTAGTAGTGTGACGAGGATTGATCCAAGCCGTTGGTTTAGTTGACTCCAAAGGAAGTGCATCCATTCCCATCAGCTTAGCTACAAGACTTGGAGAGTTGTGTTTATCGTTGGAACGTTTTGTGAGCTCTTCGATGATCTTCTTCTTCATTGATTCCTCTATTGGGTAACAACTTCTCTCATACCATTCGTCTTCCTCAAATCCATTACTCTGCTGTTAAATTTTTTATTTTTAAAAACTTATTTAACATTCAATTTCGGAGAAAAATACAAGAGAGAAGTTCGTTTCTATTACCGGTTTATCTTTCTCGTTATGGTATGTCTGAAAATTGTCAACTTGAAGCTCAAAGCTATTCCTAGGAGCTTCCAGATCTGCAGAAAGAAAAAAAAAACAAAAAAAAACGAAAAAGATTATTGATTAATCAATGTTCAAAGACAACCCATGAATTTAACAGTAAAATCAAGAGACAAGATTTGATTTTTTGTTTTGCTCTGTAAATTATCAGTGAACTTCACCTTCGTCGCGGCTTTTGTGATGGGAAAAAACTTTCCGGGAGAAACTGTTGTTGTGGAAATCGAAGAGATGCAATAAGCCTCCCATTCTTCCGGCGGTTGGATCTCCGGTGAAGGAAAAATCAAAGGGAGAGAGAGAGAAATCGAATACTTAAAACGGCGATGAAACTTCCGATCTGATGAATCATCAGAGAAAGACGAAAACCCAGAGAGTGAACTTCGGCAAGTATTGTTTTTTTTAAGAGATTTATTACACAGACGAAACAGAACAGAGCCAATTCTGGATAATAAAAAAAAGAAAGAAAGAAAGAGACAGAATCTGAAACCAGGAACAGAACAGAATAGAATTACGAGCTTTACGCAATGAACCGATCGAGAGAGGTAAAAGAAAATGTATTCAATGAATTGTCTCTCGTGAATCAATGAAGCCTCGAAAATAGAGAGATTGTGAGAGGATGAGAGAGAGAGAGAAGAAATGGGGGAACAGAGGAAAGTCGTATTCAGACAGAGAGAGAAGAAGACTAATGGTGAGTAGTAGGAAGCTGACGAAACACATCTAATCCAAAGTACGGAACTCCGGTCGCTTTCTCACTTTTGACGAGAGAGAGAGAGAAAATGAAAAACGGAATTTTTGCAGAAGAGAGAGAGAGAAGAAACGTGGAGATTCAGAGATAACAGAGTATTTCTTTCTCCGGTACGTACGTGGTTCCTGTGAGCCGCTCCAAATTAAGTAATTTATTAATTATTATTATTATTATGTTCCAAAATAATTATTATTCATTATTGATTGAGTTTCCTGTTAACCGTTATCATTATTCTCATTATTTTTTTGTTTTTCTTTTTTGACATATCTCATTATTTTTTGTTATAGTAAGAAAAAACGTCGTATCATTATTTCATTATTGTGAATAACAAAGAATATAATCATGATTCCTGATCATCAAAATTTAATTTATAAAAAGAATATTGCAGAGCCGTTTTCATTAGGCCTGGGCAAAAAAACCGAACCCGAAAAATCGAACCAAACCAAACCGAAAAAAGTAGAACCGAACCCGAACCGAAATTTTTAAAATACCTGAACGGGTCCTAAATTTCAATATCCGAAAACCCGAACCCGAACCGGGAACCGAATGGGTAACCGAAATAACCGAAATACAATTATATTCCTAAAATATTAATAATATTTAGATTTGATATAGCTTATTTATCCTAAATTATATTTATAAATCCAAATATATGTATAACTTTTAGACAAAAATAACTAAAATATCAAAGATAAATAAAATATATGAAATTTTTAGCTATATTTGACAAATTTAATTGATTTAAACTTAAAATTAATTAAATTTTATTTTTTCCAAAAAAATTCGGGTACCCGACCCGAACCCGAATAGAACCGACCCGAACCCGAAACCGAACCGAAATTCTAAAATACCCGAATGGGTCCTAAATCTTCAAACCCGAAAACCCGAAATCCGAATGGACCCGATCCGAACCCGAACGGGTACCCGAACGCCCAGGCCTAGTTTTCATGTATGAACCATGAATATAGTAGTTGTACATTGGAGGTTGTTTTAAAAGAAATATCTATAACAAGTAAACTTATAAAATCGAAAATTCATCAGAGAAGTTGAAAGATTCCTTTATTAATATTCTTTTTTATTGAAGATAAAAAGACAAAATGAATTAGAATTCTCATTCTCTTATGTAAGTTGGAACGTGTACAGAAGGGTAGTTGGATTGTGAAATCAGTCTCTTCGGTACTAGCTTTCAATAAATAATTTTAATTAATCAATGAAATAAAGATTATGGAAAATTATACTCCTTTATGTGAAAACCTCAACAATAAGAAATCATGTAACGAACAGCTCATGGAGTGGACCGTCATTTTCCTTATGATCGTAAAATAACAACTCTCACTTTTTAAACACAAAAATCATTTGTCCGGACAATAATGAAGCGTATTATTTGTTAACTATCATACTCTCGAACAAGGTATCTAGTTATAACACAAAGAAAATGAAACGTACTATTATTTGTTAACGGTACAGATGATTGAAACAATGAAAGTTATTAAAGCTGTTAGTTAAAACTGATTGTGTAACACAGACCAAAGTCACCATCATAAACAACACTCTTTATCCATTTCAAATTTTTCTTAAACCTATCCGAATTAGGGACCATGACAATTAACACATATATAACACCTAGTTTCCTTAAAACCTTAGACGTAGACAAATAAAACAATTAGAATCATTTATTAAACATATTATATATCGAATGGTCGAGTGACTAACGAGTAAACGACTAGTGACTAGCATTTTTAGAACACTAACATATATTTACTCATTTTTTCACCTAAACATATCATTGACTAAAAGGAAATTACTACCTGTTTTGCATAAATTCTTTAACAAAAATACATGAAACTAGTTACATAAAAGAGTATTTGCAGCGTCTATACAAGAAAACTTTACTAATTGGCGATATAGCGAAACACTGTTACGGGCACTGTGCACAAATTTTTAATACGAAATCACCCTCGGAATTTAGATACATGTTTTCTAATACATATCGATGTAAATAATATTTGCAGTTTTACACACCTCTCTCTTTTCTTTTCCACCGGCGACCATTAATCCTCTCTTTCTTTTCTTCCACCGGCGACCATTAATCCAAGAGAGAAGCTTTGTATTTGCTTACTTGTCTTCATCATCATGCCTAAGGAATCCTTCCTTTCTGATTCAACACTTTAGTTACAGGTACACTAATTTCTTCTCTTTCTCTACATGAAATTTCAATCTAAACTAGTAACATCGAAGAAATATAGGAACCGGATTGTCAAGGCAGAGACCAAACCGATGAAAAGGCGTTTACGAATCTGAGTATGATCGTGATCGGAGATTGTGTTGCATAGAGAAATCTCGTCGGGGAAAAGCATGGTGGAGCAACGAACGACGACGACGATCGAGATCCAGATACTAAAATTATTAGCCGGTTAATAATCTGTTTATATGGTCACACTTGTTAATTATAGTATTATACGATGTTAGCCGATAACATTGGAAGATAATAAACTTTATTACCTCGTTAACAACCTACTTATATGCTCCAATCTTAGTGTTAGACATTTATTTATGATATTAACCGCTAACATTGAAAATCTTCATAGATATTGCAATAAATGTTCTCCATCTTTCTCTCTTTGTGGTTCTCTATCTTTTTCTCTCTGGTCCTCTCTATATTTCTCTCTCTCTTCTTCTCCACCGACGACCATTAATCCTCTCTCTCTTTTTCCACCGTCAACCATTAATCCGGAGATACGAAGCCGTGTTACAAAGAATCAGAACCCACTCAGTCTGGACTCAGATCAGGTGAAGCAGAGGCTATAACACTCTGATAACTCCTATCGCCGTCTTGTTCTCGTCTTCTAGAGCCAAACTGAAAATCACTCCGGCGAAGTGTTGACCATACGATATTCACTTTGTTAGATTTCTCTGGATACTAAATTTAGCCGGTTTAATTTGTTAACATTTTCAGTAACCGCTACCAAATATATTAGCCGACTAATAACTTACTTAACTCATGATAGATGGAAGATATCATCTGAATTGTTGGCTACCTGACAGATATCATGCGGCCCATTTTAGCTAAACTATTAGTCATGTGTCGTCATATAAACTATTTTATATTTACTTGATTTTCATTTTATGATTTCTATAATTGTTTTATTTCGCAATGGAGAGGGTGTTTCGTCTTTTTACTCCTCCACATGCTACAGAAATCTCTATATCCCTAATTTAAGAAATTTTTCTCTGTATCTCTAATTTACTAAATTTCTATGTATATACAGCTAATTGACTCTACATAAAATTAAGCATACAATCTATAGACGTTGCTGCATACATGCAAAACACTAATCCCCCATTACTAGCTTACGTTTAAGTATTTTTCCCCAGTTATATATATATGTATGCATGGATCGTTCGTCAAAGCAGATTCGCCCATATTTCCACAAAATATTAAAATATCTAAATATTTAAAATAATCATTGTAATAATCTAGCGGCTCTTAGGATTAATAAATAAAGCTAAAGTCTACGAGTAACCGGTCAATAACCCCACAACAAGTGACTTATCAAAAAACATTACACGATTACGAGAATTTTGATATATCACGTACTATCTATATTTTAATACTAATAAAACCCTTTTTTTGTTAAAGAGTAGTAAGTAACTTTCTCCTTTGAAAGTTAAGAAAAAAAGAAGAGAGTAATGACTAGAATTTAGATTTGTATATAAATCTCACATTTTTTCTCCCATGATACACTACAGTCTACACACACAGGGGCTAGAAATGATTTTAACCTGGGGCACAATTTTATCAATAACAGAACTATATATTTTATAATACTTTTGTTTGATATTTTACATTATTAAGTTTTTTCCTTATACTATATCTGGGTTTTAAATGACAAATGGTAATTATGTTACTATTTATCATTTTATAATAGTTCATTAAAATATTATTAGTTATGAAATATATAATATGATAAAAATAAGAATATAAATGATATATTTTAAGTATATAAGAAAGGTAAGTGCAGCAGGATATATGAATGAAAACTTAAAAAAAAAACTAGTTACTAAAGTAAATACTGTATCCTCTCCTCTCTTCGAAGTTTTTCTTCGCCTTCTCTCCTCTTTTTGCTTTAGATCGGTTGCCGGTGACCGGCGCGTGGCGGCTCCTTTAGCGCAACCGCCGGTCTCTCTCTCGACTTCTTAGCTTTCTTTCATTGGTCGGTTGTTTATTTTTCAGTTTGGTTGGTCTTGGGATGCGGACGAGACGGACGACTAAAGCTTAGGTTTTCCGATGGATTGGGGGTGTTTATAGCAGATCTGGTGGTTGTTTTTCTTCCCGGTTTGGGTTCTTGTGCTGTTCCGTTTATTTCTTCTGGTTCGCGGTGAAGGATTATAGTCCGGTTCAGATGTGGTGGTTTGATGTTATCTCGGATCTGGCCTTGCGGCTCTGCCGGTGAGGTAAAGACAGTCACTGGTTTTTGTTATTCTCTTCCCTTTGCACTTCACCTGTTTTTTCGATCTTTGGATTGAATTTGTCCGGCCTCTTTGTGTTGTAACTCCTTGGGGTTACGATGTGGTGTTGCAACGGGTAAATAGTGATGAAGTGCTTTTGGCTTTAGTGTTGTATGTTTGTGATGCTTTTTAATGCATCTATCCTTTGTACTCTTTAAATTCTAGTGTTTTAGTTAAACTTTTGGCTCCAGAAGGATGTTTGTTTCCTTGCTGGCTTTTGGCTCTGGAAGGAGGGATGTTTTCTCCTTGCCGGCTTATGTCTATGGGAGGACTGTGTTCCTTGCCGGCTTCTTTATTTCTCAGTAGGATTGCTGTTATGGTTGCTAAGAAGGCCAATGCATGATATCATGATGTTGGTGGTGAACTGGGCTATTGATAGCTTTGACTCAAACTTTTGGTGCAGCTCTCTTTGTTGGAATGGTGGAGAGTTGGATTGTTTGAAGTGTGGTTTGTTGGGTTTGGACGGTTTGTTTAGTCCGCTAGTATCGACTTTTGTGAGTTGCGATCCTCTTGGTTAGAGGTTGTAAGGGTTTGATGTTGTAACAGATCTTTAAGTAATATTAATCTAATGAAAAAAAAAAAATACTGGATTAAATCTATTTTTGATAAAGTAACATCTAGTTTAAGTAAAGAGCATAGTATGTATTTACAAGAGAAAATATGCACAAAATGAAAAGAATGAAAGAAAATTAAATAATACGGTATTTGGACAATGAAAAGGGGCAACGTGGGAATCGAAACGAGGACAACCGGGGGCACAAGAAGAAATTACCGGTTGAGCTATTGCATTTTCAAGTCTTTATTGAAGATAAAAAAAAAAACTATATTCAATAATCAACCGGGGGCACTTCCCCCCCCCCCCCTACTGCCTATCTAGATCGCCCCTGCACACACATATATATATATATAGCATTAACATAACTACATAAGTTCCATACAAAAAATCTAATTCAGAACGTAAACGACCTAACACAACATTATTGTATCTCATGAAAGCTAATACTATAATATTAATTCATGTATTACAAAGAAATAAAAAGGTGGGAATCGATAAGAATACAATACATACAACTCATGGTGATGGTGATGGCATTGTGGGGGTTTTTAGTTGTAAAGTTATGACTCAAAACACGCTTTGTTATTTTTATATTTCTTTATTTTATGTATTAATGATGGATCGTCATGTGCTTCGTATCCTCCCTCGACTCTCCTCCATTATTACTTCTCTCTTATTTCCTTCCTTCTCATTTTTTTTCATTATTATTTTTTCTTCTCTCTATTCATTCCCTACATACGAATTGGAACTCTACATTTAGTCTAAAACTTTCTATCAAAAAAAGAAAAAGAAAAAAAAAGCATAGTCTAAAACTTCATACATTTAAACCCTAGAGCCATTAAGACTGTGCCACGACTCGCCTATCTACATTCTCAAAAACTCAATTTATTCTCATTTTCTGTACGTGCCTAACTACTCTTGTGAAATTCGTATGTTGAATGAATATATAAGAATTAATATGTTTTTTTTTTACCTGGGTATCCCGAGCTTAACTCAGACTAATCTCTAAGGAACACGTGACCCACGGATAGGCTCGCGCACCGGATTTGCAAATGGGCCGTAAGCAATGGCCCATACGCGTGTGGTGTCCTGAAGAGGTAAGTTTGTTTCCAAGGACGCTCGAACTCGGGTTAGAGAGTTTCACCCTTCACCTTTGCCCCTCTTGGACTACCTCATCAGGACAGAATTAATATATTTACTTGTTTAGATTCTCTATCGGCTTTATACTTTTCATGGGTCTTTTTTCCCTAACGTTTGCTAGAAATCTGTAGTGCATCGTTTTTTTCTTCTTTAGATAACTCACTTTTGTGGTTAAAGTAACTCAATTTTCACCTAAAACCCTAAATCTGCAAATTTCAAGAATTGCTTGATTATTGCTTATGGTTGGTGTTGGATCACTTGAGTTCTAAGCAATCTTAGCACGTTAGTTATGGGCAGATTCGGTCATGAAAATTTGAAGACTAAAAGCCACAAAAAAAATGAAGGTTCATTTGTCAGCCGAACAAAAAGAAGAATAATGAAACTTGTGGAGAGAGTATATGCCTCTTACCAAAACATTTTACTGATCTAATAGCAACCTCATTGGTGAGATACTGATCTACCAAATGGGTATCTCATTTATATAAATATTAATATTTTTATTTAGTTTACTTATATTATTAAATTTTAAACTAAAACAAAAATTTAGACCATTCACAATCAAACATGTGTTAGATGTGGGTATCTCAAAAGTTCTCAAAACATCTCAAATTAGATATTTCTAGACACTCATTTCACTCTCTCACCTCTCTTTTTATATTTTTATTATTTTTTAGTAGTGAGATATCTATTGAGATAGTACCAATGAAAATGCTCTAACGGCCTGCAAAACGTAGAAATAGACCAAACTTAGTTTAGGACCGCCTCTGTTCCATTGTAAGAATGGTAAGAGTGATCGCTTATAAACAAATTGATTTTATTATTGGTCAATAATAATCTATTATATTAAAACAGAAGTCTTTTCTGAAACAAACATTTATCCATGTGTTATATTACGAAATATGTCATTGTGTTTCTTTGTTTTTTAAAGATTTTCATTAAGGGTATTATTGTCATTATCATATCATTTATAATGAAAGGTTATGATTAGAACCTGAGATAAACGGTTCAGATTAGAAGTTGAGATAAACATTTATGATTATGGAAATTAACATTATCTCTACTAAATATGTATTCAAACAATATAAAATAATGGGTCCCACTTTCCTTATTAATTAAAAACGAAAATAAAATAAAATCATTCATATTAAGTTATTAAATCAAATATTAAATATAAATAAAATAATATAATACATCAATTATTTTTATAAATTACAAATAAAAAAAATAAAAAATAGGTTTTTCAAAATACTTCAATTATTAATAAATAAAAACATACATAAATAATTCAAATATAATGTTAATAAAATATAATTTATAAAATATAAACTTTTAACTTGGAAAAATAAAATTCTTTAATTAGATTGATATATTTTAACTTGATAAAATGAAAATGTTAAAACTAAGTCTATATATATATATATTATTCAATGATATAGTGAAACAGGTTAATTTTTTATAAATATAATTACATGGTTTTTGTAGTTTCTATTATAAAAATAATTAAATAACACTAATATGGGTTAAGATATTTAATTAATCTGTTTTGATTCTATGACATTAAAAATAACTAATATATTAACGGGTTAGCATAGTTTTTTATAAATTTGAATTTACATTCAAATATATATAGAATGGGTCTGTTAATCTTTTCAAACTATAATATTTATATATTAAAATAATTAACACTATATATATATAAATCGATAGATATATTATTTAATCATACTATAAATATGAAATTAATATATATTATATATTATTATAGTCAATTCAAAATAAAATTAGCAACACTTTAATTCTTATGTTTTCTTCTAGATTATTACTCTAGCAATTTAAGTAATTTAAATTATTATATGTTTATTTTCAAGTTAAGATTTCTAAAACCAGTGAATTCACACAAATAACTCAACAATGATCCATTAAACAAAATAATAAATGACTCCTCCTTTATATGATAAAAATGATATTCAAATTAAATTTTAAAATCAAATTTATAAATTGATTTTTTTTTGACTAATTTTTACAAAATAAAAATACATAATACTATTCTATTTAGGGTTTTAAAAAAAAACAGTTGACAAAATATATTATTAGCAGTATATGTAATGAATATTAACAAATATGAATACCAGCCTTAACATTACTATCTAAATTTTACTTTAACTTTTCGAAATATTCCATTTTCAAATTTGATATTTACTCTAACTTATATTTTAATTTCATAGATGTAATTTTTAATTTATTCTTTCCGAGTACTTCTTGACCGTTTAAAACAACAGTCTCACTCTCGACTTTTAACAAAGACATAAAAAACCTCTCTAATAGTGACAAGATTCGTACAACTCCAATTTAAATAATATCATCCCGCTCTTAATGTTTTTTTTAATGTTATTAGGTGAAACACATACTTTTATAATTATATCTACAATTCATAAACTCTAAATTTTAAATTTAAAAAAGTTCAATATTAAATAAAATATAGTCACACGCGCCGACGCGCAGGTCCAGTTAAGAGATTAAAGACTCTTGCTTAGTCTAAGTAATGAGAGGACCCAAATACACCGATAGAGTCTAGACGGACAATAAAACTCCAACATATAATAAAAATTACAACATATAAAAAGCACTAAGCTTAAAGTCTTAAACATGCACATCTACATATGTCTATGGGACCAACCTTAAATAATTTTTGTCTTTGATCACATCAGTTTCTAAAAGTCGCATCAGACTCACATGCAATCGAATTCTTCCTCTCCTCGCGGCTTCTTTAATTTTTTTTTTGCCATCTGAAAATATAGATTAAGATACCCAAGAGTCACATTACAAGATTTGATACTAAAGCCCACACGAGGGAAACTAAGCCGGCAGAATAAACAGAAATCCCCGGAGTCAAAGCCCTATCAAAGGGAAGCATACAACAAAAGAAAAACGACTTTAGACCAAAATCCGATATAATAACTTCAAAGCTGCAATATTTCTGAAACTTCTGGAAACTTGAGCACGAGAATACCGTTGCTGCCCGCAGCACGCCGAACGATAACATCTTCTTTCTCCCTCGAAATAAGATGATGAGACCTCCTCTCAAACACCTAAGAAACATGGCTTCATAACCGACAAGCAGAACCTAATGATTCTCATAACCTCCAGATGCGACGAAGACGGATAACACTGGACCCGACCACTTAACGTCTAGATAGAAACCAAACGAACCAAGAACAGGGAGGGAGCAAAGCTTAATCCCTCCAAAGACACCGAGAACATACAGAAAACGGTGGACATCTAGACTGGAAAACACCCTCAACGAACTCCAACAAGGCGGAGAAAAAAGCAGCTCTAAATCAAAACACCAGACAAGGAGACTAAAATCGCAGTCCTGGAGAAACACAAGGCCTAAACAAAAGGTAGAAAAATAAGGATAGCTCTAAAGCCGGCGCACATGACAAACATATACGATACCGTTGCAAATAGAAACTAAAATACTCTACCCAACTGCTAAACCAACAAACACTAACTCAACACTGCTAAAAGCTAATAGAAGTAACAAATCTAGACCAAGGAACCAACATCAGCAGACGGAAAATGGACCTCACCACGGCAACTACCGCAAAGAGCATACCAAACTCAGAGGCACTTCACAGATCTAAGAACAACTTCAAATCTGGAACGGAACACAAAAGCCACCCCCAAACCCACAGAGGAAGGAGAATCCGACTGCAACAGAACCATCATCTTCCATAAACCTGAGAAATCAGCACCATAGATCTAGAAAATCACCATCAATGGAGAGAAGAGATCTTCAATTGATACACAAGACAGATGAAAGGAAAGGCAAAGAAGAGAAACTAGGTAAGCAAAGGAAAAGGGCACGACGCCGGAGAGAAGCTCCGGACGCCGGCCAAACAGAATTTTTTTTTTGGGATCCTCTTTTGTCGCCGCTGGAGAGAGAACGAAGGAAATGAGGAAGCCTGATAACTACAGTATCGGCCTATTATAATATAGCCCAAAAATTAATGCTAATGATCTAAAACATGTTCGACCAGGCCGAAGTCATATGTTCATAAGAATCTCTAATGGCTTCTTTTTAAAAAAAAAAAAATCGAAAAGAGGATGTTAACAACGAGAAACTCGACGAGACATGTGGCAACAAAGTCTTAATCTTCTAATGATGATCAAAAACCATTTGATTATTATGTCAAAGGTGTGGATGTTTGGTGTCCTCCACAGCTAAGAAGCTTCTGAATGATCTTGAGACTTAAAAACCGTTTTCTAAATCAGGCCAGAATCGAGCAACAAATTGTTATTACTTTTGAGCACCAAAACTCCAAACCAAATCGAATAAATCACAACTTACCATAGTTTTCTAATTTTAATTAGGTATGTCAAAACTGGAGGTTATATAACATATGAATATACAAATCTTGTTTTTTATTAACTATGAAGTTAATTTCCAGACTAAAAACAAACCCGAGTCCAAATCCAAATAAAAAACCAAGCCAAACCAAACCAAATGGTTGTACCAATCTGGTTTCCGTTTCTATAAAATCGAGAAATCCAAATCAATCGAACAACCACGGACCAGATTACCCATACAATAAGCAGGCTCCCAAACCATAAATAATGTAATGGAACAACTAACTTTTAAGATGAGAAAAACCCATTTTCTGGAGAGATGTAACATACTAATCAGTGTTATTGAACTCACTATTAAACAAGCAGACCAAATAAAACATGAACACTTCTGTTCCCATGAATACAGTCCAACAAAAAGACAAAAAAGCACAATGGCAAACAAGCAGACAGATGGTATAGAAAAGACCCATCCCTTGCAAGAAGATTCTGTCCCAATTAAACGTAAAATCAAACATTCCCCTTGGAAAATACCGCCACAAGAGTCAAACAAACAATATACCAGCAGAGAGTACAACAAGTTGACAAAATTCAGAGACTAGTTCAACTCCAAAAGGTACAAAACAGAAGTCAAACAATCAATACCATAAGTAGAAACGAAACCTTGAAATAAAAATCCTTAATAAACACAGAAGGTAATGATGAAAATATAGCGTCCAAGTGATATTATCCGTACAACTGACCTAAACACAAACAAGTAGCAAATGAGGTTCTTAACATTACAAACACAAAACATAACCAGTTTTTTGTTGTTGTTGTTTCTTTTCAGTTTTAGGTCACATCTAAAGCAAGTTTACACAAATTGCTAATCCCATCAGTCAATGGCAATAAACTAGAAAACCTTAATCGTCGTCTTCTTCCTCCTGCAAGAGACAAAAAAGAGAGTCACATACATGTTAAAAAACATATCAGAACGATAAGAGTTTTTCTAAAGTTTTAATCAAAAACCTCATCGCTTCCTCCAGCTTCGTCTACTTCAGACTTGGACTCATCATCTTCACCTCTATTGGTTCCACTAGCCTAAAGAGGAACACAGTAAAAGACACATAAGACAACTCTCTCTCCACAAAAGTCAAAAGCTTTTCAATGAGAGTTTTGTTTTTATTACCAGCTTCATGTTGTACTGTTGCATACTCTTAACATATTCACTCTTCCTGCTCTCTGCCTTGGCAGCGTAAGGCGCTTTCTCCTGTATTAATACAAGAAACGTTAGATCGATGAGAACAACGAATCAAGAAAGCAAGAAATATCAATGGCTTAATACTCACTTCCTCACTCATAGACTTCCATTTAGCTCCAGCAGCTTTACCAACCTGATGTTGTTGCAAAAAACAGATTATTAAAGTTTCTGATTTTACAGATCTGAGATGTGGAAACTTTATACTTACGGTGGCGACGGACTTGTTGTTAGGGTTCGCTTGGTTAAACTCCCGCCGGAAATCATCCCTTGTGACAGAAGATTAATTAATCAGCGAAAATTCAAAAAAAAAAAGAAAATTTTAGAGCAGTTGAAAAATGCGATATTGAAGAGATTTACAGGAAGACGAAGAAAGCACTTGGAGGTCTCTTAGGCTTGTTTGGGTCCTTCGTCGTCTTCTTCCCAGCCTTCCTTCCTCTCGTTTTGAGCCTAAGAAAAATCGAATTTAAAAGCTCAAATTCAAGATTGCCAAAAAAAAAGAGAAAATTATAGATCTCAGATTCAGAGTGGGAGATACGAGACCTCTGATCAGTGCTCGTCGCTTCAGCTTTCGATTGACCGCCTTTCATCTCGAGTTCTGCAGCAGAGTGAAGAAAAACACGAAGAATCGTTAGAGAATCGGATGACTCGGACTGAGTCACGCGAACCGGTAGGAGCGAGTTGTTTACCTTAGGGTTTTTTTTTTTTTTTTTTTTGACGAATGTATGCGAGCTAATTAAAGTCTGTGAGGTTTTTTTTTTTTTTCAAAGTGTTTGCCTTTTGATGCGGTGCCGTATAGGATAATAGTAATATAATATTTTTTAGATTTTAAAATAAAAGTAGATTGAAATTTCGCACTGTGGTGGGATTTTGACCGAAGTAAATGCCACGTAGGTGAAAGAGAACAACGGACGGAATCTGGATTGTGCTCTTCGAATCTTGACCGTCCAAATGACACGTGTACCTGAGTTTGCAGATCTGCCCCTTAACTGTGTTTTTCTTTTTTACTTGCAACTTTCTTTCTGTAGTGACATGAAAAATCAAATAGAGAGAATTTGCCGGAAAATAAAATTTGGAATGTAAATTAGTTTTTCAGCACAGAAAAAATAATGTTTAGTAAAATGGTATATAGATACCCAAAAAATATAGGTGGCCAATCACGTGTATATGTTATTGACGTTACTGCAAATGAGGAAGTAATTCAATTTTTTAATGTAATTAATGAGATGCTCATTGAATCTATAATAAGTTAAAGAAGCTTTTTGGGCCTCTGACCCACGTCAGCTCACAAAAACCTGTTTTCAGATTGCCACGTGTCATCCACAAGAAAGTCAAATATTTTGCTTAATATTCTGATTCACCTATGCGTTTCACTTTCAACTTAGCGCTATCGCCTTTCCGGCTTTCCATCTCTATTTCCTTTTTCTAACTTTCGGGCTTCCCATCTTTTCCCATGAGTTTAAATATCAACTTTTCTCCTTAATGTTGAAACCCTTCGGTGCCGAGAACTAGGGTTCCCCTTTCCGATAGAAATCTTTCAGTTTAGTGCTCTCTAGAGTTCTCGCTCTTGGTTTATCTCTATCGGTTTCGTTCACATGATCCTTCCTTCTCGGCAACACTATTGCTATGTCACAGGATTGAACCCACTGTCCTTCCTTCTATTGTATAGTTCTCCGTCATACACGCCTGATTCCGTCTCCGTCTAAACTAATCCACTCCCAATCGATTCAACAGCCACAGCTGAATTTTTATATCCATTAGGTCGATTCCATCTTTTGTTTCAAGGGAGGTAACAAAAAAAAATCAACTTAAACCCAGAGTGAGATCGATGAGAAAGGTAAATTTAATCATTTTTACCAGATATGATTGCAAAATTTACTTGATCTGATTCATAGTTGTGTGCCTCTTACATCAAATGCAGACATAGTAGATCAACTCATGTTCATCATATGTGACAATCTAAGGTAGGATTCTTAAATAACAAGAATCTGAATTTCGAGAGTTTTCGCCAACCAATAGTTTTCAAAGATTTTTTTTTCCTGCTCTTTAATGTATCCAACACAATTGTTACACATGATTACAAGGCACGTGAAAACCAGAGTTTGTAAAGAGATATAACTACTAAATTTCTTAATCGTACATCTCTTTAGGTTCGCAAAGAGACCTCTGGAGATTTGGATTGGAGCCAGTTTCATCTTTGGTGCGAGAGATAGGATGCTGAAGTCATTGTTACAGAGTCGATGGATCGCAAATCAGGTAATTCTCCATATTTTCAGATATTCTTCCTTAATATTTTGTCTTCAGCTTTGCTATTTGAAGGGAATTATGAAATATAATTCAATGTATGCCTGAAAGATTGAACATATATTCCTTTGCATTTTCAAGTTCCAGATCTTGGGCTTAATTGAGGGTTCTTTCACATTTGTGCCTGGAAGGTATGCTTCATGGACGATGATGTTTGATTAAGAATGCAGACCGCATATATTATTATGTTGTAGTTACTTGGAATGGAATCTTCACCTATGGTTCTTTCATTTCATATAGTTTGAAAGATCCGAAAGGGAGTCAAAGTCGCAGAGTTTCCTCTGAAGTTACCGGACTACATCTTCTTCTAAACTCACCTGGCACAAGGTTTGTTACTCTTTCAGGATAATGCGTTATATCAGCTTTTGTTGTTCAAACAGCGTGCACTGTACTTTTTAAAGTTAATTAAGGTTCTCGAAGTCGACTGGTTTTACAAGTTCACGAGAACATATTATTCTCAGTCGTTGTACATGAAAAACAAGAGAATGTGTGATGAGCAAAAAAAAGAAAAGAAAAACAGGTTGATAATGAAATAGATAGAATTAGAACTGAGAATAACGAGGGAAAGCCATCTTGCGTTTCTGAGCTTCGGAAGGCAATTTGACATCGGTGGCTAAACCGAGAACATATAGTATTTTTTGCTACTATATGTATTCATGATTGTAGTTTCTAATATTTTGAAATTTTTTATTAATCGTCTTTTAAACAATTATATTTTCCAAAATTACAGGACATAATAGCGTAAAAGTATTTGTTAAGATACTTTCTTTATACAAACAAAATTAATAGAAAGTTATAAAAGAAAACCCACGCGTAGCGTGGGATAATCTCTAGTGTGATATCATAGAATTAATGAGGAGCACTTTTAAATGAATGAGTGGTGACTAACGACGTTCATTTAGAGATAAATGATGCATATTTCGTAGTTTGATTTTGGATAAACCTGTAATATCATAGGTTATATAACGTTAAACAACTTCTGAATATTCTAAGTTTCACATGTCTTAATGTACATATCTAAATGTATTCACATAAACTTCAAAATTGCAGTCTACATACAAACATAACATACCACATACCATAATACATGCATAAAATATCTAATTACGAGCAACATATTTTTATAACATGTTATTTATAGCATGCATTGGTAAACCCAATGTATACGGATGTCACACTGATCAACATATATACATTGAACATCAGAGCAATATAAAAATATTGACATATACTTTTATGTATCTATGAGTATTTTATAAAATACATGACTATTCAATTTAATAGTTAGTTATGTACTTATGTATAACCAAATCAGTGCCATCTGATAATATGTGTGTATATATATCTTTTTACCGTTCTATTAGCGTAAATTACAATAAAAAATATTGAATAAAGCATATAACATGAACTTAATTCTACACATGAAAGTAGAAAGGTGCGAAAACAAATAAACATGCAAAAATAGACGTAGTTTACTAATTAATTTATTACACATGAAAGAAAACATGTAGCATGAAAACTAAAAAAGTAGTAATGCGAAGTAGCATGAACGTAAAGAAATAAACATGCAAATATACTTGAATGTCACCACTTAATTGGTTAGACGTGTAAAAAACACGTTGCATGCAAACTAAATATGTAGTAATGCGAAATGGAAGAAACGTAAAGAAATAAACATGCAAATATACCACTAATTAATTTGTTAGACGAGTAAGAAAATATGTCGCATACCAATTAAATTAGTGAGATTTCCACCCAAAAAAATTAAATAAGTGAGATTAGACACACCACAAACTGGATGTTCTGACTGGGTCGAGGGTACGAGTCAGTCCAGTGAGGAAATCATCTTCGTCATCATTGTTCTCATCTTCCGTTCCGGTGGAGTTACCAAATCCTCGACAATTTTATCTTCCTCACCATATTCTTTTCAAAATCTATTGTACACAAAACCCAGATTCAAGTAAAGCCACAAGAAATTCAAAATTAAATAAAAAAAATTGTGCACAGATATACAGAAGATACAGAAGAAGAATCAACAATGGAAAGTGTACAAATATGCAAGAGAAAAGAGAGAAATTGGTGTGGTAAGTGAATAAGACGATATAAAATAATTAATGGGATTGGAGTGAGTAAAGGTATAACTGAACCATTTGGTGATTAAATAATAACCTTGTTTAAGCCCAGAAAATATCTTATCAAAAAACTAATTTATGTCAAAATTTTTATCATCTATCCAATTGTTTCAATCAAATATACCAACAGGCTTTATTGCTAATTTTTTAAATTAACCCAACTAAACTAAATTCAAATATGGTTGAATAATCTTAACATTATTATTTTTTCTGACATAACCTTCAGGGAAAATTCCGGTCTATTAAGAGAGAGAAGTAACGAAAATTGGTATACATATTGTGTTTTTCTGACAAAATTTAAAACATTAACCAAAAGGGCAAGAAAATCAAATAGAAAAATGCTGAACCGAGTTTTATTGGTTTTGTCCTTCTTATCCGGTTCTGGTTCCTTTTTTTGCTTTTCCTATGTAAAATATTCTCCTCTCCTCCCCCTTCTCCTATTCTGTAACTGTGACTTTTGGTCGTGGCGTCAAGTCGTCAACTGTTTGCTATAAGAAGACATATCATCTGTCTCCTCTCTCGCTTCCCTCCGATAGGTATGGCTTATAACGGGTCGATATCAATTAACCCTTGGGTTTAGCAAGGGCGCCAAGCGACGTCGTTCTAATTCAGCCACAAGATTTTCATTTTCTTTTTGTAATATTTTCGCTTGGATCCTTTTCGCTTCCACAAATCGACTAGTTTACCCTCTCGATTTCTTGTTTTAGTTTCCGATCTTTTTCTGGGTTTTGGAGATTTGGATTTGTTCGATCGAGCGGGGATTGTTGATGCTTTTGAGGTGAGATTCGGGTTTGATTTATGCTGTCAAGGATGTAGTTATGCCATATCGAACAAGAGCAAGTTCCGGTTTGTGTTTTAACGCCTCTATAGGGGACTTCGGCTTATGGTTATAGCAACAGAGAGAGAGAGAGAGAGAGAGAGAGAGATTGTTGTTCTCACTTCTCGCAAGGTCTTGTGTAGTTAGTTGTTCATACATTTGTTTTCTTGTTCGCAGGTCTATAAAAGGCACTACGAGCTGAGTTAGCTTTACAGAGACCAGATAGTGTCTGCATTCTACTTGGCTATTGCATCCACTTCCTCAGCATCCATTGCTCAGGCTCGTCCATCTTCTACTTGTTAAGGTGATTGATTAGTACTTTCCTCTTCCTTTTAACTTTAATGAGAGTTGTTGCTATACAGTTTCTCTGCTGCTTTGTTACATGTTGACTAGTATATAGTTTTTCATGAGTAAGTTGGTATTCATGCCGTTGATATATCGCATTCTCCTGTAAAGAAAGTTGAAATGTTTTGCATCCTTTCCTTTGAGGTAGCAGAGGAAGATACTGGAAGGTGGAATCTCAGATGGTTGAACTTCTAAGACGTATGGGCGGTGGTGGAATTAGTCAACTCCTCGAGCAGATACACGGGTTTTCAAGAAGATGTTTGTTCCGGGTCATATCTATGGGTCCTTTGCCCATTCATCTCGCATTTATCATGGATGGAAACCGGAGGTATGCAAAGAAGCGCGGCCTAGAAGACGGGTCTGGTCACAAAGCCGGCTTTTCTGCGCTTATGTCCATGCTACAATACTGCTACGAGCTAGGTATCAAGTACGTTACGGTATACGCGTTTAGCATTGATAATTTCAGAAGAAAACCTGAGGAGGTTCAGTCTCTAATGGATTTGATGTTGGAAAAGATCAATTCTTTGCTTGATCAAGAGAGCATCGTGCATAGATACGGGATACGTGTGTATTTTATTGGTAACTTGGCGCTTCTAAGTGACCAAGTGAGAGCTGCTGCAGAAGAAGTCATGAAGGCCACAGATAAGAATAGTCGTGTGGTGCTTCTTGTCTGCGTTGCCTATAACTCCACAGATGAGATCGTACAAGCTGTCAAGAAATCTTGTCTGAACAAGTCAGATTGTATTGAAGCATCTGGGAATCATAATAATCACTCAAATGGCGTAGCAGATATTGAGGAGAGAATACAGTTGGTGGATATTGAGGAGAATATGCAGATGAGCGTGGCGCCGGAGCCTGATATACTGATCCGGAGTTCAGGAGAGACAAGGCTGAGCAACTTTCTTTTATGGCAAACAAGTAACTCTCAGCTTTTCTCTCCGGATGCTCTGTGGCCTGAGATTGGCCTGAGGCATTTAGTCTGGGCTATATTGAACTTCCAGAGAAGTCACTCATACTTGGAGAAGAAGAAGAAACAGTTGTGATTGTCTTCAGCTTTTCTTTGGGCTTTTTGTGTGCTATGTTTTTGTGGAGTTTACATAGAACAGGCAATGTATTCTGAGATTTAGATAGTTTATGTGAATCTGAAACTCACGAGTTCTAAAATTTAGAGGGTTTATGTGATTTTCTTCCCCATGGATGAGTTTGAACATTAGACCAGGCAACACAACCAAATCGTTTTGAAACAAAGAATCTTAACCAAAGACTGTCCCCCCTAACCAAAATGTATTGTGTAGTAAGCTTGCTGCATTATTTGTCTTGTTCTTACAACGGCCTATGTAGCTGAACCGATCAAATTGATGTCTGAACATAATTGGGAACACATTCAAGCTTGAACAATATGAAAAACTGGGGTTGGGTGATTTATATATCGTCCATGGTTCAAGTATGGTTTGAAATATAAAGTTCGGTTTTAACGATATTAAACCCTAAAACGGGGATTAGCCTTGGTTGAAAATTTGAAATAGAAAATCTCGGTTAAGCGATGTAAAACCCAGAAAACCGGGGTTGAATAATTATTAATTTTGTTATGAACCGTGTGGTTTAATGGACTCAATATAGACCGATTCATATAGATGTTATTACATAACCGATCTTTATGTTTATTATATATTAAGTAACTAGATTATAACCCGAGCCCGGCTCGGGTATTATATATTCATAAAATCATCCTATAATATATTTAAACTAAATTATTATTTATAAAACTAATAGTTAATTTATGATATAATGTTTTAAAAATATTTATATGCAATGAAGCAACTTTAATTTAAAGAAAAACAAAAACGACATCGTATTAGGGTATGACGGCTACATCAGACGGAATTTAACGTTTAGTCAGTGGAGATAACAGTGTGTCCAAAATTACGTAGTCAACGAAAAGTTCTGTTTTTTTTATAAAGTTAACAAAAGTTGGTGATTGTTTTCTAGAAAGAGGAAGTTTGGGATTGTAATTACGAAATTCGAAAAGTTGAGAATATATATATCAGTTTCCCCAAATAAATTTAATAACTATGTGATATAATATATTTTATAAATGTTAAGAAAGAAATCATGGGTAAATTTCGAAACTTGTTATAAAAGCATATCATGTTTCGTGAAGATCTCAATTTTTTTTTCTGCAAGTATATTTAAAACTTTGAAGAGAAGCAGAAATATATTTTGTAATAAGCTATAATCATTTTTGGTCTGCAAAAAGAGATGAGAGGAAACGGGCTACGAATTTCGAATGGGCTTCTAGTATATTATATCTCTTAATGTGCTACTAAATTTTTAATGAGTTAATAATTTTTAATGACATGACTGAATATAATTGTTTCATTGGTTACTTTCCCCTTAAATTGCTCTCAATGAGACACGTGGCAGAAATCTCTCTTGGTGTCTTCTCAATTAATATATAGGGGATTAGACATTCCCTTTTCTACAAGGAATAAGTTTATGAAATATTGCTATATTGATCCTTATATAAACCTATGTAAAGACCCTTTGGTCTCATTAATAAAATAACAATTCACAACACGTTATCAGCACGAGAGCTTCTAAACTCTAAAACAGCCGCCGCAACTTTAAAGAGTCATATCTTTCAAACCGTGAGGAACCAGAAGGCGATCTAGATATCAAATCGAAGCGCTCGACTAGACGAATCTACCGGTGAAAACCGCTTGTCGATCCGACATCGGAGGCGCTCTCACGCATACATACAGTGCACGATGATCTACCAAATAAACCAGAACCGATTTTCTCCTGCTTCAACCAACAGCCTCTCCAGCTTTTGGTGATCAATCCTTGGCGTTTGTAGCGGTTGACTGAGGTCTATTAGCTCCCAGTTTCATAAGCCAGCCAAACATCCAAAAAGTGTTAATGTAAACTCAATCTCTCTCTGGAACTTGTTTGTATTGATTTTAGGGGATTTTATTCTTAGTTCAAATTCGATTTTGCTCTTATTTTTAGCATAGGAGTTTACCTTAACACTTTTTGGATGTTTGGCTGGCTTATGAAACTGGGAGCTAATAGACCCCAGTTAACCGCTACAAACGCCAATGATTGATCACCAAAAGCTGGAGAGGCTGTTGGTTGAAGAAGGAGAAAATCGGTTCTGGTTTATTTGGTAGATCGTCGTGCACTGTATGCGTGCGTGAGAGCGTGTCCGATGTCGGATCGACAAGCGGTTTTCACCGGTAGATTCGTCTCGTCGAGGGCTTCAATTTGATAAAGATATGACTCTTTAAAGTTTCAGCGGCTTTTTTAGGGTTTAGAAGCTCTCATGCTGATAACGTGTTGTGAATTGTTGTTTTATTAATGAGACCAAAGAGTCTTTATATATAGGTTTACATAAAGATCAATATGGTAATATTCCATAAACCTATTCCTTGTCTATAAAAGAAAACATCTAATTATATGTTAATAACCTTTATATAGGTCGGTTTGTATTGAGTTCATGAACCAAACGGTTTTAGATAGTTAAATGATTTTAAATTTCGGTTTAGCGATGTAAAAACAAACAATCCGGGTTGATTACTGAACCGTACCGGACGTGGACTCAAAAGTACAGTCGGTCGGGAGTAGACTTGCAATTGAAACCTAAAAATTTTGCGACTCTGTTTTTGCAGCAAAAATGGTTCTACTGATGGCTTAAAGAGCCATGACTTCAAGCCTTTGCCATGGCGAGTCTCATTAAGCGCAGAGGAAACGTAGTCTTTCGTTCTCAAACCCTAGCCGTCATTTACTCCAAGGTGGGTCGATTTCCCTCTACAGATTCTCACCTTTGGCTTGTTAATCTCTTTGCGGAAATTGGTCGAACACTTCATCTGCGGGTTTCTTCTGGTCTCTAGTTGCAAAGGAGTCATTGCACGCTCGCTGAGGGAGCCATGAAGAAGTGTTCTACAACTGATTCAGTTAGTGATGAAGACATAAATTCAGGTTCTTTTGTGTTTTTGTGTGTGTGTGATACCTCTAAAGCTGGTTTATAAGTTAAGGTTGTTCCTTTTTTTTTTTAATTTGACAGTTGATACATCGAAGTGGAAGAAGGTACGAGCGAGTGATTGTGGGATTAGAAATTCAATGATTCCGGAATATTCTTTGAATGTCTTGAGACTCCTTAGACGTCAAGGTTCATGTTCTATATATGTTTTTTTTGTGTTTACTGTTTCCATTGATGTAGAAGAATGAGAAGAAAAACTGAACTATCTTGTCTTAGGTTTCGATGCATACCTTGTGGGTGGATGTGTGAGGGATTTGATACTCCATAGAGCGCCAAAAGACTATGATGTGATCACTACAGCTAATCTTGTCCAGGTTTTATGGCTTGTTCTTACTGGTAATGTTACCTTGTTCAGGACATTATGTTTTGATTATTGCTTCACTCATCTCTTTTTTTTTTTGTTTTTTTTTTGTATTATAGATCCGGCGTGTGTTTCATCGTGCTCAGGTTATTGGGCGACGGTTTCCTATTTGTCACGTGTGGATGAAAGGTTCGATAATTGAGGTCAGTTTTCTGGTACTTCACATAGATTTTGGCTAATTTTAGAGTTGTGCTTTATATCTTCTGTTTCAGGTTTTCCCATAAGGTTTTGTAAAAAATTTCTTGTTCTGTAATCCGTGACACTCTTGTCGTTGATAGGTTTCCAGTTTCGACACCGTGGCACAAAGTGACACTGAGCATGAAAATGATTCGGGGGAGTCCAAAGAGAAAAGTGGAGTTCCAGTGAATAATGAGGCAAGCGAGTATAGAAACCTCTTCAAAATGCATTCTGGTTGGGATGTAAAAGACTGTAATCGCTGGAGGAATAGCTTGCAACGGGATTTCACAGTTAACAGGTTTAGTTCTGAAACATATGCTTTTATAGCAAAGATTCCATACTTTGTTTCTTTGGCTACATCATTGAAACCCAACTTACTTGTGGTACTCAACCAATGCGCAGTTTATTCTATGATCCCTTTGAATTTAAACTATATGACTACAACAATGGAATGGAAGACTTAAAGGATCTAAAGGTGACTAATTTTATTGCTTACTCTTTTTGAACTTCATTTGTGTAAATCATTTCTGGTAGTAACCATTGTTCATTAACGCGAATGCAGCTACGGACGCTTGTCCCTGCACATTTGTCTTTCAGTGAAGATTGTGGTATGCCTTATTTAATCTCCTCAAGGCATTGTTTTTGGACAGGGTACTTTATTTAGTTTTGTGTCTAACCATTATGTCATGGTTTTTTATAAATACAGCTAGAATTCTCAGGGGGTTAAGAATCGCAGCTCGACTGAGTCTATCGGTTTCAAAGGATATTAAGACTGCAATACCTAAATCTATATCTTCTGTTGCGAATTTGCCACCGGTATGTGACTGATTGTATTTGGATATATCATATATACTTAGAAGTTGGAATCACCGTCTTTTAGTTTTAGATAATATCTTCATGGCCTTAGCTATTAAAATCACGCTCTTCTTTTGTTCAGTTTAGAATATTCTTGGAAATGAATTATATGCTTGCGTATGGAGCTGCTGCGCCTTCCATCCTTCTTCTCATGAAGTACAAGCTACTTCACGTTTTGCTTCCTTTTCAGGTATGTCATTTGCAAACTCGTCAATCTTGCAACTTCTTTTTGTTTTCTTTGACTTTTTACTTACCTGGATTTGTATTTCAGGCAGCTTACCTGGAACAAGCTAGTAAAACATCTGAGCCAAGTTCCTTGATGCTAATGGTACGTGATTTCGTTATGCGAGGAGTGTTTTCTAATGATCCCATTTGACATTTCTGAGTCGAGCTTATCGTCTGATGCAGAGTTTATTCTCCAATATGGATAAATTAGTTTCTTGCGAGCAACCTGCAGATTCCAGACTATGGTGCGTTATTCTCTTTATTTCTTTAGGAATGTGAATCGTCTCTTACAGTAAGCTCTGGTTTAATGTCCTGTTTTGTTTTGAAACAGGATTGCATTGTTGGCTTTTCACATTGCACTAGTGCGTAACCCTCAGGAGGCTGTTGTACTGAGAGCTTTCGCCTTTCTTCTCTACCACAGAAACTGGAGCAGAGCTGTTAAATTCGCTAGGGAATATGAAAACTCAGCAGCCGTATACGCCCCTGAGGTATCTAAATCTTCAAGAAAGAGATCTGATGAAGAACTTGCAGAAGCAGTTTCGGAATTTACGCATCTCTTTAAAGATATTCAATATGTTCTGACTGAAATGGAGTCTCTCCGCGAAGCCCTATACCATTTCCCGGGTTTCAAATGCTCTGGTCTGGTAAGTGCAAAAGTGCATTTTGGTACGATAAGATTCATTGTGTTACAGTTTAACTGAGCTGATCTATGTTTGTTCTTGTACTCAAAGTAAAACCTCTGCCTCATTTTTTCTTAATCCAACGCTTAACGTTTCTCAGGTGTTTATATCGAAGAACAAGGGGAAACAGCTAGCAGATTTGTTTGCGAGATTGAGTAATGTAGAATCATATGGAAGCGAAAAACAGGGATTCTCTATTGACTATGTCGCACTTGGGAAGGGAGTTCCATGCGAAATAGGATTTGTTCTTGGCAAAATCATTCTAAACACCATCATCGAACAGCAAAATTCAGTCGAAAAGAAACAGAGCGCCACAGATCAAATTGTTCCAGCGGCTTGTATGGAGAAGAAGGCTGATGAGTTGGTAATTTTTAAACCATCTAAGGAGGATAACAACGGTCAAGCTCCAGTCCATGGCTCAAAGGCATCATCGGTTTTTAAGGCTCATCAAAAGATTTTGAAGAGGATGAGAGAAGACAGTGAGCACAAGGATGACCAAGAGACCGAGGTGTGTCCAGACTCAACCTTCTCTGGTGAAGCAAAGAATCAAGATCAGTATGTAGCCCAAAAACCTAAGCGACGTAGCAAAGAAGCACTGGTCCCAGAGGCGCCAAAGCCAAAGACTTCGAAGAGGTCAAAATCTGATGAGCAAGACACTGGGGAAAGTCTCTCTGGTCCAGCAAAGAATGAGCGGCAGACTGTAGACCAAAAGAATAACAAGAGTGGCACTAAACCACCAGTCTCTGGTCCGCCTAAGCAGAAGACTTTAAAGAATCTTTTGAAGGAGACACAGAAAGTGAAAGACATCCCTATGAAGGAGACTCAAGATGCAAAACTCGGCTTCGTCTCTGACAAAGCTATGAGCGATATTCTAAAAGTTCTTGCGAAACCAAGTCAACAAGCGTCTAGCAAAGAGAGAGCAACTCGTTACCATCATCGGAGAAGACGAAGAGACCAAGAAAACTCTCAAGTCTCTTTAAGTGAAGTGGTTCCCCATACGAATATGATCTAGTTTGAAGCCAAGTTAGAGACCTCCTGGACCAGTTAGCAGGTCTACATTAAGTCTGACAGTCGCAGTCTCACTCAGCAACGTTTACATCTGTACAATGTAGCTTGAAGCAATTTGTGTTACATCTTGGTTTTGATTTGGTCACCGGTAGAGAGCATTTTTTCCAGAGTAATATGATATATGCGAATTAGATATTTTTTTGTATCTGTTTCCTCTTTTGTATGTGTTTACTGAAAAGAAAATCTGAGAGATCCAGAGAACAATTTCATACAGAGAATCCTACTAAATAAAAAAGAAAAATTTAATATTTAATTGTTTGAGCAATTCACGCAATGTGATTAATTGACTAAATAGTTTAAGCAAGGACTGAGAATTTCAGACATATGCAGAATCAGCATATAAGACCTCAATGCTATATGACTCTCTGAGAGAATCAAGTTTCAAAACAGAACCGGACCACTCAACCTTCCCCCAAATCTCGCGTCTCTCGTCGTGCATCTTCAGGGAAATCTCTGCAGACCAGAGCTCAAAACTCGGCCAGGCCTTCCAGAAGATGACAATGTTCTTCGCAGGGGCTCTGCAGAGTTTGCTGATTTCATATTCGACCTGGTGATTCCTCCAACCACAGAGAGATTGTTGCAGCTCCTCCAAACCCTTCACTTCCTCCCAGTCCAAGTCATGTGGCAAGCACCACAGTATTTTCCCGCGGGTACCACGACAGAACAACACTCCCCCAATGAAACACCAATCACTTCTGTATCTTTTCTCAGAATCTTTTATGAATTTTATCCCGCTCGACACAGGTGTACTACTTCCACTTACTGACAAGGAGAAGCTTTGACCATCCTCATCCACACCGTAAACCTCATTCTTGTTTATGACCACGCTTTGCTGGATACTGAGGGGCATCTTCGGCATACGCACACACAAGAACTCCCAAGTGTGGTTCAAGATATCGTACACCTCTCCCCAGTTTGAGGAATCCGCGTCGTCCCCGCACCCTCCAAGCACGTATATCTTCATGTCAATCAGTTTCGCCGTTGCGGAAGCACGAGCCATCTTCATCGGCTTAACGCGGCGCCACGTGTGATCGAAACAGTCGAAAAACAAGACATCCGAAGTGGGTTTGCCGTTTTTGAGTCCACCGATGATATATATCCCAAAACCAACCGCCACGAAAGAGGATGATGACTCTGGAGCCGGATAGGACTTTAGGTGAACGGGGTTGAGGATAAACCAGCGTGGGCTTGTTTCTGGTAAAATTTGCAAGCATACGTAGAGATTACGCTCGAGGCAATCCATATGCAATCTCATGTCCCAGAGCTCAGGGGAAACTACGAGAGACCGGTGTGCCTTGGAGGCCACGGCTAAGGCCGCGAGGTCCACTCTCGACATCTGAGCTAGACAGGTTATAGCCACTTCTTCTGGCAACGACCATAACCCACACACCTTCGTCTTCTTCTTGTTCTGTCCCAATTCACAACATCTCCCAATCGCTGCAGATCTTCCTTCCATTGATTTGATTACCGGAGGGATCAGTTGCTCTTCTTCTCGATTAGTGCTTTTTTCGTGAGAGGATCCACACAAACTAATCAATTTTTATGTTGTCAGACTGACACAATGCGTTCAACCAAGTAACACCGAGATTCCCTCACACGATCACAGAGAAAACCCAAAGACCAAAGACAAAAAAAAAACAAAACAAAACCCTAGATTGGTTACGAGAAGAACGGTAAGGGGCTTTTTCTTATCCCGCCATAAAATTGCCAAAAAACCAAACCGATAAAGACAAGATTCGGTAAAAGATTACAGAAGAAAGAACAGCGAAGGGGTGACGACAGTTCCCAAGCTTCGTAGCTCTTCGATCCAGAATTTTGCTCTATCATTCAAATAGCGCTTCTCCGTTATTTATAGACTAAGGGTGTGTTTGCCTTTTAACGAACAAAAAGGCATGTTTGGCAACAGGAATAGTGAGAAGTGCTTATAAAATATCCAATAGGCCCATAATGGGTTCTAAAATCGGCGTCGTTTATAACATTACACACAAATAACATTTCATTTTAGAGGTAAGATTAGGGATTTACTTCTTTCCCAATTCTCATTACCGATATTTTTGTTGTTCTCAAAATTAGACGAATGTTCATGACAAAATATTTTTATCAATTCATCACTAAACTTTCTTAAATGATGCAATATCTTCAGTTTCAAGCACCATCATTAAAAATTTTAAAAATCATTTGTTGCGATAATATACCCATATCTCTATAAATATGAGCCAAACTTCTTCGCTAAACATTTAGTAATTAGTATCCACCCTTTGTACCATCTTCTTTCAGTGCAATAATCTTTTCCTCTCCCATGGCCGACATCACAGACACGACTATATTCTTGTACTCCTCAAATGCATCCTTTAGCTGCATTCAAATATATAAACCAACCAATTAATATCACGAAATGGTTGATAGACGACAGAGAAGTATAAACATTTGATTTTAGTAACCTGTGTGACTAGAGCTTCATCTGTAGGGAGCTTGAGCTCATCCTTAGTGGTACCATTTTCCGTAAGAACGCAGACCTGTGTAACGTAATCAAGACCAAACTATCTAACTTAAGCATGTAGACATAAAGCCGGAACTAATAAAAGTTAAAAGTGAATGAGATCCTACAAAGCCTTCATCAAGGATACAAAGAAACGTGTAGTCAGTATATTTCACACGTGGAACCTACAAAAGAAAACAGTTTGAGAGTCAGATTACAAACTTTCTTAAAGGTTTAATATATCCACTCCGAATAGCACAGGACGGACATCACAATTGTGGGAAGAGGGAACGGTATCCTCAAGCGTCTCGGAAGTGAAGATATCAATGGCAACAAAGTGACATTGGCCAGTCTCTGAAGCTAAAACGTCAAGCACCTATAAACCAACAAAGAATGTTAGAAGTTTAAGACTCGTACCTATCAAAGATCAGAGAGAGAAGCACGATAAAGAAAACCAGACCCTGCAGGGACGTCCCTTGATGACGATGTAGCCGTTTTTACAAATGGTACTGGCCTCTTGAGGATAGATCTTGGAATCACCGACTTCGCTGGACTCAAACTCCTCGTCCGACATGTTTAATGAATTGGAAGTGGAGACGAATGATAACAACAGAAAATTGGTTTAAAAAGTATAACCTTAGAGAAAGTTCTGGGAAGTCAACGAATGGAGGAGGAGAAACTGAGAGAGAGAGATGGAGACAAATCAAAGAGTTGACATGTACGTTATTTCGATCTATCCAAATACAACAGAAATTAAAAAGCTTTATTTGTTTTAAAATATGCATTAGTAGCCAGAGTTACTTTTTTTTTTTTGGAACACAGCCAGAGTTACTATAATACATTTTTATTACATTATTTTCTCGTGTCTCAACCACTGTTGTATTATATTACTTCTAATTTTTATAAAAAAAAATTTCTACTCAAGCTTCACCCCATCCCAATTTTTTATTATTTTATTTATCTCATTCTAGTTATTAATTTGATATGCAATAATTTCATAATAATTTTCTTTTTGAAAAAATTATACAAAAATTCATCACTTTTTCTACTTTGTAACTAGAGATTTGTCTTATTTAATTTGAAAACTTTTTTCTTATGATGTTCAATTTTAGTAACCAAAACCATTATAATGTATAAATGTTGCGTACGTACTCAATTATCAAGTAAAAGGGAGAAAAATGATATGTAATGTCAAAAATATAAAATTAAACGATTGTGGTCCTTGTAGATTAAAGACATAAAAGAAAACCGCCGTAAAAGATGGAAGATAATGCTATCAAGAGGATGAAGACAGAAGGATCCCCTTGAAAATATACAAAGAAACTAGTCATTAACATAAGGAACTCCTCATGCTTTATTTAGCTTTTATAAATATATAAAGTATCAAATTTTCAACTTGTAGCACAATATTTTAAGTTTACACACTTCAATCTATTTGTGAAGTTCAATAACAGAATATGAATAGGCAACACCAGCGATCTCACAACGAGTAAAACCTGAACGATAAGCTAAATCTTTGAACTGTGAAAGAGTTCTCTCTTTACCACCCGACGTTTGTGTTACCATGAATGCGTCCATGCCGAACAAAATGTTAGACTTCAAATCACCACTCTTCCGTTCTATTGGCATAACCATGTCCACTATGATCACTTTCCCTTTTGTTGGAAGACATTTCCAGCAGTTTTTTAGAATTTTGGCACAATCATCGTCCGACCAATCATGTAGTATCCACTGACATTAAAATTAAAATTATCGTAAAAGAAGGTCGGAATTTGAAACAAAATAATTGTTTTAACCCCCAAAAAACCTAAAAAATGTTAAAGAAGAAATATCCACATGATGTGTGTGTGTGTTTGTAGAACTTACTTTGAAAAAGATGGCATCTCCTTTTGGAACTTCTACAAACATATCTCCAGCCATATGCTCCACGCCTATTACCAATATACATTATATCAAATAAAATAAAAACTAAGTTATAAAAAAATAGTTACTGAAAACATATCTTCAAATATACAAATTACCAAATTTGTCAAATTTGTTTTATACCAGGATAAAGAGGAGCATGAGCTAAAACCGCGGGTAGGTCGAAATTGATGCCTCTAATATGAGGATACTTGGAAGTAACCAAGCCTATAATGGTGCCAAGTCCTCCTCCCACGTCCACTAAAGTGTTTACATCTTCGAATCCTTTATAAACTTCTAGCACCTTGTTCATAATCATGGTGGAAGTTTCTGACATTGTTCCGTTAAACACCTCACCAAATTGTTCGTTTGAACGGATGTACTCAAAGCATGGCATGCCATGGGCAGAGCTGAATGCATCTTTTCCTTCTAATATGACATCCTTGAGATGTGTCCTATGAAAATAGTAGCGTTGACAATACGCATTTTACAGTCTTACGTAAGCCGGTTTAGCTAGATGGTTATATCATTGAGCTGATTTGATGAATGTACGTACCAAGTTTTGAATTGGACTTGGCTTTGGTAAAGCATAAACATAGAAAAGAGAGAACCGGAGCCATCAGTATCTTTCAGGAAAAATTTGCAAACCGGTTCAGCTGCATATACCGTACCAGTACTCTCTACGGTTTCAACCATGCGGCATTTCAAGATGGAGTGACTAGTGAGGAAACGCAGCATCCGGTCTAGCAAGACGGATCCGTCTGGGTTGGTGGGCTTGATAGGGAGACTAAGTGCTATCTCGGAAGGAGAGAGCCACATGCCATCATCTAAAGCAGCGATTGTATCGATGACACCGAGCTCCAACGCGGCTTTGAAAACCATGGGGAGGGCCAAGGAGTTCACAATCTTCTCTGCTTGCAAGCTCACCATAATATCTTCGTTAATTTGTTGTTCTTTTTTGTTTAGATTCAGTGGAGGAGTAGTGGTGAAGGCCTCTTGAAGATGGTTTGGCATTTTTGTTGTTATCTGTTGACAAATCGAAGAAAATAGATAACTAAGGCAGAGATGGTAAGAGAAGGCTGGTTTCAACGTAAACACCAGGTGCCCTTTTATAAGAAAAGTCTACCAAGTGTACTTACAAAATTGTTAATATGAATATATATTTTTTCAGATTTAGTACAATCTAATCTATTCGACAAAAAAAAAAAAAGTTAGTACAATGTACAGTGCAACTCACCTATCAAAGGAGAGTGACTCTTAGGTTTGGTAAGTGGGACTGTTGGGACCAGTTTTACATGATACACTTACTGGCAATGACGTGTGGTTAAGGACTTAAGGATCTCGCCTAAGGGTTACTTAATCCATAGAAGAAAGATACCGTACGTAAAATTTGAGAGAGATTCAGCGTATCGCATGAGTCATGACTATCAAAAACATTTTAAGTGTTAAATACATAAGGACTCGACCATATATTTATGTTTTGGCTACTAATCCCAAGCTAATGATGAGTGGTGGGATATATAAGTCGAACGAGGAAAATCAATTCATGAGCGAGTGTTAATTAAACATCATCTACATATTGTAGAGGATATTGTATTAGAGGATATAATTGTAATTAGTTAATCCCTAATGTCTACGGTACTCTGTATAAATACTGTACAAACCTATCTATGGAATTATTAAAGCATTACACGTTATATGGTATCAGAGCTTCACGATACCTAAAAACCCTTCAAATCTCTTTCTTTTTCCTTTGGCCGCCACTTCTCTATTCAAACATGTCTCACCAATTCATGGCCTCTGAAACAATCTCTATCTCCGATCCCACCAAAATCCTCAACGTGAACATGTCAAATGTCACCAAGCTCACTGCTTCCAACTTCTTGATGTGGAGCCTCCAAGTGCACGCCTTACTCGATGGTTATGCTCTCGCCGGCTACCTCGACGGATCCATTGAGATCCCTATGCCCATGATCTCTTCCGATGGTGAAGACATCGTCAACCATGAATACATACGATGGAAACGACAGGACCGTCTCATTTACAGTGCTCTCCTTGGAGCAATCTCCATCACCATCCAACCTCTCCTTGCTAAGACGACTTCTGCCCAAGAGATCTGGGAAACTCTCACGTCGACTTATGCAAAACCGAGCAGAGGTCATATCAAGTAATTGAAGCAATAACTCAAGCAATGGACTAAGGGAACTAAGTCCATCGATGATTACTTTCAGGGTCTCACGACGCGGTTTGACCAACTGGCGTTACTGGGGAAACCTGTTGAGCATGAAGATCAGATTGAGTTTGTACTAGAAGGACTCTCCGAAGATTACAAATCTGTTGTAGATCAGATTGAGGGACGTGATGTTTCACCCTCTCTTACGGAGGTTCATGAGAAGCTCTTGAACCACGAAGCCAAGTTGCAAGCATCAAGCAACTCATCTACCACTGTTCCGATTACTGCTAACGCTGTGTATCGCAACAACAACAACATGAAGAACAACAACAAAGGCAACCGGGGGAACACAAACTGGCAGCAACAACAATCCTCTCCTCGCCCACCGCAATACACACCAAGACCTTATCTTGGCAAGTGTCAGATTTGTGGAGTTACTGGTCACAGTGCAAAACGCTGTCCACAGTTTTCCCAAGCCGGCAACGCTGTATACTCCACCCCATCATCTCCTTGGCAACCACGAGCTCACATGGTGACAACTCCGCACATGACACCAAACTGGATCATGGACAGTGCAGCCACACATCATCTCACGTCGGATCTGCACAATCTGTCGCTCCATCATCCATACAGTGGAGGCGAGGAGGTGATCGTAGCTGACGGCAACACCATGCCAATAACTCATACCGGTTCCACTTTACTCTCTACTCCCTCTCGCTCTCTTGCCTTACGAGATGTTTTATGTGTTCCCAATGTTCAGAAAAACTTGATTTCTCTCTATCGTATGTGCAACAATAATAACGTCTCCGTGGAATTCTTTCCTGCCAAATTTCAGGTGAAGGATCTCAGCTCGGAGGTCCCATTACTCCAAGGGAGCACTAGGAATGAGTTGTACGAGTGGCCGGTAACCCTACCCAGCATCACCTCCTACTTCACCTCCCCTTCACCAAAAACGACTCTCCAAACGTGGCACTCACGGCTTGAACACCCATCTTATCCCATCTTAAAATCTATTGTTTCTCATTTTTCTTTGCCTATTTCTGATTCTTTACAAAAACTGTTACCTTGTTCCAACTGCTTAATCAATAAAAGCCATAAGCTACCTTTTTATACCAACACAATCTCCTCTTCGTTCCCTCTTCAATACCTATACAGTGATGTTTGGACCTCGCCAATTATATCTCATGACAACTACAAGTATTATCTACTTATTGTTGATCACTTTACTAGGTACACATGGCTATACCCCATCAAGCAAAAGTCGCACGTGCGAGATGTGTTGATAACATTCAAAGCGCTAGTGGAAAACCGATTCCAAACAAAGATCTTATACTCAGACAATGGTGGGGAGTTCATAGCACTCAGATCCTTCCTCGCTCAACATGGCATTACTCATCTCACCAGTCCACCTCACACTCCTGAGCATAATGGCGTCGTAGAACGCAAACACCGCCATGTTGTGGAAACCGGAATGACGTTGCTGACACAGGCGTCAATGCCTAACTCATATTGGCTGTACGCCTTCGCTGCTGCGGTTTATCTTCTCAATCGGATGCCTACCGAAGTACTCAACAATGACTCTCCCTACAGGAAACTGTTCCAGCAAGCACCAAATTATCACAAGTTGAAGATATTTGGATGTTTATGCTTTCCGTGGATCAAGCCATATAACAAGCACAAGCTCGAGAGCAAGTCTGTACCTTGTGTATTTCTCGGCTATAGTCTTACTCAAAGTGCATACCTCTGCTTGGAACGCCATATTGGCCGGGTATACACGTCTCGACATGTGTAATTTGTTGAATCCACCTTCCCTTTTGCCCATTCAAAAACGCCCTCACCTCCGACCATAACCGAGGAACCCACTGGCTATTCTCCACCCACAACCATCCCACTTCCGGTTCTCGTACCAGCTCCTTCTACCGCGCCCCCGAGCTCAGAGCTTCACCCGCCGTCGCCAGAGCTACAGTCGCCGATCAACTCTGGCCGCGCTTCCTCGTCCTCGTCTTTGCTCCCATCCAACGGAGAAGACGAAGTAACCACCAATATGGGCCAGAACACCTCCTCAACTTCTGGCCCATCACTGCAACCTCAGTCACACACTCCAAGCCCAATAAATACCAGCCCAACACAGCCAACCAACTCCACCACACCAAACTCGTCATCATCTTCCTCATCCTCGCCATCACCAACACCGTCTCCGGAGCCTACTCCACCACCATCCCCAAACCCTGCCCCACCACCAGCGGTGCAAAACAACCACCAAATGAGGACCCGTGCCAAAAACAACATCTGCAAACCTAATACAAAATACTCCCTTACCACCACAAAAACGAAACACAAAATTCCCAAAACTGTGACTGAGGCTCTGCGCGATGAACGGTGGCGCCAAGATATGTGCGAGGAGATAAACTCTCAGATCCGCCACGACACATAAGATCTCGTGCCACCGCACCCGAACCAGAAAATTGTCGGTACAAGGTGGATATTTACGATTAGATATAATCTTGATGGCTCTGTTTACAGGTATAAAGCGCGGTTCGTGGCGAAAGGATACTCACAGCAACTGGGAGTTGATTTTACGGAAACCTTTAGCCCGGTCATCAAGACGACCACCCTCCGCACAGTCCTCCATGTCGCTGTAACTCGCAACTGGAGTATACGCCAACTCGATGTCAGTAATGCCTTCCTTCAAGGACCTCTCTCCGAGGAAGTGTATGTTTCCCAACCCCAAGGCTTTCTTGATGCTGACCGACCACACCATGTCTGCCGATTGCATAAAGCCCTCTATGGTCTCCGTCAAGCACCTCGCGCCTGGTACCAAGCGCTCCGCTCTTCCCTTATTTCTCTTGGATTTGTGAACTCTCTTGCAGATGCTTCACTCTTTATGCTTCACCGAGGGAACCACTTTGTCTATATCCTGGTGTATGTAGACGACATTATCGTCACGGGTAGCAGTGAAGTCCTGTTAACAAACGTCATCAGCTCTCTGGCCGATCGATTATCCTTGAAAGATCTTGGCAACTTGAGTTACTTTCTCGGAACTGAAGTAACCAGGACTTCGGCTGGTCTGCACCTGATGCAGAGAAAATACATACTCGACCTCCTTCACAAGACAAACATGGCTGATGCAAAACCGGTTTCTTCACCAATGTCACCAGCGCCACGTCTTTCCATTAACTCTGGCACGAAACTCACTGATGTGCGCGAGTACAGAACCGTTCTCGGGAGCCTACAGTACTTGTCACTTACCCGCCCTGACATTGCGTACGCGGTCAATCGTCTGTCTCAGTTTATGCACTCTCCAACGGATCTCCATTGGTCTGCTGCAAAGCGAGTTCTCCGGTACTTGGCTGGCACTTCTGATAATGGCATCCTGCTTCGTGCTGACACCCCTCTGCGGCTTCATGGTTACTCTGACGCCGACTGGGCAGGCGACACTGACGACTATGTGTCAACAAATGGATACGTCATCTATCTAGGCAGAAATCCAGTCTCGTGGTCCTCTAAAAAGCAAACAGGTGTAGCTCGTTCTTCCACAGAGGCTGAATACAGAGCTGTCGCCAATGCCGTCTCCGAAGTCATCTGGATATGCTCTCTCTTCACAGAACTCCGACTGACACTACCGCTTCCTCCGGCGCTTACTGCGACAACGTTGGAGCAACCTATCTATGTGCTAATCCTGTGTTCCACTCACGGATGAAACATATCGCTCTGGATTATCACTTTGTCCGCAACCACGTTCAAGTGGGGGCCCTTCGCGTTACCCATGTCTCCACCAAAGATCAGCTAGCTGACACGCTCACGAAACCTCTCCCCAGGCCACGCTTCCATGAACTCAATTCCAATATTGGCGTAACAAGAGTTCCTTCATCTTGAGGAGGAGTGTAGAGGATATTGTATTAGAGGATATAATTGTAATTAGTTAATCCCTAATGTCTACGGTACTCTGTATAAATACTGTACAAACCTATCTATGGAATTATTGAAGCATTACACGTTATACATATTTCTTCAAAAAAAAAAAAAACAAGTTAACATGCATCTACATTTTGTACCTGACAATTACGTACGTTGTGCGTGAGTAAATACAATGTGATACCATTAAAAGGAAAGAGTCGAAAGACCGAAGAACACTATGTCGTTAGAAGCACCTTTCTTATTTAAGAAGTTGGTCCTTGCTCATAATGGAAGAGAAAAGTTGGAACCATGAGCCAAATTTGGTAACTACTTTTGTACTCATTTATTGCTGCTGTTCGAAGTTAAACCATGCCACTTGGTTAATTACCAACAGAGGAAAAAGGTAAAAATTAAGAAAACAAAAGAGAAAATTTAAAAATTAAAAATAAGCCAATTTTATCTTTCGATTTTTTTTCCTTCTAAACAATGATTACTAAAACATGATGTTCAAGTATTTTTCATCTTTTTTTCTACTAAAATATGATGTTTAAGTATTTTTTTCATCTTCAAAATAACAGATTTCCTATAAAAAGGAGAACTAACATTAGAATCAGAAAAAGTACAATAATAAAGTTGTAACACCCGTCTCATCCTCACTTTCGAGAACGGCGTGCCACTAACCACATCACATAACTCAAATGCTCAATGTATAAAATAAAATACGGAAAAAACTTGAAAATCCCAAATTTTTTTTAAAAAAAAATGGACTGGGGAAAACAAATTTAAAAACGGGCTAGGGGAAGGAATAGGGTCGTTACAAAAATCTCTTCGATAAATTTATGACGTTCAAGTAAAAAAATGATAGAGCAAAAGACTATGAGCAGGTGTGTTTGAAATTATAAAATGAGAAGAAAAAAGTGTTTAAATCGCACAATCGAAGCTAAAAAGGTGGATATAGATTTAAACTGCTAAAAAGCAGGTGTGTTTGGCTGTGGAAATGGAGGGGAAAGAAGAGTTAAGATTAAGAGTTTTGAAAAACTTGAACTCTCCAAACAAACTTTTACTTATATACATTTTCACTATACTGGAAATAATTATAATCTCATAAAAATAGACATTCTAGTTTCATGATAGATTTTAATAAAATATTCAACTCTTTTCAAGTAGATTTTAACGATTATTAAATTGATCATTTTTAGTACAATTTATTTTCTTTATACAATTAAATAACTAACATGTAAGCATTCTCAAATTACTAATGTCAGAGGAAAAGCAAGTTATAAATACAAATCCATAATCTTCTTCTCTTGAAAAACAGCCACTCAAGCATCATATTTGTGTGTACTCATATGTTTGAAAAATACAAATTTGTACTTTTTCTCTTGAAAAAGGTCGTTTAAACATGTCAAGATATAATCCTCATGAAGATATACATTGGCATAATGAATTTTGTCAGCAAATGTCCACCAGTCAGCATTAACGGGACTTCGACCAAAAGAAAGAGATGATATTTGTGTTGGATGTATTAACTCCTGAGGTCGCAGGTTCAACTCCGCCAGAAACATTTGTCTTTATTAAACTAACGTTTTCATATTAAAAGATAAAACTCAGTAACTTTGGATGAAACCTCTTTAAATTATGATCTCAGATTTCTTTTTGTTTTTGTTAAAACAATGAAAAATGGCTTGGTTATGGATAAATTAAAGGGGCTTAGTTCCTTATTGGATCATATCCATTAGGCCCCATTATGTGACATTCCTCAAAACTGCCATGTATCTATCTCGGTGATGACAACTACAATTCGAGAAATTGGCCAAGAAACAGCGGAAGGGATGACCATAGAGTGATTGGAAATGAGACAAGAAAGTTTCAGAAGGAAATGATCAAGTGTTTAGAGAGAAAGAGAGAGGGAGATGTCAAAGACCAGAGAAAAAGAGCAATAACAAAGCTAAATGAGGAAAAAAATATGTTTACTCATCCCCATTGAAGAAAGAGAGAGTTGTATCTATAGAATATACCTTGTCCAGATTTGGATATTGGATCGGGTTCCTGAGTATGGAGTGTGTTGGGTCGGTCTAACGATTCTTGGTCACTATACTCATACTTTCTTTGGATGTATTTTCTTGCTGTTCGGTAAATATTGCCCATACTCATGACTGTTTTCAGAGTACGAACTGAAAGTTGTAGATTAAATGTGACATGAGCATCTCCATACCTTTGTCATTCTCTGATTTAGCGAGTTGTCACTTTTGTTACTGGTGGTATTTGAAAGTGTTTTACAATGATCTAAACAATTCACTTCTAAATACGGCCGACATAAAAGAGGACAAAATTCCCCCGAGTAACACAAATTGATTTGTAACAGAGCGGCTTGGCTTTCGATATGTTCTTGGTTTCTATTTGGTCTAACTCCGGTTGGGTTTTAGGAAATTTGAACATGGTAACGAAAACCAGCATACAGACAGAACGGTTCGTGTTTTCGACTTACCATGGTCTCCTTACTTCTTTGGCGTTTGGTTTACTAAAACAATGTCTTTTTAAGTACTTTATTAAGCATCTAATTAATTGATTAATTTGAGAAAGATGATAAGGATTAAGGAGGCTCCCCCATGTTCACGGCTTCATTCCCTGGCATTGCCCGTTATGCCTAGATTTTCGTAAACATTGACTATTCCTAATTTCTTATGCTTATGGTAAATCTCAAAGTTGCAAATTGCAAACGAAACATAATATAATCGTCCAACTCTTAATTTAAAAAAAAAATGTTTTGTACTTTATACAAAAAAAAAAGATTTTTCCTTTTTACTCTATAATGTTACATAGCTTTCAAATTTTGATTTTGGAGACCAAATTCTAATTATTTTTCAAATCCAAATTAGTGTAGTTGAATCTGTTGCAAACTCAGGGAATAGTTAATTCCAGAGAATATGTTTTTGGGTTATGTTAATTAACTTGATATAAATCTTTGACCAAAAGAAAACCTTGATATTAATCATATGCTGTACTTTGAACAGAGAAGCTAAGTATTTGATTGTTTTCTTTCCAAAAATACTGTATGATAATAAATGAGATATTAAAAAATTCACCAACAAATCACTTCAAAAATGGTAAGAACTCTCACGGGCCAGCATAATTCTCGGTACGGAAAACTGGTCTTGTCTCCTAACAGAAGTTTTTCTCTGAAATTACTCTGAGAGAGCATATGATTAGCTCTGTAAATACGGATATTAATAACCTTAACATTATTTATTTATTATTAATAACAATACTCTCTAAAATAAAATCAAAAAAAAAGTTTGTTAGGCCGCGCCTATGGAGCGCACCATTTCGTCTGAAAAAAAGTGGCAGCCAACCAATAAGAAAAAAGAGAATAATAAAAATTTGAAATAAGAAGAGACGCAGCCACATGCCATGAACCAAAGTTACCGTTAAGTCTTCCGTGCCAGACTTGGAAGTAAATCGATTTTCTCTTCATAATCCAACGGTCATATTCTGATCCTAGCCGTTCTATTTTTTTTTTTTTAAATACAAAAATAAAAACAAAGAATAAAAATTACACCTTTTTCTATTTTTGTTTTATCTTCCTCTTCCTTATTTCATCCCCTTCTTCACATTCGTCTGTCTCAGACTAAGATTCTCTTCGTTTAATGCTCTTCCTCTAGTCTCTTTGGTGGTGTTTTCTCTTTGGAAATATCAAAACGAACAAAAATGGTTAACTCCTGTGAGAACAAAATCGTCGTTAAGCCCACTACAACGACGATTCTTCAAGGTAATCGGATTTGTCTAGAGTAATATGAGAGTTTCGAGGTTTTAACAATGGAGATTTCTGACGAATGTGTTGCGTTGGTTTTGTTTAGATGAAACGAGAAGTAGAAAATTCGGACAAGAGACGAAGAGAGAGAAGAGAAGAGTTTTGGGTGTGATTAATCAGAATTTTGTTGGTTCAAGAGGTTATCCTTGTGTTGTCAACAAGAGAGGAAACTTGTCTAAGTAAATTCAACAGAATCTCTAAGTCTCTTTCAAGTTTTTGTCTTTTAAGGTTTATTCTTTCTTTTGTTCATTTGATTGTTCTTATGAGTTTTGGGTGGTTTGAATCAGTAAGCAAGAAGAAGGATGTCAAAAGAAGAATCGTGATCCTCTGCGTCCCTCAATTACAAGGTACAAAGAGTGAATCTTTTAGTTACTTCTTGTGTTTTCTTTTGATTTGATTTGAAAGAAAAGATCTGAGATTTTTTTGATCCTTCAGATCTCGAGTTGAAGAGCCGTTGTGTCAACAAGAGACGAAGAAGGTTAAGCCATCAGTTCCAAGTGCAAACGATTTAAGTGACTGTATATTCGTTGATGACGACGTCGAGTATGAAGAAGAAGCTACATTGGACCATCCAATGCCAATGTCTCTGGAGAAGCCATACACAAGCATCACTGAAGCTGATCCAATGGTAAACATAATCAATCCAACTTGGTAAAGATCTTAGCTTTAGATGCAAATCGAACGATAAAACCTTACACAATGCTGACTCTGACAGGAGGAAGTTGAGATGGAGGATGTAATAGTGGAAGAACCAATCTTGGATATCGATGTCTCAGATGCGAAGAACTCACTTGCAGCTGTTGAGTATGTCCAAGATCTATACGCATTTTACAGAAAAATGGAGGTAAGATTAGTTTACTTTTATGCGTCTTTGGAGCAACAGTAGGCTTGAGTTTGCTTGAAATCAATTCTTGAATTGAATTTTACAGAGGTTTAGCTGTGTTCCAGTAGATTATATGATGCAACAAATCGACTTAAACGAGAAGATGAGAGCAATACTAATCGATTGGCTAATCGAGGTATATATCTGACATTCACTCTAGTATAGTACTGTGTAGTTTTGAATAATAGAGACTAAAGAAGCGCAAGTAATCTTTCAGGTACATGACAAGTTTGATCTGATGAACGAGACACTGTTTCTCACAGTGAATCTGATAGATAGATTCTTGTCCAAGAAAGCTGTTATGAGAAAGAAGCTTCAGCTTGTAGGTTTAGTGGCTTTGCTCTTAGCTTGCAAGTATGAAGAGGTTTCGGTTCCTGTTGTTGAAGATTTAGTACTTATTTCAGACAAAGCTTATACGAGGAATGATGTTCTAGAGATGGTAAAGGCTGTTTTTCTTACATAAAAGAATTCGATCTTGTCTCAGTTATATCTAGACAATTCTCTGATTCCATCCTCTCTGCAGGAGAAAACAATGTTGAGTACTTTGCAATTCAATGTCTCGTTGCCAACACAATACCCGTTCTTGAAAAGGTTCCTTAAGGCAGCTCAAGCAGACAAGAAGGTAAGTCAAAACAATGAATCATCTTCCCATGAGTCATTTTAACTTGAATATTTGAACTTAGAAAGGATCTAATGGTGAAAACTGAACAAATCAGAGTGAGATTTTGGCATCGTTCTTGATCGAGCTTGCCCTTGTGGAGTGCGAGATGCTTCGGTTTCCACCGTCATTACTAGCAGCCACAGCTGTGTACACTGCTCAATGTACAACTCATGGTTTCAGGCAATGGAGCAGTACATGTGAATTCCACTGTCATTACTCTGAAGATCAGCTCTTGTAAGTCTCTCTCTCCCCCAATATCATTCAAAGACTGTTCTTTTTCAGCTCTTTCTAATGTTTGTCATCGTGGGTTTTGCAGGGAATGTTCTAGGAAGATGGTGAGTCTTCATCAGCGGGCCGCGACGGGGAAGTTGACAGGAGTATATAGGAAGTACAACACATCCAAATTTGGGTACATAGCTAAGTGTGAAGCTGCACACTTTCTTGTGTCTGCATGAGTCTTTATCATCTTTAAGCCAAAGGACAATAAGTAGTTTGTACAGCTCTTTTGACATAGTTCCTCGTTTCCTCTGAAGCACAAATAACACACCAAAAAAAAAAAAAGCCAAGTTCAAGTTGTCTGAAAATCCTATCCTGTTCCCATTTTCTTATTCAATTCAATTGTAACTTTTCTGAGCAATAATACAATCATTCTTCTACTTCAGTTACTCTTTCGCTTCTCGGTGTTGGGCAGTGAAATTAGAACCGAGTGGAACCATTCATTTCGCTTCTATCCTGTTCCCATTTTCTTATTCAATTCAATTGTAACTTTTCTGAGCAATAATACAATCATTCTTCTACTTCAGTTACTCTTTCGCTTCTCGGTGTTGGGCAGTGAAATTAGAACCGAGTGGAACCATTCATTAACCAAGAATCAAACCGAACCGAACCGTAACAAAATTGTGTTCTAAACAAATATCCAAAACGGCATCGTTTTTATTGACGTGACCTATATGAGTCCCACCAACTCTCTTCACACTTCACTATTTTCAGATACGTATTTGTTTTTTATTGCCGTCACTATACTTTTCTCATACATCTTTTGGAAAGACAAAAGTTTCGTGATTCCTGAGAATCAACGATAATGGCGGCGTCAACAAACTCTTTCCTTGTCGGAAACCAAACGAAGATTCCTTCATTCAAACCCAAACCCAAACCCATCTCCCAATCCCTTCTCCACCTCAAAAAACCTTCCTTTATCAACCTCGCCGCGAGAACCAAATCCGTCTCGATCAGATGCGCCTCCTCGACGACGACGCATGCTCAAGACGGCGCCAGACCCTCCACCACCGTTGGATCCGAGCCGCGAGTCTTCAACTTCGCGGCGGGTCCAGCCGCTTTGCCTGAGAATGTCCTCCTCAAAGCCCAGTCGGAGCTTTACAACTGGCGTGGATCTGGCATGAGCGTCATGGAGATGAGCCACCGTGGGAAAGAGTTCCTCTCAATCATACAAAAAGCTGAGTCGGATCTCCGTCAGCTCCTCGAGATCCCTTCGGAATATTCCGTTTTGTTCCTACAAGGCGGCGCCACCACCCAATTCGCCGCTCTGCCGCTTAACCTCTGCAAGTCCGACGATCCCGTCGACTACGTTGTTACCGGATCTTGGGGAGACAAAGCCTTCAAGGAAGCAAAGAAATATTGCAACCCTGAAGTGATTTGGTCAGGTAAGTCGGAGAAATACACGAAAGTCCCGTCCTTTGATGGATTGGAGCAGAACCCGCACGCCAAGTATTTGCATATATGCGCCAACGAGACGATCCATGGAGTCGAATTCAAAGACTACCCTGTTCCGAAAAACCCTAATGGGTTCTTGGTAGCTGATATGTCTTCTAACTTCTGCTCGAAGCCAGTGGATGTATCGAAGTTCGGTGTGATTTACGCCGGTGCGCAGAAGAACGTTGGTCCTTCAGGTGTCACCATTGTGATAATCAGAAAAGATTTGATCGGGAACGCTCGTGATATCACTCCGGTGATGCTTGATTACAAGATCCACGACGAGAACAGCTCGCTGTACAACACGCCACCGTGTTTCGGGATTTACATGTGTGGTCTCGTGTTCGATGATCTGTTGGCGCAAGGTGGTTTGAAGGAAGTGGAGAAGAAGAACCAGAGGAAAGCTGAGCTGCTTTACAATGCCATTGATGAGAGTAGAGGGTTTTTCAGGTGTCCTGTTGAGAAGTCCGTGAGGTCTTTGATGAATGTTCCTTTCACGTTGGAGAAGTCGGAGTTGGAAGCAGAGTTTATCAAGGAAGCTGCCAAGGAGAAGATGGTGCAGCTCAAGGGACATAGATCAGTGGGAGGTATGAGAGCTTCCATTTACAATGCAATGCCTTTGGCCGGAGTCGAAAAGCTCGTTGCTTTCATGAAGGATTTCCAAGCAAGGCATGCTTGATTCCTATCTTCTTTTCTGCTTTCTGGTCGTCTTGTTGAGTGAGTATAAGCTTTGAATGCTTATGATTTGAGCTTTTGTTTCATCTTATTGTACTTAAATTCCAATTGTTTGTGGAATTTTATCATTAATAAATCTTTAGCAATGCTAGATTTCATGTGTAAGCAAGAATCATTTACACTGTTAGTCTCGTCTTGTTTGAGACTAAAAACTTCCAGAGATCAGAATCTTTGAATAAACAGCTTATTGAGAAAATGCTGAGATTAGCCTTTGAATGATACGCAAATGCATACAAGGATCTCATGTTGTGCTGTTAGTGTGTCCTTTCTCTGTATCTCCAGGTGAAACTGATGGTCCTGTTTTAGGAAACGTAAAAGAGCAAATTCAGATTCAAAAACTGTTATTTCAGACTCTTCATGTCACAGAATTCATTTTGAATGTGTAAGTTACCGTTAGATATTTGCCCCTTTGTAACCATCAGCTACATGCCGAAAGAACTCTTTAGTAGCATCTGCATATTCATTCAAGAACATGGCACTACTAAACCCGAGCGAGACAGAAACACAGAGCAAGAAGCATACAAGAATCTGCAAACTCACCGTGTTTCATTGCTAGAGACGGGTCTTGCTCATCAATGACCCTGATCACTCTTAACGGTTCATTCAAGAGTGAAGCATTCTTGGTAGGAGAAACAGCTTGACCCATCCAAGGTGGAAGCTTTGTAGAAGTTGGCCTGGTTTTAAGAAAGAGAGATCCGCATAAGAGAAGAAACCGATCAGCTAAAACTGAAATTAACAGACGATTTAAGGAGTTAAAAGAACGTGGGAACCGGATTGAATGGTTGAAGACGGGACAGGCCACAGCGCAAGACCTTCCAAACGCACGTAAGTCAGTATTAGGACAACAGTTTTTAACCCAACACTTATATCTAATACAATTTTGTAAGGTACTTTTATTACCGCTGCTCTTATAGTCCATATCACTTGTTGCAACCTTTGATTCGATTCCTCTTGCCACTAAAATCATTAGTTTGAATCTTAACCAAGACAGTAAGATTTAAACTGTTGGCATGCAGTGTGTGCTTACAAGCGCATCAGTCACATTCACTGAGTTGCTTTGCTTCAATCTATCAAGAAAATCAACCATACTGTAAAAATTAGACAACCAAAAACACCAATCAGATTTAAACCCACAAAATTATAAGAAAGGTTATATATACACAGACCACAGAAATAAAGCTGTATTCTTTTAACAAAAAAAACAAAGAAGTGAGGGAAGACATAAACAAACAACCAGGTGATGTAAACGCATCACTGAGGCATTTCGTCGAACTGTTAATAAACATAAATAAAAACATTTATCTTCCGTATAGAAAAAAACGTAGGTTTTACCTGAATGGATCACGTAAAATATGTTATCAGGAACAGTGGTTTTGCTTCACCGGAGGATAATAACCCAGTCGGCGACACAGCGTCGAAGACTGAAGACAGAGTAATACGCACCGTTTCGAAAGTGAGATGAATTGGGCCAAATGTAAAAAAGCCCATCAGAAAATAAAAAGAAGGCCCAGTAAATCCGAAGAAAGCCATATAAAAGTCCACCAGTAAATGAAAAATGAAAAATGAAAAGAAATCGTCAAATCACCGCCAACTATATAAACGCTTCTGAAACGAGAGAGATAATTACCTTCAAGTTGTTAAAATGAGACTCGAATAAAAGTATAATTAAACAACATTTACAAAGTTTCAAAATTTAGTAGATGTGAGTATCTCAAATATGATTCTGATCATATAAAGATATGATTCTGATCATATAAAGACAATTTGACAATCTTAAAAAAAAATGGCATGTATTTACCTCACAAGTTACCAATTGGATGACAAAATCAGAGAACTTTGCCAAGTTGGAAAAAAACAGAAGACTCCTTAAAAACCACTCAGTTTTTCATTAGTATTAGCACTTATCAACCTTAACCAATGACTAAATTCAAACATACGCAGAAGAAACCATACGAAAACAGAAAAGGGATTATGTCAAACATAAGTAGACGGAAACCATATGAAAACAGAAGAGGGATGATTTCAACATAACATATCTATTGCCTTAAAAATGTTGGGTTTTGCACGTCTTGGAACAGAAACCAAACGAACGTGAGGCGACTTGCACTCGAAATGCACGATTTGCAAAAAGCTCATGTCGTCACTCGAATCTACTTCAACTTTGGTCGGAACGAAAGTTCCACTCCGCTTTCCCATCTGCGAGCAGAATTAATTTCATTTATTGTTAAGATAAATAATTTTTTATCATTGAAATACCAATCACTTATTACTTACCTCCTTGTATGCCATTTATGCTGCTGCAAGTGGATCATTTCCTTTCTCTACAAGGACCGAGATGACTACATCAGAATAAACTCCTTGCTCAAGCAAAAGCTCTTCCAACCTCTTGGTAAGAAAATTATACACCTAAAATAAGTCGCTCTCTTGGCGACATCAAGAACAGGGCTTCCCTTCCCGGCGTCGTCGCAGGAGGAAAAATTTATGGACCCTTGACGACTCAACAAGTCGAGGTGAAAAACGCGGCAGCAAATTCCGAAGAACAAATTATTACATAAGCAAATATATGCGTCATATATTAAGAAAGATACAACATGAGTGACAGGCCATAAAGGAATTGTGCTTCGACAATTCCATTTGCAAGGCATTTCTAGAGCTTTCTGTCGAACCATATTTTAAAAAGATGGAGCATAGCCTCCGAGTCTTCCCCACCTCTCAGTCCATCGATGCCGTGGAGGACAAGTGGGATTACACACACACAGCCACTAAACCGCATCCCACGGTCTTTCTAAGAGTTAAGAATATTTCCCGTCCCCACAGACGGCGCCAAACTGTGAGAGCCGAAACTCACACTGTCAAAACTTATAATTTATGGGGGCTCGAAAATTCTATTTTAAAAGAACTCAAGGACCACTGAAGAAATTTGTACGGGTTTTAATCTTATTAAAACAGCCCTAACGACAAATTATAAGCCACGGATCATGTGTCGATTGAATCTACATCAGATCTCGAGTACAAGCAAAATAATCAGAACAGTAAATTGCAAAATAATCATATAATTAAATGATGTTTTGGGTTGCAGAATCTAACATCATTTAAAGTAGTTTCCAGGACTTCATCTTTTTGTACGCTAACTGCAATAGATAGAATTTTGTGTAGGTTGATAGACAGTTTCTTCTCAACGAGGATTTGCACCTGTGTCAAATAAAATAGAATTTTAAAAAGCAAAGTCGTTGTATTAAGGACAAAGGCTCTTACCAACCCAAATCCTACCATTCGCAGATCAAATGGGTCAGTCTTAGAAGTTGGCTGGCGACCAACTTGAAAGAGCCTAACAAGACTTTCCAATCGATCAGCAATCGATAAAAGTATTCCACGTTCTTCCAATGGTAAGATATCTCCACAAAATCTTGGAAGTCTCGTATCCAACAAAGACTCAGAAAGCTGCGTAGAAGGGAAAAACCATATCAAGGTTAACAATGATTCATTGGTAACAATATTTTGTTTTATAAAATGTACATGTAACTCATCTCCGTAATTACCATCAGAAGAATAACGATCAGGAGAGAGATTATGTCAAACATAAGTAGACGGAAACCATATGAAAACAGAAGAGGGATGATTTCAACATAACATATCTATTGCCTTAAAAATGTTGGGTTTTGCACGTCTTGGAACAGAAACCAAACGAACGTGAGGCAACTTGCACTCGAAATGCATGATTTGCAAAAAGCTCATATTGTCACTCGAATCTATTACAAAATATGATTTATGTTATATTTGTTTTCTATCTAAAGTTTACTTCTAAATAAACAATTTAAGTAATAAAAGTATATTTGTAATTTGTTATTTTTGGCTCCATCTCCATCCAAATAGTCCAATTTGGTCTGAACTGGCATAAATTTTGAAGCTCATCTAGATGGACCATCTGGATGAACCATTTTTTGGTATCATTCAGATGGTCCATAGACAAACGAACATGACCTATAAGCTTTGAATGCTTATGATTTGAGTTTTTGTTTCATCTTAATGTACTTAAAGTCCAATTGTTTGTGGAATTTTATCATTAATAAATCTTTAGCAATGCTAGATTTCATGTGTAAGCAAGAATCATTTACACTGTTAGTCTCGTCTTGTTTGAGACTGAAAACTTCCAGAGATCAAAATCTTTGAATAAACAGTTTATTGAGAAATGCTGAGATTAGCCTTTGCTGATACGCAAATGCATACAAGGATCTCATATTGTGCTGTTAGTGTGTCCTTTATCTGTATCTCCAGGTGAAACTGATGGTCCTGTGTTTTAGGAAACGTAAAAGAGCAAATTCAGATCCAAAAACTGTCCTTCATGTCACAAGAATTCATTTTGAATGTGTAAGTTACCGTTAGATATTGCCCCTTTGTAACCATCAGCTACATGCCGAAAGAACTCTTTAGTAGCATCTGCATATTCATTCAAGAACATGGCACTACTAAACCCGAGCGAGACAGAAACACAAAGCAAGAAGCATACAAGAATCTGCAAACTCACCGTGTTTCATTGCTAGAGACGGGTCTTGCTCATTAATGACCCTGATCAGTTTCGCAGGATTTCCAGCCACCACACTTCAAAACGCCCAAAAACAAAAAAAATGTGCATTGTTACTAAACAAACTTGCAAAGATTTTTCAGATGCATTTTCTCTTTTGTACCTATGCGAAGGAACGTCCTTTAGCACAAGTGAACCTGCAGCTACCATTGCCCCAGCACCTATGCTTATGTTTCCAAGTATAGTCACGCAGGCTCCAAGCAATGCACCTTCACCTATTTTTGGGTGACGATCGCCTGTTTCCTTCCCGGTTCCTCCTAAAGTCACACCCTGTCAAAGTAAAAATTCAACATAGCCTTTACTAAAACTTAAATTATCATGATCTTGGCGTTTAGCTTCAGGTTATGATTGAGATGCTTACATGCAAGATCGAGACACGGTTACCTATCACAGCGGTCTCACCTATGACCACTCCAGTTCCATGATCTAACAATATACCCTCGCCAATTTTTGCCGCTACAACAAAAAAAAAAAAACCAAGTAGAGCAACTTGTATAACCAGCAATCAATTCACCTGAGCAACTAAAGCACCAGAGAGGGATAATTGAGAAAAGCCCCTCCATTTTCTTTCTTAGTTACAGAGATGAGACATAAAGGCTCAGACTTTACCTGGATGTATGTCGATTCCAAAAACCTGACAGAAACCCACAGTAAAGATCAGACATTGAGCTGAAAACTCGAGAGTCAAGACTCTAAAGTCAGTAACCAAAAAGACATTGATCGCCAAAACTACCTCGCTTATTCGGCTTTGCAATGCAAGAGCTAATAGTTGCCGCCCTTGGTTCCACAGTTTATGCGCAACCCTGTATGCTTGCAACGCATGATAGCCCTGTACAACAAAATGTTCCATGTGAGTGATGTTTCGTCTCTAAAGATTCAAGAAAAGGATTACCTTCAGATGTAAGATAGCAGAACTATACGACAGACAAGCAGGATCCCGGTCTTTAAATGCCTGCAATTCATTAAGGCACGCATAAGAAAAAACAGCCTCAAAACAAACAAAGATCATGTCTTTCATAGGTATTATGACATGAGTGCTTTTACCTGAATATCATGGCGAATCGAACTCTGAATACCTTTGTCATGCATCATTACACCATTAAATATATCCAAGAGTTGAGTTGCCAACAAGGTCGGGTTTTGGAGACGGTTGGCCAGAACGAACCCTAAAGCTTGCTCTAAACATTCATGTGCTAAGATGCCTGCATACAAGAAGCTACTCAAGATAGGCTCCTTCTCTGCCTGTAGCCACAACAAGATTCATCATTGTAAGATTCGACAATTCGCAATCAGAAGCAGCAACACCCAATTTTCAAAGTTTAACACTCAGTCCACGAGACCAAACACTCAAAACATTAAGAGACTCTCAAACATTTCGTTTACTTTGTTACTGAATGAAGTCCATATGTGATGATGATCAATGGGATTAAAGTATTAAACATCCGAGTACTATGGTGGTCCGATTAAATGTCAAAGCTTTCATTCAACGAGAGAAACAAGACTGAGTTATTATAAACCCTAATGCACACAGTTACTACTATAAAAAACGAACAAAAAGTTGTTATGTAGCAATCAAATAAACGAGAAAGCTGAAACTTTGGATTAACATGGAGACTCAAAACCATAAAAACCCTTTCTTTTCTGAATAAGAATCGATGATGTCTGAGAAAGTGTTGGAATTGAGTGGAAACCTCAAGCTTAGCTTCTTGTCTAATAGCATCCCAAATAGGATCGGAACCAGAATCAAGTAAAATCGGGTCAAACTCGGACTTGTTCGTTCCCTTAGCGTAAACGTCGAAACCCTTCTCGAAAGGGAGCTCGTCGCCGTTCATCTCCAGTTAAATTTTCCGTAACAAGACGAAGAAGACCAATCAGAACTCTTTTGATTGGACAGAAGAGACAGAGAAAGGTAAAGGAGGATACTTTAACGGATATTATGATGAGAAACAGAAACTTGAGAAAACCCTTTTTTCCACCTTTTATCCTTTACTCTTTTTTTTTTTCAAAGAGGGTCCTCTCATTCACTCTGATTCTCCTGTTGGTCGTTCTTGTTTTGTTTTGTCGTTGATCCAAGTCCTATATGTTGTGTCCAGTGTCCACCGCTTTGAAAGCTTCTAAAAATATCATATCATTCAGCCATTTTGTATTTATTTATTTAGTTGTTCCTTTGGCCTTATCTGATTGCGACCGGGATTGAGTCCATATTCCTAATGTGTGATTAGGGTCTCCTAAGCAAGATAATTCTTTTTTTAATCAAGAGGGGATTATATAAATATAGATTCTTTTTAATATTATTATAGTTGAATGGGATCTTGATCGTCTTCCTCGTGGGGGAATATGAATATAGAGAGAGACCCACAAATGGTGCCAACTTGTCTGTCTTTTTTTAGATAGATTTAGATTATATGAAGAGAATATTACACTAACTTTAATAGGAACTCGCTTCAATTTCTCTTATTATGTTAAACACACTAACTTTCAACAATTCAACCTTTTTCTCTCCCCTACGTTTTGGTATATAAAAGCTTGGAACATATAACACTTTCATATTAAAGAATAGGGGTGGGCGTTCAGATATCCGTTCGAGTTCAGTTCGGTTATTTCGGATTTTCGGATGTTCGGATCTATCGGGTGTTTTACATCTTCGGATCGGGTTCGGTTCAGTTATTTTCGGTTCCATCTAAACTCCAAAATATTTATATATTTATCAAATACAGTATATGATTTGCTCGAACTTTATTATTTGTATTTAATTATTTGTATTGGAACATGTAAATTTAACAACTTCATACGAAAGACCATAAAACATAACATAGTAAGTTTAGATATTGTAAAAATCCATGGAAGAGTCACCAAAGTAAATAAGTTTTTTCTTATTATAAGTTTATGAATATTGGAAGATTTTGTTAAGGAATATTGAAAGATTACCTGATATGCTTTAGATATTCGGATATTTTCGAATTTAATTTGGATATCGGATAATATTCATTCGGATTCGGATATCCAACTTCATATAACTCAAGATCCGTTCGGTTATTTTACATTATCTATATCCGTACCAAACTGCTATATCGGATCGGATTCGGGTTTGGACTTCAAATCCGGTTTTTCTGCACAAATTGTAGATAATCAAAATACAAACATATGCTTACGACCCAAATAAATAGTCCGTTCGTCTCCGACTGTGGTCGCTTATAGAAAAAAATTCAATAAAAATAAAATAATATTCCCCAAAATTAACAACGTTAAATCGCTTTAGTTAAACAATTGTTTATGAAATGAATGATACGTTAGACGACAACAACGTTTATTATTTTGTTAAACAATCGTGTTCACCTTTTTATACAGAACCTAAAAACTATATAAAACAACTAAAAGCAAAGTGACCTTCAAACAACGATTAAAGAAGAAATATGATAATATCGTGAAGCTATGAATCCCAACCTCACCATATACTATTTAGCTTATAAAGATTAAAGACTTTAAATTTTTTAATTCGTTGTTTTTCGGAATCAGCCACAACAAATCTTCTACACGCTTTTCTAATGAAGAACTGGCGACATATATTTCTCTAAAGTTCAGCTTCTCTATATTTAGTCTTTTTCTAATTCTTTTTTGGGAGGAGTTAAAAAACTTGTTTACAAAACTAGTATTTAAGATATTTGGTCTTCGAAGGAGTTGATTTCTTACAGAAGAAACAATAATATCAAAACCAGGAAAACATGTTGAAGGATGTTTTTCGATAGTTTTCTGACGCCTGAATTAGAAACAGATAAGGAAAGACCACAAAAGGAGTGTATCCAATGACCAAAAATAGAGAAATAAAGAATGCTTGGGTCGCAAAACTATTGAAAGCATATGAAGATAGAGTAAAAGAGACGCACGAGTTTAACGAGTTCGGTGAGCCTGAATAGCATCACCTACGTCTCACCGGGACCTAGCCCGGAATCCACTAGAGTTGTCACCAAGATTACAAGCTCTCTTTCACAAGACTCTCACAAAAGCCTAATGAGTTATATCACACTTTGATATCTCATATATATATAAGAACCAAGGACAACCCTAATCACTTATTAGGAAGTTTTACATATTTTAGATAACTCCTAAAACACATATGTATATTTAGATATCTCCTAAATATACTCTTGATCCTTATCTTCATAGTTGTTTAATTTGACTTCGAGCTTATGTCAACAATCTCCCCCTTAAGCTTGAAGTCAGCTTCCGAGACATCTTGAACTCCAATGAGTTTTCCATCTGATTCTCTCACAAACACAGAACCACCAAGAGCCTTTCTTGCACTAGTTTCTTCCTCCGATCTCTCTCTTTAGAACACTCTTGTTCTTTCTTTCTTTGTTCTCTGTGATTTCTCTTAGGGTTTCTTCACGTCCTACTTCTTCCTTCTTTGGTATTGGCCACCAACTCTTGAGTCCCAAAAACAAGTAGAGACATGATTTCGGAACGGGCCTCATGTTGACTGCAGCCCACAATCACACAAAAACTCTACCTTGGGCCAGTAAACATCTCCAAACAAAAATAGGCCCAATGCTTTATTTCAGTCTTCTCCTTCCTTCACGACAATCTCTTCGTCGTTGTCGATGAAGCTGACGCAACCATCACTTGGAGAACACAGCCAACTCACCTAGAGTTCACCTCGAAGAAGAATCAATTAAAAGGAGCTCATATGAAGAAGATATTGAAGATACAACTTGGAAGATCTTCAATGAACCCGCTGGAGACATGCGCCTACTCATAAAATCATTCCGGTCAAACGACGACGAATCAAGCAATAAATCCAAATGTTTTGGATTCTCAACTCAAAGGGGAAGCCAGGAAAATTGGGTTTACATCAAACCGGATTCATACTTGGGAGTTATTGAGTTTAAAAACCGGGTGAACTCCAAGTTACCCGATTTGGACCAGCGAGCAGTAATTGGAGGATTGCCGCTAAACCACGCGGAATTAAGCTATAAACCGACCTGTTATGGAATCTTGATTCATCAGGAAATCCGGTACAATTGGAATCATACATTAATTCATTTTGGTGTGAAAGATATTCGACTTTTATTCAGGAGGATCCTCAGCTTGCCTTATTTGGAACCTCACGGGTTTATGAGGCTTCAAACCTATCTGCGGCATCCAGGAGACGTTTTATACAATCTAGAAGATCCTAATAATGTCTTAAGGTGCACCAGAAGTCAGGAGATCAAACGGATCACTCCACACCTCAAGTTTCCATATTCGACACCATTTAGAGTAAATATCGATCAATCGATATATCTCTTTGATTTATTTGCACCAGCGGATTCAAAGGCATCAAGGACGACTCAGAAGGTTCCTAGACGTCACTATTTCATGCCAAAGTTGTCCAGATACAAAGAATCTCATATCCTTCTCATTTGGCCAGCATTCAAGCATTAAAGAGCATATCAATCAAGCAATTGATTGATTCAGAATTTATGTTAATTATTTGATTTATTCCATTTGTAAAAACGTGTAAGAGCTCTTTATAAGCTCATTCATTTTATTTGTAAAAGACAGACCTCCTTTTTGAATAAATTAAGTTATGAGAATTATCTCTTTTAAGCTTTATGCTTATTTTCTGAATTTCGAAAGAGTTGTGTGTGAATCCTTCTCTTTGAATTCATTGAGAGTTTGGTGAGAAGCCATCTCTTATTTGTCTTATCAAAGCCTTTCCCATAAGCTTTGTGGCGACCTCGATCCACTTCACTCATCATCAACCGATCCAACAAGAGAGAGCGACAAAGCCAGCTTGTTAGATCCCATCCCTCAAGGCGTGTTCATCAAGTCTTGAGTCCATCTTTCACGCCCATCCATTGAGTCACAAGAGAGAGCGTGAAAGCCAGCTTGTGATTCCCATCCACCACTATCCATCCTAGAACCGAGTTCATATCATCTGGTATCAGAGCCGAAGGTCCACAAACCTTTGGTTCATTCTTTCCTTTTGATTTTTTCCATTGTTTTCATTTGTGTTCTTGTGTCTTGTTCTTACAAAAAAAAAAAATTCCCTGCAATTTTGTTAATTCGAATTTTGTTTTATTTTTATAAAAAAGAGGAATTCTTGCATTTGTTTTCTTTTATAACAAAAAAAAAATTCCCTGCAATTTTGTTAATTCGAATTTTAATTTATAAAAAAGAGGATTCTTGCATTTGTTTGGTTTTATCCAAAAAAAAAACAAAAAAAAAGTTTTCAAATGGCCATTCAAAATTCTCTTTTTCAAATGATTAAGTTGATAAATTTTGATGAGGCAAAAGCAATGTGTGCTGAGATTTTGGATCCATCGATGGCACACCTCGATCACATGTCTGATTCTTTGGTTTGAGGACAAAACCTTTTCAAGAGGGAGAGAATGACGCAACCATCACTTGGAGAACACAGCCAACTCACCTAGAGTTCACCACGAAGAAGAATCAGTTAAAAAGGAGTTCATATGAAGAAGATATTGAAGATACAACTTGGAAGATCTTCAATGAACCCGCTGGAGACATGCGCCTACTCATAAAATCATTCCGGTCAAACGACGACGAATCAAGCAATAAGTCCAAGTGTTTTGGATTCTCAACTCAAAGGAGAAGCCAGGAAAATTGGGTTTACATCAAACCGGATTCATACTTGGGAGTTATTGAGTTTACAAACCGGGTGAACTCCAAGTTACCCGATTTGAACCAGCGAGCAGTAATGGGAGGATTGCCGCTAAACCACGAGGAATTAAGCTATAAAAAGACCTGTTATGGAATCTTGATTCATCAGGGAATCCGGTACAATTGGAATCATACCGTAACTAATTTTGGTGTGAAAGATATTCGACTTTTATTCAGGAGGATCCTCAGCTTGCCTTATTTGGAACCTCACGGGTTTATGAGGCTTCAAACCTATCTATGGCATCCAGGAGACGTTTTATACAATCTAGAAGATCCTAATAATGTCTTAAGGTGCACCAGAAGTCAGGAGATCAAACGGATCACTCCACACCTCAAGTTTCCATATTCGACACCATTTAGAGTAAATATCGATCAATCGATATATCTCTTTGATTTATTTGCACCAGCGGATTCAAAGGCATCAAGGACGACTCAGAAGGTTCCTAGACGTCACTATTTCATGCCAAAGTTGTCCAGATACAAAGAATCTCACATCCTTCTCATTTGGCCAGCATTCAAGCATTAAAGAGCATATCAATCAAGCAATTGATTGATTCAGAATTTATGTTAATTATTTGATTTATTCCATTTGTAAAAACGTGTAAGAGCTATTTATAAGCTCATTCATTTTATTTGTAAAAGACAGACCTCCTTTTTGAATAAATTAAGTTATGAGAATTATCTCTTTTAAGCTTTATGCTTATTTTCTGAATTTCGAAAGAGTTGTGTGTGAATCCTTCTCTTTGAATTCATTGAGAGTTTGGTGAGAAGCCATCTCTTATTTGTCTTATCAAAGCCTTTCCCATAAGCTTTGTGCGACCTCGATCCACTTCACTCATCATCAACCGATCCAACAAGAGAGAGCGACAAAGCCAGCTTGTTAGATCCCATCCCTCAAGGCGTGTTCATCAAGTCTTGAGTCCATCTTTCGCCCATCCATTGAGTCACAAGAGAGAGCGTGAAAGCCAGCTTGTGATTCCCATCCCACCACTATCCATCCTAGAACCGAGTTCATATCATCTGGTATCAGAGCCGAAGGTCCACAACCTTTGGTTCATTCTTTCCTTTTGATTTTTTCCATTGTTTCCATTTGTGTTCTTGTTCTGTGTCTTGTTCTTACAAAAAAAAAAAAAATTCCCTGCAATTTTGTTAATTCGAATTTTGTTTTATTTTTATAAAAAAGAGGAATTCTTGCATTTGTTTTCTTTTATACAAAAAAAAAATTCCCTGCAATTTTGTTAATTCGAATTTTAATTTATAAAAAAAAGAGGATTCTTGCATTTGTTTGGTTTTATCCAAAAAAAAAACAAAAAAAAAGTTTTCAAATGGCCATCATCAAATTCTCTTTTTCAAATGATTAAGTTGATAAATTTTGATGAGGCAAAAGCAATGTGTGCTGAGATTTTGGATCCATCGATGGCACACCTCGATCACATGTCTGATTCTTTGGTTTGAGGACAAAACCTTTTCAAGAGGGAGAGAATGACGCAACCATCACTTGGAGAACACAGCCAACTCACCTAGAGTTCACCACGAAGAAGAATCAGTTAAAAAGGAGTTCATATGAAGAAGATATTGAAGATACAACTTGGAAGATCTTCAATGAACCCGCTGGAGACATGCGCCTACTCATAAAATCATTCCGGTCAAACGACGACGAATCAAGCAATAAATCCAAGTGTTTTGGATTTTCAACTCAAAGGGGAAGCCAGGAAAATTGGGTTTACATCAAACCGGATTCATACTTGGGAGTTATTGAGTTTACAAACCGGGTGAACTCCAAGTTACCCGATTTGGACCAGCGAGCAGTAATGGGAGAATTGCCGGTAAACCACGAGGAATTAAGCTATAAAACGACCTGTTATGGCATCTTGATTCATCAGGGAATCCGGTACAATTGAAATCATACCGTAATTAATTTTGGTGTGAAAGATATTCGACTTTTATTCAGGAGGATCCTCAGCTTGCCTTATTTGGAACCTCACGGGTTTATGAGGCTTCAAACCTATCTATGGCATCCAGGAGACGTTTTATACAATCTAGAAGATCCTAATAATGTCTTAAGGTGCACCAGAAGTCAGGAGATCAAACGGATCACTCCACACCTCAAGTTTCCATATTCGACACCATTTAGAGTAAATATCGATCAATCGATATATCTCTTTGATTTATTTGCACCAGCGGATTCAAAGGCATCAAGGACGACTCAGAAGGTTCCTAGAACTCACTATTTCATGCCAAAGTTGTCCAGATACAAAGAATCTCACATCCTTCTCATTTGGCCAGCATTCAAGCATTAAAGAGCATATCAATCAAGCAATTGAATATTGATTCGGAATTTATGTTAATTATTTGATTTATTCCATTTGTAAAAACGTGTAAGAGCTATTTATAAGCTCATTCATTTTATTTGTAAAAGACAGACCTCCTTTTTGAATAAATTAAGTTATGAGAATTATCTCTTTTAAGCTTTATGCTTATTTTCTGAATTTCGAAAGAGTTGTGTGTGAATCCTTCTCTTTGAATTCATTGAGAGTTTGGTGAGAAGCCATCTCTTATTTGTCTTATCAAAGCCTTTCCCATAAGCTTTGTGGCGACCTCGATCCACTTCACTCATCATCAACCGATCCAAGAAGAGAGAGCGACAAAGCCAACTTGTTAGATCCCATCCCTCAAGGCGTGTTCATCAAGTCTTGAGTCCATCTTTCGCCCATCCATTGAGTCACAAGAGAGAGCGTGAAAGCCAGCTTGTGATTCCCATCCCACCACTATCCATCCTAGAACCGAGTTCATATCATCTGGTATCAGAGCCGAAGGTCCACAAACCTTTGGTTCATTCTTTCCTTTTGATTTTTTCCATTGTTTTCATTTGTGTTCTTGTGTGTTGTCCTTACAAAAAAAAAATTCCCTGCAATTTTGTTAATTCGAATTTTGTTTTATTTTTATAAAAAAGAGGAATTCTTGCATTTGTTTTCTTTTATAAAAAAAAAAAATTCCCTGCAATTTTGTTAATTCGAATTTTAATTTATAAAAAAAAAGAGGATTCTTGCATTTGTTTGGTTTTATCCAAAAAAAAAACAAAACAAAAAAGTTTTCAAATGGCCATTGAAAATTCTTTTTTCAAATGATTAAGTTGATAAATTTTGATGAGGCAAAAACAATGTGTGCTGAGATTTTGGATCCATCGATGGCACACCTCGATCACATGTCTGATTCTTTGGTTTTGAGGACAAAACCTTTTCAAGAGGGAGAGAATGACGCAACCATCACTTGGAGAACACAGCCAACTCACCTAGAGTTCACCACGAAGAAGAATCAGTTAAAAAGGAGTTCATATGAAGAAGATATTGAAGATACAACTTGGAAGATCTTCAATGAACCCGCTGGAGACATGCGCCTACTCATAAAATCATTCCGGTCAAACGACGACGAATCAAGCAATAAATCCAAGTGTTTTGGATTCTCAAGTCAAAGGGGAAGCCAGGAAAATTGGGTTTACATCAAACCGGATTCATACTTGGGAGTTATTGAGTTTACAAACCGGGTGAACACCAAGTTACCCGATTTGGACCATCGAGCAGTAATGGGAGGATTGCCGCTAAAACACGAGGAATTAAGCTATAAACCGACCTGTTCTGGAATCTTGATTCATCAGGGAATCAGGTACAACTGGAATCATACCGTAATTCATTTTGGTGTGAAAGATATTCGACTTTTATTCAGGAGGATCCTCAGCTTGCCTTATTTGGAACCTCACGGGTTTATGAGGCTTCAAACCTATCTATGGCATCCAGGAGACGTTTTATACAATCTAGAAGATCCTAATAATGTCTTAAGGTGCACCAGAAGTCAGGAGATCAAACGGATCACTCCACACCTCAAGTTTCCATATTCGACACCATTTAGAGTAAATATCGATCAATCGATATATCTCTTTGAATTATTTGCACCAGCGGATTCAAAGGCATCAAGGACGACTCAGAAGGTTCCTAGACGTCACTATTTCATGCCAAAGTTGTCCAGACACAAAGAATCTCACATCCTTCTCATTTGGCCAGCATTCAAGCATTAAAGAGCATATCAATCAAGCAATTGATTGATTCAGAATTTATGTTAATTATTTGATTTATTCCATTTGTAAAAACGTGTAAGAGCTATTTATAAGCTCATTCATTTTATTTGTAAAAGACAGACCTCCTTTTTGAATAAATTAAGTTATGAGAATTATCTCTTTTAAGCTTTATGCTTATTTTCTGAATTTCGAAAGAGTTGTGTGTGAATCCTTCTCTCTGAATTCATTGAGAGTTTGGTGAGAAGCCATCTCTTATTTGTCTTATCAAAGCCTTTCCCATAAGCTTTGTGGCGACCTCGATCCACTTCACTCATCATCAACCGATCCAACAAGAGAGAGCGACAAAGCCAGCTTGTTAGATCCCATCCCTCAAGGCGTGTTCATCAAGTCTTGAGTCCATCTTTCGCCCATCCATTGAGTCACAAGAGAGAGCATGAAAGCCAGTTTGTGATTCCCATCCCACCACTATCCATCCTAGAACCGAGTTCATATCATCTGGTATCAGAGCCGAAGGTCCACAAACCTTTGGTTCATTCTTTCCTTTTGATTTTTTCCATTGTTTTCATTTGTGTTCTTGTGTCTTGTTCTTACAAAAAAAAAAAAAGTTCCCTGCAATTTTGTTAATTCGAATTTTGTTTTATTTTTATAAAAAAGAGGAATTCTTGCATTTGTTTTCTTTTATACAAAAAAAAATTCCCTGCAATTTTGTTAATTCGAATTTTAATTTATAAAAAAAAAGAGGATTCTTGCATTTGTTTGGTTTTATCCAAAAAAAAAACAAAAAAAAGTTTTCAAATGGCCATTCAAAATTCTCTTTTTCAAATGATTAAGTTGATAAATTTTGATGAGGCAAAAGCAATGTGTGCTGAGATTTTGGATCCATCGATGGCACACCTCGATCACATGTCTGATTCTTTGGTTTTGAGGACAAAACCTTTTCAAGAGAGAGAGAATGACGCAACCATCACTTGGAGAACACAGGCAACTCACCTAGAGTTCACCTCGAAGAAGAATCAGTTAAAAAGGAGTTCATATGAAGAAGATATTGAAGATACAACTTGGAAGATCTTCAATGAACCCGCTGGAGACATGCGCCTACTCAAAAAATCATTCCGGTCAAACGACGACGAATCAAGCAATAAATCCAAGTGTTTTGGATTCTCAAGTCAAAGGGGAAGCCAGGAAAATTGGGTTTACATCAAACCGGATTCATACTTGGGAGTTATTGAGTTTACAAACGGGTGAACTCCAAGTTACCGATTTGGACCAGCGAGCAGTAATGGGAGGATTGCCGCTAAACCACGGGAATTAAGCTATAAACCGACCTGTTCTGGAATCTTGATTCATCAGGGAATCCGGTACAATTGGAATCATACCGTAATTATTTTGGTGTGAAAGATATTCGACTTTTATTCAGGAGGATCCTCAGCTTGCCTTATTTGGAACCTCACGGGTTTATGAGGCTTCAAACCTATCTATGGCATCCAGGAGACGTTTTATACAATCTAGAAGATCCTAATAATGTCTTAAGGTGCACCAGAAGTCAGGAGATCAAAGGGATCACTCCACACCTCAAGTTTCCATATTCGACACCATTTAGAGTAAATATCGATCAATCGATATATCTCTTTGATTTATTTGCACCAGCGGATTCAAAGGCATCAAGGACGACTCAGAAGGTTCCTAGACGTCACTATTTAATGCCAAAGTTGTCCAGATACAAAGAATCTCACATCCTTCTCATTTGGCCAGCATTCAAGCATTAAAGAGCATATCAATCAAGCAATTGATTGATTCAGAATTTATGTTAATTATTTGATTTATTCCATTTGTAAAAACGTGTAAGAGCTATTTATAAGCTCATTCATTTTATTTGTAAAAGACAGACCTCCTTTTTGAATAAATTAAGTTATGAGAATTATCTCTTTTAAGCTTTATGCTTATTTTCTGAATTTCGAAAGAGTTGTGTGTGAATCCTTCTCTCTGAATTCATTGAGAGTTTGGTGAGAAGCCATCTCTTATTTGTCTTATCAAAGCCTTTCCCATAAGCTTTGTGGCGACCTCGATCCACTTCACTCATCATCAACCGATCCAACAAGAGAGAGCGACAAAGCCAGCTTGTTAGATCCCATCCCTCAAGGCGTGTTCATCAAGTCTTGAGTCCATCTTTCGCCCATCCATTGAGTCACAAGAGAGAGCGTGAAAGCCAGCTTGTGATTCCCATCCCACCACTATCCATCCTAGAACCGAGTTCATATCATCTGGTATCAGAGCCGAAGGTCCACAAACCTTTGGTTCATTCTTTCCTTTTGATTTTTTCCATTGTTTTCATTTGTGTTCTTGTGTCTTGTTCTTACAAAAAAAAAAAATTCCCTGCAATTTTGTTAATTCGAATTTTGTTTTATTTTTATAAAAAAGAGGAATTCTTGCATTTGGTTTCTTTTATACAAAAAAAAAAATTCCCTGCAATTTTGTTAATTCGAATTTTAATTTATAAAAAAAAAAGAGGATTCTTGCATTTGTTTGGTTTTATCCAAAAAAAAACAAAAAAAAAGTTTTCAAATGGCCATTCAAAATTCTCTTTTTCAAATGATTAAGTTGATAAATTTTGATGAGGCAAAAGCAATGTGTGCTGAGATTTTGGATCCATCGATGGCACACCTCGATCCCATGTCTGATTCTTTGGTTTTGAGGACAAAACCTTTTCAAGAGAGAGAGAATGACGCAACCATCACTTGGAGAACACAGCCAACTCACCTAGAGTTCACCTCTAAGAAGAATCAGTTAAAAAGGAGTTCATATGAAGAAGATATTGAAGATACAACTTGGAAGATCTTCAATGAACCCGCTGGAGACATGCGCCTACTCAAAAATCATTCCGGTCAAAAACGACGAATCAAGCAATAAATCCAAGTGTTTTGGATTCTCAAGTCAAAGGGGAAGCCAGGAAAATTGGGTTTACATCAAACCGGATTCATACTTGGGAGTTATTGAGTTTACAAACGGGTGAACTCCAAGTTACCCGATTTGGACCAGCGAGCAGTAATGGGAGGATTGCCGCTAAACACGAGGAATTAAGCTATAAACCGACCTGTTCTGGAATCTTGATTCATCAGGGAATCCGGTACAATTGGAATCATACCGTAATTCATTTTGGTGTGAAAGATATTCGACTTTTATTCAGGAGGATCCTCAGCTTGCCTTATTTGGAACCTCACGGGTTTATGAGGCTTCAAACCTATCTATGGCATCCAGGAGACGTTTTATACAATCTAGAAGATCCTAATAATGTCTTAAGGTGCACCAGAAGTCAGGAGATCAAAGGGATCACTCCACACCTCAAGTTTCCATATTCGACACCATTTAGAGTAAATATCGATCAATCGATATATCTCTTTGATTTATTTGCACCAGCGGATTCAAAGGCATCAAGGACGACTCAGAAGGTTCCTAGACGTCACTATTTAATGCCAAAGTTGTCCAGATACAAAGAATCTCACATCCTTCTCATTTGGCCAGCATTCAAGCATTAAAGAGCATATCAATCAAGCAATTGATTGATTCAGAATTTATGTTATTATGATTTATTCCATTTGTAAAAACGTGTAAGAGCTATTTATAAGCTCATTCATTTTATTTGTAAAAGACAGACCTCCTTTTTGAATAAATTAAGTTATGAGAATATCTCTTTTAAGCTTTATGCTTATTTTCTGAATTTCGAAAGAGTTGTGTGTGAATCCTTCTCTCTGAATTCATTGAGAGTTTGGTGAGAAGCCATCTCTTATTTGTCTTATCAAAGCCTTTCCCATAAGCTTTGTGGCGACCTCGATCCACTTCACTCATCATCAACCGATCCAACAAGAGAGAGCGACAAAGCCAGCTTGTTAGATCCCATCCCTCAAGGCGTGTTCATCAAGTCTTGAGTCCATCTTTCGCCCATCCATTGAGTCACAAGAGAGAGCGTGAAAGCCAGCTTGTGATTCCCATCCCACCACTATCCATCCTAGAACCGAGTTCATATCATCTGGTATCAGAGCCGAAGGTCCACAAACCTTTGGTTCATTCTTTCCTTTTGATTTTTTCCATTGTTTTCATTTGTGTTCTTGTGTCTTGTTCTAAAAAAAAAAAAAATTCCCTGCAATTTTGTTATTTCGAATTTTGTTTTATTTTTATAAAAAGAGGAATTCTTGCATTTGTTTTCTTTTATACAAAAAAAAATTCCCTGCAATTTTGTTAATTCGAATTTTATTTTATAAAAAAAAAAGAGGATTCTTGCATTTGTTTGGTTTTATCCAAAAAAAAAAAAAAAAAAAGTTTTCAAATGGCCATTCAAAATTCTCTTTTTCAAATGATTAAGTTGATAAATTTTGATGAGGCAAAAGCAATGTGTGCTGAGATTTTGGATCCATCGATGGCACACCTCGATCCCATGTCTGATTCTTTGGTTTTGAGGACAAAACCTTTTCAAGAGAGAGAGAATGACGCAACCATCACTTGGAGAACACAGCCAACTCACCTAGAGTTCACCTCTAAGAAGAATCAGTTAAAAAGGAGTTCATATGAAGAAGATATTGAAGATACAACTTGGAAGATCTTCAATGAACCCGCTGGAGACATGCGCCTACTCAAAAAATCATTCCGGTCAAACAACGACGAATCAAGCAATAAATCCAAGTGTTTTGGATTCTCAAGTCAAAGGGGAAGCCAGGAAAATTGGGTTTACATCAAACCGGATTCATACTTGGGAGTTATTGAGTTTACAAACCGGGTGAACTCCAAGTTACCCGATTTGGACCAGCGAGCAGTAATGGGAGGATTGCCGCTAAACCACGAGGAATTAAGCTATAAACCGACCTGTTCTGGAATCTCGATTCATCAGGGAAACGGTACAATTGGAATCATACCGTAATTCATTTTGGTGTGAAAGATATTCGACTTTTATTCAGGAGGATCCTCAGCTTGCCTTATTTGGACCTCACGGGTTTATGAGGCTTCAAACCTATCTATGGCATCCAGGAGACGTTTTATACAATCTAGAAGATCCTAATAATGTCTTAAGGTGCACCAGAAGTCAGGAGATCAAACGGATCACTCCACACCTCAAGTTTCCATATTCGACACCATTTAGAGTAAATATCGATCAATCGATATATCTCTTTGATTTATTTGCACCAGCGGATTCAAAGGCATCAAGGACGACTCAGAAGGTTCCTAGACGTCACTATTTAATGCCAAAGTTGTCCAGATACAAAGAATCTCACATCCTTCTCATTTGGCCAGCATTCAAGCATTAAAGAGCATATCAATCAAGCAATTGATTGATTCAGAATTTATGTTAATTATTTGATTTATTCCATTTGTAAAAACGTGTAAGAGCTATTTATAAGCTCATTCATTATTTGTAAAAGACAGACCTCCTTTTTGAATAAATTAAGTTATGAGAATTATCTCTTTTAAGCTTTATGCTTATTTTCTGAATTTCGAAGAGTTGTGTGTGAATCCTTCTCTCTGAATTCATTGAGAGTTTGGTGAGAAGCCATCTCTTATTTGTCTTATCAAAGCCTTTCCCATAAGCTTTGTGGCGACCTCGATCCACTTCACTCATCATCAACCGATCCAACAAGAGAGAGCGACAAAGCCAGCTTGTTAGATCCCATCCCTCAAGGCGTGTTCATCAAGTCTTGAGTCCATCTTTCGCCCATCCATTGAGTCACAAGAGAGAGCGTGAAAGCCAGCTTGTGATTCCCATCCCACCACTATCCATCCTAGAACCGAGTTCATATCATCTGGTATCAGAGCCGAAGGTCCACAAACCTTTGGTTCATTCTTTCCTTTTGATTTTTTCCATTGTTTTCATTTGTGTTCTTGTGTCTTGTTCTTACAAAAAAAAAAAAATTCCCTGCAATTTTGTTAATTCGAATTTTGTTTTATTTTTATAAAAAAGAGGAATTCTTGCATTTGTTTTCTTTTATACAAAAAAAAAATTCCCTGCAATTTTGTTAATTCGAATTTTAATTTATAAAAAAAAAAGAGGATTCTTGCATTTGTTTGGTTTTATCCAAAAAAAAACAAAAAAAAAGTTTTCAAATGGCCATTCAAAATTCTCTTTTTCAAATGATTAAGTTGATAAATTTTGATGAGGCAAAAGCAATGTGTGCTGAGATTTTGGATCCATCGATGGCACACCTCGATCCCTGTCTGATTCTTTGGTTTTGAGGACAAAACCTTTTCAAGAGAGAGAGAATGACGCAACCATCACTTGGAGAACACAGCCAACTCACCTAGAGTTCACCTCTAAGAAGAATCAGTTAAAAAGGAGTTCATATGAAGAAGATATTGAAGATACAACTTGGAAGATCTTCAATGAACCCGCTGGAGACATGCGCCTACTCAAAAAATCATTCCGGTCAAACACGACGAATCAAGCAATAAATCCAAGTGTTTTGGATTCTCAAGTCAAAGGGGAAGCCAGGAAAATTGGGTTTACATCAAACCGGATTCATACTTGGGAGTTATTGAGTTTACAAACCGGGTGAACTCCAAGTTACCCGATTTGGACCAGCGAGCAGTAATGGGAGGATTGCCGCTAAACCACGAGGAATTAAGCTATAAACCGACCTGTTCTGGAATCTTGATTCATCAGGGAATCCGGTACAATTGGAATCATACCGTAATTCATTTTGGTGTGAAAGATATTCGACTTTTATTCAGGAGGATCCTCAGCTTGCCTTATTTGGAACCTCACGGGTTTATGAGGCTTCAAACCTATCTATGGCATCCAGGAGACGTTTTATACAATCTAGAAGATCCTAATAATGTCTTAAGGTGCACCAGAAGTCAGGAGATCAAAGGGATCACTCCACACCTCAAGTTTCCATATTCGACACCATTTAGAGTAAATATCGATCAATCGATATATCTCTTTGATTTATTTGCACCAGCGGATTCAAAGGCATCAAGGACGACTCAGAAGGTTCCTAGACGTCACTATTTAATGCCAAAGTTGTCCAGATACAAAGAATCTCACATCCTTCTCATTTGGCCAGCATTCAAGCATTAAAGAGCATATCAATCAAGCAATTGATTGATTCAGAATTTATGTTAATTATTTGATTTATTCCATTTGTAAAAACGTGTAAGAGCTATTTATAAGCTCATTCATTTTATTTGTAAAAGACAGACCTCCTTTTTGAATAAATTAAGTTATGAGAATTATCTCTTTTAAGCTTTATGCTTATTTTCTGAATTTCGAAAGAGTTGTGTGTGAATCCTTCTCTCTGAATTCATTGAGAGTTTGGTGAGAAGCCATCTCTTATTTGTCTTATCAAAGCCTTTCCCATAAGCTTTGTGGCGACCTCGATCCACTTCACTCATCATCAACCGATCCAACAAGAGAGAGCGACAAAGCCAGCTTGTTAGATCCCATCCCTCAAGGCGTGTTCATCAAGTCTTGAGTCCATCTTTCGCCCATCCATTGAGTCACAAGAGAGAGCGTGAAAGCCAGCTTGTGATTCCCATCCCACCACTATCCATCCTAGAACCGAGTTCATATCATCTGGTATCAGAGCCGAAGGTCCACAAACCTTTGGTTCATTCTTTCCTTTTGATTTTTTCCATTGTTTTCATTTGTGTTCTTGTGTCTTGTTCTTACAAAAAAAAAAAAATTCCCTGCAATTTTGTTATTTCGAATTTTGTTTTATTTTTATAAAAAAGAGGAATTCTTGCATTTGTTTTCTTTTATACAAAAAAAAATTCCCTGCAATTTTGTTAATTCGAATTTTAATTTATAAAAAAAAAGAGGATTCTTGCATTTGTTTGGTTTTATCCAAAAAAAAACAACAAAAAAAAGTTTTCAATGGCCATTCAAAATTCTCTTTTTCAAATGATTAAGTTGATAAATTTTGATGAGGCAAAAGCAATGTGTGCTGAGATTTTGGATCCATCGATGGCACACCTCGATCCCATGTCTGATTCTTTGGTTTTGAGGACAAAACCTTTTCAAGAGAGAGAGAATGACGCAACATCACTTGGAGAACACAGCCAACTCACCTAGAGTTCACCTCTAAGAAGAATCAGTTAAAAAGGAGTTCATATGAAGAAGATATTGAAGATACAACTTGGAAGATCTTCAATGAACCCGCTGGAGACATGCGCCTACTCAAAAATCATTCCGGTCAAACAACGACGAATCAAGCAATAAATCCAAGTGTTTTGGATTCTCAAGTCAAAGGGGAAGCCAGGAAAATTGGGTTTACATCAAACCGGATTCATACTTGGGAGTTATTGAGTTTACAAACCGGGTGAACTCCAAGTTACCCGATTTGGACCAGCGAGCAGTAATGGGAGGATTGCCGCTAAACCACGAGGAATTAAGCTATAAACCGACCTGTTCTGGAATCTCGATTCATCAGGGAAACCGGTACAATTGGAATCATACCGTAATTCATTTTGGTGTGAAAGATATTCGACTTTTATTCAGGAGGATCCTCAGCTTGCCTTATTTGGAACCTCACGGGTTTATGAGGCTTCAAACCTATCTATGGCATCCAGGAGACGTTTTATACAATCTAGAAGATCCTAATAATGTCTTAAGGTGCACCAGAAGTCAGGAGATCAAAGGGATCACTCCACACCTCAAGTTTCCATATTCGACACCATTTAGAGTAAATATCGATCAATCGATATATCTCTTTGATTTATTTGCACCAGCGGATTCAAAGGCATCAAGGACGACTCAGAAGGTTCCTAGACGTCACTATTTAATGCCAAAGTTGTCCAGATACAAAGAATCTCACATCCTTCTCATTTGGCCAGCATTCAAGCATTAAAGAGCATATCAATCAAGCAATTGATTGATTCAGAATTTATGTTAATTATTTGATTTATTCCATTTGTAAAAACGTGTAAGAGCTATTTATAAGCTCATTAATTTTATTTGTAAAAGACAGACCTCCTTTTTGAATAAATTAAGTTATGAGAATTATCTCTTTTAAGCTTTATGCTTATTTTCTGAATTTCGAAAGAGTTGTGTGTGAATCCTTCTCTCTGAATTCATTGAGAGTTTGGTGAGAAGCCATCTCTTATTGTCTTATCAAAGCCTTTCCCATAAGCTTTGTGGCGACCTCGATCCACTTCACTCATCATCAACCGATCCAACAAGAGAGAGCGACAAAGCCAGCTTGTTAGATCCCATTCCTCAAGGCGTGTTCATCAAGTCTTGAGTCCATCTTTCGCCCATCCATTGAGTCACAAGAGAGAGCGTGAAAGCCAGCTTGTGATTCCCATCCCACCACTATCCATCCTAGAACCGAGTTCATATCATCTGGTATCAGAGCCGAAGGTCCACAAACCTTTGGTTCATTCTTTCCTTTTGATTTTTTCCATTGTTTTCATTTGTGTTCTTGTGTCTTGTTCTTACAAAAAAAAAAAAAATTCCCTGCAATTTTGTTAATTCGAATTTTGTTTTATTTTTATAAAAAAGAGGAATTCTTGCATTTGTTTTCTTTTATACAAAAAAAAAATTCCCTGCAATTTTGTTAATTCGAATTTTAATTTATAAAAAAAAAGAGGGTTCTTGCATTTGTTTGGTTTTATCCAAAAAAAAAACAAAAAAAAAGTTTTCAAATGGCCATTCAAAATTCTCTTTTTCAAATGATTAAGTTGATAAATTTTGATGAGGCAAAAGCAATGTGTGCTGAGATTTTGGATCCATCGATGGCACACCTCGATCCCATGTCTGATTCTTTGGTTTTGAGGACAAAACCTTTTCAAGAGAGAGAGAATGACGCAACCATCACTTGGAGAACACAGCCAACTCACCTAGAGTTCACCTCTAAGAAGAATCAGTTAAAAAGGAGTTCATATGAAGAAGATATTGAAGATACAACTTGGAAGATCTTCAATGAACCCGCTGGAGACATGCGCCTACTCAAAAAATCATTCCGGTCAAACGACGACGAATCAAGCAATAAATCCAAGTGTTTTGGATTCTCAAGTCAAAGGGGAAGCCAGGAAAATTGGGTTTACATCAAACCGGATTCATACTTGGGAGTTATTGAGTTTACAAACCGGGTGAACTCCAAGTTACCCGATTTGGACCAGCGAGCAGTAATGGGAGGATTGCCGCTAAACCACGAGGAATTAAGCTATAAACCGACCTGTTCTGGAATCTCGATTCATCAGGGAATCCGGTACAATTGGAATCATACCGTAATTCATTTTGGTGTGAAAGATATTCGACTTTTATTCAGGAGGATCCTCAGCTTGCCTTATTTGGAACCTCACGGGTTTATGAGGCTTCAAACCTATCTATGGCATCCAGGAGACGTTTTATACAATCTAGAAGATCCTAATAATGTCTTAAGGTGCACCAGAAGTCAGGAGATCAAAGGGATCACTCCACACCTCAAGTTTCCATATTCGACACCATTTAGAGTAAATATCGATCAATCGATATATCTCTTTGATTTATTTGCACCAGCGGATTCAAAGGCATCAAGGACGACTCAGAAGGTTCCTAGACGTCACTATTTAATGCCAAAGTTGTCCAGATACAAAGAATCTCACATCCTTCTCATTTGGCCAGCATTCAAGCATTAAAGAGCATATCAATCAAGCAATTGATTGATTCAGAATTTATGTTAATTATTTGATTTATTCCATTTGTAAAAACGTGTAAGAGCTATTTATAAGCTCGTTCATTTTATTTGTAAAAGACAGACCTCCTTTTTGATAAATTAAGTTATGAGAATTATCTCTTTTAAGCTTTATGCTTATTTTCTGAATTTCGAAAGAGTTGTGTGTGAATCCTTCTCTCTGAATTCATTGAGAGTTGGTGAGAAGCCATCTCTTATTTGTCTTATCAAAGCCTTTCCCATAAGCTTTGTGGCGACCTCGATCCACTTCACTCACATCAACCGATCCAACAAGAGAGAGCGACAAAGCCAGCTTGTTAGATCCCATTCCTCAAGGCGTGTTCATCAAGTCTTGAGTCCATCTTTCGCCCATCCATTGAGTCACAAGAGAGAGCGTGAAAGCCAGCTTGTGATTCCCATCCCACCACTATCCATCCTAGAACCGAGTTCATATCATCTGGTATCAGAGCCGAAGGTCCACAAACCTTTGTTCATTCTTTCCTTTTGATTTTTTCCATTGTTTTCATTGTGGTCTTGTGTCTTGTTCTTACAAAAAAAAAAAAATCCCTGCAATTTTGTTAATTCGAATTTTGTTTTATTTTTATAAAAAAGAGGAATTCTTGCATTTGTTTTCTTTTATACAAAAAAAAAAATTCCCTGCAATTTTGTTAATTCGAATTTTAATTTATAAAAAAAAAAGAGGGTTCTTGCATTTGTTTGGTTTTATCCAAAAAAAAAACAAAAAAAAAGTTTTCAAATGGCCATTCAAAATTCTCTTTTTCAAATGATTAAGTTGATAAATTTTGATGAGGCAAAAGCAATGTGTGCTGAGATTTTGGATCCATCGATGGCACACCTCGATCCCATGTCTGATTCTTTGGTTTTGAGGACAAAACCTTTTCAAGAGAGAGAGAATGACGCAACCATCACTTGGAGAACATAGCCAACTCACCTAGAGTTCACCTCTAAGAAGAATCAGTTAAAAAGGAGTTCATATGAAGAAGATATTGAAGATACAACTTGGAAGATCTTCAATGAACCCGCTGGAGACATGCGCCTACTCAAAAAATCATTCCGGTCAACGACGACGAATCAAGCAATAAATCCAAGTGTTTTGGATTCTCAAGTCAAAGGGGAAGCCAGGAAAATGGGTTTACATCAAACCGGATCATACTTGGGAGTTATTGAGTTTACAAACCGGGTGAACTCCAAGTTACCCGATTTGGACCAGCGAGCAGTTTGGGAGGATTGCCGCTAAACCACGAGGAATTAAGCTATAAAGACCTGTTCTGGAATCTCGATTCATCAGGGAATCCGGTACAATTGGAATCATACCGTAATTCATTTTGGTGTGAAAGATATTCGACTTTTATTCAGGAGGATCCTCAGCTTGCCTTATTGGAACCTCACGGTTTATGAGGCTTCAAACCTATCTATGGCATCCAGGAGACGTTTTATACAATCTAGAAGATCCTAATAAGTCTTAAGGTGCACCAGAAGTCAGGAGATCAAAGGGATCACTCCACACCTCAAGTTTCCATATTCGACACCATTTAGAGTAAATATCGATCAATCGATATATCTCTTTGATTATTTGCACCAGCGGATCAAAGGCATCAAGGACGACTCAGAGGTTCCTAGACGTCACTATTTAATGCCAAAGTTGTCCAGATACAAAGAATCTCACATCCTTCTCATTTGGCCAGCATTCAAGCATTAAAGAGCATATCAATCAAGCAATTGATTGATTCAGAATTTATGTTAATTATTTGATTTATTCCATTTGTAAAAACGTGTAAGAGCTATTTATAAGCTCGTTCATTTTATTTGTAAAAGACAGACCTCCTTTTTGAATAAATTAAGTTATGAGAATTATCTCTTTTAAGCTTTATGCTTATTTTCTGAATTTCGAAAGAGTTGTGTGTGAATCCTTCTCTCTGAATTCATTGAGAGTTTGGTGAGAAGCCATCTCTTATTTGTCTTATCAAAGCCTTTCCCATAAGCTTTGTGGCGACCTCGATCCACTTCACTCATCATCAACCGATCCAACAAGAGAGAGCGACAAAGCCAGCTTGTTAGATCCCATTCCTCAAGGCGTGTTCATCAAGTCTTGAGTCCATCTTTCGCCCATCCATTGAGTCACAAGAGAGAGCGTGAAAGCCAGCTTGTGATTCCCATCCCACCACTATCCATCCTAGAACCGAGTTCATATCATCTGGTATCAGAGCCGAAGGTCCACAAACCTTTGGTTCATTCTTTCCTTTTGATTTTTTCCATTGTTTTCATTTGTGTTCTTGTGTCTTGTTCTTACAAAAAAAAAAAAAAATTCCCTGCAATTTTGTTAATTCGAATTTTGTTTTATTTTTATAAAAAAGAGGAATTCTTGCATTTGTTTTCTTTTATACAAAAAAAAAAAAATTCCCTGCAATTTTGTTAATTCGAATTTTAATTTATAAAAAAAAGAGGATTCTTGCATTTGTTTGGTTTTATCCAAAAAAAAAACAAAAAAAAAGTTTTCAAATGGCCATTCAAAATTCTCCTTTTCAAATGATTAAGTTGATAAATTTTGATGAGGCAAAAGCAATGTGTGCTGAGATTTTGGATCCATCGATGGCACACCTCGATCCCATGTCTGATTCTTTGGTTTTGAGGACAAAACTTTTCAAGAGAGAGAGAATGACGCAACCATCACTTGGAGAACACAGCCAACTCACTAGAGTTCACTCTAAGAAGAATCAGTTAAAAAGGAGTTCATATGAAGAAGATATTGAAGATACAACTTGGAAGATCTTCAATGAACCCGCTGGAGACATGCGCCTACTCAAAAAATCATTCCGGTCAAACGACGACGAATCAAGCAATAAATCCAAGTGTTTTGGATTCTCAAGTCAAAGGGGAAGCCAGGAAAATTGGGTTTACATCAAACCGGATTCATATGGGAGTTATTGAGTTTACAAACCGGGTGAACTCCAAGTTAACCGATTGGACCAGCGAGCAGTAATGGAGGATTGCCGCTAAACCACGAGGAATTAAGCTATAAACGACCTGTTCTGGAATCTCGATTCATCAGGGAATCCGGTACAATTGGAATCATACCGTAATTCATTTTGGTGTGAAAGATATTCGACTTTTATTCAGGAGGATCCTCAGCTTGCCTTATTTGGAACCTCACGGGTTTATGAGGCTTCAAACCTATCTATGGCATCCAGGAGACGTTTTATACAATATAGAAGATCCTAATAATGTCTTAAGGTGCACCAGAAGTCAGGAGATCAAAGGGATCACTCCACACCTCAAGTTTCCATATTCGACACCATTTAGAGTAAATATCGATCAATCGATATATCTCTTTGATTTATTTGCACCAGCGGATTCAAAGGCATCAAGGACGACTCAGAAGGTTCCTAGAACTCACTATTTCATGCCAAAGTTGTCCAGATACAAAGAATCTCACATCCTTCTCATTTGGCCAGCATTCAAGCATTAAAGAGCATATCAATCAAGCAATTGATTGATTCAGAATTTATGTTATTTGATTTATTCCATTTGTAAAAACGTGTAAGAGCTATTTATAAGCTCATTCATTTTATTTGTAAAAGACAGACCTCCTTTTTGAATAAATTAAGTTATGAGAATTATCTCTTTTAAGCTTTATGCTTATTTTCTGAATTTCGAAAGAGTTGTGTGTGAATCCTTCTCTCTGAATTCATTGAGAGTTTGGTGAGAAGCCATCTCTTATTTGTCTTATCAAAGCCTTTCCCATAAGCTTTGTGGCGACCTCGATCCACTTCACTCATCATCAACCGATCCAACAAGAGAGAGCGACAAAGCCAGCTTGTTAGATCCCATCCCTCAAGGCGTGTTCATCAAGTCTTGAGTCCATCTTTCGCCCATCCATTGAGTCACAAGAGAGAGCGTGAAAGCCAGCTTGTGATTCCCATCCCACCACTATCCATCCTAGAACCGAGTTCATATCATCTGGTATCAGAGCCGAAGGTCCACAAACCTTTGGTTCATTCTTTCCTTTTGATTTTTTCCATTGTTTTCATTTGTGTTCTTGTCTTGTTCTTACAAAAAAAAAAAATTCCCTGCAATTTTGTTAATTCGAATTTTGTTTTATTTTATAAAAAAGAGGAATTCTTGCATTTGTTTTCTTTTATACAAAAAAAAAATTCCCTGCAATTTTGTTAATTCGAATTTTAATTTATAAAAAAAAGAGGATTCTTGCATTTGTTTGGTTTTATCCAAAAAAAAAACAAAAAAAAAGTTTTCAAATGGCCATTCAAAATTCTCTTTTTCAAATGATTAAGTTGATAAATTTTGATGAGGCAAAAGCAATGTGTGCTGAGATTTTGGATCCATCGATGGCACACCTCGATCCCATGTCTGATTCTTTGGTTTTGAGGACAAAACCTTTTCAAGAGAGAGAGAATGACGCAACCATCACTTGGAGAACACAGCCAACTCACCTAGAGTTCACCTCTAAGAAGAATCAGTTAAAAAGGAGTTCATATGAAGAATATTGAAGATACAACTTGGAAGATCTTCAATGAACCCGCTGGAGACATGCGCCTACTCAAAAAATCATTCCGGTCAAACGACGACGAATCAAGCAATAAATCCAAGTGTTTTGGATTCTCAAGTCAAAGGGGAAGCCAGGAAAATTGGGTTTACATCAAACCGGATTCATACTTGGGAGTTATTGAGTTTACAAACCGGGTGAACTCCAAGTTACCCGATTTGGACCAGCGAGCAGTAATGGGAGGATTGCCGCTAAACCACGAGGAATTAAGCTATAAACCGACCTGTTCTGGAATCTTGATTCATCAGGGAATCCGGTACAATTGGAATCATACCGTAATTCATTTTGGTGTGAAAGATATTCGACTTTTATTCAGGAGGATCCTCAGCTTGCCTTATTTGGAACCTCACGGGTTTATGAGGCTTCAAACCTATCTATGGCATCCAGGAGACGTTTTATACAATCTAGAAGATCCTAATAATGTCTTAAGGTGCACCAGAAGTCAGGAGATCAAAGGATCACTCCACACCTCAAGTTTCCATATTCGACACCAATTTAGAGTAAATATCGATCAATCGATATATCTCTTTGATTTATTTGCACCAGCGGATTCAAAGGCATCAAGGACGACTCAGAAGGTTCCTAGACGTCACTATTTAATGCCAAAGTTGTCCAGATACAAAGAATCTCACATCCTTCTCATTTGGCCAGCATTCAAGCATTAAAGAGCATATCAATCAAGCAATTGATTGATTCAGAATTTATGTTAATTATTTGATTTATTCCATTTGTAAAAACGTGTAAGAGCTATTTATAAGCTCATTCATTTTATTTGTAAAAGACAGACCTCCTTTTTGAATAAATTAAGTTATGAGAATTATCTCTTTTAAGCTTTATGCTTATTTTCTGAATTTCGAAAGAGTTGTGTGTGAATCCTTCTCTCTGAATTCATTGAGAGTTTGGTGAGAAGCCATCTTATTTGTCTTATCAAAGCCTTTCCATAAGCTTTGTGGCGACCTCGATCCACTTCACTCATCATCAACCGATCCAACAAGAGAGAGCGACAAAGCCAGCTTGTTAGATCCCATCCCTCAAGGCGTGTTCATCAAGTCTTGAGTCCATCTTTCGCCCATCCATTGAGTCACAAGAGAGAGCGTGAAAGCCAGCTTGTGATTCCCATCCCACCACTATCCATCCTAGAACCGAGTTCATATCATCTGGTATCAGAGCCGAAGGTCACAAACCTTGGTTCATTCTTTCCTTTTGATTTTTTCCATTGTTTTCATTTGTGTTCTTGTGTCTTGTTCTTACAAAAAAAAAAAAATTCCCTGCAATTTTGTTAATTCGAATTTTGTTTTATTTTTATAAAAAAGAGGAATTCTTGCATTTGTTTTCTTTTATACAAAAAAAAAAATTCCCTGCAATTTTGTTAATTCGAATTTTAATTTATAAAAAAAAGAGGATTCTTGCATTTGTTTGGTTTTATCCAAAAAAAAAACAAAAAAAAGTTTTCAAATGGCCATTCAAAATTCTCTTTTTCAAATGATTAAGTTGATAAATTTTGATGAGGCAAAAGCAATGTGTGCTGAGATTTTGGATCCATCGATGGCACACCTCGATCCCATGTCTGATTCTTTGGTTTTGAGGACAAAACCTTTTCAAGAGAGAGAGAATGACGCAACCATCACTTGGAGAACACAGCCAACTCACCTAGAGTTCACCTCTAAGAAGAATCAGTTAAAAAGGAGTTCATATGAAGAAGATATTGAAGATACAACTTGGAAGATCTTCAATGAACCCGCTGGAGACATGCGCCTACTCAAAAAATCATTCCGGTCAAACGACGACGAATCAAGCAATAAATCCAAGTGTTTTGGATTCTCAAGTCAAAGGGGAAGCCAGGAAAATTGGGTTTACATCAAACCGGATTCATACTTGGGAGTTATTGAGTTTACAAACCGGGTGAACTCCAAGTTACCCGATTTGCCAGCGAGCAGTAATGGGAGGATTGCCGCTAAACCACGAGGAATTAAGCTAAAACCGACCTGTTCTGGAATCTTGATTCATCAGGGAATCCGGTACAATTGGAATCATACCGTAATTCATTTTGGTGTGAAAGATATTCGACTTTTATTCAGGAGGATCCTCAGCTTGCCTTATTTGGAACCTCACGGGTTTATGAGGCTTCAAACCTATCTATGGCATCCAGGAGACGTTTTATACAATCTAGAAGATCCTAATAATGTCTTAAGGTGCACCAGAAGTCAGGAGATCAAACGGATCACTCCACACCTCAAGTTTCCATATTCGACACCATTTAGAGTAAATATCGATCAATCGATATATCTCTTTGATTTATTTGCACCAGCGGATTCAAAGGCATCAAGGACGACTCAGAAGGTTCCTAGACGTCACTATTCATGCCAAAGTTGTCCAGATACAAAGAATCTCACATCCTTCTCATTTGGCCAGCATTCAAGCATTAAAGAGCATATCAATCAAGCAATTGATTGATTCAGATTTATGTTAATTATTTGATTTATTCCATTTGTAAAAACGTGTAAGAGCTATTTATAAGCTCATTCATTTTATTTGTAAAAGACAGACCTCCTTTTTGAATAAATTAAGTTGAGAATTATCTCTTTTAAGCTTTATGCTTATTTTCTGAATTTCGAAAGAGTTGTGTGTGAATCCTTCTCTTGAATTCATTGAGAGTTTGGTGAGAAGCCATCTCTTATTTGTCTTATCAAAGCCTTTCCCATAAGCTTTGTGGCGACCTCGATCCACTTCACTCATCATCAACCGATCCAACAAGAGAGAGCGACAAAGCCAGCTTGTTAGATCCCATCCCTCAAGGCGTGTTCATCAAGTCTTGAGTCCATCTTTCGCCCATCCATTGAGTCACAAGAGAGAGCGTGAAAGCCAGCTTGTGATTCCCATCCCACCACTATCCATCCTAGAACCGAGTTCATATCATCTGGTATCAGAGCCGAAGGTCCACAAACCTTTGGTTCATTCTTTCCTTTTGATTTTTTCCATTGTTTTCATTTGTGTTCTTGTGTCTTGTTCTTACAAAAAAAAAAAATTCCCTGCAATTTTGTTAATTCGAATTTTGTTTTATTTTTATAAAAAAGAGGAATTCTTGCATTTGTTTTCTTTTATACAAAAAAAAAAATTCCCTGCAATTTTGTTAATTCGAATTTTAATTTATAAAAAAAAAGAGGATTCTTGCATTTGTTTGGTTATCTCCAAAAAAAAAACAAAAAAAAAAGTTTTCAAATGGCCATTCAAAATTCTCTTTTTCAAATGATTAAGTTGATAAATTTTGATGAGGCAAAAGCAATGTGTGCTGAGATTTTGGATCCATCGATGGCACACCTCGATCACATGTCTGATTCTTTGGTTTTGAGGACAAAACCTTTTCAAGAGGGAGAGAATGACGCAACCATCACTTGGAGAACACAGCCAACTCACCTAGAGTTCACCTCTAAGAAGAATCAGTTAAAAAGGAGTTCATATGAAGAAGATATTGAAGATACAACTTGGAAGATCTTCAATGAACCCGCTGGAGACATGCGCCTTCTCATAAAATCATTCCGGTCAAACGACGACGAATCAAGCAATAAATCCAAGTGTTTTGGATTCTCAACTCAAATGGGAAGCCAGGAAAATTGGGTTTACATCAAACCGGATTCATACTTGGGAGTTATTGAGTTTACAAACCGGGTGAACTCCAAGTTACCCGATTTGGACCAGCGAGCAGTAATGGGAGGATTGCCGCTAAACCACGAGGAATTAAGCTATAAACCGACCTGTTCTGGAATCTTGATTCATCAGGGAATCCGGTAAAATTGGAATCATACCGTAATTCATTTTGGTGTGAAAGATATTCGACTTTTATTCAGGAGGATCCTCAGCTTGCCTTATTTGGAACCTCACGGGTTTATGAGGCTTCAAACCTATCTATGGCATCCAGGAGACGTTTTATACAATCTAGAAGATCCTAATAATGTCTTAAGGTGCACCAGAAGTCAGGAGATCAAACGGATCACTCCACACCTCAAGTTTCCATATTCGACACCATTTAGAGTAATATCGATCAATCGATATATCTCTTTGATTTATTTGCACCAGCGGATTCAAAGGCATCAAGGACGACTCAGAAGGTTCCTAGACGTCACTATTTCATGCCAAAGTTGTCCAGATACAAAGAATCTCACATCCTTCTCATTTGGCCAGCATTCAAGCATTAAAGTGCATATCAATCAAGCAATTGATTGATTCAGAATTTATGTTAATTATTTGATTTATTCCATTTGTAAAAACGTGTAAGAGCTCTTTATAAGCTCATTCATTTTATTTGTAAAAGACAGACCTCCTTTTTGAATAAATTAAGTTATGAGAATTATCTCTTTTAAGCTTTATGCTTATTTTCTGAATTTCGAAGAGTTGTGTGTGAATCCTTCTCTTTGAATTCATTGAGAGTTTGGTGAGAAGCCATCTCTTATTTGTCTTATCAAAGCCTTTCCCATAAGCTTTGTGGCGACCTCGATCCACTTCACTCATCATCAACCGATCCAACAAGAGAGAGCGACAAAGCCAGCTTGTTAGATCCCATCCCTCAAGGCGTGTTCATCAAGTCTTGAGTCCATCTTTCGCCCATCCATTGAGTCACAAGAGAGAGCGTGAAAGCCAGCTTGTGATTCCCATCCCACCACTATCCATCCTAGAACCGAGTTCATATCAGAAGCCATTTCCCGATCAACATCTCCAGCCAGAAACTCCGGCCAGCATCTCTTCTGATCGAACCACCGGACAGAGCCATGCTTCACCACGACTCACGGCGAGCATCTCTTCGACTCCTCCGCGCGTCTCCGCTCTTCAGATTTCACCGGCCACCACGACAGCCACTGGCGACCGCCTCGGCTCCACCGTTCGTCGCTCTCCTTTTATCTCTACTGCAATTCGCGAATCAAAGTATGCTCACTTCAATTCTATCTTCTGCAGCACCTGAGACCTGAATAACACCTGCTCTGAAATGCTTTTTTTTTTTTTTCATTCAGGCAGCCCTCCGCCTTCTTCGACTTACTCGATAACCTCAGGTAACCCTCTTAACCCGAGATATCTCCTCCTTGCTTTGCTTTCCCAATTAGTTGAACACCTTTCAAAATCATGAAATTTAATTTCTTGATTTCTTCTCTACAGATTTTCCGATGAACCACTATGGCTCTTCTTACAGCTTCTCTGACGATCTGCTTCGTCTTCTCTGCTGTTTCGACGACTCTAGGTAAACCCACAGAAAACCTAAATCATCTTATCCTTACTCTGTCTCTTATGGTTTTCTGATGCAAGATGAAAATTTTAACACAAAATTTCATGTCTCTTCTCTCAGCAGCTCCACCTGAAACCAATGGAACTTTATCTCCACTCCATTTAGAACAGGTAACACATCTCGCCCTGCATTTCTTGAGACCATGAGAGACCATAAAAACCCATGATTTCTCCATTCTTCTCAGCTTCATCTGTTTTTCAATCTCATTCTGGATTTCTTCTCTTCCGCCTCGAAACATATGCCTTTGAGTCTCCAACTTTTCTCGCAGAACCTTGAGCTCCTCGATCGAATCCTTTAACTCATCCCATTCTCTTTCTCTCTTTTCCCTCGAAGCATTCTCCAATTCTTCTCGTTTGTTTTCCATGCAATACTCCAGTTCTCGCTTCTGCATCTCAATGCCTAACGAGAAATCAGCACGTTTGCATTGTATCTTACTAAGCCACTCAGAATGTTCTTCCACCTTTTATTCATAAAATCCTCACGCTCTCAGTTTAATGCCTCCACGTCACTTTTTTTTTTGAGTCGGGAGATCAACTACAATTCCAGGAAGATTAACATTTTTTTTTCTTTCTCCATTAACTGCAGAATTCTCACATCTTCTCTTGAAACCATTAATTGCCTCAGTCTCAGACCTTAACGAACCGATTAACCCAAGCACAAAACAACTAAACCTCGGTACTGAAACTTGCTTAATCCTTGTTAGAAGTCCACAACCAAACTCTTGTTTCATCAGACCCAGATTATTCTACCTGTAGATCAAAAAAACAATAACCATAACCATTACAATTATGCATTGTGGTTCCGGTGAATTACCCTTACCGTTCTCCTTCATCCAGCTTTCAATTTCACAACCTGAGGACACACACCTGCTATTTCCATCTTACTTGAGACAGCTACCTCCGAATTTCTTTTTCCAAATCCGACACTTTAGCATTTCTCCGGTGAATCTTCAGACCACTGCTCAAGACCTTCGAACCTTGCAGTTCAAGCTTAGGTTCCAGTCTCCTCCTTATTCCGGTATAACCCAATACCAGAGATAAGATATTTCCGACCAGAATTTCCTCACCTCTCGCGAGATTATGTTACCGTCGTCATGATTTAGATTTCATTTACTTGAAATCTCATCTGATTCTCCTCTTCTCTTTGATGCTCCACCGATGGTGATGAGAAAAAGAACGAATCTGGTATGACTTTTCCTTCTTTGTCACATCTATGGTGGTTTGGCCATTTCAACCTTCGCCACTTCTCCGGTGATTTTTCTCATCGTCAAAAAACAACATAACATAACTTGTTATTTTGCCCTTCAAACAATATTGGGCTTGATCTCGCCTTTCAAACAATATTGGGCTTGATCTCAGCTTTTGGTCTAGCTGCTTAACCTTGCTTCTTTATATTCCTGGGCCTGCCCATTATATCCAAGAAATAGTTTTATTGAGCCCAATTTGAGAGAAACATCTCATCAGAATTTTCCTTTAATGACGACATCGTCTGCAATACCGGACCAATGCCCTGTGCAGACCTCAGACCTCAAATCTCCTGACGATCTCACCATTCATGTCGCTTCTGCTGCCTGTGTTAGCCATCGAAGCCCTAGTCACCGAGCTTCTTCCCTGACCGACTTCTCTACCGCAAATCTCTTTTCTCACGAGATTCCTGAGAACAGCTCTGCGACTTCTGGTGAGGTTCTCTACGATGTCTCCACCTCCGGCGATTCCTCTGTTTGGTCGTGAGGATTCACTCCGAATATGTCACAAATCCCAGACCTTAGAGCTTTGTTGATGTGTACGTCCCCAGACCTGTGAGATTACTCCCCATACGGACTTGACGTGTTGATCGCAAGCTCTCCTCCACAATATTCAACGGCGCGAGCTTCTCTCACGCCGGATCTATTGATGCGTGATCCTGATGTTTTTAACTTCTCCTCCTCACAACAATATTGAAGACCGTGAATCTTGTTTGATAACGTGAAGATCTTCCTCACATGAGTCTCTTCCTATACGATCCCAACTTGCGAGTTTCCCTTTCAAGCTTAATTTGATGATGTGAACCTTGCTGATTTTTTTTTGTTCCGTACGTATCCTTTTCATAATCTTATCACGTGGTTCTTCCTCCTTCAAACCAACTCGTCTGCTTCAACGTTGCGAGTCACCTTCAATTTTCATGAGTCACGAGTCTCCCTATTGTCATGAACCCTTTTCTCCACACCAACTTCGTTTGATGTTGTCGAGCTTGTTCTCACGGCGATCCTCCCGTCGCGTGATTCTTCTTCTCACAACGACTTCGTTCGTTGCGAGCCTTTAGTTGCTTGCATTTTGACGGAAGCTTCTTCTTCTTGTCAATCTTAACAAACGTGAGTATAGAGACTAAGTTTTGATCCTTTAGATCGATTAACCTAGATGCTCTGATACCAAATATTGAAAGCATATGAAGATAAAGTAAAAGAGACGCACGAGTTTAACGAGTTCGGTGAGCCTGAATAGCATCACCTATGTCTCGCCGGGACCTAGCCCGGAATCCACTAGAGTTGTCACCAAGATTACAAGCTCTCTTTCACAAGACTCTCACAAAACCCTAATGAGTTATATCACACTTTGATATCTCATATATATATATAAGAACCAAGGACAACCCTAATCACTTATTATGAAGTTTTACATATTTTAGATAACTCCTAAAACACATATGTATATTTAGATATCTCCTAAATATACTCTTGATCCTTGTCTTCATAGTTGCTTAATTTGACTTCGAGCTTATGTCAACAAAAACTAGACTAATAAAAGTGTATTCACAATTTGACTTGTAGTGGATGAATTTAACAATTGGAAAGAAAGAAAAGAGTAGTATAAGTTGAGGATCCGGCAAAAAACTGCCGGTTAAATAACTAATGAACTAGATGATACCCTGCACCATGTGCGGGTATAATATTTGATATATAGTTGATTATTATATAAAATCCTATTATAATAGTCAAGTTTTTTATAGCTAATATAATATTTGTAATTGTTTGTTGTATTAATTTTTTTTATATTAGAAAAATTGTATTATGTGAGATTACATATTGTGTTGATTGGTGTTTGAATAATTATATTATGTGTGTATTATATTTTGTGTTCGTCTAGTAATTTTAAAGTAATAAATATTTTTATATTGGTTCATTATATGTTTTTCTGTTTAATATTTTTTGAAACAACGTTTAAATATTTAAAATCATATTTTAGTTTTTTGAATTAAATTGACATATGTTTAATTTTCACCAAAATATAGACCTTAAACAAATAAAAGCCATTAAATTTAACCAAAACGAATTAAAAGAAAATTCGATATATATAAATAGGTTGTATTTTTTAAAAACTATTTTCATAAAAATAGTTAAAAATTATAAAATTTCTAGGATTTTTATAAATTTTACGAATGATAGTTAATCTTATATCTCTTCATTTGTAAAAAAGTATTTGATATATATAACCAAATTAGAAAAATAGAAAGTTTATAATCATTTGGGCTCTATTAGATTATGTTTTGTAAACAGAAGCCTATTAAACATGTCCACTTAAATTGAGATTTTTAATGACATGTACAAAAAAATATTGTGATTGGTTGTTTTCCCTCTTTTTACTCTCCTTGAGACACGTGGACGAAACGTCTTCTCAATTAATATATAAGGGATGATTAGAAAAAGAAGCCAAAAGAGTTAGAATTTTTTTAAAATGACCAAGTGTTTCAAGAGAGTAGTAAATATGATAAAAAAAACATTAACATTAAATGAGTAAAAAATTGTGTGAAACTCCTTTTCCATTAATAAAAGTTATATTTATAGAGTTTACCTAACCCGGATTCAGATACCAGATAAGATCTTTGGATATCGGGTCAAATTTCAGGTCGGTATAGCGGGTCTCAATTATTGTACTTGATTATGTTGTTTGACTGCATCTGTTTGCTGCTCGACAAAGATAACCTATATTTTTTATTGTTCTCAGATTACAAATCGGAAGAAGCGGATTAAGTGCAGCATGGATATCTCAATACTTTTGCCAATTTTCAGGTTCAGGGAATAATAACTTTCACCTATCACATGTGGACATATGGCACTTCAGGCTTGGTCACTTGTGAGTAAGAAGTATGTGCATTGGTTTGAATAAATACTTATTGTCAACTGGTAGAAAATATTTGAGTATTTAAAGAGTTTCATCCTGCAAAAAAATGAGTTACATACTTGGCTCGATTCCTCTGATACGAGGAATCAGGCTGTCAATATTGTTTTGTTGAGTTGCCCACTGCATTGTTGCCTCTTAACCTACACGGACCACACTACTTCTGGTCTTTCTTACTCTAGATCATTAGCACAACAGTTGTGGCATCTCTCCTCCTGATCATTCAGTCCTTTGATCATTCTTTATTGTTAATGTGACCATGCTACCAGAGAACGGGAGCCTAAAGTTATATGGCCAAAACTTTGGACTATTAGGTCCATATGGCTAAAGGTCTAGTGTTATTTCTAGTCTTGATCACGTAAGGCCCAAGATTTAGCTTTAACCTATGAGTCGTTATTGCAAAAAATTCATATATAATACCATGTGGAAAGGCGATACATATACCCAAAAATGTTTGCCCCAAACTATATAAATCCACTTAATTGACTTAATTTATTGTTGTCTCTTTTTGATTTTTTTTCTTTTTGATTTCAAATGTATAAACAGTCTTACGTGAGTGTGGACTTCTATAGAGGCGCTCCGGATCTCGAATTTCTGATAACCTTCCGCTGCTCAATCTCTAGGTTTTTTTAGATCTGCTTTTAGATTCAATTGACACATGATCCTAGGCATAGAATTTGTTATAGAGTTATTTTAATATGATTAAAAAACCATAACAAATTCCTTCAGTGGCACCAACTGCTTTATATGTTGTGTCTTATCCAACATAGAACCGAGTTGTACCTAAGAAAAAGATTGCAAACCAATTTGTAAAAGCGATCAAATCTTTAAATTAAGCTAAGAGAACAAGAAAACTTGTTATAGTATTACCTCAAAAGTAATGTCTTCAAGCCAACTTCGAAAACCATCAAACGCATATTCTATGTACAGAATATAGTCAGCACTAACTCGAAGTTTCCCTTAAGCACAATTCCAAGGGCTTTCTTTACTTCTTTCTTCATTGAATCCTCAGTTATTTCATAATTCAAAACCTAAAAAAAACAGATGAGAGACTAGAATCCTGATTAAGGAGAGAAAAACAATTGTTCTTCTGCATCAACTGTAGGAAACAAAAACAGCACAACAGTGAATTAGCAAAGGTATTCTCAGTATTTGTTGTAAGTGCCGGTGAAATATTTTGGAATGCCCTAAACAAGTTCAAAAATTGTGCATTTTTGTTAAAACATTTCAATACAGTTTCATTGGTATTGATTCTTGGAGAATCTTTAGTTTCATAAACAAACCATCACCGAATAATGTCTGAATGCATACCATTTTTTTAACAAGCTTATTGGTTGTATAATTTGAAATCAACTCCACTAAAAATTTATAATATATCAGATTTTTTAAAAATACTCATTTCAAAATTTCAGATATATGATTTTTAAATCTGTATCAAAGTATTTATAAAATTAATATAATATCATTTGATATCTACAACAAATTGTGAATAAAATTACACTCTTTCAAAACAAATTTATAAATGAAAATGTATACATAAAAAAATAAAGCTACAAAAAATTATGTAGGTATCCAAACAAAACAAAAGAGAAAATGAAAAAAAAAAAACTAAAAATGTTAGAAACAAATATATACACGATGAATCAGCAAAATCATGTAATCAAAATAATGAAATCAATAACTTAAAAATTGGAATTTGTGCTTCCATTGAAATTTCAAAGGAAAAAAAAAGATGTTATATGGATAAAATCTGGGTCTGACTAATTTGAAAGTAATTTTTTTAAGAGAAATATATATTTCAACAAGATGGAATTTTTGTTTCCTTTGAAATTCCAAAGAAAAAAAGATGTTAGATGGATAAAATCTGGGTTTGATCAATTTGGAAGTAAAATTTTTTTGAGAGAAATATGTATTTCAACCATTTGTATTTCAAAAAGATGTTTTTTTTTAATTGAAAAATTAACCATGAAATTTTTTTGAAGAGGAAAAATATTTACTAATAGTGAAGGATTTAGAAATATGAGGATAAATTAGATGGTTTGATTTTGATTACTATAATTTATACATGAAATTAGATTTAAATCCATTCAAACTTTTCAAATCTAGTGAACTGTATGAATCTTTCAAACATGAATAACACAAGAATTCAATTCTTATATCCAAATCCTTAATTGAATAACAATAGATTTTAAACTCTATTAATGATGAGATTGTAAATACAAAAACCAATAACACTAGATTTAAAAATCTTTTAATACATATATTTAAAATACAACAACTAATAACAACAGATTTTAATAAAGAATTTATATTCAATCATTGAATAACAGTGGATTATAAAACCTAGAAAGTTGATTTTAATTCATGTATTGAATAACATCACCTAAGTTCAAACATGATACCATTAAAGTATCCTCACTTGCAGCTGCTACTTTTTAAAATCAAACAAAACTCCAAAGTTTATTCATACCTTTATAATTAATACACACATATATATATATAACTTATATATTATATAAAATCGATGCCTCAATAAAATGGATGCCCTAAGCCTTTGCTTCACCTGCTTGTCCGATAAGTCGGGCCTTTCAAAAGATTTTCTAGGAGTAAAAATGATTAAAAAACAAATATTAACATTAAATTAGTAAAATTGTGCGAAACTTCTTTTCCATTAATAAGAGTTATATCTATAGAGTTTACCTAACTCGGATTCAGATACGAGATAAGATCTTTGGATATCGGGTCAAATTTCAGGTCGGTATAGCGGGTCTCAATTATTGTACTTGATTATGTTGTTTGACTGCATCTGTTTGCTGCTCGACAAAGATAGCCTATGTTTTTATTGTTCCCAGATTACAAATTCGGAAGAAGCGGATGAAGTGCAGCCTAGATATCTCAATACTTTTGTCATTTTTTGGTTCAGAAAATAATAACTTTCACCTATCACATGTGGACATATGACACTTCAGGCTTGGTCACTTGTGAGTAAGAAGTATGTGCATTGGTTTGAATAAATACTTATTGTCAATTGATAGAAAATATTTGAGTATTTAAAGAGTTTCATCCTGCAAAAAATGAGTTACATACCTGACTCGATTCCTCTGATACCATGAATCAGGCTGTCAATATTGTTTTGTTGTTGAGTTGCCCACTGCATTGTTGCCTCTTAACCTACACGGACCACATTACTTCCGGTCTTTCTTACTCTAGATCATTAGCACAACAGTTATGGCCTCTCTCCTCCTGACCATTCGATCATTCTTTATTGTTAATGTGACCATGCTACCAGAGAACGGGAGCCTAAAGTTATATGACCAAAACTTTAGACAATTAGGTTCATATGGCTCAAGGTCTAGTGTTATTTCTAGTCTTGACCACGTAAGGCCCAAGATTTAGCTTTAACCTATGGGTCGTTATTGCAAAAAAGTCATATATAATACCATGTGGGAAGGCGATACATATACCAAAAAAAATTTCCCCCAAACTATATAAATCCACTTAATTGACTTAATTTATTGTTGTCTCTTGTGATTTTTTTCTTTTTGATTTCAAATGTACAAATAAATAAAAACTTATCAGAGTAAAAAAAATAAAAAATGACAAAATTCGAAAAAGATGTATGTATGATCATATTTAAATAATTATATATAGTTATATATCTTAAAATTATATATATTACTAATTTGGATAAATAAACATGTAAAAAGATTCTGTGTATCTATAACTTCTTTTACAATATTTACAAAATAAATAGAAATTCACTTTAAGTAATTTACCATCCAATAGTTTTCAAGATGGAATATAAGTATTTTCTACAAGGAAAATATATTTTTGGTCTTTGTCTGAATGCTATTTATTAGTATTTTTTCCTTGAAAACAAAGACTGATGAATGTTATTTTCTGTTATATAGGTAATAAATATGTAAAAAGGATGCCATTCAAGACCTGAAAACAATACTGTCAGATCTGGTTCCACATGAATACGTAAATCATATATATTTTGAACGAAAACAAAATACATAGGATTTTATTAAACAGAATACACAAACATATATATATATATATATATACGCTATGATATTGTTGAGAATAATTATTACAACTTGTTTCTATATATTTTTTAAAAAAATTCTTACAAAGGCTTTTAGAATTAAGTTTAGAAACAAAAACAAAATTTGTACACTATCATTTAAAAGAAGAAAAGCCAGTAATTCCTAAGCTGTTCATGTTATCTCTTATGTAATAAAAAGAAAGTATATTTTTGTCAAATGTTAAATTTTATTTTAAAGGTAAGAAATAATTCAAAAAAAGATGGAAATCCATGACTAAATATCTGCCCGTAATGCATCCATCTGATTTGGTGCCGGAATGAACGTTAATTTGTTCTATATAAATACTCTGGTTCTTCAATTTTGATTTTACAAAAAAAAAAAAAAATCAAATTCATATCTATTCCTCATATACTGAAAATATGGCGATGCAACTAGCTACAAGAAGAGTGCTCAAATCCTGTGTTTCTTCGTTTTCTTCAAGTTACTTCACGCGTCACTTTCAGGTAAGAATTCTTCCAATCTCGTTCATTCTTCTTTTTTCCTTTTGGTTATGAATTAAGAATTTAAGTTAGTCACTTAGTGGTCAAGTGCTCTTTACAAAAATTGCATCTGTATTCAGTATTTTGAAGTAAATATAATTAAATTACATGTAAATTCAAGAGCTTCTGGAACAGGGATTTTCTGGTGATACCAAAAAGATTGTTGGAGTTTTCTACAAGGCCAATGAATACGCGCGTAAAAATCCTAATTTTCTTGGTTGCGTCGAAAATGCCTTAGGAATCCGTGAATGGCTAGAATCACAAGGACATCAGTACATTGTCACTGATGACAAAGAAGGCCCATACTGCGGTATAATTTTACCAATTTATTTTTTATAATGTATAACACAAAGTAAAGCTGCAAATTTATGATTCTTTTGATGCCTCTAGAACTTGAGAAACATATCCCGGATCTTCATGTCTTAATATCTACTCCTTTCCATCCGGCATACATGACTGCTGAACGAATCAAGAAAGCCAAGAACCTGAAGCTTCTCCTCACGGCTGGTGTTGGATCGGATCACATCGATCTGCACGCAGCTGCAGCTGCTGGTCTAACAGTGGCTGAAGTCACTGGAAGCAATGTGGTCTCAGTAGCAGAAGACGAGCTCATGAGAATCCTAATTCTCATGCGCAACTTCGTACCAGGATACCACCAGGTCATCAATGGTGAGTGGAATGTCGCAGGTATTGCGTGTAATGCTTATGATCTAGAAGGAAAGACAATAGGAACTGTGGGAGCAGGAAGAATCGGAAGGCTTCTACTACAACGGTTGAAACCATTTGGATGTAACTTATTGTACCATGATCGTCTTCAAATGGAGCCAGAGTTGGAGAAAGAAATTGGAGCCAAGTACAATGATAATCTGGATGAAATGATTACCAGATGTGATGTCATAGTCATCAACACTCCTCTTACAGAGAAGACAAGGTACTATGCTAACTAATATCACAAACAAAGAAAACAAACACGAACAAGACTTTAATTATATGAGTTCTTATATAAACAGGGGAATGTTCGATAGAGAGATGATAGGAAAAATGAAGAGAGGTGTTTTGATAGTAAATAACGCAAGAGCGGCTATCATGGAGAGGGAGGCAGTCGTGGAGGCAATGGAGAATGGACATATTGGAGGGTACAGTGGAGATGTGTGGGATCCACAGCCAGCTCCTAAGGGCCATCCATGGCGTTATATGCCTAACCAAGCCATGACTCCTCACATCTCTGGCACCACTATGGACGCCCAGGTAATGTCATTTTCTTTGAACATTAACAAGTAACATACATAAATTTAGGGATAGACATAATTCATCTCCCTTTCCGTACCCATTCTTCAACTTCCATCCCATATAGTTTTCGTATTTTCATATTAGTCAAACTTCTAACTTTTGATTGGTAGCCGGAGACGGGACAAGAAAGAGAATTCTTATAATTCTTTGAATCCTGTCTGGGACAACACACACACGTGTATACATGTATATATTATATATTATGCTTCATACCAGATCACTAGGTGATTCTCCCGTGCATATGAATCTTTACAAAGTAACTCACTTAAGATTATTGGTTAATATTATATTTTATTTATTTATAAGTTTCTATTTGCTTTGTCCACTATAGAAGATTATTGGTTAATATTATATTTTATTTTATTCATGTAAATAGAAGATTGTTTTAAATATTTTTAAGATGTTATATATCTTACTAAACATTTTTGGTATAAAAATTTAGATAGGTACCATTATTCATTTAAAATTTTCTTATGTGGCATATACTCCTTTGAATTGAAATACAATTAATTTTTTTGTTCTGTTTAAGCTAAAGTTGGCTCAGTTTTTTATCTTAGATTTGTAAAGCTATTATTGTAAAATTTTAATTTTTTTGTTATTTATTTCTATTTTTCAAAATAACTTTAATAAAGGGAAATAATTTTAAAATATAAAATAATTTTTGCATATATAAAAAAACGAAAAAAATACAAATAGGAAAGTCTTTAATAAAGGAAAATAATTTTTTTCATATATAAAAAAGGAAAATTACAAAAAGGAAAGTCTTTTTAAAATAATATTAAAAATGAAATACCTTTGAATATAAAAATATTTTTATTAGATATAGAAACTTTGATTCAAAAAAGGAAAGTCTTTTTGAAATCATACTAAAAAGAAAAAACTTTAAAATAATTTTAAAAATTAAGAAAGTAAAACTTCCCTTTATTTATATAAATATGAATACGTTTTTAAAAATTTAATAAAAATTAAAATTAAAACTTTTTTTATTTAATCTCATTAAGGGTATGCTTGTAATCAACCACTGTAAAAATCAACGTGAGTGCGACACATATGCAAGTGACTTCTCAAATAATATTATTAAGATATCTTACTAGTGACTATATAACATATTTATTGTAGATAGTATTTATATTGAATTTTATTTTGATTTAAGATATTTAGGTAGTTTACTTTATATTTAGTTCATCTTGATTTAATTATTTTTTTTTCAAGTTTTTAACTCTTATAAAATATGGTTTAATATTTCTTTATTTCATAATTCGAACATGAGTCACAAATTAAAGAGAGTAGATTAAATACATGTTTGCATTTTACAAATTATAATCATTATTTTAATTATACATTTTTAGTTTTGAGACAGTTTTTTTAAATGGAAATTCATGCTCTTATTCCATTTCGTCTAGTCTCATTCTTTTCCCATTCTAAGGTTTCAAATGGTGAAATCAGTTTAAGCGGTGCAGATCATGTAAATTAGCAGATCAAATGAGATAAGTACAGATCATACCGATCATGTAGGACAAGAAAATATCAAGCTGATTAAACAGTTCAAATACTGCAGATCAAATATTTAAACAGTAAAAATATAAAAAATAATAAAAATGTATAAAACATTAAATTTATAAGTGATATTTTTGAAAAATAATATTTAACTATTTTGAAAAAATCAAATCTATATGAGTATATAGTATATAAAAATGGATGTATTTAAGAAAATAGTTGTTGTTTATATATTATATCTATAATGTAAGCTAAACTATAATTATAGTATTAATATTTAATTGAATGTTCATATTTATAATACAAAATTCTATCAATTTATAAAGAATAATCTTGGAAAACAATATTTAAAATTTATTTATAAATATGCTATTTATTTTTACAGTTTAAATAAATTATAACATATTCTAGAACTACTAACATATTATATATATAAATAAATGTAAAAAAAATTACTTTACAAAAAAAGAAAGAATGACTGATACGAATGAAAGAAAGTTGGATAAGAAAAATGTTTGTGATTGTGTTTATATAGTGACACATACAAAATAAAAGGTATAGTAATTTATGAAAAAAAATTAAATATGTTTTGAAATTAATTATTTTAAAAAATTCTGTGAACCGTAACAAAATATGTAGTGGAGAAAAAATACATGTTATTCTCCGTTTTTTTGGATAAAAAGACAAAAAAAAAACTGTATGCAGTTCTCCTATTCAATAAAATAGAAAAACAGAAAATTTGGAATGTCATTTTGAAGACATATGAACTACGGGGGATGTATTGAATGTAATATTTGAGAAGATTTGAGATGATTTGGTTTTTAATGAGTTTTTAAATGATTTTAGATGAATTAGAAAATTTGTTGTGATTTTAATTAAAAAACTCAAGAATTCCATCTAAAACCATGGGATTTGAGTTTTTATATTTTTAACTAAAAAATTTCACCAAAACACTTTAAAATCCCAACAACTATGCTAAAATCCATTACTTAAAATATTTTCAATAACACTAGATTTCAAAGTAAAATTTTAAATTACAAGTTCAATAAAACTGGATTTTATGGTGAGTTTTGAAATTCATATTCCAATAATAGTGGATTTGTCATTTAATGCAAATTACTTCAAATTCTTTCAAATCATAGATTCAATACACCAGGCCTACATGCATGGATGGACTATATTTTTCCTTCACCACCAATCAAAGCCTTAAATTTTAAATGAAACATAAACTTTTTATTCTCGAAATTTCCATTTCCACAACACTCCTCAAAAATCCCATCCCAAACCCCTACTCGTCCACCTAACATAAAATTGCTTTCAAACCATTTTTTTTTCCTTTTTCGAGAATGGTTTTAGTAGATTTACTAAAACTTGTTTTTTTTTTTTAATACATTCAGATACGCTATGCAGCAGGGACGAAAGATATGCTGGAAAAATACTTTAAGCGTGAAGACTTCCCTACCGAGAATTACATCGTCAAGGATGGTGAAATTGCTTCTCAGTATGTGTAAACCTTTTCCGATTATCAAATATCAAGGCTTATAATTCTAAATAATAAATGTTCATTTGAATATGTTGCCGTTGTAATAAACCAGACATGATGTATGTACGATGATTCGTTGCATATTATTGTCTTTCTATCAAATTAATTTACTACATTTCTCTTATGTTATAGCTCCACGTTATTTACACACCTTGAAAATTATATTTTGTTAATGATTTTCGAAAACAATATAATATTCTGAAGTTATAGCAAGAAGATAAAGAACTACTTGTGAAGATGTTTGATCTCTGGAGATATACAGATGGTTTTGAGTATGTGTTAAGTTTCTGAAACGCATACATCAAGGGGGAGATTGAAGATGTGTTGATGTCTGGTTTGAGAACTTGATTAACAGGCTATGAGAGAGTTGTGGTGAACAATAGAGCAGAGATACACAAACAACACAACTACAAAGAACAGTAGACAATGAACGGTTCATGAGCAGAGATACAGCATCATTGTGGAGGATACAGAAGATCAGAAGATGACATGGTCGCAGTCTTGATGAAGATATAGATGCTAGGTGCCTGTGAGCTAGAAGCTGATGAAACAGAACATACGTCAGATGCTGTATCAGGCAGCTGGTAACCTTATAACCGATGACCTGGTTAGGACTGCCTAGTGGAGTCAGGTGAAGCACCAGGATGACCAAGAGGCGTGATGTTGCATCCGGATGAGGTCTGTCTGATTGGAAGCGTGATGTTGCATCCGGATGAGGTCTGTCTGATTGGAAGCGTGATGTTGCATCCAGAATCAGACAAACCATCAAGCGTTGAATCAGTAGGCAAACATCAAGAAGACACTGGTGTTAGACGGATAAGTGTTGATACATCAGAGGATGTATACATCAAGATTGATGTTGAGCGATAGAGTGATAAGTGTTGATGCATCAGAGGATGTATACATCAAGATTGATGTTGAGCTTGATGTTGAGCAGGAGCTAACAACCTACTGATCTTGAAGACTATTGGAGGTGCGATTAGAAACACGGTTCAAGACAGAAGTGTTACAGTCTCTGAGACGGTAGGAGTACGTGGTTCAGAGGCTGAGACAGAATCGTCATAAGACTGTGAATCAGCACTCATGCAAGAAGAGTTATCGACACATGATAGAAGTATATTGTGTACGTGAAGAAGATTGCAGTGAGATACTGCAGAGTATGTATCAGGAGACAATAACTTATCATGGTGCAGAAGTTGATGTAGTACAGCAAGTAAGACAGACAAGCAGCTCAAGGCATTGGATGACTTGGAGCTAAGGAAAAGGATTGGAGTAAGCTTGGAAGCTTACGTGGACGTTTCCAGAAGGTTGTAGCTGAGCTGGACGTGAATCTTGGAGAAGATATACTCGTGTATCAGAGATAAGGAAGGATTCCTATTTTCAAGGAATAGGAAAAAGGGATATTCCGTTTCTCTAGGGATTTGTTGTTGGGCTTGTATCGCCGACCCTATTGCTTATAAATAGGGATGTTTAGCCTGTGGAGAAGGTTAACACGTTGAGAGCAGTGTCTTAGCATAGGGTTTTGGGGTTCTCGTAAGAAAGCAAAACACTAGGGCTAAGGGATGTGCTTGAGAGGTTCGACGATCGTGTATAGATCATAGAACGTGTTCATCCATCTAGAAAAGAGTGGTAGGCATTATAGTCGGATACCATATGCATTGTAATTGCAATCTTGTTCTAGTGGATTTATTCTGGACGAGGTCCCGGGGATGTAGGTTGAAAGACCGAACCTCGTTAACAAACTCTATGTGTTCTTTACTTTATGCTCATATCGCTACTCATGTTTATAATTGATAGAACACATAGGTCTAGCCACAAATATGCTTTTTCATTTGGTATCAGAGCGGGTTCCCGCTAGAGATCTTGTTTTGTTTCGGGTAGATCTTGGATTTGTGGCTAGTGGAGAGAATAGAAAGCAACCACGGAAGATTAAGAACATGACCTAGAGGAATGATGTTGCAAGGTTTTTGGGTTGAATACTCAGTTAAGGAAACAAAAAAAAGGGGTTTGCCTATTATCCGGAGGAATGAAATAGATTCGGAGGATAATTAGGGGAACACTGCAAGTTTTTGTTTGGCTAAGCATATCATGGAATATCTGAGGCAGATGATCGTAGAAGAAGGTGTGCAACCGTGACTTAAAGAGACAATACACATGGTTCGTGAGTTGGTGATCAGGTATTTAATAGAGATTTTATCTTCGGAGAGAAACGGTTGGTAGCATTCTGCGATATGTTTGCGTCAAAACTGGTAAAGATAGCTTTCAGTTAGAGAACTTGGATTAGAGAAAGGAAGCTATTCTGTTTGGATGATAAGTTGTGAAATAGATGTTGGAATTGTGCTAAGGGCCGTGGTCAGAAATTGTCTTTGTATCCGTCTGATCTCACTGTCACTAAAATAAAAAAAGTTCGAGGAGAAAAACAGAAGTGAAAGGGAGAAGTGGCTTACTGCATTTGTGTGCACATTGTCAATGGAAGACACAATGGCTTGTCTAGTTGTGAGAATCCTCATCATCTTCAGTTTTGTGAGCGCTGATAAGCTTAGCAGAGAAAGTTGAAGAGAGAGCAGCGCTGATGTGCTTAGCAGAGAAAGTTGAAGAGAGAGCATCTCTGAGTTCGGTGGATATGTCGCGGTTGTGTAGAGACCAGCAACATCTCAGGTGACACAACAATCCGTAGCTTTTTGTGAAAAGCATGTGAGTGTATGGAGGTGCAAGACTCATTTTGGTGAATAACAACGAATCTCATTCTCAAAATCTCAAAGATGAAGAAACCTCGAATCAGTTGCAGATGTTCTGTTGCAGTTGAAGGTGGTCTGCTACAGTGGCAGAGTTGTTAACACAGGCGGAAGCAGATACAGCCTTGGTAAGATATTATTAGATCTTAAGCGAAGTAACAAAAGATGCTTAGAAGACTGAAAAACGTTTTTAGCTCAGGCTATGGGTTTAACTGATTGTGAATGTGAGCTACCTGTGCTCTAAGGGGAATTACACAGTATGAGATGGAATCAAATGAAGTGGCTTCACTCTGTTACTCACAAGGTTAAATGCTACAAGCACAAGAAAGAAAGTCAGAAATAGAAACAAGAAGCATATGATATGAGATGAGTGTTCCTGATTATTACCGAAGAAATCAATTAAAGTCTCAGGTCTGCTTAAGTTCTGTGTACTAAATGAAAGCTTGTTGGACCACAAGAGATTTTTACTGTCTGTGCAATGGATTACCCAAGATTCAGTGATGGGCTTCATGTTGTTTCTGAGTACAGTCAGTATGGTGAAGTCAGCTTGTCAGGTTAAAAGGTTATGAAGACTTCAGTGGCTTCTGGCTGAGTTTTTTTTTTTTTTTTTTTTTTTTTTTAAAGGAGTTTCTGCAGCAGATTCTGTCTCTTTGTAAGGAATGCAATGAAGTTCGTGTTCTTGCTGCGCAGTGGGATCAGAGACGAAGGTGAAGAGAAGAGTTTGAAGGCTACAAGTGCATTTTCGGAATCAGAAGTTATGATATGCAAATTTCTCTGTTGTGATTTAAAGTGTCGTAACAATCTCAGAGATGATCAGCAAAGGGAATTGATTCAGATCAAAGGTATCGTGAAGCTGAGAGCGCAAAGTAGAAATATAGTTCGTTGGGAATTTTAGGTCAACAAGGAGATGAAATCGAGAGCTCTTCAAAGACTGCAATTCTTCAGTCCTGACTCCTCATTTATTAAGCTTCAGATAAAGAATAAGTTGTTGCAGGAATTCTCAAGGCTAGTGCTTCATGGAACCAGGAAATATCAAGCTTCAAGGACAATAGTATGTCTTGGTTGTGATTATGTTTCCATCGTCTTTATTGGCTACATAACTCGGATTTTATCTCTGGAAGATGCTATGGAAACATGAAAGCGAGATCTTCCAAAGATATGAAGATCGTCTTATGCTTCATTGTGGTGTGATAGAAAATTGCTTCCAAAGTTGGCTGTTTGCAGATATCTACTGGTTTTGGGTCTGGTTCAGAAAATCGACCATAGCTCTCAAACCATAACCCCAAATCGTGATCCGGTTGTTCCTGTGACTTCGTATGTCTGTTGCTGATTATTCAGAAAAGTTTCAAAATTTTCTGGGTTGGTTCGCTATCCCATTGGAGAACTCGAAGTCATGGAGATAGTAGACTCATGAAGAAATTGATCACATATGTTGTTGTGCATGTCACACGAGAGATATTTCTTAAGAGGGTTTGTCTGAGGCAGCTTCAGAGATTCTTTTGGAGGTCTAAGAATGCTCTGAAATTCCAGTGTAAAGACTATGTGGTGACTGGAAAGTGTTCAGTTGCAGGTGTCTTAAATTCAGAGTTATATGAATGTTTTCTGGAGCTGTAGCAGGTGAGGCTCAAACTATGGCTCTTTGAAGTTTGATTGACAAAGCAGAAGCGACTTTGTGAGCTACAAGATTCAGTGATGTAGATTTCCGGAGGAAAGCATGTAGTCTTGGTTGGAATTTCAAGTTACAGATCACAAAAATTTGAGGAAGGGACTTCAGGAATCAACGGTTCTAACGGATGTTTTGTATTCGACTTCGCCTCATAACTTCGACTATCGCATAAGGAGAATCTAAATACCAGGATATACATCAGACTATCAAAGGCTTTTCACAGCTAGCTGGTTTACTGATCGAGGTTTGCAAGGTCTTGGCTAGAGACTGTGTCTGAATCTTCAAGCTGTATTGGCATTTTCTTTAGTGCTTCAGAGACAACTTCTGAAGCTCAGCATCTTAAGACAAAGGATATGTTTCATAACAATATCTATGGTGAAATCGATACTTCAAGGGTGACAAGATCTGAGATATGACAGAAGACAAAGCTCCTTAAGAATTGAGATACCACTTCGAAGTGAAGGATGAATACAACAAGTGCAACTAGCCATGAGTGTGTGACAGAGAAGCCAAATGGAAAGAGAGAAGTGGATTTGTTTGTCAAAACAGCTGCTGATCCTGAGAGTCAAAGAGTCTCAAAAAGGCGAAGTAAGAGAGGCCACATAAAGAAGAGATGGACAGTTCTGAGAGATTTGAAACCAAAAGAAGTGCGTCATGATGGAGAAGCTCACTGGTATTGAAGTTAGCAGTAGCGTCATGATGGAGAAGCTCACTGGTAGGTGTGATTGTTGGTTCTCTTGTTATTGCAATGAAGAGAGAAGAGCAATTTGAGAATCATCGGTTTCAAAGGTGAAGGTTGCAAACTTCCATGGCTACCAGAAACCATGAAAACAGTGTCGCTAGACTCGGTAAAGAAAAAAGGCAGTCAGATATGCATTAGCTGATCGCAATCGCATCCAAGCGTGGTGTGTCATTGGTAAGAGATGGTTACTGAGATAAAAGAAACTGTTATGCCTTAGTATTGGAGGCTTAAGGATCAACAGTTTGAGCAAGATGTCAACGGACACTACAAGATTTATTCAGGCAAGAAGTTATGTCTGGATGGTGGAACAAGGCGTTATTGGAGATTAGTGTGGATCGCAAGTCTGTTCAAGGATGTTACTTCAGAGAAAGTCAGACTGTCGTGAATAAGGAGATACCATCTTGAGTTGTGGGGGTGTATGATGTTGGAATTTTTTTTTGGCAACCTAACTGCATCTGTGGCATATCAGAGAGGGAAGAAACAGGTTCTGTTTGGGCTTCTGATTAACTATCTGGTTTGGAAACTGCTGGTAAGACAAAATGGACGAAGCAAGCTGTGTGTGTGTTCAGATTCGAAAAGGAAATTATTGAGATTAAGGATGATGTTACAGAAGTCAAAGATTCCGATGCTTCTTCGATTTCAAGCTGCAGATACTAGACAAGTTGATGGAAGAGATCATAACAGTTTGGCATAATAGCAAGAGTCGATTCTCAGAATATTGTCGAGTATTCAGAGCAATGAGTCTGCAAATTCTTTAGCTCTGGCTGAGATAAGTCACGTGTACTGTTCAGCGTTGACTGTTTCTATTCCGCTGGAGCAAGATTTGCTGGATGGTTTTTAACTTAGTTGTGCACTCAAGCAGGGGGAGAAGTAAATGCTGTGTACAACCAGACGATGCAGTTTAGAGCTGTACAACCAGAGTAGGCACAAGTTATGGGGGACCAAGAAGCAAGGTACATCAGTTATGATGGTTTGATGTCGTGGGCTTTTTGGGAATATGCTGATATAGAGCGAGAGATCGATTCATGGGGGAGTTCTCGGGAAGTTCTCAAGTCTGTGCCTGTTCTGTTAGAATCTGCGTGGATATGTTTGATGGTTTGCTCTTTGTAGTTGATTGGTTGTGACAGATATCAACAGCACAAGAGAGAGAAGTGCTTGAGTATCAAACTAAGCTAAAAAGAGGGAGAATGAAGATGTTTGATCTCTGGAGATATACAGATGGTTTTGAGTATGTGTTAAGTTTCTGAAACGCATACATCAAGGGGGAGATTGAAGATGTGTTGATGTCTGGTTTGAGAACTTGATTAACAGGCTATGAGAGAGTTGTGGTGAACAATAGAGCATAGATACACAAACAACACAACTACAAAGAACAGTAGACAATGAACGGTTCATGAGCAGAGATACAGCATCATTGTGGAGGATACAGAAGATCAGAAGATGACATGGTCGCAGTCTTGATGAAGATATAGATGCTAGGTGCCTGTGAGCTAGAAGCTGATGAAACAGAACATACGTCAGATGCTGTATCAGGCAGCTGGTAACCTTATAACCGATGACCTGGTTAGGACTGCCTAGTGGAGTCAGGTGAAGCACCAGGATGACCAAGAGGCGTGATGTTGCATCCGGATGAGGTCTGTCTGATTGGAAGCGTGATGTTGCATCCGGATGAGGTCTGTCTGATTGGAAGCGTGATGTTGCATCCAGAATCAGACAAACCATCAAGCGTTGAATCAGTAGGCAAACATCAAGAAGACACTGGTGTTAGACGGATAAGTGTTGATACATCAGAGGATGTATACATCAAGATTGATGTTGAGCGATAGAGTGATAAGTGTTGATGCATCAGAGGATGTATACATCAAGATTGATGTTGAGCTTGATGTTGAGCAGGAGCTAACAACCTACTGATCTTGAAGACTATTGGAGGTGCGATTAGAAACACGGTTCAAGACAGAAGTGTTACAGTCTCTGAGACGGTAGGAGTACGTGGTTCAGAGGCTGAGACAGAATCGTCATAAGACTGTGAATCAGCACTCATGCAAGAAGAGTTATCGACACATGATAGAAGTATATTGTGTACGTGAAGAAGATTGCAGTGAGATACTGCAGAGTATGTATCAGGAGACAATAACTTATCATGGTGCAGAAGTTGATGTAGTACAGCAAGTAAGACAGACAAGCAGCTCAAGGCATTGGATGACTTGGAGCTAAGGAAAAGGATTGGAGTAAGCTTGGAAGCTTACGTGGACGTTTCCAGAAGGTTGTAGCTGAGCTGGACGTGAATCTTGGAGAAGATATACTCGTGTATCAGAGATAAGGAAGGATTCCTATTTTCAAGGAATAGGAAAAAGGGATATTCCGTTTCTCTAGGGATTTGTTGTTGGGCTTGTATCGCCGACCCTATTGCTTATAAATAGGGATGTTTAGCCTGTGGAGAAGGTTAACACGTTGAGAGCAGTGTCTTAGCATAGGGTTTTGGGGTTCTCGTAAGAAAGCAAAACACTAGGGCTAAGGGATGTGCTTGAGAGGTTCGACGATCGTGTATAGATCATAGAACGTGTTCATCCATCTAGAAAAGAGTGGTAGGCATTATAGTCGGATACCATATGCATTGTAATTGCAATCTTGTTCTAGTGGATTTATTCTGGACGAGGTCCCGGGGATGTAGGTTGAAAGACCGAACCTCGTTAACAAACTCTATGTGTTCTTTACTTTATGCTCATATCGCTACTCATGTTTATAATTGATAGAACACATAGGTCTAGCCACAAATATGCTTTTTCAACTTGCACTAAATTGAGAAAATCATCTGGGTGGCAATGAATAAACGACTATCGAACTGTGACTTACGACGAGACTCGTGTCGATAGTACCACGATATTTTGGCACTATTAATCATCACACAATTAAAATCGTTAATAACGAGGAGATAATTTATCATCACAAAGCTATTATAATTAATTTTGGACCAAACAGAGCACGTTAGTTCCCGGAGAATCAGACCTGTCTTGATCAGTTCAACAGATAAAATAGTATCAGTTCGAGAAGCCGAACAAAGGCGATTCAGATTGTTTTAAAACATGAGATTCTTGTTAGCCAAAAGGGCATTCAAAATCTTGACCCCACGTTCTCAGAGACTGTGGTTGACACACTCTTCCTTCTCAACCTCAGATTCCGGCGGATTTTCCGACGACTCCAAGCCGAATTCATGGAGATCGATGGAGGGTCTGCTCCGTTCACCCGCAAATTTCTCACCTTTATCCCCAATCACGTTCTTGGAGAGATCCGCCAAGGTTTACAGAGACCAAACCTCTGTTGTGTTCGGTTCCGTCAAGCACACTTGGTTCCAAACTTATCAACGTTGTCTCCGTCTTGCCTCTGCTCTTACCCACCTCGGAATCTCTACGGGAGACGTGGTTAGTCTCTAAATTTGTTAACTTTCTTGTTTAGGTTTTGAATTTTGATATCTGGATGGTTAGTTTGTTGTGATAAATGAAGATCCTTTAGGTTGCAGTTTTGGCGCCGAATGTTCCAGCAATGCACGAGCTTCATTTCGCTGTTCCAATGGCTGGATTGATTCTCTGTCCGCTCAATACTCGTCTCGATCCTTCCACATTGTCGGTTTTGCTCGAACACTCTGAGGCGAAACTCCTCTTCGTTGATCTCCAGTTACTTGAGACTGCTCATAGAGCTCTTGATCTACTTGCTAAATCAGACAGAACAAGAGAAGCTCCAATGCTTGTCTTGATCTCTCAGTCTAATGATGACGGTGATGATGATGATAATGAAGTTTGCTCATCAAGCTTGGCTTCAAACTACTCTTTCGATTACGATTACGAAGCTCTGGTTATATCCGGAGACAGCGAGTTCGAGGTGATCAAACCGAGAAGCGAATGGGATCCAATCAGTATAAACTACACTTCAGGGACGACTTCGAGACCTAAAGGCGTGGTGTATAGTCACAGAGGAGCTTATCTCAACTCTCTCGCTACGGTTTTCCTTCACCAAATGTCTGTCTCTCCTGTTTATCTATGGACAGTACCGATGTTTCACTGTAATGGGTGGTGTTTGATTTGGGGAGTAGCGGCTCAAGGCGGTACGAATATCTGTCTCAGGAAAGTCTCTCCTAAGCTGATCTTTAAGAACATTGCTATGCACAAAGTGAGTCACATGGGAGGAGCCCCAACCGTGCTGAACATGATTGTGAACTCTCCCGTGACAGAACATAAACCGCTTCCTCATAGAGTCGAGGTCATGACGGGTGGGTCACCGCCTCAGCCACAGATCCTGGCTAAGATGGAAGAATTAGGATTCAACGTTTCTCATCTTTACGGTTTGACAGAGACATACGGTCCAGGACACACTGCGTGTGGAAACCCGAATGGGATTCTCTTTCTTTGGAGGAGAGAACGAAGCTGAAGGCTAGACAAGGAGTGCAGCATTTGGGTTTAGAAGGGCTTGAGGTGAAAGATCCAGTGACGATGGAGACTATACCTGATGATGGTGTGACCATGGGTGAGGTTATGTTCAGAGGAAACACTGTGATGAGTGGATACTTCAAGGACTCAGAGGCAACGCGGAAAGCTTTCTTGGGGGATTGGTTCCATAGTGGTGATCTCGCTGTTAAGCATCCGGATGGGTACATAGAGATAAAAGATAGGTTAAAAGATGTGATCATCTCAGGAGGAGAAAACATAAGCACCGTTGAAGTCGAGAGAGTCTTGTGTAGCCATCAAGCGGTTCTTGAAGCTGCCGTTGTGGCACGTCCGGATAATCATTGGGGACAGACTCCTTGCGGGTTCGTGAAGCTGAAAGACGGGTTTGATGGTGTTAAGCCCGAGGAGATTATCAAGTTTTGTAGAGATCATTTGCCTCATTACATGGCTCCAAAGACTGTTGTTTATGGGGACTTACCTAAAACCTCGACAGGGAAAGTACAGAAGTATCTTCTGAGGAAGAGAGCTAATGAAATGGGAAGCTTAAGCCATTAAAGGTACATAGACGTTTGGTCTGTGACTCTGTGGTATATATATAAGCAAATAAAATAATAAAAAGATTATAGAATTGTAAACCACCGCGTGAACATCAAGAAAACAGATCAGCCATGGATATGGAGTTGCTATAATTAGATGTCTTACGCGTCAAGGCTAACGATTTTGTACCTCAGAAAGATTTTAATGTTTTAAGACATTAAAAGAAGGCAATAGAATATTCTACCGCGTCTGAAACGAGTCCAAGAAGATTTCAAAGACAATCCTAATTATCTGTTTTTAAAAATCTCTTTTTCTTCTTCTTCTTTCTTATTCAGCTTCTCCATTATAAATCTGAATCGTGGGTCAGACCCTCTAAACAAAAAACATCAACTCATCGAAGAAGAAGAAAGATTTTGTTTTTTGTTTTTGTTTTGTATGAGGATTAAAGATTGTTACTTTCTTGATTGAAAATGGCATCGAACGACGCTGGAAGGCCGCTGCCTAAATTTGGGGAATGGGATGTGAATGATCCGGCGACGGCGGATGGATTCACGGTGATATTCAGCAAAGCCGGTGAAGATAAAAAGACTGGAAGGAGTTCGACGAAGACGACTTCTCAGAGGAAACAAGACGGTGATAAACCAACGGTCAAGAAATGGCTCTGTTTTACTTTTTCTTGATTGTGTAAATTCTTATCCTAAGAGAGATTTTAGCTTTGAGCCTAATGAGCCTTTGAGAACTTCTGTGTTAGAACTTCTTTCGTTTTGCATTTAGTCGTTTAATAAATAAAAACTGACGATTTGTTTCGTTATGATGGATTAATTCTGCATTGTGTATATATAGAATCAACAAAGCTAGTAGTTCTCACTTTGTAATTTAAGAAATGGGAAGATTTGGCAAAATGAGAATGTTGATTTTGAGCTGATCGATCACCAAGCTCTTGAAGATCTTTCTTTTTCAGAACTCCAGATTCAGACAAAATTTGTTCTTCTTCCTCACAAAGCCTTTTTGTTTAACCTCTCTTTCTTTGGTCTGGTCTGAAAATTATGAAACAATTCCTCGTAAGGGTTTAATGGAAAAAAAAAATAAGAACATCATCGAGTTCTTTAGAGGACATCTGCCACATTAGCCTCCAAAGATTGTTGTTTTAATTTTAGGGTTTTTTCCCACAAACTTGTACAGAGAGTAAAGAAAAGTATGTGTTAAAGGAGAGAAACCCTAATACGCACTGAATATGGGTCGATTATTCGGAAGCCCAATAGGGCCGATGTACATATATATAGGCCATGTTCGTTCCTTGATCGCTAGCGATAGCCCTGGGCATTTTAACCGAAAACTGAACTGAAACCGAACCGAAATAACCGAAACCGAACCGAACCGAATTTTATGATTAACCGAACGGTTACTAAATCTCTATAACCAAAAAAACCGAACCGAAACCAAACCGAACCGAAACCAAATGGATAACCGAACGGATAACCGAATATCCGAAATACGATCCATATACTTAAAAATATTATTTATATTTATATTTAAAATAATTAAATAATTAAAATTAACCAAATATTAGTAAAAAACCGAATTATCCAAAATTATCCAAATGTTTTATCCAAAATATCCGAAATTATCCGATATTATCCGAAGTTATCCGGTTTTTTATCCAAATTATCCAAAAATATAAAAAAACCGGAACCGGAACCGAAATAACCGAACCGAAACCGAACCGAATTTTATGATTAACCGAACGGTTACTAAATCTCTATAACCGAAAAAACCGAAAACCGAAAAAATCGAACCGAAACCGAACCGAATTTTATGATTAACCGAACGGTTACTAAATATCTATAACTAAAAAAACCGAAAACCGAAAAAACCGAACCGAACCGAACCGAAAACCAAACGCCCAGGGCTAGCTAGCGACAGCCCCATGCGATTCAAATTATATCTTTTTTTTTTTTTTTGGCTGCTGTAGCTTTTTCTGATACCGGCAGCGGTGATCTATTAATGCTGTTTTCTATCATTAATGAACGCTGATTTTTTTAGCAGTTGGTTTATTGATTATAACTTGTAGCAGCGACAACAAAAACTCATGACGATAGTTGAATCGGTGCTCTGTTTGCCGTTACGAAGAGGTAATTTGTGATCGCTCCCGCTAGACGCAGCAATCAAGGAACGAACAGGGCCATATTTACGGTTTCGTTCTCCAACGGCCTCTTGTTTTTTTGCCTTTGAGTAGATCATCCATCATATACGCTTCTCCAAGCTGTCATGTTTTGTTCTAATATATCAAACAGTTCGAACAAGATGATAATGGTGCAAATATGACAGTGGTGCAAAGATCCTCACTATTTATAAGGTTTTGAGACTTTGGAACTCATGAACAATTGATCTTGCATCACTATATCTTCAAAAGGCTCTCTTTGGATGCGCAAGAGATGAGATTTGCTTAATTTTGGCCACACGCTCGTCGTTGTTGGAACATAAACCAAGCCCATTAGATTCTAAAATGGTTTAAGAGATAACCTAATTAGTTTCACATTTACGGGATCGCTTATATATCTCTGTCTTCTTCCTCCCAATTTTTTTTTATGTCCAATCGTAGTGATTTTGTTTAATTGAAAACAAGCAACATTTTAAATTCTAGATCAAATTTTCTAATAATTTTATTACTGTAATACACATTGTGGCGCCTAAGTTTTCTTTTTTAATTTCAAAACCAAAAAAGTATGCTTTACATATACACTACATCCGGACCCGCGCGTCGGCGCGCGGGAAATGATTAATGTTTTTGCAATGAATAGATAAATATATGAAATTTTTTTCAACTTTTTTGATATAATTATAATTTATATAATTATTAAAAGTAAATAATTAGATAAAGTTGTGATGTGAATTATTTTGTGAGTTTTTTTTTTATGGCTTGATTAGAAATTTAGAGAAAGAAAGTAGTTTTACAATGTGAAATAGATAAAAAGTAAAAAAATGGATAATTAAATCAATTTAATCAAAAGATAAGTTGAAGTAAACTGTAAATTAGTAAATATAATATTTTCATATAAATATTTATAAGAAGATCTGGGTTATTATTTATATTTTTAATATATTGGTCTTTTAAAATATTGGTAACATTTATATTTTCGAAAATTATATATTTCTTAATATATAATTTTACCTAACATATTTGGGCTGAAAACAGCAAATCCCCATAATTCTTTCTGATTTGGGCTGATTTAAATACACAAATATTTTGGCCGATTTTTTCTCAACAAAAAAATTGAAACCATAACTCTTCACACAAATACCTATCGACACTCAAAACTTCTATCGAACTCTCCGTCATCTTCTTCGGCTTCTGTAGGTCAATCTGTAATTATCGAACTCTCCGCTTTTTTTAAATTCTTTATCGATTACTTACATTACTCTGATAATGCAGTACATGACTATCTCGAAGACGACCTTCCTTCTCCTTCCTCTTACCTCAGTTAAGTGTTTTTTTTCCTAACCTTAAAAAAGCGGATTGGATTTCATTTTTTTTTCTTTCTTTTATGGCTTTTTGATTATATGGAGATAGAATTGTGCAGGTTTGTTCAAGACCAACTAAGAAAATAAGCCCAAACTCAAGCAACGAAGCAGGTTTTCAGCTTCTCTTGTTATCAATGTACTTTTCGGTTTCTTTGTGCAATACATCTTAATTCATTTTTCATTGTTTATATTCTGTGTTTTTTGTTTCTTAAATACCTTCTCAGCTTTTTAATTTAAGCAGACTAATTGAAGGTGGAAGTAAAAGGATATAAAGCTCACTTCCTTCCAATTGCAAAGAACCAATGTAAGGTATGCATGGAACAACACCTTTTCTTCATTAGGAGTTATGCATTGCTTAGGGAATCTGGTTTAGTTACAGCACATAGTTGTTCGAGTTGCTTTCCCTCTGAATGATTCTATTGTCTTGTTAGAGTTAAAAATTAAGTTTTGAGATGAGTAACCTTAGAACATGCGTGAGTAGATGAATCAGTTATTAAAAAGTAGAAATGTTTTTAAAATTTTCTTGGTCAAGAATCGGCTGACACACAAAAACTTAAAACGATTTCAGTGAAAATAAAATGAAATTCCCGCCAACATGTTCTTCTTCCTCCATACTATCCTCTCCTCTCTCGCTTTCTCCCATAAGCAAGCCTAACTTTGTTCTCTCTCTGCTGTCTACCTGTTTAAAGATCAAAAACACAAATAACTAAGTTTTTTCATGAAACATAATAGAACAATAACCACTGCATTTACGAAGATTGTTGTTCTCACCTCACAAATTCTGAAAGATTTCTTTGAAGACCACATTCATTGTTTAGGATCTCGAATATAAGAGAGTTTAATGGTAGAGTATAATTATTAGAGAATATATTATTTGGAATGTATTCTATTTTGGATGAGTTTATATATAGATAGCTAATCTTTTAGGTTTACAATAGGAATTTTTAAAATATTGGTGGCTAGAGATTATAAATGTGGGTATATGCTTATCCTTTTTTGGTTAAAACGAATATTTTCTCTGGCCGAAAAAATATTGGTTACTCCGAAAATGATAAACAATATAATCATCATTGGAATATCTGCCATAATATAATCAATACTAATAATTTTTGGCACAAAAAATATTAGTTATTCCAAAGATTGGCTCCGAAATTTTTGGCTATATTTTGATAGCTTCAGTTAGTTATATTTCAGTTAAGTTGTTTACGGGATATACAAAAATATTTTTTTGTCTTTGATATGATATGGACATTATATTCGGATTTATAAATTAATATTTAGTGTTAAATATTATTTTAATGATAATACATGGTCTACTAAAAATATAATAGTTTCTGAATCATATAAAGTTTATTTAAAACTAAATATAATAGTATGAATGTATAATTTAAAAGTATGAATAACATGAATCTGTAATTTTAATATAGTAGATATGAACAGCATGAATCTGTAAAAATGTATTATGAATGAAGGTCCTATGTTGTTATAAACTTTAGCACGATAAGTTAAGGTTGCAACTTTATGTTATATGAAGGTCCTAATCATAGTGTTATTGTCCACATATATAATCATACGATTTATAAACTTTTATCTTTGATATTGGTTTCCAAACCAATCGTGCATACATTACGTGTGTATAATACTACATTGATATTTCTTAATTTAATATAGTAGATAGGATTATATCTCTCATAAATAAATAGTTGGAGCCAATTTTGTACACCTAAAATGCCGAGGATTTATAAAAACCAAAAGAGACTAATGACACAAAAAGTAATATGACATGGTCTCTTTGGTTTTTTTCCTATGGAACTCCTGTTTTAATATAGTAGAGGCTTAGAAATGTTGGCATTTAATAAAGAGATTAAAAAGAACAGTTTGATGCTCCTTTTTATGTTCTGATGCTGAACCAAAAAAACTAGAGTCTCATCAAACTTTTGGTCTCCATCTGCTCTGGCGCCTAAATTCTTACAAATCACGATGATGTGGTATCAGACAACATTACGATCTGTCCTGTTTATTTGGACTGGATTTGACGTACTCTTCATTTCTTTCTTCTTAGCCCATAAGACGAGGTACAATCCTCCCACAATAATGACTGTACCTACAATGCTGTATTAATGTTGCCAAGTAACATAAATAAAATTCTGTGACTAGCTTCAATCGATATCTTAAGAAATCAAACACTAGAAGAAACATGTACCTCCCGGAATAAATTGGCTCTTGTAAAATGAGTGATGCGACGATGACAACAACCACAAGTCTTACAGGCCTAAACATGGACACAAATACTGGTCCATTAGCATCCACACACCACACAATGACGGAAAATGCCATCCCCGAAATCATAATTCCCTACAAGAGGCGACAACAACTAACCAATAAGATAGAAAAAGGAGAGAATAGAATTTAATCATTAGTTTGGTTAGTTACCGATATAAAGCGGGCAAACAATGTAAAATCCCATCCTAATCTCCATTCTTTTAAATCCGGTTTCCAACTAAGAGCCACAAGAAGAGCCACCAAGCTCCCCATCATGTTCATTAAAGCCGTGTTCCAGCAAGGTCCTCCATCCGTGACCTATTTTAACCTATATATATATATATATATAATTGTTTACCAAATGTATGTATTTGTCACCGTATTGATAATGTTAGCATTTACTAAAACTAGATAATGTCAAAAAGGAAATGTTAAGAAGAAAAATCAATTATTTAACTCGATGATGAGGTATAAAAGATGAAATAATACGTTATACGTTCCTTGTATAAGATGTTATATTTGTTTCATTTTATTTGATTTTATGCAAAATGTAGTCTCTTCATTTCAGACTAAGTGAAAAGAAAATAATAACTATGCAGCTATAAAATAACTAAGCTATCTCAGATTATTTATGGCATATTAAATTTATGCAAAATATACTATATTTAATAAATACGAACAGATGAGTACTAAGATAATCAATGTATTTATACTAATCTTGATAGCATAATTTTATAATTAATTTCCTTCTTTATAAAATATATTCAGTATAGTTATGAATAAAAATATAAAATTTACCTGTAAGAGAATCCAAAAGGAGAACGAGATTACGCCTCCTAAAGCAAGAAGTGCCGCAAGTAGAGAAATATCGGGAGCGGTATTATTGTGTGACTGACTTCCCAAATAAATATGAGTCGACCAAAGATGGATCTCTTTTCCTTTGTACAATACAAAGAGAAATGCTCCACCAATGCTAAGTAGTGTTCCAATCACCTTAGCTTTTCCATATTTCGATTCAAGATGTACATGTTCCATTCTATGAAATACATAAAAAATTATTTTGGAAATTAATTTAAAAGGCAATTCTCACAAATAGAAATAAAAAAAAATTATTTTTTGAAAATAATAACTATTTTAAAATGATCCACTAAAACACACAAATCTTATATCAAAATAACTAAAATGTTTTTCTAATACAGAAAATCTAAACTCTAAATTTAAATAAAGAAATTTAATACATTAATATTTTAATTTTATTTGTATTTTAGGGTAAACATGTCTTTTATACACAATTAATTGTACTATTTTAAAATTTTAAACTTCTTATGTAAATTTTAGGAAAAAATTATTCTCATTTGCTTTTTGCATTTTTAGAATACTCTAACTTAAATCTTAACTACTCTTCTGATTTGCTATAGTACATAAAAGTGTGACTAATTAAATGCAGGAACTTCAAAACATTACTGAGCTTTTTTTGGACTGTGAGAAAAAAAATATGACTGACTTTTGTTAAGAGATAACAATAAGCTACGACCTCCTACAAAACCAAAAAGAAAACTGTATAAAATTCCTTTCTGTGAAGGTGTTAGTAATATATTATGTAAAGTGTTATATTAACTTTTAACGTGAGCACGTTTAAAATTTATAATTTACTAATTTGACATACAATAAATTTTGATTACTAGAATCAAGCAAACTTTTACCAAAACGCAATAAATTTGGGCTGATTCAAAGTATAGAAAGAAAAATCATACAAGTGAAAACAAAAATGAAACATCAATGTCAATAGAAGTTTGACTAATTAAATGCCAATTAAGGTAGACTACACCTCAAATTCACAATCATTCATGCACATTGCTATCAAAATCTTATAAAAATACTCGAAAAGCTAAATGTACATTAAGTTTAAGAAACTCAACACGTCTTTCTCTAAATATATAGCAACTGTTAGTCAAAGATTGCTTGATTCTGGTAATTAATACATTGAAACGTCCTTTGAACAAACAAAAGTAAAACGAAAGAACACCATAAATTTTTCCTAATTAGTTTTTGTAAACCACGACAACGTTTTACAAGAATTACCTAAATATAGCAGCCAAGACGAATGCTACTAGCGGGATTAGTATGGTCGCAGTTGATATAAACGTGGCTGTTGTCCGAGCCAGGGCCTCAGCAAATAGGATATTCGGTCCTGCCGCGCTGCATTGGCAAAACGTTAGAGAGACATTGTTAATCATCTACTCGCGATATACTAGATTCCGCATAATTCATCTAGTCTCAACTTGAACGTTTATACTTGTTGAATGTTGGGGGAAAGTTGTTAGTCATGCTTCTATAAAACGAAAGAAATCTAATGAATCTATTTCCTTAATACATTATGAACTGTTGATCTACCTAGCTTACACAAGAGATCTAGTAATGTTCCGAAAAATATGTGTTCACACAAAGTTGATTACGTTACCCACCCGAATAACCCCACGAGAAATGCCAGTATTAGCAGCCTCCATGTAAACTCTGGCCTCTTTTTCCTGGTTGATGACACGGAGAAACAATCTCTGAATTTGATTAAGATTGATATATATCAACATAAATTACACATATATGTGTAAGCAAACCTTTCAAAGATGAAGGCAAGGAGGAACATGAAAATGGTGGCGAAGATGAGACGATATGCCACAACGATTCTGACGTTCACACCATCTTCGATCACAAGTTTGAACAGAATATCTTGCCCTGCGTAACCAATTTGTACAATCACCATTGCTACTAAAGCCTTCATTTCTCTCATCATTTCCCACATTAGCCCACCAATTTTAGAGAGGGAGAGAAAAGATATTGAACGCGTTTCACACTCGCACATTATATATATAGGGTTATGTTTCTAAGGAAAAAAAAATTCTTACCCATAAATGTGGTTTTATAGTTAGTTGTTTTCTAATGGGATTGTTTTATATTTCTAATTTACAATTGGTAACCAATAGAATTAGTGATTATGGAGTTAAATTTCTAATAAGTTTAAAGGACAATACTAGGACAAGTGTCAAATTATATGTCATAGTGAGTAAGGTTAATAACTGGATCATACCAAAAAAGTTAATAACTTGGAGGCAAAGCAGAATGGGTTTGAGACCAAACTAAAACAACCAATGCTAGACACTTGTTTTCACACTTGTCACTAATGTGTTTATCTCTATTATGATGGATGATTGAGATTGAATCAATGGCAAAAGTCTCCTCCCCTCCTATAAAAAAATGTTTTATTCCATCATTAAAAAAACAACACTAAAAGAAAAATGTTTATAGGAAAGGGGAGAGAAATTTGTCTCCTACCTAAAGATCTAGAGTTTTTGCACGAAGTTTTTTTTTTTTTTCTAAAATCTGTTGATTTCCTCTGCAAATTACAACCATGAAACATTTGCCATATTAGAGATTCAAAAACTCGTTTTTTCTTGGATTTTCCCACAAACTTGTACCCTAAAGAAATGGGGTTCGCTACTGACTTAGAGCCGAAATTATAAAAGCCCAATAGGCCCAATGATAATATACGCAGTAGAGCGCGAGTGTGGTTACGACCTCGTCTTCGATATTCTCCCATTTGATACAGAGACACAAAACCGGGACATCATCTCAGATGCTCCTCTACAAAAAAAAGTGATCAACAAAACTCTACTTCAATCTACCCTACTCTTGTTAATGTTGTCTGATCTTTTTACCCTTAATGAATTGACTTTGACCCAGCTTCTCCCCCTTTGACCTTGACCTTCTCTCTCTTCTCTCTCTCCTCTCTACTCTCTCTCCTCTACTCTCTCTCCTCTTCTCTCTCTTTCCTCTCTTTCCCTCCCCGATGAGAGACAACCGACGAGTTCCGTCGACCTCTGTTCGCCGCCGTTTCACCGCTGGAGCTTCGTGGAGGTCCGAAATTGAGGTATGTGTTAATTTTTTTTAGGTTTTGTGGTTTTTGGGTTTTAGGGATTTGAAATTGAAAAAGTAGGAGAAATTTGGATTTGATGCATTGGTGTGTAACGAATGTTTCTGGGTTGAATATGACTCTTCATTGGCTACAAATGCAATACGGTGGCTGAATCGTTGTGAATTATAAGTTTTTGAAATCTCGATTGGATCTGAGAACCTGGATCTCTGCGAAAATAGTATAACTAGTAATACTAGAAACAATGGGAAACGATGTATAACTAGTAAAACTAGTATTTAACTGGGAACAATTAGTGTATAACTGAGAAAAACTAGGGTATTACTATCAACAAAAAACAGTATTGATCGAGATTTTGTGGGATTTTTATTTTATTTTTTGGTAGGCTAAAATGAGTAATAACATGGCCATACATTATAAATGTGAAGGTCTCATCAATGTTCTAGTGTTCAAGACATCATTTGAGGAGATAACTATGCCGATGATAGAAACTAGGTTATACAAGAAGCTTGGGTTAGATGAAAGTAAGATTGATTGCAATTGAGTTACATTGCTAGATTGGGTGGATGTGAGCAAATGTCATATATTTGTGATGATGAGGATCTCTTGGTATATCTAACGCATTTGATAGTGAGAACCATAGATGTGTGTTACTAGTGAAGTTGCTTAGTACACCGGAACAGCCCGTGCAACAATCGAGAGCCAGAACAAGCTCTTATGGTAAGAATTATAAGCGTGTTGATGATGAAAGCGTAGTAATAAGACCTAATGCCATAACGCTGCATGTTGACAACAGAGGTGGAAATGAAGAAGAAGAAGAAGAAGAAGAAGAAGAAGAAGAAGAGGTTGATGATTCTGATAGTGATTCTGATAGTGATTCGTGGAATGTACCACATTACATCAAGGAGGGTTGCTTTTTGGAGAAAACTTCAATTTGTGATTTTGTATTGTCTTTTTGTAATACTGGTAAAACTATGAATTTGTGTTTGAGTTGACTTTTCAACGTTTGATTTATGTAATTTAATATCATTCGGCTATAAATTGGGTTATTTTATTGTTTTCTGTATAATAGTTGTAATACTATCAATATTGTGTTTCATTTGACTTTTCAAAGCAAACAGTTGTTAGAACTAAAAATTATATGGCAAACAAACATAATAATTGAAAAAAATAACTGATTGTCGAGATGGATTAGTTTTTAGTGTTAGAATTACAATTCATATGGCAAACAAACATAATAATTAACCCATCAACTTATTTTCAAAGAGACTTCAACTTACATGGTTTTTCCAAGAAACTTCCTTATACTTTAACAAACTCTTTCATAAGGAAAACCAATTTGTTTAGTGAAAAGTACAATAATATCATTTTCGATCATATTATTGCACAAGACTATGATATTCTCATGGAAAACAATGTACTTGAATTGTAATACTAAAAATTATAACTTCTAGTTGGTGTAATACTAGGATAAGGTGGTGAAATTTTTGGGTCAAATTTTTCGAAATTTGGTATAACTAAGAACTTGGTATTACTACGTGTATTTTCCAATGGGGTAAATTTAAAATAGAGGCGGAAAATGAAAAATATAGGCGGCAAAATTATAATTTTTAGGAGGGAAAGTGATTTTTTAGGCGAAAAATACAATTCTTCTCTCTTTCCCACCTCTCACTTTTGTCATTCCAACCTCTCAGTTTCTCTCTCTGCACAAATCTTTCTTCTCTCTTTCTTCTCTCTTTCTTCTCTCTTTCTTCTCTCTTTCATCTCTGGTTCTCTCTCTTTCATCCATCGTTCTCTCTCTTTCATCCATTGTTTTCTCTCTTTCATCCATCTTTCTCTCAAATCTCTCATCTCTCATTCATCTCTCAGATTACAAGGTACAATATCCGCAATCTCAGATCTGAGTTTTTTGTGTCCTTTTTGGTGAGTAAAATCTTCAGTTTCATATCTGTTCATTTTTTATGTAGGATAATGGACTCCACTATCGCTAGCCATGAGTTTTTGGAGTTGAAGAAGAGATCCAGAAAGTTGGAAATACAGTTGAGGAGATGGAAAAGCAGCTTTATTATTGAAGACTTATCTGCAATTTCCGTGTTATTGACGACTTAGTATTCACTTTTGATACTCTGTTGTAGTATCACTTAGTATTTCTAATGTTATATAGTTGTACTAAGTTTCACTTTTGTTACTCTGTCGTAGTATCACTTAGTATTTCTAATGTTAGATAGTTGTACTAAGTTTCACTTTTGTTACTCTGTCGTAGTATCACTTAGTATTTCTAATGTTATATAATTGTTCTTCGTATTTACAATGTTAAAACATAATCCCAACATAAATATGAAAATGATACATAATCCGAACAGAATGTTACTTCGTAACACTTGGTATTTCTAATGTTACTTCGTAACACTGGGTATTTCTAATGTTACTTCGTAACACTATGTTAATCACAACATAAAACAAGGTTCAGAAATAAATCAAACATGGTCCAAACAAATGAATCCCATGAAACAAAGGTTCCAAAAAAAAACAAGGTTCAAGCAATTTAAACAAAGGTTCCAAATTAAACAAAGGTTTCAAAACAACTGTTCCAAATTAAACAAAGGTTCCAAAACAAAAGTTCCAAATTAAACAAAGGTTCCAAAACAAAGGTTCAAAATTAACGCATGCTCGTGGGTAGTTTAATGCTCTTGCAATATACATCCGGCTTCAAGAATAACTTTGGTCGCATCACACCCTGCAACATACAAAGTTCAATATAACAGAATATTAGAAAATTTCAGTAGTTTTACCCGGTTTTCTTAGTTTTACCATCAAGCTAGTATATGTTTTATCCTGATAGCCTCCATCAGGATAGGCTCTGTCAGCTGAGCCTCCGTCGGGAGAGAAGCTCCTCCGTCCTCGGGTTTGCCTCGCTACTCGAGATCGGATTTGCCTCGCTACTCGAGACCGGCTTTGTTATCGGGACCGCCTCCGCCTCTCCACCCAGAACCGCGGTCATCGATTCCGCTTCGACAATTGGACGAGAAGGCTCAACTGTCGCTTCTTCTTCTTCATTCGATTTAGTCTTCATCTTCTTTGCCGGCTTCTCACTCGGGGTCGAGTTCTACTTCCGCATTTTCCTCGTCTTTGGTGGCGTGAAACGGTTTTTCCGTTGCAGTTAGGGTTTCAGAAGTGGTGGTTTTGGGGGAATTCGGGGTTTCGTGAGAGAGATGAGATGTTGGAGATTACTTGGAAGTGAGAGAGAAAAAAGAGAATGAGAGATTCGGGAAAAAAAATTAAATAAATTCCAAAAAAATTTAAGGTCTGGCCCAAATCTGGGACAGCCCATTTCAAACCCAAGGTTAATTCGTAAATATCAAATATTTCATTTGGTTTTATGGTCATTTCTAGTGTTTTAAAAAAATTGGGATATAACGAGAGCATCTGAGATTAATTGGCTCCTTTGAAGAGCATATGAGCCATTTTCCCCACAAAACCCCTACAAGAAGGGACAAGAGCTCATATGCTCCTCTACAAAAAAAACGATCCACAATACTCTCCTTCAATCTAACCCACTCTCCAGTAAGTGGTGTTACGGTTTTACCCTTAATGAATGTTGACCTCACCCCACCCAGAATTTGACTTACCCGTCCACCCGACCCAAATTTCCCCGCCCGGCCCTCACTACTTGACCCGACCCAAGTTTGAGGGGAGTCCCGAAAATCTCTCTCTTCGTTCTCTTTCCTCCTCTCGCCGCTCTTCTTGTCGTCTCTTTCTCCTCTGTTATCGGAGGTCCGGACGAGCTCCGGCGACATCCGTTCGACCGCCGACGAGCTCCTGCGACCTCCGTTCGACGTTCGTTCAGCTAAAAATTGAGGTACGTGTTCTGTTAAGTAGTTGTTTGTTCTGAGATTTGAAATTGTAATGATGCACCCGCATTGGTGTATAACGAATTTATCTGGCTTGAATCCCCTACGAATGGGAGCGAGCACTACAGCGGTTGAAGGAATCGTTAGGGATTGAAAACTATTTTGCAATGTCGAGTAGATCTGGGGATGGTTGAGAAAATAGTATAACTAGTAATACTAGAAAAACTGGAGACGATGTATAGATGGTAATATTTGGGTATAACTGGGAAGCGAAAAACTGTATTGATTGAGATTTTGTGGCATTTGTTTGGGCAGGTTAGGATGACCAACAATGTGAACATACATTATCAATGCGAAGGACGCATCAATGGTCTAGTGTTCAAGACATCAGTTTAGGAGATAACAATACCAATGATAGAAGCCAGGTTATACAAGAAGCTTGCGTTAGATGAAAGTAAGATTAGATTGGAACTGAGTTACATTGCTAGATTGGGTGGATGTGAGGTAACGTCGCATATTTGTGATGATGAGGATCTCTTGGTATATCTAACGCATTTTGATAGTGAGAACCATAAATGTGTTTTGCTTGTGGAATTGCTTAGTAAACCGGAACCGCCCGTGCTACAATCGATGGCTGGAACAAGCTCTTATGGTAAGAATTATGAGCGTGTTGATGAAGATAGCGTAGAAATAGGACCCAAAGCAATAACGGTGCACGTTGACAACGGAGGTGGAAATGAAGTAGAAGAAGAGGATGATGATTCTTCTTATGATTCTGACAGTGATTCTGACAGTGATTCTGATGATGATGTAGATTTTGCTTATGGCATTTGGCGCAAAACGTTAAACAAAATGCTCCAAAAACATACAGGGGAGATGTCGCCGAAGAATTCCAAGTGGTTGGTAAGGCTCATACGGTGGCTGACTTCATTGAGCTTTATGCGGAGTTTAAGACGAGATATGAAGCTGCGGCAAAGTATGTGGAGAAGACAACGGTCCCACAAAAGTGGGCAAGATGTTATTCTCCAGTTGCTAGATACAACCTCGACACAAGCAATTCTGTGGAATCTCTAAACAAAACCTTTAGGGATGCAAGGAGGTACTGCCTCATACCCATGCTTGATACAATAGTTCAGAAGTTTTCAGATTGGTTCAATGAGCATAGGAACGAGTCTGTGGGAGCACCGAGTAATAATAAACTGGTTCCTTTGGTTGAGAACTTATTACACGTAAATTGGCCTATAGCAGAGAAATTAGATGTGCGAGAGATAAACGGTTGTCTACTTGAATACGAAGTCATCGGAGAGGACCGAAAGCCTTATTTGGTTGACTTGAGCTGTAAAAGTTGTGCTTGCAGGTTCTTCGATATCCATAGGTACCCTTGTCTTCACGCGTTAGCCGCTTTTATTTATTTCCAGAAGCATGGGAGTCGCCGTGATATCCGCATGGAATATTACGACTTGTGTTCGAAGTACTATTCCACGGACTCATGGATATTGGCGTATAGCAAATCGATATACTCTGTGCCGGAAATGTCTTCGTGGAATGTACCGGATTACATCCAGGAGAAGGAGATCATACTTCCGGATCGCATCACGAAAAAGGGTCGTCGAAAAGAAAACAGATTTCCATCAGCGGGAGAAAGGCGCCGAAGGGTAAGGACGAAGAAGGGAAGGACACAAAACAAATCCAAGCGTGGAAGGGGACTAGGAGAGTTGCTTTTTGGAGAAAACTTCGAGTGAGGAGTTTGTGTAACTCGTGTTTGTTGATTTTTGGAGTAGTTGTGTTTGAGTTCACTTTTCAACCTTTGTATTGTTAATTTAATACAATTGGACTTGTGTTTGGGTTTTTTATTGTTTTCTGGATGATAGTGGGATATCTGCGAAACAAACATAATAATTAACAAAAAAAACTGATTTTCGAGATGGATAAGCTTTTAGTGTTACAATTACAAATTATATAGCAAACAAACATAATAATTACAAAAAATATATGAATTTCGAGATTGATTAGTTTTTTGTGTCAGAATTATTAATTATATGGCAAACAAACCTAATAATTAACAAAAATAATTTTTTTCAAAGTTACTACAACTTACAACTTATATCAAAGAAACTTCCTTATACATTAAGAAACTCTTTCATAAGGAGAACCAACTTCTGAAGTGAAAAGTTCGAGAATATCATTTTCGAACATATTATTGCATAGGACTATGATATTCACATGGAAAACCATGTACCTGAACTGTAATACTAGAAATTCTATGTTCTAGGTGGTGTAACATTAGGATAAGGTGGTGACATTTCTGGGTCCAAAAATGCTAAATTCTGTATAACCAGGAACTTGGTATTACTATGTGTATTTGTTGGGCGGGAACTTAGGTTTTTTTTCGGAGAAGTATGTTTATTTTGGAGGGAGAATGGATTTTAGGCGGGAAATCCGAAAATGCCAAAAAAATATTAAAACAGTTTTCAACACATTTCAACATTTCCCCACATTTCTTTATTTCTTTCCACTTTCTCTTCCGAAAATCCATCTCTCTCTATCTCTCTCCCATTCGAACCTCCCACTTTCTCTTTCTGCAAAAATTCTCTCATCTTCCCATATTTCTCTGTCTTCCGAAAATCTTTCATCCCTGATTCATCTCTCATTCATCTCTCTTTCATCTCACAAATGGAGAAGGGTAAGGGAAAAATGAGCTATGAGGCCATACGGAAGGAGGTGGAAGAGTCTGCGGACACGCAGCACGAGGACTTCTTCGAATACGATTCAGAGGAGGAAGAGGAGAGGAATTTCGAGGAAACACGAAAGGCGCTTAGGCACAATGAGATGGCTGCTTACGTTGTGGACGCCCAATTTGGGATTCCCACCAGATGCCCATGCGGTGGATGGATGAAGGAAGAAGTAAGCAAAGCTCCTAAAAGTAAGCAAGATTTCGATACCTGCCCAGGCCACAGATACTGGACATGCCCTAAATTTCAGGTAAAATATCTGGAACTTAGTTTTGGGTCCTTTTTTTTTGGGGGATATCTGCAATATCAGATCTGCTCTTTTTTTGGAAGGATAATGGACTCCACTTTCGCCAGCCATGGGTTTTCGGAGTAGAAGGAGAGGTCCGGCACATTGGAAATACAGTTCAAGTGCTGAAAAAGCAGATTGAAGACTTGACAAAGCAGCTTCAGAGCCAAGCTGAAGAGATAGCCCAGCTGAAACTCGGTCAACAGTTTCCTTAGGGAAAATGTAATGGTTTCCTTTCAAGTTGCTTTGTTGAAGACTTTTAATGTCGTATTTTGCATTTTGCTTTCATGGACTTCTCGGTTTGGGAGTTTCACTTGTTGTTGAATGAACTAATTCCACTTAGTATTTCTAATGTTACTTCGTAACACTGGGTATTTCTAATGTTACTTCGTTATACAAGCACTTAGTGTTTCTAATGTTACTTCGTTATACAAGCACTTAGTGTTTCTAATGTTACTTCGTTATACAAGCACTTAGTATTTCTAATGTCACTTCGATATACAAGCACTTAGTATTTCTAATGTCACTTCGATATACAAGCACTTAGTATTTCTAATGTCACTTCGTTATACAAGCACTTAGTATTTCTAATGTTACTTCGTTATACAAGCACTTAGTATTCCTAGTGTTACTTCGTTATACTATCACTTAGTATTCCTAGTGTTACTTTGTTATACTATCACTTACCTAGTATTAGAAATGGTAAAAAATAATCCAGCATCTATCCGAATACGTAACATAATCCAAACATATTTAAAAACAATGTGCAAATGGAACAAAGTTTCAGAATCCAAGCAAATTTAAAAAGGTTCCAAAATAAAACCGAAAACCTAGTATTTCCAGTTCCAAAATAAAACCGAAAAACCAAAGTTCAAGCAGATCTCGACCCCGTAGCCGTCCTGGATTTCACAAATTCTTCAAGAGGCTTCATCCTCGCATCGATGTCTTCGACCATGTTCTTCAACACACCCAACTGCTCTGTCATGTTGTCCATGGCGGCGACAACATCCTTCAGAGACATTCTCTTACCTCGGTTTTTTGGCTTTCCTCCTTCCTCGACATTAATTCGTCGGCCATTCACATCTTCCTCCTTCATGTCTTCAAACACCACAGTGAATCCAGCATCTATACGGTTTTCCCAGCTTTCAACAATAGGATCGTGCACATCTTCATCATCCTCTGGGTCTAATATTAATTCCACCCTCGCCTTCTCCTCATCCGAAGCGAACAACACATTGTCAATATCCTGTGAAGTCAAACACAGTTTAAAATACAATATTACCAAGTTTCCAAATAATTTCAAATCACCATTAACTACTAACCTGGCTGTTAGATCCGAGCTTCTCGTAAACAGTTTCAAGTGGCCAACCTCTCAACAAACATTTCTTCCACTTTGACCTGCACATCCTTGGGCAATCCTCCTCAGGACTTTCCACATCTTCTCGCAATGCCTCTTTCAGTTGCAGAATGGCCTCTGTTGGCAATATCTACAAAACACACACATATGATTACACCTATATGAAAAGGAAAATAATGTGAAGCAAAATAATCTCTTACCTCCAAAGGGATGCAAAAACCAGGCAACGCGCATGCCTCGCCCAACCCATTCTCAACCAAATGATTCATTACATCTGAGATAGACTCTATCATGCAATCGAAAGACAATCTGCCCCAAGGAAACGTCTTACACTTCTCCAGATCACCGGCGTATTTTAAAAATACATTGAGCACGGCTGTTCCATCAGCTCCGGTTTTTTTGGGAGCGTAGATGATGCTGCTCAAGAAGTACAGCACCATCATCTTCAGCCTTTCTCCACTATCATCTGCCTCCATCTCCTCAAGCTTCTTCTTCACATCCTCCCGTAAAACCTTCTTCTGATCAGGAAAATACTTCTCCTTCATGTAATACTTCTCTTTTTTGTTCCACTCCATCGGGTAGTTGAAGCAGTTCAGTCCTGAGATTAACGCATGCTCCTGCAACCCATACCGGATGGGAACCCCATTCACCACAAACCACGCCTCTTTCTTCCTCTCGATCTTGGCAGTACGCACCAACATCATCCATAGCGGTTGAACCATATGATTTGAAATGGGCATGTGCATAATGTGTCTGAACTGTGGATGATTCTCGAACCATTCTCTTTCCATATCACTCGTCTTCAATTTCTCAAATGTCTCCACAACTTCTTCCAAGAAACACCTTGTGGGTAGTTTAATGCTCTTGCAATATACATCCGGCTTCAAGAACAACTCTGGTCGCATCGCACCCTGCAACATACAAAGAGATGAATATAATTATCGAACTACCAAACACAGAATATCACAAAATATTACTAGTTTTACCCGGTTTTCTTACATGCTAGTATTACCAAATTATACTACCAATTTCCCGCAATTTTTTGAATCCCTGCATATCACCTATAATATCCTAGTAATTTTCCCGCAAGTATCCTAGTATTACCTAATGAACCTAGTTTTACAATTTACGGAAATTGATACTTTGCAAATTCCCATCAAATTTCCAACAAAAAAAACTTGAGAAAGGTGATTAGCTTACAATATTCGAGGGAGACTCGGCCTCGCTTTCAACTGGGGACCCTTCTCCTTCTTCTTCTTCGGAGGCATCGGCTTCTTCTCCTTCTTCTTCTTGTTCGGACGCATCAGCTTCTTCTTCATCTTCTTCGGAGGCATCTTCTTCTTCATCCTCTTCTTCTTGCTCTTCTTCTGCCTCTCCCGTCAGGTCAGCCTCCGTCGGGACAGCGTTCGGCGGCTCTGGGTTCGGCGGCTCGGCGTCTGTCGGGTCAGCTTCCGTCCGCACAGCCTCCGTCGGGACCGCCTCCGCCTCTCCACCCGGAACCGCAGTCGTCGGTTCCGCTTCGACAATCGGACGAGAAGCCTTCGCTGTCACTCCTTCTTCATTCGATTTAGTCTTCATCTTCTTCGCCGCCTTCTCACTTGGGATCGGATTCTCCTTCCGCATTTTCCTCGTCATTGGTGGCATCTTCTTCGCCGTGAAAAAGTCGTCCTGTTGCAGTTAGGGTTTCGTTTCCGGAGGAAAGGAATGGTGGTTTCCAGTTTCGTGAGATAGAGACGTTTGAGATTCTAAGGAGAGAAGACAGTCCGGTTCGAGTTTGAAGAGAAAATTGAAGAAATTTTCATATTTTTTTGGGTCTAACCCAATTTCACAAAAGCCCATTTCAGGCCCAATATCACCTCTTAAATCTCTTATATTTGATCTGGTTTTGTAGTCATTTCATTTGGTTTCGATTTAAAAGAAATTGTTTTTAGAAAATTGTTTTATAACGAGAGCATCTAGATAATTATGCCCATTTGAGGAGTATACGAGCCATTCTCCCCTACAAGAACCCTAAAACCCGGGAAAATGTCTCAGATGCTCCTATTTGGAGGAAACTGATCTACAACACTCTCCACGAATCTATAATACTCTTCGTTATAGTGAAGTGACGAAACTACCCCTCTAATAATTTTAATGAAAATGAACGTCCTAGTTGTACCAACCAGTTATCCTAGTATTACTCTGGTATTACCTTAGTCTCTAGTATTACCAGGTGTGTCTTTGGTACCACTCGGTATTACCGATATCCGGTATTACCACTACTACCTAGTATTACCCGGTATTACCCTGGTATTACCCGGTATTACTCGGTATCACCCCGTATGGGGGGATTCGAACCCTGGGCGCGCGCCTGGATGCGTGCGTGTGCGCGTGCTCGTAACCACTGAGCTACCGTGTTTTTCGTTGAAACCTTACCGATTGAATTATATTTAACCTTTATCATCCGATAATAACCTTCATTAATGGCAATTTCGTCATTTCGCCACCGAGGATTATCTGAGCCCATTTTGTGTCTCATAAGAGTATCTGAGCCCTTGTCCCCTAAAACCCTTCCCGAGATCGGATAACGGAAACGGAAAAGAGCTTAAATGGGGAAAATTCCGCCGTCGTTTCGCTCTATGGCGTCGACGCAATTGGTCAAGAGACCCACACCGTCTCCTCCCGCGCCGCCGCGGGATCTCCGGAACGGAATCGCCGGGAGAGACTCCGCGAAACCTTCTCGCGAGCCCTTGAGGAATCCTTTCAAGAGCCCAGATCTATCCGACGCCAAAAGCCTCTTCAACTCGATCGCTTCCACTTCGAGGATCCCTCTCGATATCAAATTCCACAACTCCGTTCTCCAATCCTACGCCTCGATCGCCGCCGTCGACGACACCGTGAAACTGTTCCAGCACATCCTGAAATCTCAGCGTGGTTTCTCGCCGGAGTCTTCGACTTTCCACATCTTGCTCTCCCACGCTTGCAGAGCTCCTGATTTCTCTCTCTCCAATGTCCATCGGGTCCTCAACCTCATGGTGAATAACGGCGTTGAGCCTAATCAGGCAACGACCGACATCGCCGTCCGGTCTCTCTGCGAATCGGGTCGGGTCAGTGAAGCTGTGGATTTGGTGAAGGAGCTCTCGGAGAAGCACTCGCCTCCAGACACGTATACTTATAACTTTCTTCTGAAGCACTTGTGCAAGTGCGGACATTTGGATGTTGTCTATACGTTCATGGATGATATGAAAGATTTATTTAAGGTGAAACCAGACCTTATCAGCTACACTATCTTGATTGATAATGTCTGTAATTCCAAGAATTTGAGGGAGGCCATGAGACTAGTTAGTGAACTTAGCCATGCTGGGTTTAAGCCGGACTGCTTCGTGTACAACACCATTATGAAAGGTTATTGCACATTGAGCAAAGGAAGCGAGGCGATCGGTGTTTACAAGAAGATGAAGGAAGAAGGTATAGAGCCTGATCGTATTACTTACAATACTTTGATATTCGGATTGTCGAAATCAGGGAGAGTTGAGGAAGCTAGGAAGTATTTGCAGACTATGGTTGAAGCAGGTTATGAGCCAGATGCTGCCACTTACACGTCGCTGATGAATGGAATGTGTAGAAAAGGAGCTACTTTAGGTGCGTTGAGCTTGTTAGAAGAGATGGAAGCAAAAGGGTGTGCTCCAAACGATTGCACTTATAACACTCTGCTTTATGGATTGTGCAAGGCAAGGTTAATGGACAAAGGGATTGAGTTATATGAGATGATGAAATCAAACGGCATAAAGCTTGATAGTTCTGCTTATGCCACGCTTGTGAGGGCTCTGATTAGAAGTGGAAAGGTCGCGGAGGCTTATGAAGTTTTTGATTATGCAGTGGACAGCAAGAGTTTGACTGATGCTTCTGCGTACTCTACACTTGAAACTACCTTGAAATGGCTGAAAAAGGCGAAAGAACAAGGATTGGCTGTCTGAATGGTATTCTCTAGCTTGAGCTTTATCATCGACTCTCTTCTTTTCGCAAGTCCTGTTTCTTTTTGTATTGCTCCAAAAGGAATTAGCTTGATACGTTATGCGAAAATGAAAAGTTGATCCTTAAGGGAGCCAGCATTGATTAATGACAATAGGTTGTTTAACTATGTTGGTTTGCTTGTGACCTGAGATCTCTAAAGTGGAAATTTTCCGTGATTCTTTCCTTTAATGTCATGTAAACTGGTCTTGTAAGCTATTGTGAATGCTATGATTGGTTTATTGATCATCCCTGGGATTGTTGCTTGTAAGCTTTTACCGGCTTTCTTCTTTGTGCAAGTCCTGTTTCTTTTTTAAAGTTGTATTGCTCTAAAAGGAATGAATTTGATAAGCTATTGAATATGAATAGTGATGTATGAAAGAAAATAGGTTGTTGAACTATGTTGGTAATATATTTGTCACATGAGATGTTGGGAACCCTAAAGACTCGAACTCTATCAGTTACTTATATCCGGTGAAACTTTTGGTGTGTTTCTGTAAAATCTCATTTTCTGTTATTCTGTTGTTATCAGCTTCTTGCCTTTAGTGTCATTTACTCTGTTCTTAGTAGTTTTTGTGAATGCCATGATTGGTTTACTGATCTTGTCTGGGGTTGTTACCTGAGATATCAAGTAGATAATATTTGCTTTGACAATTACGCCACCGGCTCAAGGTAAATCAAACAGAGTATCTGAGTAAAGATTGTTTCTTTTCTATGGCTTGCAGGAAGATACTGTTATCTTCTTCGAACAAGCAGCCAAGTGCAGAGTATTGTGAATATTACAGTTAAACTACAACCAAATCATTGAGGGGGCAAGGAAACAGAGGACAACGTTGGTGGAATCATGAAGAAGATTTTACAAAAAGGACAAATGGTCAACATTCTGGTATTAGTCTTTTCATTTTTCTTTTGACCAAGCTTTCAATCATTTGGCGAATAAACGCTTGTTGTTTATATTCTAGTTTTGTATTCTGTCATGTTTCATTATATATCATTATATTGTATATTGCTGCAACATCTGTTTCCTTGTCTCTTTCGTCTAAACAATAGAAAGGCTAAAGAAATGCACGTACCATCAGAGATGGTAAAATGACTCAACTTAATAGGGTTAGAGTTAGCCCAACCATTTGCTAAACTTTAGGTCTTTTTTTTTTTTTTTGGTCAAGGCTAAACTTTAGGTCTTTATCATGAATTTTTTAATATGGCTAAAAAATGGCCAGAGTTAAGTTTTAGTCTTAAATCATAAATTTTAGGTATTTAGGCTGTATTCTAAATAGAATTTCTCTTCTTATTCTTATTGTAACATCACATATTCACTTTTCATATAAATACAAAGATATATATACAAAGATATATATATATATATATATATATATATTTGATTTTAAAAATCCAAAACATGGTGTATAAGAAACAGAAACATTTGTTTTTCTAAATATAATTTTGAATTTTAATAATTGCTTTTACAAGATTGAATCAAATAAAGATGAGAGGGGAGAGAGTGAGAGAAATAATATCTTAAACTATTTTTTTTAGGTGTGAAGGAGTAAGGGTAATATTGCATATGTTTCATAGATATCCTAGCCAATTTTATTTATAGTTACTTAATTATATGTAATTTTTTGGTCGTTGATCCTGAAATCCTTATATACATAGAAATTTTATAAATTAATAACATTGTAATACTGATATATTATTAATTTAAAGAATTACTTTTATAAAGAGATTATTTGGATACAAATATGATTTAGAACCAAATAAATTTATTAATTAAGTGAATTATTAATTTATCGAATATCAATTAATATAGGTTATACTCTATATTCTTTTCAAACAATTTGGTGAATAAACACTTTTTTATTTGATTTTTTCTTCTCTTCTCTTCTGTCATGTTTCATTTATTATATTTGTATATTGCTGCAACATTTTGTTTCTCATTGTCTCCCCTACTAATCAATAGAACACTACGAGAAAATAGACACATGAGGAAGAAATATACGTACGTACCACGAGGCCCAACGAATACAACTATACAAGATTCCCCTACCCTTATTGTAAACGAATAGATATTGTTGAATCTACAATAGCCTAGCTTTTTATTTGACTAGATCATCATATATCTCTTAGTATAATTTTCTACGAGCTGTCATGATTTGTTCTTATATATTAGATCTTATATGCCAGCGAATAAGAGACAGTATATTAAGAATGATCCGGGAGGTAGAAGTTGCCGGATTCGTGACTAAGGAGAGATAATTAATTAATACACGCCCTATTGCACATGCATCAATAGCTTCAAAATGGTCTTTTTGGATGCTCAAGAGATTACATATGAGTGTCGAAGCAATCAGTAAATGAGCTCATTCAACATACAGTGTCTCTGTTGAGCATAACTCCATCAGTGCACCCAACTATTGTAGCTTATGTGTAACACCCATTTATTTTAGAGAAGACATGAATATACTTTTCAATCCAACCTCCACCTATATATTTTCTTATGTTGGAGATAAAAAGTCTTTGTCCTTCATACAAATTGTTTCTAGATAAAGATCAATCCGTTCAAAATCTTAAAAACTCGTCTAAAACAAAGGTCAACAACAAGAAGAAATTAACCTATAACAATAAAGAAAAAGAAAAAATAGACTTAAATTCATACATTAAATACCATCAGTTTCTGTTCGTTTTAGCCAATTTAACGTTGTGTTCCGAAACTATATATTTTTTTTGGTGCGTGATCGGGAGAAAAGCTCTCCCGTTATTTATTCAAGAATAAAAAAGTTACAAACAAACTTGTCGAGGCCTGGGGAGACCATCAACATCGTCTTTCCAAATTGTCTCAACAGCAACAGGAATCGAATCAAAAGTATGAAGCCCTAGCGGCAAAGAAAAGGCGAGATCAGCTAAGCCATCAGCGAGACAGTTAGCCTCTCTATAAACATGTGTAACTCGGACAATCCAGTCCTTCGACAAAAAGCCATAGCACAGCCGTGCTAGGAATGATAATGGGTGAGACTCAGTAATCCCGTCCTTGAGAAACCCCACAACCAACTCAGAATCCACCTCCAGCTCCAACCTACGAGCTCCTCTCTCCCATGCCACAGCTAGCCCGTAATAGACCCCCCAGAGTTCAGCCAGAGGTGCCGAGCATCGCCCAATATTTAGAGCGAACCCACCCCTCCAGTTACCCTCCTCATCCCGCAGTACACCACCCGCTGATGCAGCCCCAGTGTGACCCTTAGAGGCGCCATCAGTGTTCATCTTGAACCAGCCCATAGACGGTACCTTCCAGCCTATCATTCGTTCAACCCGAGTAACCGACACCACTCTATCAGTACAATTCCTTTGCGCAATACCAACTTCTCGAGATCTGTCTTTGATGAACTGAAGTCTATCTCTACACAACTTGTTATCACCAAAAATATTTCCACATCTCCATTTCCAAGCCCACCAAACCCCTACTGCAAATGTTGTGGACCAATTTCCAATACTCGATTCCGTATCGGTACACAAGTTAGAGTACAACCATTGCATAAGCGGCTGACTAAAAAACTCAGCCCTCCGTCGAAGTGGAACAATCCGGGACCAGATTCCCGCCATTGCCTCACAGTCACGGAGAATATGCAGTGTTGATTCAATTCCTCCTCTGCAAATTTGACAGACTGCAGTTTCCGATAAATGCCTCCTATGACGTTCCTCATTTGTCATCAGAGCATGGTTACCCACTAGCCAGAGAAAAACACGCACTCTTTCTGGAGCCTGCACTTGCCATACACGACCGTAGAATAATCCCATGTTAGGTCGCGGAATAGCATCCTGCATTAACAACTGATACGCTGATTTTACCGTGAATCTTCCATCTGTTACACTTCCCCATGACAACCGGTCTTTGGATCCGGTGACACTATCAATTACTACGGACAACAACTCCAGTCGAGTATCCTCTGAGACAAACGGATCTATATTCGCAAAGTCCCATCCAATACCTTCTATCCACATATCTCGCACCTTAGTAAGTTCATATCCTTGTGGTAAAACACCAACTACAGTATCAAGTAGAGGTTGATTTCTTAACCACCTGTCAGTCCAGAAACTAACTTCACGACCATCTCCGATCACCCAGCTTAAGCCTAATGGGATAACTTCGCTTAAGCCTACACACACACTACGCCATGTGCTCGAACAAGGTCTCTTGTTCACCAGCCAAGAACGATCTCGAGCATCTCCCACATGGTACTTACTTCTGAGAACTCTAGCCCACAAACTCGATTTATCGTTCAATACTCTCCAGCCTACTTTCGCAATGAGAGCCTTATTCATTTCAGCTGTTTTCCTGATTCCGAGTCCTCCTTCTCTCTTAGGATGACATACTTTATCCCAAGATACTAAGTGCTGCTTTCTCTTCACAGTGGTACTTCCCCAGACGAAGTCTCTCGAGATTTTGTCCAGCTTCTGAAGCGTGTTTACCGGCAGGGAGATTGTACTCATTGTGTGAACCGGAATCGAAGACAACACAGCCCTGGTGAGTGTGATTCTTCCTGCGAGACTCAAAGTGTGGCTCTTCCAGCCCGCTAGCCGAGAAGAGACGCGTTCGACAACATCTCCGAATGTCTCTTTGTTGATTCTTTTCTGTAGTATAGGCATACCAAGGTATTTCCCCAGATTCTTAGTACTCTGAATGCCACTTTCCGCACTAATACGATTCCCTAGCTCCAAAGAGACATTGTCAGAGAAGAAGATCTTAGACTTGTCGAGACTCACTTTCTGTCCAGAAGCTGAGCAAAAGCGTTCTAATACACGTCGGATTACTCGAATTTGCGCAACTGAAGCTTCTGCGAGAAGGATTAGGTCATCCGCAAAGCAGATGTGAGAAAGATGAGGTCCTCCCCGAGATAGGCGAATTGGTTTCCACTGTTTCTCCAAGACTGCCTCCTCAACCAGATGACATAGACGCTCCATACAAAGCACAAAGAGATACGGCGACAAGGGATCGCCTTGACGTAAACCGCGATACGGTTTAAAGCTAGTAGTCTTCTCCCCATTCCACAAGATACTCATTGATGGACCTGTCACACACTGCATTATCCAAGAGATCCAGGTATCTGAGAACCCTGCCACTCGGAGTGAATCTTCTAAAAAGTCCCATCTGATACGGTCATAGGCCTTTTCTAAGTCAAGCTTCAACAACATCCACCCCTTCTGGCCTTGCTTACGCCTCATTGAGTGAACCGTTTCTTGCACAATGATGATGTTATCAGTGCCTAATCTTCCCGGAATGAAACTGGACTGAGCAGGTCCTATAAGTGTGGTCATAACTCCTTTCATTCTGCTGACCATCGTCTTTGTGATGATCTTGAAAAGAACATTGCACAGACTAATGGGCCGGAACTGAGTAATCTTCTCTGGCGTTGTCACTTTCGGTATAAGGGCAAGCAAAACATCATTCGTCCCATGTGGTAGAACACCAGTATTGAAGAATTCAAGAACAAAACGCAGGACAGATTGTCCCACTTCTTCCCAACAACGCTGGTAAAAGACTGGCTGGTAGCCGTCGGGTCCCGGGGCCTTGTAGCTACCCATGCTCCGCACTGCCAGCAGTATCTCAGATTCAGTGAAAGGTCGATTAAGAGCAACTTGATCTGTATGTGACAATCGCACAAACCCGTTCGCGGGTAAAACAAGGGGCTCTTGCTCAACATCATCAAGAGAATAGAGTTTAGTAAAGTAATTTACAGCAAGCTCTTCCAATTCCTCTTTGCTGGTTACCCATCGTTCCTCACTGTCCTTAAGCATACCAATCCGATTCCTTCTTCTTCTGATAATGGTAGAGGTATGGAAGAACTTGGTGCTCTTATCACCATGAGCCACCCACTTTTCTCTGGATTTCTGAAACCATAATGTTTCTTCCTGTTCAAGCACCGTATCCAAGTCCTGTAACAAAGCTTCCTCTTTTCGCAACAAATCATCAGACTGGCTAAGATCAAGTTGTGCCTGAACCTCCGTAATCTCACGAGTTAATTTCTCTTTACGTATCTGAATATCCCCAAATACCTCCTTGTTCCATCTCTTGAGTACACTCTGTAGCCGGTCCAAGGCATCTCGGGTATTGATGGACTGATCCCACGAGGTAGCCAACAGGTCTTTGAATCCCGCATGACTTAACCAAGCCGCTTCAAACCGGAAGGGGCGACGCTTAGCATTACCAGCAATTTCTGGAGTAAGTTGGAGATACACTGGCGCATGATCCGATGCTAGGAAGGGGAGATGGGTAACTACAGCCTCTTGCCATTTCAGGCGAGAGTGTGCACAGCAGAGAACACGATCCAATCGCTTTGCAACGAAATTAATAGCTGTTTTACCTCTCTTCCAAGTATACTGGTTCCCGCGGAAACCCATATCAATCAAAGCCAAGTCGTTAATCCATTCTCCAAAGCCAAGTGAGTCTTGAGAGAGACGCCCATTACCTCCTGTTCTTTCATCAAGTCTCACGATGGTGTTGAAGTCACCTCCAATAATAATTGGACCAACAGCTCCCCTGACCACCTCTTTCAGACGATCCCAGACTCCACTACGTCGACTAACAGTTGGAGCAGCGTAAACAACAATCAGATTAAGAATCTCTGCATCTTTAGTCAATCGAGCATGGATAAACTGATTAGATGATTCGAGAATTTCCACTTCATCTACTTCCGAACGCCATAGAAGCCACAGGCCTCCACTTTGTCCCTCTGCGTCCACTTTAAACGAGTTCTCAAACCCCAAACCTCGACAAATACGGTTAGCACTATCTCCACCCGCATGGGTTTCAAACACCGCAAGCACATCTGTCTTGAACTTTTTCAAAAGGTATCGAATAGATCGTCGGAATTTGGGTTTATTAGCCCCCCGGCAATTCCACATAATGCAATTAATCATTGATACTTCGTAAATCAATAGAACCACCGGGGAAACTCGTTAATCTTCCCGAGCACCCACATCCGCCTCCGTCGAGGCATTAAACACCACCATCGCATTAGACGGTAAACTTTCTTCTGAATCCATCTGCGAAGAAACTGTCTCACTCGTGGACGATTTAAACAGCTCCTGCGAGATTTCGTTTCCTCCATCTTTCCTGGCGAAACAACCTCCTTGCCTTCCCGGACTCTGAGCTTCTACACGCATTCTCTTCCCACTGCTCGAAAGCTCCGACTCTTGTCGGGTTGGGCCAAAGATTAGCCCCTTCATGGGTTTAGTGCTCTTAGATTGTTTGGGCTTCGTTGGGCCTTTTGGACCAGGAATTGTTAATGAGGTCCCAGTTCGAATGCTAGTGTCCTCCTTCCTTGTTCCCGCCACAAACGGTATGACCTTGCCTTGCGCAACAGATTTCCCTTTTAACAAGAGATTCTGAGGATCAATATTCTCCTTATCTGCATCCTTTCCCACTGAATTATCGCGTATCTCAACAATTTCCATATTCTCCTCTAGGCTACCAAATTTGTTAGCAGTGGCAATATTCGCAATATTCATCAGATTTACTGCCTTCCCTGATTTCCGGCGAGAACCGTCCGTAACTTTTTCGACACGATTAGCTACCCGGTTCGCCGTGTTGCTAGACTCACCAAACTCCCTCCCCGCTTTACGCACCGGTATGAAACCGTCATGTGCGGTAGTGTTGCTCTGCTCTGGCACACTCACATGTAGGCTAGTAGGTGGAACCACCACACGAGGTTGCGCTCCTTGCGGACAATTGTGGACCAAATGACCGTATAAGCCACACCTTGAGCAAATCGAAGCTAAACCTTCATACGCAACGAAGTATCTCTCTCCATTAATCACCAATGTACCCTTCAACGGCTTCCGAAGATCAATCTCCACACAAACTCTAGCAAAACGACCACGTTCAAACTTGAGGGTGGTGAGATCGACTTTCACCGGTTTCCCTAGTCCCTTAGCTATGCCCATAAGGATAGCCCTATGGTACAGATTAATCGGAATATTAGCTAGACGGACCCAGACTGGTGTGGTCGTGATGTCATCACAGAGGGGATCAAACTCCGGAGCCCACGCTTGCACCAAAAGGTAGCTGCTGAAGGCTCTCCAAGGCCCCCCAGTAAGAGCTGCTAGATACTCATCCTCACGTTCAAAACGAATCATGAAAAAAGCACGCGGAAGATCAATAACATGCATCGCGCCCTTGGGCTTCCACAACTCCTTGAGTTTGCGGCTAAGCGCTGAAATAGCCACCGTCTTTCCTAGGACTTTGACAATCATGCACTGCTTCCAAAGCCCGTTCATGGCTTCGATCACCTCCTCTCCAATTGTTATCACTGGCTCTCCATCTTCCCCATTAGGGAACTCCAACTGAAGACGCTCGCTAACAAACTCATCACCGATAACATCCTCTGGAACCAACATCCCACCAGTCGCACCTTTCGTAACCCTAGCCGCCCATGACATCGAAGTGTCCGGTGGATCGCCAGGTGGCCGATCTCTCTCCCTCACGTCTTCCATTGTCGCGTCTTGATTCCCAGATTCAGAAGCCCTAGGGCTCCCAGCCGCCAACTCTCTCGCACTCATATTTTTCCACCTTTTGTTTAGTTGGAGCCCTTCCGAAACTATATATGATCAGATGCAAAAATTATTTGTATATATAGATATAAATAAATAATTTTTTGATATTTTATATGCAAAAGGTTTTGATATTTTAGATAAAAAAAAATCTGACTTTTTATTTATATATGTAAACTTAAGATTTTTTCTGTTTAAATATTGTGAAGTTGTTTCAGCATTAATTAAACCACATGCAAAATGAAGATACCAATTTGAAAATGTGAATGAATCAATACTACTCTACTCATTACCGATAAATTTAAAATTGGAAATTCCTAAAATTTAATATGATATCAGAGTCCAATAATAACTGATCCCAAAAAAAAAAAAAAATTGATCCGAGAAGAATGAACTAAAATACTGTAGTCGTAATAATTTTTCAGATAGGATATGGGGAAAGAGTAAAAGACCAACATATATAAAAACTAGGATCACTCCACTTATTAGTTATTACTAATTACTACTCCGAACATATAGGGAGTAGTATGTTAAGTTAGAATCACATCATTCCTGTTATGATTCCCTATGTTAATTACCTAAGAGATGAGTTTTGATTGAAATTCTTTTGTCTACGTCTGTAAAAAAAATAATATGGCCTGCGTGTCGGTCGACATTTTAATCTTGGTAATTTTTTGCTTGTTAATTCAATCTTGCTAACTATTACTTAAATAATTTATATGTATGTACGATAATGATCCACCACGCGATGAGCACAACGCTACAAAATACTTGTTTGGTTTTTTAACAAAACAATAAAAAGAACGTTATTTTTTATAAACTCTTTAGTGGTTTATGATATGCCATTACCACCAATGTGGAGAACATGGTAGGAAAAGAAAAACAAAGCGGGAGACTATTCTTCTTTTTTCATTAACGCTAAAACGTCTCTTGTCTTTGGTTCAACCTCCTAAATGCTAAAAGACAATCATCTATCATAGAAGACTCTGTTTAATGCATCTTTATGCCTGCCCATTTTCTTAAAGAATAAAAGAATAATTATGAGATTAAATAATTCTAAAATTATTTAATATCCATAGACCATGCCTTCTGTAACTTTTGGTCCCTATATATTTTTAACTGCTGCCAGCATATCTCAGATTTTTGGTTTTTTCTTATTTAATATATAGAAAATGCAACTTTGAAAAAGGAAATAAACCGAAAACCTAAACTGGAATCTTGAATTGGGCTCGGTTTGGAAATTTAACCGGAACAAAACCTAGGATGGAAATATGTGAAAACCAGCCGCCAGAACCAAACCGACATTGCTGCTTTCGGTGAAAGGACTAAAGGAGGGCACGAAACAACCGGCAAGAGCTACCAAAGGCAGAAGAAAAAAGAGCCTAATTCAGTTCAAAAAAAGAAAAAAAAAAGAAGGAAAGAGCCTAAATAATCATACTATAAATATATTAAAGGAAAATGAAAATAAAGTTGTTTGTTTCAGGACTATGAATAATAACAAAAATAGCAATGGATAGGATAAAACAACCCAAAACTATTGCTTTGTAAATCATCAACTTCTGTTCTATTCCAAATTGTTTAGTTGGTCAAAGCAAAATTAGGTTTTTGGAACAACTTTAGGGAACGCACCTGACATGGCGCCACAAGAAACACCCTTAGAATTTAGAAAATAATATTTTTTTGAGATCTATACCTTATACAATGTACATAGCATCATGATTGAAATTTCATTGGACGCATGCAACTATTTTTTTGTCGACGAACGCATGCAATAATTGGTGACTTCGTACAATATTTACAAAAATTTAGAACATATATATGTACATATTTACTCAAATTACTACACGTTGCAATGTTTCTTTTTATTTTTTTCGGATACGAAGAAATCAAGAAATCTAAACCAAATGTGGATACAATCAACAAAAAGAATCGTCGCTCTTACACATGTCATAACGCAAGATACTGAGGCTAATCATATTCCAAAACTTTATACTATTTTATATCAATTAAATGTTATATATAGAAGAACGTAACAGACAACCTAGGGAGGAGAGGACGGGGTATAATATGGTTGAGGAAGATCTGGATTTCTTCACCTACCCAGACAATTTATAGACCGTTGATATTATTTTAATTTCAATAAAGCGACTAGAACACTAATTATGTGGCAAACCTGGAAGCACAACAGACGATGACTCATCAACTCTGTGGCCAAACTATTACGCATAATTTGACAATCGAATTTATATAAAAAACATGACAACTCAGACTCACACATTTGGCCATAACAATCGGACAAAGTTAAAATATAAAAGATTTCTTATTATTGTTGAAGTTTTGTTGGTGGACGTAACACACGTTACAAACCCCCAATGATATAAATAGAGCTCGTTGAATACAATCAGTGCAGAGAAACAAAGCTCAACGACGAAAAATAAAAACAAATACGGCCATGATGATCATCAAGAATCATGTAAGATCGATAAGCTTACCTTCAAGATCTCATCCCAGCACAGCAGCGATTGAGGAATCGCTAGACAAATTTCTGATCACTATGAACACGAAGACAATGACGTCATCCGAATCGGTTAACTCCGGCTTAGTGGGGTTAGAGGATCTTTACGAGTGTACGGAGGAGTTTCTGAAGATGGGTTCCACTCGAAATGTGTTGTCGCTTAATGCTGAAAGGAAGAAGATGAAGGGAGAATTTATGGAGGAAATGCTTGATGGATCGTTGAGGCTGATGGATATATGCAACGTCTCGAGAGATCTCATGATTGAGACTCATGAACACGTTCTTGGTCTTCAATCTTGCGTTAGGAGAAGGAAAGATGTCGAGTTCTCTGACTATGTCGGGTTTAGGAAGAACATGAAGAAAGACGCGAAGAAGCTTATCGGATCCATGAAGAGCATTAATGTAGGGTTAGTGATGAGAGATCATGATCGTGATCAAGACGGTGATGTTCATTTCTTGGCCGTGATTCACGCTATGAGACGTGTCGTTTCCATGACCGTTTCGGTCTTGAAGTCGTTCTTGGAGTTCTTGTCGGGTCGACAAAACGGAAACGACATAAGGAGCAAGTTGGCTTTGGTCCTCATGAAGAAGAAGTTTCATGATTACGATAAGATAGTCAAAAACGAGTTGGAGGATGTAGATTCAGCCATATCTGGAGATTCTTGCTCTCAAGAGGAACTTCATAACAAGCTTGAGGACCTCGAGGTATGGATTGAGAGGTCCGAGAAAAGTCTAGAAGGTTTGTTCCGAAGGTTGATTAGAACACGGGCCTCGCTTCTCAACATAATTTCTCAATAGATGTATGTGCATGTAATCTTCGTGAGCATTTGATTTTAGAGGATTTGCCAGAGGGATACATATTATACACAAGATTTTGTAAACACTAATTTAATTGATTAGTTATATAAGACATAGTAAAAGTTTTTTTACTTGTGAGTATTTTTTTTTTGATAATTTGGTTTTTTTTTTTTGCTATAGTAATTTTTAAATTACTAAAAACACAATGAATTTGCCAAAAAAAAAAATTTATTTTTATAAAAATGTATTTAAAATATAATGTAGAGATTTCTCCTAGATCTGTTTGTTCGCAAGATTACAAATTTAATAATAAGACAATTGATGTTTACATAATTATATAATTAATTTATCTAACTAACTAATATGTTTTCCCAACAAACAGGGGAGCAAACAGGTCTAAAGAAACAGGGGAACAAAGAGGGGAAAGGTAAATTGTCTTGACACTAATTAAACAAGTCTAAAGAAACCTTTGTTATAACGGATGTGAGAAGACTAAACAAAAACGTAAGAACAAACACAGAACTTACGTGGTTCACCAACGTTACGTTGGCTACATCCACGGGCAAAGAGGAGACTGATATTATTGAAGGAGGCAGAAGTTTTCAGGTTACAAGATGTGATGAGGAGAAGCTAAAACTATTTATAGCAACCCTAATCACAAAGAATGGGCTTTAACATAATTCGGCCCAACACAATCAGCAGCAAGCCAGACTTGAGATAATGCTCCAGACTTCACAGCAGAAGCACTTCTCTGCAGCCAGACTTCAGAATGTGAACACTAGACTTGAGAACATAAACTCTGGACTTCAGAACACAAGCTCTAGACTTCACCAGATTCAAGACATATTTAACAAATCTCCACCTTGACTTGAATCCTCCACAATACAGATGTACTAGACACATCATAAGATGTAAGATGTACCACGTCATTCTCCTTTGCCTCAGATGTCCTTTCGGACCAGATGCCCTATAGGGCCAGACTAACAGCTTGAGATGTTTAGCAAGTCCAAACAATGTTGGAACTTGCTATGATGAACTGGCTTAGTGAACATATCAGCAGTTCCTACCTTCTTCACGTTTATCCTCTTTTCACCTCTCAGAAAATGATACCTCACATCAATATGCTTGGTTCTTTCATGATGAACTTGATCCTTGGCTAAACAGATCGCACTCAAACTATCACAGTACACTGTAGCCTGATCATGATGCAGACCTAGATCACTGACCAACTCTTTCAACCAAATACCTTCTTTGGCTGCTTCAGTTAACGCCATGTACTCTGCTTCTGTAGTAGACAATGTCACTGTTGGCTGCAGAGTTGCTTTCCAGCTAATAACAGAATCACCTAAAGTGAATACGTACCCAGTCATTGATCTTCTACTGTCCACATCTCTAGCATAATCTGAATCAGAATAGCCTGTGACTTCACACGGTCTCTCACCTCCGTAGATGAGACCAACATCAGATGTACCACGAAGGTACCGGAAAATTCTCTTTACTGCTTGCCAGTGCTCCTTTCCGGGTTGTCCCATGAACCTTCTGACCACACTAACAGCCTGTGCAAAATCAGGCCTTGTACAGACCATAGCATACATCAAACTTCCTACAGCGCTAGCATAAGGAACCCGAGACATATACTCTTTTTCTTCTTCAGACTGATTTTGAACACTGGTGAGATGAATATTTGCATCACTTGGTGTATCAATGGGTTTGGCCGTCGACATACCAAATATCTCAAGCACCTTCTCAATGTAACCTTTCTGTTACAAGAAAAGTTTCCTCTATGTTCTGTCTCTAAGAATCTCCATTCCTAGAATTTTCTTAGCTGCACCGAGATCCTTCATCTCAAACTCTGTGCGGAGAAGGTCTTTCAGCTCCTGAATGTCACACATACTTTTGGCAGCTATCAGCATGTCATCCACATAAAGCACCAGATAAATGTATGATTCATCTTTCAGCTTCTTGTGGTAAACACAACAATCATACGAACTTCTTGAGTAGCCCACCTTGATCATATAGCTGTCAAACTTCTTGTACCACTGTCTGGGAGACTGCTTAAGTCCATACAAAGACTTCTTCAGCTTACACACATAATCTTCTTTTCCTGGAACGAGAAAACCCTCTGGCTGAGTCATGTAAATCTCTTCCTCTAACTCGCCATGAAAAGTTGTCTTAACATTGATTTGCTCAAGTTCCAGATCTTGACGTGCCACTACTGCAAGTAGCGCCCTGATAGAAGTGTGTCTGACCACTGGTGAGAAAATCTCGTTGTAGTCAATCCCTTCTCTTTGACCGAAACCTCTAGCAACAACCCGAGCTTTATACTTAACCCCTTCTGTTGGTGATATCCCATCCTTAAGCTTGAAGATCCATTTGCATGTAACAATCTTTCTCCCTGGTGGTGGTGTGACCAGATCCCATGTTTGGCTCTTATCATGAGACTGCGTCTTATCTCCCATTGCAGCAAACCATTTCTCAGCCTCAGCACTCGAAACGGCTTCTCTGTACGTGGATGGCTCATAAGTATCCACTTCTTCAGCAACCTGTAGAGCATAACCAACCATATCTTCGAACCCATACCTCAATGGTGCTTTAACCCCAATCCTCTTAGGTCGACCCAACGCAATACTGCGGTGTGTACTATCAGATGGTTGATTTTCAGATTCTACAGGTTCAGACGATTCACCTTCTTCTTGTTCTTGACTCTCTTTCTGTTGCTGTAAACCACTCCCTTCAAGATTAGGTTGCAGCTCCACCTGTTTGTCATGAACATCATCCTCGGTGACATCAATAGGATGTGCAGAACTCTTAAGCATATAACTTTCATCAAAGACTACGTTCCTGCTCAAAATGACTCTCTTCTCTGATGGAGACCAGATCCTGTACCCTTTGACACCATCTCTATAGCCTAAAAATACTCCCTTCTTTTCTCTTGGCTCTAGTTTACAATCACTTACATGATAGTAGACCGTGCAGCCAAAAATCTTCAGATTTGAGTAATCAGCAGAGTTTCCTGACCACATCTCATTTGGCGTCTTTAGATTGATACCCGTGTATGGCCCACGGTTTATCAAGTAACAGGCTGTGTTCACAGCCTCAGCCCAAAAACGCTTTTCTAAACCGGCGTGAGAGAGCATGCACCTCGCTCTTTCAAGCAATGTCTGATTCATCCGTTTTGCTACACCATTCTGCTGTGGTGTATGTCTGACTGTGTGATGACGAGCAACACCCTCACTCTTACACAACTGATTGAAATCAGATGAACAGAACTCTAGACCGTTATCAGTTCGCAACCTTTTGATCTTCTTTCCAGTTTGATTCTCCACTAGAATTTTCCACTCCTTGAAGTTCTTGAAAGCTTCACTTTTGTGCTTTAATATGATCACCCAAGTTTTCCTTGAGTAGTCATCAATCATAGACACAAAATACCTGTGACCTGCCAAAGACTCCACTTGAGAAGGACCCCATCAATCTGAGTGGATGTAATCCAGCGTACCTTTTGTCCTATGAATAGCCTTAGGAAACTTGTTGCGGTGGAGCTTTCCAAAGACACAGTGCTCACAGAACTCTAGACTCTTGACCTGATGGCCACCAAGAAGATCTTCCTTAGCCAGAATTTGCATCCCTCTTTCACTTATATGACCAAGTCTCATATGCCATAACTTAGTCATATCTTCCTTGCGGATCTCAGAAGATGCAACATTTGCTAACTCTGTAACTGTGCAGCCTTGCAGATGATACAAAGTACCATACATGACACCTTTCAGAATCACATCCGAACTCTTGCAGACATTCACAACACCATCTCCACCCGAGTACTTAAAACCCCTGCTGTCTAGTAGACTCAGAGATATCAAATTATTCGTTATTGATGGAACATGTCTAACCTCGTTCAATGTGCAGAATCTACCATCATGTGTCTTGATCCTAACAGAACCAATTCCAGCAACCTTGCAAGCAGAACTATTGGCCATCTTAATGCTACCATTTTCTGCCTGCTCGTATGTAGAGAACCACTCTCTCCGTGGACACATATGATATGATGCTCCAGTATCAAGAATCCACACATCTGAAGCGTGTGTGTGTTCATTTGCAACTAGAGCAAAATCCACTTCGTTGTCACATTCTGCTGCAGCTGCTGCACCAGTAGCACCTGATTGCTTTTTCTTCTTAGGACAATCTGATTTCCAATGTCCTTTCTCCTTACAGTAATTGCAGATATCATCTCGCTTAGGACCCTTTGAGATAGACTTCTTGTCGTTCTTCTTCTTGTTGTTAACATGTGTTTTACCACCACTAACAAACAGCCCAGAAGCTTGATTCTCTGCAGTTGTACCAGCCGCCTGGTCTCGCAGCTCCCGACTGTGGAGAGATGATCTGATTTCTTCCAGTGATACAGTATCTTTATCGTTTATAAACGATTGCACATAGTTCTCGTATGATAGCGGTAGAGATACCAACAACAGCAAAGCAGCATCCTCATCCTCTACCTTAACATCGATATTACGTAGCTCAAGTAATAACGAGTTTAATTGATCTAAATGATCTTTGAGCTGCGTACCTTCCTGCATCCTCAATGCAAATAGGCGTTGTTTCAAAAGCAACTTGTTCGTCAAAGACTTTGTCATGTACAAAGACTCCAACTTCCCCCACAAACCAGCAGCAGTCTTCTCGCTGGACACCTCGATGATGACCTCATCACCAAGACACAACAGAATTGTTGAATGTGCCTTCTCCTCGAGACTGTCCATATCTGAGACGTCGCCCTTCTTGTCTTGAACCAGCGGCGCCCACAAGCCTTGTTACTTCAGCAACGCTTGCATCTTAATCTGCCAGAGACTGAAACTATTTCTCCCTATAAACTTTTCGATCTTCACGTTCATACCAGACATCTTCTCACCAGATGCGGAAATCCCAGAACCTGATGCTCTGATACCAGTTTGTTATAACGGATGTGAGAAGACTAAACAGAAAACGTAAGAACAAACACAGAATTTACGTGGTTCACCAACGTTACGTTGGCTACATCCACGGGCAAAGAGGAGACTGATATTATTGAAGGAGGCAGAATTTTTCAGGTTACAGATGTGATGAGGAGAAGCTAAAACTATTTATAGTAACCCTAATCACAAAGAATGGGCTTTAACATAATTGGGCCCAACACAATCGGGAGCAAGCCAGACTTGAGATAATGCTCTAGACTTCACAGCAGAAGCACTTCTCTGCAGCCAGACTTCAGAATGTGAACACTAGACTTGAGAACATAAATTCTGGACTTCAGAACACAAGCTCTAGACTTCACCAGATTCAAGACATATTTAACTGATATGTTGGGATTTTTACCCTTTCTAACCCCTTTTATCTAATTATTTTCTAGAGTTTTTGAGTGTGTATTAGGAGTTTTAGGTAGTTTTGGAGCTGAAATTGGAGTTTGGAGCATTTGGAACCTTTGGAACAGAAAAGAATCAAATTTGAAGAAAAGAAGTAAAATCTTATGAAGAATCACCAACTCCAATCGATGAGCACATGCTCGCGGATTTCGGCCACCAAGTGAGCACCTGCTCGCCGCGGAAGTGAACAAAAAGAAGGGATTTACCCTAATGATTGCCGCCGACTTTTAAGAAGCCCAACCTCCTTCCAGCCGCCTATTACACCTAGTATAAATACTCTTCTAGTCTTAGGTTTTAGGATATTATCTTTTTTATTTTCATCTACCTTTAGCTTTTGGAATTATTTTGTAAGGGAGAAGATCTCAAGCTACAATTTGGAGAAGATTTCTGAACCCTAGTACTCCTTATTTTCAATATCGATTTCATGCTTTCTTCTATATCATCTGTTTTATTTCTTTCATCTTTGATTATGTCTGAGTAGATCATTAGTTAGGTTAAGGTTTTTCAAAGGAATTCATGAGCTAGGGTTGAACACAAATAGGAATCAAATTCGGTAGTCTTCATCTAGGTGATTCGCATTGCTTGGACCGATTTGGCCATTCTGTTCATGATCTTAGGTTTATCTAGACAGCGAGAGTTGCTAGGTTGCTAGAAGAGATCTAGATGAGCAATTCATTCATTACCTGCGAGAGTAGATGTATTGGAGAATTGTGAACAAATCAAACTCATTCAATAATGCTTATCTGCGATTCTGATACCAACGAGAGTTAGGATTTTTAGGTTGCTAGATAAAGTTATTAGTACCACGAGAGTGGATTAATATTATCCTTGTGTTTTGAGTTCTAGACTTGTTCTTAATAAAAACCTGAATAGTTGTTTGACCTTGCTCTGAATTTCCTACGAATTGCCTTGACCTAACGCTTGCTTAATATTGTTAAAACCATTTGCTTTGTAACTTGTAGTCACGACTTATACAACCCTTATTTGAATCTCTTAGCTCTTGATTTTAGCTCATTAAACCATAGTGTGAACTTGGTCTTCGTGGGATCGACCCTAAGTACTACTCTGATTTGCTGTGCACTTGCAATAGGAAATAGGGTTTAAAACTCGTACATCAAGTTTTTGGCGCCGTTGCCGGGGACCAAAATTTTCACCTTTGGTTTACGGCTGAGTCATTAGACTAAGAACTACACTAAACTCGTTTTTCTCTTTTTCTTTTCTTTGTGTTTCAGGTGCATGACCAGGAGCACAAGGAGCAAGAATACCGAGAACCTTGTGAACTTGACAAACAACGAGCTAGCAAGGAGAGAACGAGAGAACAGGCAGAGACGAAACACACCTATTCCGGATCTAGAAACAACTGATACCGCCGCTACAGAGATGGGCGATCAAATCGACATGGCAGCTCAGCTGCGAACTCTTCAGGCAACCATGGAGCAGCTGCGCTTGCAGCAAGAGCGGCAGCTCGTTCAACAACCGGCGTTCGGAGACAAAGACGCAGCACATGCTTATTACCAAGATCGGTCTGCTATCGTCACTCCGACTATCCAGAGGCAAGACTATGAGATCAAGCCACAGATGATTGCACTCGTGAAGCAGCATCTCTTCCATGGTTTGCCTGCCGAAATTCCGATGGATCACATCGAGAACTTCGAGGAAATTTGTAGCACAACCGGCTCTAATGGTGTGACTCCAGATTTCCTGAAGTGCAAGCTTTTTCCATTTTCTCTTGCGGGAAAAGCTTCACGGTGGTTGAAGTCTCTACCACCAGGCTCTTTAGCGACATGGGCAGATGCAAGATCGGCCTTCTTGGACAAGTTTTACACGAAGTCAAAGACCACAGCCTTAAGGAGCAAGATATCCACGTTTGAGCAGCTTCCCGGAGAGACCTTTAATGAAGCGTGGGAACGCTTTAAGGAGTACAAGCGTGAGTGCCCTCACCATGGTTTCAGCGATGAGCAGCTGCTCAGTACTTTCTATGATGGAGTAGAATGGGACTACAGAAACAACCTCAATGCCGCTAGCAATGGAGATTTCTACACCAAATCAAAGGAAGGAGCTCTGGAGCTAATTGAGAACCTCGCAGCAAGCTCCAGCAACAAGTCTCCGGAGTATGACAGAAAAAAGGTCAATAGCGTGGAGTCGAAGAAGATAGATGAGCTCACAGCCAAGGTTAACCTACTGCTTAAGGGAAACCAAAAGTCGGTCCACTTCGTAGATGAGCATGGAGAAGAGCCCATCGCCCAGGTTTTTGGAGAGGAAACAAGTGATGATCAGTTGGAGGTCAACTACGTGAGTGGACAAAGTTTGGGCAAAACCGTGGCTTCAACAACCAAGGTTTCAACACTCACCCGAATTTGTCCTACAGAAGCAACAATGTGGAGAACCCTCAGGATCAAGTCTACCCTAAGCAAGGAACTCAACCTCAGACGGGATTTCAGAGAGGCTACTCCAACAACTACCAGAGCCAGAACCGGCCATTCATCCCTAACCAGAACCGATTTCAAGGAGGAAATCAACCTAGGCAGCCATACAACAATCCGCAACCCCAGTTTCAGAACCCACAGCCTCAGCAATTTCAGAATCCGCGGCCTCCTTCTCCAGCGTCCGGATCTCAAGATGAGCTGAAAAACATGATGCAACAACTCCTAGCCGGACAACAGAAAGCCGCAGCTGAGATTAATGCTAAGGTTGACACCGTGTACGTGGATCTCAATGGGAAGTACGAAGCTGTGTGGACGCATATGAAGCAACTGGATGTTCAGATTGCTCAGACTGCAGAATCCATAAAAAGGACAACAGGAACTCTGCCTGGAAAAGTTGATGCGCCTAGGAAGGAGTTTGTCAACGCCATTGAGCTGAGAAGCGGAAAGACACTCCAGGATAGATCACCCTCACGATCGGACAAAGGCAAAGTAGGAGAAGCCAATTACGAGCACCTGCTCGGATCGGGTCAAGGCACCTACGAAACCGGTGAAACAAGTAACCACTCGACGCAAGCTGAATCAACACCTTCACCATTCGACATTTTAGAGGATGATTCAACTGAGCACCTGGCGGCTCAACCGAGCACGTGCTCGGTCAGACCACACTACTTACCTCTAAAACCGCGGCGATCCAGAAAGGGTGTACAAGCCTAAGGTTCCTTACCCTGTGCCACCCAGAAGTCTCGCAAGGACTTGGAAGATGCTAAGTGTAGAGAGATGCTCAAGGATCTCACTGTCAAGCTACCTCTCGCTGATGCAGTTCAGATGATACCGGCTCTCAAACGGTACATGAAGACTCTTGTCTCTGGAAAAATCGTGGAGAAGAGAAGGTAATGACGGTTTCAAAGGAGTGCAGCGCCGTTCTTCAGAACAAAGTCGTCAAGAAGAGAGGCGATCCTGGGCGATTTGTTTTATCAGTCACGATTGGCCCAATGACTTTCTCATGCTCTCTATGCGATCTGGTTCCAGCGTGAATCTCATGCCTTACTCGGTTGCCAAGCGTTTGGGATTCACCAAGTTCAAACCCACGCGCATCTCCTTGGTTTTTGCTGATAGATCAACCAAGCTTCCTAAAGGAGTTCTGGAGGATATATACGTACGGATAAGGAGACACACTGATTCCGGCCGATTTTGTAGTTCTGGAACTTGACGAGAGCCGAAGGATCCTCTGATTTTAGGTCGTCCTTTCCTATGCACAGCTGGTGCGATTATAGACGTCCAGAATGGAGTTATCGATCTCCAGCTGGGAGACATGGTTATGACGTTTGAGATGGATAAGCTGCTGAAGAAGCCCATGTTAGACGGACAGACTTTTGTTGTGGAAGGAGTAGACGATGTCTACGAGGAGGCAGCTGAAGAGATTCTCTGCCCGGATCCTCTCGAAACCGCCCTCACCTTGGCTGAAAGGGAACACGTTTCATGAATGAAGAAGCTGACAGCCACGCCAGATGCTAGATTCGAGCCGTAGAATGGAACAGATGGTGGCCTACATGAGTCTTGACGATGAAGAGAACCTGTTAGCAACCGCTGGAGCACCTGCGCAGATTCCGCGAGCACCTGCTCCCCTCTTTATCCGATTGACAGCCCCTGGAGCGAGTTGAAAGCTCCTAAACTGGAACTTAAAACTCTTCCAGCTGGCTCAGGTACGCATTTCTGGGAACAAACTCTACCTATCCTGTGATTATAAATGCTGACCTGAACAATGTAGAAGTAGCCTTACTCTTATGTGAACTCAGGAAGTATAGAAAGGCTATCGGCTACTCGCTTGCTGACATTCCTGGTATCTCACCTGATCTTTGCATGCATAGGATACATCTAGAAGATGAATCGATGAGTTCTATAGAACATCAGAGGAGGTTAAACCCAAATCTAAAAGATGTTGTTAAGAAGGAGATAATGAAACTTCTAGAAGCAGGGGTAATTATGTCATATCTGATAGTATGTGGGTAGTCCTGTTCATGTAGTCCCTAAAAAGGGGGGAATCACTGTCATTAAAAACGATAGAGATGAGCTAATACCAACTAGGACTGTAACCGGACATAGGATGTGCATAGACTACCGTAAGCTGAATGGCTGCAACTCGGAAAGACCACTTTCCTCTCCCTTTTATTGATCAGATGCTTGAGAGACTTGCTAACCATCCATACTACTGTTTTTTAGATGGTTACTCAGGTTTCTTCAGATACCCATCACCCAGACGATCAGGAGAAGACGACGTTTACATGTCCCTACGGCCGTTCGCTTACCGGCGCATGCCGTTTGGATTGTAACGCCCCAGCTACCTTCCAACGATGCATGATGTCCATCTTCACGGACCTGATTGAAGACATTATGGAGGTGTTCATGGACGATTTCTCGGTTACGGAAACTCTTTCTCTGATTGTTTGTCCAATCTGTGCAGGGTACTCAAACGATGCGAAGAGAAACATCTGGTTCTTAATTGGGAGAAGTGCCATTTTATGGTCAGGAATGGGATTGTGCTCGGACATCGGATTTCAGAGGATGGGATCGACGTAGACAAAGCCAAGATCGAAATCATGATGAACTTGCAACCGCCAACATCAGTTAAAGGGATCCACAGTTTCCTAGGTCATGCCGGTTTCTACAAACGCTTCATCAAAGATTTCTCAAAAATCGCCAGGCCTCTTACACGCCTTACATACGATCAAGGGAGCTCTCATCAGCGCACCCATTGTGCAACCACCAGACTGGAGCCTTCCTTTTGAGGTGATGACTGACGCTAGTGATTACGCTGTTGGAGCAGTTCTCGGACAGAGGAAAGACAAGAAGCTTCACGTTATCTACTATGCTAGCCGCACCTTAGATGACGCACAATGCAAGTATGCCACAACCGAGAAGGAGCTTCTAGCGGTTGTCTTTGCTTTTGAGAAGTTCCGATCCTATCTGTTGGATCTAAGGTCATCGTGCACACTGATCACGCGGCTCTCAAGTATTTACTGACCAAGAAGGATGCAAAGCCGCGTCTGCTCAGATGGATTCTTCTCCTACAGGAATTCGATCTCGAAATCAAGGACAAGAAGGGGATAGACAATGGAGCTGCCGACCATTTGTCTAGGATGAGGATTGATGTAGAAACGCCTCTTGATGACAGTCTCCCGGAGGAACAGATTTATTCCATCGGCATTTTCCATTCAAGGAAACACATGCTCCCACCCAGCGAGCACCTGCTCAAAGAGAACTCTGCGCACAGGCTACACACACCGAGCGCTCTTCTACGCCTTGGTTTGCAGAGATAGCCAACTACCTAGCTGCTGATCAAGAACCGCGGAACTTCGCAGGGTACAGGAGGAAGAAATTCCTCAAGGACATCCGCCACTACTTCTGGAATGAGCCTTACCTGTACAAGCACTGTCCAGATGGAGTTTTCCGAAGATGCGTGACTGAAGAAGAGATTCCGGACATATTATTTCACTGCCATGGTTCTTCGTACGCAGGTCATTTCGCCACTTTCAAGACGGTCTCCAAGGCGCTACAAGCAGGATACTGGTGGCCGACAATGTTCAGGGACGCACAGAGATTTGTCTCACGATGCGATTCATGCCAGCGACAGGGGAACTTTAGTAGGCGCAATGAGATGCCACAGAACTTCATTCTCGAGTTGAGGTATTCGATGTCTGGGGAATCGACTTTATGGGCCCGTTCCTTCCTCTTTTGGGAACGAGTACATACTCGTCGCGGTGGACTATGTGTCCAAATGGGTGAGGCTATTGCAAGCCCCACTAACGACGCACGGGTCGTGATTAAGATGTTCAATATATCATCTTCCCCAGGTTTGGAGTTCCGGCGAGTGGTCATCAGCGATGGAGGCTCTCACTTCATCAACAAGATCTTCGAGTCACTTCTGCGCAAGAACGGTGTTAACACAAAGTCGCCACTCCCCTATCATCCGCAAACGAGTGGGCAGGTCGAGGTTTCCAATCGTGAAATCAAGAGCATCCTGCAGAAAACCGTGAGCACGACTCGTAAGGATTGGGCTTCTAAGTTTGACGATGCTTTATGGGCATACCGTACGGCTTACAAAACGCCATTAAGAACCACACCCTTCAACCTTGTCTATGGAAAAGCTTGCCATCTTCCCGTTGAACTGAATTCAAAGCCGCCTGGGCAGTCAAGTTTCTTAACTATGACATTAAGCCGGCTTCAGAGAGACGAATGATGCAGCTGCATGAGCACAGGAGATTAGGCATCTCGCTACGAGAACTCCAAAATATACAAGGAGCGACTAAGGCATATCACGACAAGCAGCATCCTAGCTCGCAATTTCGCCCCAAACGATCAAGTTCTGCTCTTCAATTCTCGTTGAAGCTCTTTCCTGGGAAGCTGCGCTCGAGGTGTCTGGACCATTCACCATCAAAGATGTCCGGCCATACGGAGCAGTTGTTCTGATTAACAACAAAGGCGAAGAGTTCGTGTTTAATGGGCAGCGATTGAAGCCCTACCTGGCCGACACACACCCGAGGAAGGGGAAGACTTTCCCCTGACCGAACCTCCACAAGCCTGATCAGCTCACCAAGTCAAGCTAACGACTTAAACCAAGCGCTGAGTGGGAGGCAACCCACTAGTAAGTGTAATTATTTCTTTTTATTTTCTCTTGCTATTGATTTTTGGTTTTGTTTTTCTTTATTTCAGAAAAAAAAAAAAAAGGAAAAATTTGGAAAAATCGGCGATTCTATACGAGCACCTGCTCGATCTGCGGAGACTTCCGAGCACCTGCTCGTTCCAGGTAAGTCCTCCCAATTTCAAAACGGATTTTCATCCCGCATTTTTCCAAAAAAAAAAAAAAAAAAAAATCTCCTTTTTCCTATTTTTCCTTTTTCCTTCTTTTCCTCTTTTTCTTCTTCTCCTCCCCATTTCTTCTCCTTCTCTCTCTCTCCCTCTCTCTCTCGCCGATATCGAACCCCACAAACCCCCAAACACAGATTTTCAAACCTTAGCCGATTTCGAATTTTGGGTCTAATCTGTGCGCCTTCTCGCCCTCATCTCGAATCTCTACTCGCTTTTGTCTCACGCACAAGGTACGTCTTCAAAACTCAATTTTTCTGTCCGCCATGTTAAGGGAAGTTCGATATCTCTTTCTCCTGTGTGTAGTCCGAGCTAGAATCATCATCATTATCTCGTCCATTGTGTACTTTCACCTGTTTTGCTTGATGATTCGGACTCTATACCTCACATGCAATTTCACAAAGCTTGTTAGGCCATTAATGGCAGATTTGATATTGTAAAGCCTTAGCTTTGTTCGTTTTATCGGTTTACGGGTGCAGTATTATCACTTGAATTCGAGTTTGGGTTGCTAAAAACATGGGTTGATTGATTGATGGTTTTCCTTGGGCGATTTGCGATTTTCCTTCCTTTAAGCTCATGCTCGTTGATTTTCGCTATGCGCAGGTACTAATGGCTCCAAAACAAAGTCGAAAAGGCAAGGGATCAGTCCCCTCACCATGGCTTTACCCGTGGCCTCGTCCAGAGAACACGCCGTTCGCCTTGCCGGACGACAATTTGCCTCTTCAATCCGACGAAGTGTGGGATCAACGGGATGCATCCTACTACAATCAGATGCTGAAACTCACTATTGCACCGACGCGTTTTGTTTGCCGCGAGACATTGGAGATGCTTGACTGCACGACACCGTGTCCAGAATACTCTCCAACGCCCACTGCCTTGCTTTCTCTTTGAAGAATCGATCCTTTATCGGAGCTAGTCGTCAGTGTCTCGCTTCCGCGCGGATCATTCACCAGGATCCGAGACCGGACTCTAGCTGGCGCCACATTCATGTTCAAAGCTGGCGGTCGAAGATTCGACATCCCCATGGTGAACTTCACAACTATGTACGGGTTCAAGCACGAAGTGGAGCGCCTCGACTTCCCCACGCGGTTCAAGGAAGTAGACTTTTTGGGAGACAATCGGTCGTGGCACATACTGTTCCAACTCCGCCGCTCAGTCCAGCATCCGACATCCGCTCTCCGCATCTGCGCCCGGATCTTCGGCAACATGGTGCTCACCGCCCATCCGGAAACAAGGTACACACGGAAGAGATGATCCTGCTGTATCTTGGTTTGCAGTGACGTTATGTTGCCCTCATGGAGTTAACTCCCTCTGCTCGGCGCACCACCACCACCGGGATTTATCGCTCCAACCTCGGCATGCACTTCGCTGAGCTGATATGCAGCATCAAGGACCGCAAGACGAAGCAAACAGAGCGGATTGGCAGCCTTCTGACCGGACTCTTCGAGATCGCTCACGTCCAGCTCTGCTACTTCAGTTACGTGGAGCAGGGCGAGCGTATGGACATTAGGCATCTGCTCCACTCTCGCATTCTCTCTCCTCTCCAGATCAGATCAGCATCTCTATCAGTACACAGGTATCAACGGGCTACCGCAGCACATCTACCTCCCGACCCAGCAAAGACACAGCTTTGCTCTATCGAGGATTTACGCTTCATACACAAGGTCCTTCTCTTGGACGATTTCACGCGACGCTCCCTCTCAGGCCAGGACTTTGCCAGCTCTTCTCACGGCCCTATGCCTCCCTGGAGGACGATTTCATCCACAGCACCCCGCAGTCTCGTCGCCCCTCTACATCAGATGCCACCGGCGAGTACGACTTCTCCTCCCATCTCCGACGAGGCAGATACCGCCGAGTAAGGCGCTGGATGGTGCTTCACAAAGGAAGAACAACAGCCTCATGCAGCGGATCTTAGAGCGCCTTTCTAGTGGCTGTTGCCACCATTCTGCAGCTGCTGCGACGAGCCCTTCTGAGCGCCATCCGAGACGCCGCAGACGTACCGGCAGAGCCAGGAGCGAGAGCCCAGAGGACCCACCTGTGGATTGACGCACCGTACCCATCTCTATCTCTTTATCTTTTCCGTTTTCCTCTATGCTTTCTTTGTTTTCCTTGTTTTCTTTTGCTTGCTCCTCTAGCTTCTTTTCACACCGGGACGGTGTGAAGTAAGTCTGGGGGAGGTTATTATCGAGTCTGCACTTTGTTTCCTGTTATTTTCTTTATTTTGAGTCAGTCTGTTATAAGGGTCAAATCACAACTTCTGGAGATTATGACCAAAATCTATGATGAGTTCTAACCATTTGTGAGTATGACCTGCCTTCTAGTGAACATTCCTGCAGAATTTAGAATACAGAGACGAGCCGACGCCTTCTCACATTCGGATCCTTCCTCAGGCCAGAAAACTTCAATCCCTTTAAGGTTTATCGGATAGGCTTTAGACTCTATTTTATATGGACATAATCTGGACTTTAATTCTTCTTGTTACTGGCACTAGGATTAGAAAACGTGTTACATAATATATTCAGGACTTCTTATCCCTTTTGCCACTCTTGCTGATCCTGAATAGCTAGCTTTTAGTTAGTACCTCACCCTAACCATCTTTTTATACCACATGCACTTGTATTTTTATTTCTCATCTATGCAGATATGTGCAAAAAGGTCGGGGAGAAAAGGACTGACGCAGCTTCTGATTCACTCTCGCTGAAGAAGATGTCAGGAGAAAGCTAGAAAAGTTCACGAGCACATGCTCGCTATACTCGCTGATTTAGAGCACCTGCTCAGCGATGTCCAGAAAAGAAACAAGCCTAAAAACGTCCTGCTTGGGTATGGAGACGAAAAAGGATCATTTTAGCCAAAGGACACATGCACAAGTAAAGCCCCCCTATCCATAAGGTAACAAAAAAAAAAAAAAAAAAAAAAGAGAGAGAAAAACCGAGCTAGTAGCTCAAGGATATGGGGTGGCGAGTTAGTAACTCAAGATGTATGTCCCGAAGCATGAGTAAATCGCAAGAAAGCATGGAAAGGAAAAGAGGAATGAAGATGAAAATCGATTTAAGGAGGAGAGTGAATTAGAGGTTGTGGACATCAATGAGTCCATTCTCCCTTGCCATTTTGTGTGATATCCTGCACTCTCTTGAAACAAGGTAACCCTAAACACGCTTAAGCTCCACCACCAATTATAAGCCTGATTTTTACCAAGCCTCGTTTTACTTAGCTAGTGTCTTTAGCAAGAAGCACACGCCACCTCTAATTGAATGAAGAGAGTCTATTGTCTTGAACTTAGATTTTTCTGGGATTGTAAGCCATATGGTTTGAGGTTGGTGAACTTTGTTGTTGAGGTTTTCGGTAAGGCAATGTATCTCTTGTTCTAAGGTATGTGGTCTGATGAAATTGGTTTACTCTTGGTTTCTGAGATTTTGTGAGTCTCTACCGATTTCTCCATGTCTTGATTTTAGTTTTGTTTGAGGACAAACAAAGATCTAAGTCTGGGGGAATTGATATGTTGGGATTTTTACCCTTTCTAACCCCTTTTATCTAATTATTTTCTAGAGTTTTTGAGTGTGTATTAGGAGTTTTAGGTAGCTTTGGAGCTGAAATTGGAGTTTGGAGCATTTGGAACCTTTGGAACAGAAAAGAATCAAATTTGAAGAAAAGAATAAAATCTATGAAGAATCACCAACTCCAATCGATGAGCACATGCTCGCGGATTTCGGCCACCAAGTGAGCACCTGCTCGCCGCGGAAGTAAACAAAAAGAAGGGATTTACCCTAATGATTGCCGCCGACTTTTAAGAAGCCCAACCTCCTTCCAGCCGCCTATTACACCTAGTATAAATACTCTTCTTAGTCTTAGGTTTTAGGATCTTATCTTTTTATCTTTTCATCTACCTTTAGCTTTTGGAATTATTTTGTAAGGGAGAAGATCTCAAGCTACAATTTGGAGAAGATTTCTGAACCCTAGTACTCCTTATTTTCAATATCGATTTCATGCTTTCTTCTATATCATCTGTTTTATTTCTTTCATCTTTGATTATGTCTGAGTAGATCATTAGTTAGGTTAAGGTTTTTCAAAGGAATTCATGAGCTAGGGTTGAACACAAATAGGAATCAAATTCGGTAGTCTTCATCTAGGTTTCTTCATTGCTTGGACCGATTTGGCCATTCTGTTCATGATCTTAGGTTTATCTAGACAGCGAGAGTTGCTAGGTTGCTAGAAGAGATCTAGATGAGCAATTCATTCATTACCTGCGAGAGTAGATGTATTGGAGAATTGTGAACAAATCAAACTCATTCAATAATGCTTATCTGCGATTCTGATACCAACGAGAGTTAGGATTTTTAGGTTGCTAGATAAAGTTATTAGTACCACGAGAGTGGATTAATATTATCCTTGTGTTTTGAGTTCTAGACTTGTTCTTAATAAAAACCTGAATAGTTGTTTGACCTTGCTCTGAATTTCCTGCGAATTGCCTTGACCTAACGCTTGCTTTAATATTGTTAAAACCAATTTGCTTTAGTAACTTGCTAGTCACGACTTTATACAACCCTTATTTGAATCTCTTAGCTCTTGATTTTAGCTCATTAAACCATAGTGTGAACTTGGTCTTCGTGGGATCGACCCCTAAGTACTACTCTGATTTGCTGTGCACTTGCAGTAGGAAATAGGGTTTAAAACTCGTACATCATTAACAAACCTTTTATGTACAAATTTGCGAGAGCTATTTACAGACTCCCAAATCCCAACTCATGTGATTATAAAAACGAAACCTTCATTATTGTAGGAGCGGCTCCTGCAGCAGCTAGAACCACATCAGTAATAGCTGTACCTATAAGGCAGCCACTGCCACGGGAGAGTCTTCCCGATATCACTTTGCAGAACTTGTCAGCTTCTATATGAAGAGAAGCAGTGTCTCCTCCTTCAGTGATGGCTTTTTCGTTCTTTACCCTGAAGCTCGTGATAGTTTGTTTCAGAGTGAGAGTATCACTCGGAAACAACGGTTTGTTAGAATGATTCTTCCACTCGTGTACAAGCTTTGTAAGAAGAGCAACACTAGCTTCTACATTCTCCTCATAGAGATTGTCCCAGAGGTCCAAGCACTCAGTGTTCTCGGCCACAAGCCAGATAGCTATTGCGGTAGCTTCCTTGGCTAAAACAGGATTTCCTTCTCCAGCTAGTTTCAGAGATGAAGTGAATATCTGTTGAGTGACTTGTCTCATTGTCTCGCTTCCTGGTGCACATGCAAGAGCCACTTATTTCAATACGAGATAAATTGCCTCAAACCTCTCTGTATCCTCCACTCTTGCGGATGAAGGAGGGAACGTAAGCCGCATCAAGTGCTCAAACGCCGGAGGTGGAATCAGTCGCTTTCCTTCACTAAGAGTTCCATTTACGAGCATGGTACGAGCCTCTGGATTTGACAAAATGCTGATAAGAAAAGTGCATAAAACATGATCAGATGATTTTTTTCCCAAATAGCAGAGGAGACAACAAGAAAACACCCGAACTCACTTCTCAACCAGTTGCAGAATGTAATCTCTTGACTAAGTGTTGCACTTCTTATTACCCACTAGTGGTAACAAGGTATGTGCCCATGAACGCAAGCCTACAGATAAATCACCTTGGGAGGCCTGTCCACGTTTTACATTTGAATAACTTTCAGAATACAGCACACAAAACTCTTGGTCCTAAGTTCACATAAGGGAAGAAAAAAGGAAAGTGTATCACATAAATTAACCTGAGCCATCATCCAAACTGTCAAGGGAACCTCGTCAAGTTTTCGATACTTAACCGAAATCTCCGTCCAGAGAGCCGGCAATAATACAATCAAAGAATGAGGTTTCCTTCGCAGTACCATTGCTAATGCAACATATCTTGCCACCTAATCATAAAAACAAATACAGCATGACTGAAGCAACCACACTGACATAGGTGAAAGCCGACAAAATTAAGGCATAGATGAGAGTTTCAGTTCAAACAAGGTTTAATTACCGTTTCATGAAACTCATTCTTCTCGCAATCTATGATAACTTCTTGTTCTGCTGCCAAATTAATCTGAATATTTTTAGAGGCCCAGTGTAAGAAGCCAGAGAGTGTCTTACTTGGAACTTGGTCTATCCAATCAGATGATGCTTTGTAAAGAGGTTCAGGAATATGAGACAAGGGAACCTGTTTGTTTATATATATTATAAAAAAAAGATAATTAGCTTATCAAAAACTCAAAAGTCTCAGAAAAAAAAAAATTTAAGAATGTAAGAGAAATAGCTCACATCGATCATATTGGACAAAGGACAATTGTTATTGAACATCTCCAGCCATGGAAATTGCACAGATGAAACTTCTGAAAGTGCTATCTCAAAGTACTCGACAAATCCCAGTAGCTGACTCACAGGCAGACTCATATTAGGTTCCTAATAACGTATAAATAAAAAGCTATTTGTGGGTTAAACCTATTTGAAAGCATGCACTTACCAATGCTTGTTTGACAAGGAAATCCACAAGATGTGAAGGATCGATCTTTGCCAAAGCTTCGGGCAAAGACACTTCCGTATTCTTCTTGTTCTTCTTCTTCTTCTTGGGTTTCGGCTTTTTAGTTTCCTCTGCCTTCACATTCTCATTCCTCGCCGCACCGGAACCACTCGGTTCTTCCTCCACACCAGCAGCAGCAACCATCTACTCCGCTCGGCTTCTATCCTCAGCTTGCCACTACAAGAAAACACAAAAATTCTGAGAGATATTCCGAGGGAAAATGAGTTCCTCGGAATTTACTGACGAAAAACCGAGGAAACTCCTAGAAACAGGAGAAAATTCCGAGGAAAACATGTTTCCTCGGAAAATTCCAAGGAAATTCCGAGGAAAAACGGTCCGTCGGAAAAAACCGACGGATAATTCTGAAATACCGAGGAACGTTCGTAGCCGTTAAAGACCCGTTGGGGGAGCCGTTGTGCGATTTCAAGAATTCCGAGGAAATTCCGAGGAAAGGTGGTTTTTCCTCGGAATTTCCTCAGTATATCGGCTGGATTTCATCTACAAATACAACCACCCCTCTTCCTCTTCATTCACTCCATTTCTTCTTCTTTCCTCCCAATATATTTACACACGATTTTGCTTTCAAAAAAACATGTCTTCTTCAAATTATTATCGTTCTTGGATGGATCGACCTCATTTGGATCCGAACACGAAATTGCTTACGAAAGAATACGAACGAGGTCTAAAAGAATTCATGGGGTTAGTTCAACGACAACCGGAAGCGGAAACAGGTAAGTTAAGATGTCTTTGCTCTAATTGTAAAAATAGAAAGGTTATTAAAGAGTTGGAAGTTTGGACACATATTTTTTTAAATGGGTTTACACGAAGTTACAAAATTTGGTATCATCACGGGGAAACAGGATATGAACCTGGTAGTACTAGCGAACCTCGGCCGGCGGTTAGATTAGAAGAACCAATTAGAACGGATTTAGATTATGGTGTAGGTATTGAGCAGATGGTAAATGATCATTTTAGAGGGGAAGATTTACCCAATGCAGAAGCTAGGAGATTTTATGATATGTTGGATGCTGGAAAGCAACCTTTGTATGAAGGTTGCAGAGATGGTCATTCAGTTTTATCATATGCTACAAGACTGATGGGCATTAAAACAGATTATAACCTGCCTGAAGACTGTGTGGATGTGATAGCTGATTTTGTAAAAGGTATTCTACCTGAGGATAATGTAGCTCCAGGTTCATTCTACGAGGTTCAGAAACTCGTATCTGGTGTTAGTTTACCGTATGAGGTAATAGATGTATGCAGCGGCAACTGTATGATTTATTGGAGGGCGGATGACCAGCGGATTACATGCAAATTTTGTGGGAAGCGTCGTTACAAAGATACGAGTGGAAGAGTTCGAGTGCCATATAAAAGGATGTGGTATTTGCCTTTGAAGGAAAGGTTGCAGAGGTTGTATCTTTCGGAATGCACAGCGCAACGAATGAGATGGCATGCAGAGCACTCAACAGATGGTCAGATTAGACATCCTTCAGATGCAAAAGCGTGGAAGCATTTCCAATCAAAGTATCCTGACTTTGCATATGAGAGAAAAAATGTCTACCTTGGATTATGTACTGATGGTTTCAGTCCGTATGGGAAGAGTGGAAGACAATATTCTCTATGGCCAGTCATTGTTACACCATATAACTTACCCCCAAACTTGTGCTTGCGACGAGAGTTTTTGTTTCTCTCCATTCTCGTTCCCGGTCCAGAGCATCCTAAGAGATCACTTGATGTGTTTCTTCAGCCACTAATATATGAGTTGCAACAACTATGGGCTGAAGGTGCTGAAACATACAACATTTCGTGTAAAGAAAACTTTCAAATGCGGGCAGTACTAATGTGGACAATAAGTGATTTTCCAGCATATGGTATGTTATCTGGATGGACAACGCATGGGAGGCTATCATGTTCATATTGTCAGGATGACACATATGCTTTCCAACTAAAGAACGGAAGAAAAACGTGTTGGTTTGACTGTCACAGACGATTCCTACCACATGATCATCCATACCGTCGGAGTAAGAATTTCTTTAGGAAGAACAAACAGGTGTTTGATGGTCCACCTGAGGAAGTTAGTGGGAAAGATTTGAAGACACAACTAAGAGATTTTGGTGCAGAAAAGACGCCAGACGTCGGTGGACATGAGCATTTTCCTGTAGATGCTGTTGGAGAACTACATAACTGGCACAAGAAAAGTATTTTCTTTGATTTGCCATACTGGGAGGATCATCTGCTAAGGCATAATTTAGATGTCATGCATATTGAGAAGAACTTTTTTGACAATCTCATGAACATGATCCTTAACGTTAAAGGTAAAACAAAGGATAATTTGAAGTCAAGACTGGATTTAGTCGATATATGTGCTCGTCCAGAACTTCATGTTGATGAGAATGGTAAGGCTCCTTTTCCCATATACCGACTTTATGCAGAGGGGAAAAATGCGTTCTTTGATTGGATTTCGAACGATGTGGAGTTTCCAGATGGTTACGCATCTAATTTGCGAAACTGTATCGACAGAAAGGAAGGAAAGTTTATTGGCTTGAAAAGTCACGATTGCCATGTGATGATGCAGCGCCTCCTTCCGTTTGCCTTCAAGGAACTATTACCACGAAAAGTTCATGAAGCTGTTGCAGGGATAAGTGCTTTCTTCCACGATTTATGCAGCAGATCAGTGACTCTTGAAGGTATTACAAATTTGAAGACTAACATTGCCGTGATTCAGTGCAACCTTGAGAAGATATTTCCTCCCTCATTTTTTGATGTTATAGAGCATCTTGCTATTCACCTTGCAAGAGAATTGGAACTTGGTGGTCCTGTGCAGTATAGATGGATGTATCTATATGAGCGGTATATGTTCCATTTGAAGAAGAAGGTGAAAAATTTAAGTAGGGTGGAAGGTTCTATAGTCGCACAGATGATCAATGAAGAAATTTCAAAGTTTGCGGAGCACTACTTTCCAGGAGACGTTCAGACCAAAAACAGAAGATCTGCTCGGCATGATGATAGAGGCGAACGGGCAACATATCATGTTCAGGTTCCAGACATTTTCACAGATGTTGGACGACTTAGCGGAAAACCAAAGGACCGCCGACTTACTGAGCACGAGCGAAGTCATTTGCAGACATATTTGCTCACCAACTGCGAAGATGTTCTTCCATATGAGAGGTAAGTTTTATATTTTACAAAATTCTTTTTTTTAACAAATTGACATTTAAATCTAATTAGTTATATTATTGTCATCATATGTACAGGATTTTCATGGCAGCAAAGCGGTTCGAATATAGATACGCCACATTGGCGGAACTAGAAGAAATTAAGCAGAGAGAATTTGTTGGATGGATTAAAATTACATTTACCATATATTTATACTAATTCATATTTATTGATATAACCTACATATGTGCTATTAATAGGTGTCTGCTGGTTTGGCCAGAGGTGAAACATTTGACGATTGGATACGCGAGATGGTGGTTGGCCCAAACTGTGTTGTAAAGTCATATCCGAGATTCTGTACTCGAGGATATGCATTCGCAACTGAAAAGAGGAGACATTCGCGTACGACCTATGATGCTGGCGTTTGTTCTGCATCAGGAGATGATGTATACTACGGACACATACATGAGATTTTGGAAGTCAAGTATTTGGGCTTGCTTGGATTGCGCTGTACTGTTTTCTATTGTGATTGGCACGACAACACTCCAGATCGAGGTGTGAGAACAGATGCATTCGGTGTTACATCAGTACATTCGAGGCGAAAGCTGCAATATTATGATCCTTTCATTCTTGCCTCTCAGGTCGATCAGGTAAGTTAATGTCGTACGAATTCAGAATGATTGATCATAATTAATACTTTTACTAATATTTTTTAAAATGTTACAGGTTTCTTATATCAAGTACCCACGGGTAAGGAACATAGATGATCCATGGGTTACTGTTACAAGAGTCAACCCGAGAGGCCGAGTTCATGGAACTTCAGAGCTGGAAGACCCACTGCAACCAATCACATCCGGCAACTTAAGTGCAGCAGAAGATGTAGCGGAAGGTGGCCTTGTCGTCGATTTCACCGACTTCGCAGAGGACGCCGTCGTTTACGCAGAAGATGAACCAGTTATTGGAGAGTTTCACCAAGATCCAGATTCCGATTCATCTGGTGACGATGATTCCGAATCAGAGAAGAGTTTTTAAAAATAGTAAAAACCTTTTTTTAAATATAATATAAACGTTTTTAAAAATAAAATAAAAAAGCATTTTCAAACATAGTGAAAACCATTTTTAAAATCATATACATGTTTTTAAAAATCAAAAAACGTTTTTAACCATAGTAAAAACCATATTTAAAATCATATACACGTTTTTTAAAATCAAAAAACATTTTTTACCATATCAAATTTTTTTTTTTTTTAAAGAAATTCCGAGGAAATTCCGAGGGAATTTAGGGTTTCCTCGGAATTTCCTCGAAATAAATTTATCGATTTAGGGAATTGATTAAAAGTGCTATTCCTCGGAATTTTCTCGAAATATTCCGAGGAGATTCCGAGGAAAATAATGTTCTCGGTTAAAAAACCCCATGTCCTCAGAATTTCCTCGGAATTTTCCGAGGACATACCGAGGAATCTACTATTTTCTGTAACTACAGGTCGTGTATACTAACAACTTATAATTTTTTTTTTAGATTTTTATATCTTTAAACTACAGGTCTTACGATGATCAGACCCCGCCTCCTCGACAGCGTCGTGGTCGTGGCTCGGGGAGCCACTCCGTTCAGGATTCCCGCAGCTCCCACCATACATCTCCCTCTCCATATCCCGAGACTCCTTCTGGCTCTGGTGCTGCACCCATTATTCCTCCGAACTATCAGGGTCCTCCGGAACTGATGAGGGTTGCAGAGTTTGTTCGACAGCCGGGTCGTCACCATCTTCCGTTTCTCACTCCGTATCCATATGGACCGGGTCAGACATGGTTTGATCGATCCTCGAACGGGATCAGCTCATGGATCAACCGTATGATGTATCTGTGTTTGGACGTGGGACATCCGACTTTCACCGACTTTCCTAGAGCCAAACAAGTTCTATGGTTTGAACAGTTTGCGGTAAATATTCTTTTTTTTTTAATTTATTTTTTCAATATAAATTTTCTACTAATTGTGTTTTTTTTCAGCAAGAATTCAACTGAAATCCCGATTATACGGTGTTTGTCTATTACCACTTCGTCCACAAAGTTATGACCAACTATGAGTATCAAATTCACGAGTGGAAGAAGAAGTGGCAAATGAGCAAGGTTTGGTTTTCTATTTTTAAAACCTTTTTTAATTTTATTACATTATATTTTAATTTGTCTAACAATTTTTTTTTTCAAAAAGGTCACAAAGTTGATGAACCTCGAGGTCTAGGAGCAGTTATTGTGCATTGGAGTAAGGAAGAGACGAAATCGACTTCTTCGACCAACTCCACCAACCGCAAGAGCGATCGTAAAGGAAAGGGCGTCTACAAGCACAACTTGGGTGCTCAGTCCCAAGCCACTCTGAGGGATCGCATGGTAACTTCAGTCGCTTTTTATTCTATTTTATAATTTTTGAAATTTTAAATTCTCATTTTTTTCTTCTAATTACTAATATTTATATTGATATCAAGGTGGAAGCAAATGACGGTGAGCCGGTTGATGATTTCACGCTAATGAAGAAGGCGTATACGAACAAGCAGACCGGCCAGATTGATGACGGTGTTGTGAAGGGTGTCGTCGACCTCATCAACAGTCAGGTGGAAGAAGCAGCGTCTCAGCTTCAAACCGAAGACGAAGATTCGACGGGTTCCCAATTGCCTCGGGAACAGATCAACGAAATCGTTGAAAAGGTAAGTTTTTTTAATTAAAATTTCATTTCATCTTAATTATTATTTACATTTTGGCTATTTTCTATTTCAGTCGGTTCCAAAGAAGAAGGGCCGAATGTTGGGTTTGGCTCGTCGGTCACGGTCGGTTACGTCTTCTGCTGCAGCCCCGCCCTTTGTTGATCCCGAAGCACTTATGGGTCAGTTGCAGGACAAGGACTTACGCATTTCTGCGTTGGAGACTCAGATGGCGACCCAACAGGCGAGCTTCGAGGCACAGAGGAAGCTGAACGAGCAGATGATGGCCATGATGAGGACGTTGCACCCGGACATCGATTTCCCGACCCAGCAAGACCCGAACGCCCAAAACCCGTAGTTTTTTTTTTAAAAAAAACTTGGAATGTTTTTTTTATTTCTACGACTTTCAATTTTAAATTTATATTTTCGAAATTAAATTTCTGAATTTTAATTTTATATTTTCGATTTTAAATTTTTAATATTTTATTTTTAAAAAAATAATTTTTTAAAATAATTCCGAGGAACTCGTCCATCGGAATATTCCGACGACATTGTTCCTCAGAAATTTCCGAGGAAACCGTTCCTCGGAAATGACCAAGGAACCAAGTCGTCGGAATATTCCGACGATGGGGTTCCTCGGAAAACAAGTCCTCGGAATATTCTGAGGGAGTGCTTCCTCGGAAATTTCATCCGCATTCCGACGATTTGTTCCGTCGGAATGTTCCTCGGTTTATTCCGACGAGACTATCCGTCGGTATAAACCGACGACCTCTCCGACGAATGGTCTTCCTCGCTATGTCCTCGAAATTTGTGTTCCTCGGAATTCCGTCGTAAATTTCCGAGGAAATTCCGAGGACCTACAAAATTCCGAGGAAATTTTTCCGAAGGAAGAAATCCTCGGTATTTCGTCGGAATACCTTTATTCCGACGGAATACCGATGAATTTTTTCCTCGGTATATACTTGTTTTCTTGTAGTGTGCTCATCGAGTAAACGGAAGGCGTTTTTACCGTTAGCTATTTCTCCATACGGAACAATCTTGCCGGAAACGGTGCCATTCGCCGCATGGTCCGCCGCTTTTTGCTTTCGGTTGCGCTTCCCGTGCACGACTTCCTTCCACTCATGGTCGTCGTGATAGTTAGCGTCAGAGGTCTCAGAACCATTGTACTTTACGAGTTCCTTCCACTAATGGTCGTCGTGATCAGAGTTATCGTCAGAGGTCTCAAAGCAATTGTACTGCATAGATTCCATCGGATCCATTACCTTCTCTGAAGTTTCTCGCTTTTTGAGGTCGGCGAAGGAGATAACTTGATATCTAAGTCCAGCTGATTTTCCATAGATAGATTTGTTAAGGATACATGCTCTTATAGGGATACATATATAGTTATAATGGAGAAAATTAATTAATAAAAAGGATTAATCATATAATATTTTTATGATTCGCTTTAACTATACGGCCAGTAGCCATTATCAATTTTTTTAAAAAATTATAAAAGCAACATTATTGGAGTTTCTACAAGTGAGTCTCTAAAAAAATTATATGATAAACTATTAAATAATATTTGTTTACTAGAGGTTTGCACCGCTACGCACGGGTTATGTATTTATTATTTTGTCCTTTTTTATTTCTATAAATTGTTGTTTGTTTGTGTAGTTTGACTAATAAATCTGAAGAATGTTTAATTTTTAATTAAGTGGGAAGTTAAAAGATGGGGAAGAAATAGTTTCGGAATTATTTCGTTTTTCAAACCTCTTATTTTTTAATTACATCCCGTTTGTAAAACCAGATCATATGTAGAAATCCAATTTCGCAAATATGTTAACTCTACCATATTAAAAAAAACTTAGGAGTAAGTCCATATTTTGTTGTACTAAAGTTGGCCTTTCGGATTATCAGAGAGATCATTTTTGAAATGGTTTAATGGTTAGGATTTGCTTTCACTCACTCGGCAGTTTTTCTTTCTCTCCTTTATTGTAAAAACTCTCCATAGCAGAATCTTTACATGCCATAATGTTTTCTCTTCAGCATGTCGATGCTAACAGTTTTCATACCCTCCACCAATGAGTTGACTGTGGCACGCGTTTTGTTAAATGTTAGTGTGATCTGACAGTGGAGGAGTGGGAACGTGCACCTGACCGGTCCAGTGATGAGTCTTTGGTTCTTTATCTCAAATAGTATTGAATATCGAGACAAAAGTCTAAATATTTGCATCAAATTCTACTATCTTTCTTTTCTTTTCCTTTGTTCTCTCTTTTCTTCTATTATTTTCTGTAGAAACCCAGGAAAAAAATTTGTTTTTGTGTTGAACCCCAAATGTAAGCCCAAGTTATTGAAATTATTTTTTTTTTTTTTAAAATTACAAAGCCCACATCTAGAGGGGCAACTGTCATTTTTTATTAGATTAGATTACATGAGAGTTTCTAAAACATTGGAATACTCAAAGAAAATCTCTAATCAGCTGCCCTGACCGTTGCTTTAAAACTGATGCTGCCGCCGTTGGTTAAAGCCACCGTCGTTTTGTAAAACTATGTCTGATTCTTTCGGTTGCTGACTGCACTCTTGAAAGATGCTTCTCTTCAATAAATATTGTGAGAAGGACATGGCATAAAACAATGATAAAACAAATCCAAAAATAAGTGAGGGTAAAGTACATCTTTGAATTTGAATGAATTTTAATATTTTTTAAAGTCAAAAAATTATTATGACCCTGATCAATATTTTTTCTGGCTCTGCGCCACTGGCAATGCATCATGCTTGGTCTAAAAGATTCAGGAGACTAATTACTGAAGGAGACAATGATGTGGTGGTTGATCTTCTTCATGCATGGGAGAAAGCATAGCTTTGCAGCGCATAATTGGATTCCGACATTATCCAATGGAAAACAAAGTTCGATACGGATTCTTTCCAACAGGGTCAAGACAAATAATTCAGCAAAAGAATTCACCGATCAATGGTTACCATTTGTATCACATTATTAGGTTTCCCTGTACATTGTCAACGTCCTCCATGAGGACAACCTTATTAAATTGTTATTCATACAGTCAGAGTCAGACCAATTTCATTTCCACTTTCCATAAATAAATATTGCCTTACGAATGACTCTATTCAACGTCCTAATTTATTACTGGAAATGGTAAAAACCAACAAACACATCCCTTCGCCGCTTTTAAGTTGTTTCGTTTCGCTTGAAGAAGCACAAAACGGAGGGAAATGGCTAACTGGTCTAACTTACAGGAGGAGCTCCTCCTGATGATCGCCTTCCGTTTGTTCTCCGTCGTCGAACTCCTCCGTTTCCGTAGCATCTGCACATCTTGGCGCTCCTCCGTTTCCGTCACCGACCCTTTAGCCGGCCACCCTCCCATTCAACTCACAATCATCTCCTCGTCACTCATGTCATCACCAGAGAAGGAGAGGAACGAATCTTGGGCTTCGACTAAGACTCATATCTGTCACGCGCCTACTTCTTCCGCGTCTCCTCCTCCTCCTCGAGCAAGGGTTGGCTGATCAAATACGAGGAGGAGGAACTCAACTACAGGAAGTTCCCTCTCGTCAACCCTCTCTCGCGCTTCCGGTATTATGACCATTGGCGCGGAAGCATGGATCTGTTCAAATGCAAAGTCTCCAAGATTCAAGCATCTTTTATTATTAAAGTCCCTAGGAAACAAGAAGATTTTGGATTCAAAAGAGTGGTTCTTGATGGAAACAATCACCTTCTTGGAGTCGGCTGCGACGGGAAGATCAGGTATTGGAACGGAGACATCTGGACCAGAGTGGAAGATCAAATGCCTCACTTCTGCGAGGTTATAGTTCATAGAGGGCTAACTTACGCCTTGGATAAGAAAGGGATTATTTGGTGGATTTGTTCGTCTCTCGGCATCTACAGGTATGGACCTTCACTGGACGGAGATGCAACTAAAGGCTGTTTCGGAGAGTTAAGCTTGGTGGAATCCTGTGGAGAGTTTACATTGTCGTTCGTCTCTTTCAAAATAATCGACAGAGAGGAAAAAATAATAGTGGACTGAATGTTTGGCATTCCTATCAGATACATGACGATGTTGGGAGCATGAACTGGAAATTTTCAGGAGCAAAGTACGATCCGCGCATAACTGTTGGTTTCAAGGTTTACAAGATGGATGAAGAATCGCTGAAATGGGTACAAGTGAAGTCCTTGGGAGACAATGCGTTTGTGATGGCTACGGATACTTGTTTCACGGTTTTGGCTCACAAGTTCTACGGATGCTTGCCAAACTCTATTTACTTCTCCGACGATGAAAAGTATGACATCAAAGTGTTCAACTTAGACGATGCTAGTATCACCACTATGTCGCAACATATCGAGAGTTGTTTCCAAATGTTCGTTCCTATCTTTCACTAATTCATGTCTAGGGTCAAACCTACTTTTTTTTTTTTATGTTAAGCGTACCAATCATCAAATGAAAGTTTAATAAACTTTACTATACTACTAAAGATAATTATGACATATCTTTAGTAATTCAATCAAATTTTGACGTGTAAACTTTGTTTATTTCTAAAAAAAAATATAATCAATTTTTGTTAATAAAAAATGAAAAATAAGAAGAATTGAGTTTTGCTTTTTAATATTACCATAATCATTACATATATTATATCAATCGATTAGATTTTGACACCTTTAAAAATTATTCAAAAAACCCAAAAATTATATAAATTCGTGAATTGGAAGTGTTTCTGGGCAAAAGCGTTATTCCCCTGTGTACTAAGTCTTGCATGTTTCCTAATACACGATTTATCGAGTCATGTCATAAACTAGATGATCTATTAAAATTTGGTTATCATCAAAACCGCAATTACAAATGGTTTATCACTCACCGTGCATGCTTACGTGAATAGATGAACGGTTTGGTTTGGTTCGGTTCGGTTCAGTTTGAAATTTATATTTTTAAAAAAATAAGACCAAAAATCGTCGTTTTATATATTTGGGTTTGAGGAGATTCAAACCGTGGCTTATACTTGCGCAAACTTCCTGAGCCACTAGAGAATTGACTTTTTATGAAGTATAAGGTACATACATTACAATGATTAACTCAAACCTTAACTCAAAAACTAGAATCCAACGTCTGCAACTCGCCCTGGAAAAGGAAATCACAAAGGTGAGTCCAAATCACTCTGTCATGAGAAATCTTAAGGTCGATTTGGCCTTGGCGTACAAAGGGGAAGAGATATTTTGGAGACAGAAATGCAGAGAACAATGGCTCCTTGAACGGGACCTTAACACAAAATATTTCCACAATGTTGTTAAGGGTCGGAAGGTGACTAACAGAGTACTTATGTTGTTGAATGATCTGGATGAGGAACATTTTTCAGAAAGTGCAAAAGGCAGTATTGCAGTTGACTACTTTTGGAATCTTTTCACGAGCACAAACCCATATGACCTTGAATCCCTCTTCCGCGATTTTCAACCAAGAGTCACAGAGGAGATGAACTCCTTCCTTACAGCTCCGGTGACACATGAAGAGATTAAAACTGTGGCTTTCAGTGTTAAGGGCAGTAGCACCCCCGGCGAGGATGGTCTCACAGGGGTGTTTTATCAAAAATGCTGGAACATCGTAGGCCCTGCTGTAGTGAAAGAGGTTCAATCCTTCTTTGAATCTGCCATAGTTCTGGATGGGTGGAATCATACACATTTGTGTTTACTTCCAAAGATTCCAAACCCTTCGAGAATGTCAGATATGCGCCCCATAAATATTTGTTCAGTTCAGTACAAAATAATCTCTAAGATACTTTGTTCGAGACTGAAGAGGTTTTTGCCGGAGATTGTATCTGATACTCAAAGAGCTTTTGTCTCAGGGAGATTGATCACAGACAACATCATCATTGCACATGAAATGATCCATGGTCTTCACACGAATGAGAGAGTGTCTGAATCCTTCATGGCTATCAAGACGGATATGTCAAAAGCTTATGACCGTGTGGAGTGGAACTTCCTTGAAACTCTGTTGGAGAGGCTTGGTTTTAATAGAATATGGACTAGATGGATCATGGCTGCTGTCTCTACAGTCTCTTACTCCATACTCCTCAATGGCAAGCCCCACGGATACATTAAACCAGAAAGAGGAATTAGGCAAGGCGATCCCCTTTTGCCCTTCCTTTTTATACTTGCTGCTGAAGCTTTAGTTGGTTGTCTCAATCTGCCGAAAGAGAGGTCTCTCTCCATGGAATCCGTTAAGCTAATACCGGACCATCGGTGCATCATTTGCTATTTGCAGATGATAGCTTACTTATGTGTCAAGCGACGGAAGAAGAAGCTATGCAGATCACTCAATGCCTTAAAGTGTATGGGGATGCCTCAGGTCAATGTATCAATTTGAAAAAATCCTCTGTTATTTTCGGTGCTAAGGTTCAGAACAAAGTCAAGATAAAAATTAAAGAGGCTCTCGGCATTATCAAAGAAGGCGGAGAAGGATCTTATTTGGGTCTTTCTGAGTGTCTAAGTGGATCCAAATGAAAGTTGCTTAGTTTTGTTCAGGAGAAGCTGTAAAGTAGAACGAATGGGTGGTTTGCAAAAACACTATCTAGTGGGGGAAAAGAAGTGATGATTAAATCAGTTGGTCTGGCTATGCTTGTCTATGCCATGTCTTGTTTTAAACTCCCCATCACGGTATGCAACAAGATTACTAGTGTACTCACTCAGTTCTGGTGGAGTAGTGGTGGGAACCGGAAAAAACTACCCTGGGTTGCTTGGAAGAGGCTTTGCCAGTCTAAAGAGGATGGGGGTCTGGGATTCCATGACATCGACATCTTCAATCAGGCTCTCCTTGGCAAACAAGCCTGGAGGATATGGGCGAAACGAGACACTCTACTTGCGCAAATCTTGAAACATAGGTATTTCCCTCATAACGATTTCCTCACGAGTAACTTGGGCAGAAGGCCATCGTATGCCTGGAGGAGCATTCTCCATGGTCGGGAGGTGGTCTCAAAAGGTCTCATGAAGTGTATTGGAAATGGTAATGACACTAAAGTGTGGCTTGACAACTGGTTATTGGACATAGTTCCCCGCATCCCTCAATATACACCTACAGGTGTTGTGGACCTTATGCTCTCTGTCTCAGATTTGATGAATCAAAACAACAATCAATGGGACACCCACAAGATTCGTCATGTTATCGTGGAGGCAGATGTTTGGAGAATCTGTGCAATGAGAATTCACGCTAGTGTCTTAGACTCTTGGATTTGGGGACTTACAAAAAACGGAGAGTACACCTCCCAAAGTGCCTACAAACTGTTGACTGATCTACAAACTCTGGATAACCCGGCTGCTGTCATAACACCCCCCCCCCCCCCCCCCCCGTGGAGAAGACTTTATGGAGGAATATCTGGAAAATCAAAGCTCCATCAAAAATAAAACATTTTATGTGGAAATCCTTGTCGGGTGCTTTAGCAGTTAAAGAAAATCTGGCCTCTCGAGGAATTTTGGTCGATAATCGATGTAATGTGTGTGGTCTGCAGTCCGAGTCAATTTGTCACGTGCTCTTTCAATGCCCTGTGGCGTGTGAAGTGTGGACGCTATCAGGTTTTCCCCCTCCGATCTCGGGGTTCTCGGCTAACTCTATGTTCCTCAACGTCCATCATATCATAAAACAAAGCAAACATCATTCTACTCCAGAGAAGGTACGGCTTGCGTTTCCTTGGATCCTTTGGCAGGTATGGAAGGCAAGAAACTCCCTAGCTTTTCAACAAGTACGATGGGAACCGGATTCTATTTTGGCCAAAGCTCTGGAAGATTCTCAGATATGGTTGCTGACAAATTCTGTGAAATCTGCGGACACCAATACAACAGTCGAACCAATAGTGGAGCTCCCCCATTGGACAAAGCCTATTCAAAATGTGTTAAAGTGAAATGTTGGAGCCTCTTGGAAAGGGGTTTCGAGAACATCTGGTGCTGCTTGGATTCTACGTGATCACCTCGGTGTGGTCCGTTACCATAGTCACCGATCATTTGCGGAGGTTTACTCAGAGGAAGAAGCTGAACTATTGGCGATGCTCTGGGCGGTGGAAGCAATGAAATCTTTGGGTGAGGATCACATAATCTTTGAGTCGTCCATGGCCCTTGCCCGGATCGCTCTGTTAAGCTCTCACAGCTGTGCGAAGATCAGACATATTATATCTTGCATATCCTTCTGCCTCAGTCACTTGAATCTCTGGTCCCTGGATCACGTTCTTATGCAGGCTAATCGTGTTGTTCAGGCAATTGCAGAGAGTGTTACTACTGATGACAGAACTCAGTCGTATACTGCGAGAGAAGGCCCTCAATGGCTCCAGCACCTGATTATATCTGAGGCTTCTGTTGCTGTCTAGATTACCTCGTCGCTATCTCCGGAATCCAACTCCTAGGAGTATGTGGGATTTCCATTCTTTGGGGCTTTTAGCCTTGTTTGCTCTCTGCTCTTTACTCTGTTTTTTTTTTCTCCTTTTGGCTCGGTTTGCCTTTGGGTCAACCCTTGTATCTGATACTTTGGCATTTGGCTCTTTTTCCGTATGATCTTAGTCAAGTGTTAAAAAAAAAAAAGGTACATACATTACAATAATATTTGTTGTGTGTACTGTGTAATAACTTTTGAGAAGATGCAATTGAATTTATTTGGAGATTTTTAGAGGATACCTGTGTGTATCTAACCAAAAAAAATATATACTTTTTTCTCTCATCAATTGCATAAAAAATTTCTGATCAGAAAGCTCACCCAAAATCAATTAGAAAAGGAGTTCTCTTTTTTTAATTCTGTAATGAATCTGAAAATAAAAAATTATTATCTCTCGAATTCTTAAATTAAATCAGATTTGAGAAACATATTTGTCGGAAAAAATAAAAAGAAGTGGATAAACTATTTTTTAGTTAATTATATTTATTGTAATGCAATAAATATTACTGTAATTAAGCCAAAAATGATTCAAGCAGTCTAGTGGCGCTTAGCTTACTCATGAAGATATAGCCAATGGTTCGAAATTTTGTTAGTCTAATTAATTTATAAAATATTATAAATTTCATACCGAACCAAACCGTTCATCCACATGTCATACACGCCAGCAATTAATATTGGATAAATCATTTATATTACAGTTTTAATAAAATTGACTATGTTTTAATAGATCATGTGTTAAATTCAAAATTTTAGTTAATTTTATAGCGTATGCATGCCTTGATAAATCGTATATGAATAAATATGCAATAATTAGTTCATAGGAGAATAAGTCGTTTTGTCGAGTCTTTCCATTTCCATGTTCAACTTTTTATTTATATTAACTAGTACAGCTGCTAACCATGCACGCACGCAGTGGAGTTTCATTGTTAATATTATTTATTTTCTTCGTATTGTATTTATTTTCAACACAACTAAAGAATATTCATAATATTTATATATTTATTTGTCCGTTGTATTATATTTTAAGAATTAGGATATAATTATTATATAGTATATATATTTCTCAATTCCTTTTTAGTTAAACATAATAGTTGTGAAAAACAAAATAAAATGTTTAACGAATAAATGAAAACAGTCCTTTTGTGGTTTTTTAGAAGGTATGAGAATGCAAATGCTTGATTTCTTATAATTTTCTTCTGCTGGACGATTGTCTTTTGTTCCATTGAGGTTATTGCGTGAAGTGTATAATTTATCAGTAAAACTCATATATGTTTTATGTTCCTTACGTTTAAATTTTTTTTATTGTAATTTAATAACTTTTTACCTTCTTTTGTCTTTTTATACATATTGGTTACGCTTCATTCATCCTTTTGATAGTTTTTTTTTTCGTTATAAAAATAAAAAACAAAATGTGAAATCTGTTTACTAATAGGTTTCATTAAAAAAATTTTTTTTTGAAATATACATTTCATTGTAATACCAAAAGAAGGAAAAACATAATTGTGAAATGACTTCGTAAAGTATTGGTTTGAAATATAAAGATCATTATAACAGAAAACAGTACTGACCCTGCGCTAAAGCTCATAAAGCATAGATTTATGCGCTAAATATAATAACTATTATAGGGGTAATAATTTCAGTTAAATAATTTAGTGTAGTAGTTAAAACTCTTCCCTAATGTCTATGAGGTGAGAGGTTCAAAATCTCTTTCTCCCAAATAAAAAACATATTTTTAATTATGTTTCAGGTGTCACAAGTATTTGGGTATAGGTGACACAACCAGAAAATAAAAAAATGACTAATTATATATAAGATAGAACAGTAATACTGATGTGTTTTTACCTTATGTTGATTTCAGATATGGTATGCGTTTTAATTTTAGCTTTGATAACTCTTTTGATTTCTCTATATATTAGTACATATATATTTTAACTTTGTACAATTAATGGAAGATGGATTTTCTGGTTTTTTTTGTTCCTGCAATATATGAACGTATATGTTTATTTCTTATGCTACTACATCATGGAAAACGGAAAAAAGTTGGGAGGATGCCAAAATCCTCTGAATCCTGTTCCGGATTTGCACTTGACAGTGTATAACCCAAAGGTGAAAGATCATATCATTAACGTTTTCATTAATTCTCAAGAACCCAAAAGCCATCCACCTGCTTCTTCAGTGAAAGTGAAAGAAAACGATGAAGGCTCTGCAAAAAAGCGGCCTCACTTGGACTTGATGTATTTGGATCAGATATTGAATATACCGAAAAAGGAGAAATTGCATGGGATTGATGAAGAACAAGAATGGCTATTTGGTCGGTGTGAAATTATTAAAGAAACCACTACTTCATTGGATGAAACTCTGCAGGAGGATGGTCAGTCTGAAATTATTAAAGTAATTTGTATTTATTCGGATACATTCAAATGTTATGAAGATTTTAAGAAAGGATGGAAAGATTTCTATTTCTAGTTTATGGGTAATTCTCTTATCCTTTTGAATGACATGACAGAAACACATTTTTGTTTGTAATTAAGTACTCTTTTTAGGAACCGCGAGTGAGATTCTTAATATGCTCTTTTTTTGAAATAATAGCAAGTACCATTGTCCAAGACTATTCCAACGGGATTGTCCTGCTCACATACTTACTTTGCTTGGGTCATTAGATTGTTTTTTTTTGTGTTTGACTATTTTGGTGAAGTTGTATGACAAATATGATGTATTTAACATATAAAATAGTTTAATTGCTCTTTATGTGATGACTTTTGTTAGTTCACCTAAAGATAGACTCAAATAAATGTGTGAATAATTTTTTTGATGGTGTTGTTTTTATTTTACTTACCTTCAAATGATCAAAGCTTAAATACAGTTCAAATTTTTAAAGATAACTAAAAAGAAAAATAAAACACCATAAAAAAATCACACACACTTTCAAAATTGAGTCTATTTTTAAGTAAACCAACAAAGATTATCACACCAATAACAATTAGGGAGTTTTGAAATCTCCGGCTTTAATTTGGGTCGTATCTGTGATAGTATTTTTTTTTTTTCGAAATTTATCGTTTGTTGCGATCATATCTCAGTATATGAAGCTGACTCTTTTTCTCTGGTTTGGTGCTCCTCCTAAACACATTAAAAAAAAAATCTAAAAGAAAGCTTTTGTGCAAGACTACCTTCCTTACAAATTTTGTATGTAACGATTTTCACAAATTCAATGTTAGATGTACACATTTTGTACACTGTGTAGGAGATAATGACTCATCAAATACAAAAGAACAGTTTTATAAAAAAAAAAGTCTTGCATAAACATAAACGAGAAAGCTATTTTAGAATGATTTCATTAATAAGTTTCTACTTTATTTTTATGCAAAACTGTTTTGATGAAATTTTTTTCTAATTGTATCTGATGAGTCCTTATCACACAAACCCCACTCACTATACATCTTATAAAAATATGTTCTTTTGACAATGAAATTCATTGTAGACAAAAGGTCTAAGAAAGTTTTATTATAACGTTTGTTGGATTATACAATATTTTAAGATAAACTATTTATTCATTTATTTATAATTTCTAAGTTTAAATCATAGACCAAGTGGAGATACTACAAAATAGTGAAATCACCAAATTTTAAAACAAAAGTAATTTTGTTAATATGCAAACACTTTGGAGAAAAATGATTGGAATTTTCACTGATGAAAAAATCTTTCACCCTCCTATTTGGAATATATTAACAAATTTTATAAACTATGTATTTATTTTATTTTTTATTGTGAGTTTTTCTTTCGATTTTAAAAATTTGAGTCATTGTGGCATGTATTTTTTTCAGTTTTGGATCTTATAAATCCATAAAGAGTTGTTACAAAATTCGGATTGATAGGTTTTAGGGCTAGGTTTTACCTTGCATAATGCATTCAACATTTACTGAAAACTAAAAGTCATTAATTCAAAGTCACCGCTGCTAGAAAGCTATCACCTTTCAAAGCTATGTTATTGCGACTGAAAGTGTTTTTTCTTCAACAAATATTGCTAATTAAGCGATCTTGCGTAATAACTATGAATTTTCAAGAGTTTATCTAGTTTATTTTATTGAGAAACAGGTATTTAATACAGTGACGACCCAAATAATAATAAAATGAATACAAAATATAAGTGAGGGTAGAGTTTTTGAATAAATTTTAATACATGTATCAATAAAGTTTATGCATGTTTTCTAAGTCAAAAATATTATTATGACCCTGGTTAATATTTTTTCTGGCTCTGCGCCTCCACCAGTGGCAATGCATCATGCTTGGTCTGAAGGATTTAGGAGACTAATCTTTGAAGGAGACGATAAGGTGCTCGTTGATCTTCTTCATGGGAGAAAGCATAGCTTTTCAGCCCATAATTGGATTTGGGACATTATCCAATGGAAAACAAAGTTTGATACCAATTCTTTTCAACTGGGTTAAAAGAATGTTTAATGCAAGAACCTTAAGAATTTTTATTTAATAACTAATTATAAGATTTATGTTAAGAATCTTTATTAAGATAATTTTGTTTTCTTTGCTCTAATGGTAGAACCCCATCTTAATTTTTTTTATAATAATTTTGTTTAATTGTAACTGAATCAGGAAACAAAACCTTTAATGTTTGTCATGGGGAAATTATTGATTCCACATAAAGGACTGAACAAAGATTGTGAGAGAAGTCATGTTAGACAGCCAAGCGTTGACAAAGCAAAGAAGAAGGATAAGCTTCGTAGGACACATGATATTTACCTAGAGACCAAGAACTCCAGCATCTAATAGAGACGCAAGAGCACTTGAACTGAGTGCATTATCAGGCACCAGACCTCCCAGAAACCTGGAGAAATACCAAAATAAGAGACTTAGGGAAAGAGTGCTTCTTTCATTTGTCAACAGATGTGGTAAGGTTTGCTTGCAGAGAGTGTTTACCAACATCAACATGTATTCTCCTTTTCGCAGCTTCAATCTGTAAGAGCACACACATCAAGCTCTATTCAGTGCATAGTGTCAACCTTAGAACTTAAAAACTATAAAGAGGCTTGCTTCCCTTGAGTTTCAAAGTTTCAGGAGATGCAGTTGAAGGGCAACTATTTAAAGGCATGTCAATCAATGTGGTGATACCTCCTGTTACGTTAGACAGAAGACAATATGAAGAGCTTGCACGTAAGGAAAGAGACAAAACAGAACACTCTTGCAGCTAGAGAACAGTCTCAGTATCTCACTGCATTATTCTATTAAAGAAATTGGTAGTGAAATCCAAGTAAGAGAAACAGATTTGAGTACCAGCAGTAGCAGCCTTTGTTCCAGGAGGAAAAGCCTTTCCGAGATCATCAAGATGAGCATGCCTTTACAAGAAAACACCAAACAAGAGGAGAATAAGAAATGAAGTAAAGCTCCAAGATTTTAGGACAAACAACGAAACCACATGATGACAGCTTCTCCAAAGTCGATCACTTTCACTCGGCTCCTCTGCTTCTTATGCCAATCAGCTGCCATCACCACTGATACAATAACGCCTCCGTTCACTCCCACTGCATCCGTGATTCCGTCAATCATTGTGATCCACGACATTCAGTCAAAGTATATTGACTGGTGAGAAAGAAAGACACTAAAACAACGAGAGAGAGAGAGAGAGAGAGAGAGAGAGAGAGAGAGAGAGAGAGAGAGAGAGAGAGAGAGAGAGAGAGAGAGAGAGAGAGAGAGAGAGAGAGAGAGAGAGAGAGAGAGAGAGAGAGAGAGAGAGAGAGAGAGAGAGAGAGAGAGAGTGAGAGAGAGAGAGAGAGAGAGGGATTTTGATTCGTTAATGAAACAACGTACCAGAACCAGAGATGAGACCATCTGGTGTGACGCTCCGTTTACTTGAGATGCAATAGTGATCATGAGGAAGAAGAATGCACTTGTTCCCTTGCGTTGCCTGTAAAAACGAAACATATATTTAAAATATTCCATGTTAAATATGTTCGAGTAGAAAAATTAACTTTATTTACAATTAAAACTCTATTGAAAATATGTTGACAAAAAAAATTACAATTAAAAAAATATTTTTCCAGAGAGATTTTCCCATTGTAGAGTCAAAAAAACCATTGTAGAGTCAAAAAATAAAGATTCATAGTTAGATTCCTGAACTAAAATTAAGTAGTTAAATAATGATCAGAGCCTCATTGCTCTTCCAATAATCATGCATTCTTTTTTTTTTGACGGCTAAGAGATTTTATTAAGAATTAGTACGATCTGAGATACAACAAAAGTTAAGAAACAGAGGACAGAGATTATAAAATTCCCAATCATGAATAGAATCGAAGGCTCGTTTGGCTAACTTATCTGCCACTCCATTGCCGGTGCGTTTAATAAAGGTAAAACTGCATCTGTGAAACATATGACTCCAATGATGAATCGTTTTGAGGAAATGGTGGAGTCTGAGATTGGTAGATCCATTATTAAGGAGATTTATAAGAATCTGATTGTCTCCTTCGAAGATTATATTAGAGAAACCCAAGGACCAGGCCGCTTGCATTGCCCAAATGACTGCTGAACACTCTGCTTCTAATGGTGATGAACGTGCCTCAGCTTTGCCTGCAGCTGCTGCTAAAAATTCACCTTTGTCATTTCTAATAATCCATCCGAGGCCTGTTTTTGTATCTGTGAGACGATGGGAGGCATCAAAATTACACTTCACCCAATTGGAAGGAGGTCGAGACCATGTTTGGTTAGAGGTTGATGAGGGAATCCGCGTAAGATGTGGATTAGACGAAACACTTTGAGGCTCTCTAGAAATCCATTCGCGCATGTCTTGTAATGCTCGTGATAAAACTGTCTCCTCATCTAAGAGGTGAGAATTAAAAATGCAAGACAATCTGCTCTTCCATAAGTGCCAGAGAATCCAAATAGGGAGGGGAGCCTCTGTTCCGGGTTGTCTGTAGTTTAGAATCTGAAGTAAATGCTCCTGGAATGGAATCGTTAAATCATAGTAGGCCAGCTGAGATAGTCCGGCCTTATGCCAGACGTTTTTTGCATATTGACATTCAAATAGTAGATGTGCACATGTTTCCGATTCACCACAACTCCGAGGGCATTGTGGATCTATAGGAATTTTCCGACGAAACAAGTTTGCCTTGACGGGAAGAATATCTGTACCCACTCTCCATAGAAAATGCTGCAACTTTGGGGCTACGTCCATTTGCCAAATCTTCTTACTAAGTTCAGGATGAGACGCTAGAGGTGGAAAGTTCCGTCGTTGAGACTGTGAATCATTGATGGCTAGACGGTAGCCGGATTTTACTGTATACATCCCAGATGGTGTGAATGACCAAAATATCGTGTCTGGTTCCTGAATAGGAGGAACAAAGATTCTTCGAATAAGGTGATGATCGTCCTTTTCAATTAACTCGCAAAGGGCTTCTTCTTTCCAAGTCTTAGTGATTGGATCAATAAGGTGATTAACCTGTAGCGTAGGATTTGTGTAGGGCAAAAGGTTTGGTGGTCGTGGTGGTTCTGTTGGTAACCAGGAGTCAGACATAGTTGTCGTAATGCCATCGCCAATGCTATAGGTAATTCCTTGCAAAAGAAGCTCCTTTCCAAATAAAAGGGATTGCCATCCCAAAGAAGGTTGGGTTCCTTTTGTTGCTTTTAGTAGATTTCCGTGCTTGAAATATCTACTACGTAAAACTCTAAATAGGAGACTATGTGGTCGTTGGTGTAGTTTCCAAATAATCATGCATTCATGCTCTTACTTAAGAATTGATTCTTCTCTTATTACTTAATTTTCATTTAAATAAAACCTCTATTATGCTAATTAAGAATCCTTGTTAAGAACCAGCGTTGATCATGATCCTAAGACAAGATAATTTAGCAAAAGAATGTAAGAATTTGCGGAATAATTTAAAGATTAAGGAGAGAATGAAGAAGAATGGAAGATTAAGGAGAGAATGAAGAAGAATGGAAGAGAGAATAAAGTTTCATTGATTTCACAGAGAGAGAGAATACAGAGCTTGTGTGCTTAACAAATGGAGGCTATAAAGGGTTTATATAGGGGAAGGAGCTACAGAGAACAGAAGCCCTAAATAAGCTTCCTTATACGATTTATGAAACCCTTCCTAAATTTGTTGAAGTCTTTCTCAAGTCTGGTGAAGTTCTTCTCAAGTCTGGTGAAGTCATTCTCAAGTCTGGTAAATTCATTCTCAAGTCTGGTAAACATGTACTGACCCAGGTCAATACTCCCCCTCAAGCTAAGTATTCTGGAATCACCCAAGGAATGCTAAGCTTGGATTACCTATGAAGTCTCACCTCATTAAAAAACCCCAACAGAGAAAAACCACATGGGACAAAACTCTGTTAGGTAAAAAGAGTGTGAGCTTTCATGGGCGAGGGAATTACTGTTCCAATCATGGTCGTGCAAGGCTCACAAGACCCAACTTGGGATAGATATGATCGCATACCTTTGGTCTTGTGGCCTTGGTGAAGATGTCAGCCAGCTGATCTTCACTCCTGGTATAACAAGGTAGAACCGTGCCATCTATGATCTTCTCCCTCACTTTGTGGCAGTCCACCTCTATGTGCTTGGTTCGTTCGTGGAACACCGAGTTAGAGGCAATGTGAATGGCTGCCTGGTTGTCACAATGCATGGTCATAGGAGTAGTTTGGTTGATGTTAAGATCGGCAAGAAGTCCTTTGAGCCAAGTCAATTCGTTGGTCAACTTCCTCATGGCTCGGTACTCTGCTTCTGCTGATGAACAAGCAACCACCTTCTGCTTCTTGGTCTTCCAAGTCACCATGTTCCCGCCAATGAATGTGCAATAACCAGTTGTGGACCTCCTGTCCTTCCTATCTCCAGCCCAGTCAGCATCACAATACCCCACGATCTCGGTACTCTCGTTTCTTCCCATCCAAATACCATGATCCAAGCTCCCTTTGAGATATCTTAGGATCCTGTCCACCATACTCCAATGATATTTGGTGGGAGTCTTCATTTGTTGACTGACCTGATTCACAGCAAAGCACAAATCAGGCCTAGTAAGTGTCAAATAGATCAACTTACCAACCATCTGGCGGTATAAGGCTGGATCTTCAAACGGCTCATCTTCCTTCTCCCCCTCTCGATTGTCCTTGTAGCCATCTTCAATGGGACTCTTGGCCGGTTTAGCATCCAATACACCTGCATCTTTCAAGAGATCAAGGACATACTTCCTTTGTGAAAGGAAGATGCCATCAGAACATCTGCACACTTCTATGCCTAAGAAATACTTCAATTCACCAAGGTCTTTTATCTCAAGTGTAGATTTAAGGGAGGACTTGATCTGTGCAATACCTTCCTTGTTGTCGCCTGAGATGATCAAGTCATCAACATAGACAACAACAACTACTATACCTTTGGGTGATTGATGGGTGAATAGGCTGTGATCAGATTCTGACCTCCGGAAGCCTTGATCCCAAAGGGTTCGGCTGAGTTTGTGGTACCATGCTCTGGGTGATTGCTTCAGACCATAAATGGCTTTCCTCAACCTCAACACTTTCCCAGGAGCGATGGAATCCTCTAAACCAGGTGGTGGCCGCATGTAAACCTCTTCTTCCAGCTCGCCTTGAAGGAAGGCATTCTTCACATCCATCTGCCACAACTCCCAAGACAAGTTAGCAGCCAAAGACAAGATAACTCTTACCGTGGGAAGTTTGGCAACTGGGGCGAAGGTATCCTTGTAGTCATTGCCGTAGGTTTGGGTGAAGCCACGGGCAACCAGTCTAGCCTTGTACCGGTCAATGTCACCATTGCTCTTATACTTAATGGTGAACACCCATCTTGAGCTTACAGCCTTCTTTCCTTTAGGCAAATCAGCCTCATCCCATGTATGATTACGCTCCATGGCCCCAACCTCATCACCAACGGCATCCTTCCATTCCTTTTTAATCACAGCCTCGTCATAAGAATCAGGAATGAGGTCTGCTTGAATCTTGGTAAGAAAGGCCAGATGATCGGATGGCAAAAGGGCAAGAGAGCACATCGCTTCAATCTCTGGATGAGCCACAACCTGATTATTGAAGTAGAACCTTCTATTGATATAATTGGATGGATCTTTACGGATCCTTGTACTTCTCCTAAGTACCACCGGGGCTTGTTCTTCCTTCTCTTCCTCACTTTGAACAATGGGATTAGAATCAGCCTCATGATCCGCTTGGTCGTCATGATTATCATGGTCTCCATGGCCTCCATGGTCTCCATGATCAGGTAAGATTTGCTCCCCCTCATGGGTTGCATTGATTGGCTCCCCATCTTGGGTTGCCTGGATTTGCTCCCCCTCTTGGGTAGCTCTGGGTGGTGTCTCTATGGGAGGTTGAATGGCTCCTCCATGGGATTGAGTATTAGCTTGGCCTAGGCTTTCCAACAGAAACTTCAAACCTGCGGCTCGATCTGATGGAGATTGGGCCAAATTCTTCAAACTATCCCAGTTCTTGTCAACGTAATACCCTTGTTCTTCAAGAAACTTGACCTCCCTTGAGACATGTGTTCTGTTATTAGAAACATCATAACACTTGTAGCCCTTTTGGGTTGAAGAATAACCAATGAACATACACTTCTTGCTCTTCGGGTCTAGTTTGGTTCTTAGTTCCCCTGGTGTCATCACAAAACAGACGCAACCAAAAACCTTTAGATGATCAATAAAAGGCTTAGTTCGGTTCAATACCTCAAAGGGTGAAAGGTCACCCAAGACCCTTGTGGGAATGCGATTAATGAGATAGCATGCAGTCATCACAGCATCTCCCCAAAACCTCTTAGGCACATTCATGTGGAACATCATGGCTCGAGCAACTTCCATCAAGTGTCTGTTCTTTCTCTCGGCTACTCCATTCTGTTGGGGAGTGTATGGACAACTAGTCTGGTGGATTATACCATGCTTAGATAAGTGCGCTTTGAATTGATGGCTAATATACTCCCCTCCATTATCTGATCTTAGGATCTTAATCTTGGATTGAAATTGGTTAGTAATATAGCTTTGAAAGTTGACAAACGCATCTAAGACCCTATCTTTAGAGGGCAACAGGGTAATCCATGTATACTTAGACTTCTCATCTATAAAGGTAACAAAATATTTGTTGCTATCTCTAGACAAGCAAGGAGATGTCCATACATCCGAATGAACTAAATCAAAGCAGTTTTCATACACAGTAGTAGACTTAGGAAAGTGATATGCTCAAATTTACCCTAGAGCAACTCTCTCAAATTAAGAGATCGGCTGTAGTACTTAGGGATCGATTTCCACAGAAACTCAAGATTCGCACAATAGATTTCAGTATTCGAATTAAGCTAAACGAGAATGAATGTAATTAAAAGACAGCAAAGCAACTAAAATCGGTTTTAAGATCAGATGGGAAAAGCGTCAGGCTCAGGGTATTCTCAGGAAATCAGGAATGCAAATTAATCAGTAAATCGGGATTCTGCTATGTTCTAGAACTCGAAACACAATATTCAAATCAATCAACTCTCGTTGCAGAGATTTCTATGTCTAGATCCTAGAATTCCAAATCTCTTTGCAAATTCAAAAGCTCAGACATGCATTAAATTCAAGTTCGATAAGTTCACAAAATACCTAAACCAAATCTCTTTGCGAATAGTTATTTTGCTCATCTAAGGTTCTTTCTAGCTAATTAACCAACTCTCGTTGCGAGAATCAACCTATGATCAATAATCTAACTCGTCAGTTCAGATCAAGCATTAATCACAACCTAGATGAAGAACTAGTGTTCCAGAATCCCTAACTAACCAATCAACTTAGCAATCCATGAAATCCCAAATGAGAAACCCTAAACCTAACTAGCAAACTACTCAGACATGGAGATTGAAACAATAAACATGTTTGAATAAGATTGCATAAAAGAAATAAGAATAGAGGTTAAAGGAGTTCTGAATCTTCTCTGAAGGAGTCTGAATTCTTCTCTCCAAAGCTCTAGCTTAGAATAATCGATTAGGTCTAAACAATGACCTTAAAAACCCATAAAAATAGTCTAAGAATATGGAAAACACGTTTGGCACTTAATTGTAAATATTAGGAGCTTCAAGGATCTGTTTGCAACTCTGCAAAGCCTGGAAAACGCGTCTCGAAATTGCCGTCAGGAATTGGTGTCGACCGACACCAGGTGTGGTGTCGATCGACACCATCTCTAAATTTTGCCTCCGAGTTGAAATCTTCAGCACAACTTCCTACTTAACTCCAGAATGATCCATAATCTCCAAATAAGCTCCAAACGTACCTAAACCTGCAAATGACTCTAAAAGACTCCAAAAACACTAAAAAGACTCTCTATATACAACTTATATCATGGCTAAAAACACTAAAAACCATGATATATCAACTCCCCCAGACTTAGCTTTTGCTTGCCCTCAAGCAAAACAGAAGACTAGACCTGTGAAAGAGGTTTGAAAACATAGGAACTCACTTAATCTTTAGAACACTGAATCAACCAACACCAGAGTAAAACCACATCAAACAGTACCAACTTTAGTTAGAACCTCTAGTAATTTTCCGCAGACTTACTAACCATCCAGATTCCAAACCACAACCCATAAGAGTAATCTAAAATCCCCATTGCTGACCTTATTTAGTTTTAAGTGCAGTCTCATCGAGGGAATATCGATCTAAGGACACATGGACTCTTACTTACCAAGTACTGATTTATTGAACAGTCTGCTTCTAGTTTCCTTTCTCCCTCTTTTCTCGCTTCCAATCAGTCGATTTTTCCCTACTAGGGTATCATTTTATTTTTTTTATCGACTGATTGTTCTCTTTCTTTTTTTAGACAAGTTTCCAATGATTCAACTTCTCATATCACTTCTTTTCAAAGCTATGACTCTTTTTCATTCTTTTTTTTTTAGAGACACTGAAGGGAAGAGAGAGGGAAACCATAATCACAGACTAATCCTATCAGACCTAAGCAAGGAATTCGATTCAAAGTATACCAAGCCCCAAGATGAGAAAAATTAAGTTCATTATATCTAGGCCAGCTCTGGATCATCTAAATACTCAAACAATATGGGGATAATGGAAGATCAATTTACCTTTGGAATTTCCTGTTGGTAGAAACTGCTGTCAATGACTGTAAGAATGGTCACTAAAGAGGTAGCTAAGACAGTTTATTCCAAGTAAAGTTCATTGTTCCCCACAAGCTTTTGACTCAATAAAAAAATAAATTTTTGACACAAAAGACTCTCAAAAGAAAAAGAAAACCAAAGTTAGTAACCACCTCCCCCAGACTTGAATAACACTGTCCCCAGTGTTAACAGGCATGAGTTTGGTCAAAAGAAAATAATTAGAATAGAAAAGGTTAGGATCGGAGACGCTTACCTGCAGTCGCGATTGGTGTCGACCGACACCAACGAGTAGTGTCGATCGACACTGGTCTGGTCACGATCCCCTTTTTTTTTTTTTTTTTTTTTAAACAAGAAAAACAAAACTAAAAATTAGCAAAAAATCAAACGAAATCCAAAGAAAACTCCTACCTAATAGTGGGTTGCCTCCCACTCAGCGCTTATTTTCAGTCATTAGCTTGACTATGTTGGGGATTAAGCATCTGGTGGATCAGAGAGTGGGAGCGAATGCCTCTGAGAAGAGCATCTCATCATCCAAGGTGGTGTATAGGCAGTTTGTGAATGAGATCGACCAAGGAATGAAGGAACAGCAGCAGGGTGAGACTTAGTTCTGGGTGGTACACTCCTTTTTCCTGCAGAATCATCAAAAGAAGAAACAAGCGCTCTACGATAATCTCGTGGCTTGTTTAACTGTGAGACAGCTTTTGCACTTTGAAAATTCTTAATGATGATATCAGGAGGTTTAGAATTAGGAACAGGAAGTGCATACCTTTGCTCTATTGGAGGTGAGTGAGGTGCGAGATGTAGAGTTTTCTGTTAACAATAGTTGATGGGTCTTTTGGACTAGAAAACTTCTGAAAACTCTGAGTTTTAGGCGTCACTGGCTTGGCCTGTAGAGGGTGTCGATCGACACCAACAGTGGTGTCGATCGACACTGAACCTGAAACTCGGGACTCTGCACTTTTTCTGCAATTCAACTCTGCAATCCGTGTCTCCATCACAAAAACATCATCCTCCATCAACTTGTCTTTAAGTGGACCCTTATCTTCGACCCTTGCCCTAAAAAGATGATCTCCACTCCAATCTTCAAGCCCAGCAGCTTGCTTAGAATTCTCAACCAATTCCTCTTGAACAATCAGCTTGTTCACTTGCTCAGTAGCCTCCAGCTCCTTGACATACCCAGCAGTAATGTCATCTGCCTCCTCATCCATGGCAACATCTACAGAAAAGGTTTGACCATCAATGGTAGGTTTTCTCCTCAGCTTCTCCATGTCAAAGTTCATGACCTTATCTCCCAAATCAAGCTCTATCTGCCCTTCTCTGACATCAATAATAGCACCTGCTGTAGCTAAGAATGATCTTCCCAGAAGAAGAGGATCCTGAGGTTCTTCACCATATTCCAAAACCACAAAGTCTGTGGGGATAGTGCATCCTGCAATCTGAAGTGGAACATCCTCTAAAACACCTTCTGGAATCCTCTTGGAACGATCAGCAAGGACAAGATGAATCCTTGTAGGCTTGAAGTCAGTCAACCCAGTCTCACAGCAACAGAATATGGCATTAGGTTAATGCTTGAGCCAAGGTCGCAGAGAGAGTGAGGAAATCTTCCTATTGAGATGGAGCAGTCTAGCACAAAACTCCCTGGATCAGGTAACTTCTTTGGAATCCTACTTTGAATTATAGCACTGACCTGTTCAGACACTCTCACCTTCCTCTCTTTCCTTGATACTGTCTTTTTCAAAAGGATTGCACTAATGTCCTTTGTGAGCAAAGCTGCTTCCTCAGGACTTATACCATTCACAACCATCCTCTTAACATACCTTTTGATTGAAGGTGAAAACTTGACAGCATCAACCAATGGTATCTCAATCAGCACCTTGTCCATTATTGCCCTGCATCTGGCCTCTTCCACCTCTTGTTTAGACAGTTTCGGCTTCGGGTAAGGTATCTTAGGTTTGTAGACCCTCTCTTCAATGGGTGATGGGGTTTTGGGATGATCAGCACGCTCTTCTGACGGCAATTGAAAAACACACGATTGGTGTCGATCGACACCCCCATCTGGTGTCGATCGACACCCGAAATTTTTGTTGAAGTGCATCGATTTTTTTTCGTCGGAACCCGAAAAATCGCGATTTTCTTCTGGTGTCGATCGACACTCCTCCTGGGTGTCGACCGACACTGCTTTGGTGTCGATCGGGTTGATCGACAAACGTCCGTCACGGCTCGAAATTTCGAGATTTTGGAGTGGTGTCGACCGACACCCATCATAGGTGTCGATCGACACCAAGTCTGTGACTCCAAAATCTGCATCAAACACTGCAGAACCCACGAATTTTTCTTCTTCCCTCACCATGGCATTAACATGATGTCTTGGATTGATATCAGTCTTTCCAGGAAGAAATCCTTCTTGCCTTTTGATGGAATCTGCAGTTTGAGCAACCTGAATATCCAGATCTTAACATGAGCACCCAAAGACTCAATTTTCCCATTCAGATCAGTATACAAAGCATCCATCTTCCCATTAAAGCTCACAGTCATCTTTGTCTGGCCTTCCAATACCTGTTCTAGCATTGACTCCATCTTGTTATTCTGCTCAGGAGGTTTTTGGTAGGATGAAGAACCATAAGTTCTTGTGAAAGTGTTGTTCTGAGAAGGTCTTTGGTGAGTAGAACCATAAACTTGCTGATTTCCAAACCTTTGTCCCTGAAACCCAACTTCATTGATGTAATCCACATCCTTTTCCTCTGATTCAAAGGTTTCAACTTCTGCAGCAAACTGAACATGCTTCTTACCCACAAGGAGATTGTGGACAGAATCTAATTTGGCTTTCACCTCAGCAATCTGACCTCCATCAATGTTTCCAGCCAACCTCTTCCTATCACAGTCTGCATTCTTGGTACTATTGCTAGATACCAAGTTCTCAATAAGCTTCTTAGCTTCTTCTGTGCTCCTAGTATAGAAGTTTCCTTGGCTTGCAGCATCCAAAGCCATTTGATATCTCCAATCTATCCCTCTGAAGAAGATACCCAGCAACTGAACCTCACTAAAGCCATGGTGTGGACAATCTCGTTGGTAAGCTCTGAATCTCAGCCAAGAAGCCTTTAATGCTTCAGTAGGTCCTTGAGAAAATGTAGAGATCTTTGTTCTCAGATCCTCAGACCTTGCATCATCAAAAAAGTTGTTGAGGAAGGCATTCTTGGTATCAGACCAGGTGGTTAGAGAACCTGGACTCTCATTCTTGAGCCAATAAGCTGCATCCCCAGCAAGAGAATATGGGAAGAGCTTGCACAACAGATAATCCTCTGAGACTCCATTAAGCTTAATGCTTGTCACCAAGTCTTCAAATTTCTCAATATGGTCCATGGGGTGCTCTTGAGGAAGACCATGGAAAGGGTGCTGACCCACAAGAGTGAAGTACACTGGCTTCAGCTCAAAGTCATTCCTTTGGAATGGAGGAGGACGAATCGCAGACCTGTTCTCATAGAATAGATCAGGCCTATTAAAATCAGCAAGAGTCCTCCCTCTAGCAGGGTTCGCAGCAGCATCTTCTTGGAAGACATTTCCCTGTTCATCAATTCGGTCGCCGTTTTCGTTGTAGGCATGACCCTCTTGGTCTCGTAAGATTCCAGCAGCATCAGGTCGAACGATAATTCTTCGATTCATCTCTGCTGATCTCTTTGCCTTAAGGTTCGTTCGTTCTAACTCTCTCAACTCCTGATTCGTAAGATTCAAAAGTTTAGCTTCCTTGTTGCTCCGGGTGTTGCGAGTATGCATAAACCTGAAACAAAAGAAAGGAGAAAGAAAGAATGTGAGTAAACAAGAAACAAAATGTTTAGTCTAAATTCTATTCCTAATCTAATGGCGAATTCAAAGAGTCCCCGGCAACGGCGCCAAAATTTGATATGCTCAAATTTACCCTAGAGCTACTCTCTCAAATTAAGAGATCGGCTGTAGTACTTAGGGATCGATTTCCACAGAGACTCAAGATTCGCACAATAGATTTCAGTATTCGAATTAAGCTAAACGAGAATGAATGTAATTAAAAGACAGCAAAGCAACTAAAATCGGTTTTAAGATCAGATGGGAAAAGCGTCAGGCTCAGGGTATTCTCAGGAAATCAGGAATGCAAATTAATCAGTAAATCGGGATTCTGCTATGTTCTAGAACTCGAAACACAATATTCAAATCAATCAACTCTCGTTGCAGAGATTTCTATGTCTAGATCCTAGAATTCCAAATCTCTTTGCAAATTCAAAAGCTCAGACATGCATTAAATTCAAGTTCGATAAGTTCACAAAATACCTAAACCAAATCTCTTTGCGAATAGTTATTTTGCTCATCTAAGGTTCTTTCTAGCTAATTAACCAACTCTCGTTGCGAGAATCAACCTATGATCAATAATCTAACTCGTCAGTTCAGATCAAGCATTAATCACAACCTAGATGAAGAACTAGTGTTCCAGAATCCCTAACTAACCAATCAACTTAGCAATCCATGAAATCCCAAATGAGAAACCCTAAACCTAACTAGCAAACTACTCAGACATGGAGATTGAAACAATAAACATGTTTGAATAAGATTGCATAAAAGAAATAAGAATAGAGGTTAAAGGAGTTCTGAATCTTCTCTGAAGGAGTCTGAATTCTTCTCTCCAAAGCTCTAGCTTAGAATAATCGATTAGGTCTAAACAATGACCTTAAAAACCCATAAAAATAGTCTAAGAATATGGAAAACACGTTTGGCACTTAATTGTAAATATTAGGAGCTTCAAGGATCTGTTTGCAACTCTGCAAAGCCTGGAAAACGCGTCTCGAAATTGCCGTCAGGAATTGGTGTCGACCGACACCAGGTGTGGTGTCGATCGACACCATCTCTAAATTTTGCCTCCGAGTTGAAATCTTCAGCACAACTTCCTACTTAACTCCAGAATGATCCATAATCTCCAAATAAGCTCCAAACGTACCTAAACCTGCAAATGACTCTAAAAGACTCCAAAAACACTAAAAAGACTCTCTATATACAACTTATATCATGGCTAAAAACACTAAAAACCATGATATATCAGAAAGACAGGTTTGCAATGTTTACCCAAAATACAAGCCTCACAACTAGAGTGATCATAAACAAACTTAGGTAACATCAACTTAAAAGCATTAGAGTGCGGATGGCCTAGCCTAGCATGCCATGTTTTATTAAGATCAACAGAAAAACATGAAGCAAAAGAGATAGGTTCAGCATGGCTAGGTGATGTATCTTCCAAAACATAAAGCTCTTCTTTTGTCCCACCTTTGCCAAGCACTTTCATTGTATCAATATCCTGAAACTGAACACTGTTAGGCCCAAATATTGCATAGCAGTTTAAATCATTAGTGACTCTTTTAACCGATAGCAAGTTGGAAGTAAACTTAGGCATATATAAGGCTTTTGAATGCTTATCAAACAGCTTAAGCTCTCCTACTCCACTAACCGATACCCTATCACCATTTGCAATGACAACACTACCTAGAGCAGGCTTTATATTAGTTAAGAGTTCAGGATTATTGATCATATGATGAGAAGCTCCTGAATCTATCACAAGAGACTGATCTAATCTCAGAGATTTGTTAGGCCTAGTTGAGAAGAAAGTTTTACCATCCTTAAGGTTCATGATGGACTTGATGAGAGCCTCCAGGTCTGACTTCCTTACAATGTCATCACCCGGTGCCCTTGCTCCTCCATGAACCACCATGGCTAACTCGGTTCCTTCCATCTGCCCATGGCTGTGAATGCTTGAGGTTGAACTTTCAGCAGCTTCAGTTAGATTGGCTTTCCCATCCTTGAACTTTGCTGGCTTGAGGTGTGGGTGAAGGATCCAACACTTGTCCTTGTTATGACCTTTCTTCTTGCAATGGTCACAAACCATGTTCCTCCTATCTTCAGGCTTTGAAGAGCTCTTGTTTCCTGGCTGATATGCGCCTTTATTTGCTGTGGGTAGCTCTCCTTTGGTGCCAAACAAGCCAAGAGACCCTTCCTCCTTCTGAATCTGAGCACAGACTTCTTCAAGGCAAGGTAGCTTGTTTGCTCTCAACATGTGTTTGATGAGGTCATTGTAAGAGGGATTTAGGCACATCAAGAGAGCAAACACCTTATCCTGCTCACGCCTATCATCCAGCACAATAGGATCAATTGTGGCAGGCCTTAACATCTCTAGTTCTGCCCACAAAGATCTAAACTTGCCAAAGAATGTGTTAAACTCCATGTCTTCTTGTGAGAGGTTGTTAATGGACCTCTTCACTTCAAAGATCCTTGTGAGATTTGACACATTTCCAAACACATTCTTAAGTGTGATCCAGAGCTGTTTAGCTGTTGTACAATAGGCATATGCTTCAAGAATGGGTAGATCCAATGAGCCTTGAAGAATGGCCAAAACAGATTGGTCCTTTTGGAACCACTTTGCTACACCTATGGTCTCCAAGGTCTCCTCACCTTCTTCAGGTTCTTCCACATGACCCCATACACCTTCTCCACAAAGAACAGCCCTTGATGTCCTTGCCCACAAGAGATAGTTACTTCCTCCTTTGAGAGTAACTGGGAGAGCTTTGGTCTTGACCTTCTTCACTTTATTGTTAGCTTCAGTAATCTCCATGAGAACTAGATCCCACCTTTGAGAGACTTCAACTTGGGGATACACAAAGAATCTGGTTGAAAGATTGGACCTTTAGCTTAAGAGAACTGAATCTGGCTAAAGGAGAAGATTTGAGTTTTAAACGAGTTGAATCTGGCCTCAAGACTGAACCTTTGATCTTAATAGAAAAGAATCTGGCTGAAAGGTGAAGTCTTTGAGCTTGAGCAAACTGAAAATGATGAGCTTTTTGAAATAAACAAGAGAATAAGAGATTTTAAATGAAAGAGTGAGCCAGGTCTAATGACCATGCTCTGATACCATGTAAGAATTTGCGGAATAATTTAAAGATTAAGGAGAGAATGAAGAAGAATGGAAGATTAAGGAGAGAATGAAGAAGAATGGAAGAGAGAATAAAGTTTCATTGATTTCACAGAGAGAGAGAATACAGAGCTTGTGTGCTTAACAAATGGAGGCTATAAAGGGTTTATATAGGGGAAGGAGCTACAGAGAACAGAAGCCCTAAATAAGCTTCCTTATACGATTTATGAAACCCTTCCTAAATTTGTTGAAGTCTTTCTCAAGTCTGGTGAAGTTCTTCTCAAGTCTGGTGAAGTCATTCTCAAGTCTGGTAAATTCATTCTCAAGTCTGGTAAACATGTACTGACCCAGGTCAATAAAGAATTCACCAATTAATCGAAACCATTTGTATCTCATTATTAGGGTTCTCTGTACATTGTTAAACCTCTCTTTTCAGGAAACAATATTAAATTGTCAGTCATACGAGTATACCCATTGTTCTGCATTGATTTCATTTTCCACTTTCCATAAATAAATATTGCCTACGAATGACTCTGTTCAACGTTATAATTTATTTCCCGAAATGGTGAAAACGAAGAAACACATCCATTCGTTCTTTTTAAGTAGTTTCGTTTTGTTTGAAGAAGCACAAAGCTGAGGGAAATGGTTCATTGGTCTAACTTACCTGAGGAGCTCCTCCTGATGATCGCCGTCCGTTTGTTCTCCCTCGTCGAACTCCTCCGTTTCCGTAGCATCTGCACATCATGGCGCTCCTCCGTTTCCGTCACCGACGGCAACCCTTTCCCCAGCCGCCCTCTCATTCAACTCAATCCTCTCCTCGTCACTCATGTCATCACCAGAGAAGGAGAGCAACAAATCTTCGGGCCCCACGGCGACTTGATTCTGTCACGCGCCTCCTTCTTCCGCGTCTCCTCCTCCTCCTCCTCCTCGAGCAAGGGTTGGCTGATCAAATACGAGGAGGATGAACTCAACTACGGGAAGTTCCCTCTCCTCAACTGTTGGGTACGGGTTTAGCACCCTCTCCAAGGCCCATCAATATTTCACCTCGGCCCGGTGGATATTAATTATCGATTAATTAATATCCTAAAACTAAAATAATCGTTCTAGTGAAGTCAACAAAAGCGGGAGAAAACGTCATCATTAAAGACCTCAAGCAAACGTCATCATTAAAGACCTCAAGAAAACATCATCATTAAAAGACATCAAGATATTTTTATGTGGAACCCACTGTCATCATTGACATCTTCTTTTCATTTTCTATATAAACGAACTATTCGTTTATAACAAAGAAAAAAAGAGGACACAACTTATAGACAGAATCTCTTACAGCTCGTTTCGAATAGTTGTAATCGAATTCTTCAATCAATAAAAGTCACGTCGGCGACTTACTGTTTGAATTCTCAAAGTTACCCACAAACTAGATCTGTGCGAGATCATGGTTCAACAATTGGCGCCGTCTGTGGGGACAATACGAGAATTCACCTCGGCGGGTCGTCGACAATTCACCTCGGCGGGTCGTCGACAATTCACCTCGGCGGGTCGTCGACAATTCACCTCGGCGGGTCGTCGACAATTCACCTCGGCGGGTCGTCGACAATTCACCTCGGCGGGTCGTCGACAATTCACCTCGGCGGGTCGACGAGAATTCACCTCGTCGGGTGGACGAGAATTCATCTCGTCGGGTAGACGAGAATTGAGGACGTTCAACTCCTCGCGTCGGTAGTAACATCGTCCATCAAGGATTGGGACCGCTGAACAACTCGCGTCGGTCATTACGTTGCTCGACCGATGATGAAAACCGCTCAACTTCTCACGTCGGCTGTGTCATCTCCACCAAACATCGGGCGTGACGTCGTAGTCATCACCTTCAACGGTGCGGTCCTCGCGTGGGTCGCGTCGGTAACGTTTTCTTCACGGAGCATCGAACATGACGATGCGTTCACCAACACCACGAGCTCATACGAACTCTCAAAACGGAGTTAAATCGTATGAAAATCGCGTTGGTTCAAGCTAAACAGCCCATCGGCTCGTTAAAAGAAGCGATAGCCACGTCGTGCACATCGTCACCGGATCAAACCTACGAGATCCTCGATCTCTTTCATCGCCACGGGATCACGTCTTCATCACTTACCAAAAAGCTAAGTTTTACATTATTATTTCATGATTATTATACTTGGTGCTCGTAAACCATTATTACGACACCTGGTTGATACAATTATTTAAATTGATTTACGTTCACAACATGAAATCGAATTGTTTGCATGGTTATCCCATGACGAACCAAGCTTCAGGGATTCACGGTTTTGCTTTCCCACGCCGACCTCGCAAAAACGGGGAAGCTCGACGTCTCGCGTCGGTCGTGCCGCTCAACGTCTCGCGTCGGTCGTGCCGTTCAACCTCTCGCGTCGGTCGTGCCGCTCAACTCGCGTCGATCGTGCCGTTCAACCTCTCGCGTCGGTCGTGCCGCTCAACTCGCATCGATCGTGCCGCTCAACTTCTCGCGTCGGTCGTGCCGCCCAACTTCTCGCTTCGGTCACATCTTCTCCACCAAGCATTGAACACGACGATGCGTTCACCAATACCACGAGCTCGTAGTTCCAAAAGAAACCGCTCTTACGGAGTACATGCTTCCGCGGATCGACGTAACTGCGTGCTCGCGCTCATAGCTCCCGCATAAGCGAATTTATGAACGCTGCGTTTTAAATTTGGAACACGGGCTCTCAATGAGATGATCAATGAGACGAGCTCTCAACCTTTGCCGAGTCTCAAACGGCTCGAGCTAGTGTCACCTCGTGAACTCAGGATCAACGCAACAACAAAAAAAGACTACGCTCGAGCTCCTAGACGCAACGAGCTCGCTCTGAAGAAAACAGAGAAGCCGAGCACTCAACGAGCCGAGCTATCTACAAGACGTCATCAACGACAAGACGAGCTCATCAGCTCATAAGGGAACGAACTCTCAATGAGACGAGCTCTCCGCGAGACGACGAGCTCTCCACAAGACCACGAGCTCTCCGCGAGACGACGAGCTCACGACGAGACGCTCTCCACGAGACGACGAGCTCTCCACGAGACGAGCTCACGACGAGACGCTCTCAACGAGAAGAGTTCACGACGAGACGAGCTCTAAACCTCCGCCGAGGTCGAGCTCCATATCGTTAAACAAAAATGGAGAATGGTCCACGTTAAGCTCGTCGGACTCATTGACGAGAAAGCCAAGCGAATCGTTAACGTGGTAACAACAAGATGATAGAAGAACGAGCTCATCAGCTCACACGGAAACAAGACCACGAGCTACGAGATGAACTCTTAAGCTCCGCCAAGCTCCTCACACTCGGAGCACTCTTTCAGCCTCCATGGCTCAAAACTTGATCGAGTTCACCTCGTAGCCTCAAACGGCGGCTCGAACGACACCAAGAAAAAGAAGGATCGTTCCAGATCCTCCCTCACGACGAGCTCTCCACAAGACCACGAGCTCTCCTCGTGACGACGCGCTCTCCACGAGACGAGCTCTCCACCTCCGCCGAGGTCGAGCTCCATATCGTAAAAAAAAATACACAATGAGTTTCACCTCGTGAACTCAGGAACATCAAAACGGAAGAGCTCAACCAGAAGACGACGTCAATCGAAAAGAAGATCCCAAACATGAACACCTTGCGAGCTACGATACGAGCTCAAGCTTCGCCGAGCCCATGACCTTCTCCAAGGACGATCTCATCAGCATCGTCAATGATCCACTCTTCACGACGTAAGGTGGAGGATTCATCATCAACTCTCATCGAGCTCATAGCTCTTTAGAAACAAGCTCGTCGCAAGAGCAAGTTCTTACGCTCCGTTTCGTCGCACAAGTCTCTAGCCGACCCGACTCGGACCTTAGAAGCTTGCACCTTAGAAGACGAGCTCACGCCGAGACAAGCTCACGACGAGACGCTCTCTACGAGGAGTTCACGACGAGCCGAGCTCTCCTCGTGACGACGTGCTCTCCTCGAGACGACGCGCTCTCCACGAGACGACAAGCTCCACGAGACGACGTGCTCACGACGAGACGAGCTCTTAACGAGACGAGCTGTCCACCTCCGCCGAGGTCGAGCTCCATATCGTAAAAAAAAAAGGACGAGCTCACCATGCGAGCTCTAGCTCCTTCGGAACAAGCTCATCGACGAGCTCCGTTTCTTCTTCTCCAAGTCAAGTTCTCCTCCTATGGAAGCTGCTTCGCACACAAGTTGGATGCTCTGTTTCAGCTCGTCTAGCTCGAGCACATCGCCTTGTCAAGACCGAGGACGTCGCCTCGTCTAGCTTGAGCACGTCGCCTTGTCAAGACCTAGTTCGCCGCCTCGTCAAGACCTAGTTCGCCGCCTCGTCTAGACCGAGCTCGTCAGCTCGTCTAGCTCGAGCACATTACCTCGTCTATTTCGAGCGCGTCACCTCATCTAGCTCGACCGCGTCACCTCGTCTATCTCAAGCGCGTCAGCTCGACTAGACTGCGCTCGTCAGCACGTCTAACTCGACCACGTCACTTCGTATAGCTCAAGTACGTTAGCTCGTCTAAACCTGAGCTCGTCGGCCCGTCTAAACACGCCTCGTCAGCTCGTCGGCTCGTCCATCCCGAGGTCGTCGACTCGTCCAGCCCGAGTTCCTTCACCACTTTACGGACATTGCTCACGTCGTCATGTCAAAGTCGCAAACATCACACGTTCTCATTGCATGTCGCTCCACCGGATCTTGGATCGTGCTTAGTCTAATCAAGCTTGTACGCGCCAAGCTCGTCGTCATTTCGCCTCGTCGCCCCGTTGCTCCTAGCTGATGTGACTAGCGTCAAAAAAAAAAAAAAAAAAACAGACCGGCCTCGTCGCCTCTAGCTGATGTGACTAGCGTCAAAAAAAAAAAAAAAAAAAAAAAAAAAAAAAAAAAGATCGAGCTACGCTCTCTTGTAATCGAACTACGAATGGCTTGATCCCCTTCCGGGGTACGTAGGCAGCCTGTAAAAAGGTTCAGCTATACATCAAAAAAAAAAAAAAAATATCTTCCTTTGAAGAAACGACTCGTTACAAATCGTTTTTGCACCATTAACGGTCGCCATTACTTCAGTTTCTCAGTTAAACTGTCAAAACTGAGCCGAGCTACGCTCAAACGTAGGCGCTTCGCCTCATAGCTCTAAGCTATAGACCAACACATCTTCACTCTGATCAAGTGAATGATGGGTCAAATAAAGCCGGGTCCGTCGTTGCCCGCACCTCTCGAACTTATGACTGACCCACGAAACCACGACGGAGTTCAGTCTCGAGAGCGTATCTATACTTGATTGAGACGCTCTGTCCGACACAGACTATCTTTCAAGGTGTAAGCCGAGCCGACGTAAGCCTCCGTCGTATGCGAGCAGTTGTTAGCCTCGCACCCCGGATGTCGACTTATCTTGTTAAAGGAACAAGTCTAATTCCGAATTGAACTGACTTTGAATAAGCTTTCGAGTATACTACTCAGCTCAGTCATTCCACTAGCACGGTAATCTAAATCCTTTCGGACTATTACTCGTGAATCGTTCTATGTTACTTGAAAATGCCGTACTTTCATTAACTTAGAAAAGATTAGCCTATCGGCTTACAAGCACAACGAGACGACGACCGGCCGAGGTGAATTATCGACGAACCAACTCTCTTCAAATTCGACGAGCTCGGTCGCGTTGCTCGACGAACTGAGGGGGGGCTTATTGTTGGGTACGGGTTTAGCACCCTCTCCAAGGCCCATCAATATTTCACCTCGGCCCGGTGGATATTAATTATCGATTAATTAATATCCTAAAACTAAAATAATCGTTCTAGTGAAGTCAACAAAAGCGGGAGAAAACGTCATCATTAAAGACCTCAAGCAAACGTCATCATTAAAGACCTCAAGAAAACATCATCATTAAAAGACATCAAGATATTTTTATGTGGAACCCACTGTCATCATTGACATCTTCTTTTCATTTTCTATATAAACGAACTATTCGTTTATAACAAAGAAAAAAAGAGGACACAACTTATAGACAGAATCTCTTACAGCTCGTTTCGAATAGTTGTAATCGAATTCTTCAATCAATAAAAGTCACGTCGGCGACTTACTGTTTGAATTCTCAAAGTTACCCACAAACTAGATCTGTGCGAGATCATGGTTCAACATCAACCCTCTCTCGCGCTTCCGGTATGACCATTCGTCGTGGGGAAGCATCGATCTGTTCGAATGCAGAGTCTCCGAGATTCAAGCAGCCTATATTGTCAAAGACCAAGTCACGAAACAAGAAGATTTCGGATTCAAAAGACTGGTTCTTGATGGAAACAATCGCCTTCTTGGAGTCGGCTGCGACGGGAAGATCAGGTATTGGAACGGAGAAATCTGGACCAGAGTGAAAGACCAAATAGCTCAGTTCTGCGACATTGTAGTTCACAGAGGGCTAACTTACGCCTTGGATTCGAAAGGGATTGTTTGGTGGATTTGTTCGTCTCTCAGAATCTACAGGTATGGACCTTCACTGGATGGAAATGCAACTAATGGCTGTTTCAGAGAGTTAAGCTTAGTGGAATGTTGTGGAGAGTTATACATTGTCGCTCGGCTCTTTCAACATAAGCGACAGAGATGCAATTCTATTGAACTGGGTCCTGGGTACTCCTATCAGATACAGGACGATGTTGGGAACACGAGTTGGAAGTTTCCAGAAGGAAGCGACGCTCTGCCCATAACGGTCGGTTTCAAGGTTTACAAGATGGATGAAGAATCAGTGAAATGGTTACAAGTTAAGTCCTTGGGAAAGAATGCGTTTGTGGTGGCTACGGACACTTGTTTCTCGGTTTTGGCTCACGAGTTCTACGGATGCGTGCCAAACACTATTTACTTTTCCGACAATGAAAAGTATGAGATCAAAGTGTTCAACTTAGACGATGCTAGTATCACCATAATGTCTGAATATTCAGAGGGTTGTTTCCAAATGTTTGCTCCTCCTATCCTTCACTGAATCTTGTCTAGGGCCAAACCTAATTTCTTTGTATTAAGCGTACCCATCATCAAATAAAAGAATCATCGTATCTTTCGTTTTCATTTTGAGTAATATGGAACATAAAATGCAACATGTTTATTTGTCGGAATGAAGAATTGATGGATTTAGGAATTAGGGCTACATCTGATGAATTATGAGCAAAGTATTTCTGCCTTATCCTATGAACGACAAAAGTTGAGCTGGCTCTAAGAACGATGTTATCTCTTACCATACTTTACAATTTTCGTCAAGCTCTATAGAAAAGTAGTTCTTCTACAGCCACTCAATTGCCGTCAAGAAACGAAGTCGTGCCTTCAAGGAGATGTTGCAAAATATCTACTCTAGGGTTAGGTATGGAGCTGGCTTTAAGGACGACGTAATCTCATACTTTAACCATTTTGTCAAGCTGTATAGTCTATACAGCTAGTAAATGGCCCTCAAGAAGGCCTGGCCCTAGGGGAAACTGTATCTGGGCCTAGGACATGTCTCCACTTTGGTCTCGCCAAGTGGGAAAATGTTCTGACAATTACATCAATCGGTTCTATTCTTGGGATGATCTGATTCAATGGCTCCTCTGTGGGAATGTGCGGCAAGAGCAACGGCTTCTTTGAAAACTCGTCTGTCACGTTACAATCTATCTCCTTTGGAGGGAGAGAAACAGCAGGCGACACAACAACAGAGAATACCGCCAATGTCTATCTTTAAGCAAATCGACAGAACTCTAAGGGATACTCTCATTAGGCTGCGCAAAGGATGTTCTCAACTCCTCTCCTCTTGGTTCACTTACAGTTAGGAGCTGTCTCTCTGTCTCTCTTAACTTGGCCATAGGAATGTTCGGCTAACATAGCTTATGTAATCAACTTTGCTTTTAGTAATATAATTTACGTTTTATCAAAAAGAAAAGAAAAAATGAGCATGCCTTTACAAGAAAACACAAAACAAGAGGAGAATAAGAAATGAAGTAAAGCTCCAAGATTTTAGGACAACAACGAGACCAGGCATGATGACAGCTTCTCCAAAGTCGATCACTTTCACTCGGCTCCTCTGCTTCTTATGCCAATCAGCTTCCGTCAATCATTGCGATCCACGACATTAAGTCAAAGTATATTGACTGGTGAGAAAGAGAGACACTAAAACAACGAGAGAGAGAGAGGGATTTTGATTCGTTCATGAAACAAGTCAACAACGTACCAGAACCAGAGATGAGACCATCTGGTGTGACGATGCGTTTACTTGAGATCCAATAGTGATCATGATCAGGAACAAGACAAAACATCGCAATCAACACGTGGCAATTAAGAACCAATTCTTAAGTGTCTTACTTAAGAATTGGTTTTTCTCTTATTACCTTAATTTTCATTTGATTGAATCTTTTATTATACTAAAAGAACCCTTGTTAAGAACCAGCCTTGATCATGGTCTAAGACAAGATAATTTAGCAAAAGAATTCACGAATCAATCGGATTACCATTTTTATATCTCATTATTAGGGTTCTCTATACACATTGTTAATGTCCTCCATGACCATGAGGACAACCTCTCCTTTCAGGAAACAATATTAAATTGTCATTCATACGGTCATACTCATTGTTCTGCATTAATTTCATTTTCCACTTTCTATAAATAAATATTGCCTTACGAAAGACTCTAGTCAACGTTATAATTTATTTCTGGAAATGGTGAAAACCAACAAACACATCCACTCGTCGCTTTTTAAGTAGTTTCGTTTTGTTTGAAGAAGCACAAAGCTGAGGGAAATGGTTCGTTGGTCTGACTTACCTGAGGACCTCCTCCTGATGATCGCCGTCCGTTTGTTCTCCCTCGTCGAACTCCTCCGTTTCGTAGCATCTGCACATCTTGGCGCTCCTCCGTTTCCGTCACCGACATCAACCCTTTCCCCAGCCGCACTCTCAATAACCTCAATCTGTTAACTATTGCACAAACGGTTTGGTACCAAAAGGCTTGCTTCTGATCTTATTGAACAAGGCTTTTAAATAGCCAAAACAGAACAACCACACCTCCTTATCATACGGAGGATTTTCTACAACAAAGGAAACACAACTGCACGTATAAACGTGTCTTTGACAACAACTTAAACAACTAAACAACTACTCCTACAAATGTGGAGTCAATAAGACTTATTCAAACTAACAAATTCCTTCCCTAAACTGTTTTGCTGTAAGCAAGAACAGTTTACTTTGGTACCTCAATCAACCCGAGCATCCTCCTTAGCTTCACGAACGTCTCTAGCTTCAGTGGTTTGGTCATGATGTCTGCCAATTGATCTTGAGTACCACAATGCACCAACTTGACTTTGCCTTCTCCAGTCAGCTCCCTTAGGTAATGAAAACGGACCTCAATGTGTTTGCTGCGGCCATGGTGAATTGGATTCTTTGAGAGTTGAATGGTTGAGCTGTTGTCACACTTGATTGTGATGCAATCTTCAAGACTTTCTCCAAGTTTGTTGAGCACTCTAGACATCCAAACTCCTTGTGTTGCACATGACACGGCTGCTATGTATTCAGCCTCCGTGGTAGACAATGCCACAATAGACTGCTTCTTTGAACTCCATGAGACTGCACCTCCAGCTAACATGAACACATACCCGGATGTGCTCTTTCGATCATCCAAATCCCCAGCATAATCACTATCCGTATAAGCAAGAAACCCCTTGTCTGCTCCACGCCTATACATGATACCAAGCTCTGCAGTGCTTTTCACGTACCTTAGAACTCGTTTCAGTACTTGAAAGTGAGCCTCTGTCGGATTCTCCATGTAACGACTTGCTAGACATACCACAAAAGTCAAGTCTGGTCGTGTAACAGTGAGGTACATCAAGCTTCCAATCATCTGCTTGTAGAGAGTGGTATCGAGAACAGCTCCTCCTCCTTTCTTTGAGAGTTTGACCCCTGGAACAATGGGATTGTTAACTCCATTGCACGTACTCATCTCGAATCTCTCTAAGACTTCCTTGGCAAATTTCCTCTGACAAATGTAGATCCCTTCTTCTCTCTGCATTATCTCAACACCCAGAAAGTACCTCATTCTGCCGAGATCAGTCATGTCAAAATTCTTCTTCATCGATTCCTTGAAATCATTGATCAGCTTCTTACAGTTTCCTGTAAAGATTAGATCATCCACATACAGACTTACGATGAGGATCTGACCTTGCTTTTCAGTTTTGATGAACAACGTGTGTTCTGATTCGTTCTTCTCAAATCCTTCCCTGATGAAGTAACTCTCTATCTTGCTGAACCAAGCCCTCGGAGCTTGTTTTAAGCCGTAGAGTGCTTTTCTCAGCTTATACACCTTTCCCTCACTTCCTTTCTTCACAAAACCTTGAGGTTGATCGATGAACACAGTCTCTTGCAACTCTCCATGCAAGAATGCACTTTTAACATCTAGTTGATAGATGCTCCAGTTCTGATACGCGGCTATTGCAATGATCATCCGAATGGTATCCCACCTTGCAACTGGTGCGTAAACCTCATTGTAATCAACACCAAACTTCTGTGCATACCCTTCTCAGAGTTTGTGTTCGCACCATTCACATCATTCCTTCCCCAATCCCAATTCTTTGTCTCTTCAAATACAACATCTCGGCTCACCAGAATTTTCTTTGAAATGGGATTGTACATGCGGTAGGCTTTTGACTCTTCACTGAAGCCTAAGAAGATGCACCTGCAACTTTTGTCGTCCAACTTAGTTCTCTTTGCTTCAGGAATGTGAACATGCCCAATGCACCCGAACACCTTGAAATGCTTCACATCCGGCTTGATCTTACTCCAGGCCTCTTCTGGTGTTTGACTTTCCAAAGCTGCAGTAGGACTGCGATTCAGAATGTATGTTATCCATCTAACTCCTTCAGCCCAGAACTCCTTTGGCATCTGCTTCTCAGTTAGAGTACTTCGGACCAGATTCATAATAGTTTGATTCCTTCTTTCAGCCACGCCGTTTTGTTGGGGTGTGTAGGCTGCAGTGAGTTGTCGCTTGATCCCATAAGTCTTACAAAATTCATCAAACTCATTTGAACAGAACTCTCCTCCCCTATCAGTTCTGAGACAACACACCAGACTACCAGATTCCTTCTCTACACTAGCTTTGAACTCTTTAAACATTCCAAAAGCCTCTGATTTTTCGGCGATGATATAGCTCCACATCTTTCTACTATAATCATCAATGAAAGTCAGAATGTACCTCTTGTGACCAATCGATGCAGGAGTGATTGGTCCACAAATGTCAGCATGAATCAGTTGCAGATTTTGTGTCGCTCTCCATGAGCTTTTCTTTGGGAAGGAACCTCTCTTCTGTTTTCCCACCAGACAGTTTTCGCACACCTTCTTTGTTGCTTCGATGTGAGGGAGTCCCCTGACCATCTTCTTGTGACTCAACAGATGCAGGCTGCTGTAGCTCAAGTGTCCGAATCTGCAGTGCCAGAGGTGAGCATCTTCTGCGGTTTCGATTTGGAGACAAGAGTCTGTTCCTGCCATCTGAGCCATGATTATGAACATCCGGTTTGTACTCATTGTAGTCTCGATGATGAGTCCTCTTGCCGAGTGGTAAATCTTGCAAACATTGTCTCGTATGAGTATTGCAAGACCTCTCTCCTGCAACTGTCCCACGCTCAAGAGATTGTTGCTGAGCTCTGGAACAAAGTATACATCCTGTATGACCTGAACCATTCCCTTCACTCTGATCTTGATGCTGCCTTTTCCTTTCACCCCCATTCGAGCACCGTTTCCCAACTTCACAGAATGACGAAAGCTTTCGTCCATCTCAGAGAACCACTTGTTGTTACCGGTCATGTGGTTGCTACATCCACTGTCAAGAAACCACAAGTCTTCCATTTTGGATCCGTTGAGTTCCACATGCGCCATAAGGAGAAGCTCTTCTTCTTCATGTGGCGCATGTGGAACTCAACGGATCCAAAATGGAAGACTTGTGGTTTCTTGACAGTGGATGTAGCAACCACATGACCGGTAACAACAAGTGGTTCTCTGAGATGGACGAAAGCTTTCGTCATTCTGTGAAGTTGGGAAACGGTGCTCGAATGGGGGTGAAAGGAAAAGGCAGCATCAAGATCAGAGTGAAGGGAATGGTTCAGGTCATACAGGATGTATACTTTGTTCCAGAGCTCAGCAACAATCTCTTGAGCGTGGGACAGTTGCAGGAGAGAGGTCTTGCAATACTCATACGAGACAATGTTTGCAAGATTTACCACTCGGCAAGAGGACTCATCATCGAGACTACAATGAGTACAAACCGGATGTTCATAATCATGGCTCAGATGGCAGGAACAGACTCTTGTCTCCAAATCGAAACCGCAGAAGATGCTCACCTCTGGCACTGCAGATTCGGACACTTGAGCTACAGCAGCCTGCATCTGTTGAGTCACAAGAAGATGGTCAGGGGACTCCCTCACATCGAAGCAACAAAGAAGGTGTGCGAAAACTGTCTGGTGGGAAAACAGAAGAGAGGTTCCTTCCCAAAGAAAAGCTCATGGAGAGCGACACAAAATCTGCAACTGATTCATGCTGACATTTGTGGACCAATCACTCCTGCATCGATTGGTCACAAGAGGTACATTCTGACTTTCATTGATGATTATAGTAGAAAGATGTGGAGCTATATCATCGCCGAAAAATCAGAGGCTTTTGGAATGTTTAAAGAGTTCAAAGCTAGTGTAGAGAAGGAATCTGGTAGTCTGGTGTGTTGTCTCAGAACTGATAGGGGAGGAGAGTTCTGTTCAAATGAGTTTGATGAATTTTGTAAGACTTATGGGATCAAGCGACAACTCACTGCAGCCTACACACCCCAACAAAACGGCGTGGCTGAAAGAAGGAATCAAACTATTATGAATCTGGTCCGAAGTACTCTAACTGAGAAGCAGATGCCAAAGGAGTTCTGGGCTGAAGGAGTTAGATGGATAACATACATTCTGAATCGCAGTCCTACTGCAGCTTTGGAAAGTCAAACACCAGAAGAGGCCTGGAGTAAGATCAAGCCGGATGTGAAGCATTTCAAGGTGTTCGGGTGCATTGGGCATGTTCACATTCCTGAAGCAAAGAGAACTAAGTTGGACGACAAAAGTTGCAGGTGCATCTTCTTAGGCTTCAGTGAAGAGTCAAAAGCCTACCGCATGTACAATCCCATTTCAAAGAAAATTCTGGTGAGCCGAGATGTTGTATTTGAAGAGACAAAGAATTGGGATGATTTCTCCATCCGTTTAAGTTGTTGTCAAAGACACGTTTATACGTGCAGTTGTGTTTCCTTTGTTGTAGAAAATCCTCCGTATGATAAGGAGGTGTGGTTGTTCTGTTTTGGCTATTTAAAAGCCTTGTTCAATAAGATCAGAAGCAAGCCTTTTGGTACCAAACCGTTTGTGCAATAGTTAACATCTGGTATCAGAGCAAAATCCGAGAGTTGTGAGTTTACAGAAAAGAGTGAGAAATCATGTCAGGTGATACAGACATGAAGGTGGTGACGACGATACCTAAGTTCGATGGAGATTTCGAACATTGGAGCATGCTGATGGAGAACCTCATCCGGTCCAAGGAATGGTGGGATCTGATTGAGGAAGGCTACGTTGAGCCAGCAAGAGGAGTGGTCCATAGCACTCGATCCGTTTAAGTTGTTGTCAAAGACACGTTTATACGTGCAGTTGTGTTTCCTTTGTTGTAGAAAATCCTCCGTATGATAAGGAGGTGTGGTTGTTCTGTTTTGGCTATTTAAAAGCCTTGTTCAATAAGATCAGAAGCAAGCCTTTTGGTACCAAACCGTTTGTGCAATAGTTAACATCTGGTATCAGAGCAAAATCCGAGAGTTGTGAGTTTACAGAAAAGAGTGAGAAATCATGTCAGGTGATACAGACATGAAGGTGGTGACGACGATACCTAAGTTCGATGGAGATTTCGAACATTGGAGCATGCTGATGGAGAACCTCATCCGGTCCAAGGAATGGTGGGATCTGATTGAGGAAGGCTACGTTGAGCCAGCAAGAGGAGTGGTCCTCAACGGAGTGCAGAGACAGGAGCTTGCCGACAAGAAGCTCAAAGACTTAAAGGTGAAGAATTACCTGTTCCAGGCGATTGACAAGTTCATCCTCAAGACGATCATCCAGAAGGATACTGCCAAGCAGATGTGGGATTCCCTGAAAACAAAATATCAGGGAAATGAGCGTGTGAAGAGAGCTCACCTCCAACGACTGAGAAGGGAGTTTGAGATTCTGGAAATGAAGGAAGCCGAAACCATCACGGAGTACTTTGGAAGGGTGTTGTTGGTGGCGACTGACATGAGGAATGTTGGTGAAGATATGCCAGACAACAAAATTGTTGAGAAGATCCTGCGAACTCTCTCCGAGAAGTTCACTTACATTGTGTGTTCCATTGAAGAGTCTAAAGACATAGAGACTCTCTCAGTGGATGCTCTGCAGAGTTCTTTGCTGTGTCACGAACAAAACATTGTGAAACATGCCAAAGGATCCAGCAGCAGCGACAACGTTCTGAAAGTAACCTCAGAGTTCAATGAATGGAGTGGAACTCGAGGAAGAGGAAGAGGAGGAACGTCACGAGGCAGAGGCAGAGGACGAGGAAGACAAGCCTTTGACAAGTCCTTGATCGAGTGCTACAAGTGTCATAAGTTAGGACATTTCCAATTTGAATGTCCTGAAGCAGAGAAGCAAGCAAATTATGTTGAATTCAATGAAGAAGAAGAGCTTCTCCTTATGGCGCATGTGGAACTCAACGGATCCAAAATGGAAGACTTGTGGTTTCTTGACAGTGGATGTAGCAACCACATGACCGGTAACAACAAGTGGTTCTCTGAGATGGACGAAAGCTTTCGTCATTCTGTGAAGTTGGGAAACGGTGCTCGAATGGGGGTGAAAGGAAAAGGCAGCATCAAGATCAGAGTGAAGGGAATGGTTCAGGTCATACAGGATGTATACTTTGTTCCAGAGCTCAGCAACAATCTCTTGAGCGTGGGACAGTTGCAGGAGAGAGGTCTTGCAATACTCATACGAGACAATGTTTGCAAGATTTACCACTCGGCAAGAGGACTCATCATCGAGACTACAATGAGTACAAACCGGATGTTCATAATCATGGCTCAGATGGCAGGAACAGACTCTTGTCTCCAAATCGAAACCGCAGAAGATGCTCACCTCTGGCACTGCAGATTCGGACACTTGAGCTACAGCAGCCTGCATCTGTTGAGTCACAAGAAGATGGTCAGGGGACTCCCTCACATCGAAGCAACAAAGAAGGTGTGCGAAAACTGTCTGGTGGGAAAACAGAAGAGAGGTTCCTTCCCAAAGAAAAGCTCATGGAGAGCGACACAAAATCTGCAACTGATTCATGCTGACATTTGTGGACCAATCACTCCTGCATCGATTGGTCACAAGAGGTACATTCTGACTTTCATTGATGATTATAGTAGAAAGATGTGGAGCTATATCATCGCCGAAAAATCAGAGGCTTTTGGAATGTTTAAAGAGTTCAAAGCTAGTGTAGAGAAGGAATCTGGTAGTCTGGTGTGTTGTCTCAGAACTGATAGGGGAGGAGAGTTCTGTTCAAATGAGTTTGATGAATTTTGTAAGACTTATGGGATCAAGCGACAACTCACTGCAGCCTACACACCCCAACAAAACGGCGTGGCTGAAAGAAGGAATCAAACTATTATGAATCTGGTCCGAAGTACTCTAACTGAGAAGCAGATGCCAAAGGAGTTCTGGGCTGAAGGAGTTAGATGGATAACATACATTCTGAATCGCAGTCCTACTGCAGCTTTGGAAAGTCAAACACCAGAAGAGGCCTGGAGTAAGATCAAGCCGGATGTGAAGCATTTCAAGGTGTTCGGGTGCATTGGGCATGTTCACATTCCTGAAGCAAAGAGAACTAAGTTGGACGACAAAAGTTGCAGGTGCATCTTCTTAGGCTTCAGTGAAGAGTACGTTGTTGGTGGCGACTGACATGAGGAATGTTGGTGAAGATATGCCAGACAACAAAATTGTTGAGAAGATCCTGCGAACTCTCTCCGAGAAGTTCACTTACATTGTGTGTTCCATTGAAGAGTCTAAAGACATAGAGACTCTCTCAGTGGATGCTCTGCAGAGTTCTTTGCTGTGTCACGAACAAAACATTGTGAAACATGCCAAAGGATCCAGCAGCAGCGACAACGTTCTGAAAGTAACCTCAGAGTTCAATGAATGGAGTGGAACTCGAGGAAGAGGAAGAGGAGGAACGTCACGAGGCAGAGGCAGAGGACGAGGAAGACAAGCCTTTGACAAGTCCTTGATCGAGTGCTACAAGTGTCATAAGTTAGGACATTTCCAATTTGAATGTCCTGAAGCAGAGAAGCAAGCAAACTATGTTGAATTCAATGAAGAAGAAGAGCTTCTCCTTATGGCGCATGTGGAACTCAACGGATCCAAAATGGAAGACTTGTGGTTTCTTGACAGTGGATGTAGCAACCACATGACCGGTAACAACAAGTGGTTCTCTGAGATGGACGAAAGCTTTCGTCATTCTGTGAAGTTGGGAAACGGTGCTCGAATGGGGGTGAAAGGAAAAGGCAGCATCAAGATCAGAGTGAAGGGAATGGTTCAGGTCATACAGGATGTATACTTTGTTCCAGAGCTCAGCAACAATCTCTTGAGCGTGGGACAGTTGCAGGAGAGAGGTCTTGCAATACTCATACGAGACAATGTTTGCAAGATTTACCACTCGGCAAGAGGACTCATCATCGAGACTACAATGAGTACAAACCGGATGTTCATAATCATGGCTCAGATGGCAGGAACAGACTCTTGTCTCCAAATCGAAACCGCAGAAGATGCTCACCTCTGGCACTGCAGATTCGGACACTTGAGCTACAGCAGCCTGCATCTGTTGAGTCACAAGAAGATGGTCAGGGGACTCCCTCACATCGAAGCAACAAAGAAGGTGTGCGAAAACTGTCTGGTGGGAAAACAGAAGAGAGGTTCCTTCCCAAAGAAAAGCTCATGGAGAGCGACACAAAATCTGCAACTGATTCATGCTGACATTTGTGGACCAATCACTCCTGCATCGATTGGTCACAAGAGGTACATTCTGACTTTCATTGATGATTATAGTAGAAAGATGTGGAGCTATATCATCGCCGAAAAATCAGAGGCTTTTGGAATGTTTAAAGAGTTCAAAGCTAGTGTAGAGAAGGAATCTGGTAGTCTGGTGTGTTGTCTCAGAACTGATAGGGGAGGAGAGTTCTGTTCAAATGAGTTTGATGAATTTTGTAAGACTTATGGGATCAAGCGACAACTCACTGCAGCCTACACACCCCAACAAAACGGCGTGGCTGAAAGAAGGAATCAAACTATTATGAATCTGGTCCGAAGTACTCTAACTGAGAAGCAGATGCCAAAGGAGTTCTGGGCTGAAGGAGTTAGATGGATAACATACATTCTGAATCGCAGTCCTACTGCAGCTTTGGAAAGTCAAACACCAGAAGAGGCCTGGAGTAAGATCAAGCCGGATGTGAAGCATTTCAAGGTGTTCGGGTGCATTGGGCATGTTCACATTCCTGAAGCAAAGAGAACTAAGTTGGACGACAAAAGTTGCAGGTGCATCTTCTTAGGCTTCAGTGAAGAGTCAAAAGCCTACCGCATGTACAATCCCATTTCAAAGAAAATTCTGGTGAGCCGAGATGTTGTATTTGAAGAGACAAAGAATTGGGATTGGGGAAGGAATGATGTGAATGGTGCGAACACAAACTCTGAGGCACTTACCTGGGAAGGTCACGAGGAGGATTTCTTGAATGAAGAAGCAATGGCAAATGAACAAAATGAAGAAGAAGAAGCCATTACAGCACCTGCAGAAGAAGACAATGCAACAGATGATGCAGAACCAGTTGCAGTGGCTAGAAACAGACGAGAGACAAGGCGTCCTACTTATCTGCAAGATTATGAGTGTGGCATAATCACGGAAGAAGAAGCCATGGCTCATTTCATTGGTGAGTCAATGGCGCTTCAAGCTGTAACTGCGGGTGGAGATCCATTGACCTATGATGAAGCAGTGGCGTATTCAATATGGAGGGTAGCAATGAAGGCCGAGATAGACTCGATCGAAAGGAATCAGACTTGGGAGCTTGTTGATCAACCTGCAAACACAAACATCATTGGTGTTAAGTGGGTTTACAAGACAAAGTACAATGAGCATGGGGAGATAGACAAGCACAAGGCATGACTGGCATATCTTCACCAACATTCCTCATGTCAGTCGCCACCAACAACACCCTTCCAAAGTACTCCGTGATGGTTTCGGCTTCCTTCATTTCCAGAATCTCAAACTCCCTTCTCAGTCGTTGGAGGTGAGCTCTCTTCACACGCTCATTTCCCTGATATTTTGTTTTCAGGGAATCCCACATCTGCTTGGCAGTATCCTTCTGGATGATCGTCTTGAGGATGAACTTGTCAATCGCCTGGAACAGGTAATTCTTCACCTTTAAGTCTTTGAGCTTCTTGTCGGCAAGCTCCTGTCTCTGCACTCCGTTGAGGACCACTCCTCTTGCTGGCTCAACGTAGCCTTCCTCAATCAGATCCCACCATTCCTTGGACCGGATGAGGTTCTCCATCAGCATGCTCCAATGTTCGAAATCTCCATCGAACTTAGGTATCGTCGTCACCACCTTCATGTCTGTATCACCTGACATGATTTCTCACTCTTTTCTGTAAACTCACAACTCTCGGATTTTGCTCTGATACCAGATGTTAACTATTGCACAAACGGTTTGGTACCAAAAGGCTTGCTTCTGATCTTATTGAACAAGGCTTTTAAATAGCCAAAACAGAACAACCACACCTCCTTATCATACGGAGGATTTTCTACAACAAAGGAAACACAACTGCACGTATAAACGTGTCTTTGACAACAACTTAAACAACTAAACAACTACTCCTACAAATGTGGAGTCAATAAGACTTATTCAAACTAACACAATCCTCTCCTCGTCACTCTCTACATGACCGAGGAAGGAGAGCAACGAATCTTCGGGCTCCACGGAGACTTGATTCTGTCACGCGCCTCCTTCGTCCGCGTCTCCTCCTCCTCCTCCTCCTCCTCGAGCAAGGGTTGGCTGATCAAATACGAGGAGGATGAACTCAACTACGGGAAGTTCCCTCTCCTCAACCCTCTCTCGCGCTTCCGGTATGACCATTCGTGGGAAAGCATCGATATGTACGAATGCAAACTCTCCGAGATTCAAGCAGCCTATATTGTCAAAGACCCGGTCACGAAAGAAGAAGATTTTGGATTCAAAAGACTGGTTCTTGATGGAAAGAATCGCCTTCTTGGAGTCGGCTGCGACGGGAAGATAAGGTACTGGAACGGGAAAATCTGGACGAGAGTGAAAGACCAAATGGCTCAGTTCTGCGACATTGTAGTTCACAGAGGGCTAACTTACGCCTTGGATTCGGAAGGGATTGTTTGGTGGATTAGTTCGTCTCTCAGCATCTACAGGTACGGACCTTCACTCGATGGAAATGCAACTAATGGCTGTTTCAGTGAGTTAAGCTTATTGGAATGTTGTGGAGAGTTATACATTGTCGCTCGGCTCTTTCAACATAATCGACAGAGAAACAATCCTATGGAACCTGATCCTGGGGATTCCGATGTGATACATGACGATGTTGGGAACACGAATTGGGTATTTTCAGGAGGAAGCAACAATCCGGCCATAACGGTCGGTTACAAAGTTTACAAGATGAATGAAGAATCGATGAAATGGGTACAAGTTAAGTCCTTGGGAAAGAATGCGTTTGTGGTGGCTACGGACACTTGTTTCTCGGTTTTGGCTCACGAGTTCTACGGATGCGTGTCAAACACTATTTACTTCTCCGACAATGAAAGGTATGAGATCAAAGTGTTCAACTTAGACGATGCTAGTATCACCACAATGTCGGAACATAAGGAAGGTTGTTTCCAAATTTTCGCTCCTCCTATCCTTCCCTGAATCTTGTCTAGGTTCAAACATAATCTCTTTGTATTAAGCGTACCCATCATTAAATAAAAAAATCGTATCTTTCATTTTCATTTTTGGGTATTAGTGAACAGAAAATGCAACATGTTTTCTAAGAACGATGTTATCCCATACTACCACTTTAAATTTTTTGTCAAGCTCTATAGAAAAATAGTTCTTCTACAGCTACTCAATTGCCCTCAAGAAACGAAGTCGTGCCTTCAAGGAGATCTCTACTCTAGGGTTAGGTATGGAGCTGGCTTTGGGGACGACGTAATCTCATACTTTACCATTTTGTCAAGCTGTATCAAAAACCGTTCGTCTATACAGCTAGTAAATGGCCCTCAAGAAGGCCCGGCCCTTGGGGGGACTGAAGAAACGTAGACTTCCTAGGATCCCAAAAATTATAAACTAATTTTCAGTCATTTTTTACTAATATTTTCTTTGATCTATTGATATAAACGGTGGTTTTATGAACTCAACATTCTAAGTTCAATCCATGAATTTGCTATTTTCAGGATGTCGTACAACCTGTACACTACAGCTAGGGAGGTATAGAGCGGATATTATGAGAAGGAAAAAGAAACAGTATCCATAATCCAATATCTTGACTTAACAGTATAACATTGATCATTTTGGAAATAAAAGAAATCTGGAAATAATTTTGTTACATTGGCAATCTTCACCAAAAAATTATAGAAAAAGTACTTAAATTAACACTCATTTATCATTTTATTAGTAGTCTAACACGGTTGAAGAAGTTCCTTACATTTTGTAAAGAAAACACATAAGATTCAATATCATTTTCCTAATATTTTTTTCCTTTTGAATGAAAAATCATTCCTAATAATTAGAACCTGTGTTATTCTTATTTAAATTACAAATATTAAACAAAGGTTTTTAAAATAAAGAAAATAGAAAAACTAAAATCAAATTAATAAAATAAAATCATTAAGAAAAGCTTTTATTATTTTAAACACAGAATAAAAAAATGAACCCTAATTTTCATATATATGTTGTTAGGAAACCATACTTAATATCACATTCCAAAAATTAAAGAACAAGTTTTTGGTTTCTAAGGGAGGTGAAGAGTAAGAAAAAGAAGAAACACAAGAATGAGAAATCCATTGAACAGCTATACTTCCAAACCAAGCAAGTGTATTATTAATCCACAACTTGAGAGGAGATGTTTGACAGACGAACATGAGCAACATCACCATGTACCATGTTTGTTATTTGTCTGATGGTAGCCAAAACAGTAAGAAAGAGACGAAGGGAAGTTTCTCCTGCTGTTGAGAGTAATGTCAAAGGTTGAGGTTGTTGTCCTCTACGGATACGTTTTCGTCTTCAAGAAACCGAAAGAAGCTGAAGTTGTTGTCCCTCAAGTGCCTCAGGAGGATCTGTTTGCTCCACCTCAGAGACTGATTGACCCAGCGAAATATCAAGTTTTGTCACAGGTCATGATGAGAATATGCTCTCAACTTCTCTTGAGAGTGACAAGACTGCACAATTCCTTTTGAGTCAAAGAACAGAAGGAAACATAGGACAAGCAAAGAATCTCGGTATAGTTCATTGTTTGATGAACGGGTTCTTCCCTACATTACCATGGAGGAAGACGATAGCAACAGCAATGACTGGCTTCTAGGTGCAAGGCGGCAAGAGAATGCTCTTACCAAGTTTTCTTGAATGAAGACATGGTCATGAAGTCTCATGAACATGCAAAAGTCAGGAGATTCCTGTTTCCCTAAATCTCAATGTTTACCTGAAGTGGGAATTTTTTTCATTGCCATACACAATCCAATTCAAGGTCCGTATAATTGTTTCGTTCTTTCTCAGCTTAGCCTGTAGGCATTACTCATTAGATGGTACAGTTCCACTGATTAATAATACTTGAATAATCTCTCTATTTTTTTGCATTAATATTATATGACTTTTTCTATTTTTTTGCAAATTAAGCTTGGCTCCATTAAATTGACGATTCCAACAACCATTTGCAAAAGTCTTATGATGGTCCTGACTTAATTCTCTAGTTTCTTTTTTTTTCTTTCTTTCTTCTCTTTTCTTCTCCGTGAATGTTTTAGAAGAGAGTACAATTGTTGGAAGTTTAGGGTTCAAAGAAGTTGTGACTTGTATTAGAATTAGGACAACGACAACATTTTGCTTAACAGAGTACAAGCCTAGAAATGCTTCTATCACCTTAGTAAAAACAATATGAAAAAAATGACATGTGGTAGGTGAAATGTACCACAACAATGCCTACGAAAACTCAATATGGAAAAAAAAAAAAAAAACAGAAAAATGACTGAAACAGTGAATTAACCGTAAGATTAGATGTGAAATTCTGATATTGGGGTTTTTGTGTATTGTCCACACAAATTAAGGCATAAGTGCATAACCAACTTTGGTATTGCGACTGTTCTATATATGTAGATCCTCTCAACTGGAGAGTTATCATACCTTGTTTATGGAGAACACTTTAGTTCTTAAACTGCTCTTTTGTTATCAACACCAAACAACCATTTCTAATTTTGAAACATCCATTTACCACGAAAGAGATCTAATTGTGCCATTTTTTGTAAAAAAAGAATTAAAAAAAGAAGCCCTAAATATGACAAAAAGAAAAAGGTAAACGATCATCTCTTCTCTGTGTTCATGAAAAGTGATAGCTACTTTCCTATAGGATAGTGTTTTCTCAATTTTCCCATACAACAGTGAACGTTCACTGTTATGTAAACTTATTTTATAATCTATCAATAGAATACGACAAAGAGAATTACGCTGTGTGCAAGAAGAGAGGGAAGGAGTTGTAAACTTGACATGTGAAGTCAGCTAGTATTAGCATCTTATTAACAAACTGTCTGCAATACTTCAATTTATTGGACCAATCACAGAATTTCGAGTCATTTACTATGTCGGGAATGTTAATGAAGAGATTTCACCCAAAAGTGAGTTATATTTTGGCTTGATTACAAAGATACGTACATTAGAGGTCAAAGCTGTTTAACTAAAAATGCTCAAGTTAAATTGATCTATGGTTCTGAAATCGATTCTATTGTCACATTTTTTTCTACTTGGGCGACAAGGAATGTGAGAGTAGACCAGAGTTGGTTTCCAAATGTAGCTTTCTCTGGATCTTGTTTAGGTCAAAGCTACTTTCTTTACATTACGAGTAACATTCATCTGAATAAAAAGCTTACCTTTTCATCTTCATCTTTCGGTATACACAAAGCGAACTGAACAGAGACAGCAACATGTTTTATTGTAAATATACAACTGAGAATATATCTTCATTTGTCAGTTTCATGAGGAAGCATTGAGATGTTTCAGGACAGCATCAGAAGAATGATGAGCAAAGTGCTTCTGCCTTAGCTTCACATAAGGATATCCAAGGAACGACAAGAAATTAGCTGGCTTTGAGAAGGACGTTATCTCATACCATACTTTACCATCTCCATCAAGCTCAATCGAAAACCGTTCTTCTCCGGCTAGTAAATGTCCCTGAAGAGTGCCACTCCCGTAACCGAAATGCGCAGGGCCTTTCCTAGATTTCTTGCTTTCATCGACATAAGCCACTTGAAGAGGAAGCATCACCCACGGAAGAACTTCTTTCACACAGATGCAGAACTTCTTACCGGTTTCAACTGGAGTTGTGGGATCAACAAATGCCCAATCCATACTGAAATGCCTGCAATGAAAACAAAAGCAAAAATTCATTTCAAAGTGTTACATCAACTGAGAAAGATGATGAGTAAAGCCAACATACTTCCAACTCTGGAGAGCTTTTTTCCCCTTCTCGTAACTCTCTTTACCACAACCGACTAAAACCCGAGAATGATTGATCAAGAATCCATCTTTATCGACTTCTGAATCTTCCTTCAGTTTAGCCACTGATCTAGACGAAGCTCCCATGTACTTGTTGTCATAATTGAAAGTTCCTGTTCTGAATTGAGTAATCACCACACACCATTTATATATGCTCAGAGAGAGTTTCCTACTGCTTTCTGTTGCAAAGTTATGATTTTTATTCTCTTACTTGTTGATAACTTGTTGCTGTTGCTCGGCAGACGGACGGCCCCAGCTCAAGAACACCATCTCTTCCACAAGAACTGAAGCAGCAGACCAATTGTATTAAAGGCAAATTAAAGGCAAACAATCACCAGATAAATCGGCGGAAAGTACACTGGAAAGAGCGAGAACCAATTGTATTAAAGGCAAATTAAAAATCGAAAATTTGAGATATTTCAAATTCGAATTAGGTAATGACCAGAGACGTGAAGAAAGAAGGAACTCTGTACGCTTCACAAATCAGAGGCGTGCTTTATCCCAATCATGTTCGGTTTACTGAAGCTTCAAAGATTTATGTTATCTGGTCCTCACCACGGGTTTCGGTTTCCGATTATGCCGTTTCTTTGCGTAGCGAACGGCAAGGTGTTCGATAATGAATATCTGAAACTACAGAACCTCTGTACGCAAATCCCATTCTTGGGAGTCAAGAACTGGGCATTGACTTTTAAGATGGTCAAGGATAATAACTTTTTAATCACCAAGTATGTCGTCAATTTCTATGATCATCAAGCTGGATTTGTTGAGAAAACTTCCAAATTCGAAATGGTTCGAGCACCACTAAAGTTACTAAACTAACGAAAATGACTGAGCAGTTTCGTCTTAAGTAGTCATTACATTAGTCTTCTCGATATTTTGATTGGTGCTCATACGGGGTTGAACACGAGCTTAGTCTTGGTCAAGCTCAAGCATTATGTGTAAGTGGCAGACATGAGTGGAAGGTATGTACCAACCAAAACAATGTCTGCTGACCAGATAAAGAAACTGATTTGATCAAATGAATACGCACAACTTTCTTTTCCATAAAAGAAAAAAAAAAGTGTGGGGAAGGTTTCTACGTAGAAAGGAATCATCAAAGAGCAACTAATAAAAAGGAAGAAAACACTATCTAAGGTCAAAACTAGGTCCTCCCCATTTGCCACACCAACTAAAAGATAAAAAGGGATAGAAAGAAACTGTACAATTCAAAATGTAAAGAGTGAGAATGAGTGAGATTTCTCCTTGAAACCGATCAGAACTAGTAACGGGGCTTTCTGAAAGCTTGGAAGAAGCTAAGACACTGCTTGTCCTTGCCTGGGTCTTCATCTGGAACCTGCTTGTTTTCACCACATCCTGCTCTGAGAAATCTCGCCTCGTTAGGGGGGTTTTTTTACTCGGATCGCGTTACGACGTTTACCTCAATCATTATCTGTTGAAGCATTTCTATGATTTCCTCAAAGACTGGTCTTTCTTTTGGGTCTTGATGCCAGCATCTCTCTAGAAGTCCCTTCACTTTTGGATGCGTCTTCTTTGGAATTTTCGGTCTAAGCCCCTGAGAAAATGGAATTCATTTTAGCCTCTGGAGGAAGAAGAAAACACTTGAATGCAAGGTTCTCAATATACAATACCTTCTGAACAACGCCAACAGCCGCTTGTAGTGGAGTCAAGAAAGCATATGGAATCTGTTTCCATTTACAAGTACACGATACACATCAGTATCTTTAACTAGCGTGGAAGAAAGATTTAGAGAGAGAGAGTTGTAAGCAGATTCATACATCGCCCGTCAAAAGTTCCCATAGCACTATCGCATAACTGAACACATCTGCTTTGTGACTGTACGGTTTGTGTTCAATGACCTGCAAATATCGATTGTCCAAGTAACTAAGTAAAAGATTAAACAGAAGAGAGAGCCAGCATACCATAGACTCATGCAATAAGTTCTACATGCTCGAATAGCTCTTTTGTTCACACCGAACACATTGACTAATGCAATAAGTTCTACATACTCGAATAGCTCGAATAGCTCTTTTATTCACATTGAAAAGTTAGAACCATATAGGTATCGAATTCATACCTCTGGGGCCATCCATCGATAAGTCCCCGTTTCAGCTGTCATGACCCCTGATTCAATCTGTACTCTGGCAACTCCAAAATCAGCAACCTTGACAAGCTGCTCAAAATTACAAAACGTTTAAAACCTCACGGGCTGCAGCTGCTAGTCAAAACAAATTCGCAGCGATAAAACTTAAGACACGTTTGTTAACTACACTACGAGTAGCAAATCTTACCCCATGTTCATCCATAAGAAGATTTGCAGTCTTAAGGTCCCTGTGAATGATGTTGTTTTGATGCAGATAGCACATTCCTTTTGCAACATCAAGTGCCACTTTAAGCAAAGTTTGAAGTTTGAAAGCGCATTTCTGTTTGTGAAGAAAATCATAAATGCTCCCCCGAGACATAAACTCTGTCACAAAGATACAACCCGTCAACTCCAATGACAAGTCTGTGTGAATTACTATTCAAATTCGCATCTACTGAGGTCTTACCAGTCACTATACAAAGGGTAGGAGATCGTGTGCATGCACCCAAAAACTGAACAACGTTTTTATGTCGGACTTTCCTGTAGACAGTAAATATATCAGTCATAAGAAGTTGAAAAAAATCATGTAAGACAGAGACTGTCAAAATTCAAGCCTGCTCCTGAGTATAAACGTAAGATCGTTTGCGAAAAAAGGAAATTTGCAGTGAAATATCAGCGTAAACTATTGTGGTTAGAATTAAATTGCACCGACCTCATGATATAAACTTCTTGAGAGAACTCTCTAAGCATCTCCGTGTTTACACGCTCAGGCTTGAGAAATTTGATAGCAACTTCCTGACTGCAATAAGTACCTCTATGCCTGCATAGCCATCAAAAACATATTACTGTAACTTCTAAACAAAAACTCGAAGCTTTGTAAAACCAGCTTACAGAACCATAAACTCACAGATCCCCATATGAACCAGATGCCACTTTCTTTTCAATTTTGAGCTGTTTCACGTCAATCTCCCACTCGTCAGTTCCATCCGTGGGTATTTCAATGCAGGCGGGTATCAGCTCGTTGCTTGATTTGTCATGCTCAAAGAAAGCAATAGATTTATGTTTTGAACCAGGTTGATCCTGTTGAACATACTCAGCAAAAAGCAATTGTCAAACGTTTGAATCAAAATATAGCAACACGACGATGCATAGCGTTGCATCATCCAATATCAAATTGAGAATCAATGCATCTTTTATCTCATGAAGAAAATAATTTTTCACAAAAATTACGATGGAAAATACCTTAAGCTTCAGTATCTCCTTGCTTAACGCATCTTTTAAACCATCTGTTTCCTATAATCCAAAGTTGCTAAAGTTTATCAAACAGATTGGTGACAACAAAGACATAAAAGTTAGAAGTACTTAAGATCTCGCTAAGGCATTCACTAAGTAGCATAATGCTTCAAAATACCTCCTGAGACCAGCCATCAACAACAAAGACATCCAAAGAAAACCCATCCGCAGTGGAGAAAGCATGAGCCTCTTGAATATTCAATCCAAGCTCACCAAGCAGGGAAGTAAGCTGAAACAGAAAAACATTACAGACTCAAATTATCACAAAGATGGAAAAATAACATGAGAGTCTGTAGTAACGAAGCATGAAAATTGTGGCAAAGTTAATGAACCTAAGCAGCAAACAGTGATGTTAAACAAAGCACCACCAACCTGACTAAGGAGTTTAGGCTTATCGATGGTTGAAAAGGTAATCTCATGCATCGGTCTGCGAAATAGGCAGCAAAACAAGTTAGGAATAAGTAGAAAAAGCATACTGAACATCATATTTCAAAGACACACAATTAAACGAGATCTCACCGAGTAGTGACAGTTGCATTAACGGCACTATCAACATCTTCAACAATTTTACTTCCCTGAGTAATAGCCTCAAAATTTGGAGAAGAGCCAAAAGTGGGAGGTGCAAGAAAGCTTTGAACAAGAAGAAAGCACACGATTAAAAAGAAAGCACAATGTAGAACATGGTCTCAGTTTGATAGAATGCCTTACCCCTGCCCGCTTGGGTGGCTAGAGCTTTGAGCATCTTCCTCCAACGCAGGGTCAGAGTCAGCAGTATTTCTGGGAGTAACCTGCAACAAAGAGAAACCAATAAACACAACAACACAAAACACATGTGAGCTAGAATTAACTCAAGCTTGGTATTGTTACCTGTACACTACGAACTTCAAACACAGGCCTAGTTGCAGGATCTTCAGCCAATTTCAACAATCTCTGATGCGTGAGAACATCTTCTGCCCTCTCAACTTTAACATCAAGAGCATATCTGGGAAAAAGCAGAAACATGCAAAGATAAAGCCAAATGCCAAAACAAACCAAAAAAACATCATTCAATAGCTCGTTCTTGGGTCAAGACACGTGTTAAGAAATGGAAAAGATTATCAATTTTTTGTCAACGACATATTCATTTCAAATTAATCCGAGAGAGAAAGAGAGAAAAATCGGTCGCTGTCGATTAACATATACAAACCCCAGAAGGAAAATGAATACTTTAAGCAAAAACAAACAGATAATTTTAGTAGAAAAGAAAAGAGGTTGCAAGATTCTACAAGATACTACCCCCTTTATCCTAAAATCCAAAATTGATCAAACCCAAAGATAACAAAACCCTAATGAAACAGCCGAATCAATGTGGAGTAAGAAGAAGAAGATCACCGAGCAGGAAGACGGTTGAAATGTTGCCAAAGCTGATCCTCGAAATCAGGTAGAGTAGCTTCTTCGTAGTTAGATTCTTGGAGGCGCTGTAAAATCTCACCGTATACATCAAGTTTCATCCGGTAGTGTCTAGGGTTTTCCTGGGACGGCGAAGCCACGACGGCTCGGCTGCCGCAACTCTCGGACTCGTCTGTGATCGTCATGGGTACCAAATTCCACGACGGCGGATCGGCAAAAACGAAACCTTTAGAACCCAGAAGACGATCTACGAAAATTGATCCAAGATTCAGAAACAGAACAAAAAAATCTTCAGAGATTCTTATAAACGCGAAACAGAAAAAAAAAGGATAGAGATTAAAGAGAGAAATCGAGAGAGAGAGAGTTTTAGGCTCAGAGTGAGGAGAGAAACGTTACGGTGTGTTTACACGTAGGGAATAGCCACGTCATCAAGTGGGGACCACGTATTTGTGGGTCACAAGACTCCTCCCACTTTTTTTTCTTTTTTTCTTTCATATTTTTCGCCTAAGTGGATTGGATACTGGACTAGTGGTGCCTTTTTTATTTTTAGTTTTGGAGAACCAAACATAAAATAAAATTTGAGATTATTATAGCTCAACTGACGTATTTTAATATCTATAAACATGATGCAAAGTCACAATTGAGTATCTACATTTATAAAGTTTTTTTCTATATTTGTAAAAGAAAGTTAGAAAAAAGGTTGTCTTAATCGCTTCAATGATTTTTTAAAAAGTACTTGAAACTAAATAATTTTACTATTTAAAAGTCACAGTTCAATTTGTCAACTATACCATCTGTTCATCATATACACACAGTGGTCATACACTCATACTTGTGTATCACTTTTGTTGAACTGATCATTCCAACCACTTGGAGCTCACAAATTGAATTTATTTTTATTTTCTTTTTCATATTTTTCCCCTAAGTAAGTGGATTGGATACTGGACTAGTGGTGCCTTTTTTTATTTTTAGTTTTGGAGAACCAAACATAAAATAAAATTTGAGATTATTATAGCACAACTGATGTATTTTAATATCCATAAACATAATGCAAAGTCGCAATTGAGTATCTACATTTATAAAGTTTTTTTCTATATTTGTAAAAGAAAGTAAAAAAACAGAAGACGATCTACGAAAATTGATCCAAGATTCAGAAACAGAACAAAAAAATCTTCAGAGATTCTTATAAACGCGAAACAGAAAAAAAAAGGATAGAGATTAAAGAGAGAAATCGAGAGAGAGAGAGTTTTAGGCTCAGAGTGAGGAGAGAAACGTTACGGTGTGTTTACACGTAGGGAATAGCCACGTCATCAAGTGGGGACCACGTATTTGTGGGTCACAAGACTCCTCCCACTTTTTTTTCTTTTTTTCTTTCATATTTTTCGCCTAAGTGGATTGGATACTGGACTAGTGGTGCCTTTTTTTATTTTTAGTTTTGGAGAACCAAACATAAAATAAAATTTGAGATTATTATAGCTCAACTGACGTATTTTAATATCTATAAACATGATGCAAAGTCACAATTGAGTATCTACATTTATAAAGTTTTTTTCTATATTTGTAAAAGAAAGTAAAAAAAAAAGGGTTGTCTTAATCGCTTCAATGATTTTTTAAAAAGTACTTGAAACTAAATAATTTTACTATTTAAAAGTCACAGTTCAATTTGTCAACTATACCATCTGTTCATCATATACACACAGTGGTCATACACTCATACTTGTGTATCACTTTTGTTGAACTGATCATTCCAACCACTTGGAGCTCACAAATTGAATTTATTTTTATTTTCTTTTTCATATTTTTCCCCTAAGTAAGTGGATTGGATACTGGACTAGTGGTGCCTTTTTTTATTTTTAGTTTTGGAGAACCAAACATAAAATAAAATTTGAGATTATTATAGCACAACTGATGTATTTTAATATCCATAAACATAATGCAAAGTCGCAATTGAGTATCTACATTTATAAAGTTTTTTTCTATATTTGTAAAAGAAAGTAAAAAAAAAAGGGTTGTCTTAATCGCTTCAATGATTTTTAAAAAGTACTTGAAACTAAATAATTTTACTATTTAAAACTCATGGTTCAATTAGTCAACTATACCATCTGTTCATCATATACACACAGTGGTCATGCACTCATACTTGTGTATCACTTTTGTTGAACTGATCATCCCAAGTCCCTACCAATTGGAGCTCACAAATTGAATTTATCCTTTGAAACAGTTGTGACTGAACTAAATAATGCCGTTCTAAGAATAATATAAACTAAATTGTGTAGTTTCCCATTCTTTAGGTCGACAATAGGCTATAGAAGCGTTGAATATAGTTTTTTCGTTGACGAAGCGTTGAATGAATCCAAATTGTTATTTACATTATAAATACTTTTGCCCAAGACCAAAGGAATAGCTCACCTTGAACCACGGTTCTGTCTCCTGATCCTCCTGTCTGGACTCCCATAAGGAGAGTAAGACCGATCTCTCCTTGACTTTTCTCTGCGAGGTGAAGGTGAATAGTCACGCCTTCCTCTCAAAGGAGATCTTCTTGGTGACCTGCGGTGTCCATTATCATCACGCCCATAGTGTTTACCACGGTCACGGTTACGACCCCCTGAAAAGTTATCTGTTTAAACACATTCCTTGATCCCTAACCCGAATGAGTTTAACAAAGTCCAGCTTTTACCATGATCCCTGTCACTTTTCAAGCCAAGATAGTGCCCTGGAGTGGGAGTTCTTTGGCGCTTCCTCCGCGACTGTAGAAAACAGAGTATCAAAGTATTATTAACCAATCCGCATGGAGACAAATAGAAATTTACCAAAGAAAAAAACAGAGTATGTTCAAGAAACAAAAGCAACATGAATGAATGCAATCAATGAGCATGCCAAAAAATAAAAATAAAAAGCTAGAAATACCATAAAAACCTTCACTAAAAGTTGTTGATAATGTCTGTTGATTAGTTGAGAGTTGTATAGATGTTGAGGTAGGGCAATATTTGACAATAATCATTTGGAAAAGCCTAAGCTTAAGCCACTGATCATGCTGTGTTAAGGATGATGAACTCGTCATCATTGACTTGCTGACGCAAAACATTTTCTGAACAGCCATTAACAATAATGATATCAAACGCATAGTATATTGCAGCCAAGCTTTTAAGTAGTAAGATTATTACCCTTTCAACAGTTATGTATCGGCCCTCCAGAACAGACTGGTTCAGGTACTTAATGCAACGGTCAGCATCTTCATAGCTATCCATTGTAACAAAGGCAAAACCACGAGACACACGAGTGCGAGGCTCCACCACAAGAAAGCACGAGGCAACCTATGAGAAAGCAACTCATTAACAAAGCGTAGAGATTAAACCGTCATATATGATATGAGGAAGAAGGAGGATCAAGCTTAGACATTATTACCTTTCCCTCCTTGGAGAAATGGGCTTCAAGCTCCCTCTCTGTGACCCTTGTTGATAAGCCCGTCACATAAGGAGTATTCCCAGGGTTTTCAGTTTCAGTCCTACCAACCAAAATGCATTCAGATGACAGACAAGAAAACAACAGAAACAATCAGTCCAATTAACAATGGAATAGTTGATGATAACGAAGAGCAGTAACTAACCTTCCACGGCTTCTCGACCTCGACCTAGAAAGGATAGGTCACCAGAAGAAGATTAGTTTGCAATTTCAAGCATATACAGAGTTTTCTTAATGAAATGCTAACAAATTTGACACAATAACTAACCTTCCACGGCTTCTTGATCTTGATCTATGCCTTGGGACAGACTTCGACTTTGACCTAGACCTAGGTCTAGACCTGGATCTTGATCTTGATCTGGACCGAGACCTGGACAGTTCTTTCTGGGGTGAAGGAGATGGCGAATCTCTGATGCAAAAAAAGAAATAACTAAACATTAATTCCTACTTAATCTAGACATTTGATGTCTTGAAATAAGAAGTCTCAGTGTGAGATGTTACTACAGATAATCAATCTCACACTGAGACTTCTTATTACAAGACATCAAACAAGCTCATCAGTTCTATGAAGTGAAGAAATCAGCCAAATATCGTAGCAACAACATTATTGGAAACCCAACTACAGAATCCAAATAATCATTTCTATAACCAAAAAAATTAGGGATTAAATAAGTGAATTTCAACGCTATTGTGCAACATTTTGAAAATTTACGCCAAAGAGGAAAAAACTAGCGACGCGTAAAGCGAGTTATATGGAAGAAGAACGAGTTAAAACAATACGATGTACAGACAAACGATTTTGCACAATAGCAATGAAATTCGAAGCAACAGAAATTGAGTTTACCTTATTTTCGGAGAACTCGCCTGCAAAAAAAAAAAAATACAAATTGAAACAAAATTTCAGCAATTAGTTGGGTTACCCAGAAAGATCAAACCGGATCAAGAAAGAAGGAAACAAAAGAAGAGCCATAGAGAGCGAGAGAGTTACCATTGCGAAAGGAACAATAGACTCGCGACAGAGACGGAGAGAATTAGGGCTTTACTGTCAGAAATCAACAAGAAAACAATGATCACGTGGTAATTGCTTTACACAGATCAGATCATAATCCGATGTGGCAAGACTCGTCTTCATATCAGATCATATTGTACACCCGTGTGCAGATAGATTGATATATTCATTACTTACAGATCTTATTTCTTCAGTGGATCTCCACTGGAGTTGTGGAACATTTCAACAAATACTTGGTGTTCATTTAATGCAATCTGATTGTTTACATAGTTTGTAGATTTTAGTTTTTGATTTTTGGCTTTTAATTTTTCGTTTTTAAAATTTGGCTTTTAAACTTTTGGTTTTTGATTTTATTGTAGATTTTTTTTTTAACTTGAATGGTGATTAATAGTAATTTTTAGTTTTTGAATTTTATATTTTATATTTTTGGTTTTTATATATTATTTTTTTTTAACATCCTGTTATTCTAAGAATAATTTCTGATTTATATGTTTAAAATTATTATGATATTTAATAAAAAATTATAAAAACAAAAACTCCCAAAATTTCTGAATAAGTAATGAAAATTTTGATAAAAAACATTCATGAATTTATATCATATTTTTTAAAAAAAAAACTTATAAATTAATATTTTTATAAAAGGCTTACACAAATAGGGATTATTAATTTGTTTGGTGTATCTAGAATTGTAAATGTGAGTTTATTCTTATAAGAATAATATTTTATTAAATATTAATTGATAAATTAGTAATATTTGGGAAACAAATATTGAAAAATTGTTACAGCAGTTTTTATGAAAAAACTCATAGAAACTTTTTTTTCACTTAAGAAAATGGTAAACATTTTGAAAAACCAGTTTTCTATAACTTAGGGAATCTATTTATTTAAAACTTGAATGACTAATAAAATCGGAAAAAGCTCTCAGACACAATTATCGAGACACCCATCAGATCTATGTTTTCCGACGCCGGTGGAGCTTATGCTCGCCGGCGTCGCCTCCTCCACTCCTTGCTTCTCTCCTCTTCTTGTGGTGTCTATCTTCTTCTTTGGCTTTTATTTTCTTGGCTGTCATCTTCTTGGTTTTCATCTTCTCCACTCTCAGCGTTAATGGAGGAGGAAGAACGGGAGAAGGCTCATGAGTCCATCGTTTCTCTCCCAACCTGGTCTCCGTTTCAACCCATGGAGTTCTTCGCCGGATCTGCACATTTATTTGTAAAGGTCGACGGTCGACTCCCTCGCCTCTCACAGGATCTTCTCACCAGCATCAAATCTTTTTCCTCCGCTAAAGCTTCCATGACCGAGAAGCTGGTCTGGGCGCCATCGATCTCACGGAAAGCACCGCCTCCTCCGCCCTCTGCAGAGATTCTCGATATGTGGGAGTTAGAGGTAGCCGTGTTTGAGTACACTGTCTCCTATATATTTCAGGCCACAATCCTCCTCCCCGTACATCGAACCGCCGTGGTTCCTCATCTCTGGTCTCCACCATTCGCTGTCGTGCTCAACCATCGTCTTATCTCCGTCTGGCAACAAAATCCCCTGTCTTCTATGGAGACGCACTCATCCACCGCCGGAAACACCATCTGCTTCCCTCCGCCTCCCCGGTTTCAACCGCCACCAGTGGCTGTATCGACGAACTCTCCGCAGCATCCAGATCCACACTCCACGACAACAACATGCTCGGCCAACTTCTGCCGACGTTCAAAGCTGGCCTCTCCACCACCAAGTCATGCGTCAATGTTGAATTTTAACCCCTGTGGAGGGTTAGCCGGTCCGGTGTACCATGTTTCGGTCCGCGCCGCCGCAAGTGTCACGCACTCTCTCGAGGAGGCTGCAAACCCTAAAGCTGCTCTAACCAACTTACTGGGCATGGGCCAATATGTTAGTTTAATGGGCTTCGTCCATATATCCAGCCCATCAAGTTCCAGACCTTTAGCCTTCAACCAAACATGCCTCCCTCCAACTCTACCGACTTCAGTGCCTCTTTTGTTCATGGCTGGACATCTCACCTCCGGTTTTCTCGACGACGGCTCAAGACCTGCGGTAATCTTAATCTTTGGAGTTAGAGGTAGCCGACGAATGATTTCTGTCTCTTTCATATTTTTCCGGCGACAATCCTCCTCCGTGTTTTTATCCCCTTGGCGTCTCATCTTAGGATCCCTTCCATGGCATCTCACCGCAAAACCTCAGTCCGATCATTGTTCGAGAGTTAGAGGTAGCCGACGATTGTTTTTTATTTCTCTCCAAATCTTCCGGTAACAATCCTCCTCTGTTCAGTTTCTTCGACCACCACCGACGGTGCTTCAAGCCCGTTTCCAAACCCAATTATTTGGGTGTTTCAACGTCGATTCATCGTTCGACTATTCGATGCTCTTTCGAGCATTTGCTTTTGGGTTATGGGTGAAGCTTCTCCATGAGTTTCTTCGCGCTGCTGAGCAAGTCTCGCCTCTTAATGCTACTATCTGTTTTCCTATTGTATTGTTTTTCTTTCAGCGTTTAGCCGTTCAGCATGCCTCCGGTTGTATCCATCTACGCCTTTTGGGCTTCTAGTTTTTTTTAATATAATCAGTTGACAAAAAAAAAGAATGACTAATAAAATAGTTTTTGAAAAACAAAAACCCAAAATTATTTCAAAAAATCTGCACATAATCAAGACCTAAGTATACTTAGAATATGTCAAGAAATAAAAAGCTCAGCGTGCTGATCTATCCGAATTTAATCTTAAAATGTTACTTATGATTCCTATAAAATCTCTTTAAATTAATAATATTGAAATCGAGTACTCCCCGATTTTTCTCTGGTTTTCTTTTAATTCGCTAGGCACGAGTGATGTTTTGGAGTCTGATATAGCTCTCTTCCAAAGTGAAATCGATAGAAACAGTATCATCAAGTTCTTGAGTGCAGAGGAAAATAGATTTTCATCACCTACAGCCACATTCCAAACTGCTGGTTCCAAGAATAAAGGAGAACATTGGAAAGAAAAGCCTGCTTCTTCAGGGATTGTTTCTTGAAAGAGATTATTGGTCTGACAATGCATTCTGATTCTTAAGTTTTGGCTGAGCGTGTTGCAAAGGCTACTAGGAAAGGGATCAAAGAGAGGTTGGATTATGGAACGGGAGATGTTTCGGAGTCTGATATAACTCTCTTACAACGTGAAATGGATAGAAACAGTATAGAAAACTTCTTGATTGCCGAGAGAAAAAGCTTCAAACCCTCCAACATGGAAGATAATCAGACTCGTCCATACTTCAGTGAGCTAGTTGAGCGAGTGGCAGAAGCTAATAGAAAAGGGTTCCCAGAGAAGTTAGCGCATGAGAGGATGCAGATACTCGATATCCCACATGATTTAGTTGAGTGAAATATTTTCCATTGGCTTCTTGCGAAGTCACTTGTGCAGTTCCGACAAACTTGCAAAAACTTAAGGAACCTATTCACCCAAACCACATTCATCTACTCTCATCTGAAAACATCCATAACCACCCATCCTTTCTTCACTCTAGAAATTCTTTAGAGATCTGGATTTTGAAGACTCAAGATATTTCAGAATGGGCAACCTTGAGGAGAACATATTGATGGATTGAATATGGTCAACATATTTTCTCACAAGATTGCAAACCTGGGCGAGTGTCTATATGGTTAGACCCAGGATAGCATCTCTCAGTATCAGATTATTACTGCATTGACATACAACAGACATGAAATATAAGGTGCTAAAATTCAATATTTGGGGTCCTATTGATGATACTATTGCAGAGATATGTGATTTGGAATCACATAGGTGGACTCCAATAGAGATAGAAGAAGACTGGTCTTGCTATATGCATAATTCTTTTGCCCCTGTATCAGTTCAAGGACAGTCTTTTTGGTTTGCTAAGAGGATCAACAAAGAGATATTTCTCCGGTCTTTCAACTTTTCCAGTCAAACCTTCCTACCAAGAAAGCTTGCTAATGTCTAATTTTGTTTATAAACAGTTTATGGATTCAGATTATCTTATAAAATTTTAACATATTTTTTCTTATATTGTTATCATTTTATATTTTTAATAAAAAATGCACAATTTTTGAATTTACTTAAAGCAGTCCAAAACGTTAAAATGACACTAGTTACACAACGACCTTTTCAAAAATTCAGAACTTAGATCTCAAGACTTAGAACATGACTCTCGCTCGAATTAACCTATTAGAAACCTACAAGTCTACAACTCTAGTTACCCTACATCATTTTAGGAAGCAAAACCCTAGAATATAAATAATACGTGAAAAAAAATTGGAAACAATTCAGAATGATGACCGATTGATAGTAATTTCTTGGACTCTCCTTATGCCATGAAGCATTGGTGAAGAGTGACGACGATCGATCGCTACTCGAGGAAAACCCAATCAAATGTGAAACTTCATCTCCACTTTAGAAAATTCAGTTTCCGCAAATGATTTCAATTTATAAACAAACCCTCAATTTCTTCGATTCTTCACCGGTTATATTTTTTAAAAGAGTTTAAAAATATATCAAAATGGGTGATCAACCTTTGTCTATAAATTTGTTTACCGTTGGAGTTTTCTGCTAATTTTTTTTAACTGTTGAAGTTCCTACACATATTAATCCAACACATGTCGACCAATGATTTGGTCAGGTACATAGAAAACGTCTCTATTGGCAACGACCATAATTCGAGAGACGTATATAATAAGGAAAAAATAATATATCAGAAAAGAACTCAAATAATTCTTCACGCTTCCGGTTAGAAAAGTCGCAAGAAAGCTTGCATTCCCTTTGCATCTTCAACATACTTATAACTAGGTGATTCTCCCGAGTGTAGTTCTTGGAACAGCGGTGAGATTCTCATACGAGTGTAGGAACTTCAACAGTTAAAAAACCTGAGATTCTCACACAAGTGTAGTTCTTGGAACAGCAGTGAGATTCTTCTCATACCAGTATAGTTCTTGGAACCGCGATGAGATTCTCATACGAGTGTTTCTGGTTTAATGATGACCTAAACAATCATCATCAGTTCATCACTTTGCCGTTTTGCTGGTTGATGTTGGGTGTTTGAATACAAGTTTTTATCAAATTTAAGTTGGATAGTTCTTTGCATTCTAGTTGCAGCTTTTAAATCTTGATTTTAATTTTTGCCTAGTGTATGATTCACATAGGCCTGGGCATATTACCCGAATCCGAATTACCGAACCGAATCCGATCCGAAAATCCTATCCGAATCCGAACCCGAATTGATAAAATATCCGAATGGATCCTAAACTTCTATATCCGAAAATCCGATTCCGAACCCGATCCGAACCGAAATCCGAATGGGTATCCGAAATATCCGAAATATAAACATACATCTGAAATATTAATTATATTTAGAGTTAATATAACCTATTTATCAAAAATTACAATTATAAATCCGAATATATGAATTAATTTTAGACTAAAATAACTAAAATATCAAAAATATGTAAAATGTTCGAAAAGTTTTAGCTATATTTGTCAAACTTTTACTAATTTTTTATTTAAATTTAATCAATTTCATTTTTTATGTATAAATTCGGGTATCCGAATCCGATCCGAATCGGAATGGATCCGAACCGAACCCGATCCGAAATTCTAAAATATCCGAATGGATTTTATATCTCTAGATCCGAAAATCCGAAAATCCGAAAAATCCGATCCGAACCCGAACGGATATCCGAACGCCCAGGCCTAGATTCACATGTGTCAGCTTGCGTTTCTCTATTTTATACTCTTTTTCAAAAGTAATTTATTTTTCAAATTTGTAGGAACTGGACATTCTTTTTTCACGCATACAAATCCAAACCCACAAAAGAGAAGACAGAAACCAAAACGTCTGTGAGAGAGAAAGCCTTTGATTCTAAGAGCATCTGCAACGCCGAGACTGAAAAAAAGTTCTTAAAAATTTTTTTTTTTTTTTTTTTCGTTTTTTCAAAAAAAAAAAAAAAAAAAAAATCTGACGAATCAGATCTCGCCACGTGGCAAGGACTCAATCCTTAAATCTCTTCTTCACGGATCGCTCTTCCTTCTTAGTCTCGCCATGTCATCAATAAAGGAGGTAAGGACTCGGGAAAAACCCGCGTTGCGGGTGCTCTAAGGACGTTCAGTTACAGTACCCTAACATACTTTTGCCAAGACCAAAGGAATTGCTCACCTTGAACCACCGTTGTGTCTCCTCCTGTCTGGACTCCCATAAGGAGAGTAAGACCGATCTCTCCTTGACCTTTCTCTGCGAGGTGAAGGTGAAAAGTCACGCCTTCCTCTCAAAGAAGATATTCTTGGTGACCTACGGTGTCCATAATCATCACGCCCATAGTGCCCACCACGGTCACGGTCATGGTCACGAACCCCTGAAAAGTTATCTGTTTAAAAACACTCCTAGATCCCTAACCAGAATGAATTTAACAAAGTCCAGCTTTTACCATGATCCCTGTCACTTTTCAAGCCAAGATAGTGCCCTGGAGTGGGAGTTCTAGGGCACTTCCTCCGCGACTGTAGAAAACAGAGTATCATAGTATTACTAACCAATCCGCATGAAGACAATTTAGAAATTAACAAAAGAAACAAACAGAGTATGCTCAAGAAACAAAATTGATATGGAAGAAGGTGTACTGTTGTCGAAATGAAAAAGCAACATGAATGAATGTAACCAATGAGCATGCAAAAAAAAAAGATAAAAACCTAGCAATACCATAAAACCCTTCACTAAAAGTTGTTGATGATGTCCGTTGATTAGTTGAGAGTTGTATAGATGTTGAGGTAGGGCAATATTTGATTAGTTGAAAATATTCATCTGAAAAAGCCTAAGCTTAAGCCACTGATCATGCTGTGTTAAGGATGATGAACTCGTCATCTTTGACTTGCTGACGCAAAACATTTTCTGAAAGCCATTAACAATAATGATACCAAACGCATAGTGTATTGTAGCCAAGTTTTTAAGTAGTAAGATTATTACCCTAACAGACTGGTTCAGGTACTTAATGCAACGGTCAGCATCTTCATAGCTATCCATTGTAACAAAGGCAAAACCACGAGACACACGAGTGCGAGGCTCCACCACAAGAAAGCACGAGGCAACCTATGAGAAAGCAACTCATCAACAAAGCAAAGATTAAACTGTCATATATGATATGAGGAAGAAAGAGGATCAAGCTTATACATTATTACCTTTCCCTCCTTGGAGAAATGGGCTTCAAGCTCCCTCTCTGTGGCCCTTGTTGATAAGCCCATCAGATGAAGAGTCTTCCCAGGGTTTTCAGTTTCAGTCCTGCCAACTAAAATGTATTCAGATGACAGACAAGAAAACAACAGAAACAATCAGTCCAATTAACAATGGAATAGTTGATGATAACGAAGAGCAGTAACTGACCTGCCACGGCTTCTCTACCTCGACCTAGAAAGGATAGGTCACCAAAAGAAGATTAGCATGCAATTGCAAGCATACACAGAGTTTTCTTAATGAAATGCTAGCAAATTTGACACAATAACTAACCTTCCACGGCTTATTGATCTTGATCTATGCCTTGGGACAGACTTCGATGGCGAATCTCTGATGCAAAACAAAAAAACTAAACATTAATTCCTACTTAGTCTAGAGTCTAGACATTTGATGTCTTCGATGGCGAATCTCTGATGCAAAACAAAAAAACTAAACATTAATTCCTACTTAGTCTAGAGTCTAGACATTTGATGTCTTGAAATAAGAAGTCTCAGTGTGAGATGTTACTACAGATTGATCAATGTCTAGATTATCTGTAGTAACATCTCACACTGAGACTTCTTATTACAAGACATCAAACAAGCTCATCATCAGTTCTATGAGGTGAAGAAATTAGCCAAATATCGTGGCAACAACATAATTAGAAACCCAACTACAGATACAGAATCCAAATTATCATTTCTATAACCAAAAAATTAGGGATTAAACAAGTGAATTTCATAAATATGAAGGCATATTGGTCATATATTCTATTATTTTGTTATTTACCTAAATTTGCATTCATATATGCTACTTTTTGAATTTACATATTTAAATGTATTATCCACCTAAATATATATCATATTTCGTTTAAAAAAACCCTATAAATGAAAATTATTATAAAAGGCTTGCACAAATAAAGATTATAATTTGTTTGGTGTATCTAGAAGTATAAATGTGAGTTAATTCTTAAATATTAATCGATAAATTAGTAATATTTGGAAAACAAATATTGAAAAAATGTTACGGCCGTTTTTATGGAAAAAAAACTCATAGAAACTTATTTTTTATTTCATTTTAGAAAATGGTAAACATTTTGAAAAACCAGTTTTCTACAACTTAGGGAATCTATTTATTTAAAAGCTTGAATGACTGATAGTTTTTGAAAAACAAAAACCAAAATCTGTTTCAAAATCTGCATATAATATAATCAAAACTTTAAATTATGTTAAGAAATAAAAAGCTCAGCTCCTCATCTATCAGAATTTAATTTTAAAACTAAACTACAACCCGCGCTGGGCGAGGGTGAACTTATAGCATAGATTTTTTTTATAGCGCTCATACAAATTATGAGAATTACTACACGGACAATTCTATAACGGACACCGCTATCCACTCCACTACGATCCACGAGCACGATGAAATGCCTTCGGTTGGAGCACTCTGAAGACCTTCTTATAAACTTGCCTCCACTAATCTGTAGAAATTGCATCATTTGGAATTTGAACCTGAGACCTCCTCGTGTAGAAGCATTAATGAACCCTTGGTCAACTACTTGACTAAAGGGGGCTTCCACATCATAGATTTTCTATGTCAAATATATAACTAAGGAAAATTCAATTGTTATAATAATTATTAATTAATAAGTTTTTTTTAGGTGTGAATAATTAATAAGTGTTGCCTGAGATTTTGAACCATTTTTTGGTAAAATTTATTTATTTAGTTTTTAGATTAAAATTAAAAGATATATATAATAAAGTCGTAAGAGAATATAAGACAAAATGTATTTATAGATGAAAGAATTTGAGATGTGTTAATAGTTTTATTTTACATATAGATATATTATATAGTTTACTAAATTCCCACTCTAGTGGCAAATAATATTTTTTAGTTTGTTTTGGTTTACAAAGATCTCCAGTTTGTGGAGGCTGCTGATGACATAGCCTGTTGTAAAATGATTCAAGGGAGGATGTTCAGTAGTCACAACCAAAATCAGTTTCCACGAAATCAGAGGGATACAGGAAATCCAAACCATAGTACGGCTTGTATGTGTCTGATAGATAAGAGAAAGTTGATCTCCTCTGAAAGGAGATAAGGCTGCTATTTTATTGTTGTCATCCCTCAATAGAACATTAGGAAGCTTTCTGGGAAGGAAGGTTTGACTGGAAAAGTTGAAAGACAGAAGAAATATCTCTTTATGGATGCTTTTCAGATGGGAGTAGATGAATGTGGTTCGGGTGAATATGTTCCTCCAGTTTTTGCAAGTTTGTTGGAACTGCACAAGTGATTTCGCAGAAAGCCAATGTATAATATTGCATTCAACTAAATCATGTGGGATATGTTACCATATGGAGTAGAAGAAAAATGTTTACATATGTAAGCAATACGAATACAAGTTCTGTGAACTAAAACAATTAGAAGTGTAATCGAAAAGCAAATATCAAGTAATTATCACTGATCATATGTTATCATATATAAGTACACAGTCATTGTATACAATCTTCAAAACTCAAATCTCTTGTACAAATTTTTTCCAAACCTCATATGCAACTGAGCTTTTTTTTTCACTAAATCGTTGACAATCTTCAGCGTAAAGAAGGGATTCATCGTCGCTTGAGTAAAAACCAATCAGACTTGAAACTTCAATCTTTATGATTCATAATCTACAATTCCAATTCAGAACAAACCCCATGATCTCTTCGAATCTTCAATTCTTCATGTTTCTGAATTGTTGACAGTCTTCACTCTTCAGTGAAAAGAAGAGATTCAAAAGAATCAATTAATGAAAGCTATTGCTATTCAAAAATTGCAATCGGATTTGAATCGGATTCCATTTCAGAAACAAACCCCCATGATCTCTTTGAATCTTCAATTCTTCATGTTTCTGAATTGTTGACAGTCTTCACTCTTCAATGAAAAGAAGAGATTCAAAAGAATCAATGAAAGTTATTGCTATTCAAAAATTGCAATCGGATTTGAATCAGATTCAAATTCGAAGCGGATATATTTTTTTAAAATATGTTAAATTCGGTGATCAACCTTTGTCCACGTGGAAGACTAATACAACAATTAGAAAACCTAGACCTTTTTCCAAAAACTCTCTCTAGGGCGAACTCTCTCCTTCTCTCGTTCTCCTAGGCGGCCGCCGTTTGCTCCGATCTAAATGGCCGGCCGCCTTAGGAGCTTCAGTTACCACCTTGCGTTTACCTACCTTCACAAACCTTCTCCAGATCTCTCTAGTTGTTCGAAATCTCTGTTGCAGTGGATGACTATCTCCTCGCGTTGGAATCCCAAAGTTTGGCGCATCTCGGATCCGCAGTTACAGAGGACGACTGCACCTCCTCCGACGGTTCCGCCTAACCCACCGGACCCTCCAGATCCGCAGGATACTCCGTCTCCACTGTCTCCACCGTCCCCACCGTATCCACCGCCTCCTTACCAACATATGACCTCTTCTCCACCGCATTGTATCGTCTTTACGACATCTCCGCCTGCTCCGCCACTGTGCTTTTCGCCTCCCCCCGTCACCCCATCTCTAACCTCCACTGGAGCTTGCCAAAGAGTGATGGTCAACAACCTCCGACAAAGTCCCGCTCAGATCTTTATATCCATGGTGTTGTCGGAGCCCCTTTCGAATCCTCCTCTACTCTGCCTCATGGTCTCAGATCTCATCTCCCCACGGACCACACGTCCACGGACTACACGTCCTTCTTTGCCGTTGCTGCAACTCAACGTAACCAAGTTCATCACAACTGCGGCCAGCCTTCTCGGGTATACCGAAATAGAATCTATTACTCTCCCCGACGAACTCTTGCTACAAACCAAGAAAACTTACAGTGCCTTTGAACCTCACGTTTATTCACCGATCATGGCTGAAGTTCTATCGATTCTATCAGCCCTCAAAAACGCTAAGGAGCTGGGTATCTCATCAATCTACCTCCAATCAAACGCTCAGTTTCTACTCCGAGCTATACTTTCGCAAGAGAACATCAAGGAGATCTCCGGATTGCTCACTGATATCTACACTCTTGTCCTTTCCTTTTCTTCTGTAACTTTTCAATTTCTCTCTCGATCAAACAATGGCGAAGCTGATGAGCTAGCCAAGGTAGGGCTTCGAAACCCATGTAACTCTGCTTTAGCCCACTAGACCTTTGTTTTAATGAAATGCTGTTCAAAAAAAAAAAAACCTTTGTCCACGTGGAATTTGCGTCTAACTCTCGCATATTTTTTTACCATTGGAGTTCCTGCACATATTAATCAAACACGTGTCGACCAATGGATGAAGAAATGACTGAAAAAAAACAGAGCACATCAGATTTATGGTGAACAGCGCATATCAACGTTTACACTCTTGAGTATTTACAAGTCGTAACAAGCATCTATGTCGAAAGACTTTATGACTCCTTTAGGACAAAGAATTCTAAGGGAACGACCGGTTAAACCATCGGCAAAGGCGCAAGAGATGGTATGGCAAATGGTAGGTCGTGGCCGTGGCAACCAAGGTGGAAGGGGCAACCAATACGGCCGAGGCAATCGCGGTAGCCGTGGAAACCGAGGTGGCTGTGGCTGAGATCTCTCTTTAAAACCTTTGAAGACAACCAAGCAGAGGTTTTGGTTGAATCTACTATACTTATCGTATCCCAAGCTTAATTTTCATTTTAATAACTTTTAAAACTGTAGCATGTAATGGTTTCGACCTCTTATCCAATAAAACGTTATTAAAAAAAAATAAAATAAAAAAAATAAAATAAAAATGTGATAAATTACAGGAAAAAAAAAAAAAAAAAGTCGTAACAAGCAGAGGTTTGATCAAATACAAAAAGTTCAGTAGAGCAGCAATAACAAAACTAAATTAACGGAAACATAGAGTTTTTGTGTCCCAAACCAATTCATTATAAGAACCAAAAGAAGAAGGGAGATATGAAAACACATAAAAAACTATAAGATAAAATCAAAGCCACAGCCCTTCGAGTCAGAGAAGTAGCAAGAAAGCTTGCATCGCTTTGCATCTTCAAGGAAGTAAATCACATTGGAAAAAAAAATATGGGAAGCCCTCTAATTAAGACGCATGAGATTGATACAATGAGGTTACACGTTACTGTCACAACACAAGAAAATTAACCCTTCCAACAAAGGAAACGAGGAACCTCAAAAACAAAGACATAAATCAATCTCAAGAATTTTAAGCCTTAGTAAAATCCAAAAACCCTTCGCAATTTGGATCAAATTCTGAGATGACCTTGAGAGAAGAAAAGAATTCTCAAATGACTCATTGTCTTTTTTTTGTTCTTATTCATTTTTGTTTTAATGGAAAAAGTATGAAAATTCCTATTCTATCCTTCATTTAGACTCTGTTTAATGGATCCAAACCTAAATTTAAATTTGGCCCAAATCCAACTCAAGCCCAGACGAAAAAATAATTATTCTCCCAACGATATCTAGTCATACTAATCGTACTAGTTATTCTACTTATATTAATCGTACTAGTTATTCTACTTATATTAATCGTACTAGTTATTCTATTTATATTAATCGTACTAGTTATCCTAGTCATACTAATCATACTAATCGTACTAGTTATACTAATCGTATTAGTCGTATCAGTTGCTCTAATGACTTTCATTAGTTTTTTATCATGATGAAGACGTGCTAGCCGCACTTGAGGGAATGGAGTATTCTGGCGGTCAGAATCAGCTAAAGATGGTTGTAGTCTTCCTTTTAGCGACAGAAGAAGGAAGACAGAGTATGGAGTAGCTATAGAGCCTTTCATTATGAAAATGGTAGATAAACTTGATTTATGTGAGGCAATCCCGTGAGGATGGTTTACTTTTGATGGCTCAATCAAAGAGATTTTCCAAATGGCTAAGCATTTCAAAGGATCAGTACCAGAGAAAGCAAGTTAGACATTTCCTGGGTTCATCTACCCTTTGGAGGTAAGTTATATTTTGATAGTATAGAGTTCACCGCAGCCTGCTATCAAGTGATCCAAGCATAACATGAATTCCCCGGGATCCAATTATCTCCCTCCTCCACGGAGAAGGCAACTGCGGAGGATGCAGATAAAGCATTCATGGAATTGAATTTATAAGAAGCATAAATATAACTGAATTTTAAAAATGAGCGCCATAAAAAAACGTGTGCCGATAAAGAAAAATTGAATTTAAAATATGAACCGAAAATCTCAAGTAGTACTAATACAACTACAAGTAATTGTACTAGTCGTATCAGTAATATTAGTACAACTGGTACCAGTCATACAAGTAAAACTAGTTCAACTAGTACAACTGCTAGTGGTTGAACCAGTCATACCAGTCATACTAGTAATACTAGTATGACTAGTACAACTGTGTGTAATTGGGTGTAATTTATATGAACCGTGTGGTGGTTTAGTACCTAAAAAATGCACCGACATGTGTAAACTCATGAAAAATGTACTTAAAATTTTGAATATTTGTTTTACGTATTTTCGATTTGTTATTAGTGCTAAGTTTGCGGACCAACCCGCCCCGCTGCGGATCTAAAAAAAATCGTGATCCGCAAAATCCGCAAGCCGCATAATCCGCAGAGAAAAATAATATACCCGCACCCGCCCCGCTTAAATTGTGGGTAACCGCAAAACATAAAAAAAAAAAGAATCTATATGTTTTTAGTTATATTTTAAGTACTTTTTTAAAAATAATCGATATTTTTGGAAATGAAAATAAATTTTATATAGATTTTTATATATAATATATTATATTTTGATTAAAATAGAGAAATATTTATAATTAATTGAGTTGAAAAGGAAATAACAAACAATTTAATAAAATTATTAACATACAGTCAAGAAGTCGCATTGTACTGGTTGTACTAGTACAACTAATACAACCACAATTAAATTTACCAGTCGTATCAGTAATATTAATACATCTGGTACCAGGTGCCAATCATACAAATAATACTAGTTCAACTAGTACAATTGTGTGTAATTGTGTGTAATTTATATGAACCGTGTGGTGGTTTTGGAGAAAGCTGTCGAGGAGAAGGTAGCCATAAAAAAGAAGACTGCTTAGGAGAAGACAGCCATGGAGAAGACGTACCACTAGGTTTCTTATGTTCAACTGATATAACAAGTACAACTAGCATTACTGGTGTAGTTGTAAACATATGAATAAAAAATGTGCGACAACATCATGATACATAGCTCTGTGACTTCGGATAATTTTTCGGCTTCGAGTCGGGGGATTCAGGTTTTCGGTTTTTCAGGTTTTAACGTATACAAACCAATCGGGTTTTTGCTCATTGTATTTCAGGTACGGTTTATTCGGGCTTGGGTAAGTTTATTTGGGTTTCGGGTTTTTGGATTTTTGGGTTTAGGGTTTAGACAAATACAAACCGATCAAGTTTTCTAATATTTTTGTTCGGATTTGGGTTCGGGTATTTCCTATTTAGACTTATTATGAATTTAAGTATTTTCATACTTAATTATGAACTAGTACATAACCCGCGCTTGCGCGGGGTGAACTCTATTTTAAAATACATTCAAAGTTTTATCATAAAATAGTAGGTTATGTTGCTTGTCTCCCTTAGTGCTTGTTCGGGAAAAAACTCTATCATAAAATACGGACAAAGTTTATCATAAAAAATGAGTTACATTGCTTTTCTCTTCTCGTAGATAACACGTATTTGCGCGGGACAAAGTAAGCTCTATCACAAAATACAGAAAAAGTTATATCATAAAATATTGGGTTACGTTGCTTGTCTCTTCTAGCGTTTGCGAGAGCAAATTTTTAAGAGTTTTTTTTTGGGGTAAAATGTTAAATCAAATCTTTAAGAGTTATTAGAGTATTTTTTATCTAAAATTCACAACCTCACCAGCAAGCTGTCCCTTCTTCTTTTCTTCTTCTTCTCTTGGATTCTCCGTTCTGAACCTCAGCATAAAATTTTAGATTCTTCTCTTGGTTTCCGTAAATCCCAACATCCATCCAAACAATCTTAATCAAGACATGCAAATACATATGATTTGAAAATAGGTGGAGTAGTGTCTGATGTACCTTCTTCTTATCCGAAATCTCCACTTCCTCTCCTCTGTACTCCTTACCAAACACACACAATGGCTTGTGAAGAAGAAGAATCCATTTCCTGATCATGGTTAAGTCTTTTTCTCTCTTACAGTCTTCTCTCGATTTTTGCGTTATTTCTGGCTTGTGTCGATTATTAACTCTTAATATGTATTTTGGATTAATATGCATTTCAGATTTTATGGATTCTTAATTGTACACTCACTATTGTTTATCCACAAATCTCGTCGAAGTTATGAACCAAAGCATTCCGTAATAGTTTACCAAACCTGGACTTCGTTTTTATTTTTCTTTAAAGTAATTAACACTAAAATTAATAATCTGATATATTATCTCGTAAAGTTGTAAATTATGACTCGGCCTTCCAGACTTCAAGTTGGGCTTATTAATCTTAAGACTCTGTTTGGTCATATTCTGGTCAGCCGATTCTCGGTGTGGTGAAGACGATAAAGACTCGGCTTCCTCGATTTTATTATGTCGATCCAAGAGATTGGGCCTTAAACGGATTAGGCCCAATACACAATTGTTATGTCGAAGCCAATACGACAAAACTCGGGACCAGCTTGAGCTTCAGACACTTCGAGAACTCCGCACTCCTCTGATCTCTTTCCTCTGAGTAAGGTGAAACGACGAACCCTAGCTCCGAAGTCAGCCGTGGCGATCCGTTCAAAGACTCCGGTGAAGTTCAAGGTAAGCTCTTCCTTTTCTTCCTTCAGATGATAAGAAAAAAAATACTGAGTTTGTTTTTTTGATTCTTAGGCATCGAAGTCTAACTTTTTTTGTTTGTCTTGTGTCGGGTGCTTGGTTGCATGCAAGCTCCACCTCGAACCCGAGTCCTCACCGGAGGTGCACCGCTTTCATCTCAGTGAAAGCTCTTCCGGTGGAAACCTTTGTCGATTTACCTTACGAAATTGAGATCTGAGATCAGTGCCAATTCGTAACAGGTAACCTCTTCTTTCGTTGTTGCTTTTATTAAAGATTAAGAGAAGTTCTGGTGAAAAACTGATGAAGCAAACTAACAGGAAAACACAGCCTATTAAGTCGTATGCTTAAAACGATTAATAACTGAGATTACCTGGAGCTGTCAACTTGTTCAGCAAACATTAAGTAGTTGAAGGCATAACTGAAAATTGTTACCTGGAAATTTAAAATAAGTTTGCTGCATCATGAATTAGATTAATGTAAAAATTTAGAAATTATACCTTCTCGAAATTCATTATGTTCTGAAATGGTAGAAAGATGCACTTGCTCTTTTGTGTGATTCCAAATATTTGTATTAGAAGCTGTATAAGAATATAAAATACATAGATAGAAATTAGTTTCAAGTATCATTGCAGTAAAAGCAATGGAGAATACATCATATTTTTACATGATTGTTCTGAGTGAAATCTTGTCCTCTTCGAATTAGAAGTGACCTTATTTGCAGACAATCTCCTTTTTGCTGTAAAAAAATTTAGACCTGAAGTGAATGAAAATACTGAACTGTATTAGAAATAATCTTTACTAAATTAAACTTGAAGAATCTCGTTTGATGATGTTTGCACTGCCAATTGTAGTTCTTAAATCTAAAATAATAATTGTAAAAAATGTTAGTAATTTAAAAATAATAGAATACTAAATACCAAGTACCTTCTTGATCTGCTAAAACCATCTCGAGTGTTTCAGTAGAACTAATTTGAATTTTCCATGTGTGCAGGATTTTGATTTGGATTTTTCAGGCGGTTTTGAAAGGTTTGATATCTTTGAGAAGAGAAATTGGAAGAGTGTTCGACATTTTTTCTAAAAGGGAGGTAAGTTTGTTGTTTATGAAAAATGCTGGTTGGGGTAGATATATATAATTATAAACTAATGGGTAGAAATAAGTTAGGATATCGGATTATTGTATAGATATTAGGAATTAAGCTAAAATACTAAATATTCAGATAAGTGTATTTTGAGATATTAAGTTAGAATATACTGACGCTTGAGATATAAGTTAGATTTTTCAGTTTTTATAAAATTTTATAAGTTTCAATATTGTAATATGCAATATTGCTTTTTGGTTTGATTTTTTTCGTTTGATAATTAACTTAGGATGTTGTTTTGATTTTTCGTTTGATAATTAACTTAGGATGTTGTTTGTAGTTATGATTTTTTATTGTAAATATTCGGATAAAGGTTGTTTGAGATATTAAGGGCTGTTTTTCCAAGATTTTATAAGTTTGTATACTGTAATCTACAATATAGGCGAGATTTAGAGACTAACGGCTATGGTTTGATTTAAAGGCGAGATTTAAGGAGTAATGGCAAAGGTGGTTTGATTTTATAGGTGGGATTTAGTGTATTTCAATATTTTAAACGTGAAATGGTTATAGTTACGTGGGAAAGAATATGGTTAGATCTTTTTGTTAGTGCTCAGGTTTGATTGAAATAATAATTGTAATGGTTTAAATCAAGTGAACCGAAGATCCACGTCTTTTTTATGGATCTTGGGTCGGGTCAACTCGTTCAACTGAGTTGACTCAGTATTTTATGTCAATTTTGACCCTTATTACCATTGTAACCAAACACGTTTTATGTATTAATTTGATGGCACAAATTGTAAATAAATCACTTTTTCAGGTATCTCAAAAATTGTACTCCCCGATTAATATTGTAGAGATTTAATTTTTTTCAGACTTGATATGCATTTATATAATTATCACAATAGTATAACTAGTAACAACTACACTACAAGAAAACGTTCAAATTCCGAGGGAAATTCCGAGGGAAAATGATTTCCTCGGAAATTTCCGACGAAAAACCGAGGAACCTCCGAGAAGAGGGTTTTCCTCGGAATTTCGTCGGAAAATTCCGAGGACATCATGTTTCCTCGGAATTTTCCGAGGAATTTCCGAGGAAACGCAGTCCGTGGAAAATTTCCGACGGATAATTGTAAGATACCGAGGAAAGTTTGGAGCCGTTAGAGACCCGTTTGGAGAGCCGTTGAGTGATTTCAAGAATTCCGAGGAAATTCCGAGGAATCCTCGGTATTTCCTCAGAATTTCCTCAGTATGTCGGAGCCGTTAGAGACCCGTTGGGGGAGCCGTTGTGCGTTTTCAAAAATTCCGAGGAAATACCTAGGAAAAGTTGTTTTTCCTCGGAATTTCCTCAGTATGTCGGAAGGATTTCATCTACAAATACAACCACCCCTCTTCCTCTTCATTCACTTCATTTCTTCTTCTTTCCTCCCACTATATTTACAAACGATTTTTCTTTAAAAAAAAACATGTCTTCTTCAAATTATTATCGTTCTTGGATGGATCGACCTCATTTGGATCCGAACACGAAATTGCTTACGAAAGAATATGAAAGAGGTCTAAAGGAATTCATGGGGTTAGTTAAACGACAACCGGAAGCCGAAACAGGTAAGTTAAGATGTCCTTGCTCTAATTGTAAAAATAGAAAGGTTATTAAAGAGTTGGATGTTTGGACACATATTTTTTTAAATGGGTTTACACGGAGTTACAAAATTTGGTATCATCACGGGGAAACAGGATATGAACCTGGTAGTACTAGCGAACCTCGGCCGGCGGTTAGATTAGAAGAACCAATTAGACGGATTTAGATTATGTAGGTATTGAGCAGATGGTAAATGATCATTTTAGAGGTGAAGATTTACCCAATGCAGAAGCAAAGAGATTTTATGATATGTTGGATGCTGGAAAGAAACCTTTGTATAAAGGTTGCAGAGATGGTCATTCAGCTTTATCATAGGCTACAAGACTGATGGGCATTAAAACAGATTATAACTTGGCTGAAGACTGTGTGGATGCGATAGCTGATTTTGTAAAAAGTATTCTACCTGAGGATAATGTAGCTCCAGGTTCATACTACGAGGTTCAGAAACTCGTATCTGGTGTTAGTTTACCGTATGAGGTAATAGATGTATGCAGCGATAACTGCATGATTTATTGGAGGGCGGATGACCAGCGGATTACATGCAAATTTTGTGGGAGCCTCGTTACAAAGATACGAGTGGAAGAGTTCGAGTGCCATATAAAAGGATGTGGTATTTGCCTTTGAAGGAAAGGTTGCAGAGGTTGTATCTTTCGGAACGCACAGCGCAACGAATGAGATGGCATGCGGAGCACTCAACAGATGGTGACATTAGACATCCTTCAGATGCAAAAGCGTGGAAGCATTTCCAATCAAAGTATCCCGACTTTGCATATGAGAGAAGAAATGTCTACCTTGGATTATGTACCGATGGTTTCAGCCCATATGGGAAGAGTGGAAGACAATATTCTCTATGGCCAGTCATTGTTACACCATATAACTTACCCCCAAACTTGTGCTTGCGACGAGAGTTTTTGTTTCTCTCCATTCTCATTCCCGGACCAGAGCATCCTAAGAGATCACTTGATGTGTTTCTTCAGCCACTAATATATGAGTTGCAACAACTATGGGCTGAAGGGGCTGAAACATACGACATTTCGTGTAAAGAAAATTTTCAAATGCGGGCAGTACTAATGTGGACAATAAGTGATTTTCCAGCATATGGTATGTTATCTGGATGGACAACGCATGGGAGGCTATCATGTCCATATTGTCAAGATGACACAGATGCTTTCCAACTAAAGAACGGAAGAAAAACGTGTTGGTTTGACTGTCACAGACGATTCCTACCACATGATCATCCATACCATCGGAGTAAGAATTTCTTTAGGAAGAACAAACAGGTGTTTGATGGTCCACCTGAGGAAGTTAGTGGGAAAGTTTTGAAGACACAACTAAGAGATTTTGGTGCAGAAAGGACGCCAGACGTCGGTGGACATGAGCATTTTCCTGTAGATGCTGTTGGAGAACTACATAACTGGCACAAGAGAAGTATTTTCTTTGATTTGCCATACTGGGAGGATCATCTGCTAAGGCATAATTTAGATGTCATGCATATTGAGAAGAACTTTTTTGACAATCTCATGAACACGATCCTTAACGTTAAAGGTAAAACAAAGGATAATTTGAAGTCAATACTGGATTTAGTCGATATATGTGCTCGTCCAGAACTTCATGTTGATGAGAATGGTAGGGCTCCTTTTCCCATATACCGACTTGATGCAGAGGGGAAAAACGCGTTCTTTGATTGGATTTCAAACAATGTGGAGTTTCCAGATGGTTACGCATCTAATTTGCGAAACTGTATTGACAGAAAGGAAGGAAAGTTTATTGGCTTGAAAAGTCACGATTGCCATGTGATGATGCAGCGCCTCCTTCCGTTTGCCTTCAAGGAACTATTACCACGAAAAATTCATGAAGCTGTTGCAGGGATCAGTGACTCTTGAAGGTATTACAAATTTGAAGACTAACATAGCCGTGATTCAGTGCAACCTTGAGAAGATATTTCCTCCCTCATTTTTTGATGTTATGGAGCATCTTGCTATTCACCTTGCACGAGAATTGGAACTTGGTGGTCCTGTGCAGTATAGATGGATGTATCTGTATGAGCGGTATATGTTCCATTTGAAGAAGAAGGTGAAAAATTTAAGTAGGGTGGAAGGTTCTATAGTCACAGATGATCAATGAAGAAATTTCCAACTTTGCGGAGCACTACTTTCCAGCAGACGTTCAGACCAAAAACAGAAGATCTGCTCGGCATGATGATAGAGGTGAACGGGCAACATATCATGTTAAGGTTCCAGACATTTTCACAGATGTAGGACGACTTAGCGGAAAACCAAAAGACGTCGACTTACAGAGCACGAGCGAAGCCATTTGCAGACATATTTGCTCACCAACTGCGAAGATGTTCTTCCATATGAGAGGTAAGTTTATTATTCTACAAAATTTTATTTTAACAAATTGACATTTAAATCTAATTACTATATTATTTTCATCATATGTACAGGATTTTCATGGCAGCAAAGCGGTTTGAATATAGATACGCCACAGAGGCGGAACTAGAAGAAATTAAGCAGAGAGAATTTGCTGGATGGATGTTTACCTATGTGAGTGCCTTAAACAAATTAAAATTACATTTACCATATATTTATACGAATTCATATTATTGATATAACCTGCATATGTGCTATTAATAGGTGTCTGCTGGTTTGGCCAGAGGTGAAACATTTGACGATTGGATACGCGAGATGGTGGTTGGCCCTAACTGTGTTGTAAAGTCATATCCGAGATTCTGTACTCGAGGATATGCATTCGCAACTGAAAAGAGGAGACATTCGCGTACGACCTATGATGCTGGCGTTTGTTCTGCATCAGGAGATGATGTATACTACGGACACATACATGAGATTTTGGAAATCAAGTATCTGGGCTTGCTTGGATTGCGCTGTACTGTTTTCTATTGTGATTGGCACGACAACACTCCAGATCGAGGTGTGAGAGTAGATGCATTTGGTGTTACATCAGTACATTCGAGGCGAAAGCTGCAATATTATGATCCTTTCATTCTTGCTTCTCAGGCCGATCAGGTAAGTTAATGTTGTAAGAATTCAGATTGATTGAGCACAATTCATACTTTTTCTAATATTTTTTAAAATGTTACAGGTTTCTTATATCAAGTACCCACGGGTAAGGAACAGAGATGATCCATGGGTTACGGTTACAAGAGTCAACCGAGAGTCGAGTTCAGGGAACTTCAGAGCTGGAAGACCCGCTGCAACCAATCACATCGGCAATTTAAGTGCAGCTGAAGATGTAGCAGAAGGTGGCCTCGTAGTCGATTTGACCGACTTCGCAGAGGACGCCGTCGTTTACGCAGAAGATGAACCAGTTATTGGAGAGTTTCACCAAGATCCAGATTCCGATTCATCTGGTGACGATGACACGGAATCAGAGTAGAACTTTTTTTTTTTTTAACAAAAAATTCCGAGGGAATTCCAAGGGAATTTAGGGTTTCCTCGGAATTTCCTCGGACTTCGACTTTAGGGATTTTATTAATAGTGCTATTCCTCGTTCTAGGTTATAAATCCACCTTTCCTCGAAATTTCCGAGGAAATTCCGAGGAGAAAAAAAACAAATCACATCCTCGGAATTCCTCGGAAATTTCAGAGGAAATTCCGAGGAAAGGGGTTTTTTTTAACCGAGAACGAAGTTTTGTGGATCGAATAACACATATATAACCTTCATTGAGTGTCTTAACTAGATTATGAAGTCATACCTAGTGTTTTACACAATAACAAACACTTTTACGATTGCTCGAACAAAAATCACACAACATAAGATAAACACCTATACACTTTAACAAACGATAAACGAAATACTTACAATTATTTTTGAAATTTTTTATTTTATGGTTTATGATCATCCACACAAACTTTCCTCAATGGAATGAATTGCATTTGTACTAAAAAATAAAAAACCGGGAAAAAAATTGGAATTTGAAACCCTAAACCATGTTTCCTCGGTATTTCCTCGGAAATTTCCGAGGAAATTCTGACGAAAAGTGGACTTTTCCTCGGTATTTCCTCGGAAATACAGAGGAAACTCGTTTCCGTCGGAAAGTCCTTACCAGGAAAACCAAAACGTTGAATTAATTCGAGAACCGCGTGTTAGGTATGATTTTATTTTAACCGACGGAATTCCGACGAACCCCTCCGTCGGAATTAGTGAATATAATAAACCTAACTCTTTCTTCTTCTTCTCCGCCGCTTAGAACATATCGCTCCTCTCTCTCTCCTCTCGATCCTCTCTCTCCTGTCGATCCTCTCTCTCATCTGCCGCCGATTCTCTGTCATATCGCCGCCGGTTCTCTGTCATCTCGCCGCCGGAATTCCAAGGGCACATCAATAATCATGTAAGAATCAACAAAACTTAACATTTTCCTGTTTCTAATCGGATTTTAGGTTGTTAGAAGCAAAAATCGGATTTTAGGTTGTTAGATGGATAGTTTAGGATTGAATTTCGGATTCTAGGTTCTTGTTTTAGTTTTCTATGGAATTATTTGTAGTTTTAAAAACGTTTTCGATTTTTTAAAACGTTTTTGATTTTTAAAAACTTTTTATGATTTTTAAAAACGTTTTTGATTTTTAAAAACTTTTTATGATTTTTAAAAACGTTTTTTGATTTTTTATAACCTTTTCTGATTTTAAAAAACGTTTTTCAATGAAGTCAAAAAAGGTTTTTACTCTTTTATAAATCGTTTTTCTGATATAAAAACAATTTTTTATTATAAAGTATTTATATAAGTATTAAAACATTTTTTGATTTTAAAAAACTTGTATACGATTTTAAAAAAAGTTTTTTTCTATTTTAAAAAACGTTTATCAAGTTTCTAAAACGTTTTTTCTGATATTAAAACTATTTTTATAAGTATTAAAACATTTTTTTGATTTGTAAAAACGTGTATATGATTCAAAAAAACTTTTTTACTACAGGTCTTACGATGATCAGACTCCGCCTCCTAGACAGCGTCGTGGTCGTGGTTCGGGTAGCCACTCGGTTCAGGATTCCCGCAGCTCCCACCATACATCTCCCTCTCCATATCCCGAGGCTCCTTCTGGCTCTGGTGCTGCACCCATTATTCCTCCGAACTATCAGGGTCCTCGAGAACTGGCGAGGATAGCAGAGTTTGTTCGACAGCCGGGTCGTCACCATCTTCCGTTTCTCACTCCCTATCCATCTGGACCGGGTCAGACATGGTTTGATCGATCCTCGAACGGGATCAGCGCATGGATCAACCGTATGATGTATCTGGCTTTGGACGTGGGACATCCGACTTTCACAGACTTTCCTAGAGCCAAACAAATTCTGTGGTTTGAACAGTTTGCGGTAAATATTCTTTTTTTTTTAATTTAAATTTTTCAATATAAATTTTCTACTAATTGTTTTTTTTTCAGCAAGAATTCAACTGGAATCCCGATTATACGGCGTTTGTCTATTACCACTTCGTCCACAAGTTATGACCAACTATGGTTATCAAATTTACGAGTGGAAGAAGAGTGGCAAAATGGCAAGGTTTGGTTTTTTTTTTAAACCCTTTTTTAAATTTATTAAATTATATTTTAATTTATCTAACAATTTTTTTTTTCGAAAAGGTCCCAAAGTTGATGAACCTCGAGGTCTGGGCACAGTTGATTGTCCATTGGAGTAAAGACGAGACGAAATCGACTTCTTCCACCAACTCCACCAACCGCAAGAGCGATCGTAAAGGAAAGGGCGTCTACAAGCACAACTTGGGTGCTCAGTCCCAAGCCACTCTGAGAGATCGCATGGTAACTTCAGTCGCTTTTTATTCTATTTTATAATTTTATAATTTTTGAAATTTTAGATTCTCATTTTTTCTTCTAATTGCTAATATTTATATTGATATCAAGGTGGAAGCAAATGATGGTGAGCCGGTTGATAATTTCGAGCTAATAAAGAAGGCGTATACGAACAAGCAGACCGACGAGATTGATGACGGTGTTGTGAAGGGTGTCGTCGACCTCATCAGCAGCCAGGTGGAAGAAGCAGCGTCTCAGCTTCAAATCGAAGACGAAGATTCAACGGGTTCCCAATTGCCTCGGGATCAGACCAACGAAATCGTTGAAACGGTAAGTTTTTTAAATTAAAATTTCATTTCATCTTAATTATTATTTACATTTTTTTAATTTTCTATTTCAGTCGGTTCCAATCTTAATTATTATTTACATTTTGGTTATTTTCTATTTCAGTCGGTTCCAAAGAAGAAGGGCCGAATGTTGGGTTTGGCTCGTCGGTCACGGTCCGTTACGTCTTCTGCTGCAGCTCCGCCCTTTGTTGATCCCGAAGCACTTATGGGTCAGTTGCAGGACAAGGACCAACGCATTTCTGCGTTGGAGACTCAGATGGTGACCCAACAGGCGAGCTTCGAGGCACAGAGGAAGCTAAACGAGCAGATGCTGGCCATGATGAGGACGTTGCACCCGGACATCAATTTCCCGACCCAGCAAGACTCAAACACCCAAAACCCGTAGCTTTTTTTTTCAAAAACTTGGATTCTTTCTTTTTCTTTGTACTGAATTTAAATTTTATATATTCGAAATAAAATTTCTGAATTTCATTTTATATTTTCAAATTTAATTTTCTAATATTAATTTTTTCAATTATATTTTTCGAAAATATTTTGTTTTTTAAATTAATTTTAAAATAATTCCGACGACTTGGGGTCCTCGGAAATTTCCGAGGACTACAGTCGTCGGAACTTTCCGACGGAAACCTTTCCTCGGAAAATTCTGACGGAAGATTCCGTCGGAAAATTTCGACGGATGACTTCCATCGGAAAATTCCGACGGAAGGCTTCCCTCGGAAAATTCCGGCGGACGGCTTCCGTCGGAAATTTCCGATGGAAGCTGTCCTCGGAATATTCCGACAGAACCTTCCCTCGGAAATTTCCGAGGACCTGTCCGACGAATGGCCTTCCTCGATATTTCCTCTGAATTTGTTTTCCTCAGAATTCCGTCGGAAATTTCCGAGGAAATTCCGACGAAATACAAAATTCCGACGAGTTTTTTCCGACGGAAAAATTCCTCGGTATCCCGTCGGAATACCTTAATTCCGACGGAATTTTGAGGAATTATTCCGTAGGAAATTGCTTGTTTTCTTGTAGTGCTAGTATTACTACGTCTAATAGTATAACTAATACAATTAATATTAATATCGGAAATTTTAATACCTAAAAAAGTGCACCAACATGTGTAAACTCATGAAAAACATGCTTAAAAAAAACATGTGTAAACTCATGAAAAACATGCTTAAAAATTTGATTCTCGTGAGAAAAAAAAACTTGTAAAGAGTTGTACCAATGATCCAGTTATACCATTTGTTTTTTTTTTTGTAAAGAGTTGTACTTTGGTCATAAAAACTTACCATGCTGTAAATAAAATTTTCCTAGTTGTACTTTTGAAATTAAGTATATAAACTACATATTATATATTCCTATATAATTAAATATGTTAAAATACTTTGATAGTTTGTTTTCTATGTTAATGTGGTTAGGATTGTGAAAGTAACTTTAGAAGTATAAGGTTGATTATGGAAAGATAACATCTTCATCAAACCAAATAATAAAATTTGTATTTAGTTCACTAATATAGTTGTGGGAATATGTTTTCAACGTTTTGATGGTCTATTTAACATGAGAATAATATTATAAATGTATTTTCATAAATGTAATTAAAAGTTGCACTAGTTGTACCAGTTGAACTAAAATGTAGTTATACTAGTTGTTCTAGTTATTCTATTGTAACAGTTCAACTAAAATGCATTTTTTAAAAAAGAGTTCTACTTTGGCAGTTTAAACTTATATTGAGTTATACCATTTTCTAAAATAAATTTATTTAGTTGTACTTATAAAATTAAGTATATAATCTACATTTAACATATTTTCATACCATAACATATGTAAAAATATTTTGTTAGTGTGGTTTTCATATTAGTGTGGTTAAAATTTTAAAACTAACCTTATAAGTATAAGGTTGTATTGTGTAAACATAACATATTCATGTAATAAATTTTTGAAATTTAAATTTATTAATTAATCTAAAAAAATTGTGCAAATATGTTTACAAATGTTTTTATGGCAGATGTCATATGGAAATATGTTTTAAAATAGTGTTATTTTGCATTTTTGTATATTAATAAAGTTATACTAGTTTTACCAATTGTACCATTTCTGGATTATTCAAATTGAAAATTGAACCAAAATCTATAAAAAAAACACAAATTAAAATTGAATCAACAAACACCAAATCTCAAATCGCTCATAACGAAAGAGAGAGAAGAAAATAAAAATTAGTGTGAATGAGAGTTTGTTATGACAAAAAAGAGAGACATAAAAAGAACAAGTAAAAAAAAGAAAAAATAATAATGCATTTTTTATCCTGGAGAAAGAGAATGAAAAAAAACAAGATCTATGGAAAAAATAGAGAGAGATAATATCACGTTGGGGGGGAGGGGATTGTTGTTGGGACACGTGGTCTTTTTCTTTTCTGTTTCACATTTTTTTTATTCGAAAATCATTAAGGGTATAATAGGATTTACAAGTTGAGGTTAGACAGGTTAGAGAAGGTTATTTGTGAATAAAGTAATGCAGGTTGTTTTAGATTTTGATCCTCGCAATTTTATAGTAACATGGCCAAAAAAACTATGGAAGGCCCATACATTTAAATCACATAAAGCCCATTATATAGTAGCCCATTAGCCCAATTTGACACCGGCGAGAGATTGGAATCAGTTCCGAGTTCCGACGGCGCTGACCAAAGAAACGCGTGTCTACGCGAGAAAATTCCGCACATAGAAGAAGAAGAAAAGGACGATAGAGAAGAAGATAGTTGGAGAAATCAGCAATTAGAGAAATGGCGTTCACGACCTACAGTTGCAAGGAATGTGGATCCGATCTGAATCTGAACCGTAACGATTTGTTTCCTCCCGATTTCTACTTCGAAGCCGGGAACAAAGGAACGATCTCTTTCGCCGCCGTCGACGCCGAGAAATTCAGATTCGAGAAAGAGGATAAGATCATGCCGTTCTTCGAAACCCTAGATTACTGGGGAATCCAACGGAAACGGACCAAGATCAAGTGCAATAGCTGCGGCCACCTCGTCGGCTACATCTACGACGACGGACCTCCTCTCACCGGCGGTATCGGCCAGTACGGATTCGGACCGAGTCAGGTCGTTCCTCGTGCTCCTCGGTATCGATTCAAAACCAAGGCGCTTCTGGTCTCGTCCCAGACCTAAAAACAGCTGTCTTAAGGTTTAAGCTTTACATAGAGTCATAGAGAGATACACACATGTATATAATTAAGTATGTGCTTCACTTGGATTTGTGATTATAGTGTTTGTGTTTGATGTGAATCACATGTTTGCTCGATTGTTCAAATTGAGAATGATTGTCTTATCATCTTTGCTTCAATAATCATCAGCTTTTTTTCTTTCTTTTTTTGGCGATTCGATTCTCTGGTGGGACTAATACACTATTAAGTCGTTGAATATTCGTACGAGGAACTCAAAAGTTAAGTTTTTTCTTTCTAATTTCTATCGGCTTAAAGCATGAGTGAAGAACAGAACAAGAACCAATAGTTGTTTAATGGAGGACGTCATAATGAAAACAGCCTTTCGGTGATATTGAAAGCGATGGCCATTCATGATTCAACGGCTGTGATTCAAAGATGTACCATTAGGTGCTTCAAGACCATATATTTTGCATTATCCTTGCATTACCTAATTGCGTACTTTATCACTGAATGAAGATTAGAAGTTACATCTGCCTGTCTTTGTCTGCTACAGTTAAGCTAGTAGTTTGTCTTAACGTACAAGATAATTGGAAGTGTAGACGTAGACGTTGATAAATACTTTTGGTAGACTCTTAAGAATCTTAGGTGTATCTCTTTAGTTTGAAGGTTAGATTCAGAATCTGCGGATTCAGTAGCTTCTTGTCCTCTTTGTGCGATCTTGGTGTTGTATATATAGTTTTCCAAGTGATTTAGCTGGTGAAAGTGAAGTTCTTGGTATGAATATGAAGAAGCAGATGATGGATGAGTCTGAGAATTTGTGTTTCAAGAAGTCAATGATGCCGCCTCCTCCTCCTCCACCGCTTCCTCCATCTCCAGGATATGGATCACGAAAGATCGAGGGAGACAGCATAACCAATATACAGATCAAGAAGTTCTGGAGGCAGAAGCAGATCATTGAAGAGGAGCATCTCTTTGCTGCTATCAAGGCTGCAGCTCGTGTCAGAGCTCGTAATCTCTCTGTATGTCCTTTTGTTTCTTTAACAGTTCTTGTGAAGGTGTTTAGATCATCGATTCTTTTTGCCAAGAGAGTTCTTATCGTCTCATGCTTTTTAACTTGGAGAGATCCTTTAGATCAAACTAATTATTTAGCTCGTGGTTCTGAATTTCTGATATTGATATCTCTATTGCAGGATGAGGACTACAAACGCTTTGAAGAAAGCTTGGACATGGAGGATCCGGAAACCGAAGTTCATGAGGGAATAAAAGACTGGTCTCTGTTTAATTTTCATCCATATAATTTACACCTTGAACATATATCTTGAACCAGCCCTAAAACAAGAACCACCTGGATTTATCCTGAGTTATTAAAATGTCATTTAACACGGTCGTAACTTCGAATGTTGATTGTTTATTATCTATCAGGTGGACGAAGAGCAAGTACGCATACTTGAACCAGCCGGCTCTTGGATCTGCAGATTCACTGAAGAGAAAGAGGTTTTCATCTTACGTACCAAACTATTTCTCCTTCAAGCCTTGCATTCCTCTCTATGCAACTTCGCTCAATGTCTTTTAGTTATGAGCAAAATCCCTTCAAGATCAATCGTCTTTGCGTATATGTATATACATATGTGTGTGTGTTTGTGTCCCTGTACATTCATGTGTTACTGTTCCCAAGTTAATGGACCTGGACTTTGGTGTGTGGTTGTTGAATCGTAACTGTTGAATAAGTTCAATCTTACTATTGAACATTAGTTTCTTCTTGTTCCATAGATGATACGGTTATTGTACTTGGGTGTTTTTATAATTATATCCATAAGAATGATTCATGCATCTCAGATGTGAACCATTAATCTCTATCTATTTCAAATTAGGTCTTTTACTGAATTGTTGCCAAATTTATTCCTCGGTTTTAGATAGCACATAGCAGATCTCGAATAAAAACATTTTCCACTCTTTTAGGTTTGATTGATTACCAAGAACTCGCTTACTAAGAATTACTACAGTATTAGATCTCGATCAGTAGAAGTATAGAACAATATTCTGCAGAAAAATTTAAAAAATAATACTTTGGAGTGTGTATAAAACAACATTTTAAGCTTATCTGAAAGGGATTTATATTTGCTTTATGTTGATAAGAATTGGATCAGTTGTCTCATCTTGACAACTAAGGAGTTGGATTATTTAACAAAAAGGAACTAAGGACTTGTATTAAACAATACCCACTAAAGAAAAAGATTGACCATTCTCAATCTTTGGATATAAAAATAAACTTAAAAGAAGTGACCAAGTCATGTTTTGGTAATGTCGAACATGTTCTTACCACATCTCAATTTATAGATAAACAAACAAAACTTGCATTGAAAAACAAATGGTTTTGAGTTATACGAATGGTCCGAGACCAAAAAAAAAAAAAAGGGAGGATGAGATCCATATCCTAAAGTCAAATATCATCAATTTATTTCACCTATGAGCAAAGTTATTCCACCTTCGAATGTTTATAGAGTATCTATCATTCAAGTGATCATAAAATGTTTCTTATCACAATCCACAAAATTTGCAATTTGAGACTCTTTTATCTTTACTCTCCCAACCACTCCAATATTTTTATGCTAATAATGAGACAAACATATATAGACAATGAGTTTAGTGGCAATAAAATTGAGGATATTTTAGCAATCGGTTAAAGTATCTCGCGCAATTCGGCAAAACAAAATAGGGGTACCAATCTGAATTATCAAAAGTATCGGGAACAAAAAAAAAAAAAAAGAAGAAAATTAAAGAGTGAGTCCGAATTCCAAAAGTCAAAGCCACCTTCCTAGTGGTGTCTGTATCTAAACAAATACGCGACGACGAAGAAGACAAACACGAAGAAGAGAGAATCAATCTCACAAGAAAGAAGAAGACAATTATTATTTTAATTATCTGATTTATAAATAAACTCCAATCAACCAGATTGCAGAGAGCTTTTTTGTAACTTTTCCTTCTTCAATGTTAGTCAATTAGATCTTGAGAGAAGAAAAACCAAAATCGAAACCAATCCAATGGCGCCCAAATCGAAGAACCTTCGTTACCAACCGCGAAAATCTTCATCGCGATCGACTCAAGCCTTCACGGTGCTTATCCTTCTGCTCGTAGTGATTCTGATTCTTCTCGGTCTCGGGATCTTGTCACTTCCCAATGCGAACAGAAACTCTTCGAAGCCGAACGATTTGACCAACATTGTACGGAAGAGCGAGCAGAGGTTAGGGATAACGATTCTTTTTTTTTTTTTAATTAAAAATGTGATTCGAAGTGAAAATATCTGAATCGAATCCTGAGTTTATGAGAATGTTCTTAGTTATGGAGATGAGGAAGGAAACAGCGAGCGTTGGGTTGAAGTGATTTCGTGGGAGCCTCGAGCTGTTGTTTACCACAATTTCTTGGTAATTTTGCTTCATCTGAACTCAAATTGCTTCTCCATGCATGTTCCATAGAGTTTATATTTCTTGTTTAACAAGATAAAGGTTTATTTGAGATGAGTTTTGTTTGATTGATCAAGTTGACTTTGTTCTCTCTTTAGGTTTAGATCTCCTTCAATGTTTGTTACATTGTATAATGTTAGAGTGACATATGATTTATGTAGAGGAAACACATGTTCCTAAGTGACAAATTTGAGCTTGTTTGACTTTGTGATGCCATAGAGTTTAGATTTACATGTCCTTAAATCTTCTGTTGAATAATGTTCAGTAAAAATGGCTTAGAGGGAGGGAAACACATGTTTCTCAGTGAGAAGATGGAGCTTTTTATTGCTAAGTTTTGATAGATCGAGTTGACTTTGTTCTGCACTATAAGTTAGAATTTAGATTTCTTTGAGTGCCTCCATTTAAGAGCATTGGAAATGATCAGTGAAAGTGGATTTAGAGGGAGGGAAACACACGTTTCTCTCATTTACCAATGAGAAGGATTTGTGTCTGAAATGAGTTATTTAATTGGAAATTTGGAAATGTCTGAGAGAAGACTGTGATCTTGTGCTTCTTTACATTTCTGTTTTATTAGACCAATGAAGAATGTGAACACTTGATCAGCCTTGCTAAACCCAGCATGGTTAAGTCAACCGTGGTTGATGAGAAAACCGGTGGGAGCAAAGATAGCAGGTTCGTATCCACTCTTTCGTTTTTGCCCTTTTGTTGATTTGTATCAATCTTGTATCTCAAACACGGTCCCTTTGCAGAGTAAGGACGAGCTCAGGAACTTTCCTTAGAAGAGGACATGACGAAGTCGTCGAGACGATCGAGAAGAGGATTTCAGATTTCACCTTCATTCCTGTTGGTGCGTTCCCTTTTCAAACATGGTAAAGATCACCGGTTGCAGTAAGTTTACTGTTTTTGTGGATCATGCTTTTTTTTGTGTTTGTAGAAAATGGAGAAGGCCTTCAAGTTCTTCATTACCAAGTTGGGCAGAAGTATGAGCCTCACTATGACTATTTCTTAGATGAGTTCAACACCAAGAACGGAGGACAACGAATAGCTACTGTACTTATGTACCTGTAAGTAACCAAAAAGAATCTCATAATCCCTTTTTTCTTAGAGATATTTCTATATGTGTTTATAATCTTCTTTCTTTCTTTTTCTCGACACAATACTTTAGCTCGGATGTTGATGATGGTGGTGAGACCGTGTTCCCTGCAGCAAAAGGAAACATTAGTGCAGTCCCATGGTGGAACGAGCTCTCGAAATGTGGGAAAGAAGGACTTTCTGTTCTACCAAAGAAGCGAGATGCTTTACTTTTCTGGAACATGAGGCCTGATGCCTCTCTAGACCCTTCGAGTTTGCACGGTGAATAGAATCAAACAACCAAAAAATTCTCTTTTGCTTTCGCTGAGAATGATCGTATCAGAGTACTCTAATCTTGAATATCATCTGCTTTGATTTTCAGGTGGATGTCCAGTGGTGAAAGGAAACAAATGGTCATCCACGAAATGGTTCCATGTCCACGAGTTCAAGGTCTAAGATAAGAAACTAAAATTTGAGGAGGTAATCTCTTAAATCTCGAACTATATATTTGTGACATCGTCTTGATCTTCAACCTCAAGTTTTTCTTTTATCTATGCGTAGGTTTTCACGACAGCCCAAATTTGTGTGGATACAGTTATAAACAGATGTATTGTTTGTATTTCCCTTTTGAAGTGAGAGATCCTTAGGAAATTGGAGGCTGTTTTTATTCACGAGGGATACAACTTTTTCTTCTAAAATTATCTGAGATTTTTGTAACTTTACATGTTCTGTCTGAGTTTTATAACTCGTAATAATTTTATACAACCACGCATTTTCTGTTTACAGTCGCGTTAATACCCCGATACTAAGGAAAGTTATTGCGGTAAAAGTATCGATAAAAATTTTCCAGTACTTGATTTTACCAATAAACAGATCGATCTTCACCATCTACTTTCTTTGTCTTGCTTCTCTGAGAATTCTCAGTTTCTTGTGAAATCGTACCAAATTCGTTTCACTTGCAGTTACAGCTCTCACTCCCTGTGTTAGGTCAAAGACAGAAGAATGTGAAGATACTTATTTAACACGCGAGCGATGCGTGTGTGATCTATGTGTGAGACGACCAAAAATGTACCTGAATCAGTGGGCCTTCAGAAGCCCAGTCACGGCTTTGTGTCTCAGTTTGCTCAAAGCTCTTGCAAGTCCGTGACAACGCAAGAAACCGATATTAGAGATTTAGCCATGGTGTCTTGTTTCAAGAGAACCAGGTTATTTCAAGTGTAGGGTTCATTTACCTCTATAGTGTCAAAGACATTGGATAAGGTGCTTCTAACATATCTACTACTAATTGAGCCACTAACCAGCGAACTAATTTTATTAGAATCGCGATAAAAATTATTCAAGTAACACTCAAGATCACTACCAATTGGAACCTTGGTCGAACCCTGATACGAATTACAAAAAATAGTAATCAATATTCGATATCAAGTGAAGTTAGGTTTGAATAGAATCTTAACCTGCTTGGAAGCTAAAGTATCGTCGCCCAAATCAAATAATATTTCATCCACATATTTGATTAATGTATCGCCAACCTCATCATCACGGTTACGAGTTTTGTTAATTGAATTACGCAATTGATCTGCATGGATCACAAGTTTCCTCTCAATTAGACCGCAAGATTTAGCATCACAAATACCATAAAACACCACCTAAAAAAAACCAAAATTTTATTTTAAAACTATCAAAACTACCATAATTTTGAAGTTTGGCAAGGGTTACTGAATGATTAATGAACATTTTGAAATCATTTAGCAACTCTTCTTAGACCTAAAATATAATTTTATGATACTTTTGGACTTAAATGATTTGGTGTTATTTTGAAAAAAAATACAATAAATCGCATAAAATACAACATATTTTTTTCTTACAATCACAACATCTTCCAAATCAAAAGCATCACAATCACATAATTCATTCATATAAATCTCGATAATTTTAACTATGTAGTTCTATAACAAAAAGTGGTTGCATCGATCAGAAAAAAAAAACAAAAAAAAACAAAAAAGTTACTTATCACCAATTCTCGAATGAGGCAAAGCATCGGAAGCTGAAACGCATCAGAAAATTCCACGAGTTATTTCGATGATAAACGAAAAGGATAAGAGAGATTAATCCGTACCCATGGATGATAACGCTCGAGAAATGTCCAATTAAATTGTTGATCGTATCCGTGATGTACAGAAACCTTTTTTATACTCAAAGCAGAACACAAATCTAATTCTTTGTAACATTTGGTTAAAGAATATAAGTCAGCTAAGTATGATGTGAGTAATTGGCTGGTACAAGTAAAACAAGTTAAATCTTTGCTGATGTACGACGACAGAAAAGTCTAAGTAGCCCTGGACGTTTGGTTTTCGGTTCGGTTCGGTTCGGTTTTTTCGGTTTTCGGTTTTTTCGGTTATAGATATTTAGTAACCGTTCGGTTAATCATAAAATTAGGTTCGGTTTCGGTTCGGTTTTTTCGGTTTTCGGTTTTTTCGGTTATAGAGATTTAGTAACCGTTCGGTTAATCATAAAATTCGGTTCGTTTTCGGTTCGGTTATTTCGGTTTCGGTTCCGGTTTTTTTTTAATATTTTTTGGATAGTTTGGATAAAAAACCGGATAACTTCGGATAATATCGGATAATTTCGGATATTTTGGATAAAACATTTGGATAATTTTGGATAATTCGGTTTTTTACTAATATTTGGTTAATTTTAATTATTTAGTTATTTTAAATATAAATATAAATAATATTTTTAAGTATATGTATCGTATTTCGGATATTCGGTTATCCGTTCGGTTATCCATTCGGTTTTGGTTCGGTTCGGTTTTTTCGGTTATAAAGATTTAGTAACCATTCGGTTAATCATAAAATTCAGTTTCGTTCGGTTTCGGTTATTTCGGTTCGGTTTCGGTTCGGTTTTCGGTTTTCGGTTAAAATGCCCAGGGCTATGTCTAACTAAGCTATATATATATATATTTTTTTTGGTTAAACTGGCTAAGCTATGTTAATGTTATGAATTCGAATTGCTCAAGAGTCGAAGAATAAGTTCATCAAAATTTAAGATTTGATAATTACATGGTTATTTTGAAGGGTTCTTTGGTAACTTTTTTTTTCTCATCAAATATGTCGGATTAGCTTCTTCACATCATCATTGGGCTTGGGTTTAAGTGATTTCGGCTTGGGCCTAATTCAAGTCAATGGCCCATTAAGCCCACTCGTGATCCAGCTGCTTCAAGTCATCGTTATAAGCAGTCTTCTTCTTCCTCTCGACGATGATCACACCGGAAACAAAGATAAGAAAACAGAGTCAAGCCATAATCATTCAAGAGAGAACGAACGAGAGAATCTGGAGATCAACGAGTGTTTACCTTTCAGTTTTTGCTCTTGTTGATTGATTGAATGTTCGTGAGGATTGAGTGAACCTTGTATTTGTTTTGAGTTCTTTGTAGCTGTGAACATCAATCGTACTACGGGTCTGTGTAGTGACGATCCTTCCTTTTGATTCTAGTGGATGTTTGAGAGCACAGCCTCTCACGAGACGTAGCGATCTTTTCAGATCGTGAACTCGTTAAAGATTGGTGTCGTTACTTTCTGCTCGTGTTCATCAAAGATCAAGTCTCGTTCTCAGCAATCGGAGGTCCAAATACCTAACAAATTGGTATCAGAGCGTCCAGGTTGTTTCCGATTAGAGAAGGAGAGAAGTCGAACAAGTAAAGAAGAAAGGTGTGAGACACGTATCTGGTTTCTTCGGCAAAACGATGGAGCCAACTCGAGGAAAGTTCGAGATGGACAAGTTCGACGGGAAGGGAGACTTCGGAATGTGGAAGTACAAGTTGCTAGGTCAACTCGAGATTCAAGGCTTGGCGTCTGTTCTTGATGAGGGTTCGACTCTGTACGTGGACTCGGAAAAGCTAGAAGAAGGCCAAGAACCGGTCTTGGATAAGAAGAAGGTTGCGATGGATACCAGAGTCAAGAATCTCTTTGGTACTTGCTTGACGGACCTTATCTTGAGAAAGATAATGCATGAAAATACTGCATACGGTATGTGGAAGGCTCTTGAACGCGATTATCAGACAAAGGCGTTGCCTAACCGCATCTACCTCAAGCAACAATTCGCAAGTTACAAGATGGAGGAGGACAAGTCTATTGAGGACAATCTAGACTGCTTTCTCAAGCTAATTGGAGATCTCGCAAGTCTCAACATCAACATCAGTGATGAGGACCAGGCCATACAGTTGCTCACCAGTCTTCCGCCGCTATATGAACCTCTAGTTCATACGCTGAAGTATGGCACTGGGAAGGAGACCTTGACATACATGGAGGTTACTACCTCAGTGTACGCCAAAGAAGCCGAGTTAAAGCAGAAGGGTTTGCTGAATAAACCTAAGGCAAGTGGTGAAGGGCTCTATGTGGAATCACGTGGAAGATCAAGGGATAGATCAAACAGGGATGACGACAACAACCACAAGCATTCAAGAAAGAGATCAAAGTCCTCAAACGGTAGATCTAAATCTTCAAATAAATCTAATGATAACTTGAAGGGTGCTTGTTTTGTTTGTGGAAAGACAGGTCATTGGAAACGTGATTGCCCCGTAAGAGCAAACAAGAAAAAGCAACAGGATTCAGCAAACTACGTATCATCAAGGAACGAGCCGATGATACTTACGGCTAGTGTTGAAGATCCTAAGGACGCATGGGTACTAGATTCTGGCTGTACTTTTCATATAACTCCTAACAAGTCTGTGTTGTTTGATTTTCAAGAATTAGATGGTGGTAAAGTGTTCATGGCAAATAACACATTAAGCGAAGTTAAGGGAATTGGAAAGCTACGAATCATAAACGAGGAGGGACAAGAAGTCATCCTCACGGATGTAAGGTATATGCCTGATGTGGGTAGAAACTTGATCTCGTATGGCATGCTTGAAAAATCAGGATGCACATACGAAGGAAGGGACTACAAGATACAGTTCTACAAGGGTGACAAGAAGGTCATATCCGGAAAGTACAACCAAGGCTTATACTACTTGCAAGGAACGGTAAAAGAAGGGGAAGTAAACTTTGTGAACTCTAAAGATAAATTGACTAGTTTATGGCATTCTAGACTAGGTCACATGAGCTCAAAGGGAATGAATGTTCTCGTTAAAAATGGTTATTTACCGAGTTCAGACATTGGTGAGTTAGGATTCTGTGAGAATTGCATCTTAGGAAAGTCTCATAAACAAAGTTTTCCTGTAGCTAAACACACCACTAAAGCTGTTCTAGATTATATTCATTCTGATCTATGGGGTTCTCCCTCTAACCCGGAAAGCTTAAGTGGTTGCATATACTTTGTTAGTTTTATTGATGATTTTTCTAAAAAGGTCTGGGTGTACTTTCTACGTACTAAGGACGAGGCGTTTGCAAAATTCAAAGAGTGGAAACAGGAAGTCGAGAACCAAATGAGTAAGAAAGTGAGGTATCTTCGAACTGACAATGGACTTGAATTTTGTAATACTCAATTCGATACTTTCTGTAAGGAAGCAGGTATTAAGAGACACAGGACATGCACCTACACACCCCAGCAAAACGGTGTCTCAGAAAGAATGAACAGGACAATCATGGAGAGAGTCAGGTGTATGCTGGCAGAGACGGGACTCGGAAAAGAATTTTGAGCCGAGGCTACATCAACAGCTGTCTATTTGATCAATAGATCACCTAACTCTACTATTGATTTCAGGTTACCTGAGGAGGTGTGGACAGGACACAAGCCGGATTTAACTAACCTAAAGCGATTGGGTTGTACTGCTTATGTTCATGTTGTGCAGGATAAAACTAGTCCAAGAGCGGTTAAAGGAACATTCCTAGGCTACCCGTTTGGAACTAAGGGTTACAGAATTTGGATTGAGGAAGAAGGCCGGTGCATCACAAGCAGAAATGTAGTTTTTCATGAAGAGGAAGTCTTCAAGGATTTAAAGCTACATAAGGATAAGGTGCACGAGGAAGGGCAAGAGGAGTCTTCAAAGGCTAAGAAGAAAAAGAAGGTCACGTTTAGCTCAGAACTGATCAAAGGTCCCTACACTACAGAAGGATCCACTTCAGCTGGAGAGACTGTTACGGTTGATGAGTCAGAAGGTTCAGACTCAGATAGTGGAGAAGATCAGTCAAGCGAAGGTGTTGGGGAGAGTTCAAGACAGGCTCAACCTAACTATGATGACTACCTACTTGCAAGAGACCGAAATCGCAGGGAAAACATAAGACCACCATCACGTTATGAAGATGCGAATTTGGTTGCCTATGCTCTAGTTGCAGCAGATGAACTAGAGATAGATGAGCCTAAGACTTACTATGAAGCAATGCGAAGTAGTAAGAAGAAGTTTTGGAGCAATGCAGCAGATGAAGAAATGTGTTCACTTAAAAAGAGTGGTACATGGGTTCTAATTGATAAGCCTAAGGATCAGAAACTTGTGGGGTGTAAATGGATATTCAAGTTAAAGCCAGGAATCCCAGGTGTGGAGGAACCTAGATACAAAGCGAGGCTAGTAGCTAAGGGTTTTTCTCAGAAGGAGGGAGTTGACTATAATGAGATTTTTGCACCGGTGGTCAAACATGTTTCTATTAGACTTATGCTATCTCGTGTGGTTTACATGGACTACGAGTTGGAACAATTAGACGTGAAGACTGCATTTCTTCATGGGAACCTAGATGAAAGGATCCTAATGGAGCAACCTGAGGGTTTCATTAAGAAGGGAGAGGAGAACAAAGTGTGCCTACTCAAGAAAAGTCTTTACGGACTTAAGCAGTCTCCTAGGCAGTGGAATCTACGGTTTGATGAATTCATGAAGAGTCAGAATTTTCTACAGTGCAGTCGAGACATGTGTGTTTACATGAAAGATGTGGAAACGGATAAAGCTGTTTACCTATTGCTATACGTGGACGACATGCTTATAGCATCCGGGAATAAGCAAGTGATTCAGGAGCTTAAGGACAGTTTAAGCCGTGAGTTCGAGATGAAGGACCTAGGAAAGGCTTCAAGGATCCTAGGCATGGACATAATACGGGATAGGACTAAGGGTACGTTGATTCTATCTCAGAGTAAATATCTGGAAAAGGTCCTAAAAACATTCAATATGTTTGAGGCAAAAGCAGTATCTACTCCTACGTCTTCTCAGTTCAAGTTAAGAAGCCTATACACTAATGAGATTTCAGAAGAATTGGAACACATGAGAAATGTGCCATACGCGAGTGCTGTAGGCAGCCTCATGTATGCTATGGTCGGTTCTAGACCTGACTTAGGGTATGCCATTGGATTGGTCAGCCGGTTCATGACGAATCCAAGCAGGGACCATTGGGAAGCAGTTAAGTGGGTAATGAAGTATGTTGTTGGAGTTTATTCTAAAGGTTTAGTTTTCAAGAAGGATCAGTCTTTTAAGATTGAAGGTTATTCAGACTCGGACTACGCAACAGACCTAGACAAAAGAAGATCAGTTTCGGGTATTGTATTCAAGGTTGGTGGGAATACGGTTTCATGGAAATCTTGTTTACAGTCTGTTGTGGCTCTTTCGACTACCGAGGCAGAGTACATGGCTCTTACCATGGCGTCAAAAGAAGCCATTTGGTTAAAGGGCATTTGTGAGGAATTGGGATTCAACCCGGGCAGTGTAAGGATACACTGCGATTCTCAGAGTGCAATCGCACTAGCCAAGAATCCAGTTCATCATGAGCGAACTAAACACATGGATACTCAGTTCCATTTCATACGGGACATAATAGCTCAAGGCGACATCTACCTAAGCAAGATACATACTTCAGTGAATCCAGCAGATTTTTTAACAAAAAACGTACCTGGTAACAAGTTCCAGCTTTGCTGTGAACTCCTGAATGTCTGCTAAAGCTGTCCCGCGGCTCCAGGTAACACCGAGGTATGATCTCACCTCGCATCATACACAAATACGAGTTGTTAGTATGTCTTTACAGGTACAGGTTAAAGTCTACAAACAACATCGAGAGTACAAGGAGGAAAGGAGTGGTGGTGTTACCTAATCGGAGCAGGCAAATACTTCTCGAGTTTTGTTTATTTGGTTTAAAACTCGAGGAGTCACCGCATCAATGAAGGAATCTGAGATGCAAAATCAGTTTTCCGTGAACTCAGGCTCGAGGTGGAGTTTACCGGAAAAGGAAAGAAACCAAAAAGAAAAATTGCAAACAAGGAGTCGAATCAAGTTGGGATTACCTGTTTGGAAATATGAGAAACTCGGACTCTTGATCTCGGAGAACTCAAGTCGGAGAAGTCGACGATGAGTCAAAAGGTCTGAAACTCAAGTCGTGGAGCTCCGGGGAACACTTCGGTGAAGGTGGAGCTCGCATGCAATGAAAAAAAAGGGAAACAAGAGGTTAGTGAATCTGATTTTGAAAATCGTTTACAGAAGATCCTGTTGTTCTCTTTGATTCTACAGAAAAGATAGGAGAAGCAGATGTACCTGGATGATTTACCGGAGACGATAATCGGTTCGTCACGGCGGAGCGACTGAGAGATCAGTCGGCGTTTCAGTTTCGCAAGAGAGAGAGAAAGAAGATCGGAGAGCTGCGGAGTCTTCGATGTTGTGTTCGAAGCAGGTGGAGTTTTGTCGGATTAGCTTCTTCACATCATCATTGGGCTTGGGTTTAAGTGATTTCGGCTTGGGCCTAATTCAAGTCAATGGCCCATTAAGCCCACTCGTGATCCAGCTGCTTCAAGTCATCGTTATAAGCAGTCTTCTTCTTCCTCTCGACGATGATCACACCGGAAACAAAGATAAGAAAACAGAGTCAAGCCATAATCATTCAAGAGAGAACGAACGAGAGAATCTGGAGATCAACGAGTGTTTACCTTTCAGTTTTTGCTCTTGTTGATTGATTGAATGTTCGTGAGGATTGAGTGAACCTTGTATTTGTTTTGAGTTCTTTGTAGCTGTGAACATCAATCGTACTACGGGTCTATGTAGTGACGATCCTTCCTTTTGATTCTAGTGGATGTTTGAGAGCACAGCCTCTCACGAGACGTAGCGATCTTTTCAGATCGTGAACTCGTTAAAGATTGGTGTCGTTACTTTCTGCTCGTGTTCATCAAAGATCAAGTCTCGTTCTCAGCAATCGGAGGTCCAAATACCTAACAAAATAAGTAGTGTAAGCTCTTTTTTTATTCAAGAGTTAGAAAGGGCACGAACACATGTCTCCTCTTTCGTGCACACACGTACAACATGACACGATAGTCGATACCCTCATAAACCAACGATTCTTATCGTGAATTTGTCTACTCAGTTCTTTATTCGTTTTAATTTCCTTAGTTATTGACTATTTAAGTAACTCTGATGTATGTATGGGACCATACAGATCCCGATGCCCTTAGGATTATATTTAAGTAAAAGTTATTTTGGTGGAAATATCTTCCAACCGATATTTGTAGAAATGTCGTATACATATTGTCGGGGACGTTTTTATCATATCGTTTCAGACATACGACCTTCGATTTAATCTGTAGTCTGTTTTAATAGAAATAACTTTTAAGAGAGTAGAAAATAGCCTTTGAAGAAATGAGACGTGTCCCTTTTGATTGTTGTTTGACTTTACATGCTCTTAATCAGGCCATTGATCCATTTAAAGTGGTTATCATATAAAATAGTGGGAGTTCTCTGTTGGAATTCGTTTTTGACAAAGTGGCGTGGACCAATTTTTTGGTGGATTTCCGATGGAGACGTCTATCGAAATGACCGGAACTTGGGCACGATGTAATCGTCACCGTGAGCACTATGTACTAGTGTAGTCACATGTCAAAATCGAAGTTGTTTTGAATGAGAAATGAACGTCGAAAGTGGAAAGAGAGATATCCAAACCGGGCTTGAGTCTCGGGTCTCGGGATTTGATGGGCCTGTTGTTTAAAAGACTGATCATGTTTGGGCCAAAAGCCATTTGTAAATTTTTGTTGTTGATAAAGTCAAACAATAATATCTCTTTGAATTGAATTTTGACTATAGAATTAATGTAATTGATTTTGTAACATAAAAATTCAATTGTGATAATGGAATTAATTATCCCATTACTCCACTCAACTTTGGCGTTGGAATTTGGTTTTTAAACAAACCATTTTTTGCTCATCTTCTACACACACATTCTGAAAGCAATTCCCTCATAATCTTTTTTCTTCTTCTGTTTTTCCTCCTTGAGAATACAACACAGATTTTTGGTTCAATAGGTTTTATCTTCAGTGCTGGGAGATAAAAACACAGCAGTTGTATCCTGGGAATCTTACCGCTACGAAACCGTCACACTACGGGGCGTTTAAAGATTTAAGGAAAGAGATTCGAAGTCTTGCCTCTGCAATTTCCTTATCATTTTTTCTGGTTTGGTATTGTATTTTAAATTTCTGTTCATCAATTATTTATAAAAATATCAGTTGCCCTGCTGTAGTAAAATAAGGTTCATACACTCTTAAATCTCAAAATAAGGTTCTGAAATTTTTATGTTTAATTATATGTTATAATTTATTTTTAAATTATTGAGTTTATATAAGATTGAACTTCTCAATTTCTATGTTTGTATACTAATTTGATTTTTGGTTCTTTTGAACAGATTTCAATTTTAAGTATGACTATTATTGAGTTAACTGTCTAAATCGATAATTGCATATGCATATATGTTCGATTTCTATATATTGTCTAACAAACATGAATGTTTGAGATAGACACTGATATAGTGAGTTGTCAATCGCTAATTGAGAATGGTATGTCATATATGACATCATAAAACAATGGATTGGAATTCAGATTTTATCTGAATGTCTATATTCTATTTACACTGATTGTGGTGTGTTATTGGTTACAAATCTAGTGGGTCGATACACCAAATTCAGTTTGGTAGTGGTCTGCCACATATGATTGTGTCCAATTCTGATGTTTATCAGATTGTCATATTAATGCCTAGTGCAATAAGCATAGGACAAAAAAAAAATGTCATAAGTGTGGCATAATGGGTCATTAGGCTGGCACATGTCATAGCATTGCTTATAAATCTTGTAGCAAGATTGACCATGTAAAGATAATGAGAAATCTCACACCAATTTGACTGAAACTGACATGTATATTGTAGTTTCTGAATTCAACATGGTTGAGAATATCAAAATTGAATGGTGGAATTATTACTCCTAATAATGTCTATTATGATAGGTGTGTATACTTGCTAAAAAAAAAAAAAAAAGCAAGAATGTGACTTTGTAAAAGTTCAAAGTTGACAAGACGAAAATCAAAATTTGAGAAAACTATGAAAATAGTTATACATGATAAAGGAGGCAAGTTTGATGAGAATAAATGCCTCTTGAGACAAATTTGCATTATCTATCGAAAAAAAAATGTGCTCCTTATTCACTTGACTCTGATGGAGTTGGAAAAAAAAAAAATTATGAATTCTTATTGAGATGCTGGATGAAAAGATGCATGACTATGAGTTACCTCAACAAATGTGGGGGAAGCGTTGCTTACCACATAAAATCATTGACAAAATGTCATATGAACTTTAAAAAGGTAAAGTACATTCATTCGTATAAATACTCGTAAGTGTGGGGGTGCCTGGCAAAAGTTGCAGTACCACCTCTGAAAAAACACAAAGTTTTTAGACTTGTGTAGTCCCTATTTGGGCTTCTGCAAAGCTTTGAAATAGTGACATAAAATATTTGGTCATGTTATCATGTCAAATAGTTTTAGCATAAATGTGAGAAGCACATATACATCAAAAGTAGTCCACATGGATATATTTTTTGTCTGTTTCAACATATATAGACATGATCAAACAAACTAAAAGTATTGTTAGTAGAAGTTTGACATGTAATTCATGAGTCTAAGGATATGACTTTAAGTGATTATGATCACTATACATTAAAAGAAAGAAGAAGAAAAATTCATCCTATATCCTATCTCAAGCTTTTATATTTGAGAGATTCAAATCTGCTCATATATGATTGGAAGTCTAGAGTACTTAACAAATTGTACTAGACTCAATCTATGTACATATAATAAGTCACCATAAGATTAATCCATGTTGTGAACACTGGAAATCTATAGCTACAATATTGAGATATATGAAATATATTAAAATTTATGTGATGCACTATGGTGAAGAATCAATAATTTTGGATGGGTACAAATATGTTAATTGGTTATCTTACTCCAAAAACTAAAAATCCATGAGTGGATTTGTCTTTACACTTCATAGTGAAGCAAGATTTGAAATCTTACAGATTAAATATGTGCAACATATTAATCATACATAAAGCTAAGAACATGGAATGTTTCAGAACTTGGCGAAAGACATCACGAAGTGACTAAAACTAATGCTTAGGCATTGACTTTGTGTATAATGGTTATTTGTATCTCTTATGAAGATAACATAGACCACAAAACAATTGATCTCAAATGAAGTAATCTTCATAGACTATATCCTGTCATATGACAACCTAGGATCCATTTATTAAAGGTGTGTCAAGAGATCAACTTGTTAAATCATCAAAGGAATGGGTTTAAAGCCTATGACTTAAGAGGATGTTTGGCGGTAACCCTACCTAATTAACTGACTTAGGTTCAAGGGGAAAACTAAGTCAAACTGAATCTGCCCAAAGCACTGTGAGACTTCGGTCTCTACCCAGTTCCTAGGATGATTATACAGTGCTACCTGTAAGGTGTAGAGGATAAGCATTTGCTTTTAATGATTTGTGTCCATAGCTTTGAGATATAAGTGGAGTAGTACAGGATACTCCTTTAAACAAAACTAATGGCAAATCACCTTGTGAGTGTGAAATGGGGCCGTTTCTAGGAGAATGTGTAAAAGGCTACATTCTCCAAGTTCACTCATGATTAACCAGGCATGTTCACGGCCAAAATGAACACAACAGAGAACCAATTTCTGTGAGAAAATGAAGCTGTGTTATAGCTATTGTCTCGGTTTACATCAAAGTTCGGGGGGTTCAAGACATCATGGCCACCTCCTGTTCGAGTAAATCCGATAGCTATTAACAATGACTGGTTCAATGCTGAAAAATTGCTACCAACTCATCATACAGTGGATTTTTCGCTTGTACTCTCAAAAGTCCTTCTATCGAGTCTTCATTTGTTTAGAATCATTTCTATTCATGTGGGGGATTGTTGGAACTCGTTTTTGACAAAGTGGTGTGGACCATTTTTTCGGGTGGATTTTCCGATGGAGACGTCTATCGGAATGACCGAAATTTGGGCACTATGTATTAGTGTTGTCACGTGTCAAAATCGGAGTTGTTTTGAATGAGAAATGAATGTCTAAAGTGGAAAGAGAGATATCCGAACCGGACTTGAGTCTCGGGTCTCGGAATTTGACAAATGGACCTGCGGTCTAAAAGACTGATCATCTTTTTACCAAAAGTCATTTGTAAATTCTATTGTTGAATAAGTCAACATAAATATCTCTTTGAATTGCTTTTGTAACTCCAAAATCAATTGTAACTTTAAGTGGAGAAAGAATTCTCTTTGTGGTCAATTCTCCTCTTTATGGCACAAGTTATAGACTTGGTTTTTAGTTTAAATACTAAGCCATCAACTCATTTTTCGGGAATTCAAAAAGACAACAATTCCTTGCAACTCTTTTCTATCTTTCTCGCCTCATTTTTCTTGCGTTTTTCCTGAGAGTACATCACATAAAAGGGTTCGATAGGTTCTGTTCTTCAGTGATGGAAGACAGAAACATATGCAGTTGTATCCTGGATTTTGGAACGCCATGCAAACCGTCACACTACGGGGCGTTTACAGAATTAAGGAAAGAGTGTCTCGCCTCTGCAAATCCGTTTTTCTCTTTCCAAATTCTTGTGTCGGTATTTTTTATGTATTTTATCGATTTATTTTATGCAAATACTTTACAATTATTCAGTTCGCCCTATTGTAGAATTTGTGTTCCTACATTCTCGTTGAATATTTCGTCTAGCCATCGAACCAATCTGTTGTTTATGGTTTGGCGAAAATGTGAATAAATATATTGGAAAAACCTCTTGTTACATTCGTTTTAAATTTATGGTTTGGCGAAAATGTGAGAAATGAGTCTCACTAACTAGTGAACATTCTCAGAAACAGCTATAATGATGACAAAATTGGGGTTAAGTCATTTTTCGTGTATTTAGACCATCTCAAATGGTTTCTCCATTTTTCACTCTAAAATAGAGTTGTGTTTTTTTCCAATGGTTTAATCCATCTTTTACTCCAAAAAAATATTGTATATAGTACTATTTTTATTTGTTTCCAATACCCTTTATTTATAAAATTTACAAATTGACCCTTTATTTTTATAACTTTCATATTTTTATTAAATAAAATAAAAACAAAAAAATAGTAGTTTATTTAAGAATTTCCATTAGTGTATTTTTCCCACAAATGATCCACCAATGCATTTTTTAAGTTTACTTTAATTTGCAATCTCTTAAAATAAAAAATTAGTATTTGATTATTTATAAATAATTTTATTGATTAAAATTCTAAATATAAAATTTTATATAATGTGATATTATGAAAAAAATAATATTATCTAATAAATGAGATGCTATAATTAATATAATAGTTTAAATAATATTTAATATTATAATCAAAAGTGATATATTATATAAAAAATTATTGTTATATAGAAAGTGATAAATTTTAAAAAATTAGTATTCAAAGGATCTTTTTATAAATAAATAAGTTTTACTCCAAAATGGAATGGAAAATACAGTACCATTGAAGAAAAATTTACTGCAAAACGGAAGAAAAGGTGGAAAATGCAGTACCATTGGAGATGCCCTTAGATGAGATATTGCGTCTTCAATTATTAAATACGACATAAATTTTTCTTAGCAAAACTCTGTTTTGATAGTTTTAGAGTGAAAAAAATAATATAAATGCGTGTATTAAAAGTTTAGAACAACATATACTTAATAAACAAAGGCGGCTATTTAAACACTACTATTACAGTTAGCTGCATATTTAAATTGTCTTGACTCGATCAAATCTAATCTATATTATGTTACGCCTCTTCATTTATATTAAACACTATAACTCATATTTCACGGAATCATTAAGTCGAAAGTCTAAAAACTTAAATATTATCATATATGGTTAAGTAATGATGGGTTTAGTGGCTGTTTTTTTGGTAGCTGATACTTGTGAGTTGTGAACGTGATCAAGTTCTATTATATATGTGGATCTTTATGTATAGTGATGGTTTGAGCTTGATTTGTGTACAAATTGTTTTTTTTTCCCAGTTTTTCAAACATAACGATGGTTTATTAACAATGGACTGAGTTAGCCCTGGGCATTTAACCGAAAACCGAAAACCGAACCGAAACCGAACCGAAATAACCGAAACCGAACGGAACCGAATTTTATGATTAACCGAATGGTTACTAAATCTTTATAACCGAAAAAACCGAACCGAAACCGAACCGAACCGAAACCGAATGGATAACCGAACGGATAACCGAATATCCGAAATACGATACATATACTTAAAAATATTATTTATATTTATATTTAAAATAACTAAATAATTAAAATTAATCAAATATTAGTAAAAAACCGAATTATCCAAAATTATCCAAATGTTTTATCCAAAATATCCGAAATTATCCGATATTATCCGAAGTTATCCGGTTTTTTATCCAAATTATCCAAAAAATATTAAAAAAAAACCGGAACCGAAACCGAAATAACCGAACAGAAACCGAACCGAATTTTATGATTAACCGAACGGTTACTAAATCTCTATAACCGAAAAAACCGAAAACCGAAAAAACCGAACCGAAACCTAACCGAATTTTATGATTAACCGAACGGTTACTAAATATCTATAACCGAAAAAACTGAAAACCGAAAAAAACCGAACCGAACCGAACCGAAAACCAAACGCCCAGGGCTAGACTGAGTAATAGTAAAATACTAATTTAGACAAAACTTGTGTTGAAAAAGTTTCCACGCTTTTTTTTTTTGTTAAATGAATCTGGACACAAATCTCACAAATTCATAACTACCACTAAAGTTTTTGTTGGAAGTGATTTCCAATTAGATGATGAAGAATTTGAGAAAGTGTAGCTTCATCAAAATTCACAAAGTTTAATTTTCATGAATTGGAATTTTCTTAACCAGATTTACATCAACTTTTTTATTTTTTTTACAGCAGTCCAAAATTTATATCAACTTAAAGGCATGCTTGTTGTAAATGATATCTAAATAATATTGTGGGTGGTTAAATAGGTATATCTAATAAGTAATAACAATGAATATATATCTTAACTAGTGGATCGAAACCAAACCAGTGAACTCAACTAAATTTTCATTAGTTAAAGTATAAATGCACAATGCTATTTGTTAACAAAAAATAAAATAATGCATAATGTTTTTAATAATTCGGCTTACCTAAAGAAAATGACAAAAGTTAGTTATATATATTCAAAAAAGGTTTGCCAAATGAAAATGAAGTAAATAAGAAAGTTCTTGCCCCGTGAACTCATCTCGTCTCTATATATCTCTGACTCGTGCTTCCGAAAACGAAAGTTTGAGACTTTTTTTTTTTTTTTCTCTCTGTTTCACCAGTGATTGTGACAGATACAAAACCCTAGATTTTGCTTCACCTACAACAAGGGGAAATAAAATTCTGGCCATGAAAGCAAAATACCGAGAGCTTTAAATGCAAGTAGCGCGACGTCGCATCTTCTCTCTTAAGAACTAAGCAAAAAAAAAAAAAAAAAATCCCATCTTTTCTCCTATATAAGCTTCTCTTTCGAGCTCTGCTTTTACCGGAAATCATCTCGTCACGCAATAACATGGCCTCTTATTATAGATTCCAATCTGGGTTTCATCCTCTTTCGCCGAGCCCTTCTCTTGGGAATCTCGTCGAGAGGATTAAAGACGCTTGTCGCTTCCTCGTCTCCGCTGTTCTTGGTACCATCATCTCCGCGATCTTGACCTTCTTCTTCGCCCTAGGTTCGGTTTTTGTCGATTCTTGGATCCGATTTAGTCAATCAGTAGTTTGCTCGTCTCTAGTTGGATTGATTTGAATCATTTAGTAGATTTTGCTTATCTGGAGTTTGGTATGATTAATTAGCAAAATCTGCGACTTTGAGCTAAGAAAGGTGTTTCCTTTTTTTATGTGTTCAGTTGGTACGTTGTTAGGGGCACTTACAGGAGCTTTGATAGGCCAAGAAACAGAGAGCGGATTCATCAGAGGAGCAGCGATTGGAGCCATTTCCGGAGCTGTTTTCTCCATAGAGGTCTTTGAATCATCGCTTGATCTTTGGAAATCCGATGAGTCAGCTTTCGGATGCCTTCTCTACTTGGTGAGAGCAGCAACACTTGCTCTGTTTCAGTGTTTATCTGTTTGAGAATATAGGATTCGTTTGGATTGAAATTTGAAGTGATTCAGTGTTTATCTGTTTCTTTTTGTGTGTGTGTGTGTAGATTGATGTCATTGTTAGTCTTCTAAGCGGGAGACTCGTACGGGAGCGCATAGGCCCTGCAATGCTAAGTGCAGTGCAAAGTCAAGTATGTTTTGCATACAAAGCTTTCAGAATTGCTTTTTGATTCTCAATTTTTACTGATTCTTTTGGTGTCGCTCTCTCTTGATCAGATGGGAGCTTTGGATGCACCCTACGACGATCTCTCAAGCCTCTTTGAGACAGGAGGCTCAAAAGGATTAACAGTAGACCTGGTTGAGAAAATCCCAAAGTTGACAATCACTGGCAACAATAACACAGATGCTTCTGAGAACAGAGAATCTTGTTCTGTTTGTCTTCAGGTTCTAACATCAGTTTGCTTCGTTTTGGCTTATAATGTCGAATCACAGATCCAACTGATAGTTTTTTTCGGTTTCTCTTTGGTCTTCTTGATGTGTGATATTGCAGGATTTCCAACTTGGTGAAACAGTTAGAAGCTTGCCTCATTGTCATCACATGTTTCACTTACCTTGTATAGACAATTGGCTCCTCAGACACGGTTCTTGTCCAATGTGTAGACGTGACCTTTAGTTCTGCCTTCATCGTCCGTCTCCCATAATGCGGTTAAACCGGGCAGTTCGTATACGTCTACGCAGCTTTTACCTCAAGAGTCTAGTCCTCTCAACTTTCATGTAAATTACAGCTCTTTTTTTTGCTTTTTTACAATTACCGTTTACGCTCCCTCGGAGTTTACTACTAGCAATCTAATTCACGGCAGGACTTATCTTCTTTATGTCATGCTTAGGCAGCAGATGTATAAAAGAAACACACAAAAAAAGAGTTTTTTATCTTCTCTTTAATGTCATTTGCTAATTACCTAATCATGTTTAAGATCATTATTTTATGTGTGTGGACTGTGGAGTAACAACACTCGTAACGGCTCAAGTCCTTATCAAGCACCAGATTGCAATACACAATCGTAATTAATATGACATCTACTAAACTTTTGTACTCTACTTCTCCTAGTACCCCTACACCTTATTTCTCACGGCTTATCATCTTGACGCCCCCAAAAAGCACACATTCAACAAATTTTCCCAAACAAAATGTCTTTTTTTTTTTGTTCTTTCTTTATCCCCTATAGGGCTGGGCAAATTTCCCGAACCCAAAACCCGAACCCGGTCCCGACCCGGAAAAATCGGTTCGGTACGAGTATGGGTTATAGTGAAATAACCGAATGGTACTTATGAGCCAGATCCAATGGGTTTCGGATTTATCCGAACCGAACCCGATACCCAAAGAGGTTAACCGAAGTTATTGAGTAATGAGGACTCTGCAGAAACTTTCTTGAGTGTATATACGAGACTTAAGATTTTCTCCTCCAAATTTTTTTTTTCCCAAAACGATAGTTTTGGATCTTTTATCTTCAAGGATTTTAGATACTAGAAATATCAGATCATCACAAATTTTGATCTCTAATCTCCCAAATTATGTTATATACTCAAGATTTTCGCTCTATTATTAAAAAATAACCGAACCCGAACCGAACCCGAACCGAATCAGTATGGGGTTTGGGTTTTTAGCATACAACCCGAACCGACCCGAACCCGGCATAACCCGAACCGAACCCGATCCGATTTTTTGTAATAACCGAATGGGACCTCTAAGCATAAACTCGAAAACCCGAAAACCCGAATTACCCGAACCGAATGGGACCGGGTTACCCGAACGCCCAGCCCTATTCCCCTATATATTAAAAGAGAATCCATTTTTTAAAATAACTTTAATGTCATGTGTTATTAACAAGATTGTCATGCTGATGTGTCTTCACCATAGAGCTTCTCAAGAGAAATATAAAAGAAAACATTGATTATTAGAATAATTACATAACATGCCATTGACATTTATTTGATTAGATTATAGTTTATATCAATTATAATATACATAATCCAGCATTTAATCATGTAGATATAATCATTCTTTCCATAATATATCAAATTAGTTATTATCTTAAATATTACATTTCTCCCTCATTTATTTGTTGAAATTAATTTATATAAAAATAAATAAATTATCATATCACCTATTTATTAAAATTAAATATTTTTATACACAACTCATAATTTGAATTTTTAAAAATGCATATCAGATACTCAAATGATAAAAAAAAATATATGAGTATATCTTCAAAATCCAACATTGGAAATAAAAAGGTGTGGTGGTTGAGAAGACTATTATAAAAAGAAAAAAAAATGATAAGAAATCATAAAAGTAGGATACTTGATTTATTAAGCATCCAAACTTATCAGTTTTTTGTTTACTAAAGTTTTTTAAATAAAACAATATAATTAAAAAAGAAATATGAGTAAGTTTTTTAAAAATCTCACTTTGGAATGTAGATGGATTTCAAATTCCAAACTTATTGCAAAATGAACTAAAATAGTATAAAAAATATATACAAGATAGGAAACTTGATTCGATAAACATCAAGTTTATAAAGATATTACTAACAAAATATAATATTATTACTCATAAGTATTATTAACATACATATAAAATTCATTAAAATTTTATCATTTTACATAATTTTAAACTTATGTATGATAAATTAATTTATAAATTTCTCATTCTGCGCAGGAGCGCGGGTTACTACCTAGTTAAAATATATTCGGGAAGTTTTCATACCTTTAGTCTCTGATCTTTGTCGCTGTTCAGAACAATTATATTGTATTTAAAGCGTAAATACCCTTGTGCAGAAAAAAAAAGCGTAAATCGCTCGATTTAGTTATGCTGCTTTAATCCTGTGTTCTTGCTAAAATACAAAAATTTGCTAAGCGTTTGTGTAATCTAGTGTTTGGATAAGGAATTAGTACCTAAGTTAGTTAAAGGAAAACTAACGGAGAATTCTCTTTCGTTTTATATATTTAGTACAGTAAAATATACTATTTTCTAATTGTTAAGTATATTTTTTTTTCAATACAAGTCATTTAATATTGTGCATAAACCGATCTAAGACTCGAAAGCTTAAGCTTTCCTAAATAAAAAAGATACTAAAAATAAAAAGAGGTAGAAAAGTACATGGTGACTATTAATATTCTATTTTTCACCTTCTCTAGCAACTTTGTAGGCCATTTTTACGTATTATTGTTTTTTCTTTTTTTTAGAATGAAATTTCTTTATATAATAATTTGACAAAGAGAGACATGATGCATTCAATCAATTAGAAAATAAAAATCAGTTTGAAGAAAAGATCAAGAAAAACATGTCTAAGAATGAAATTATAATTTTCTTCTATATTTACTTTGTGATATTTTTGCTAACTTCGACAGGTAATTTACAGTTTATAAATTTATTAAACAATTGATTTGCTTTTTGCTTTATTTTTTAATTGATTTGTTTGATATGTATTTTAAAATTTACTAGCTGTAATTGTAGCATCAACAACTTTCTTTAGAACATTATAATATTTAACATAAAAAAAAAATCAATCAAATAATCTATAGAAAGAAGCTATAATATTTTTTTTTGTTCATAATCGCTTTTCTAACAGGTAAAGCAAGAAAATTGTCGTCGACATTTGAACGTGATTGTGCTGCTGGAGTTCCACTAAGCAGCAATCCACCGCCAGGGATCTGTAGTAAAGAAAACAAAGAAAAATATGAATGTCTCCGTCTTTTGCAAAGAAAAACTTAGTATCTACTATATTAAAACAGGAGTCCCATAGTAAAAAAACATTTAGTCATGTGTTATATTACGAAATGTGCCATTGTGTTTCTTTATTTTTAAAGATTTTCATTAAGGGTATTATTATCATTATCATATCATTTATAATGTACGGTTAAGATTAGAAGTTGAGATAAACATTAATAATTATGGAAATTAACATTATCTCTACTAAATATGTATCCAAACAATATAAAATAATAGATCCCACTTTCCTTATTAACTAAAAACGAAAATAAATAAAATAATTCATATTAAATTATTAAATCAAATAATAAATATAATTAAATAATATAACAATATAACACATCAATTATTTTTATAAATTACAAAATCAAAATAAATAAATATGTTTTTGAACATAATTAAATTATTAATAAATAAAAACATACATAAATAATTCAAATATAATGTTAGTAAAATATAATTTATAAAATATAAATTTTTAACTTGGAAAAATAAAATTCTTTAATTAGATTGATATATTTTAACTTGATAGAATGAAAATGTTAAAACTAAGTCTATATATATATTATATTATTCAATGATATAGTGAAACAAGTTAATTTTTTTATATATAATTACAGGGTTTTTGTAGTTTCTATTATTAAATATTAAATAACAATAATATGGGTTAAGATATTTAATTAATATATGACATTAAAAATAACTAATATATTAACGGGTTAGCATATTTTTTTATAAATGTGAAATTACATTCAAACATATATATATATATATAATGGGTCTGTTAATTTTTTCAAACTATAATATTTATATATTAAAATAATTAAAACTATATATATATATATAAATCGATAGATATATTATATAATCATACTATAAATATGAAATTAATATAAAATATATATTATTATAGTCAATTCAAAATAAAATTAGCAACACTTTTAATTCTTATGTTTTCTTCTAGATTATTACTCTAGCAATTTAAGTAATTTAAATTATTATATGTTTATTTTCAAGTTAAGATTTCTAAAACCAGTGAATTCACACAAATAACTCAACAATGATCCATCAAACAAAAGAATAAAGGACTCCTCCTTTATAGGATAAAAATGATATTCAAATTAAATTTTAAAATCAAATTTTAAAGATGAATTTATAAATTGAATTTTTTTGACTGATTTTTACAAAATAAAAATACATAATACTATTTTTTTTAGGGTTTTTTTTTTAAAAAAAGTTGACAAAATATATTATTAGCAGTATATGTAATGAATATTAACAAATATGAATACCAGCCTTAACATTATTATCTAAATGAATATCAACAATGATCCATCAAACAAAAGAATAAAGGACTCCTCCTTTATAGGATAAAAATGATATTCAAATTAAATTTTAAAATCAAATTTTAAAGATGAATTTATAAATTGAATTTTTTTTGACTAATTTTTACAAAATAAAAATACATAGTACTATTCTATTTAGGGTTTAAAAAAAAAACATTTGACAAAATATATTATTAGCAGTATATGTAATAAATATTAACAAATATGAATACCAGTCTTAACATTATTATCTAAATTTTACTTTAACATTTCGAAATATTCCATTTTCAAATTTGATATTTACTCTAACTTATATTTTATTTTCATAGATGTAATTTTTAATTTATTCTTCTCGCGTACTTCTTGACCGTTTAAAACAACAATCTTACTCTCGACTTTTAACAAAGACATAAAAAACCTCTCTAATAGTGACAAGATTCGTATAATTCCAATTTAAATAATATCATCCCGCTCTTAATGTTTGTTTTAATGTTATTAAGTGAAACACATACTTTTATAATTATATTTATAATTCATAAACTCTAAATTTTAAATTTGAAAATTCAGTATTAAATAAAATATAGTCCTGCGCGCCGACGCGCGGATCCGGTTCTAGTTACTTTTGATACTACAAGCACATGCATTAAAAGGGCGAATAAAGAATTTTGCAATTGCCAGTGGCTCAGGGGCTGCCCATGGCCGCCTACAGCTACAGGCCCTAGACCTCATTAATCTGATAATACACCAAAAAATTTCATTCAGTTTTTATCAAGTATAATAATACGCCAACTTTCATTCATTTATTTAATAATATTATTTGTTTATTTTATATTTTATCAAGTATAATAATATGACCAGAACTTGTAGCATAGCGGTTGGTGCTAGTGCTGTCACTCTATCATCGTCTGGATTCGAGCCCAGCTTAATATTTAGTTATTGTTGTTGAAAAAAAAGCAAGTATAATAATATATAAGATATCAAAAAAAAAAAATCTCTCTCTCTCTCTCAAAGCGAGTTCGCCCTAGCAGCCGCCGAGCTTGTACTGCTATCCTCTCCGGCATTCGGCTTTTGCCGGTGTCGTGAGAGGGATTCCTCTTTTCTTCTTCTCCTTTTCTTTCCCTCTTCTTCCTCTCGGTTTTTCGTTCGTGGTTTTGGAAGTTCTCCGATCTGCTTATGGTGGCTCGGCTCGCATCGGCGATGGATGTGGTGAACCAGCGGTGGGTCTGTGTTGCTGGCGTTGCGGATCCAGTTCTGTGTGGACCAGATCCGGAGACGTGCTCCTCTAGCCGTTTCTTCTTTTCTCGTCCAGCTCCCCGGCGTTTGAAGGCTTCCCGTCTCATCGTCGTGGTGGTGGTGGTGTTTCTAGTGAAGAGGCGAGGCGTTGGGAAGGGTGTCTCTTGGCAGCTGAACTTTCAGATGTCTCCTCCCTTTGAGTTGGCTTGAAGACGTCAACGGATTTGGTCGGGGTCTCATGGAGGTGGTCACTTTTCAACAGTGGCAAGGCGTGTTTGCTCTTTTCTCACACTTACCCCGATGAACCAAAGCCATTTCTGCATCTAGTAAGAAAAAATAATAATAATAATATCTGCCTAGAGATCCCAAAACCGTCGTTGGGTCTGCGGTGGAGGAAGTTTGGTCTCGGATTTATTTTCTGGGTTGTGTCGGTCAGTTTCCGTTGTGTTGTTTTATGGTTTTAGCTTGTCTTCCTTTCGGAGTTTAGTAGTTTCATTGATTCTCAATCAACGGGTTATTATATGGTCGGACTATATATTCCAGGTTTAGGGTTTTGTGACTAGCTCTCTTCGGATGGTCGTAGCTTTTAATTTCATTGTTTTTGTTCTGTATTCTACCCTTGGTTCCGGAGGATTAGGTCCTGCCGGCTTTAGTCTCCCGTAAAACTCTCGGGCTTTTGGTCTCCCGTAAAACTCTCGGTCTTTTGGTCTCTCGTAAAACTCTCGGGCTTTGTCTCTCCTTCGCATGATTTCATATGTGCGATTTGTTGTGCCTTCTTCAAAGTGATGCTGCCTCGTTATGGAGTTTGGACAGCTTTGTTCCAGATTTGAGTTGCAGTTGGACTGGTGTTCTAGGCAGCAGTTTTGGTTGTTGGTTCTTTTTCTTCGTCTTGGCTTTGAGTTCGTGTGCCGTTCTGATGCTTTGCTCTGGTTCGCGGGTTTGGACTATTCCGGTTGAGAGACATGTTTTGATGTTATAGCGGTTATGATCTCGTGGCTTTTACGACGAGGTTATGAGAGTTCAGCCTCCATTTCCTTATGCTTTTGGCTACTCTTTTTCTGTTTAGTGATCCATGTTTGGATTGTTTATGTTTAAGTTGGGGCTTCGGTACTTCTGCCGGTGTTTATGGTCTGGAAATTATGTTTTTTTCCGTGTAAGTTGTAACAGTTTGAACTTCAGTTTTAAAAAAATCCAATAGATGACAAAAAAATAAAAAAATATATAAGATATATTTATTACTTCCGCCCCCTCCTCAGTAGAGTAGGAGAATAAAATCAATATTATTTTTAAATATTTGTTCAATTTGTTTTTTTTTGTGGTGCGTCTTCAAATCTTTGCTATTTACATTTACTTGGGTAAAATCTCAAATTTAATATATATCTAAAAATTAGAAATATTAGAATGCAATATTTTTTCTAATCTTTCGATTAAAAGCAAAGTAAGTTTTTCGAATGGAGGCCTCACGTTGAAAGTTGGGGTATCAAATTACTAAAATGCTCTTAATGAAAGAAGGCTGTTAATGTTAGGTTTTAAATTAAATTGTTAGTGTTATTTTTTTGTTTCTCGATCACGCATCTATTACGGTCTGATTTAGAATATTACGAGATATATGTTTGTATTTTCGGAAAAAAAAAGAAACCAGCGCTGGGATTATCTACTTAATCTGTTATTCTTTTTTTTTTTTTAAATGCGATAAAAGGATTAGGATAATTCTTTGTGTTGATCAAAAATTATTTGAAGATTTGAATGATGCGATAAAAGGATTAGGATAGTGCTTTGTATTGATCAAATATTTTTTTGTAAATCGAAAGAAAAAAAAGGATCACAAAACGGTGTCGTTTATATCGATTGTATGCATATATATATATATATATATATATATATATACACGTAAAACAAAAAAGTGATGATGTCGTAGTATCATCCGAAAAAGATTAATCGTTATCGTACAGATTAAATATTTATAAAATGTTAGGGATAAACTCGTGGTTGTATTTATCGGGTAGTTAGATAGTCGTATCATTTTTTTAACCTACGCTTATAAAGCTATATATACCCTGTTCGGTTTTGGGTATCACCTCCTCGCACATCTTTGCTTTTTGTTGTTGTCGTTCATTGTTAGCGTTTAGGTCTTGGATATAGCCTGTTTGGTGCCCTTATGCTGCTGTTGTTTGTGTGTTCTCTTTGTTCTGGTGTGAATCTGACCTTGTGATTTTGTTTTTGTAGGGTACACAGATCGTGATCTTCGAGCTAGGAAGGGAGTTGGTTGTCGGAAAAAGAACACGGATGGTTCATGAACCAGTCGATATTATGTTCCTTCTCTTCATGGGGGGTTGTTTTTGATGATAATGATTTTGTTCCTGCTGACGGCTGATCGCGATCTGTGTAATGAAATTGGGCTGGATGGTGGAGTATCGTACATAGGTGGTGTTTGTAGGGGTGTTTTTTCTTTTTGTGTGAAACTGATCTGACGTTTTTTTTCGTAGGATGCATGGTTCGAGATTAACGGTGGACGATGATGCAAGGGCTATTGTCGGAAAAGTTGGACGTCTATGTTTGAGCTGTTTGTGGTTTGGCGTTTGTTTGTTTTTTTGCCAGTAGTTCGAACTGGGCTATTAGAGAGTATGCTAATATTGTGTTTGGTATGTTTGTTTTCTGATTTGCTTTGTAACTGATCGCATGAGTTTGTTTCATGTGGTGCATGTTTCGAGCTGGACATGGAAGAGGATGTTCTGGATAAAGCGGTTTGGAGCTAATAAGGTATGTTCGTTTAACGTTATAGTGCTTTAAACTAATACTCTCTGCTCGTGAGCATGTTAAACTACGATTTGGTGTTTTGACTAGATTTGTGCGACGTTTTTAAGTGCGTTTGATATGTGGATATCGCGTTGGGTTTTAATTTTCTGAGGATGTCTTGGTTGGTAAGTTATCTTCTGTTGTTTGTTTAGTGATTTAGTTTTATGCATGTCGAGTTCCCTTATAAACGTGTGTTGATTGGTGATGTTTACTTTATGTCGTCTTATGTGTTGGATTCGTTCGGATAAACAACTGCTTTTATTTATTTTTGTTAGGTTTATCTCTCTTATGTTGCATTCCTTGGGATAAACCGTTGTTGTTTGTGGACTTTTTTAATTTTTTTTTGTCTTAGGTTTATCTCCCTTGCTGTGTGCTCCCTTGCTTGTCAAGGATCTAGGTTTTTCGATTTTTCGGTATGCTTTGCTTTTTGCTTGGTAAGTTATCCTCTGATTGTTTTATGTTTTGTTTGTGTTGTTTAGTGTCATGCGTTTTCTATCACTGATGGTGGTTGTTTGCTTTTTACTTGTCACTAAACACAAGAACACAAGAACAACCGGGAGTTGACTTAAATTTGAGAGACGAAAATATTCAAAGTGGCGTTATGCCAACGCCACAGCGTAGCGGTACAGAAGAACGATAGATAAAGTTCCTTTTTTGTTGTTTTGCTTTTCTTGAAAATTGTTGCTACCCCTCAACTTCTCCCCGTCTCTGTCTCTCTTTGTTTTACAGATTGAGTGTGATCCAGAAGGCAGCAATCACCGGACTCAAATTTTTAAGGATGTTTGATTTATTGCCAAAACAGTTTCCAGGTGAGTCCGTCTCTTACCTTCACTTATTATAGATTCCAATCTGGGTTTCGTCCTCTTTCGCCGAGCCCTTCTCTTGGGAATCTCGTCGAAAGGATTAAAGACGCTTGTCGCTTCCTCGTCTCCGCTGTTCTTGGTACCATCACCTCCGCGATCTTGACCTTCTTCTTCGCCCTAGGTTCGGTTTTTGTCGATTCTTGGATCCGGTTTAGTCAATCAGTAGTTCGCTCGTCTCTAGTTGGATTGATTTGAATCATTTAGTAGATTTTGCTTATCTGGAGTTTGGTATGATTAATTAGCAAAATCTGCGACTTTGAGCTAAGAAAGGTGTTTCCTTTTTTATATGTTCAGTTGGTACGTTGTTAGGGGCACTTACAGGAGCTTTGATAGGCCAAGAAACAGAGAGTGGATTCATCAGAGGAGCAGCGATTGGAGTCATTTCCGGAGCTGTTTTCTCCATAGAGGTCTTTGAATCATCGCTTGATCTTTGGGAATCCGATGAGTCAGCTTTCGGATGCCTTCTCTACTTGGTGAGAGCAGCAACACTTGCTCTGTTTCAGTGTTTATCTGTTTGAGAATATAGGATTCGTTTGGATTGAAATTTGAAGTGATTCAGTGTTTATCTGTTTCTTTTTGTGTGTGTGTGTGTAGATTGATGTCATTGTTAGTCTTCTAAGCGGGAGACTCGTACGGGAGCGCATAGGCCCTGCAATGCTAAGTGCAGTGCAAAGTCAAGTATGTTTTGCATACAAAGCTTTCAGAATTGCTTTTTATGATCCTCAATTTTTACTGATTCTTTTGGTGTCGCTTTCTCTTGATCAGATGGGAGCTTTGGATGCACCCTACGACGATCTCTCAAGCCTCTTTGAGACAGGAGGCTCAAAAGGATTAACAGTAGACCTGGTTGAGAAAATCCCAAAGTTGACAATCACTGGCAACAATAACACAGATGCTTCTGAGAACAGAGAATCTTGTTCTGTTTGTCTTCAGGTTCTAACATCAGTTTGCTTCGTTTTGGCTTATAATGTCGAATCCAGTTCCAACTGATAGTTTTTTCCGGTTTCTCTTTGGTCTTCTTGATGTGTGATATTGCAGGATTTCCAACTTGGTGAAACAGTTAGAAGCTTGCCTCATTGTCATCACATGTTTCACTTACCTTGTATAGACAATTGGCTCCTCAGACACGGTTCTTGTCCAATGTGTAGACGTGACCTTTAGTTCTCCCTTCATCGTCCCATAATGCCATTAAACCGGGCAGTTCAGTTCGTATACGTCCACACAGCTTTTACCTCAATAGTCTAGTCCTCTCAACTTTCATGTAAATTACATATTTACAGCTCTTTTTTTTTTCTTTTTTACAATTACCGTTTACACTCCCTCAGAATTTACTACTAGCAATCTAATTTACGGCATGACATATCTTCTTGATATTTATTAGGACATAATATCTCACATCGGAAGTTGGAAATGATCTTAAGTAATATAAAAGTGATGTGGACCAATTCACTCATTTTCAATTGATTTGAGTTGGAAGTTCATAGAACATGGTATAAGAGCTCGATCCACGTTGTCCAACCCGATCCGACCAAAAGTTAGTCCAACCATCGACAACTCAGACCCGTAACCGGTATCGTCGATCCATGCCCAAATATTCTGAGATTAATGGCCAAAGAAACACAAAAAAAAAAAGAGTTTTTATCTTCTCTTTGTTAAGGCTTATGTTGTGTTCCATTGAAGCCAGAAACTAGATGGTTGGCATTATTTTTTTGAGGTCTTGAGATCAGAGACACAAAGTTAGGGGACCAAATCCATCAAACGATGGTACTAGATTCTTGTCTGGTGTACCCAAACTTAATAGGTACTTCATATTTAGAGCACTCTTTAATGTCATTTGCTAATTACCTAATTTTGTTTAAGATCATTATTGCATGTGTGTGTGGAGTAACAACACTCGTAACGGCTCAAGTCCTTATCAAGCACCAGATTGCAATACACAATCGTAATTAATATGACATCTACTTAACTTTTGTCCTCTACTTCTCCTAGTATCCTACACCTTATTTCTCACGGCTTATCATCTTGATGCCCCCAAAAAGCACACATTCAACAAATGTTCCCAAACAAAATGTCTTTTTTTTTTTTTTTTGTTCTTTCTTTATTAAAATATACTCGGGAAGTTTTCAACCTTTAGTCTCTGATTTTTTGTCGCTGTCCAGAACAATTATGTTGGATTTAAAGCGTAAATACCCTTGTGCAGAAAAAAAAAAAACGTAAATCGCCCGATCTAGCTATGCTGTTTTATTCTTATGTTCTTGCTAAAATACAAAAATTTACTAAGCGTTTGTTTAATCTAATGTTTGGATAAGGTTTAGTACCTAAGTTAGTTAATGGAAAACTAACGGAGAATTCTCTTTCGTTATATATATTTAATACAATAAAATATACTATTTTCTATATGTTAAGTATATTTTTTTTTTGTTGACAAAAAAAAAGTATATATTTTTTTCAATATTAGTCATTTAATTCCGTATTGTGCATAAACCGATCTAAGAACCAAAAGCTTAAGCTTTCCTAGATAAAAAGGATACTAAAAATAAAAAGAGGTAGAAAATACATGGTGACTATTAGTATTCTATTTTTCACCTTCTCTACCAATTTTGTAGGCATTTTTTACGTATTATTATTTTTTCTTTTTTTAGAACTGAATTTTCTTTATATAATAATTTGACAAAGAGATACATGCATGATGCATTCAATCAATTAGAAAATAAAAATCAGTTTGAAGAAAAGATCAAGAAAAACATGTCTAAGAATGAAATTATAATTTTCTTCTATATTTACTTTGTGATATTTTTGCTAACTTCGACAGGTAATTTACAGTTTATAAATTTATTAAACAATTGATTTGCTTTTTTTTAATTGATTTGTTTGATATGTATTTGGAAATTTACTAGCCGTAAATTTAGCATCAACAACTTTCTTTAAAACATTATAATATTTAAGATAAAAAAAATCAATCAAATAATCTACTATTTGGAGAAATGTAGAAGTTATAATATATATATTTTTTTTTTGTTCATAATCGTTATTCTAACAGGTAAAGCAAGACATACTTCGGCATGGGAACGTGCTTGTGCTGGAGTTCCACTAAGCAATGCACCGCCGGGGATCTGTAGTAAAAAAAACAAAGAAAAAAATGAATGTCTCCGTCTTTGCAAGATACAAGACATTCATTTATTTAATACAAATACAAGCGCATGCATTACTAGGGGGAATAAAGAATTTTGCAATTGCCAGTGGTTCCAGAGTTGCCCTAGACCGAGACGTCAGTAATCTGATAATACACCAAAATTTTTCATTCCGTTTTTCTCCGCCAACTTTCATTCATTTATTTAATAATATTATTTGTTTATTTTATATTTTATATAATAAGCAAGTATAATAATATATAAGATATATTTATTACTTCCACCCCCTCCTTAGTAGGGTAGGAGAATAAAATCAATATTATTTTTTAATATTTGTTCAATTTGATTGTGTATATATATTGTGGGGTTTTCATTAAAATATAACTTTTCTATTTAAAAATACATATCTTTTATGAATTTGGAAAATCACCATAACCATATTTTTGGAAGTGGTAGTGCGTCTTCAAATCTTTGCTATTTATATTTACTTGGGTAAAATCTCAAATTTAATATATATTTAAAAATTATAAATATTAGAATACAGTATTTTTTCTAATTGTACAATACTTTTCTTTGTTATTATGTCTCAAACTTAATAAAAAAATAAGAGAATTCCAGAATAAATATTAATTGGTTAAATATCGAACTCTGAATTTCTAACAATTAATCCAAAAATGAGAGAAAAAATATATATAATGAATCCAACATTCGCCTATTTGGTCCTTTCTCTTTCGTAAGTCTTCTATACTTCTCTCTCGATCATGTACTTCTCAGCCTAATTTCTTTCTAGTTGTCAAGATATTTGACAAAAATATTTCTAACTTTTCGCGGACGCTACCTTGAGGAAAATGCGCAGAATAGTCATCTTATAACTGGTGCAAAGGTTTCATCATAATTTTTCTCTTCCTCTTGACGCTTGCCCAGAACAACCGAACGAGTTTTATACCGCTCAAGAGTGCCATCAGAACGCAGCTTGACCTTGAAGACCCATTTGTTTCCAATAACGCGTTAATTGGAAGGCAAATCACAAACATCTTATGTATTAAGCTTTTCAAGTGCAACAACCTCATTCTTGATGGCTAGTTTCCAATGATTGTGTTTCATAGCTTCTTGGAACGAACGAGGTTCATCATACGCAGAAACTGCTGCTAGAAACAACTGTTGAGGAGCAGAGAAATGTAAATCCGAAACGAAATTTGATAAAGGATAAAGACACTTACTTGAAGACGTTTGACGAGAGCAGGAGTTGGAAGAATCTTGAGGGGGTTAATCATTTACGGGGGCACCGTAGGTAAAAAATTTGTTGAGACGCACAGATTTCTTAGAAACCCTTTTCCCACGACCTAACTGTTCAACAACCGGAAGAGGTGAAGTGATTTCAGTTGGAACAGGTAAAAATTTCTCAACATCGATTTCTACAGAGATGGTGTCAACCGATGTTGGTAATGTGTCGATCTCCACCGCCGGTGTATAGTTGATGTCAACCGCCACTGGTTCAGTGTCGGGCGTCACCAATGGCGCAGGTGCAAGCGGTGCTGTAAAGTCTGAGTCCGGATGATCAGTGATATCGGAAACATCCCGAAATGCAGAAAGCAACTCCCCCTGAGTCGGAACCTCATCTGAGAAGTGATCTAGATAGGGGAAAATGTCCTTAGTGGAAGATTACATCACGAGAGACAAATGTTTTGTGCGTGAGAAGATCAAACACCAGCCAACCTTTCTTCCCAAATGGATAACCCAAAAAAATGAATCGAGCACTGCGATCTTCGAATTTATCGTTGGAGCGAAGTACGTTGGTTTTGCGTGCATAACATAAACAATCGATGATGCGAATCTCGTCATATGCTGTGGATTTGGCAAAGAGAACTTTATACGGAGATTTTCCATCAATGAGAGGTGTTGGTGTAATGTTGATCAAGTAAGTTGTCGTTTAAATACTCTCTCCCCAAAATTTTGTAGGAAGTTTTGCTTGGAACAGCAGAGTACGAGCGATATTAAGAATGTGCCGATGTTTGTGTTCCGCATCGCCATTTTGTTGAGGTGTATCTACACACGATGCTTAAGGAATGATCCGGTTCTCTGCAAAATACAATTTCATGTAAGTAAACTATGTTATATTTGAAGGGAATGTCCTGAAATCATACTTGTATTTACTCTAGTAGAGTCGTGATGTCGAGATAAGACAAGCATATGATATTTGTGATGGATTTCGTTCAGGTTTTAATCATATTAAAACAGCCCTAACAACAATCCTAAATCCACGGATCGTGCCAATTGAATCTATGTTTGAATATATATGAAATCTCGAACATACCTGAAGGTTTTGCAGCGGAATAAGAACAGGTAATCGAGATCTCAAGCGCCTCAAGTGCTGCGCCTCTACAGAAGTCCACACGCACACAAACTGGACGACGGGATGCTAGTGCCGGAGCGAACGATTCGCCTTCGGGTTTCTATCTTCGTTTCTGTGTTTTTCTGAAGCTCAAAACAACTTCTGAACAACTTCTGATATGTTTTTGGTTATATCCTGTCGAGCAGCCCCTATATCATATATATAGGCTGGAGCTGCCGACGGGTGTCGATCGACACCAACCTAATTGGTGTCGATCGACACCATCCAAAAGTCAATACTTCTAGAAGTCGTGACCGAACAAGTGTCGATCGACACCCACAATTGGTGTCGATCGACACCCTCACAGAAAGTCGATATCGACGTATATCTTATACGTTGATCATAATCATTACTCTAATGATCAAAACCCAATTTATAATATCCAGTTTGCTTAGGTGTGTGACCCTATAGGATCATATGATAATGGTAATGAGTTCATAACTCATAAGTTATAAGCGGCTTCTAGCAAAACATTATGACCATCCAATATCATATGATTGTCTTATCTCGACATCACGACTCTAATAGAATAAATACAAGTCTGATTTCAGGACATTCCCTTCAATCTCCCACTTGTACTGGAATCAAATATTCCCATAATCCCTTTGTCTCTATATCTCGATCTGGCATAAGGCAAGAACTCGTGTCATCCTTAATCAACCAAACCATGTTTATCGAACTCTGATTTATACTGATAAAATACAAACGATTGACATTCAATCCGTTGAGCGCGGCCACGCATTTCCAGTATCAAATCTTCGATAGGCCCTGAGATATTTATCTCCCGTTATATGGGAGGGACAAATTCCATCTTGTTCCATCCCTGTTCCCTACACACTTCATAATATGCCCAATCAATGCCTTTATAGCCACCAGTTACGGCTGACGTACATACGGCTGACGTTACAAGTCAAAGCACACCATTCATATGTAAGATCATGATGAACTCAGTCTAAGGACTATACTCTATAGTCGTAATGAGAAACTCTTATGACACTCATATAACAATCTTGTAGAGTTCTCATTAGCGTCATGTCCGATCATGTGTTCTCTAACATATCTATGTGATTGACTTTAATACTCCTATTAATGACTCCATGAAACTTAGTCATCAGTCACCTCACATACTAGTCTCACGCGGTTATTAATGTCCAATTTTAATAACCTCGACTATGGACGAAAATAATTTATGTCATCTATCACTTATAGAGTTTCATGATCAAATCACGTATTTGATGATCTATAAGAATGCCATAAATTACTTTTGGACAATTATTAATAACACCATTAAATAACAATGAAACAATTTCATTAAATAAAACATAACCAATGTATGTTTACATGAACATCAAAAATATGATAACTCCCACTAAAACAAGATTAATGCTTAAGGAATCTAATGCCTATAGCAGCAGCATGACTCTCATGCTTTGGTCGTGGAAGTGGCTTAGTCAATGGGTCAGCAACGTTCTCGTCTGTCGGAACTCTGCTGATCTTGACGTCGCCTCTCTCAATAATATCACGAATCAGATGATATCTCCTCTCAATGTGTTTGGATTTCTGGTGTGATCTGGGCTCCTTAGCTTGAGCTATGGCTCCATTGTTGTCACAAAACAATGCCACTGGCTCAGAAATGCTAGGAATCACACCAAGCTCAGTAATGAACTTCCTAATCCAAACAGCCTCATTCGCCGCTTCCGAAGCAGCGATGTATTCAGCCTCGGTCGTCGAATCCGCCACGGTGCTCTGCTTGGAACTCTTCCAACTAACTGCACCTCCATTCAGACAGAAGACGTAACCAGACTGAGATCGAAAATCGTCTCTATCTGTCTGAAAGCTGGCGTCCGTATAACCACTCACTACAAGCTCATCACATCCTCCATAAACCAAGAACTTATCCTTGGTATTTCTCAAATACTTTAGGATAGTCTTGACGGCAGTCCAGTGACTCTCACCGGGATCTGACTGGTATCGACTCGTCATGCTTAAAGCACAAGCAACATCTGGACGAGTACAAAGCATGGCATACATAATAGATCCTACTGCAGAAGCAAAAGGAATCCTACTCATGCGCTCTCGCTCAGCAGGTGTCGAAGGACACTGCTTCTTGCTGAGAGTAATGCCATGAGACATCGGAAGCAAGCCCTTCTTGGAATCATGCATGTTGAACCTGTGTAGAACCTTATCTATATAAGTGTCCTGGCACAGTCCAATCACCCTCTTTGATCTATCTCTATAGATCCTTATTCCAAGAATATAGGCGGCTTCGCCCATGTCTTTCATCGAGAAACAACTTCCGAGCCAGTCCTTTACTGACTGAAGTAATGGAATATCATCTCCTATGAGAAGTATGTCATCTACATACAGTACGAGAAATGCAACTGCGCTCCCACTAGTCTTCTTGTAAACGCAAGGTTCCTCTTCGTTTCTGATGAAGTTAAACTTTTTAACTGCTTCATCAAAACGTAGGTTCCAACTCCGAGATGCTTGCTTCAATCCATAAATGGATTTATGAAGCTTGCATACTTTCCCAGCAGCATCAGGATTAGTGAAACCCGGAGGTTGTGTCATGTACACATCCTCCTCCAGAATCCCGTTAAGGAAAGCTGTTTTCACATCCATTTGCCAAATCTCATAATCATAATGAGCGGCTGTTGCTAGGAGAATCCGAATAGATTTAAGCATAGCGACTGGGGAATAGGTTTCATCAGTCAACACCTTGAACTTGTTTGAAACCTTTTGCCACCAACCTAGCTTTGTAAATCTGAACGTTTCCATTCACATCGATCTTCTTCTTGAAGACCCATTTACACTCAATGGCTTTTACACCATCAGGTAAATCACCCAAAGTCCATACTTGGTTTTGTGACATGGAACCGATTTCGGATTCAGCGGCCTTAAACCACTTTTCGGAGTCAGGGCCCATCATTGCTTCTTCGAAAGTCGCAGGTTCGTCACTGTCAATGATCAAGAGATCATGACAATTAGTCACGAGAAATCCATATCTCTCGGCTCTTGACGAATCCTTTCGGATCTGCGAACTTCTGGCATCACAGGCTCGGGCTCTACAACTCTTTGTAGATCCAGCTCGGGCTCTACAACTCTTTGTAGATCCAGTCGCTGCTCTTCCTCGACAGGTTGAGCAGGCTCCTGTGATTCTCGAACTTCTTCGAGTTGTACTTTACTCCCACTGTTCTTCTTGGAAAGAAATTCTTTCTCAAGAAAAACACAGTTCTTAGCAACAAACACTTTGTTCTCAGAACGGTTGTAAAAGTAGTAAGCCTTGGTTTCCTTAGGATAACCAACGAAGTAGCACTTATCAGATTTGGGTTCAAGCTTATCAGATATCAACCGTTTGACATAAGCTTCACAACCCCAAATTTTAAGAAAAGACAAACTTGGAACTTTTCCAGTCCACATCTCATATGGCGTCTTCTCGACTTATTTTGATGGAACTCTGTTTAGCGTAAACGCAGACGTTTCTAGAGCGTATCCCCAAAAGGATAATGGAAGATCTACTTGACTCTCATCGATCGAACCATATCTAATAAAGTCCGATTCCTCCTTTCAGATACACCATTCCACTGAGGTGTTCCAGGAGGAGTGAGTTGTGAAACAATTCCACAATTACTCAGATGATCACTGAACTCTTGGCTTAAGTATTCACCTCCACGATCTGATCGAAGAGCTTTATACTTTTGCCAAGTTGGTTCTGCACTTCATTTTGGAACTCCTTGAACTTTTCAAAGGATTCCGATTTATGTCTCATTAAATAGACATAACCAATCTACTGAAATCATCAGTAAACGTGATGAAGTACTGAAAGTTTCCTCTAGCACTAACACTCATTGGACCACATACATCGGTATGTATAAGGCCCAATAGGTCACTGGCCCTTTCATTAAATTTGTTGAAAGGGGCCTTTGTCATTTTGCCCATTAAGCAGGATTCACACTTCTCAAATGATTCAAAATCAAATGAGTCTAAAAGCCCATCATTATGAAGCTTTTGAATCCTTTTCTCATTAATGTGGCCCAAACGACAATGCCAGAGAAACGTGGGGTTCGAGTCATTGGTTCTTAACCGTTTAGTACTTATGTTATAACAGGCAAAGATTGGTTAAGAATATAAAGTCCATTCTCTAATGGAGCGCTACCATAAAACATTTCATTACGATCAAAAGAACAACACTTGTTTTTAATCGAAAAATGAAAGTCTTCTAAATCCAAAACAGAAATAGAAATGATGTTTCTGCTTATAGCAGGTACATAGTAGCAATTATTCAATTCCAAAGATAAGCCTGACGGCAAAGACAAATGATAAGTTCCTACGGCCAATGCAGCAACTCTTGCTCCATTCCCAACGCGTAGGTCCACTTGTCCCTTCTCCAGCGTTCTACTGTTGCTTAGACCCTGCATATTTGTACAAATATGAGCGCCACAGCCGGTATCTAATACCCAAGACTTAGAACCTGAAGTAGTAACATTTACTTCTATAACATAGATACCTGAAGAAGTCGTCTCATACGTCTTCTTCGAGTTCTTTAGATCTCCCAGATACTCTTTGCAATTTCTCTTCCAATGCCCAGACTTGTTGCAGTAATGGCATTTATCAGCATCAGTAGGGCCGCGTTTGGGTTTGGAAGAAGTCTCAGGCTTATCCTGATTCTCAATCGGGAATGCCTTAGCTTTTCCTTTACCCTTAGCATGTTTCTTAAACTTTTTACCCCCTTGTACCATAAGTACATTAGGGGTGCCCTTTTTGATGTTTGGCTCAGCTGTTTTGAGCATGCCATGCAGTTCCGTCAAAGTCTTTGTCATGTTGTTCATGTTATAGTTCATGATAAACTGATCAAAGCTTGACGGCAACGACTGCAAAATGATGTCCGTAGCCAACTCTTGGCTAAGGGGACAATCCAGTTTTGCCAAGTTATCAATATAACCCATCATCTTAATGACATGTGGGCTAACTGGACCATCTTTTGGTAGCTTGCACTCAATGAGAGACTTAACCGTCTGGTATCTCTCAGTTCGTGCTTGCTCCTGAAACATCCCTTTCAGGCTTGTGATCATCTCAACAGGTGACGCCACGTTCTCGTATTGCTTCTGCAAGTCCGAGTTCATGGTAGCCAGCATGAGACAACTCACATCGACCTCATCATTGGAATGCTTCTCCCAAGCATTCCTTTCAGCGTGTCCGGCATTGGACTTTGGTTTCTCAAGGAGAGCCTTCTCAAGGACATATTCCTTTTTCTCCTGCTTGAGAACAATTCTCAAGTTCCGATACCATTCAAGGAAGTTCGATCCATTAAGCTTGTCCTTCTCAAGGACGGATCGAAGCGAGAATGTGTTTCTGTGAGGGGAACTAGCCATAGCTGAAAACACAAAATGAGAGTTTAGTTTTTGATGTTTAAGAAATGAGAAATCTTAACAATTAAGAAACTCACATTATATTCAAAACAATTTTCCTCAATTGAATATAATGATCCAAGATCCATATTTCACAAAAATTTGAGTGAGCTTTGGCCCATCGCCCAAACTTTAGCTATTTAGGTAAGCAACACTTTGCTAATTATATCATATATAATTCTTGGTCTTGGATTAATATCTAATATCGAATCCAATCCTATATCTATGAGCCCAAAACTATTTTGATAGCCCATTTAAGCAAACCAATCTTTTAAGTCCGTAGTAACGATTACAACCTGCCTCACTCATGTAATTGCGGACACCCTGCTTTGGCAGACCCATCACACAATGAAACGAGCCTTGACAGTTGACAAGATTGGGAAGATATTAAAAGCTTAATATTATGTTTGAGGAACGGAACATTTATCTAGTTTATATTAGTTATATATTCTAGATATTTTAACTTTGTTTTAAACCTTTTAAAATTTTCTTAAGTTAAGCAGTTACGCAAATTCTGAAGTGGTGTCGATCGACACCAGGTCAGTGTCGATCGACACAACTTTTGTGTTGACCGAGATCTTGATCCGGTTCAATCGCGATAAACCATTTAACCGATTAAACCGATCGAATCAATTTGCATATATCCGACCGGTGTCGATCGACACTACTTTAGTGTCGGTCGACACCCACCAAATCAGTTTAATTAACGATAACTAATTTACCGTTTAAACCGATCGTAACTAAAGTTTTCACGCGAAAACTATTTTTCACACGCGAACCCATAGTGGTGTCGATCGACACCGAATTGGTGTCGATCGACACCGAAGAACTCAGAACGTGTTCTTCATCAAAAACGATTTTTGAACAGATTGATTTACATATATTCAACAGATTCAATAGAAACACACCTCTCTGATACCACTGATGGATTTCGTTCAGGTTTTAATCATATTAAAACAGCCCTAACAACAATCCTAAATCCACGGATCGTGCCAATTGAATCTATGTTTGAATATATATGAAATCTCGAACATACCTGAAGGTTTTGCAGCGGAATAAGAACAGGTAATCGAGATCTCAAGCGCCTCAAGTGCTGCGCCTCTACAGAAGTCCACACGCACACAAACTGGACGACGGGATGCTAGTGCCGGAGCGAACGATTCGCCTTCGGGTTTCTATCTTCGTTTCTGTGTTTTTCTGAAGCTCAAAACAACTTCTGAACAACTTCTGATATGTTTTTGGTTATATCCTGTCGAGCAGCCCCTATATCATATATATAGGCTGGAGCTGCCGACGGGTGTCGATCGACACCAACCTAATTGGTGTCGATCGACACCATCCAAAAGTCAATACTTCTAGAAGTCGTGACCGAACAAGTGTCGATCGACACCCACCATTGGTGTCGATCGACACCCTCACAGAAAGTCGATATCGACGTATATCTTATATACGTTGATCATAATCATTACTCTAATGATCAAAACCCAATTTATAATATCCAGTTTGCTTAGGTGTGTGACCCTATAGGATCATATGATAATGGTAATGAGTTCATAACTCATAAGTTATAAGCGGCTTCTAGCAAAACATTATAACCATCCAATATCATATGATTGTCTTATCTCGACATCACGACTCTAATAGAATAAATACAAGTCTGATTTCAGGACATTCCCTTCAATCTCCCACTTGTACTGGAATCAAATATTCCCATAATCCCTTTGTCTCTATATCTCGATCTGGCATAAGGCAAGAACTCGTGTCATCCTTAATCAACCAAACCATGTTTATCGAACTCTGATTTATACTGATAAAATACAAACGATTGACATTCAATCCGTTTGAGCGCGGCCACGCATTTCCAGTATCAAATCTTCGATAGGCCCTGAGATATTTATCTCCCGTTATATGGGAGGGACAAATTCCATCTTGTTCCATCCCTGTTCCCTACACACTTCATAATATGCCCAATCAATGCCTTTATAGCCACCAGTTACGGCTGACGTTTGACAAGGTCAAGCACACCAATTCATATGTAAGAAATCATGATGAACTCAGGTCTAAGGACTATACTCTATAGTCGTAATGAGAAACTCTTATGACACTCATATAACAATCTTGTAGAGTTCTCATTAGCGGGTCATGTCCGATCATGTGTTCTCTAACACATATCTATGTGATTGACTTTAATACTCCTATTAATGACTCCATGAAACTTAGTCATCAGTCACCTCACATACTAGTCTCACGCGGTTATATAATGTCCAATTTTAATACCTCGACTATGGACGAAAATAATTTATGTCATCTATCACTTATAGAGTTTCATGATCAAATCACGTATTTGATGATCTATAAGAATGCCATAAATTACTTTTGGACAATTATTTATAACACCATTAAATAACAATGAAACAATTTCATTAAATAAAACATAACCAATGTATGTTTACATGAACATCAAAACATAAATATGATAACTCCCACTAAAAAAAGATTAATGCTTAAGGAATCTAATGCCTATAGCAGCAGCATGACTCTCATGCTTTGGTCGTGGAAGTGGCTTAGTCAATGGGTCAGCAACGTTCTCGTCTGTCGGAACTCTGCTGATCTTGACGTCGCCTCTCTCAATAATATCACGAATCAGATGATATCTCCTCTCAATGTGTTTGGATTTCTGGTGTGATCTGGGCTCCTTAGCTTGAGCTATGGCTCCATTGTTGTCACAAAACAATGCCACTGGCTCAGAAATGCTAGGAATCACACCAAGCTCAGTAATGAACTTCCTAATCCAAACAGCCTCCTTCGCCGCTTCCGAAGCAGCGATGTATTCAGCCTCGGTCGTCGAATCCGCCACGGTGCTCTGCTTGGAACTCTTCCAACTAACTGCACCTCCATTCAGACAGAAGACGTAACCAGACTGAGATCGAAAATCGTCTCTATCTGTCTGAAAGCTGGCGTCCGTATAACCACTCACTACAAGCTCATCACATCCTCCATAACCAAGAACTTATCCTTGGTATTTCTCAAATACTTTAGGATAGTCTTGACGGCAGTCCAGTGACTCTCACCGGGATCTGACTGGTATCGACTCGTCATGCTTAAAGCACAAGCAACATCTGGACGAGTACAAAGCATGGCATACATAATAGATCCTACTGCAGAAGCAAAAGGAATCCTACTCATGCGCTCTCGCTCAGCAGTGTCGAAGGACACTGCTTCTTGCTGAGAGTAATGCCATGAGACATCGGAAGCAAGCCCTTCTTGGAATCATGCATGTTGAACCTGTGTAGAACCTTATCTATATAAGTGTCCTGGCACAGTCCAATCACCCTCTTTGATCTATCTCTATAGATCCTTATTCCAAGAATATAGGCGGCTTCGCCCATGTCTTTCATCGAGAAACAACTTCCGAGCCAGTCCTTACTGACTGAAGTAATGGAATATCATCTCCTATGAGAAGTATGTCATCTACATACAGTACGAGAAATGCAACTGCGCTCCCACTAGTCTTCTTGTAAACGCAAGGTTCCTCTTCGTTTCTGATGAAGTTAAACTTTTTAACTGCTTCATCAAAACGTAGGTTCCAACTCCGAGATGCTTGCTTCAATCCATAAATGGATTTATGAAGCTTGCATACTTTCCCAGCAGCATCAGGATTAGTGAAACCCGGAGGTTGTGTCATGTACACATCCTCCTCCAGAATCCCGTTAAGGAAAGCTGTTTTCACATCCATTTGCCAAATCTCATAATCATAATGAGCGGCTGTTGCTAGGAGAATCCGAATAGATTTAAGCATAGCGACTGGGGAATAGGTTTCATCATAGTCAACACCTTGAACTTGTTTGAAACCTTTTGCCACCAACCTAGCTTTGTAAATCTGAACGTTTCCATTCACATCGATCTTCTTCTTGAAGACCCATTTACACTCAATGGCTTTTACACCATCAGGTAAATCACCCAAAGTCCATACTTGTTTTGTGACATGGAACCGATTTCGGATTCAGCGGCCTTAAACCACTTTTCGGAGTCAGGGCCCATCATTGCTTCTTCGTCGAAGTCGCAGGTTCGTCACTGTCAATGATCAAGAGATCATGACAATTAGTCACGAGAAATCCATATCTCTCGGGCTCTTGACGAATCCTTTCGGATCTGCGAACTTCTGGCATCACAGGCTCGGGCTCTACAACTCTTTGTAGATCCAGCTCGGGCTCTACAACTCTTTGTAGATCCAGTCGCTGCTCTTCCTCGACAGGTTGAGCAGGCTCCTGTGATTCTCGAACTTCTTCGAGTTGTACTTTACTCCCACTGTTCTTCTTGGAAAGAAATTCTTTCTCAAGAAAAACACAGTTCTTAGCAACAAACACTTTGTTCTCAGAACGGTTGTAAAAGTAGTAAGCCTTGGTTTCCTTAGGATAACCAACGAAGTAGCACTTATCAGATTTGGGTTCAAGCTTATCAGATATCAACCGTTGACATAAGCTTCACAACCCCAATTTTAAGAAAAGACAAACTTGGAACTTTTCCAGTCCACATCTCATATGGCGTCTTCTCGACTGATTTTGATGGAACTCTGTTTAGCGTAAACGCAGACGTTTCTAGAGCGTATCCCCAAAAGGATAATGGAAGATCTACTTGACTCATCATCGATCGAACCATATCTAATAAAGTCCGATTCCTCCTTTCAGATACACCATTCCACTGAGGTGTTCCAGGAGGAGTGAGTTGTGAAACAATTCCACAATTACTCAGATGATCACTGAACTCTTGGCTTAAGTATTCACCTCCACGATCTGATCGAAGAGCTTTATACTTTTGCCAAGTTGGTTCTGCACTTCATTTTGGAACTCCTTGAACTTTTCAAAGGATTCCGATTTATGTCTCATTAAATAGACATAACCAAATCTACTGAAATCATCAGTAAACGTGATGAAGTACTGAAAGTTTCCTCTAGCACTAACACTCATTGGACCACATACATCGGTATGTATAAGGCCCATAGGTCACTGGCCCTTTCATTAAATTTGTTGAAAGGGGCCTTTGTCATTTTGCCCATTAAGCAGGATTCACACTTCTCAAATGATTCAAAATCAAATGAGTCTAAAAGCCCATCATTATGAAGCTTTTGAATCCTTTTCTCATTATGTGGCCCAAACGACAATGCCAGAGAAACGTGGGGTTCGAGTCATTGGTTCTTAACCGTTTAGTACTTATGTTATAGACAGGCAAAGATTGGTTAAGAATATAAAGTCCATTCTCTAATGGAGCGCTACCATAAAACATTTCATTACGATCAAAAGAACAACACTTGTTTTTAATCGAAAAATGAAAGTCTTCTAAATCCAAAACAGAAATAGAAATGATGTTTCTGCTTATAGCAGGTACATAGTAGCAATTATTCAATTCCAAAGATAAGCCTGACGGCAAAGACAAATGATAAGTTCCTACGGCCAATGCAGCAACTCTTGCTCCATTCCCAACGCGTAGGTCCACTTGTCCCTTCTCCAGCGTTCTACTGTTGCTTAGACCCTGCATATTTGTACAAATATGAGCGCCACAGCCGGTATCTAATACCCAAGACTTAGAACCTGAAGTAGTAACATTTACTTCTATAACATAGATACCTGAAGAAGTCGTCTCATACGTCTTCTTCGAGTTCTTTAGATCTCCCAGATACTCTTTGCAATTTCTCTTCCAATGCCCAGACTTGTTGCAGTAATGGCATTTATCAGCATCAGTAGGGCCGCGTTTGGGTTGGAAGAAGTCTCAGGCTTATCCTGATTCTCAATCGGGAATGCCTTAGCTTTTCCTTTACCCTTAGCATGTTTCTTAAACTTTTTACCCCCTTGTACCATAAGTACATTAGGGGTGCCCTTTTTGATGTTTGGCTCAGCTGTTTTGAGCATGCCATGCAGTTCCGTCAAAGTCTTTGTCATGTTGTTCATGTTATAGTTCATGATAAACTGATCAAAGCTTGACGGCAACGACTGCAAAATGATGTCCGTAGCCAACTCTTGGCTAAGGGGACAATCCAGTTTTGCCAAGTTATCAATATAACCCATCATCTTAATGACATGTGGGCTAACTGGACCATCTTTTGGTAGCTTGCACTCAATGAGAGACTTAACCGTCTGGTATCTCTCAGTTCGTGCTTGCTCCTGAAACATCCCTTTCAGGCTTGTGATCATCTCAACAGGTGACGCCACGTTCTCGTATTGCTTCTGCAAGTCCGAGTTCATGGTAGCCAGCATGAGACAACTCACATCGACCTCATCATTGGAATGCTTCTCCCAAGCATTCCTTTCAGCGTGTCCGGCATTGGACTTTGGTTTCTCAAGGAGAGCCTTCTCAAGGACATATTCCTTTTTCTCCTGCTTGAGAACAATTCTCAAGTTCCGATACCATTCAAGGAAGTTCGATCCATTAAGCTTGTCCTTCTCAAGGACGGATCGAAGCGAGAATGTGTTTCTGTGAGGGGAACTAGCCATAGCTGAAAACACAAAATGAGAGTTTAGTTTTTGATGTTTAAGAATGAGAAATCTTAACAATTAAGAAACTCACATTATATTCAAAACAATTTTCCTCAATTGAATATAATGATCCAAGATCCATATTTCACAAAATTTGAGTGAGCTTTGGCCCATCGCCCAAACTTTAGCTATTTAGGTAAGCAACACTTTGCTAATTATATCATATATAATTCTTGGTCTTGGATTAATATCTAATATCGAATCCAATCCTATATCTATGAGCCCAAAACTATTTTGATAGCCCATTTAAGCAAACCAATCTTTTAAGTCCGTAGTAACGATTACAACCTGCCTCACTCATGTAATGCGGACACCCTGCTTTGGCAGACCCATCACACAATGAAACGAGCCTTGACAGTTGACAAGATTGGGAAGATATTAAAAGCTTAATATTATGTTTGAGGAACGAACATTTATCTAGTTATATTAGTTATATATTCTAGATATTTTAACTTGTTTTAAACCTTTTAAAATTTTCTTAAGTTAACAAGTTACGCAAATTCTGAAGTGGTGTCGATCGACACCAGGTCAGTGTCGATCGACACAACTTTTGTGTTGACCGCAGATCTGATCCGTTCAATCGCGATAAACCATTTAACCGATTAAACCGATCGAATCAATTTGCATATATCCGACCGGTGTCGATCGACACTACTTTAGTGTCGGTCGACACCCACCAAATCAGTTTAATTAACGATAACTAATTTACCGTTTAAACCGATCGTAAACTAAAGTTTTCACGCGAAAACTATTTTTCACGCGAAAACCATAGTGGTGTCGATCGACACCGAATTGGTGTCGATCGACACCGAAGAACTCAGAACGTGTTCTTCATCAAAAACGATTTTTGAACAGATTGATTTACATATATTCAACAGATTCAATAGAAACACACCTCTCTGATACCACTGATGGATTTCGTTCAGGTTTTAATCATATTAAAACAGCCCTAACAACAATCCTAAATCCACGGATCGTGCCAATTGAATCTATGTTTGAATATATATGAAATCTCGAACATACCTGAAGGTTTTGCAGCGAATAAGAACAGGTAATCGAGATCTCAAGCGCCTCAAGTGCTGCGCCTCTACAGAAGTCCACACGCACACAAACTGGACGACGGATGCTAGTGCCGGAGCGAACGATTCGCCTTCGGGTTTCTATCTTCGTTTCTGTGTTTTTCTGAAGCTCAAAACAACTTCTGAACAACTTCTGATATGTTTTTGGTTATATATCTGTCGAGCAGCCCCATATCATATATATAACTGGAGCTGCCGACGGGTGTCGATCGACACCAACCTAATTGGTGTCGATCGACACCATCCAAAAGTCAATACTTCTAGAAGTCGTGACCGAACAAGTGTCGATCGACACCCACCATTGGTGTCGATCGACACCCTCACAGAAAGTCGATATCGACGTATATCTTATATACGTTGATCATATCATTACTCTAATGATCAAAACCCAATTTATAATATCCAGTTTGCTTAGGTGTGTGACCCTATAGGATCATATGATAATGGTAATGAGTTCATAACTCATAAGTTTAAGCGGCTTCTAGCAAAACATTATAACCATCCAATATCATATGATTGTCTTATCTCGACATCACGACTCTAATAGAATAAATACAAGTCTGATTTCAGGACATTCCCTTCAATTTGATGGTTATAATGTTTTCCTAGAAGCCGCTATAACTTATGACTTATGAACTCATTACATTATCATATGATCCATAGGGTCACACACCTAAGCAAACTGGGTAAATATAAATTGGGTTTGATCATTTAGTAATGATCATGATTAATGTTATAAGATATACTTCGATATCAACTTTCTTGTGGGGTGTCGATCGACACCAATGGTTAGTGTCGATCGACCCACTCGGGATCAGAGAACCGATTTGATTTAATTGAAATCAAGTCGGTTTGGTCCATCGGTCATATGTTTCTTTAGTCTCCTATATATAGGATATATGGCACGACTTTGAGACGATCAGAAGTTCCTGGCCATCACAGAACGCAGAGAGAACCCAATGCGAATCGTTCGCAAGGCACTAGCATCCCTGTCGTCCAGTTTTGTTGCGTGTGGACTTCTGTAGAGGCGCAGCACTTGAGGCGCTCATAATCTCAAATACCTGATCTTCTTCCGCTGCTTAATCTCCAGGTATACTCGAGATCTGATGTAGATTCAATTGACACATGATCCGTGGCTTAGGATTTGTTGTTAGGGCTGTTTTAATATGATTAAAACCTGTACAAATTCCATCAGTGGTATCAGAGCCTAGTGTTTTTATTGAATCTGGAGCATGTTAATGAATTAATTGAATTCAAATCGATATATATGATATATAGGATTGCATGCTAGAGTTCAAAATCGTTTTTGCTCTTGAAATTGTTCGATTTAGGGTTCATGCGAAAAGGGTGTCGATCGACACCACGCGAGTGTCGATCGACACCACTCGGGTTTTTGCGTGAAGTTTTTAGGTCACGATCGAAGATCGTGTTTCCTCAAACCACTGGTGTCGACAGACACAAAAGTTGTGTCGATCGACACCACTCGGTTAATCGTGGTTGGTTCAATTGGATTGGACCGGGTTATCGCGATCGGTTCAATCGATAAATCGGTTATCGTTTTGACCTGGTACGGGTGGTGTCAACCGACACTAATGTAGTGTCGATCGACACCGGTCGGCCATTTTGCGATTGATTCGGTCGGTTTAATCGGTTAAATGTTATCGCGATTGAACCGGATCAGAATCTGTCGGTCAACACAAACCAGTTGTGTCGATCGACACTGATCTGGTGTCGATCGACACTAGTTCAGGAATCGCGTTCTTAGCTTGTTTAACTTAAGGAAATTTATAAGTATAAAACAAGTTGAAATATCTAGAATATATAAGTGATATAAACTAAATTAAGGTTCCGTTCCTCAAACCTAATATTAAGCTTTTGATATCTTCCCAATCTTGTCAACTGTCAAGGCTCGTTTCATTGTGTGATGGGTCTGCCAAAGCAGGGTGTCCGCAATTACACGAGTGAGGCAGGTTGTAATCGTTACCGCGTGACTTAAAAGATTGGTTTGCTTAACTGGGCTATCAAAATAGTTTTTGGCCTAGAGATATAGGATTGGATTTGATATAAGATATTAATCCGAGACCAAGAATTATATATGATATAATCAGCAAAGGGTTGCTTACCTAAATAGCTAAAGATTGGGCGATGGTCCAAAGCTCACTCAAATTTTTGTGAAATATGGATCTTGGATCATTATATTCAATTGAGGAAAATTGTTTTGAATATAATGTGAGTTTCTTAATTGTTAAGATTTCTCATTTCTTGAACATCGAAACTAAAACTCTTTTTCTTGTGTTTTCAGCTATGTCTACCTCCACTCACTCAAACACATTTTCACTTCGATCCGTCCTTGAGAAGGACAAGTTAAATGGATCGAATTTCCTCGAATGGTATCAGAACTTGAGAATTATTCTCAAGCAGGAGAAAAAAGAATATGTCCTTGAGAAGGCTCTCCTTGAGAAACCAAAACCCAATGCCGGACACGCTGAGAAAAACGCTTGGGAGAAGCATTCTAATGATGTGGTCCATGTGAGTTGTCTCATGCTGGCTACCATGAACTCGGATTTGCAGAAGCAATACGAGAACGTGGCGTCGCCAATTGAGATGATCACTAGCCTGAAAGATATGTTTTAGGAGCAAGCACGAACTGAGAGATACCAGACGGTTAAATCTCTCATTGAGTGTAAGCTACCAAAGGATGGTCCAGTTAGCCCACATGTCATCAAGATGATGGGTTATATTGATAACCTGGCAAAACTGGATTGTCCCCTTAGCCAAGAGTTGGATACGGACATCATTTTGCAGTCCTTGCCGTCGAGCTTTGATCAGTTTATCATGAACTATAACATGAACAGCATGACAAAGACTTTGACTGAACTGCATGGCATGCTCAAGACAGCTGAGCCAAACATCAAGAAGGGCACCCCTAATGTACTTTTGGTGCAAGGGGGTAAAAGGTTTAAGAAACCCGCTAAGGGCAAAGGAAAGGCTAAGGCAGTCCAGATTGAGAATCAGGATAAGCCTGAGGCTTCTTCCAAGCCCAAACGCAGCCCTACTGATGCTGATAAATGCCATTACTGCAATAAGTCTGGGCATTGGAAGAGAAATTGCAAAGAGTATCTGGGAGATCTAAAGAACTCTAAGAAGACGTTTGAGACAACTTCTCCAGGTATCTATGTTATAGAAGTAAATGTTACTACTTCAGATTCTAATTCTTGGGTATTGGATACAAGCTGTGGCGCTCATATTTGTACGAATATGCAGGGTCTAAGCAACAGTAGAACGCTGGAAAAGGGACAAGTGGACCTGCGCGTTGGGAATGGAGCAAGAGTTGTTGCATTAGCCGTATGAACTTATCATTTGTCTCTGCCGTCAGGCTTGGTTTTATAATTAAATAATTGCTACTATGTACCTGCTATAAGCAGAAACATCATTTCTATTTCTTTTTTTGGATTTAGAAGATTTTCATTTTTCGATTAAAAACATGTGTTGTTCTTTTGATCGTAATGAAATGTCTTATGGTAGTGCTCCATTAAAGAATGGGCTTTATATTCTTAACCAATCAATGCATGTCTATAACATAAGTACCAAACGGTTAAGAACCAATGACTCGAACCCCACTTTTCTCTGGCATTGTCGTTTGGGCCACATCAATGAGAAAAGGATTCAGAAGCTTCATAACGATGGGCTTTTAGACTCATTTGATTTTGAATCATTTGAGAAGTGTGAATCCTGCTTATTGGGCAAAATGACAAAGGCCCCTTTCAACAAATTTAATGAAAGGGCTGGTGACCTATTGGGCCTTATACATACCGATGTATGTGGTCCAATGAGTGTTAGTGCTAGAGGAAATTTTCAGTACTTCATCACGTTTACTGATGACTTCAGTAGATTTGGTTATGTCTATTTAATGAGACATAAATCAGAATACTTTGAAAAGTTCAAGGAGTTCCAGAATGAAGTACAGAATCAACTTGGCAAAAGTATCAAAGCTCTTCGATCAGATCATGGAGGTGAATACTTAAGCCAAGAGTTCAGTGATCATCTGAGTAGTTGTGGAATTGTTTCACAACTCACTCCTCCTGGAACACCTCAGTGGAACGGTGTGTCTAAAAGGAGAAATCAGACTTTATTAGATATGGTTCGATCGATGATGAGTCAAGTAGATCTTCCATTATCCTTCTGGGGATACGCTCTAGAAACGTCTGCGTTTACGCTGAACAGAGTTCCATCAAAATCAGTTGAAAAGATGCCATATGAGATGTGGACTGGAAAAGTTCCAAGTTTGTCTTTTCTTAAAATTTGGGGTTGTGAAGCTTATGTCAAGCGGTTGATATCTGATAAGCTTGCACCCAAATCTGATAAGTGCTACTTCGTTGGTTATCCTAAGGAAACCAAGGCTTACTACTTTTACAACCGTTCTGAGAACAAAGTGTTTGTTGCTAAGAACTGTGTCTTTCTTGAGAGAGAATTTCTTTCCAAGAAGAAAAGTGGGAGTAAAGTACAACTCGAAGAATTTCGAGAATCACAGGAGCCTGCTCAACCTGTCGAGGAAGAGCAGCGGCTGGATCTACAAAGAGTTGTAGAGCCCGAGCCTGTGATGCCTGAAGTTCGCAGATCCGAAAGGATTCGTCACGAGCCCAAGAGATATGGATTTCTTGTGACTAATTGTCATGATCTCTTGATCATTGACAGTGACGAACCTGCGACTTTTGAAGAAGCAATGATGGGCCCTGACTCCGAAAAGTGGTTTAAGGCCGCTGAATCCGAAATGGGTTCCATGTCACAAAACCAAGTATGGACTTTGGGTGATTTACCTGATGGTGTAAAAGCCATTGAGTGTAAATGGGTCTTCAAGAAGAAGATCGATGTGGATGGAAACGTTCAGATTTACAAAGCTAGGTTGGTGGCAAAAGGTGTCAAACAAGTTCAAGGTGTTGACTATGATGAAACCTATTCCCCAGTCGCTATGCTTAAATCTATTCGAATTCTCCTAGCAACAGCCGCTCATCATGATTATGAGATTTGGCAAATGGATGTGAAAACAGCTTTCCTTAACGAGATTCTGGAAGAGGATGTGTACATGACACAACCTCCGGGTTTCATTGATCCTAATGCTGCTGGGAAAGTATGCAAGCTTCATCAATCCATTTATGGATTGAAGCAAGCATCTCGGAGTTGGAACCTTCGTTTTGATGAAGCAGTTAAAAAGTTTAACTTCATCAGAAATGAAGAGGAACCTTGCGTTTACAATAAGACTAGTGGGAGCGCAGTTGCATTTCTCGTACTGTATGTAGACGACATACTTCTCATTGGAGATGATATTCCGTTACTTCAGTCAGTAAAGGACTGGCTAGGAAGTTTTTTCTCGATGAAAGACATGGGCGAAGCCGCCTATATTCTTGGAATAAGGATCTATAGAGATAGATCAAAAAGGCTGATTGGATTGTGCCAGGACACTTATATCGGTAAGGTTCTACACAGGTTCAACATGCATGATTCCAAGAAGGGCTTGCTTCCGATGTCTCATGGCATTACTCTGAGCAAGAAGCAGTGTCCTTCGACACCTGCTGAGCGAGGGCGCATGAGTAGGATTCCTTTCGCTTCTGCGATAGGATCTATTATGTATACTATGCTTTGTACTCGTCCAGATGTTGTCACTGGACTGCCGTCAAGACAATCCTGAAATATTTGAGAAATACTAAGAATAAGTTCTTGGTGTACGGAGGAAGTGATGAGCTTGTAGTGAGCGGTTATACGGACGCTAGTTTTCAGACAGATAAAGACGATTTCCGATCTCAATCTGGTTACGTCTTCTGTCTGAATGGAGGTGCAGTTAGTTGGAAGAGTTCCAAGCAGAGCACCGTGGCGGACTCAACGACCGAGGCTGAATACATCACTGCTTCTGAAGCGGCAAAGGAGGCTGTTTGGATTAGGAAGTTCATTAGTGAACTTGGTGTGATTCCTAGCATTTCTGAGCCTGTGGCATTGTTTTGTGACAACAATGGAGCCATAGCTCAGGCTAAGGAGCCCAGATCACACCAGAAATCCAAACACATTGAGAGGAGATATCATCTAATTCGTGATATCGTTGAGAGAGGTGATGTCAAGATCAGCAGAGTTCCGACATACGAGAACGTCGCTGACCCTTTGACCAAGCCACTCCCACGACCGAAGCATGAGAGTCATGCAGCTGCTATAGGCATTAGATTCCTTAAGCAGTAATCTTGTTTTTAGTGGGAGTTATCACATTTATGTTTTGATGTTCATGTAAACATACATTTGGTTTATGTTTTATTTAATGAAATTGTTTCAGTATTATTTAATGGTGTTATTAAATAATAGTCCAAAAGTAATTTATGGCATTCTTATAGATCATCAAATAAGTGATTTGATCATGAAACTCTATAAGTGATAGATGACATAAATTATTTGTATCCATAGTCGAGGTTATTAAAATTGGACATTAATAACCGCGCGAGACTAGTATGTGAGGTGACTGATGACTAAGTTTCATGGAGTCATTAATAAGAGTATTAAAGTCAATAACATAGATATGTGTTAGAGAACACATGATCGGACATGAACCGCTAATGAGAACTCTACAATATTGTTATATGAGTGTCATAAGAGTTTCTCATTACGACTATAGAGTATAGTCCTTAGACCTGAGTTCATCATGTTTTCTTACATATGAATTGATATGTTTTGACTCTGTCAAACGTCAGCCGTAACTGGTGACTATAAAGGCATTAATTGGGCATATTATGAAGTGTGTAGGGAACAAGGATGGAACAAGACGGAATTTGTCCCTCCCATATAACGGGAGATAAATATCTTTGGGCCTATCGAAGATTTGATAGTGGAAATGCGTGGCCGCGTTCAAACGAGTTGAATGTCAATCGTTTGTCTTTCATCAGTATAAATCGGAGTTCGATAAACATAGTTTGGTTGATTAAGGATGACACGAGTTCTTGCCTTATGCCAGATCGAGATATAGAGACAAAGGGATTATGGGAATAGTTGATTCCAGTACAAGTGGGAGACTGAAGGGAATGTCCTGAAATCATACTTGTATTTACTCTAGTAGAGTCGTGATGTCGAGATAAGACAATCATATGATATTGGATGGTTATAATGTTTTGCTAGAAGCCGCTTATGAGTTATGAACTCATTACCATTATCATATGATCCTATAGGGTCACACACCTAAGCAAACTGGGTAATATAAATTGGGTTTGATCATTATAGTAATGATCATGATTAATGTATATAAGATATATGTCGATATCAACTTTCTATGAGGGTGTCGATCGACACCAATGGTTAGTGTCGATCGACACCACTCGGGATCAGAGAACCGGATTTTGATTTAATTGAAATCAAGTCGGTTTGGTCCATCGGTCAACTAGGTTTCTTTAAGTCTCCTATATATAGGATATAGGGCACGACTTTGAGATGATCAGAAGTTCATGGCCGTCACAGAAACGCAGAGAGAACCCAAGGCGAATCGTTCGCAAAGGCACTAGCATCCCTGTCGTCCAGTTTGTGTGCGTGTGGACTTCTGTAGAGGCGCAGCACTTGAGGCGCTCATAATCTCGAATACCTGATCTTCTTCCGCTGCTTAATCTCCAGGTATACTCGAGATCTTATGTAGATTCAATTGACACATGATCCGTGGCTTAGGATTTGTTGTTAGGGCTGTTTTAATATGATTAAAACCTGTACAAATTCCATCACTATTATCCGTGCGGATAATCTTTACGTTCTTATCAAACTGTCTTTCTATCTAAGTAAAGAAATTCTTTAGGATAATGGGTACCGAAGATTTCTCAGCTAGTAAATGAGTTCATAAGGCTAGAGAGAAGTCGTCGACAATGGTAAGAAAGTAAGTAAGTCCGAAAGTGGACTTTGTTCTGTAAGGCCTCAAACATCACAGTAATTCAAAGAAAATGAATCCTCCGCTTTATTGAGACTATCAGAAAATGATACACGAGTTGGATTGGCCCAAAAAAAGACATCACAACATGTATCCATAACACAAGAGCTACGCGAGATATCGCCAATATAAGAAAGCAAACTTAAAACTTTAGTAGAAGGATGAACCATTCTTTGATGCCACAAATCCTGGCTATCAACTTTGTGAGATCGGTTGGCCTGAGGCACGATTGCACCCGCAAGATGATAAACCCTATCATGTTCCTCACACGCTCCAATCAAAGTATTCAAAGCTCTTTCTTGTATCACGCAAAATCATTTAGTGAATATAACAACACTCGCAAAATCACATAACAACTGAGCAACATAAATCAAAGTGATTGATAAATCTGGTGAGTAGTAAACGTGACGAAGGATCAGCTTCCCACCTAGGGAGAGAGTGCCATAATTAAGAGTGGCCCAAGCAACCCCACTGTTGGGAATTTTGATCGGACACAGATCAATTTTGGTGAGGTTGGACAAGAGATTGATGTCTCCGGTCATAAGGTGGGATGCGCCAGAATCTATGATCAAATCATATCGACTATTGATCCCATATAAAATAAGCTTTTCATTGTTACCCGCTAGTTTGTCAGAAGACGAGGACTTTTGAGATTCAATGAAGTTAGCCAAAGAAGACCATTGTGTTGCTGTAAGAGATGGTATGGCAGCAGAAACATCGGCAGCATTGGCCCGAGGCTGAGAAGATGAGCGGCCCTTGCCTCAGTTGCGTCCTTCACCATGGGTTGAGTTTCGTGAGGTGTTTGACGCTGAATTTTGCCCATACCATTTTGGATATCCAACAAGCTTGAAACAGCCACTCTTTCATGGCTAGTACGGTTGCAGTAAGTACAAGTCAGAGACTGTTTCGACATTTCTGAATCACCGGAGGTGGACAACGCAATCGGGGAGGGTTTGTCTTGTTCATCTTGTATGGCGTTAATGTGTCTCTCTTCCTAAATTATTTGAGAGTTAACAGTGTCGAGAGTTTCATCCTGGATACGTGCGAGTAAATTCGAATGAGTCATAGCAAACTTCGAACTCGAGAACCCCATTAGAAACTGATGGACTGCATTTGCTCTTGTTTCTTGTAGTACTTCTTCATTGCGGCACAATTGGATTCACCACAGCAGCAGACGAAACCTTTGTCTGCATCGGCAATAACATCCACAAGAGCTTGAGACGTGAAAAATACTGTTCAACAGTATCATCCTCTTGTTTGCACATAGTTAGGTCAGCGTGGAGCTGATCCTCTTTCATTCCATCATTGACACCATATCGGCTTCTGAGACTTGACCACATGGCTGAGGCGTGGTCAACCAAGGAAATCGACGAGCAGAGTTTCTCCTTAACACTCGCAAACATCCAATCGATGATCATGGAATTCACCATGTTCCATCGTTTTGCATCGTCGGATCCCTATGCTGGTTTTTAAGAGATCCATCAAGGAAGCCATGTTTCTGTTTAGTTTTCATGGCATTGTTGAAGAGCTTTCTTCATCGTTCATAGTTGGCACCGTTTAGAAGAAAAGGTGTCTGCACATTTCCTGTGTTATCGGTGGTGGTAAATGTAGTAGGGAGAGACAAGCGTTGGCGTACGTGTTTCTGACATGGCGGCTGCTGATCTTCTTTGTTTTTTTTTTAATGGTTTATTTTCTTAGACAATCTTAGTACAGGCTAAAAGGTGGCTCTGATACCATGACAAAATATTAGATTGCTGAACAATTCTTGTTATTGATTTCATAGGTATCGATTACACTATATAAAGGTCTAAGTTGACCCCAAAATGCACATTATGCTAATACTACATTATTAGTCCCTATAATATTGAATCCAATTGGTGACCAATTTTTAGGAAAAAAATAAAGATGAAAATTTTCTATTTCTCAAATTTGACACCAATTAGGATGAAAATTTGGTTAATTTTAAGACATGTGAATCCTACTTAATCCCTCAATTTTCTTTAACAAAATAATTTATAAAGAAATATATTTCTCCTCAAATTTAATGAGGAACAAATAAAAATAATAATTTTAATTTTAAAAATTAAAAAATGTTCCAAATAATTCAGAAATGGTGCACGAAACTAATATCACTAATGCACATCCAATATCGTTTAAATTCATCAACTACCCAAAAATAATGGAAGCAAAAAAGTTTAAGCTCATAGTCTTCTATATCATGATTATCTCATTAGCTCTTATAAATACTTATCCCGATACTTATCTATATTCTTGTTGTCCTAGAAACGTTATATCAAAGGAAAAAACAGAAGTGGTCTTCTGGATAAAGTGATCTTCTAGTAGTTAGGACAACAGCAGAGGTATAGACATAAAGTTAGAAATATAAGCTGCTATGATATTTTTATAGTTTATAGCTCTTGTTGTTTTGAATATTTGATTACTATATGTTTTTAGGATCATGACAAGTTCCCGAGGAAATAATGGAACACGCTTAAGAGAGGAGGCCAGATCTACCGATGATGTCAAAGTTAATTGTGAAAGGATCATGACAAGTTCCCGAGGAAAGAACGTGTTTTGGTATCCTGAGACAAAGAACAAAATTGCTTACTTGTGTAAACTTTGGAAACCAAATGGTAAGTTGATGAAATGTACTGCTGTTTCCGTTGATCTATCTACTGAACAGATAGTGATGCCTTTAACTTGGTGGAAAGATTGGATTGCGGTGACTACTTTTTCCTTACCATACAAAATAATTATGTATAGCATAAACACAATTTATACTAATGCTTTTTTATGTACATGAATCTGGGATAACTGCAAGATCTGTCAAAATTTTAAAATTAAAGTCTTTACCATTCAAAGATTTGTTAGATCAAATCTATGGTGAACATGATGTTGAGCTAGATCAACGTTATTCTCCATTTACCTATTATTCACATATGAGAGAGACACAAACCCACTCACAAGAAAGGAATGAAGAAGATACACAACTAATTTTAGATTTGAGTAACTTGGCTGCATGTAACAACGAAGTACCACAACCATCAAAACGGAGAACATCTACTGTTCGTCCTTCAAGAAGAAAAACTACCTTTGAAGTGCAAGTTTGAGAGTGGATTTAGAGGTGTGATAGATAGCCGCAAAGATTTATTAATTAGAAGAAATACGCTCACGCAAGATTCAGAAACTATCATATGGTGATGTGATTGCTATCCTAAAAAAATTCCAATTGAACAACTTGGAAAATTTTGGTGAGAAGCAAACAAGTTATTGAATTGAAGAATGATGTCGACATTCGTGAAACTTTTATATAATTTGAAAGTGAAGAAATTAAGATAAAATATCTGGAGATTTGGGTTGGAGTAGATAGATTTGGGAATCAAGGCAACTACGTCAATCGATCTGCCACTCACAAGCAACATTATACAAAGTAGTCAACAACTAGGTTCAAATGTTTGCAGCGAGAAGTCATGACAACAAGTTGCTGGGTTTAATATGGACCGCATTATAATGAAAATGATGATGATTGTTCTGTTTTAGGCAACTCTCAAAATTTTGGCCATAGTTCAGCTAGGTTAATGGCTAGTGGGACAAATTTTACAACTCTTCTTGGAATGAACTCTTCTACATTAGGAGATTCAACAGCCATAACATCAAATATGGCCAACTTACTTGACAGCGATAATGACGGTCGTAATTTAGGCAGAAACTTATTAATATTTGGAGTTTTTTTGTAGCTCTTTTTTTCCTTTAGCTTTCTTTTCTTTTGGTGTTATTCAACTTTCTTTTTTTCGTATTGTTTTCATTTCAGTTTACTTGAGACCACAAAATTTTTGTATTAGTTTTGAAGACCTTATTTATAATATGAACTTCAGGTTATTTATTTTTTACATTCATGAATACATGAAATTTTTATTATTGCAAGAAGTTCATATTGCGGAGTTACGTGTACGTGGAATTCAAAATTTAACCGATGAAGAGTTAGCGAGCTGATGTTATTGGTTGAAGAAGAATCTGTGTAGAGCTACATGCAACTTACGATGAACTAGTACACAAAATATTTTTGCAAAAACCCAACGAAGGAAGAGTGGGGGGGAATGGTTGGAATATCATACGAACACAAATCTATAACAATGACATCTCATGTCACATTCTTATCTGCATGAGTTCAGAAGCATTTATTTATTTATGTGAAGTTCTTCATACGAAATCTGGGTCGCAAGAGACGCAAAACATCAAAGTGGATGAAAGCATTGCAATCTTCTTGATTCTTTGTGCTCTAAACGACACTCAACATGACATCGGTTATGGATTTGATCATGCTCAAAAGACTATACATAGAAATTTCCATATGGTTCTAGGAGCGATTGTACAATTGGAACTCGGCTACTTGCGGTGAAGGACGACTCCTGAGTTGGAAGCAATATCTAACTCCTTAGTAGGAGATAAACGATACAAAATCAAAGCTAGACAATCTAAAAAAATGGATTAACCAATTTAAATTATAAAAATATTAAAAACAAACAATATGTTATGAATGATATATGTGATGTTTATTGTAAGCCATAAGGCCCATTAGGTTTTACCTAATTATCTCTCTACTTGTACTCCTATATAAAGGTCTATACCTATTGAAATAACACAACACCAATTCTCCAATTCTTCTCATCTGTTTACAACACGTTATCAGCACGAAACCCTAGCCCCGTCTGATCGAGAGAAAAAAAAAACCCTAATCGATCTCCACTTTCTCTTCGTTTATTCTCGAAAGTCGTAGCCCTTTTTTTTCTCTAATCCCACAACTTCAATATTTTCATAGAGATAAGTATTCTAAGCGACCCATGTTTTTAATCATATGGATCATGACGTGTAGACTCACGTAATCTATAATAATAAAGTACAGTTCAATCTCTCCGGGAAAAAATGACAACTGTCGTTCATTCATTTTCTTGGTCTTGGGCCTTTACGTTTTTTTTTTAAATTCAATTGCAAAGACTTGGGTTCACATTGTTGCATTATTTATATTTTAGATGAAACTCAGTAAAACCTATTTCAAAGCCCAACTTATTTATGGGCCATTGACGAGTTTAAGAGTCAAATATCAGTCTTCTCTTCAACCATTTCGGTCGTCTTCACTCTTCAATCTTCAATTACAGATCCAGATCCAAACCTAGAAGGGACGATTCGTATCACACCGTCAAACCTTTCTCACCATCATTGCCCACACAACTTAACAATTAATAGATTTCAATGGACAGTACATGCCGATTCATTGACCCACTCATTCAAGTCTATAAAATCCACCACCCCTCGATGCACATACACTCTTTCAAACACAATCGGATATATTACCATGGCATTGAACGGTCTTTAGCTATGTCAGCAGCCAAAGAGTTTCCAGGTTCTCGACAAAACCTTACTAAAGATTTAAGCTCGACTTGCCTTTGTTCTCTGGAATTGCAATGGTTATCCAATTATTTTATAAGTAGGTCGATTTTTTTTTTTTCTTTTTTTTTTTCTAAATAGCGGAGGCCGTGGTGGTTGTTACAAGGAATTGGATGAACAAGAATTAGAGGAAGCAAAGCGACGCAGGCGTGAGGCTGATGAGGTAAAATATGCTTTCGCCGAAGAGCTCTTTGTTTTTTGTGTTTTTTTTTTTTGTTTCAGTTCGATTGAGTTCTCAGTTTCTTTTTTTGTTTATGCCATTTAACTTAATGACCTAAAGATTTCAGGGTGATGGTGAAATGTATGATGATTTTGGCAATCTAAAGAAGTACCGTGTTAAAACACACCAAGCTGACACCAGACCTGTTTTGCTTCTGGTCGTGCTGGGTGGGAAGTCGAGGAACAGGTAACTTTTGTGTAAGTCAGAGAACTTCTCTTATGAAATCTGCCACAAAGGTTGAACTTCACGATAAAACCTTTTCGCTGTAATATAAATTTATACCGGCTGTAGTATATATTATCCTCAACGACTTCTCCTGCTGGTCATTAAATTAACATATCTAAATAAGATAGAACATGAAGATTTTGGTGGACAAAAACTATCTCAAATCTAAATAAGGATACGAAAAAAGCTGAGCTTTTGGTATTTTGCTGGGATGGGGAGGTATAATTTTTTGGCATTTCGAAATACGATGATAAAAGTGTATGAAATGATAACTGATGATTTTATTGATCATAGTAGAGGTATATTTATTTAACAGGTTGTTAGATAGTTACCATCTTCCATTTGAACACTCTATTTTCATCTATCTATACTCATCTCTCAAATTATCTCCCTTTACTTATTGTATTTAGCAGAGATACGAAACAGTTTTCCCGAAGGACAAACAAATTGTATATGAGATGGCTTTGGCCTTTCGGCAGACTAAACTATGGCGACTTCAGTGACGAAGCAAGGTCGGCAGTGCTCCTTGGCTCTGAATATCAAGTTTCTATTGGGAATCATCAAGTTTGAAGGTTTAAGTGGATGTTTTAGGATTTTCAATTAGGTTTTGCTGTCGATTCCAAATCAGGTTGTGGTATCGTGAATATTTTGGGATGAAAGTATTGGGGTGGGAAGATGATAATCAAGGGACTGGTGTGTCGATTAGGCTCCCGTTCACTCCGGTTAGATACCGACTGATGTTTCGTCAGTAAAAATAGTAGTAAGCGACTTCACTTATCTTCTTCATTCTTCTCTGCATAATTGATGTTTCAATTTTTTGGCTTTATTTTAAGTGAAACTCTATGCATCGCTGCTGCGTACAGACCTGTTCGGAAGCTGTTGCAGAAATAACGAAAGGTAAAGAATCCAGATTTCATTAGACATAAGACTTGCCTCTTCCGTGGCTATTTTGCTTGCTTGATTTTTTGCTTCGTTGATCTCTTTAGGGTGCAAGAGCGGATGCGTCTGTTGGTCTACACCCCTGACTTTGGATGACTTCATTCAATTTAAAGCTAAGATGATTTAGTTTCATCAATACCAAAAAAGGAAAATGGATCTTCAGATTGGTTTTGTCGCCTTTTGCATCGTCCATGTTTATTGTTTAAATCAACAGCATAGATAAGATCATGATCATATATATGGGTGATGTAATTTTCCGGGTGAGTCCGCCTGTGGTGTATGATGCGACAATGATGAGCGAACTGAGGAAATGGAATGAGCAATATGGTGAAGGACTAAGTCTCCGTTTGGCTTCTAAAAAGAAATTTTTGTCTTGAAAGAATCCATAAATGTTCTAATCTGTGTGTTTTGTTTACTTTGTTAGCTCAGATTGTAACCCTCATGCTAATGGAAGCAAAAGTAAAACAAGTTTGTTATAAATTAGAGGGAAAACGACTTATTTCCACCCTGGGTTTTAAATGGCGAATGGCGAGGCAAAGCGAGAACCTTCTTGCCACTGGCCTAGCGCCATGGCGGTCGCCTTGGCTCGCTTTGCGTACGAGAGACAGAAAATGGTAAGAATTCTCTAACTCTTCTCTAACTCTTGTTATATATAAATCAAAACAACCAATTTCATTGATTGAATCAAGAAACTTCAAAACTTCAGATAAGAATATGTTAGAAGCGTGAGAGACAAGAGAAGCTACCTAGTAACAAGTAAAGAAACTCCAGTAGAAGATAGGAATACAATTAGAAATGTACTTACTAATGGAACAAAAGAGGAGATTGAAATTCTGAACCTAGAGCTTGGTTTTAAAAGCTGTTTGTAGGTGACATGAAATTCTGAATATATAAGACTAGAGAAGCTATATAGTAGCTTGCGGCTTGCGTTAGGGGTTTTAGATGTAATAGGGCTTGAAGGTGACTGGAAACAGTTTTTATTTAACCAGTCGGTTTATGCTGATTTACTAAATTAGTACTAATCTTTTTTGGTTTACTAGTAGGTTGCCATGGCGTCGCCTTTCGCTTTGAGGAATTGTGGAAAAGCAACCAAAGCGACCGCCTCTTGTATGTCGCCTGGCCACAAGGGCTTGAGGCGAGAAGAGTCTCGCCTACCCTCGCCTAGCGCCATGGCAACAAAAGCGCTCGCCATTTAAAACCCAGTTTCCACCTCGGAACTATCATATAGTAACAGATCCACACAAACTTTCACCCTCGTCTCAGATCTCCCTTAACTTTAAAAACAAACTTATATCCCCACATTTTCGTAGTTCGAAACCTATTAACACATAATACCAAAGATCTAAACTAATTTCTACACAAACCGTAATCAATTGCGGTTTACGGTTTACCAAACTTGATATTACCAATGAAAAACGAAATTAAACCAAATTAAGATCCGATTAGGATCCGATTAAAATGGGTCAACCAAAATTTAAAATAAACCGTGATTTAAAATCAATTTTTTTGTCAATGAAAAAAAAAAATAAAAAATAAAAAAAATGTCTTCTTCTCCACCGACATCTCTTCTTCATCTCCGACGTATTTTTTCTCCGCAGATCTTCTTCTTCTCTGGCGTACTTTCTAATTCCCCCACCGTCACGGTCTTGTTTTAGGTGAACCGACATCTCTTCTTCTCCAATTTGAATATCTTCTTCTCCAATTTGAGTTTGTTCGGTTCTATTTTCTTCTTCAAGTTTCTTTTTTTTTTTATCGTAAACCTGATAGATATTAAGAATATTCTGTATTTAAGTTGATTAGATATGACTCGATTACAGTCTTGTACAGCAAGGGTAAATCCCTTTGATTACGCATATGTACTCTATATATTCAGACAAGTAAATACAGCGATCCTCAAGGGAAATTCATTCGGATCTTTCCCATCGACGGTGCAGCCGACGGAGACGCAAGATGGTTACACGGACGTACACGTCCACGATCTGACTCGGGTCCAACTTTGGCGGCATGGCTGTCTTCGGGGGTTAAACGGAGTTTTTAAGGTTTCTTCGCTGCGATCGAGTCCGGAGACGAGGAGGCGCTTGGAAGAAGAGCTCTAAAGAAGAGAACTTTTTTTTTAAAGACCTAAAGAAGAGATTTTTATATAGAAACAATTGATTCAAAAGGACAAAATTCTTTACGAAGCTTCTCTCTGCGCATTGAAACCAACAAAAGTCTTCAAATTTGACTGAGAAAATATGAAAAGAAAGGGAATAAAAAACCTAATTGGGAAACTCATTGGATCGAAATTTAAAATGCTTATAATTCGAATCAGATGCAGTTACAGAGGAAGGAAAAGAAGGAAAAAAAACCCAGAAAAAGATAGAGAGAGGTTACTGTGAATTTACAGAGAAACTTTGGGGAAGAAGAAGAAGTTTCGGATTCCTAAATTCTCAAATGGGTCAATGGATCGGATAAGGCGGGTGGGGAGGGTTTTTAATTCGGTTCGGTTTACCGTTTAAGTTGCTCGGTTTATGTTGTAAACCATTAAAACCAGTAATTGTAGAGCAATAAGTTTTGAACTATGTACCTGTGGAGAAAAAGGTTTCGACTATGAAGATCTGAGACGAGGGTGAAAGTTTGTGTGAATCTGTTACTATATGATAATATCTGAAATTGACTAAATATTGGTTCACGTAGGGGAAGAGTTTTATAATAAAATATGAAGGCTGTCTAAAGAACGGAGAATCTGACTGCATCATTCTTGTGCACGTTGAACATGACAGACCTGATTTTTGTAAGAGGAAAATAGATGTGTATCTGCTATAGTTCTACGGCTATTGCATGTTCAAAGCTCTGTCAAGTCTTTATAAGCAAAGCTCTGTCAAGTCTTTATACGCAGGTAATGCAGATTTATACTAAAATTTTTGAGCATTTATATTTCATTACTTAACTAACCAATTTTATTGTTTTTCTGCAAATGTAAAGGGTGTTGTTCACATCGATGTTAAGCCAGTCAATTATTTAGTGGGCTTATATTTCGATTATATCAAATGACAGATGAAAAAATATAAAAATATATAAAAATATCCGCGTGTAGCGCGGGTTATATATGAAGAAGAGCACCGTTTCGTTAATTAATTATTTTATGGATTCCTGAGATCCATAAAGCAACATATGTTCATCGCTTAATTGCTTAGTAATTAGACACACAATTAGTTGCATGTTTGTTGCGTCATAATCATTGATATAGGCATATAGCTATGCTATATTATTTTAGTGTTTCTGTTCTATGGTTCTTTGTTCAAATTATAATATATATGTTTTTGCTTTCATATATCGGATTCGAATTTCTCATCAGTTTATTATTTTTCTTTTATCATGTTTAATTGCTTGAGAATCATGACTTGATCAAACGAAGACTGATTGGAAGTTTATTTTTGATAACCAGGACTTCAATCTTTTGAGATAAGTTGAGATAAGTCCTCTTACCTACTTTCCATTATTGGGATTTTAATCGAATCATGACTATCGTTTCAAGTTTCATCATGTTTCTATGATTAATTACATACAACTAGACCCGGATCCGCGCGTCGGTGCGCGGGATATGATTAATAATTTTGCAACTAAAAATATACATTTATTTTATTTATAAATTCTTTATAAATAATTATAATTTGTAGAAAATTTTAAAAATATACTTTAAAGTTATGGTGTGAATTCATAAATTATTTTGTCGTACTGTGAACGCGCAGAATGATTTTTATTCATTTAAATACATCAATTTATGAATTTATAATTTTTGAAGATAATTATAATTTATAAACTTATTAGAAGAAAACAATAACATTAAAAAATAAGTTTGAACACAATACTTTAAGGTTGTGGGGGAAATTATTTTCTGAGTCTTTTCTGACTTATTAGAAATTTTGAGAAAGAAAGTAAAGTAATCATAAACAAAAAGAAATAGATAAAAAAACAAAAAAATAAAGAATCAATTTAATTAAACGATAAGTGGAAATTCAATTAAAAGATATGTGAAAGTAAATTATATAATAGAAACTTTAATAATTATATATTAAAATTTATGAAAATGTTTAGCTTAATATTTATATTTGTTAAGATATTGGATTTTAAAAAACATTATTCTACGTAATTATAAGCATATTTTAAGGAATATATCAATCATAATATTTTTGTAAAGTTTTTTTTTTAAATATATCAATTATTAGAAAAGTAATAGACATTTTTACAGATTATTCAACATATAAAACAATACACTTACGTAAATATATGTAGAGGTTATATAATTGTTCATAACCATTTGGGCTTATAGACAACTAAAACAGACTTTTTTTAGAGATATGAGCCGAAGTAAACCCACAATTGTTTCATTCTAATTAATCCAAATCGTAAGCCCACTAAATTAAAATATATTTTTTATCCTAGTTTTTGGTCCACCCATTTGAAGTGCGGGAATGTATTTTTGATAAAATTTGGATTTAGTAGAAAGAAAATCTATACTTTTAATTTTTAATTTGTTTAATATTTTTCTTAAATAATATATTTATATATTTGAAACTTTTAGATGTGTTAACAGTTTTCTCTACTATAGATATATCATATAATTTACTATATTTGATCTCGTTAGTGACAACATTTCTATTTTTGTTTTTCGTTTTTTCAACTCATTTTATAGTGGTATAAAAAGTTTTATAATTAACTTGCAATAAAAATCATTTCGTAAAAACATCAATCCCAACCCGTCCATTAAATATTGAATAATTTATAATATTTAAATTTTATTAAAGTAAAAGTTTTTATCTAATTCTAAATTTAAATAATCTGTGTACTAAGTTATTTTATTTACATTTACCACTTGATTTAATAATTTAACCATACTTATGAAATATATAAACATATATATATATATATATATATATATATATATATATTATAGGATTTCCATTTTTTCGTTTTATAGATGAATTATTTATTTTAGTATTTTCACAATTCATAGTATTTTTTTAAAAAAAAATTGAAGAAAAGATATGAAATATATTTATTTTAGATTATGTTGTAATCTCAACCCGTCAACTGAAACAAATATTAATCCGAACCGGTTAATTATATAATCGAATAATATAAATATTGAATAATTTTTAATATTTTACTTTTATTAAACTGAAAATATATCAATCTAATTTCTAATATGAAATGAATGCATTTTTACATTTATAAAAATAAAATAAGTTAATCATTTAGTTTAATATATTATGTATCAAATATTCGTTTCTAAACTAAAAATATATATTAAAATTTACGAAATATATCTATATATATGTATATATTACGAAATCTAATATTAAAATTATTTATATATGGTCAAATCTTGTTGCATAATTTGTTTTCCATAATATCTAAAATCCAATATTTTTAAAAGGAAGTTTCCATTTTGTTTGATTTTGAAAGATATTATCTGATTTAGTTTTGTTTAGTTTTGATTTATTTTTTATTTAAATTTTAAGAATAATTAGTAACATAATTAATAGCTAATGAATAGGTCAAAGGTCCAAACAACTTTTTTAAGTAGATGTATCCTCCCTTAATAGTATAGAAATTATGTTGTAATCTCAATCCGTCAACTGAAACAAATATTAATCCGAACCCGTTAATTTTATAATCGAATAATATAAATATTGAATAATTTTTAATATTTTACTTTTATTAAACTGAAAATATATCAATCTAATTTCTAATATGAAATTAATGCATTTTCACATTTATAAAAATAAAATAAGTTAATCCGTTAGTTTAATATGTTATGTATCAAATATTCGTTTCTAAACTAAAAATATATATTAAAATTTACGAAATATATCTATATATATATCTATATATTACGAAATATAATATTAAAATGATTTACATATAGTAAAATCTTGTTGCATAATTTGTTTTCCATAATATCTAAAATCCAATATTTTTAAAAGGAAGTTTCCATTTTGTTTGATTTTGAAAGATACTATATGATTTAGTTTTGATATAGTTTTGATTTATTTTTTATTTAAATTTTAAGCATAATTAGTAACATAATTAATAGTTAATGAATAGGTCCAAGTGTCCAAACAACTTTTTTTAGGTAGATGTTTCCTCCTTTACTAGTATAGATGAACATTATGTTGATTTTTTTTATTAGTGGAATAGATCGGCTTACGCTTTATTATTAGTGAAATCTTATTTCTTTGTCTAATAAGAGATCGTTACATGGTTATTAATTTAGATGATAATTCATAATGATAAAAGCGTGAAAAGTATAAGTCATGTTGAGACTTATGTATCATTATTGTATTTATTTATGTCTCCCAATTTAAATTCTTGAGTATTGATAGAGGATTAATGGTTTGGTTTAATAAAGCCGGTTTAAATAATGGATTTGAGTTGGTTTAGTATTGATAGAAAACCATTGGTTTATTGGTGGGTTATTTTTAGGCCTGGGCAAAAAAACCGAACCCGAAAAACCGAACCGAACCCGAACCGAAAAAGTAGAACCGAACCCGAACCAAAATTCGTAAAATACCCGAACGGGTCCTAAATTTCAATATCCGAAAACCCGAACCCGAACCCGACCCGAACCGGGAACCGAATGGTTATCCGAAATAACCGAAATACAATTATATACCTAAAATATTAATAATATTTAGATTTGATATAGCTTATTTATCCTAAATTATAATTATAAATCCAAATATATGAATTACTTTTAGATAAAAATAACTAAAATATCAAAAATAAATAGAATATATGAAATTTTTAGTTATATTTATCAAATTTAATTGATTTATATTTAAATTTAACTAATTTTTATTTTCTTTTTATAAATGTTCGGGTACCCGACCCGAACCCGAATAGAACCGAACCGAACCCGAACCCGAACCGAAATTCTAAAATACCCGGGGTCCTAAATCTTCAAACCCGAAAACCCGAAACCCGAATGGATCCGACCCGAACCCGAACGGGTACCCGAACGCCCAGGCCTAGTTATTTTATCTATTCATGTTAAAGATCTATTTATAACAGTTTCATTTATGCATAAAACAGTTTGCATATTAAAAATTAATTTAACTGTTTTGTGGAAAATAGAATTTTGGTAGCTTGATTAATTAAGGGAGATTTGGCTCAATAGGTTACATTGAAAAGGAATTTGTCCATCTATGCTTTTTATACTTTTGGCTTGATTTTGACTATGTTACCCTTAATTAAAATTTAAAAATATAAAATAACTTGTTTTAAAATATAAAAAAATCGAAATAAAAAAGAATATGTAAATAAAATATCAGAAAATATATTCTTATAATTTTTTTAGAAACAAAATATTTTTTTAAAATATTTTGTTTCCTATTCTGCATCAGCTAGAATTCATATTCTAGGAAAAAAGTTAGGTAGAATATGTATTCTGAGTCTTGCTCTTGTTCTACCTTGATTAGAATATGCGTTCTACCTATTTCACTTAGTTCTACGTTAGCAAGAATACATATTCTACCTTTTGTTCAATTTCTATCTAAGCTAGTTTACGTATTCTAAGTATTACTATTTGTTCTACCTAAGTTAGTTTACGTATTCTGAATATTACTCTTTGTTATACTTACGTTAGAATACGTTCTTCTTCTATCCTAACTAGTCTTGCATAATCTACCTTGTCTTAGAATACATAATCTAGTTGTCCTTCTATATTCTACGGTATTTAGAATTGTATTCTAACATTTTGTCTTCGTTCTACCTACTTTATAATATATGTTCTACGAAAATCGAAGAAAATCTAACAGAATATTTACTAAATATTTCAAGATTGCAAGTTTTTCCACTTAAAATATCCATGTTTTCATCTATTAATATTTTTAGTATTCTTGTAACCATATTAATTTTTAAATTTTATACAAAACATATTCAAAAGTAAAAAAAATTCAAATAATATTTTTAAAATTTTAGAAATTAATTTTATTCATATAAAATTCGTTTAAAAAGTAATATGCATATAAAATTAAAAATTAAAAATAAATTTTCATTTATAAATACGTTTGATCAATAATATAAAAACAAAAGTCAAATGCAACATAACCATGTTTGATGCTACAATCAAAACATATCCCTTGCGCAAATATTAAGCTTTCACCATCTTCAATCTTAAACTTTGTAAGTTTTGTAAATTTTAATCATTTTTTATAATTTTAATAATGTTAATAACTTTCATAGTTTTTACTATTTTGCAATTTTTATATTTTTTTATAATTTATAATAATTCTACAAAATTTACTATTTTATAAATTTTTATAATTTTTTTTTATTTTTTTATAAATTTTAATAACTATAAAATTTTGAAAAGTTTTTATATTTTTTAACTTTTACAATTTTCGTAACTTTTTAAAAAATTCTTATTTTTTACAATTTTTATTAATTTTTATATTTTTTATTTTTTTAAAAAATTATAAATTTTATAATTTTATAATTTTTTATAATTTTATAGTTTTTACAATTTTATGATTTTTATAATTTTTATAATTTTATGACTTTTATTATTTTTTTAATTGTTATTATTTTTAAAAAATTCTAATTTTTGGTTGTTTTTTATAATTTTTTATAATTTAAATGAAAGGGTATAATAGGATTTCAATTAATAAAAATTATATATGGACAATTTACTAAAAGCATAGATGGACAATTTTTTTTTCAATCTAACCTATTGAGCCAAATCTCCCATTAATTAATTGCTTATGATCGTTACTGATTATTCCGTTTGCAATCATTCTATAGAATACCACGTTAAGTTAAAATAATACAAACTTGCTTATGAATCTACGTGTTACATATATGTTGGAAAGTAATGGAAAGTAACACGTATGAAGTTAAAGTCCTTAGCTAGCATGTCTTATATTGAATGTTTTCCCACCACATTTGATTTTACGGCTGGGAAAATTGTTTGTTTGCTACTTTCTAATCAAAGTTTAAGACTGAATGCTTTTGAGTGCTTTTTACAATATGAAAATTAAGACTTAATGTTGACGTATAGCTTTGTCTGACATGAAAAATCTGAATTGTTTTGAACTCCTTTGTAATAAGCTCAATTGTCTGTATGTTTAGCACTTGAAAGTTTAATTATATGATGTCTAACGTATAAGGTGCCATGCTTCATGAGCAAAAGTTATTAATATCTCAGGTTTGTTTTGCACGAGATTATAGAGAGCTGAGAAAGGTGTTTTAAAGACTAGTCATGTCGTATCTCCAGTTTTCGTTTCACTTCCTTTTAACGAGATAAGTATTTTTTTTTTTTTTATGCTTAACGTCAAGTCATAGCCAACTAAAGTCTGATAAGATAGATGAATTTTAGCATGTCATCTGATTTTTAATTCAATGCTTAATTAAAACCTAGTTGACATAAGATGATTATTGGCATAATATTTATGATTATATTATTCTTATTTCTATGAAAGTCTCAAATTAAAGTACTTGACCGAAAATGATTCACAATTTTCTTTTTGGAAAAAGCTAAAGAAATAATATGATTACCGAAATGTGGTATTGTGATATAGTCTGAAAGCTTATTTTGATTGGTTAAGATTACATGATTTTAAGTTTGTAATGAGTATTTATATAGAGATGTTAGAGAAAAAATGATCTATCTTTTCATGCGAATATTGTAGTCATGGTGCAACAATACTATGAAAAGTGAATTAAGAAATACTTTGGGCTTATATTTTATCTCATTTTGGCTGAGCAAAAGAGAAAGGCAGTGGATAAAATAAGGAATCACGTCTAATTGATTGTGCTCTATTCCTAGAAGTGAATGTGACATTTTATATTGAGAAAGGAATGACCACTTTATTGCCCAGGGAAGTGGCTGAAAACTGGTCATAGACGTGAAAGTGGATATGAATATTTTCAAGGTCGAGCCTAATGAGTTTCTTTCAAGAACAATATCACAAGAAGTGAGAAAATAAGAGATATTTCTCTTATGTGAGGAGGAAAGAAACTTGTGTGAGTACAATCTCTAATACTATTAAGATTACTGGAAGCTCTAGAAGAAAAGATACATGTTTGCCTATGGGAACGCAATTTGAAATCATTATGTGTTATACCTTCCCAACTCTCAAAAGGTTAAAAAAGAATCTAAGATATAACACATGACCTAAGTTGGGTATGTTGTTGATTCTAGAGTGAGATTCAAATCGAGATAGATAAACCTGGAGTGTTACTATCTTGAGGGGGAGAATTAGAGAATCCCACATCCCTAGTAAGTGGAACATCCAGAAATATGTTCAGACTAGAAATAGACTTAAGGAGTCATTTATAAAGAAAATTCAGGGGATTTAGAATCTAATCATGTTGAGACAATAAGTAAAGAAAAATGTTGAATACATTCAATAAGAAGTTTTACCCAAGGCACTATTGGATTCTACTACACAAAGAATATTAAAATGGAGATAAATGGGACAGTAAACCAGAAGTTTACTGAAAGTTCAATGTTTGGCCAACCGGTTATGCCATCCTGGTTTAGTAATGATGCGAAAGATAATTGGATATTCGTTGAAAAACCAGAAGATTCTTACGAATGATTTTATATATGCTGCTTTCTCACAAGGCAACTAAGAATACGATTTTCACCAGTTTAATAGATTTAGAATCTATTTATACAAGGAGATGTTTGTGGGCTTGATCACCCACTGGTGGACTGATCATCCGCTATATGCATCGACAAGATGGTCGTATGTATCCTTGTCATAGATCCGCAAGTTTGCGAGATTAATTGATAATACTGGTGAACTCACAAGCCTTTGATGATTATTGTAAGTCTATTGAGGTTTTTGTTGAACATCATGTAGGTAATGTTCATACGTAAAATGCAGCAACATTAATTTGCATAATGCCAAAGAATAATTATTACCTCTCCCCATGTAATTGGTTTTGGGTCAGGAACCAAAAGATCCTCCTCATCTAGAAAATTTGGATAAGTGGTTTATATTATAGTTGCTCCACCACACCGCTAAAAGATGGGACCTCAAAGGAGGTTGTGAACAAATGTTGGATGTGAATCTCGATTAACTGACAACCTTCAAGTTATTAAATAGGTTGATTCAGTTTATCCAACATTAGGGGGAGAAAATAAACAGCTTGAAAAGAAAATAACTTTGAAATGAATTATCATTGATCCTCGGACTAAAGAGCGTGAATAGAAGTCCAAAATGAAGAGAATGTACGGAGATAATTCTATTGCAGAGAATAGTATATGAGTTGCTAGATTCATTTACTGACCCTAAAAAGTGATTAAGTCACATGTACCAACTGTAAATGCTCCAGTTATATGGAACGTCCCAGAGGGACAGTATCGAACTGTTAATGAGTCTAAAGAGCGCATGAAGCGTGATAGGCTGGTTCCAAATCATTGAACATATGCGTGGAATAATTTTTGGTCTTGGAGTACCAGATGAAAATGATATACGAGAAATTTATTGATCTCTTTCATGATTGAAAGATGTGATTTCATATGACGAGAAGGATAGTCATACTTGTCACATTTATAAGAAAAGTGGGAATACCTAGTATGTACAAGTATGTACAATATGAAAGGTTATAAGATTGTCTATAAAAGGAAATTTGGACATGGAAGTCCTAATAGATCAAGATATGATGTTTTCGGTAAAAGGGACGCTATGGCCTTGATCTTCTTGTCCTTCTTCCGGGACTATTTCTCTGAAGCTTCCAAGGCAGCCTGTGTCGCATGAGCTCGAGTGGCGACCTGAATCAGAGAAAAGCAAATATCAGCAAAGACCAACTGCGTCAAAACAAATCAAGGCAAAAAAGAATTACCATCATAAGGCCGGAAGATAGATCTCCGTAAATAGCCGAACATCAACGGCGCTGCAGAGGCTGGAGCCAATGTGCCAAAGTAGTCCACGACTTTTAACGGACTCGGGGGATCTCCTCCTGCTGCTTGTGGCATCAAAAAGAAGACCGGATCAGACACCCGGCCGTCCGACTTTTACACTTGATCTGGATTGGTCCGGCTAATTGGAAGCCCCTCCCTTATCCACCAACCGCAGAACAATCAGAACCCTGAGGAGCAGCGACCGTTCCTCGGAAGGCTATGGAACTCAGGCCCGGCGGGTTACATAAAACGAAACCGGAACCAGATCAAATTGGCCGCCTCTCTGGACGGCCAGCTTCACCATACTTTGTCGCGATTACTTCCAAACACCTCATTCCGGGGTATGTGTGATGGATTTCGTTCAGGTTTTAATCATATTAAAACAGCCCTAACAACAATCCTAAATCCACGGATCGTGCCAATTGAATCTATGTTTGAATATATGAAATCTCGAACATACCTGAAGGTTTTGCAGCGGAATAAGAACAGGTAATCGAGATCTCAAGCGCCTCAAGTGCTGCGCCTCTACAGAAGTCCACACGCACACAAACTGGACGACGGGATGCTAGTGCCGGAGCGAACGATTCGCCTTCGGGTTCTATCTTCGTTTCTGTGTTTTTCTGAAGCTCAAAACAACTTCTGAACAACTTCTGATATGTTTTTGGTATATTTACTGTCGAGCAGCCCCTATATCATATATATAGGCTGGAGCTGCCGACGGGTGTCGATCGACACCAACCTAATTGGTGTCGATCGACACCATCCAAAAGTCAATACTTCTAGAAGTCGTGACCGAACAAGTGTCGATCGACACCCACCAATTGTGTCGATCGACACCCTCACAGAAAGTCGATATCGACGTATATCTTATATACGTTGATCATAATCATTACTCTAATGATCAAAACCCAATTTATAATATCCAGTTTGCTTAGGTGTGTGACCCTATAGGATCATATGATAATGGTAATGAGTTCATAACTCATAAGTTATAAGCGGCTTCTAGCAAAACATTATAACCATCCAATATCATATGATTGTCTTATCTCGACATCACGACTCTAATAGAATAAATACAAGTCTGATTTCAGGACATTCCCTTCAATCTCCCACTTGTACTGGAATCAAATATTCCCATAATCCCTTTGTCTCTATATCTCGATCTGGCATAAGGCAAGAACTCGTGTCATCCTTAATCAACCAAACCATGTTTATCGAACTCGATTTATACTGATAAAATACAAACGATTGACATTCAATCCGTTTGAGCGCGGCCACGCATTTCCAGTATCAAATCTTCGATAGGCCTGAGATATTTATCTCCGTTATATGGGAGGGACAAATTCCATCTTGTTCCATCCCTGTTCCCTACACACTTCATAATATGCCCAATCAATGCCTTTATAGCCACCAGTTACGGCTGACGTTTGACAAGGTCAAAGCACACCAATTCATATGTAAGAAATCATGATGAACTCAGGTCTAAGGACTATACTCTATAGTCGTAATGAGAAACTCTTATGACACTCATATAACAATCTTGTAGAGTTCTCATTAGCGGGTCATGTCCGATCATGTGTTCTCTAACACATATCTATGTGATTGACTTTAATACTCCTATTAATGACTCCATGAAACTTAGTCATCAGTCACCTCACATACTAGTCTCACGCGGTTATTAATGTCCAATTTAATAACCTCGACTATGGACGAAAATAATTTATGTCATCTATCACTTATAGAGTTTCATGATCAAATCACGTATTTGATGATCTATAAGAATGCCATAAATTACTTTTGGACAATTATTTAATAACACCATTAAATAACAATGAAACAATTTCATTAAATAAAACATAACCAAATGTATGTTTACATGAACATCAAAACATAAATATGATAACTCCCACTAAAACAAGATTAATGCTTAAGGAATCTAATGCCTATAGCAGCAGCATGACTCTCATGCTTTGGTCGTGGAAGTGGCTTAGTCAATGGGTCAGCAACGTTCTCGTCTGTCGGAACTCTGCTGATCTTGACGTCGCCTCTCTCAATAATATCACGAATCAGATGATATCTCCTCTCAATGTGTTTGGATTTCTGGTGTGATCTGGGCTCCTTAGCTTGAGCTATGGCTCCATTGTTGTCACAAAACAATGCCACTGGCTCAGAAATGCTAGGAATCACACCAAGCTCAGTAATGAACTTCCTAATCCAAACAGCCTCCTTCGCCGCTTCCGAAGCAGCGATGTATTCAGCCTCGGTCGTCGAATCCGCCACGGTGCTCTGCTTGGAACTCTTCCAACTAACTGCACCTCCATTCAGACAGAAGACGTAACCAGACTGAGATCGAAAATCGTCTCTATCTGTCTGAAAGCTGGCGTCCGTATAACCACTCACTACAAGCTCATCACATCCTCCATAAACCAAGAACTTATCCTTGGTATTTCTCAAATACTTTAGGATAGTCTTGACGGCAGTCCAGTGACTCTCACGGGATCTGACTGGTATCGACTCGTCATGCTTAAAGCACAAGCAACATCTGGACGAGTACAAAGCATGGCATACATAATAGATCCTACTGCAGAAGCAAAAGGAATCCTACTCATGCGCTCTCGCTCAGCAGGTGTCGAAGGACACTGCTTCTTGCTGAGAGTAATGCCATGAGACATCGGAAGCAAGCCCTTCTTGGAATCATGCATGTTGAACCTGTGTAGAACCTTATCTATATAAGTGTCCTGGCACAGTCCAATCACCCTCTTTGATCTATCTCTATAGATCCTTATTCCAAGAATATAGGCGGCTTCGCCCATGTCTTTCATCGAGAAACAACTTCCGAGCCAGTCCTTTACTGACTGAAGTAATGGAATATCATCTCCTATGAGAAGTATGTCATCTACATACAGTACGAGAAATGCAACTGCGCTCCCACTAGTCTTCTTGTAAACGCAAGGTTCCTCTTCGTTTCTGATGAAGTTAAACTTTTTAACTGCTTCATCAAAACGTAGGTTCCAACTCCGAGATGCTTGCTTCAATCCATAAATGGATTTATGAAGCTTGCATACTTTCCCAGCAGCATCAGGATTAGTGAAACCCGGAGGTTGTGTCATGTACACATCCTCCTCCAGAATCCCGTTAAGGAAAGCTGTTTTCACATCCATTTGCCAAATCTCATAATCATAATGAGCGGCTGTTGCTAGGAGAATCCGAATAGATTTAAGCATAGCGACTGGGGAATAGGTTTCATCATAGTCAACACCTTGAACTTGTTTGAAACCTTTTGCCACCAACCTAGCTTTGTAAATCTGAACGTTTCCATTCACATCGATCTTCTTCTTGAAGACCCATTTACACTCAATGGCTTTTACACCATCAGGTAAATCACCCAAAGTCCATACTTGGTTTTGTGACATGGAACCGATTTCGGATTCAGCGGCCTTAAACCACTTTTCGGAGTCAGGGCCCATCATTGCTTCTTCGAAAGTCGCAGGTTCGTCACTGTCAATGATCAAGAGATCATGACAATTAGTCACGAGAAATCCATATCTCTCGGGCTCTTGACGAATCCTTTCGGATCTGCGAACTTCTGGCATCACAGGCTCGGGCTCTACAACTCTTTGTAGATCCAGCTCGGGCTACAACTCTTTGTAGATCCAGTCGCTGCTCTTCCTCGACAGGTTGAGCAGGCTCCTGTGATTCTCGAACTTCTTCGAGTTGTACTTTACTCCCACTGTTCTTCTTGGAAAGAAATTCTTTCTCAAGAAAAACACAGTTCTTAGCAACAAACACTTTGTTCTCAGAACGGTTGTAAAAGTAGTAAGCCTTGGTTTCCTTAGGATAACCAACGAAGTAGCACTTATCAGATTTGGGTTCAAGCTTATCAGATATCAACCGTTTGACATAAGCTTCACAACCCCAAATTTTAAGAAAAGACAAACTTGGAACTTTTCCAGTCCACATCTCATATGGCGTCTTCTCGACTGATTTTGATGGAACTCTGTTTAGCGTAAACGCAGACGTTTCTAGAGCGTATCCCCAAAAGGATAATGGAAGATCTACTTGACTCATCATCGATCGAACCATATCTAATAAAGTCCGATTCCTCCTTTCAGATACACCATTCCACTGAGGTGTTCCAGGAGGAGTGAGTTGTGAAACAATTCCACAATTACTCAGATGATCACTGAACTCTTGGCTTAAGTATTCACCTCCACGATCTGATCGAAGAGCTTTAATACTTTTGCCAAGTTGGTTCTGCACTTCATTTTGGAACTCCTTGAACTTTTCAAAGGATTCCGATTTATGTCTCATTAAATAGACATAACCAAATCTACTGAAATCATCAGTAAACGTGATGAAGTACTGAAAGTTTCCTCTAGCACTAACACTCATTGGACCACATACATCGGTATGTATAAGGCCCAATAGGTCACCGGCCCTTTCATTAAATTTGTTGAAAGGGGCCTTTGTCATTTTGCCCATTAAGCAGGATTCACACTTCTCAAATGATTCAAAATCAAATGAGTCTAAAAGCCATCATTATGAAGCTTTTGAATCCTTTTCTCATTAATGTGGCCCAAACGACAATGCCAGAGAAACGTGGGGTTCGAGTCATTGGTTCTTAACCGTTTAGTACTTATGTTATAGACAGGCAAAGATTGGTTAAGAATATAAAGTCCATTCTCTAATGGAGCGCTACCATAAAACATTTCATTACGATCAAAAGAACAACACTTGTTTTTAATCGAAAAATGAAAGTCTTCTAAATCCAAAACAGAAATAGAAATGATGTTTCTGCTTATAGCAGGTACATAGTAGCAATTATTCAATTCCAAAGATAAGCCTGACGGCAAAGACAAATGATAAGTTCCTACGGCCAATGCAGCAACTCTTGCTCCATTCCCAACGCGTAGGTCCACTTGTCCCTTCTCCAGCGTTCTACTGTTGCTTAGACCCTGCATATTTGTACAAATATGAGCGCCACAGCCGGTATCTAATACCCAAGACTTAGAACCTGAAGTAGTAACATTTACTTCTATAACATAGATACCTGAAGAAGTCGTCTCATACGTCTTCTTCGAGTTCTTTAGATCTCCCAGATACTCTTTGCAATTTCTCTTCCAATGCCCAGACTTGTTGCAGTAATGGCATTTATCAGCATCAGTAGGGCCGCGTTTGGGTTTGGAAGAAGTCTCAGGCTTATCCTGATTCTCAATCGGGAATGCCTTAGCTTTTCCTTTACCCTTAGCATGTTTCTTAAACTTTTTACCCCCTTGTACCATAAGTACATTAGGGGTGCCCTTTTTGATGTTTGGCTCAGCTGTTTTGAGCATGCCATGCAGTTCCGTCAAAGTCTTTGTCATGTTGTTCATGTTATAGTTCATGATAAACTGATCAAAGCTTGACGGCAACGACTGCAAAATGATGTCCGTAGCCAACTCTTGGCTAAGGGGACAATCCAGTTTTGCCAAGTTATCAATATAACCCATCATCTTAATGACATGTGGGCTAACTGGACCATCTTTTGGTAGCTTGCACTCAATGAGAGACTTAACCGTCTGGTATCTCTCAGTTCGTGCTTGCTCCTGAAACATCCCTTTCAGGCTTGTGATCATCTCAACAGGTGACGCCACGTTCTCGTATTGCTTCTGCAAGTCCGAGTTCATGGTAGCCAGCATGAGACAACTCACATCGACCTCATCATTGGAATGCTTCTCCCAAGCATTCCTTTCAGCGTGTCCGGCATTGGACTTTGGTTTCTCAGGAGGAGAGCCTTCTCAAGGACATATTCCTTTTTTCCTGCTTGAGAACAATTCTCAAGTTCCGATACCATTCAAGGAAGTTCGATCCATTAAGCTTGTCCTTCTCAAGGACGGATCGAAGCGAGAATGTGTTTCTGTGAGGGGAACTAGCCATAGCTGAAAACACAAAATGAGAGTTTAGTTTTTGATGTTTAGAAATGAGAAATCTTAACAATTAAGAAACTCACATTATATTCAAAACAATTTTCCTCAATTGAATATAATGATCCAAGATCCATATTTCACAAAATTTGAGTGAGCTTTGGCCCATCGCCCAAACTTTAGCTATTTAGGTAAGCAACACTTTGCTAATTATATCATATATAATTCTTGGTCTTGGATTAATATCTAATATCGAATCCAATCCTATATCTATGAGCCCAAAACTATTTTGATAGCCCATTTAAGCAAACCAATCTTTTAAGTCCGTAGTAACGATTACAACCTGCCTCACTCATGTAATTGCGGACACCCTGCTTTGGCAGACCCATCACACAATGAAACGAGCCTTGACAGTTGACAAGATTGGGAAGATATTAAAAGCTTAATATTATGTTTGAGGAACGGAACATTTATCTAGTTTATATAGTTATATATTCTAGATATTTTAACTTTGTTTTAAACCTTTTAAATTTTCTTAAGTTAAACAAGTTACGCAAATTCTGAAGTGGTGTCGATCGACACCAGGTCAGTGTCGATCGACACAACTTTTGTGTTGACCGACAGATTCTGATCCGGTTCAATCGCGATAAACCATTTAACCGATTAAACCGATCGAATCAATTTGCATATATCCGACGGTGTCGATCGACACTACTTTAGTGTCGGTCGACACCCACCAAATCAGTTTAATTAACGATAACTAATTTACCGTTTAAACCGATCGTAAACTAAAGTTTTCACGCGAAAATTTTTTCACGCGAAAACCATAGTGGTGTCGATCGACACCGAATTGGTGTCGATCGACACCGAAGAACTCAGAACGTGTTCTTCATCAAAAACGATTTTTGAACAGATTGATTTACATATATTCAACAGATTCAATAGAAACACACCGCTCTGATACCACTGATGGATTTCGTTCAGGTTTTAATCATATTAAAACAGCCCTAACAACAATCCTAAATCCACGGATCGTGCCAATTGAATCTATGTTTGAATATATATGAAATCTCGAACATACCTGAAGGTTTTGCAGCGGAATAAGAACAGGTAATCGAGATCTCAAGCGCCTCAAGTGCTGCGCCTCTACAGAAGTCCACACGCACACAAACTGGACGACGGGATGCTAGTGCCGGAGCGAACGATTCGCCTTCGGGTTCTATCTTCGTTTCTGTGTTTTTCTGAAGCTCAAAACACTTCTGAACAACTTCTGATAGTTTTTGGTATATACTGTCGAGCAGCCCCTATATCATATATATAGGCTGGAGCTGCCGACGGGTGTCGATCGACACCAACCTAATTGGTGTCGATCGACACCATCCAAAAGTCAATACTTCTAGAAGTCGTGACCGAACAAGTGTCGATCGACACCCACCATTGGTGTCGATCGACACCCTCACAGAAAGTCGATATCGACGTATATCTTATATACGTTGATCATAATCATTACTCTAATGATCAAAACCCAATTTATAATATCCAGTTTGCTTAGGTGTGTGACCCTATAGGATCATATGATAATGGTAATGAGTTCATAACTCATAAGTTATAAGCGGCTTCTAGCAAAACATTATAACCATCCAATATCATATGATTGTCTTATCTCGACATCACGACTCTAATAGAATAAATACAAGTCTGATTTCAGGACATTCCCTTCAATGTGAGCATCAAAAAGAAGACCGGGATCAGACACCTCGGCCGTCCGAGCCACTTTACCCTGCCTCGGACGGTCCGGGCTGTTGGAAGCTCCCTTCCCTTTATCCACAACAGCAGCACAATCAGAACCCTGAGGAGCAGCGACCTGTTCCTCGGGAAGGCTATGGAAATCAGGCCCGGGCGGTAAAACGAAACCGGACACCAGATCGAAATTGGCCGCCTCTCCGGACAGCCCAGCTTCACCATACTTTTGCTGGCGATACTTCCAAACACCCTCCATTCCGGGGTATGTCGCCATCAGATCAGCAAAGTCAGGACCCTTCGGAGGAGCACGACCTTCTAAAATATCCTTTGCGTCTAGAAAGCGGCACCAAAGATCAGGACACTTCCAATTTATCTTCTTCTTGTTAACTTCTGCAACGATAACCTCGAACCCGGAAACTCTAGGAGCAAAGGGATCTCGAACTAGAGAAGGAAGGGAAGAAAAAATGAGAAGTTGTGAGAAATGAAGTTATGGAAAATGAAGCAAAGGAGTAAGGACTACTTATAGAAAAAATTCACAAAAAGACAAAATGCTTACGTGGCAAACTCCACTCGGACTTAACCAAGCCGCCGAAGTCGGAACCGACCGTCAGCGGGCTGCGTTTCACGTAGAAAAACTCGTGTCGCGAAGCTTTGCAATGCTTTCGAAGCCCGGTATAGAACCGCTGTACATTCTTCCGAATATTGACCGAACAGAAGAACTCCGACTGGGAAACTTTCCTCAACGAAAAGAAATTCCGTATAAGGTCACGCTCCAACTTGATCCCGCACTCGGCACAACGGACCGCGAGTCCCATCAAAATCCTTAGAGCGGCTGGGGTAAGTTGAGAGATCGCAACCCCATATAACTCGAGAAATCCGAAGATAACTCCCAGGATCGGGAACCAGAGGAAAGCTTAGTAAAACATTGACTCGTGCATAGCGAAATATCCTTCTGGCGCCTTGTTCATCTTATCCCTATTTTTTGGAAGACGAAACTTAATCTTGTCCGAGATCCGGAAGTCGTATCTAAGCTCGGCCAGAGAATCCCGATCACTCAAAGTTGGTCCATGCACGAATACCTCGGCTATCGATCTATAACTCGTAGATGGTCCAGGCTTCTTAAACCGCCACGCAAAAATATCTTCACCCCAATAGGCCTTAGCCTCCCCGGGAGAACGACACTCGCACTTCACGTCCGGATGCACAAAGATAGACACCTCCGGGTGATCCGATCTAATTTCGTCTCCGGACTTAGCCGAGTCGTCACCCGTCTCTGGCCAAACATGACGACGTTCGAAGGGACCAGAGATCGGGACGGCCATTCGCGCCACCCGCCGTTGTCCTCAACATGTTGAGGAGGAGTCCAAACGCCACGTGCTATACTCGTCCTTGGCGAGACGCCGTCAATTTCAACTCGAGAAGAGCCGGACGCCGTCTCTAAGGCACCTCCAGAGCCGAGCGCCCATCTTGATACGGCAACTGTGCCAGCCGCCCTCTTGGAAGTGTCCTTAGAGCCAGCCGCCCTCTTCGAACTAGACGCCCTACTCGTTGAACTCCCGGCCGCCGGCTCGGGTCTGGTCTCTTTCCCAGCCGCCGTCTCGGGAATGCTTTCATTCCCAGCCGCCGTCTCGGGTATATCTCCATTCCCAGTCGCCGTCCCGGGTATATCTTCATTCCCGGCCGCCGTCTCGGGCTCCCATTGAGGAACATCAGCAAAACCGAACGATCCTTGAGCATTGCTAGGACCAGCCTCCCACTGCGGAACACCTTCGGGACCGTACGCTGCTCGTGGAATGGCATTTTCTCCAGCTGCCAGCAGATCTTCCACAAGTACCATATCCTGATCAGCGGACATAAAATCAAACTCGAACTGATTGTTCGTTATCGCATCAAAGTTGAGACCGAAAGGAGAACCCTCTTCACCAGCCATTGCTAAAGAGGAAGATTTTCAAAGAAGAGACTTGAAGAAAAAAACTTCAGAAGGGGATGTGAAAAAATGAATGAAGCCACTCCTTTGATATAGCAAACATGACACAAACTCCCATGATGAACAATGCTCTGACAAGACATTAAAGAGAAGCGGGCGAACGGACGAACGGAAAAACTCGTTGCCTTCCCGTTTCAGTCAATCCCGATAACACTCTCAGTTCAAAGCTCCTTGCTCCGAACCACAGAAGCAAAAAGCTGGGGGGCTAACTGTTGGGGTCAAAATCCCCTCCTCGAAGATTGACGGAACGAGAAGTCGAGGCCGAGATCGAACGGAACTTATCATGAACATGGAACGGACGAGTCAAGGCCAACTGCCCACGATCCGTCCCAAACGTAAGCCGGCGGCTGGGATAAGGCCAGCCCCCGGATCTTTACCATACAACATCCGACGGCTGGGATAAGGCCAGCCCCCGGATCTTTACCATACAACATCCGGCGGCTGGGATAAGGCCAGCCCCCGGATCTTTACCATACAACACCCGGCGGTTGGGATAAGGCCAGCCCCCGGATCTTTACCATACAACATCCGGCGGCTGGGATAAGGCCAGCCCCCGGGTCTTTACCATACAACATCCGGCGGCTGGGATAAGGCCAGCCCCCGGATCTTTACCATACAACATCCGGCGGCTGGGATAAGGCCAGCCCCCGGATCTTTACCATACAACATCCGGCGGCTGGGATAAGGCCAGCCCCCGGATCTTTACCATACAACATCCGGCGGCTGGGATAAGGCCAGCCCCCAGGTCTTTACCATACAACATCCGGCGGCTGGGATAAGGCCAGCCCCCGGATCTTCATCACATGCACACGATCATTTCTCAAGTCAAGACTCGTCATCCGAACATCGTCCAGTCGACCGACCGTCATGCCCGGACCGACCCGAAGATTATCCATTTGCACGTTCTGACTCCAAAGACGTCCGTAAACATTCCCCGAAAGACCGTGACGAACGTCCAGCCGTCCGTGGACCAGTCGTCGAGCACACGAGCCGAAGGAACCGGCGGCTGGCCATCAATACCGAAACCGGCGGCTGGAAGTTCAAACGAAAAACGGGCGGTTCGAATCTCAGAAGTCGTAAAACGTTCGGAACACTATTCACGCGGGAAAAACCGTTGAAAAACACTATTCATCCAGAGACAAAGTTAACCGAAAAATCGAATTGAGTTAAAACCGAGATTCGGATTACTATTCATCGGATTACTATTCACCGGCGGGCCGGATTTGGGTCAGAACGCACGGACGGATCACGGAAGACTCTCGGGCCGGGTATCGGGCCCAAAAAGCTTAGGTCGGCGGCTGAGAAGGAAAGACAAGGTCCCACATCGGAAATCTGAAGTCTTAGCCTCCTAGGATTGTCAGTATATATATGTACGCTCATGTAAGGGTAAGATCCATCCCAGATCCGAGTATTAGGAGTTTTAGCAATTTAAGACTATTCAGCTTTTGCTAATTTCCCTTGTACTTTCGGAAAATATCAATAAAAATCTCTCTTTTCATCTTTTTGCATTTTTGGTCCTTTAGTTCTTTATAAATAGAATTTTCGAGCCCCCACTAAATATAAGTTTTGATAGTGTGAGTTTCGGCTCTCACACACAGTATCTAACCTTTTAACCTCAAGCACGAATTAGTGGGACATAAACAAGTTAATGGCGTTAATTAGACCAGAAGATATCTCGTTGATTCTACAAATAAGGTCAAGTATTAATCAGGTTAGAGATACTCTTTCTTGGTCTTATACGAAAGATGGTCATTATGCTGTAAGGTCTGGCTATTGAAGGGAATGTCCTGAAATCAGACTTGTATTTATTCTAGTAAAGTCGTGATGTCGAGATAAGACAATCATATGATATTGGACGGTTATAATGTTTTGCTAGAAGCCGCTTATAACTTATGAGTTATGAACTCATTACCATTATCATATGATCCTATAGGGTCACACACCTAAGCAAACTGGATAATATAAATTGGGTTTTGATCATTAGAGTAATGATTATGATCAACGTATATAAGATATACGTCGATATCGTTTTTCTATGAGGGTGTCGATCGACACTAATAGTGGGTGTCGATCGACACCTGTCGGCATCGTCTTCTCGATGCTTGACTTTCTGTGAGGGTGTCGATCGACACCAATGGTGGGTGTCGATCGACACCTGTCGGCAACTCCAGCCTATATATATGATATAAGGGCTCGGGTTGGAGACAATAGAAGTAACAAGAGAGAAGCTCTTGGTTACCACAGAAAAACCACAGAAAAGCATAGAAAGGTTTGAGAAAACCCTAACGCGAATCGTTCGCGAAGGCACTAGCATCCCGTCGTCCAGTTTGTGTGCGTGTGGACTTCTGTAGAGGCGCAGCACTTGAGGCGCTCCTAATCTCGTTGTACCTGATCATCTTCCGCTGCTTAATCTCCAGGTATGTTCGAGATCCATCAAAGATTCAATTGAACATGATCCATGGTTTAAGAAGTTGTTAGGGCTGTTTTAATCGGATTAAAACCTGAACAAATCCCTTCAGCTATTACTTCCAGAAAATAACTTATGATGAAACTATAAATGGTCAGTGATCAGACCCATTTCCAGAGTTCAAATCATTATGCAAAGACCTATGGAAGCTCAAAATACCTCCAAAGTTAAGGATTTTTCTGTGGAGAATAGTCCATGATAGCTTGCCAGTTGCTTCAGCTTTGATGTGCGGGAATATCAAAGTGGATCCCTATTGTCAATTATGTGGAGAAGCAACCGAACCGCTTAATCATCTGCTCTTCCAATGCAGGATCTCAAAGGAAGTATGGGAACTGGCGCCTATAGATTTTAGTATATACTAGAAAAGTTCTGCGAACTAATTATCTCCTTCACAATATTCGGCTTCTTCTCAATGTTGCTATATCCAATCATAGAGGTATTCTCACCCTTTTCATAGTGTGAAGAATATGGAAAATCGTAACACTCTGACTTTCGAAAGTAGGAGAGAACATATTCTGCATATTATTAACATGGCCATATCGGATAAAAAGCTTTGGGATGAAGCTTTGCAAACATTCTCCGATCCCGTAATCCCAGCTGTTCACCAACCTACTTTGACTATATTTGATATTCTTCGACAAAGTAGGGATTATACATATTTGGTGGATGCTTTTTGGAGCTCTTCCTCAACCAAAGCAGGTATTGGATGGTCCTTACACAGCAAAGAAGGCATCCAATTACTTCAAGGGTTCTCCTCCGTCCATCAAACAAGCACTTCAATAGAATCAGTGTTTGGCACTTCTGATGGCTGTGCAGCGATTAAGGGCGTTGGACTATAAAAAATATCACCTTCGTTGGAGATTATAAATCTCTCTATCAAGCATTGCAAGCGAAAGAGAGATCTCAAAGTCGTTGGAATGCTTTGCTTCCAAGACTTAGTGCTTGGATGTACTAATTATATGCCTTTTCCAAGACTTAGTCATCCACTTGGTTTGATACCAAGAATGCCTTCCTCAACAACTTCTTTGATGATGCAAGGAGGTCTGAAGAGCTGAGAACAAAAATCTCTACATTTTCTCAAGGAACTACTGAAGCTTTCAAGGCTGCTTGGTTGAGATTCAGATCTTATCAGAGAGACTGTCCCCATCATGGATTCAGTGATGTTCAGCTGCTGGGAATATTCTTCAGAGGAATTGACTGGAGGTATTAGATGACTTTGGATGCTGCAAGTGAAGGAAACTTCAACACTAGAAGTCCATCTGAAGCCAAAAAGTTTATTGAGAACTTGGTATCCAGCAATAGTACCAAGAATGCAGATTTTGAGAGGAAGAAAGCAGCTGGAGGAATGGATGGAAGCCAAATGGCTGAGGTGAAGGCGAAATTAGACTCTGATCACAGCATTCTTGTATGCCAAAAGCAAGTGCAATTTGCTACAGAGGTTGAGACTTTTGAACCAGCTAAAGAAGAGGATGTGAACTATGTTGGTGGAACAGGTTTTCAGAAAGCTTTCAATGGTTATGGTCAGAGGAGTGCCTTCACAGACAATCAGAACTCCTCTGGATTCACTCAACAACCTCAGTTTCAGAAGTCTTTTTCTCAGAGCAACAACAACTTCACAAGGACATATGGCTCTTCCTCTTACCAACCCATCCCTATACCAAATTCAGCAAGCAAATTGGAGGGCATGCTAGAGCAAGTTCTTGAAGGTCAGACAAAGTTGGCAGTTGATTTCAATGGAAAGTTGTATTCCATGTACACGGACCTGAATGGGAAATTTGAAGCTTTAAGCAACCATGTCAAGAAATTGGATATTCAGGTTGCTCAAACTGCTGATTCCATAAAAAGGCAACAAGGGTTTCTTCCTGGAAAGACTGATTCAAATCCAAAGCATCATGTCAATGCCATCATGGTAAGAGAAGAAGAAAAATATGTGGGTTCTTCAGAGTTTGATGAAGATTTTGACGTCCCAGAGCAGGTGTCGATCGACACCAACCTGGGGTGTCGATCAACACCACCCAAAAACTCGAGATTTCGAGTCATGACGGACGTTTGTCGACCAACCCGGTCGACACAACATTGGAGAGGTCGACACCAGTCAGTGTCGATCGACACCATCCTAGTGTCGATCGACACCAATCGCGGAGCAAGCTAGAATTGGCTAATTCTCACACAACACATGAAGAGAATGCATATAAGCCTAAAATTCCTTATCCAAAGGTATGTAAGAAGTCTAAACAAGATTTGGAAGAGGTTAGATGTAAGGCAATCATGGATAAAGTGTTGATTGAGATACCATTGGTTGATGCAGTCAAGCTTTCCCCTCCAATTAAGAGGATGGTTGTGAATGGTATAAGTCTTGGGGAAGTAGTTTTGCTCACAAAGAAAATTAGTGCAATCCTCTTGAAAAAGACAGTATCAAGGAAAGAGAGGAAGGTGAGAGTGTCTGAAAAGGTCAGTGCTATGATTCAGAGTAGGATTCCAAAGAAGTTACCTGATCCAGGGAGTTTTGTGCTAGACTGCTCCATCTCAATAGGAAGGTTTCCTCACTCTCTCTGTGACATTGGCTCAAGCATTAATCTGATGCCTTATTCTATTGTTGTAAGACTTGGGTTGACTGACTTCAAGCCTATAAGGATTCATCTTGTCCTTGCTGATCGTTCCAAGAGGATTCCCGAAGGTGTTTTAGAGGATGTTCCACTTCAGATTGCAGGATGCACTATCCCTACAGACTTTGTGGTTTTGGAATATGGTGAAGAACCTCAAGATCCTCTCCTTTTGGGAAGATTATTCTTAGCTGCAGCAGGTGCTATTATTGATGTCAGAGAAGGGCAGAAAGAGCTTGATTTGGGTGATAAGGTCATGAACTTTGACATGGAAAAGTTGAGGAGAAAACCTACCATTGATGGTCAAACATTTTCTGTAGAGGTTGTCATGGATGAGGAACCAGATGACATTATTGCTGGGTATGTCAAGGAGCTGGAGGCTACTGAGCAAGTGAACAAGCTGATTGTTCAAGAGGAATTGGTTGAGACTTCTAAGCAAGCTGAAGCTGTTGGGCTTGAATATTGGAGTGGCGATCATCTTTTTGGGACTAGGGTCTAAGATAAGGGTCCAATTAAAGACAAGTTGATGGAGGATGACATTTTTGTGATGGAGACACGGATTGCAGAGCTGAATTGCAGAAAAGTGCAGAGTCCCGAGTTTCAAGTAAGGTGTCGATCGATACAACTGTTGGTGTCGGTCGACACCCTCCACAGACCAACCCAGAAACGCCTAAAACCCACAGTTTTCAGCAGGTTTCTAATACTGTAGACCCATCAACTGTTGTTAAATAGAAAGCTCTACATCTCACACCTCAGTCACCTCCAATAGAGCAAAGGTATGCACTTCCTATTCCTAATTCTAAACCCCCTAATATCATTATTAAGAATTTTAAAAATGCAAAAGCTGTCTCACAGTTAAGCAAGCCACGATATTATCGTAGAGCGCTTGTTTCTTCTTTTGATGATTCTGCTGGAAAAAGAAGTCTACCTCCCAAACATATGTCCCACCCTGCTGTTGTTCCTTCATTCCTTGGTCGATGTCATTCACAAACTGCTTATACACCACCTTGGATGATGAGATGCTCTTCCCAGAGGCATTCAGTGTCACTCTCTGATCCACCTGATGCCTAAGCCCCAACATAGTCAAGCTAATGACTGAAAATAAGCGCTGAGTGGGAGGCAACCCACTTTTAGGTAGGATTTTTCTTTGAACTTCGTTTGATTTTTGCTAATTTTAAGTTTTGTTTTCCTTATGTCTAAAAAAAGAAAAAAAGGAAGGGATCGTGACCAGAACGCAGTGTCGATCGACACTACTCATTGGTGTCAGTCGACACCAATCGTGACTGCAGGTAAGTGTCCCTAATTTTAATCCCTATCTATTCTATTTGATTTCTTTTACCAATCTCAGGCCTGATAACACTAGAGACAGTGTTACTTAAGTCTGGGGGAGGAAAATACTAATGTATTTTGTTTTGTTTTGTTTTAGAGTCAAATTGTGTCAAAAATTGTTTTATTGAGTCAAAATTTAGTTGGGAACTATGAGTTTTTCTTGGAACAAACTGTTTTAACTACCACTTTAGTGACCATTCCTACAGCCATTGACAACAGATTCTACCAAAAGGAAATTCCAAAGGTAAATTGATATATCAGTATCCCCATATTATTTGAGTGTTTAGATGATCCAGAGCTGGCCTAGACATAATGAACTTAATTTTTCTCATCTTGGGGCTTGGTATACTTTGAATCGGATTCCTTGCTTAAGTCTGATAGGATTAGTCTGTGATTATGGTTTCCCTCTCTCTCCCCTTCAGTGTCTCTACAAAAATAGAAAAGGGAATGAAAAGGAGATATATCTTTGAAAAAGAAGTGAATTGAAAAGTTGAATCATGGATACTTGTTTAAAAAAAAAAAGAACAATCAGTCGATAAAAAAGAAAATGATACCGTAGTAGGGAAAAATCGACTGATTGGAAGCGAGAAAAGAGGGAGAAAGAAAACTAGAAGCGGACTATCCATAAAATCAGTACTTGGGTGAGTAAGAGTCCATGTGTCCTTAGATCGATATTCCCTCGATGAGACTGCACGTAAAACTAAATAAGGACAGCAATGGGGATTCTTGATTACTTTTATGGGTTATGGTTTGGAATCTAGATGGTTAGTAAGTCTGCGGAAAATTATTAGAGGTTCTAACTTAAGTTGGTACTGTTTGATGGGGCTTTACTCTGGTGTTGGGTGATTCAGTGTTCTAAAGCATAAGTGAGTTCCTATGTTTTCAAACCTCTTTCACAGGTCTAGTCTTCTGTTTTGCTTGAGGGCAAGCAAAAGCTAAAATGCTAAGTCTGGAGGAGTTGATATATCATGGTTTTTAATGTTTTTAGCCATGATATAAGTCTTATCTATATAGTCTTTTTAGTGTTTTTGGAGTCTTTTAGAGTCTTTTACAGGTTTAGGTACGTTTGGAGCTTAATTGAAGATTATGGATCATTCTGAAGCTAAATAAGAAGTTGTGCTGAAGGATGCAACTCGGAGTACACTTTTGAGCTTGGTGTCGATCGACACCCATCGGGACTTCACATATCCAAGTTTTTGAAGAAAAAGAAAATTGCCCAGAAGTTTCATATATTTGCAATTAAGTCTCTGTTCGAGTTTTTAGGATATTTATACTATTTTATGGTCATTGTTTAGACCTATCTATTATTCTAAGCTAGAGTTTTGGAGAGAAAAATTTAAACTCATTCAGAGAAGATTCAGAACTCATTTAATCTTTATTCTTATTTATTTTATGCAATCATATTCAAACATGTTTATTGTTTCAATCTCCATGTCTGAGTAGTTTGCTAGTTAGGTTTAGAGTTTCTCATTAGGGATTTCATGGATTGTTAAGTTGATTGGTTAGTTAAGGATTCTGAAACACTAGTTCTTCATCTAGGTTGTGATTAATGCTTGATCTGAACTGACGAGTTAGATTATTGATCATAGGTTGATTCTCGCAACGAAAGTTGGTTAATTAGCTAGAAAGAACCTTAGATGAGCAAAATACCTATCTGCAAAGGAATTTGATATCGGGATTTTGTGAACTTATCGAACCTGAGATTATTGCATGTTTATACTTTAGAACTCTCAAATAAATTTGGTTTTCTAGGTTTTAGACATAGATAGTTTTCGCAGCGACAGCTGATTACTTTATCATCGTGTTTCGAGTTCTAGAACATAGCAGAATCCTGACTTACTATTTAGCTTGCATTCCTGATTTCTTGAGATTTCTCTAAGCCTGACGTTTTTCTCATCTTATATTAAAACCGATTTTACTGCATCGTTTTCATTACATTTATTCTTGTTTAGCTTAATTTGAAAACCTATAATCTATTGTGTGATCTTGTGTCTCTATGGAAATCAATCCCTAAATACTGCTATTGATCTTTTAATTTGAGAGAGTAGTTCAAAGGGTAAATTTGAGCATATCAATATCTCTAAAATGAAAGTTCATCTATTTCTCCACGACTTAAAAGTTCGAAATCTCTAAACACATGGACCGCAATTTCAAAGATTTATGTTATAAACTGGAAACCAAACCATTAAACCACACATAGTAAACCAAAAATAGATGTGAGAAACGGAAAAAAACACGAAAATTAAATAAACAATACACACAAAAGAGAAAGCGTAAAACTCGTCCAAAGAAAGAGAGAGTCAGAGAGAAGGAACAGACTGAGAGAGAGAGAGAAGTTTTAATTTCACAGAAACATTGAAACCAAGAAGGAATCAGTACCAAGAAACACATATTGATCATGAAATTTTCTAACCTAATCTCTTGCCTTTCGTTTGAGTTCTGAGGAATTAAAAAACGAACAATGAATTTATGAATCATTGATTGGATAAACAAATCAGTTTCAAATTGATTACGGAAATTACCTTGGCTCTAAGAAAGGATCTTTACCCAAAAAAAAAAAAAACAGAAAATTTTGCTTAGACATCGATCCTGAAGATTGCAATAACGAAAAACAAGAGCTTTGGAGGAAATTGTCTGCTCCACAAAAACCGGAAAAATCTACGATTAATGGAAACGCAAAAGAAAAAAAAAAAAAACTTTTCCTCATTCTAGACTTCTCCTCTGCCTTCTCTCTTCCTCATTCCGATTAATAGGAGCGCTTCGGCTCGGTTTGCTTTGTTGATCGTGTTATCTCCTTTCTCTCGGCAGTTTGTTCTCTGGCCCGATTCTCAGATTCTGATGGTGCTTGTGTTTCTTTTCTCCTCGCTCTTTCGGTATAATGACTCCGGGAATTTGTTAAATTCGCCGGCTTCTTTGTAATCGTTGTTTGTGGTTCAATAAATCATTTTATGGGGGAAAAAAAGAAACGCCAAAGAAAAAATCATGACTTCTGCAAAAAAGACCACTAAAAGCTGCGAAGAACACATGCGGAACCAGCAACAACAACCCAGAAAATAAAAAAAATAAAAGAATTGAAAGAACAGAATATAACGAACATACGGGAGAGAAATTTAAATGCAAATGGGTTAAAATTGTGTAATCTATATCGAAATTGGTTTTAATCCGGTTTATTAGTTTCATTAATCGGTTATTAAGTTTTTTAAACATTAAACCATCTTAAAACCAATTTTATGGGTTTTTTTTGTCAACTTGATTTCTTAAATGATTTCTTAAATTAATTAAAAAGTATTTTACAAAACATTATTTATAGCTGAATCTCTAAATCTTTTTAATTTGAGAATTTAATATAAATAGGTTATAAATAGGTTATAGATTAGATTACACTAAAATATTTTACTTCTACACGAGTGTCAGTCTAATACTTAATAACATGTACGTAATACAACAATAGTGCGGTTTACAAGGAAAAATAGTAAAGAAAATATTCATTTTTAGTTTAATGGATTTTTCTTTTACTCATGTACTAGATGATAGTCCGCACCATGTGCGGTATAATATTTGGTATATAATTGATTATTATATAAATTGTTATCATGGTATGATAGTAGTAAGTTTTTTTATGGCTAATATACTATCTCTATCTAATCTAATAAACAATAGTAATGGATTATAAGGAGGACATGTTTAATAATATACTATCTCTATCTAATCTAAGAGCAACCTTATTGGGAAGTTCTGAACACAATATCTGGTATTAAAAGAAAATAAAAAAGTAAAAAAAGATGAGAGAGAAGTGAGAAAAGTTCTAAAAAGTTCTTCTAGTAGATATTCTGAGATACTGGTTTTACAGGTGTCCAATAGCAAATGGTCTACTTAATATTCACTCCATTGGTACTCCATTTTGGAGTGAAACTTTTTTATTTATAAAAAGGTCCTTTGAATACTAATTTATTTAAATTTATCACTTTCTGTATAACAATAGCTTTTTTGTTTATAATATATCTCTTTAATTATAATATTAAAATGTTATTTAAACTATTATATTAGTTATAGCATCTTATTTTTTTGATAATATTATTTTTTCATAATATCACATTATATAAAATTTATATTTGAAATTTTGTTCATTAAAATTATTTATAAATAATCAAATACTAATTTTTTATTTAAGAGATTGCAAATTAAAGTACACTTAAAATACATAAAAAATACTAAAATTAAAAATAAGCAACACTAGCAATTTAACACAACAATTACTAGGAGTTTAATAATGTGGTAAATCGTTTCCTGACCCAGCAAGGTAATCAAAACACTGTCCAAATGCATTGATTGATCATTTGTGGAAAGTGGAAAAATACACTAATGACAATTCGTAAATAAATTGCTATTTTTTAATGATTTAATGTAATATTTTTATTTAATAATTTTTTAATAAAAATTATTTCATAATTTGTGAAAGTTATAAAAATAGAGGGTTAATTTGTAAATTTTATAAATAAAATGTCTTGAAAACAAAATGAAAATAGTATCTATATAGAATATTCTTTTTTGGAGTGAAAAATGGAGTAAACCATTGGAGAAAAACACAACTCCATTTTGGAGTTACTCCATTTTGGAGTGAAAAATGGGGTAAACCATTGGAGATGGTCTGAGGCGCTGTTGATGGTGATGAAATCGACTCCATAAGGAATGGATCGACAATCTCCAGCAAGTTTTCTTCTTCCCACTTCCTCCACACCTGTTTACAAAATTGGTTTGTATAATTTATGTTTAAAAATACAAAAAAGAAAAAAGAAATGAAGATTATTAATTAATTAGCTTACGCAGCTGAGGAGACTGGTGTCTCCGTTAGCGTTCATGAATTTGTAGTTCCTCTTGCCACTTAACAACTCAAGAAGCAGGACGCCGAAGCTGAAGACATCAGATTTATCGGAGAATATCCTATCCTCTAGGTACTCCGGAGCTATGTAGCCTCTGAGTGACAATAAATTAGACTCAATAGCTGTTCAAATTCTCTCCAAATTTATGAGCCATAATGTATTAGGACTTACGTGGTTCCAGCTACGATCATTGAGTGAGTTTGGGTTTCATCTCTTCCTACGAGACGAGCCATCCCAAAATCCGATATTTTCGGGATCATGTCTTTATCAAGCAAGATGTTGCCTGCTTTCAAGTCTCTGTGGATGATCCTGAAGAAGGAATCTTGGTGAAGATACATCAGCCCTCTCGCGATTCCATGTATAATATCAAATCTTATCTTCCACGTAAGCCTCCACCTCTCGGTACCTCCTACGAATTGCACATATGTGATTGGATTAACTTAGGTCTTTCCAAAGACATTACCAAAATAAAAAACCATCTCTATGTAAAAAATTGAAGTACTAACCAAATAGAAAAAAATCGAGACTTCGATTCTCCAGGTACTCGAAGACCAATAAATGCTCTAACCCGTGTACGCAAAAACCAAGAAGACGAATCAGGTGTACATGTTGAAGCCGAGAGATCAACTTCACTTCGTTCAAGAACTGAGAGGTTCCCGCATTTGTCATCTTGGTCAGTCGCTTCACCGCAATTTCGTTCCCATCACTTAACCTTCCCTGCCAACACAAGGCATATTACATTTAATTTAACTACACGTGTTAATATGTCTTTAAGTTAAAAAGAAATAAAAATTATCCAGAAAGAAGACGACCATGTTACTATTGTGAAATTAGTTAGATGAGTCAATTACTATCATCCCTTCTGGCTGGACAGAGTAAGTTATAGTCACTCACCGGTGCTACACTACTGTATTAATTGTCTTTTTTTTTTTCCCTTGAGAGAATACTGTATTAATTGTTGTTCTTGTATTATTACCGTCAGTATTGTATGTTGTTCCATTTTTAGCTAAAAAAAAAGAACCTACAAGCAAAGAAAGAAAAAAAAGATCTTCTATAGGTACCTTGTAAACTGTAGCAAAACCACCTCGACCAAGCTGGTTCGAATCAGCAAAGTCGTTCGTTGCTTGAAGGAGAGTTCGATACTCCATCTGTGGAACTCCATGTGCCGCATCCTCGTGTTCTCGGAACAAGTCAGTTCTCCCTTGGTCCAATGGCAAATCCGCTTGATACATATT